>JALIGW010000003.1:168528535-169901868 GCA_023053685.1 Diadophis punctatus similis
TGGGTATGAACAGGCTATAAATTTTTGCATTCTGGTTCCAGTAAGAAATTATCCATTTTTATTAGGTTGTCTCTTGAGGTAACAATAAACAAAATTTAACAATATAATATGTGAATATTTCTAAAATGTTTCCTATGCGTTATTCATTAATATCTAAACTAAAACTTATTTTAAGAATTTCCACAACAAATCCAAAATTGAGAAAGTTCACATTTTTGGTATATTATTCAACAAGTCCATCTTTAAAAATCTTATTTCATATCCCAGCAATCATAGATTTAACAAAAATAGTGCACTTGCTGAACAAATCTAAAGCTTTATAAGTCACAATTCTTTCACTTCTAAACACCAAAACTTGCTAAACTGTTAGAATAGTCATGACTGGGAGAGCCAATGGTAACAAGGTCAGCCAGTGAATAGGCATAGCAACCAAGTCAGCCAATGAGATATTAAACACATCTGAGTCTGTGCAGAGAATTGAAACTGAAACTTAAGCTAGAAGGCTGGGCGTAGCTCAGCCTACTCTGTACTCTGTCTGCTCTGAATTAGAAACTACATGTAACTGCTGCTATGTTAAAGAATAACTCTGCTATTGGTATTGTAAATACTCATCTGTTATTATGTATATAAAGAAGTTAATGAATCCAGCTGAATTAGTTTGTCTGTGTGTGCTTTCTGGAAATTATTTTCTGCAACAAACTCTGACAGGTTATGGACCCAGAACACACAGAAAGACTGCATTGTAATTAAGCTGTGAAGACTGCCTGTGTTTAAAAGAGAAACCAGACAGAGAAAGCATGCAGGATGGCTGCTATTGAATTTAAGGAAAGCTCTGTGCCTTGTTTGGGACAGAAGAACTATATAATTTGGGCTGCAAAGATGGAATGTTTCCTGAAGGCTAATGAGCTGTGGGATATTGTTATTAATCCACCTCAGGGAGCTTTTGCAGCTGGTGAGCAGAAGCATATGATAAAGCAATGGCTTATATCATCTTAAGTTTAGAAGATGAACAATTTCTCAATGTAGATGATTTAAAGACTGCAAATGAAGTCTGGCTAAAATTGAGAAATGTGCATGTTAGTGTGTCAGCATGGAACATTGTTCAGTTAACAAGAAAATTATACAGAGCCTGTCTGCAACCAGCTGAATCTGTGGAAAGACATTTATTGCAAATGCAACTTTGTTTGTGGAGTTAGAACAGTGTGGATTGAGGTTTCCTGAGTCCCAGAAAGTGCTGTTAGTGTTAAACAGTCTTGCTGAAACATGGGACATTGTTTCTGCAGTGTTTGAATGCAAACCAGAGCAGGAATTGCATTTGGAGGTGTTAAAGGCTTATTTGATTTCTGAGGAGAACAAGCGCCATTTTAGAATAAGCCATGAGGAGAAATCCCTGAGGTGGGGGTCCAAGGAGCAGAGAGATAAGACCAGTGGAAAATTTCACAGACTGGCTGTCTCCAGAGACCCTAGCAACAGACAAGATGTCTGCAAAGAGAAATGTAGCAGCAGACGATATCAGATTACAGCCTAGCAACAGAGGAGGTGCTTCATTTGTGGTAAAATAACACATTTAAAGAAATGCTGTTTGCAAAGGACAAACCATTTGCAAGGAAGAAGTTATATGCAAGACAAGAATTATTTGCAAGGAAAACAATTGCAAGATGGACAAGTGGCTGTTGCAAAAGTTAGCCATTGCCGTAGCAGACACAAATGGTTGGTAGACAGTGGGGCAAGTCAAACAATTGTTTATAATTCTAAATTGTTTTTCAGAATGGATCCAGCTGCTCAAGATGCAGTAGCCTTGGCAAATGGCCAGAAGGCTAAGGTCATTGGAAGAGGCAGTGTGCAAATTCCATATCTGGAAACGGGGTTTAATGATGTATTATGTGTGCCTGAAATGCAGCATAATTTGCTAAGTGTCTCTAGTTTAGACAAGCAAGGATTTGAGACCACATTTGTTAATGGTAAGTGTCTGATAAAGAGAAATGGGAATGTATGTGCACAGGGCATAAAAGAGGATAATCTTTATGTGTTGCAAGGACAAAAGGTTCAATGTGCGCAAACATTTGGAAATGTTACACAGCATGATTCATGTGTTCATCTCTTGCACAAAAGGCTTGGCCATGCCAGCTTCAGAGTTTTGCAAATGATGGAACAGTATGCAGAAGGGTTGAACTTAAAGGTGATGTAAGGCATACTTGGACTGTGCAGTATGTAAGTCATCAAAGTCCAAGGCATTCCCAGTAAGCAAAAGTAGCACAAGACAGACAACAGAAGCTCTAGAGCTGGTACATGCAGATTTGGTTGGGCCAATGCAAGCCAGTTTGGGAGGAGCAAAGTATGTGCTGGTCATTGTAGATGACTACAGCAGGTTTGGATTCTGCTATTTACTGAAGAGTAAAATAGGGGTGCTACAGAAATTTAAGCAATGGGTAAGCTTTGTAGAAAGGCGATATAAACAACAGGTATGTCAGAGGTTCTAAATTCATGTCAGCAAGTTTTCAACAGTGGTTGGGACAGTTGGGAATAAAACACAGACGCACTAATCCATACACAGCAGCTGAGAATGGTGTTGTTGAAAGGCAGAATGGAGTTTTACAAACCATGAAGGACTCACTGCTGGAGGATTCTGATCTGAGCAGGTCATACTGGGGTGAAGCCATGTTGACTGCTAATTATTTAATCAATAGGCTGTAGAGTTCATCCATTAATGATACTCCATATGCATTGCTATATGGGAGAAAGCCATCTCTGGCACATTTAAGGGTTTTTGGAAGTACTGCGTGGGTGCATATTCCAAAAGCAATTAGAAGAAAGGGATAACCAGAGGCTAGAAAGCTCAGGTTTATGGGCTATGAGCCAAGTTCAAAAAGCTATTGTTTTAGCAATGGGAGCAAAAGAATAGTGATTTCCAGGTCTGCTAGTTCTTCAGAGCAAAATTGGAACAGAATTGATGCAAATTTTGGGAATGATCCACTTAGTGATGGTAACTCACTTAGTAATGGTAACTCACTTAGTGATGGTGTCAGCATTCAGGGAAGAGAAACTGATAAAGCTGAACAAGATATGAAGCAAGACAGGATTGAAGCACAGGAGCAGTCAATGCCACGCAAGTCAGAGCGATGGAACAAGGGAATTCCACCTGACAGGTATTCTGCTAATAAAGTAAAGGTGTGTAATGTATGGTATGAGCCAAGGAACTATAAGGAAGTATTGGCATTACCTAAAATAGAACAAGTAAAGTGGAAAGAAGCCATGGATAAGGAAATGAAATCCATGAGTGAACATAAAGTGTTCATATCTATGGCTTTGCCATGGGGTAGCAAAGCTGTAGGATGTAAGTGGGTATACAAAAAGAAAGTATTGCCCAATAATTAGATACAGTATAAAGCAAGGGTAGTGGCACAATGTTTTTCAAAGATGAAAAATGTGCACTATGATGAGGTATTCGTGCCAACTGTAAAGAGTGAAAGCATAAGGCTTGCACTAGTATTGGCAGTAGCACATGGCCATAAAATTTGGCATTTTGACATAACCACTGCATTCCCCAATGCAGAATTAGAGGAAGAAATTTATATGGTTCAAGCACCAGGGTATGAAAATAAAAAGCCTAACACAGTGTATAAATTGAACATGGCCATTTATGGGCTGAAGCAGTCAGCCAGGAATTGGAATATATGTCTAGATAAGGTATTGAAGGGTCTTGGGTTCAAGAGTTGCAAGGCTGATGGTTGGATATACACTGGAAAGTTACAAGGCGGGGGTTATCAACTATTAGCATTTGTGAATGATCTTTGCTTCATTACAAAGGATGTATTACAGTAAAGGGATACTCAGGTATTTGAAGGGAACTGTGAATGTGGGTCTTCAAATGCAGGTCTAGAAAGAATATTAAATTATTTGATTTATGTCTCTTCCAGTCATGAAGGGAGGAGTGTTAGAATATTCATGACTGGGAGAGCCAATGGTAACAAGGTCAGCCAATGAATAGGCATAGCAACTAAGTCAGCCAATGAGAGCTTAAACACATCTGAGTCTGTGCAGAGAATTGAAACTGAAACATAAGCTAGAAGGCTGGGCATAGCTCAGCCCACTCTGTACTCTGTCTGCTTTGAACTCTGACTTCAGAAACTCTGAACTCTGAACTGCTTGTAACTGCTGCTACGTTAAAGAAGAACTCTGCTACTGGTATTATAAATACTCATCTGTTATTATGTATATAAAGAAGTTAATGAATCCAGCTGAATCAGTTTGTCTGTGTGTGCTTTCTGGAAATGATTTTCTGCAACAAACTCTGACATAAACTTCTTCTGAACTGGCCAATAAACATAAGAAAGAATATTTTGTGAAAGATTGCAGGATACAAATCTAACATTCTTTAAAACACTATGCTTCTATATTTGTTAAATATATAGTGTTAAAACACTATATTTGTTAAAACAAAACATTTTCATTTTTTCCCATGTACCTTGCAGGTTTTTCATATCTATCTTCAGTACAATATAGAAGTTAAATATAGCTTTGGAAACCTCTAAAATTCATTTAAACAAAACAGTAATTTTAAAACTATATAGCATTTGTAGAGCACCCAAAACACTAATAAAAAAGCAAAAATAAAGAATTTTTCCTTAAAAAGTATAAGATAATAGGAAAAGCTATGTGGAGTCTAGAGGAGACATTCCCCAAACACTATAACAGTACAAATATTCCTTCCCCAACACCAGCTATGAAATTCATCTTCAATTGAAAATTTGTAAATATACAGTAGTAAATATAAACGAAGTGCTACAACTTTTCTTCTTGTGATCCCAACTGAATACCGTAGTCAACAGCTTTGAGGCCTGATAATGTGTTTATCTTAGAATTCACGGATAAACAACATAAACAAAAATAAATAAAACCTTCTGACTTGCTTTGTTGCTAGACAAAAGCCACATTATATTCTATAAAGAAAGCTCTTAGCTTTCTTTTCTAAAAATCCAGCTTGCCTTTACTTTGGATTGTAAATATTATTATGCGGCAATCATAGATCTAAGAAGTTTAACCAAAAATATTAGCTTACTGAAAGAAGAAATCTGAGCAATATGCAGTTTTAATTTCTAATTCATTGAATCTGTACCCAAAATGCTCATTTAGGAATTTTCCCATAAACAACACCAAGGACTGATCTTGCTCAGTGCCATAGGGAATTCCAGTAGAGAGAAGAAATTCCCTGAGGATGGATTCCAGCACAAGTCGGAAAGCTTGGAAGACTAAACCTCCCAGATTGGATCATGCAACATATATTTCCCTTCATTCATTATAGGGAATACTCAGAAATCATAGGTTATTTCTATATAACAGACTTGAATATAGGTGATTTCATTATGAAACTCATGTATTTTCAAATGGTCGCTTTTCTCTTGGGAGACAGCAACAATCATTTTCAAGTCTGCCACATCTTATTAAGAGAGTCAAGCTACTGTGGATATTTTAAAGCTTCTATATAGTTTTTAATTACGGAAACTCTTAGTTTTATAGCTCTTTAAATAATGAGGCAGAAAATTAGAAGCAATTCAAGATTAGACACTTTCCCAATGTCTGGAATATCTGACAGGTCAGGAGTTAAAATCACTTCTTGCAATTCCTCCGAGATAGGAAGAATTTTTAATTACAGATTTTCTTCTTTCTTAAAAATAATGATTGGAATGTGAGGCAGTAGTGGGTTATGAATTAGTTTGTCACCGGTTTGCGCGCATGCGCGACACTTCTGCGCATGCACAGAAGCTTCTGCGCATGCACAGAAGCGTCCCAGGAAGGGCAGAGCCTCCCACCACCATCGCTACCGGTTCTAAGAACCAGTCCGAACCGGGAGCAACCCACCGCTGTGTGGAGGTGATTGCTTTCTCTGGCGTTTTGCTTTGGGCTTATGATTCATTCATAAGCAGATGTCACTTAAAATGAAGACATAAAATTGTCCAATTATGAAAAAGTTTATAAAGCAGTCCAACATTCAGAAATAATCTCCCAAAATCAGTGGGAACCAGGCACTGTAGACTTTGTGAATGTTTACCTAGGAGACAATCCCAGAGAACAGATAGAATTTCTCTGTCAAGAAATGTGTATAGAATTAATAAATGTCTATAGAATGCATTATTGGTATTACTATTGTTATAAATCAGATTTGATATGTTGAGAAATATATGGGCACAGAAACTGGTGGATGCCATTCATTAATGGTATTAATTCTATTACATAGGTACAGATTTGGAGCTATTACATATACTGTACAGATTTTTTTAAAAAAATAAAATCTAAAAATTACATGCTTGAATCTTTCATTGCATAAAAATATATTCTCCTACACACATTTTTCCATATTCATATTTTTAAAGCCTACAAACATAAGTTATTTTCCAGTTATATAAAAAAAACATTAGAGTTGTTTATTTCTTATTTCCAGAATATAACAGAATCACAGAGTTGGAAGGGACCTTAGAGGTCTTCTAGTCCAACCCGCTGCTTAGACAGGAAACCCTACACCACTCTAGACAAATGGTTATCCATTCTCTTCTTAAAAACTTCCAATGTTGGAGCATTCACAACTTCTGGAGGTAAGTTGTTCCACTGATTAATTGTTCTAACTATCAGAAAATTTCTCCTTAGTTCTAGGTTGCTTCTCTCCTTGATTTGTTTCCATCTATTGCTTCTTCTCCTGCCTTTATGTGCTTTGGAAAATAGGTTGACCCCAATAGATATTTGAACACTGCTATCATATGACCCCTAGTCCTTTTTTTCATTAAACTAGACATACCCAATTCTTGCAACCGTTCTTCATATGTTTTAGCCTCCAGTCCCCTAATCATCTTTGTTGCTCTTTTCTGCACTCTTTCTAGACTCTCAACATCTTTTTTATATCATGGTGACCAAAACTGGATGCAATATTCCAAGTGTGGTCTTACCAAAGCATTATAAAATGGTATTAATACTTTGCGTGATTTTGATTCTATACCTCTGTTGATGCAGCCTAAGACTGTGTTGGCTTTTTTGGCAGCTGCATCACACTACTGGCTCATATTTAAGTGATTGTCCACTAGGACTGCAAGATTCCTCTCACAGTTACTACTATTGAGACAGGTATCACCTATTCTATACTTGTGCCTTTGGTTTTTCTTGCCTAAATGTAGAACTTTACTTTTCTCATCACTGAAATTCATGAGGATGTGTATATTTTAGAGATTTTGCTGTTTCCCATGACTTCTAGGTAACATAATTGCATAGGATTCTACAGTCTAAACCAGGGGTGTCAAACTCAATGTCATTGAGGACTGCATCAGGGTTGTGTTTGACCTCCGGGGGGGCATGTTGGTCTTGGCCATGGTGGGCATGACCAGCTTGAGGTCACTCGTGTCGGAGGTGCCTGTTGTGGCACGAACACTCTGCCAGCGAAAACAGGCTCCCGAGCTCTATTTTCAGCTGCAACAGCCTCCTGCAACCCATTTTTTCTGGCAGAGGGCTGCAGGAGGCCGTCACAGCCGAAAATGGAGCCTGGAGCTCCGTTTCACTGACAGAGGCACCGCGGGCCATTCCTTTGCTGTTTCCAGGGTGGCCCCACAGTCCAGATCTAAGCACTCCATGGGCCAGATCTGGCTCCCAGGCATTGAGTTTGACACCCCTGGTCTAAACCTTTGCCTCTGACCTAAAACAGCAGTTTCAGTCTGGCCACCACCTGATATTCTTGATGCACAGCTGGTATCACTGTACTGTGTTTTCTAGATATTAGTTTGACATGGCATTAGAAAGCTTAATTCTAGCTCTGTATTGGCCCAATAAAGATCAGTTATCTTGTGGTGAATGTTTAAATTTGTATAAACTTAAGGATGCTTAACTACATCAGAAGCTCAAGGGTAACACCAGGAAATATAGTAATGTAGCCTGCAAAGATACAAGCAAGTCTCATATCTATTTATAAAAACATGCTACTTTGAAGATCTAACAAGTGGTGCAGAAAGTTCTAATTTGACAATGCCTTCTATTAGTCCACAATCACATCTCAGAAGAACTTAATTTTCCTTTTTGGGAAGACTTAAAGTCAAAGGTTCTGGCCAAATTATGGTCACCACAATCTTGATACTGGCTCATCTTCTCTCATTTTCTAACTGAACACTGTTGAGATCCCCACCCCTTTCCAAAGAAACATTGGACACAGCTATTAGTTATGATATTCTAGAGAGAGAGAGACAAAAAGGAGAACTATTAGAACTTGCTTGCAATACTTGTACTACCTACTTGATAAGCAAGGTGGGATCCATTACCATTGTCCAATATTAAGTAGAACCAGAGGCATCTTGAGATGGGTGAGAGACAATGTGGTCAGAGTGATGCCAGCAGTACCACAATACAAGTTTCTCCCAGGGGTGCAATTCAGCAGGTTCTGACAGGTTCTGGAGAATCGGTAGCGGAAATTCCCAGAGTGGGGTGGGAATGGAGATTTTGAAATATCCTTCCCTCAGGAGTGGGGAGGGAATGGGCATTTTGCAGTATCCTTCCCCTGGAGTGGGGTGGGAATGGAGATTTTACAGCATCCTCCCCCTGCCATGTCCATCAAGCCACACCCACAGAACCACAGAAATTTGAATTTCACCCCTGGTTTCTCCCCTTTTCTACATGCATTACTGTATCACACATACTGTATGTCCCAAAGAGCCAGAGCTTGTAGCATGATGCTGCATTTATCATTCAGGTGAAAGGGGCAAATTGCTATGGACAACACTGAGTGATATCCACATTAGAGAAACTGAATGTGTTTTCATTGTCCAAGGTAGCAATGTTTCATCCTTGAAAAGTCAAATAAGTTGGTAAAATTATGCCTCACTGGATGTTTCTCTGCTGGATGCACGAACAGTCACTGAAACTATAAAAATAATTTCAGTGCAGTATTTGGTGTGAAATTTTTGAAACAATTGTACCCAGTTTTATAGATTAAGGCTAAAAACTCATTAAGGCTGTAATTTGACTTTTATGTACTTAGGAATAAGATTTCTATGGAACTTGAGAACATTTACTTTTGGAAATCTAATGGATTTATGTTACACCACTGTGGAAAATTTTCTAATTGTTGACAGAAATCTTTCAGATAAAAGTTTACAAAGCACCTCTCCTCTAGTTTTGAACAGTTTGTAAGCAAAGGTAAAAAATAATTACTGTCTTCATAGTATAGCCACAAACTGTTCAGAGATTTCAGTATTATTTTTCCTCTGGCTACAATCCAATCTATCACAAAGAAATCATCTTGGGAGTCACTTTTTATTATAAGCACCAGTGACCAAAAGACTGGAAATACTACACTCTGCTCTGATATTATTTAACAAGATGATTTTGAATGCTATTAACCTGAAGATGTCAGCTAGCTTTCCAACTCTGAGCATTCAGGGTAAACAATTTAAGATTTCTTTAAAAATTAATTAATATTAATTTAAACCATCTGTCCACCATCTGCTATTTTCAGATGAAAAACATGAGCTGTTTTCTTTGTGATCTTGACTCCAACATTTTGCAAAACAATCCCCAATTCTTATATATTTAATTACCAATATAAAATAAATCATCTTTTAAGGAAGTTCATCCATTCTCTGAACGCAATTGTTTGAACCACCGTCCTAATACATGCCCATGAACTATGGTCCCTTACGAATCATTTGGATTTATTTCCAAATAAATTTGTTTATGACCTGCACAATTATATACTCTTATTCTATGTAAGCCACTGAAGTGTAATGCTGCACGCAATACTCTTCTGACAAAGTGTCATGAAATCAACACCTCTATTTGTCCAATTAATTTCACTTCATGCCAAAAAGCAACACCCCATTTGCAAAATCACTTCTCAAGTAACAAAAGATGGGAAGAAAGGGGGAGATGGAGAAGAAAACAAAATATCCATAGAATTCAGATGCAGCACAAATTGAATGAAATAGCATTGACTTACAAAAGCAAGTCATAGTAATAGGATATTTATTAATAAAGTATACTTCAATATACTATATGGAATATTATCAATATTCATATCAATGAATATCATGAATATCAATATAACATAATGTATTCAATATATTCCCTCAACAGAAGAAGAAGAAGAAGAAGAAGAAGAAGAAGAAGAAGAAGAAGAAGAAGAAGAAGAAGAAGAAGAAGAAGAAGAAGAAGAAGATGGAGAAGAAGATGGAGAAGATGGAGAAGAAAGTTCAATATAATTAACTACTGCTAAATTTTTACTTTATATGTTGATGTGTGACTGAAGAAGGGGATTAATCTTACAAGACTTTGTAAACTCTGTGATTTTTTTTCTGCACATGAATCCAGATACCTTATATATTCTTATTTGGGAGTTACTTCCTCGGATCATGGTAGAGATACACAGTCTCTTGATTATAAAATAAAGTGTTGTTCAATAAAAGTTTTAATCAGAGTTACAACCATATACTCCTTGTATTTGCTGTCCCTCTATCATCCCCTTTATTACATCTCAACATCTGAAAATTCAGGACAAAGGGATGCACTCAAGAACTGCGCATTTAAACAATAGCACAGATTTTTGTCCCTGTACATTGTCAGGATTGTGGCCTTCCTATTTAAGGCTGGGCATCAGCTGGTTAAAAACATTTTTTCATGTCCTATTCATTTGGAATTCATTAGTTTTGGATCTAACTGAAAATTCTCTATCCTTGTCCAATCTGATCAAGGGTACAACCACCAATGAGAAACAGAGCACAGTATGTTTTCAGTATGTTAATATTCAGCAAGAAGCTTTCCATAGTCTATTGCTAACTTCATTGAGCAATACAAATAGTCCTTGACTTATGATCAAAATTTCTGTCGCTAAGTGATGCAGTTGTTAAGTAAGTCATCATGTGATTGGATTATTTTACAATCTTTTTGTAACAGTTGTTAAGTGAATCACTAGGTCATTAAACATAACTGGCTTTTCCCATTGGCTTTCTTGTTAAAAGCCTGCTGACAAAGGTTGCTAATGGCGATCACATGACCCTGGGGATGCTGAACCATGGTAAATACATGCCAGTTGCCAAGGGCCCAAATTGCAATGATGTGACCATAAGGACACTGCAACGTAAGTGTGAGGATTGATTTTAAGACACCTTTTTAATGTTGTTGTAACTTTGAATGGTTATAAACAAATGGTTGTACATTGTGGAATGCCTGTATTATTAAAGTATATATCATAATATAGGTACATGTATAAATGAAATATGGGTATCTGTTACTGAAACTGTTGTGTAATATTTTATATGTCTGTGGTACTGCTCCCAAGAACATCCAACACACTTCAGGTCTGCTCACTAAAAACATGTCACCTTATAGGCATACCTTCTTGTATATATTCCTGACTAATTTTTTAAAAGATTATAAATTTATGGGATTTGGAGGCATAATTATGGGATTGATTGAATTTTATTAAGTTGGAGTTTTTAAATATTGAGATGTTGGAACCAAAGAGGTATACTGAGTAATTTTTATTAAATTGTTACAAAATGGATCTACAGGAGATAATAGAGGCAAATGAAAAAATAATTTTGATGCTTAAAAACATGCATGAAACTATAAAGAACGCGGATCCTACAGGTTATTCAAATTGACTGGCTCGGTCCTCAACTTGACATGTCAAGGTCTACCCATCCTGAAGGCTGGTTCCACCCCAGGATGGAGAACAAGAAGGAGACAAGGGGATTGTCTAAAGATAAAGAAATGAATGTAGAAGCCACTCAACAATTGGGGGGAAAGATGAACATGAAATAGAAGAGAAATTAGAAGAAGCAGTGGACGGAAAAAATCAAAATGAGATGCAAGATAAAGATAATGAAGAGAAAGGATTAATAAGTAGAAATCAATCAGATAATTCCTTAAAAGCTTATAATAGAATAGAGGAAAAAAAGAAAAACCTCTTAAAAAAAGAAAATCTTACTGATGAGTGTTCAAACAATACAGCAGAAAGAGACAAAGGGCAACCCGAAGATGATGTTCAGTAGGTATAAAAATATCAAAAAGATTTATAAGACTCCAAGAGAGAGAAATAAAAGGGTGATTAAAAAGTCAATAAATGATGGAACTTCAAAAATGTTAAGAGATGATGGATAATGACAAAATATATTAATAAAAAGAATAAATAGGGAAAATAGTAGCATATATACCAACAGATAATATAATGTATTATAATTAAAAATAATCTAAACTTAGTAGGTAGAAGTTTAGGATTAGGTAATTTAATTGCATTATTAATATTAATAGTGTGTTAAAGTATATTGTTAATTTAATTTAATTTAAGGATTAGAAATTGTGGGGATTTTGAGAGATCTTCTCGGGATTCATTAAATTTTGTTAATATTTGGCTTTATCAGTAGTCCTAGATATTTGGGATATTGAAATTATGATGGAATAATGAATAATCTTCAAAATATTAAATATTAATAACTTAGTAGGGGATAACAAATACATGGTGCAAAGAAATGTTATTTGTGCTTAAATGAATTAATGGGAAAAATGACAAAGAATTAGAAAGAGAGAATGGTACTGTTGAAGTTGGAAGATCAGGATTATGCATACTTATTTATATTATTACTGTTAGCATTGTTTAAAAAAGATTTGACCCAGTCAATACACCTGTCCACCGCCCACCTGCCTGGGACATGTCGCGCGTGCGTGAGCGAGCACGTGCGCGAACCAGGAAAGGGTTTTAGAACCCACTACTGGATTGAAGCTGTGGTAAATCCTCCACTTTCAAAGCCCTTGTCAGGTCAGAGCAGGTTATATGGGGACCTGTATATATCTGTACAGATTTTTTTTAAAAAAATATCTGTACAGATATATTTAGGTCCCCATATAGGAATTATTTTCCACACCAACAATTATTTTCTATTCCTACACTAGCTCATGTTAGCTCAGATTCACTTTGAATTCTTCAAGGGGTGGAGGGGGCTGTGAGGAGAAACAATTGCAATTAATAATAGTGTTGCTGAGAGAGAGGGAGGGAGGGAGGGAGGGAGAGAGAGAGTGTGTGTTTTGTGGGGCATAAAAGGAGAGGTTGCTGATTCCATTTATGTAACACTGGTCTTTCTTATTAGGAAGATTTTGCTGAAAAGTTGACAATGATGTACAGTAGTGACTCACTGGAATGACATTTAGGGAAAATGATTCTGCTGCACCACCACACAAAACCAATTAGAGAACTATTTTCCACGACAGGTCAGGAATTTCCATTGTTTCTTGTGGAGAATAATTTCTTTATTAAGGTGACATCCATGTCCATTATTGCTTTTCAGAATGACAATCATTTGCTTATCATACAGGAAAGTACAATCAGTGAAATCACGTCACCAGTCTGAGGCAATGCCAGAAACTCAGAGCATCAGTCTGTGTTTTCCAAATGAACTAATCTGAGAATTAATAAGGAGAACATTATATATTGGCACTATTTTTGACAAGACTTTTAGTGGCACATCAAGAGGAAAAGGTAAAGCTAGCGCAGAAATGCTCTAGATAGTTTGGCATTTCTGAATCCCTCTATTTTGCCAGTTCTGAGAGGCTCCCTGAAATATTAGTAGCTGAAGTAATAAGGGTCTGCAATTCTTACGGTATCTCCATGACCTTCCAATAATTAATAAGAAATACGGAAAATGTAAATGAACAAAAACCATAAACTATAACGCGTCTTTTTTCTTTCTTTTTTTCTTTTTCATAAGTCAGAATACAAAATATTGAAACAGAGATGTATGATCTTTTTTGGCCTCCCCTTGCACTATATCTTGTGGCTTTGTTTGATGGATGCAGGCTGTTGATGGGACCTTGTGATAGATTTTGGGGGAGAAGCCAAACAAAAAGACCCAACAACTTTGAAAAACTGGCCAGAAAATTTTTGGTAGTCATCAGAATCATTCACCCTTACTTCCCCATACTTCCCCACCCCATACCAATTCACAGAACGTCAGAAATTTCTGCATTATCCACTCTGGTGACTACAGACGAGGTGCGTCTGTGCTATGCATCATAGGATGTCCATTCTGGCTCAGATATTAAAAATTATTAAAAATTTGGATCCTTTTTTTTTGTACAAACTTATCAGTTTGTTGCAAAATCAAAACCAGAAGCACACAAAGATAACTGATTCAGCTGGATTCATTAACTTCTTTATAAACATAGTAATATACAGTATATATATAGTCTCCCTTTATTTTCATTTATCAGCAAAAAAATCCTACATATATATATGTGTGTGTGTGTGTGTGTGTGTGTGTGTGTGTAGCATTTTTTGCTGATAAATGAAAATAATCTACAATACCACAAGTAGATTATTTCTTCAATGTAGCAACAGTTACAAGCAGTTTCATTTCCTGCAGCAGACAAACTTTTAGTTCAGAGTTCAGAGAGACAGAGCATACAGAGTGGGCTGAGCCATGCCCAGCCTTAAGCTTAAATTTTCAGTTTCGATTCTCTGCACAGACTCAGAAGTGGTTAGCTCCTATTGGCTGACTTAGTTGCTATGCCTATTCATTGGCTGACATTGTTAACATTGGCTCTCAGTCATGAATATTCTAACAAAACTTATATATTATTTGAAATAATTAGGTATTATATTGTGGGGAAATATCCAGCTAGGCTGGAGGGAGGTGTTAAGAGAAGGCTGAACTTAGAGGCCTTGAATTGCAGGAAGCTGCACCAGAATGACCTCCCTCAGAATCTCTGAAGCCTCCTCTGACTATTCCAAAGGTGACAAGCTTTGCCATCTATCAAGTTCTCCAACCTTACCAACATCATAAACTAAGTCAATAAAGTAACATTGCAATGGGAAAAAATTACAGTAACACAAATAAAACAATAAAAATTATAAGTAAAATATAAAAGGAATGCAATTACAAAAATGCAATTACAGAAATACACCAAAACAATGTTCTTATTGGCTTGGTTGAAACAACCACATTAATCATATCAGTTAAGGCCTGGCAGTATACTCTACCTGATTCCTTCCAGATATGTTAGGACTATAAGTCCCCAAATCCCCAGCTAGTTTGGAATTCTTGTGTTAGACTTCCAAGATACTTGGAACAAAAACTTGAGATTTTATTACACAAATATTATAGTTCCCTACAATCTAATCCTCTACAAAAAGTGATAGTGTTTGAATATTTCAGTTTAGAGGAAAGGGAAGGGAAGACATAGCAAAAATATTAAAAGTCATGGTATGGAAAATGTAGGGAAAAAAGGTTTTTATATTTTTCTCACAATGTTACTGCACAATTGTATTTGTTAAACCGAAATATGGGAGATTGAGGACGAAATAAAATACCTATATTACTTTAATTATTCTTACTTATTAAATGCAAACTGCCCAGAATCATCCAGAGCAGGGGTGTCAAACTCAATTTCATTGAGGGCCGCATCAGGGTTGTGCTTGACCTCGGGGGGGCCGAAGTGGGCATGGCCACCTCGATGTCACTCGTGTCGAGGGTGCCTGTGGTGGCCCGAGCGCTCAGCCAGTGAAAATAGGCTCCCAAGTTCTGTTTTCACTGGCAAAGGCACTCGCTGGCAGAGTTTCATTTTCACTGGCAGGGGCCGGTCCTTTGTTGTTTCCAGGGCGGCCCCGTGGGTCAGATTTAATCACCCCCCAGACCAGATCCAGCCCCCGGACCTTCAGTTTGACACTCCTGATCTAGAGTAGGCAGTCTTTAAACTGATGGATGGATGGATGGAAGGATACATATAATACAGGCATACATACAATCTATATTCCTTTGTACTATTATTTAACCTATTAAAAAGTCTCTAAGAAGTAAATAAAACAAAAATATTGCTCACCAGCCATGTATACGGTAAAAATATCTCCATGTTTTTTATTCAAAGTTAATAAAAAACCAGTAGCATTTTTTCTAAAGTTCAGGGCCTCTCCCAAGAAAGGAATCCAACCATTTATTAAGGGAGGTTCTCCAGTGTGCCTGAAAAATAAAAAGAAAACACTGTTAGTTGATACGTAACTTCATATGATCAAAGTACATTATATTTAAAAATTTGAAAGTTTGGCAGTCACATCCTGAGATTTTTTTTTTTAATTCCTTAGGTGCCAAAGTTTCTACATCCATACATTTTGCCACTTATCTTCACTATATTGTAAAATCAATACGAATTGGTTTAAATGTTCAATTAGGGAACTGATTCATGGTATGTATCTGATTCATGTATGGTAGCTATAACAGGTTACTATCCAAGCATCCGAAGTAAAGCTAAATATACACAGTCAAATAGTCAGATTTAGTATTTTTAAAGTCTAAAACATCTTCCCAATTCAAATTATAAATAAATAATCCAATTTTAAAAAACTAACTAAAAAAACCCAAATGTGGGCATGTGCATCTACATGAAATATATGTTCTTAAAGACAATTTTAAACCTCTGTATTTAATATTTCTGTCCAAAGGTAACCTTGTATACATGGAAGTAATTTAGGAAGGACATAGCTAATATAACTAAAGTATTATTCTTCTCCAGGTGGTTTATCAAAGCTTTGTATTGCATTAAGTTTTCAATTACACATTATTCTGCAATACCACTGATCCAATGAAATATGCATTTTAATATTCTAATTATCACAAATATAGTAGCTAATAACAAGATATTAGTCAATTTCATAAGCTAGAATAGACTTTATTTTCATGGTCAGCTTCCAATGACTTGCTGAAATAAATTTAAAAGTACTTTTGTGCATACCATAATCCAATCCAATGCATCCAATGAGACCAATTGATTAACTGAAATATACATAGATTTCTATGCCATCCACACTAGGAATTCTAGCTGCCTTGTATTTGAAATCCATTAAGTTTATAAGCACAATATTTTATAAGCAAATCAAAGCACAAAATATCATACAGAGCAATTTGTCTATGGAGATTCTCAGTCATCCAGGTCCTGGTTGTCCCAAAAATGCTTTTTCAAGAGGCAACTGGACTTTCTGTTTTTTCTTTGAAGACGTTTCGCTTCTCATCCAAAAGCTTCTTTAGAGCTGAAGAAGCTTCTTGGATGAGAAGCAAAAATGTCTTCAAAGAAAAACAGAAAGTCCAGTTGCCTCTTGAAAATGCACCTTTGGGGATTTGCAGAGCGATCATTATTTCCTGAGCAGTTTTCTCTGATTAAGTAACAATTTCCATACCCAAAACTTTATTTTATCAAGGTTTATCAAGTTCAAATTCTAAATCATCTTTCCAGAATTCTTCGAGAGAAGCTGTTGCTTAGGCATCCATTCCTAATCATGCTGATGAAATGGTAAAATGCTTGTGAAATGCCAAGGCTAGTTCCACAGGTTCATATTTGTGTTACAACATCCCATTCAAGTATAATATGTAAGAGGCAAAACTTTCATCATGATGTAGTTTTTACTGTTTGCCTTCCCAATCAACACTAATGAACTATTCAATGCTTACTTAAAGTGTTAAATATCACTGATATGATTCCTTAGATGTTACCTGAAATACATGAATGTCAATTTTGAGATAGTTGAGACTTTCATGAAGGAAACCTTGAAACCTATCTGAAAGCAAGTTGATATTTCAAATCACTTTTGTAAATCTACTCTATAAAATCTATCTTCTCTTTCTTGTCTTAAATATATTTATTCTCATGTTGAAAAGAAAATGACAGGAATGGAAAAATATTAGGAGCCAAAACTTGTTTTCACTTTTTAAAAACATATTAGGGATTTAAAATGATAGAATATATCGAATATAGTCAGAGGGAATAGTACCACACTAACCAATAGGGCAGTGATGGCGAACCTATGGCACGCGTGCCACAGGTGGCACGCGGAGCCATATCAGAGGACACGCGAGGCCTTGTCTTATGTCAGCTTCAGCGCGCTGATTTTCGGCCCTCGGAAAGGCCATTTTGCCCTCCGGAGGCTTCAGAGAAGCTTCCCTGAAGCCCCGGTGTGCGAAAAATGGCCCAATAGGCAAACCGAAAGTTTGGAAAAACAGACTTCCCGTTTGCCCATTGTGCTGTTTTTCGCACTCCGGGGCTTCAGGAAGCATCCCTGAAGCCTCCGGAGTGCGAAAAACAGCACAATGGGCAAACCAGAAGTTCATTTTTCTGAACTTCCGGTTTGCCCGTTTGGCCGTTTTTCACTGTCCCAGGCTTTAGTGAGGACTGTGCGCATGCGCAGGGGGCAGCGTGGGGGAATGCGCATGCATGGGGGGAAATGGGTGTGGGGATGTGTGCGTGCGCTAGCGCACACATACACACCCTTTTGGCACGTGAGCCAAAAAAGGTTTGCCATCACTGCAATAGGGCATCCAATGCTAACTGAACCTCTATCTGAACTAATTCTATAAAACTATTTTACTTCCTAATTACATGGATCATCTTAATTGACTAGCATCAACATTTTAGCATGTTTAGTCCCATAATGCTTTTGCATATATTATGTATTTTGCGCATTAATTTTTTATACTGTAGTTATGTAAAAATGAATCTTAAAAATGAATTTAAAAAATTATTCCCTTATACCAAATTAAGCAGTCCATCATGGAACTGAAAGTGTTTGAAACAAAAACATAATTTTATGAAGCTTTGTGTTTTTATCTGTGTTTTCCTACCAAACAATGGTAATGAACGATTCTGCCATGACTTATTCCATTTTAATCTTGCATAGAAGAGAATCATAATCACATTTTTAAATTGATGCCAACCTTTGTTTTATTTCTAAATACTTAAATCCACCTAGACTAATATGAAACCTAGTAACTTTCTGAAGTTGCTTCTATGTTTCTTTATCAATGTTATTTAACATAACAGAAGAGACATCAACATTAGCTTCTCAGCCTATTAGTAAATAAAATTTATTTTGTTTAAATCAACACACAATTGGACTATATTTGGATGTTAAAAAAACTAAACATACCATCCAGGTGCAGGTTCCTAATTTTTTTACTACCACTCTGTGGACATGGCTTATTTTGTGGGTGTGGCTTGTCAGCCATGTGACCGGGTGGGCGTGGGCCTCGGGAGCTTGGCAGAGGCCAGAAAAGCAGGGGGGGTATTGCCCACCCGCAACGCAGCACCCTGCAGTGGGAGCAGCAAGACCGCGGTAGCGGTTCTTCTAGAAGGCTCTGTCCCGCCTGAATGCTTCTCCCCATTCGATGATCCTAGGCTCCTGCCGCCCGTTCCCCCTCCCCTCAACAGCTCGAGAAGCCTCGAACGTGCAAAAATGCCTGGGATCATCACCGCACATTCGTGGCTTCTTGGACTGCTGAAGGGAGGGGAACTGAGATAGGTCCTGCTGCCCGTTCCCCCTCCCCTCAGCAGCTCGAGAAGCCTCGAACGTGCAAAAATGCCTGGGATCATCACCACGCGTTCGTGGCTTCTTGGACTGCTGAAGGGAGGGTAACTGAGATTGGTCCTGCCACCCGTTCCCCCTCCCCTCAGCAGCTCGAGAAGCCTTGAAGGTGCAAAAATGCCTGGGATCATCACCGCGCATTTGTGGCTTCTCGGACTGCTGAAGGGAGGGGAACTGAGATAGGTCCTGCCACCCATTCCCCCTCCCCTCAGCAGTTCGAGAAGCCTCAAACGTGTGAAAATGCCTAAGATCATCACCGCGCGTTCATGGCTTCTCGGACTGCTGAAGGGAGGGGAATGGAGATAGCTCCTGCCGCCCGTTCTTTCAGCATCTCACGCGCTCCCTCAGCCATCCTCCCCTGCTTGGACTCACTGTGGGGTAGGAAGGCAGCGCATGCGCAGTGCCGGAAGCTCGGCTTCTGGGCATGCACAGAAGAAATTTTTTTAAAAAATTAAAAAAAAAAATAATGGCGGCACCCAGGCACCGGCAACCGACCGCACCGGTACTATGACGTCACCAGTGGGCTGCTACCGGTGCTATAGAGTGGACCGCACTGGTAGGAACCTACCACTGATACCATCTATAAAAATAGAATGAATATTTTTCTTGTTTACATTAAGACTATATTCTTATTTTTCCCAAAATGTTGTGCTAACCTTCATATAGGATTGTAAAAAATATGTTACAGTAGTGATCTTTGTTTTGATCCTAGTTTATTTGAAAAGTATGCTGGAATCACTAATTAAATAAATACATTTACAGTATGTCCACATTTTATTTCGAATAACTATTTTAGACTAAAGTACCTTTCACATTTTTAATTATTTTTGTATTTAGAAAACTTTTAATAAAACAATTAGTCATGTTTTGATATATTTAATACTCTTCTAGTTGACATCCCACACAGTAACAGAGTACAGGTTCTACATGATTATTGGGTGGGCAATAATTCTAATTTTTAAAAATCACCTTGAACATAAAATCTTAGACTCAATATAAGATTAGTAGTCAGATAACTATGTGGAAACCATTAAGTGATAATTTCTGGATATTCCACATATTCTCCAAGTACATATGACACAGCAAGTCTGTCATTTCCAAAATACTTGGGTATATTTACATTTGTACTTGCTTTAGTCTAAATGTTAATTAAGAACCTAATTCTAGCCCACAGCTAATACAACTTCTTTAAACAAAATGTTCAAGTTTACTTAGAATATTTCATAACAAAAAATAAGAGGGAGAAACATGCTGTCTCTATGCCTTTTTACTGTATAGTGAGTGTATAGTGTATTATGCACCAGTAATTTCATTTAAAATCAAGTCAATGCAAGCAAGTTATATTGTTTTCTTTAAGTGTATATCATATGGCTTCCAAATCCACTATGAATAACATTTACTTCATGAGATTATAATTTTAACAGAGCTGTAAAAATTAAATCTATAACTGTTAGAAGTCCTAATACATTATCAAGTTTTTAAATAGAAGGGAAGCCTGGCTCTGTGGCATCCCATGCTTAGCCTCCTGCAACTGATTTCATAAATACCAACAGAAGCAAAATAAATGGCTCTGATGCTAGAGTCCCTCAGGAAAAACATTTATGCAGTACAAATCATTTTGTACTAATCACAAGAGACTGACTAGTTTAATCAAAGATCAAGGCTTTATTTCTATCAAAGCTTTACTGCTATCAAACATAGCACAGAAATTATGTAAGAAAATTACCTTATAACTCAGAAGCAGAGGTGGGTTCCTCCCAGTTCGGACCAGTTCTATAGAACTGGTAGTAACTTGGTGGCCTGGGTTGCTGGAACTGGCAGCGACCCAGGCCTGCCACGCCCCCAAGCTGGTTCTCTCGGTGGCTCCGTAGACGCCACCATCTTGTTTTTTGCTTTTGCGCATGCACAGAAACTTTTTTTATAGTACTGCGCATGCACAGAGGGTCATTTCTGGGAAGTGACGCGTGCAAAACGTGCACTTCCATCGTGATGTGAACCGGTGGGGAAGGTAAGTAGAACCCACTCCTGCTCAGAAGGTTTTCAAATATCAAAAGAAACTCTGCTACATTATTATTTTTAAGTTGGCACTACTAACATTAACATCTATAGATAGTGAAGTTGTTTAGCATTCATAAAGACTAGTGTACAATTATAGGTGGTTATTAATATAGCATAAGTAAAAACACTGTAGAAGAACATTTTAGTAATGCATTTTCATCTTCACTTCTATTTGTTCTTTCAACCAGTAACCACAATCTAAACACTTATACTTTACATTGAATGCTGAAAATTGAAGGTTATTGTACCAGTATCTGTTTAAATAATATCATCTGTTATTTTCTATTGGTCTCATAACTTTTTTCCTAGAAATCATATTACAAATAGCCTTGCTGTGTGATGTTTAGTATATAATGGAACAATTTCTGCTTAAGTTCTCAGTTTTTTACATTGCTGAATATTCTCCAATTTTCGTATCACAACATATTTCATCTGCAAAGATTCTCTTTTCTGGTATTGTGCCAATTTTTTTTCTGCCAATATGTATTTTAGTGCACTGTGATATTTTTCACTTATGACTTCCGGAATGAAATCTATCAGAAATATTTGTGCTTTCATTTCTAGTTTACTTTTTAGAATTTTCTGAATAATTTGGTATACTTATTTCAAACGGCGTGGTGGCCTAGTGGTGAAGACACTCGCCCCCACTCGGAAGGTTGAGAGTTCAATGCTAGGTAGTGGCAGATGTTTGTCTCCTAGGATGGAAAGAAAAAATTTCTGCTGCAAACTGTGTGTGGCATCAGGAAGGGCTTCCAGCCAGTAAATGCTCAGTTTCATCCAGTCGCTGTAAAGGATTATAGGGTCATAAAAAGGAAGCTTTTGGTATATTTCTTTCCTGTACTTTTGAGAGATTTTTTATATATAAACATGATATATGATAAAACATTCCTTCTTTGTTGTAGTATTCTCAACATTTATTCTTATATGATTTGTTTCTCTTGATAATTATTGACAAGAGTTATATGACACCTGTAAAATATTGTACATCAATTTGTAACCCTGAATTGTAACTTGCAGTAAATCTTATTGAATTTTTCCGTAATTCTTCCTATTATGCTTTATCATAAGACTTCTGATTTGTTCCATCTCTGTGTCATATTTCAATAACAATTTATACATGCAGTCCATGCAAATAGATGATCTTGATTTTGCATAAGTGTTTCAAATTCTGTCATCATTTTCAAGATCACTTCTTCCTTCTTGAAGTTACATAACATAACGATATTTAAACTACTTATAAAATAACCTCAGCACTCAAGAAGCACTTGTACATAATATAGGAAAACAAATGAAAATCATTTACTAATATTCATTCTATCTCTGAGACTTTCTGGAAAAGCCACATTTTAATGAACTTCCTAAAAATTAGCAACGTGAGATACAATATAAGTTCTGGAGATATGCTGTTCAAGAGCGAAGGTTTGGATTGAGAAGACATGTTCTCTTGGCCCATGAAGATGAGAACTTAGTGTTAGGATGGAAGCCACTGGGAGAAGGTCCAGGTCTCAATCATTGTCTTTAAAGGACAATCATAAAATTAATAAATAATGGGAAAACCTCAAGGCTCCCAAGGAACTTCTGGATAGTCTTCATGAACAGTTCCATAGTGAATGCATTTGTGTCAATAACTGTTTAGCAAAGGACAAAAAAGTTCCAAATTCATCCCCATTTAATGTTTGGTGAAATAACCAAACAGATGAATTCTCTTAAAATATAATATATCATCAACGCACAACACCTGTAACTGCTTTTCACAAACATAAACCTTCTGTTTTAGAATATCTGTTTACAACCAGAAACAGACATGTAGTAATCTCTTGTTTGGGATAAACATTAATCCAAATCTGTCTACAATACACACACATGCATACACACACATCCAGAGATACATACACAGAATTCATTACTTATGATAATCTCTATTGCAGCCTATTTATTCTTAACCTTTATCCTCTAGTCTCTTGTCCTAAATCTAGCAAATCCACTAGCAGCATGCAATGACTAGCATCTTAGCATAATTTTGAATTCTATAGAATACTTCAAAAAGCCCTCCAGTGAAGACACCACCCTGCAATATATTAGTAATTCTCCTTAATAAATTAGAAAAGTCTGAAAGAACAACAGTTGCTTATAGAAGGTCAGTCTTTCTTGTTATAAAGCATCATAGTCAAACACATATTAAGAGCAACAGATAGACAACAACATTCCTACAGTATTGGAATTCCAATTCAAAGCTTTCATAGGAGCTAATAAGTGGGAACCTTTATTTTTATGAATTTGTGTAAGTCAACAAATCTGAAACTCTTTGAACAGAAAATGAAAATATATCATCCCAAGAACAAAAGCTAATTTTCTATTAAAGAAGAAGTCAAAAGACCTTAAACAGCAGCTGAAAAGCGAACCTACGCCATATTTTATTTTATTTTATTTATTTGTTTGTCAAACATGTACAGGATAGTAGTTGTTTGTATAAACACAACATAAGTAAAAAGTACCGATAAAAGAGGACAATAGGACAGTAGGACAGGGACGGTAGGCACAGTGGTATGCTTACAGTATGCACGCCCCTTACAGACCTCTTAGAAATGGGGAGAGGTCTATTGTACACAGTCTAAGGTTAAAGTTTTGGGGGTTTGGGGAAGAAAGCACAGAGTCAGGTAGTGCATTCCAGGCATTGATCACTCTGTTGCTGAAGTCGTATTTTCTGCAGTCGAGTTTGGAGCGATTTACATTAAGTTTGAATCTATTACGTGCTCGTGTATTGTTGCGGTTGAAGCTGAAGTAATCATTGACAGGAAGGACATTTTGGTATATGATTTTATGAACTACATTTAGATCAGATCGGAGGCGACGTAATTGTAAATTGTCTAATCCTAATATTTCAAGTCTGGTGGAATAAGGTATTTTATTGCGAGCAGAGGAGTGGAGAACATATCCGTAACAACACATGCAAAAAGCCAGAGAATGCATCTTATGGTTCTGCTTAATTGTTTCAATGACACCTGATGGCATATTAGGTTAGCCTTAAGCCTGAGGCAGGTGTTAAATAATCAGCTCCAGTACCATCATCTATTTTTTCCCAATCAGTGTCAAGTGCATGGAACATCTGTTCTATGCACTGCAATTTTATTCAAACACATGACCATGGAAATAATTCAATGCCAACTAGAATGACTGGGTACTGCAACGGTATGCTCCCAGGGCTGCCTCTGGCTTGCTAGAAACTATGTAAAGAAGAGGACTAAAGTCCTGCTGGTGGGGTTTCACCTCATTCATTTTTAGACTGGTTTACAGTTACATCCAATTTCACTCAGAGCAATGTAGGCCATTGACTTTTTGGTTTTGCTTGATCATCAGGGACCATTTAAATGCTAATGTTGTGCAGCTTGAGATTTAAGTGATTATGCCTGGATGAAACTAAATTTGAAAACAGGTGGCATGTTTGTTCTAATGCTTATTTGATCACATACTTGTTTGTTAATATACACTATATTGAATTTTATGAACTGCAGAACAGAGTTAATTGAGTTGACTGTTTCCACTGGACTAAAGAAACAAATGAAGCTGTAATACTATATAATATTCAGAAAGCATTTGAGATCTAAATTAGATCTAAAATTCTAATTTAAATTGAAAACAAAATGAATGCAAATAAAGTACAGGTAGTCCTCAACTTCGACCTCAAATGAGTCTAAAATCTCTGTTGTTAAGACAGACAGTCGTTAAGTTGCCCCATTTTACCTTTCCTGCCATAATTGTTAAAGGAATCACTGCAGTTGTTAAGATAGTAACATGGTTGTTAAGTGAATCTGGTTTCCCCATTGACTTATCAGAAGGTCGCAAAAGGTGATCACATGACCCTAACCCTAACCCTGCAACCGTCATAAATACATGCCAGTTGCCAAGCATCTAAAATTTGATCACAGAAACATAGGAATGCTGCAATACTTATAAGTAACTTTTTTCAGGGCTGCTGTAACTTTAAATGGTCACTAAAGGAATGGTTGTAAGTTGAGGACCACCTGTAACACATTTCCCCATCACAAGCACATTTTTCTGTACCCTAGATTAAAGTAGAGTTGTTTAGTCCTAAATCTCAATATCTTCTTTTCCTTAAAAAAAAAAAGCATATATCGATGGCAGCTTTTCAAGATAGATCAGACTAGGAAACCAATGCCATGTAAGTCTATACTATTATCATTGACCTGGCTGAAGTCCTGGTTCTGCCAGCAGGCCTGGGGAATGCAGAGTGGGATGGAGCCCATTAAATGGCTCGTATGATATGTTGTCGGGCGGGGAGTGGGGGGTTATTTTATTATATGTTTATAAATTTATTAGATGATTCTCTCTTTCAGTAGTTTTATTGTTTTTATATGATGTTTTTATATTCTTGTAAGCTGCCTTGAGTGCCATGTGCAAATAGGCAACAATATAAATCTCCTAAATAAAATAAATAAGTAAGTAAATAAAATTATAATAACAGAGTCCTATAAGTCTGTGCTTTTTCTCTGCCTCACTTTAACTTCATGTGAAGTACAGAGGCGCTTATCTTATTTATGGCATTACTTTCTTATTCCAAGATCAAGCCTTTTTTATCTGACTGCTACAGTGGTGGGTTCCTACTGGTGCAGTCCACTCTGTCGTCCCGGTAGCGGCCGGCCGATTGCGCAATTTGCGTGTGATGGTTCCGGTGCCATCTTCGCCGGTCTGTCGTGCAGTGCCATCTTTTCTTCCAAATTTCACGAGGGAGCGTGCGCGAGAGAGTTCGGTGATTTTTTGCTTCCGCGCATGCGTGAAAGCAAAAAATTGGCAAAATCGCATGCACGCACGCATCTCCTCGCAAGATTTCGGTGTTTTTTTTCTTCCTGCGCATGCGTGGAAGCAAAATTGCGCACGGGGATGAATGTGCGTAGCAAGCATGCACGTGCGCGAAACGTGATGATGCATGTGCAGCGCACCAGTAGGCAGGTAAGAGGAACCCGCCCCTGGACTGCTGCATTGGCAGCAGCTCTTCTTCCTGTCTCTCAAGGCCACTCCCTCCATCTTTTATATTTGAGTATCGCTCTCATGCAGAAGTTGCAAAACACTTTCTGATATGCTTTTTTGTCACTCAGGGTATTGTGTAAATTCAGCAAATTTGGTTAGTTTATCTCTCAGTATATTATGGAAACTCAAAAAATTGATACATTCAGTAACCAAGTTAATTGTGTTGCTGAGCACAGACATACACAGTACATAGGATACTTATTTGATTGAAATTCCAAGGAGACATACATCTGTATGTGGTGTTGTATTTCGCTCTGAACTTTTTTTACTTTTTTAAAAATCCATAGTGACAAACCATCATTGGCAACACCTCCTTGTGCTGGATGTTTCAGAACTACAAAGCAAAAATCTCAAAAGGTCTCAAAAGTCTCCTTATAAACTCATGAATAAGCTCAATAATATTCAAAATAATTTGCAGCATTAGGCAACACTGTAAAATTATGTTTTAATACACTCAATGCTGTCCAAAATCATATGTGTATGTAAAACAGTTGATATTCTCAATATTTTTCCTTAACATATCAAGGATGATAGAAGCTTCTTTTTGCTGTCAAAGTGATCAAAGAGATTGAGAAAAGATATATATAAACAGATGCTACCCAGTGACAAACTTTAAAGAACAAGATTGTGAGGCCAGATGTTTGAATGACCTTCGGACTACAGAACATGTTGGCATGGTGTTGATTTAGATAGCTGTTGGCAGCATTTTTGATCCAGCAGCTGAAGAAAATATCTAAATTATGGAAATCCTCCCCCTCCCCCTTTGCTTTCCCGGTCCAGTACAAAACCTAAAACTACTGCTAGCCAGTGGGACTGATGACTGTCAAGTAACTTGAATTCACCACACCACTCTGCCAGTATTGATCACATCAAAAAGGAGTTAGTTGAATGAGCAGGAACCACTTAAGGCAGTGCCATTTACATTTTCCCCATAACTTTTAGCAGCTGTTTCTTGAGTGAATACAGATACAAAATAAGAACACAAAAAATACACTTTTTCAGTACTGAACCCTGTGCAAAGGAAAGGATGTGATCTAATGGCAATGAACAATGATGTAAACTAGCACAAAATGGCACAGGAAAACAATAATATCCTTTGCTTGATTATTTGGGTGCACTGAATCAAATCAAAATGAAGCCATTCAAGGTTCCCCAATTTACAATTGAGATTGAATTAAATAATTTCCAAAGATTCAGCCTCTCTAAAAACAATTTTGATATACAATTCAAAACAGAATTGGATAGAAGACATACGGAAAACAGTATTTTGCTAAGGTATATGTGAGTCTTTTTAGAACAAATAATGTGATTGAAGACAGAAGAGCTCTTCTTACACTTCTGGACATTCTGCCATGTTACCTGGAGAAATATACACTGCTTATTCTGAGTTGCCTCTGCTGTCCAGCACTTGTCAAAACCACTCTCTGTCAAGCATCTCACAAAGTGTTGCAAAATGACAGTTCAGGATTTCTGAATAGATGGAGCCCCAGGAAAAAAAACTGAACAGATAGAAGATTTATGACTCTAAACTACATCAAAGCAACTCCTGCCAACATCATGTCAAAAAAAAAAAAACCCCCAGAAAAACAAAAAAGGAGGGTGTGGGGGGAAACTAACTGTTCATTTCAGACAGTTTAAAAAAATATTATATAAAACACTTCTTTTCTAAGTATGAACTAAAGTGTAAAGAAAAAAAATTAGCTGCACATACAGTATGATATTCAATATGTGACAAAAATACATTTATAATATTCTAGGAATAACGAAGTTCTACTAGTAGATACTGTCTGGCAGTTAAAATCACTGACATTCAAAGGGAGTATATGAAGTATCTATCAGTTTAAAATAGGACAAACCATCTGGCTCTAAAAAAACCAGAAAATACTCTACCCAGTGATGGTGAACCTATGGCACGCGTGCCACAGGTGGCACGCGGAGCCATATCGGAGGGCACGCGAGGCGTTGCCCTATGTCAGCTCCAGCGCACATGCCAGCTGATTTTCAGCCTTGGGGAAGGCCATTTTGCCCTCTGGAGGCTTCAAGGAAGCTTCCCTGAAGCACCGGAGTGCGAAAAACATCCCAACGGGCAAACCGGAAGTTTGGAAAAACGGACTGCCCGTTTGCCCATTGTGCTGTTTTTCGCACTCCGGGGCTTCAGGAAGCTTCCCTGAAGCCTCTGGAGTGCGAAAAACAGCACAACAGGCAAACCGGAAGTCTGTTTTTCTAAATTTCTAGTTTGCCTGTTTGGCCATTTTTTCACTGTCCCAGGCTTTAGTGAGGCCTGTGCGCAGTAGGTGGGGGGGTTGTGTGCATGCGCAGGGGGCAGCACTGGGGCTGCACATGTGTGGGGGGAGGGAATAGGTATGGGCACGTGCACGCACACTAGTGCGCGCACATACACCCTTTTAGCACATGAACCAAAAAAGATTCACTATCACTGCTCTAGCCTGCATGTTAATTTGGATTCTCAGAATTCCTTCCATAGATTTATTGTCAGTGAATCAATTTCCCATGATGGACTTAATGCTTTACCTCAGGAAAGGAGCTGATCAATCTTCTCATTCAGGCTAGAATATTACATATTTTCTTTAAATCGGAACTTCGGTGCATTACTTTTGTTTCTTTTTAATTATTTCTTTATTATATAGGTAGTCCTCGACTTACAACAGTTCATTTCATGACCATTCAAAGTTACAACGGCGCTGAAAAAAGTGACCTATGACCGTTTTTCAGTTACAACCTTTCCAGCATCCCCATGGTCATGTGATCAAAATTCAGATGCTTGGCAACTGGTTCGTATTTATGACCTTTGCTGTGTCCCAAGGTCATGTGACACTCCCCCCCCCCCATTTGTGATCTTCCAACAAGTAAAGTCAATGGGAAGACCAGGTTTACTTAACAACCGGGTTACTAACTTATCAACTGCAGTGATTCACTTAACAACTGAGAAAAGAAAAGTCATAAAATGGAACAAAACTCACTTAACAAACATCTCACGTAACAACAGAAATTTTGGGCTCCATTTTGGTCCTAAGTCAAGGACTTTCTGTACTAAGCCACCTAACTTAACACTGATCTGTTTCATTTCAGAAGGATTGTTTTTAGTTTGTTCACATTTTAGAATACTGTGAATAAGGCAGGGATGGCACAACAGCTCACAAAACATTCAGAGACACAGCATTTCCTGACAAATGTTGCTGGACAATAACACAAAATAGGTACACAATGATGTAGCCAAGGGCTTTCTTAGGCCAGCAATTTGTTTAACACAGTGACCATCCAGATGCCTCACAAAGAGGCGACAACATATAACCCTCTCTCCCCACTTTTCCCCTGCAGCTAATAGAGACATGATTTCCCAACCCTGAGATAAGATATACATCTTTTAAGATGAAAAGCCTTTGGTATATCTGCTCTCCATTAAGTTATCTTTTACAGCCATCCAAATTAGTAGCCATCGATACTTTTGCAGCAATGAATTCCACTGTGATAAACAGAAAGGACAGCTGTAATAGATTGGAAAAGTACAAAAATGTCCCAATCTGATGTCCTGGAGAGAAGCCAAGCTTCTGGAAGTTACAGGTTCTCTGTGCAATAGATTTATAGTGGTTTTAAATGAACCAGGAATCTCTGAATGTTCTCCACCTAATTAAAATCAGAATCAGAATAGAGCTGGAAGGAACCTTGGAGGTCTTCTAGTCCAGCCCCCTGCTCAAGCAGGAGATCCTATACCACTTCAGACAAACGACAGTCCAGTCTCTTCTTAAAAACCTCCAGTGACGAAGCACCCACAACTTCTGAAGGCAAGTTGTTGTCCTCACTGTTAGGACGTTTCTCCTTAATTCCAAGTTGCTTCTCTCCTTGATTAGTTTCCATCCATTGTTTCTTATCCTGCCCTCTGGTGCATTGGAAAATAAATTGACCCGCCATCTACTCACACAAATGGAGCTATTTATACAAGCACAAACATGCTGTAGCAATCTGGAACATCAGAAAAAAAGAAACAGATCATCTATACAACATCTTCCAACAAAATGGATATCCATGCAACTTCATCAAAAAGTGCCTTATTACTCAACCCAATATAGCACAACCAACATAAACTGTAAAAAGAATAACACTCCGTACATCAAAAACATCTCAGAAGCCACCAAGAGACTATTATTTTTTTTTTGTGAGATTTATATACCGCCTCACAGTGCAAGCACTCTCTAAGCGGTTTACACCAGTAAGCAATGTATATTTATATTGCCCCCAACAATCTGGGTCCTCATTTTACCTACCTCGGAAGGATGGAAGGCTGAGTATTAAAACCACATGGCATCAGAGTAGCATACAAGTCAACCTGAGTCCCACGGGATTGGGCGGCCTATAAGAACTCAAATAAATAAATAAATAAATAAATAAATAAATAAATAAATAAATAAATAAATAAATAAATAAATAAATAAATAAATAAATAAATAAATAAATAAATAAATAAATAAATAAATAAATAAAACCTCCTAAACATCCTAAGTAAACCAAAAGTAGATTCCTCTCCTGCAAGAGCTGCATTGGGTGCATATTTGCTTCCGGGTGCAATTCAAGGTGCTGGTTGTCACCTTTAAAGCCCTTCATGGCTTGGGACCAGGTTAACTGAGGGACCATCGCTTGCCAGTCACATCTACCTGACCCATCAGAGCAGGGAGGCAGGGAATGCTGTGGGTCCTATCCCTGAGGGAGATTCACTTGGTGGGACCCAGAAGAAGGCCCTTCTCCCTGGTGGCTCCCTCTCTCTGGAACATCATTCCCCCAGAGATTAAAATAGCCCCCACTCTAATAATCTTCTGGAAGGCACTGAAGACCTGGTTCTGCCAGTGGGCCTGAGGAACCCAAAGAGGGATGGAGCCCATTAAATGGCTCGTGTGATCTGCTGTCGCCAGGGGTGGGGGATGGGGGGTGATTTTATTATATTATACTATATTAATTTATGTGATTATTTTTATTATTATTGGGAGTTGGGCGGCATACAAATCTATTAAATTAAATTAAATTATTGTTTTAAATGTGGTTTTATATTCTGTAAGCTGCCTTGAGTTGCCATGGGCGAATAGGTGGCAATATAAAATCAATCAATCAATCAATCAATAAAAGACCCAGCAGCTCCAGAAGAAAAAATAGGAGTTATCTACAATGTAAAGACTGCAACAGTCACTACATAGGACAAAGAGTCAAAAGATTAGCAGAAGATATCAATGAACATCAACTAAGAGTCAGGAGACATGATGAAAACTCTTAATTTCACAGCACATGGACAAACTTAACCATAGTTTCAACTGAGAAACTGTGACCATCCTAGACCAAGCCAAGAAATGCTAGCATATTCTTGGAAGCCTGGCACTCTGACAAATTGGCCATCGATAGGCACACAGACATAAACAGCATCTACATCTCGTTCAAAAGAGACAATCAACAAGCCAAAATGGGGAGTGGGAGAACAAAACACCTCCCACCAGCAATCAACACCCAGATGAGGAAAGATTAACAACAGACCAGCAAACCCAATAAAGAAACTTACAAGTTAACAGTAAATTGCCCAACCAAACAATCACCAAGGCTACTCCCACCAACACTGACAGGCAAGTCACTGTATACAGTATAAATAGAGAGCAAACCCCACTCCTTACTAGCACTGGTGATGTTACCTAGTTTGAGTAACGAAACCTCTGCAAGAAAGCAACCAAGGACTCCTCACATATTAGTTGATTCTCACTCATTTCACTATAGCATAAACTATGGCTTACAAACAACTATAACTCGGCCCCAATTAAACAAACCATTTTATTGCTTAGCAAGCTTTGTGAACCAAGCGAGATTTTTTTTCTATTCCTAAACTATATTTGAAAGATTGATGAGCATCTTCAGCTGCTATGCTTTTTCTTCTCTCTCTCCGTTCCATTTGCTTACCAATGAGAATTTTGATTATTGCAGTCTGGAGTGGAAGCAATTAATTCAAGGAATGAAAGTCTTACTTATTAGAAGGAAGGTAAGAGTTACAACGTAAGAATTCCAGTGAGTACACTATTTTCAAATGACACACTTATATATACAGTAAACAATTTTAGGGTTGCAACACTTTTGCCTACTTCCTCCCACTTTTTCTATGCAGAAAACGGGATGCTCCCCTCTTTTATGAAGGAGAGACAGTTCCATCTGTTCACTTTCTTGATAGATAATACCACTTTTACCAGTATGAGAAATCACTTTTGCAATCATTATGCATGCATTGAGCAGAAACTAACAGAATTTTTCCTAAATTAAAGATTGCAATATGGTTAGAGAAAAATGTTTAAAAAATTCAGAATAGAATATTTATTTATTTATTTATTTATTTTGTTATTCTTATATGCCGCCCAACTCCTGAGGGACTCAGGGCGGCTTACAGCAAGAGGAAATACAAGAATAAACAAAAAATTACATAAAATTTAAAAACAAGTACAAAAATTTAAAACAGTTATTTAAAAACAACAACATCCATTCGACACATACATACTTGGGGGGTAGGCTCAGGTGGAATTAAGCTGTCCCCCCCACCTGCAGGAAGAGCCATGTCTTAATGGCTTTTCGGAAAGCCAGCAGAGTGGGGATAGTCCGGGTCTCTGGGGGTAGTTGGTTCCAGAGCGCGGGGCCAGCCACAGAGAAGGCTCTCCCCCTAGGGCCCGCCAGCCGACATTGCTTGGCCGATGGGACCTGGAGGAGGCCAACTCTGTGGGCCCTAACCGGTCGGAGGGAAGTATGAGGCAGAATGCGGTCCCGAAGATATCCTGGTCCTAAGCCATGAAGGGCTTTAAAGATGGTGATCAACACCTTGAATTGGACCCGGAGACCGATGGGCAACCAATGCAGCTGGCGGAGTATCGGTGTCACGTGGGTGTACCTTGGCACACCCACCACAGCACGCGCAGCCGCATTTTGCACCAGCTGAAGTCTCCGGATACTCTTCAAGGGTAGCCCCATGTAGAGCGCATTGCAGTAGTCCAAACGCGAGGTGACAAGGGCATGAGTGATCGTGAGTAGAGCCTCCTTCTCCAAGTATGGCCGCAATTGGTGCACCAGGCGAACCTGTGCAAAGGCCCCCCTAGCCACAGCAGAAAGATGGTGGTCCAATTTTAGCTGTGGATCTAGGAGGACCCCCAAGTTGCGGACCTGGTCTGAGGGGGTCAGTTTCGCACCCTCAAAGACCAAGGAGGGGTAGTTGTCATGAACCTTAGGAGGCAATATCCACAGCCACTCAGTCTTATCGGGATTTAGTCTGAGTCTGTTCCTCCCCATCCAGATCTTAACGTCGTCCAGGCATCGGCACATTACATCCACTGCCTCCCTGAAGTCAGACGGGGTGGTGATGTACAGCTGGGTGTCGTCAGCGTACTGATGGAAACACACCCCATGTCTGCGGATGATCTCACCCAACGGTTTCATGTAGATGTTAAACAGGATGGGCGAGAGAACCGACCCCTGGGGCACCCCACATAATAGGGGCCTAGGGGACGATCTCTGCCCTCCTGCCAACACCGACTGCATCCGATCGGCGAGATAAGAGGAGAACCACCGTAAAATGGTGCCTCCCACTCCCAACTCGCCGAGCCGATGCAGAAGGATACCATGGCCGATGGTATCGAAAGCCGCTGAGAGGTCAAGTAGCACCAGGATGGAGGAGTTCCCCCCATCCCGGGCCCGCCAGAGATCATCCATCAGGGCGACCAAGGCAGTTTCTGTACTGTAGCCGCGCCTGAAACCCGACTGATAAGGATCTAGATGATCTGTTTCATCCAGGAGCTGCAGAAGCTGAGTCACCACCACCTTCTCCACAACTTTCCCTAAAAAAGGTAAGTTGGAGACTGGACGATAGTTTTTCAAATCAGCTGGATCCAGGGAAGGCTTCTTCAGGAGGGGTCGCAAACTTGCTTATAACTCTGATTTCAAATTCTGGTTCTAATGAAAGAATGAGCAGTGAAGGTGAAACACTTAGCCGTAAAAAAGGAAAAAGAAAACTTTGAGAATGGTGACAACTCCTGGCAAGTGCATGGTAAGACTAGCCATAAATGAGGACCCAGATTGTTGGGGGCAATGTAAATATACATTGCTTAATGGTGTAAACCGCTTAGAGAGTGCTTGCACTATGAGGCGGTATATAAATCTCACAAATAAATAAATAAATAAATAAATAAATAAATAAATAAATAAACAAACAAACAAACAAACAAACAAACAAACAAACAAACAAACAAACAAACAAACAAACAAACAAACCAGTGGTTCTCAACCTGGGGGTAGCGACCCCTTTGTGGGCCGAACAACCCTTTCACAGGGGTCGGGAGACTTCGCCTGGACGACGCCATTTGGGTTCTTTTACCCTCTGCGCTTGCGCAGAATGCTTTGCGCATGTGCAGAGGGTAAAAGAATCCAAATGGCGGCGGCGGGGCATGGGTCATGGCAGCGGGCGCGGCAGCGGGGTGGGTCATGGTGGGGGCACGGGGGCAGGGTGTGGGTCGTGGCATTAGGAAGGTTGAGAACCACTGGGCTAAACTAATCCTACCCACTTTTTGCTAGTCTCTAATAGCAAAATAACGTGAACAGTTCTCTGGAAACCTCTAGGAAGTGTCACCCAACTGGCTACTCATCCATAGAGAAAGTTAGTGGCGGCAAAGGCATTAGATAGCCATAGTATCATCTAGTCCAGGGGTGTCAAACTCATGTCATTACGGTGTCACGTGACTTATCGGGACTTTTCCTCCCTTTGCTAAACCAAGCGTGCGTGTGCCCAGCGCGTAACACATCCAGCCTGTGGGTCGCGAGTTTGACAGCCCTGATTTAGTCTGTCCTGCTCTCTTCAGCTTTTCAGTCAGGAAAGCAAACATAGAAGTCAGGCTACAGCAGAGAAGGCATGTCTCCTGAGCCTCACCAAGCAGCCTTCCTTGGCCAATGGGACTTAGAGCATGTCTACCTTGGCAGACTAGATTGGATGGGTAGAAACAGCTGCAATTGCTGTTTCTACCCACCACTTGGGCTCTTGCATATGTTCAGTTCTGCATACCTAGACCAAATTTTTATTAAAAATGTTTTCTATATCTGAAATATGATTTAAATATTCTTTTTTTAAAAAAAATCAGGACAAAGCTGTTGAAAGTATGTCTTTGTTTGACTGCCAGCAAAAGCTCAGTATCACTGAGCATTTTATTTATTTATTTAGCACCTTATAACAGTCTCCAAATTTGGGTGCCAGTTCTTTCTAGTAGATTCATAGATTTTAGTAATCTTGTTTATTTCTTGCGATCCCTGCCTATGACTATTTTAGTGTTTTCTACCCCATTTCCAACCTAGAGCCCCCACCTTTTAAAAATCATATTGTTGCCTCATTTGTGTGAAGAAATATACTTGCATTGCACTCAAGAAAATTATCTTCTGCACAAAGTATAATACATGGCTTCATGAATGCAATGAAGCAGGGGCGGGTTGCTCACTTACCTTGCTGCCGGAGCCATGCACGCGCATCACCATGCTTTGGGGGGGCGCTCGCTACGCACGTGCGCCCCCTCGTGCAATTTTGCTTCTGCGCATGCACGGAAGCAAAGTCATGCCAAAATCTCACGAGGGGGCGCACACAAGTACGAGATTTCAGTGCGATTTTGCTTCCGCGCATGCGTGGAGGCAAAATCTCACCAAAATCTTTCTCGCACGTGCGTCCGCTCATGAGATTTTGGCGCGATTTTGCTTCCGCGCATGTGCAGAAGCAAAATCGCCTGAAAATCATGGGAAAAAAATGGTGACGTGCCGGGTGAACAGCTCCGGCAGGAACCCACCTCTGCAATGAAGTGTTCTGCTGTCTTTTGTTAATTATTTGGTATTCATGCTTTAAAAACATGATGGCAACATAGCAGAGGTGGGTTCCTACCGGTTCTAAACGGTTCTTTAGTAAACCGGTGATGATGTCACAGAGCTGGTTCTGTCAGTGCCAGTCCGTGGGTGCCACCATCTTGGATTTTTTTATTGCTGCGCGCGTGCCCAGTACGACCCTGAGCGAACCAGCAGCAAAACGATCCACAACCCACCCCTGCAACATAGGAACCAGTGGCACAGACATATGGTAACAGTCAGCTGAAAAGTGGATCTCTTAATCCTTGACCAGCAAGGTTTTATTGCATTTAGAGCATGGTGTAGTTTATATGGTGCCTTCTTTGGGGGGGAAAAAAACAAAACAAAACAAAGGAAGAGCAAAAAAGCTTTTCAGTGCCCTGTTTAATGTGTAATATACAGAGACATTACTAACTATTAATACTGAAGCAAGGCAGAACGAATCAGTGTTTTACTGTGCATAGACCTCAATATATCTTACTTCCTACTTATGAAAAGATGTTTATTACCTGTAACTGTCCAGAGGTGTGTGCTTCACAGCAGCAGAGATTGGTAATAAGCTTCCTTTTCTCATTTACATTGATAGCAAGCATTAGTGAAGATATATGCATTTCATTTCATGGTTCAGAAAGAACAAAGTATATGTATATGTGATAACGGTGGGTGGTTAATGAAATGGTCTGACAAACATAAGCTAATACATAATCATACCAGAATGTGGACAGGAACACCTGTTCTCACTTCCCAGTCTTATGTCTCTTTAAAAAAGTTAGTGTTCGCAAGAAGTGAAAACTGCTACTATTTAGACATCAATATGCTCCAAGGAAATTTTACTGGTTGGATTTTTTTTTCTTTTTTGCAAACACTAAAGAAATGAAAGAAGGGGGATTTTAATGATATCAAATCTCTTTTGCTTGTGTCCTAAGAGTAATGAAAACTTCACACATGCATGAAGCTCTAGTAATTATTTTAAACTGCCTTCTGTTGTCCCCCTGAGGAACACGGTGGTATTTGTTTGATGCAGTTTAATTAGTGTCAGGGTAATTAATGCTATGCTATCTACATGAGATCAAAACCCTTCCTTTGTAACATTCTAGTAACTAAGAACCAAGGCAGGGCATAGATTACAAAATAGGAAAACTAGAGTACGAGAGATTCAAAAGAGCCAGTTGGTATCAAATGTTAAATATCTATTAAAGGTGCCCAGTGCCAAGAACTTTGTTGTTGTAAAAGTACCATTCATGTCCAAGGGGTTTCTTCTGGTCATCCACTCAAACCACATAAAAAAAATAGGTGTGCTTGTTGACATCGAACACATACCCATTCAAATTATCAAGGCTTACTGCTTTCAACAAATGATAAATTATTTTCTATTGCTGTAATCAAATTAATCAACACTTCAATGTACCCTCATAGATCATTAAAAGCTTCTGGTATTCAAATGTTATATTTTTTCCAAACTAAGTCCTCAAAACTATATAGAGCAGTGATGGCGAACCTATGGCACGCGTGCCATAGGTGGCACGCGGAGCCATATCTGCCGGCATACGAGCCATTGCCTAGCTCAGCTCCAGCATGTGCGTGCCAGCCAGCTGATTTTTGCCTCGCATGGAGGCTCTGGGAGGGTGTTTTCGGCTTCCAGAGAGCGTCCGGGGGACGGGGGAGGGCATTTTTGCTTTCCCCATGCTCCAGGGAAGCCTCTGGAGCCTGGGGAGGGCGAAAAATGGGCCTACCGGGCCCACCAGAAGTTGGGAAATGGGCCATTTCCGGCCTCCAGAGGGCCTCCGTGGGGGAGTGGGAGGCCGTTTTCAACCTCCCCAGGCATTGAATTATGGGTGTGGGAACTCGCGCATGTGCAATTGTGGACGCGCATGCACTTTTGGCACCCGAGGAAAAAAAGGTTCACCATCACTGATATAGAGCATGACGTGCTACAATATAAAATCAACTTTTATTGTGATTTCATCTTACTATCTGTATTTCATGGTTGACTTGTGTACACACCAACCTCTACCCATATGCTAGCACAATGAATAAAAATATCTATGCTCAGTCCAAAACTGCACACCCAAGCAAAATATGATCTTCATAAATTCTCTACAGCTTTCCTTCTCCTCTTGGTCATCACCAACTGCAATATAAATCTCACACCATATAAACTCAGGCTGATTACAGACTAAAAGAATAGCTACAGCTATCTTGACTGGATAAATTATATCCTAAAGGTTGTTTCAGATTTTCTAATAAAGCCCTAGTTGGGGGAAGGGGAGAAAGAGTGAGGGCAAATGCAAAGGGAGGGCTGGAAAATGCTCAAGAATTTCACTCTCTTTTGTAACCATGAAATTACAAGCTTGACATAATGCCTTTGTGATTGCTTTGACGTCAAAAGAAGGGGGGAAGGTGTGGCATGTTTAAAGGAGAAAACCACTGATGTGGTACAAAATAAGATTATCCATGAGACATAATATACCATCATTATAACAATGATCATGGATTCCTACAACATTAAATTGATTTTGCAAGTATATAAAAAGGATGGTTTCTATTGGTATTATGGAAATGTACTAGGAGGCAGATCAGAGGTCTGCCGGTGCGGTTAATAGCTGTTGTTCAGCGCAGAGCTGAAGACGCTGCTGCCGTTCGCGGCGCGGGGGCTTTCCCCGGGTGCCGCCGCCGCCCGCATGGACGCCGCCGTTTGCGGTCTTTTGCCCTCTGCGCATGCGCAAAGCGTTCTGCATGCGCAGAGGGCAAAAGAACGCAATTGGCAGCATTCATGCGGGCGGGGAAAGCACCCGGGGAAAGCTCCCGCGCCGCGAACGGCAGCAGCGTCTTTGGCTCTGCGCCGAACAACAGCTATTAACCGCACCGGCAAAAACAGGCAGGAACCCACCTCTGATGCAGATTGATTTAGATGTTTAAGTATCCACAAAACAATGATGCAATGATTGAAAAATCATATTTTCTCACCAACACGAGGATAAAGTTTAACTTTATTAGAAAATCCACTGAAGTTCCCACTGCAACACCCTTATTATGAAAATCCACTGAAGTATGTCCCAGACAATAGAATATCTCCATTTCTCTGAGGCATTCGTTACTTAGTGCTTGCTGCGATCAGCTGAGTAGCAAAATATGCTTTTTCACATTTTTAGTTCTGCTATCTGCAGCCCAGTTGCTTATCAATTAAAGTGATAAATATAAGTGACTTTGATAACACAAGCAACACATTACGGAGCAAAGTAATCCCTGAAAACCCTGGCAGAAGAACTATATGCAAAGTTCAACAACTGTGAAAGAACTATTAAAGAGGACACACAAACAAGTGACCTTGAATGACAAGCGCACTTCATTCCAGCAATAAACAGCGGCAGTGCTGATAAGTGCTCATTGGCGCATAGAGTAATTACCTATCTGTCAGCATTGCTGGTGTATGCGAAATAGTATAAATGAAACATACATAATGTACAGCAATAATATCAGGGCATGCAGAACCTAATGTATTATCATCATTCTCAGGGCCCAGGTTTATGTGGCTGCCACTATAGTACTGAGTAAATGCCTTCAAGCCATGATAATTTCATTCTAATCTCCGTTCCATATTATAATTTTCATAGCTAAAAGATACTGAGGAGCAATACGTTTCAATCAAGGCCTAAATAGAACACAACCTGTAACCAGCTATTTTATATATCTGTATCGTCTTTTTTTTCCTTCAGAAAAATTAGTCCCTTTATGAAGAGAGGAAAATAAACTGTAAATATGTGGATGACACACAGAGGCTCAGCAATGTCATCAGGTCCAGAGACAAGCTCTACAGATCAGGCGTGACCAATGCTATTTCTGTTTTCTGGGACATTTAACTCTAACCATAGAAATATGGTTTAATTTGTGGTTATTTTCATGTTTTAAAAAAGAGCTTGAAAAATGTATGTGTTGTATTCCCTACTAAATGCAACATCCTTGTTATGTAAGCGTCATAACTGGCCTAACAGCAAACTGGATTGGTCAAGCAAAGTTCCTTTACAACAATCCCCCTCTGTATATAGGAGACAGACAGTAGCTTAACGGTAGTAGTACAGTACAACACATGTTTTGTGTACCAAAGAATCTCTATTTAATTCCCAATATCTCCAGCTGAAATGATCTGATAGCAGGGACAAAAAATTATCTCCCCAAGGTTCTAGAGATTTATTTCATCTAGAAATGTTTTTCTGGCCGAGGAAATCAACAGCTTAATATACAGCTGGATATGAATGGAATTCTGAAATTGTCCACCAAATGTGAAGAAAGGGAAATTTGACAGAATTTATCCAGCATATGAAGGAATTCTCAAAAAAACACACCCACATATAAGCAAGGCTTCTTCTTCTTAGGCGAGATAAAATTCCCAATGTGGGACTTGCTAACATGACTTTTTTCTTGAGCTTTAACTGAAACATGGGAAGTATGGAAGGCTGCAGGTGCCTGGAGATCTTAACTGTCTTGTAATTTAAAAAAATAATAATCGAAGTCCATTACATTCTACCCATGAGAATTTCTGTGTAATTGCACTTCCTACGAAAGAAAGCAAAAGCCTCCATCAAATTGCATGAGAACTGGTAGGGAAAAAAAGAGTAAGAAAATTTCTCTGCCCAGCAATGACATGATTTAAATATGTATCCTTTCTCAGCTATGTTGTTTGGAAATTGCTTGATTTGAATGATATTAATCGTTGGACTAGCAAATGCTAGCCCAGCACTGAGCTAGGCTAGCATCTGCTAAAATCTATATCTATCTACATCATCTATATCTATACTTGTATCTAGCCTAGCCCTAAGCCAGGCTCAACCTTATGCAAGTCCCGTCCTGATACATTTGTTTGCATTCTTAGTAAATTTCCATTCACAAAGTCAAAGGTGTTGGGTGACTTATGTAAGAAAATAGCCAACTAAGACTCTTTTCTCCTTTTCTGACCTTTACAGCTCAACAGTAATGTCTCACTTTGAGCCGTCTAGCCACAGGGAGAAAGATCTTTCCACCTAAAAATATGAAGGAATCCATGCCAGCACAACACTACAGTTTAAGGTACACTGAACAGAAGATAAGAGAGATAAGGAAGCAATGAAGTGAGAAAGCAGTGAAGAACAAAATACAAAAATATAACGTTTAAATCAGACTGTAGCCCAACTAGATTTATTTTTACTAATTTAAACTTTTCTGCCCCAAGTGATCTTCATTCGTAGTTACTTATTCTGCTGCATCTTAATGATCTTAGACTTAGTTAAGTAAGAAAGAAGTTATGGAGAGCAAACGAAGAAGGTGATGACACATTGCCTGATTCTATGCCAATCCATTGAGGTGATATTGATTGGCAGCTATTCTTATACTTAATGGGCAACAGTACACATATGCAATAAATAGAAGCTTAAAGAGTGACAAGATTGTGATGAAGTTTTTTTCACAAACTGCCTTGAATAGCTGAATAGTAATATTGGTTGAGATTAATTGGACAAAGTATTTTATAACCATGGTAGATAAACAAAGAATAGCAGTCCTGACAGTGTTATATAAAAATAATTTAATAAATATAAAAGTAGAAGACAAAACAGATAGCTAGGACATTTAGGATATTCTTGAATTCATTACAGCAGTGTTTCCCAAAGTGTGGTATGCGTACCCCCAGGGGTACGGGAAGAGTTTGGTAGGGGTACGCGTTGCACCGGAGTTTGGTGGGGATCACGTGGGAATATCCATTGCACCGTGCTTAGCTGCGCCCACAGAACAAGGAAAGAAATAGGCGCGTATCACAGTTTTTACATGGGAACTGGGGCCATCGTACATCGTATTGCAACTCATTATGGCGGGAACTTCTGCGCATCCTTTGCGCAGCTCGGGTTCAGCCATTTTTAAACTGCAGGAACATTAACAGTTGACGTTGAGCCGCGGAGCTGTTTAAACGCCGGAGAATTGCAGTGTTATCTAACAGTTAGACAGTCTTGTGAGGCGTGACACGGCGTGAATATACTGCACTTCGTTACAGAGACAACTTACTTCTTTAATAGTTAGTTCCGGGCGCCTGTTATCATGCTTTAGTAAGTTCCACTGATTTTGATTATTTTTATAAAATACAATTTTTATTTTGCGTATGTACCAAAAAAAGAAAAAATTAATATATTTTGATTTTTATTAAAGCATATGTTTTTTATGAGGGGTACTCAGCATTACGAAAATTATAGAAAGGGTACACATATGTCAAAAGTTTGGGAAACACTGCATTACAGAACAAGACTGTAATGTAATAGAGATATCTAAATACTGTCAGGCCTGGAAACCATGTTGGGCATTGGATCTTCATGCCTGCCACATTTAGTGCTGTGGGAAACTGGGAGGGGGAATTGTATGGAGCTGGGGAGATATATAGTCAAAATAACATTCCTTTTTCCGAGAGACAAGGCCACTCTGCCCTGCACCTGGAGGGGTGTGACTGGAGAGCATCTCCAGTTGGGACGGTACATTGATTCGACCATGTGATGGACATGTGGGTGCTGGGAAGAGGTGGGTTCCTCCCGGTTCAGACCGGTTCTACAGAACCGGTAGTAACTTGGCGGCCTGGGTCGCTGGAACCGGCAGCGACCCAGGCCTGCCACGCCCTCGAGTCGGTTCTCTCGGCGGCGCCTATGGCGCCGCCATCTTGTTTTTTGCTTCTGAACATGTGCAGAAGCTTTTTTTAAGTACTGCGCCTGCACAGCGCGTCCCTGAGCAAACCAGCAGCAAAGAAAAACGGAACCTACCCCTGGTGCTGGGGCAGGGACTTGGACTTTCTTTTGGGTGGGGAAAACCCGGAAGCTTTCAGATTCGGGTTTTCCCAGATGTGCCAATATGACATCTCTAATAAAGTGGTGCTTTGAGGAATGCCTAGCCTCGGAGTCTTCTTTTGTTGGGAGTATTGGAACCCTGACAAATACAGCACAAAAAAATGTTGAATCAATCTTGTCTAAATTTGCAGTTGCCAGGTCCGTTGGATGATAATTTCCTTAATCCTCCAGAGAGCACAGTCTTTGGTTACATTGTCTGATGATGATGAAATTGAATACAACATATCTGGAGGAGGAGATTTATTATATTAACATGTATTTTGTAACAATATATGTTTAGGGACAGAACAGGGCCATAAACCTAATAATGGTCACATTTAAAGAGTAGTTGATTCCACAATAAATGTTCAAGAGGAAATATACCATATAAATTTCTCTGAAGAAAATGACAATCCAGTTATTAGAAGACAATCTATTTTTATATGAGAATATCAATTTCATCACATAAAAATGTTATAAAGTTATTGCAGCTAATATTCCACTAGTGATTAGATGATACCAACTACTGAATATGTAGGTGCATAGTAGCCACCATGTCCTTACAAACATGGATTATTTTTCTTTCATTTATCCATTTGTTAATAACTAGTAGAGCAAATTAACTCCAATATCATTTTCTTCTGTTCCTACTCATTTATTCAAGTTTTGAACAGAACCCCCTCCCCAAAATGATTTGATTCTTTTTTTCCAGAAAAATAAATTATTGGATTTATTTTTGTAAACCTTTCATGGCAATGATGGAGTTTTTAATTTTGTCAAGAATTGCTGTTCTATGCCTAGATCAATGAACTATATCAGCGATGGCTAATCTTTTTGTTGTCGCATGCCGAAAGCATGCACGCCTGCCCGCACCCATAATGCAATGCGTGCACAACATCCCCCATGTGCCTCACCCCCTGCACATGCGCGCGCAACCCCCAATGTTCCCCCGCCCCCACACCCATTTTTTGCTTCAAGGTTGGTGCAGGAGGCTTTCCAGGCCCAAAACGGGGAAGGGGGGCCTTGCATGGCGCCCCCATGCCCCGTTTTGGCTTCCAGGTGGGTGCAGGAGGCCATCCAGGCCCAAAATGGGGCCATTTTGGGCCTGGAGGGCCTCCTGCACCCACCTGGAAGCCAAAACAGGGCACAGGGGCACTGCGAGAGCCCCCAAAATGCAATGTGAGCGCCCCTCTGCTCATGCGCCCCGCCCCCCCATGCATGTGCGGCAGAGACCCAAAGACCAGCTGGCCGGCAGGAGGCACGTGTGCATGCACAGTGCAACTGGGCTGGGGCGACGGCTGGCGTGCCAGCAGAGAGGGCTCTGCGTGCCATCTGTGGCACCGGTGCCATAGTTCACCATCACAGAACTATATCCTGAAGGCAGTAATTTAATGAAGTGTCTCCATATTCTAACCTGACTCCTGGCTGCAAGAAGCTTATAAAATTTTTCTTTCTAGCAAAGTTTTTCTGAATCCAACAACAACCTTGATAAGCATTTCCTTCAAGAAATGCTTAACAAGACAGAATTTGATATTTGGTAAATCAAAGAGTGTGCCACTGATATGAACTCCCTGTGTATAAAATATGAACTCTGTTCACTGGAAGCCTTTCTTAATAGCAAAGCAATTTCACAATAGGGAGGAAGAGTTATACTAACAAGATTGTGTAATCTTGTTAGATTACACAATTTAACATAGCTCAGCCAGAAAAAAGGGGGAAATATATAACAATAGGGGTGAAATCAGCAGAAATTATCATGTTTTTCTACCTTGTTTTAAGTTTCCATACATCTATGTTATGGTTAGTAATGTTCTGTACATTATTTAAAATAATTTTTAAATAATCTGTATAAATGTTTGCAATTTATGAGTTCTTTTCCTTAAAGAAAAAGCTCCTAAAAACAGTGGCTAGTTAACTTTCCTGGAAAAATCATGCAGTTCTGAGTCAATTTAGATTTAGTATATTATACTATATTGAATACCAGTTATTTGGTTTTGCAGGAGAACACTTTATTCTAATATTTTTGTCTATTAAGATTTCTAAGTGTTTCCTACTTCATAGATCCAACTGTAGCAATTTTTTCTGTTTGAGTTCTTGATTCTGCCTCCTAGTTTGTTCTTGGTCATAAAGTTATTACTATATATTCTGATTTATCCCAGGCTGCTTTCAGAATATTCAACCCTGGGAAATTTATACAGGTGAATTGAGTTGAATTTCAGAGGTTTCACAATGTAACATTAACTTTAACAAATGCTTCAGAACATTCCGTTTGACAGAAGAGGACCGTCTGGAAAATTGTACAAGATTCAAGAGGGAATGTCAGTATTTCCTGGTACATAGAATTTCTTCTTCTTCTACAGGTAGTCCTTGATTTATGACCACAACTGAAACTGGAACTTCTATCACTAAGTGATGTGATCATTGAGTCTGCCTGATTTTATGACCTATGCCATAGTCATTAAGCAAATCACTGTGGTTATTAAGTGAATGTAACTTCCCCATTGACTTTATTTGTCAATAGCCTCCTAGGAAGATCACAAATGGTGATCACATGACCCAGGGATATGCAACTGTCATAAATAAATGTCAGTTGCTAAACTGGTTTGATCACCTTTTTCAGCACCATCTGAACCTGTGTACCTTTGAACAGAAGTTAAAACAAATGGTTGTACTGTAAGTCTACTCTACTCATATCCTTATTACTTACTGAAAAATATTCAAAGTCATACTGTGATTTCAATGAAACATATTATGAGCCAAAAGGCTCATGGTAGCAGTAATTCAAGGATTAATTGTGCTGATCCTTCTCCAATTTAATTCTTTATATAAAAGAAAACCACTAAGACTACCCACTTTAGCCTTAAAGCCCATCATTAAGTTTTTATTTATTTATTTGCAATTTATTACCATACAAAATCATATTGCTAAATCACATATCTTTGGCTTTTTGATCATCTAGATTTTTGGGACTTTATGCTTCAGAACATAGCACTGCATTTAGATGGCAGCAGAGAGCCATTTCTTACAGCTGTTGCAGTGAACATCTTCCTCAGTCTAATGCCACTAGACATGACAGGGAATTCTGGGAGACAAAGTCCACTCCAAATTAGAAGTTCAAATTAAGGAAGTAAACATTGTTTTCATGGAATCCCAAAGTGTGTCAGCTGCAGAATGCATATCTCATGAAGACTGTCCTAGTGTGTAACCTGAAATTTTTCTTGGTACTAGAAAAACATGCTTTTATTCATCATAATTTTTAAACGTGTACACATTTTGAAATTCAGTAATTAATTGATAGTTTATATTACATTTTGTCTGACTGCATATTATCATGAAATGATGCACAAAACGAATGTTGGCATAAAACTGTTTTAAATAAAATTGAAATATACAACAGTTTCATTAGCTAAATATAACAAAACACTTAACAGCTTTTTCCAACCTGATGTAAGTCCTCTGGATGTTTGGTCTACAACTCCCAGGATTAGATTTGTCCAATTCTTATTAACTATTGGCTATTGGCTCTTATTAACTATTATCAACTATCACCTATCCAAAAAGATAAGAGATAATGTTTTCTAAAAACAAAGTGCAGACTATCAAAGGCGCATGAAATCATAGGGATGAGATTTTGGTTTATAGCCCAAAACTGTTAGGAGATAAATTCTGCTAGACAACTTTTTTTTCCAGGAAATGGCTGTTTTTCCCTGTTGTTAATTTTCTCCTTCAGTAGGTGCAGGAAATAATCAAGATGATCTGCCATGCATGAATTGCCTCAAACCAGCAAGGAAGACTTAGTTGGGGAAATAGCAGAAACACTGAGGAAAACTGACCATCTAAAACTGGAGGTCAAGATTTTAAGGGAAACTGAAGCTAAACATAATCATTCTGTGAGCTTGACATCAAAAAGGATTTTTTTGGATAAATCAAATTTAAAAAAAAGAAATTAAAAAAATCATTGCATCAGTTAATCAAAGAAGATGACTGAAGAAACTGCAGAGCTGTCTTCTCCAACAACAATAAAACAACAAATAGGTCTTCTTTCGTAACAACAAATATGTATTCCACCAGAAATTGTGAAGAGTCGGATGTGTTGTAATGGAGGTTAAACAGCCCTGTGCCTGGGATACTTTATCTCTTTGAGCTTGTTTTATTGCAGATATTTCATTACTCAAACTAGGTAACATTATCAGTGCACTGATGATGTTACCTAGTATGGGTAATGAAATGTCTGCAACAAGACAACCAAGCTCAGAGAGCATCAAGGACTCTTCATTTCAACCCTAAGCTACAAATATCCTTTATCGATACTTTATCTCTGAACAGGATTTGGGCTTCAGGGTCTAAACAATCCCTTCCAACTCAGTGATTGCTCGATTCTGTATCTACAAAGGTATTTATACATGAAAGCAATTTTGCTTCTCCATTTACTCATATTTGATTAATTAGAATAACTTCTAAAGCAATTAATTCTATCTTTTTTCCTTATTAATATTCATTTGTATTGGAGAATCTGTACCCTTTATGTCCTGAGTCAGCATTGGATTTTAAGGAATTCTAGTACCCCTTCCAGAGAATAGATCTGCCAAATGTTAGAAAGATGTTAACATAGTTCCTATTTTACAGGCAGTTTTAAAAAGGCACACTCCTGATAATGACAACTTCAGAATTGCTCAAGTCTTCAATCCAAGTCTAATCCCCATTGGTGACCATCATTCTGCCTCTTCATTACTTCAGTCTTGTTTTTATGCAATTAGCTCACCTCTTAATTAGCTTATCCCTTGTGTAGAGACAAATGCACATACTTTATCAGTTGGCAGAAAAGATAGGGAAATGGGGACAGGACTGAGTTTCTGATACTTTCTCTCAGACACTGCATTTGCTAAAAGAAAAATCCAACCTATCCTAAGGCTCAAAATGATTTCCAAGGGTCATTTTAAAAACTCTGAGGTATCCTTATTTCATGGGCACGAATCCATCAGATTAACAAAATCATATTAGAGATATACAAATCAAAGTTTTATTTTTAAACTACCTGATACAAATGTTGCACATTTTCATAAACAAGAATTGTGTACATCATATATTCTTCTTCCTAACCATCCTACAGTACGCTTTGTGGGTGAACTTGAGCAAACCATATGGAAACCAAAAATATGCTTGTGCTGGCAATAAACTTATCATTTGAGGTCAAGGGCATTCTAAAGATTAGCTGCAAGCAAGATCAGAGATGCCAAACAACTGTATTGTGTCAAAGCAGAAAACAAATTGATATGTATACATGCTCTCTATAACCACTCTATAATAGTTTCACAATGTTAAAAAAAATATATCAATATCCATCCAAGCAAATTGAATAATCTGAAATACATAAAGCCTGAACTATATCAATATTGACCTGAACATTAGAGTATGTAGGATATCCCTACTGTTGGGATATTTTGATTTTTTAAAGACCAAATGACTGAACAATATGCACACAGACAAAGAATAAAATACAAAGACCAAAATGTGAAATTGTTTATATATTTAGATCTATCATTAGCCCTAGGAATCAGGGGCCACTTTTTCCCAGTCACCAGAACAAAAAATAAGTAAAATGGGAATCAAAGCACAAACATTGTCCAAACCTTTTGTCCCTGATTCACCATACTAAAGAGGCAAACCTTTTAAACAAATCTCAGAGGGCCAAGGATTTTGAGTCACTCTGCAAAGCTTTCAAATGAACTACCAGGCCTTTTCTCTTTGGCAAAGTCTTCAGGGTCTTGTGCATCTGCCAATCTGTAGTTTGCCTCTGGCTAGAAGAACATGATTTGAAGGGATATGGAGAAAACTGTAGAGATCAACTGCTTTGTCTGTTTGCTTATTTGTTCGTTTAATATCAGAATCGCTTTAGCCCAATAGCAAAAGTACCTTAAAAGTTAGCAACCAGGACCTTGTCCTAATATGAGAGACTGATAACAGATTAGATGAAACAAACAAACAAATATTCAAATCTAAAAAGCTAATGACATGAAGACTGACAGTAACAAATGGATTAACTATAAATCCGATTTCTCTAACCAGATTCCTGCTAAATATTATCAGCAGTCCCGGCTACCATATCAACAGTCTCAATGCATCTAGAAGGCAATAGGTTGAGTTATAATTCAGAATTAAGTACAGAAAGGTGTGTTTCATTCTAAGCAACAGAATGGTTAGAGAAAATGGTATGGAAGAGTTGCAGATGTACTCTGTTATGATCCAAAACATGATTTCTCATTTGTTTTTTTTCTGGCACTAAAATTTCTAAGTAGGTTCTTCTAGTATAACTCCTGTTATACTAACTCCAGGGCAAGAGTACTTATTCCATCCCAGACAAATGGTTATCAAATCTTTTCTTGAAAACCACTAGTGATAAAGCACCCACAACTTTGGGAGGCAAACTGTTCATTGACTAACTGTTCTAACTGTGAGGAAATTTCTCCTTAGTTCCAGTTAGTTAAGTTCAATAACTGATAGTGGGCTTCTGAGAGTTAGCAGAATTTTTGCTGGTTCAGAAGTCATAACATGAATACAGTCTGTGCACTCTTCAAGATGATAAAATTAGCAGTATAAAAGAAAATATCTAAGAACTTACTGTATATGCTGGTTTTTTTAATATTAAAGAAAGATAAGCAGAAGTACCAAAAATAAACACCACACCCCCACATAATATAATAAAAAACTAACAAAATCCTATTTAAAGGATTTCTATATGATTACCTTTACACAGGTAGCTCCACACCTGAAATGTTGCTCCTAATACATTAGTGAAAAAATGATAACCTGTCTCCACATTCACACGGAACACTTGTTACAGCTATGTCAATGAAATATCTCCCAAATGAATTGAAACCACGTGAGGTAAATGCCAAAAATGAATTTTTGTCTGATTCTAATCATCCCAACTGTTCATTATAAACTACTTTGAAAATGTCTGGTATTATTCCTATTTATCTCTGGCAGATTCATTCCTAGGTTATTTTTCTTATATTCCTCTTTTTCATATACTTTGCACCATAAGCCTCAAGATGGCATTGATTTACTAGGATGAATTAACAATATATTCCATTTACTCACTTAACTCCTTTGATTGAAGATGTACAACAGACTACTGTATAAAACATAACATTTTATAACTTCTGCATATGACTTTATTAACTATTTTCAATCTGGTAAGCTTATTTTTAAACCAGAAGTACTTATTTACTATAGGAGATGAGAAACCTATGGTCCCCCACCTGTCAATGAACTGTCCAACTGAGCAGCTACAAATAGTGAAGATTCTTAAGACTTGGAGTTCAGCAAAATTTCCCTAATCCTCCTTCCCTGACACAAATTGCATATTATCATATTTAACTATTGCAATTGTATTGTTCATCCTAGGCCTTGCCAGAAAAATTGGAGCACAGTGAGGGAAAGCCTTCTGTAGCTTCAAACCCTTTGAAAAAGGTAATAACCTGAACAAATGGTTTCCAAAAATCTGGGGCTTAAATATTCTCTCTGGGAAAAAACGTTTCATGTAGAAAATTAATCCTGCAATAATGCATTTCTACCTAGATAATTCTTAAGTCCATTCTATGACCTGGTGACATTAAGTGGTAAGTGGTGTAAGAAGTATGCATTGGAAAGGTTAAACATCAAGCAGGGCCAAATGCAAACAGGCAATTTTCAGTTTTACCTCTTTAAATCAACAAGAGAGAGTTGTAGCTGACACATACAGCTTCTGCTTGCCCTTTATCATGTATGTGTTTCACCTCAAAAACTGTCAGCGACTTGTCAGAATCAATCAGAAAATCTTATGCTGTTCTGCAGTGATGTACAAGGTTAGACAGCAGAACACCAAATTTCTGGTAGTATATGTCAAGAACCATATGAAAACAGATGTCCTCATTATTCCAATGCTTGGGCACAAAGGGACATTGACCCTACCTTTCTGACCCATATTTGGCAGCAATGAGAGTTGTATAAATAAATTAAGAAAAAATGATGCATTCGTCAAAGCAAAAGAAGGTCAATGTCATTATTTCACTTACAAAGAAATTACGTTAATCTTTCCATAGTGATCTTATCAGAAATCACAGTTTGCTACCACGTCTCTAAATATTCTTGAAAAAATTAGTGATTATATTTTGGGAACAAAAAAATTCATCATGGAAAATATCATCCTGGTGGATCTAAGAAAAAAAGTGAATATTTTATTTTGCTTGTAAAATTACTCATAATTTTACAGTACATTGTTTAAGCTCAGGGCCAGGTTACCTTCGGGATCGCATCCTGCCGCATACCTCCCTACGACCGGTCAGGGCCCACAGAGTCGGCCTCCTCCAGGTCCCATCGACCAAACAATGTCGGTTGGCAGGGCCGAGGGGGAGGACCTTCTCTGTGGGAGCTCCCTCCCTGTGGAACCAGCTTCCCCCGGAGATCAGGACTATCCCCACCCTGCTGGCCTTCCGGAAAGCAATAAAAACCTGGCTCTTCCGGCAGGCGGGGTGAAAGCGAGACGATACTCTTTTAAATTTTGTATGTTTTTAATTATTGTATTTTATTGTATTTTATATTGTTGTAATGGATCTGAATATGTTGTGAGCCGCCCAGAGTCCCTAGGGAGTTGGGCGGCATACAAATCCATTTAATTAAATTAAATTAATTAAATTAATTAATTAAATTAAGAATAAATTCTTGGAACATTTGCTTTGAAAAATAGGGGAAAATACTTTTTCTTCAAGCTGCTAGTGAAGAGCAAATTGGCTTTTCTATAAAGACTCAGCTATGCCTTCCCATCCTATTCTTTAGTTGAATGGATAAACTATCCACATAATTTTGATGAATGTGGTATATGCTGCAGATATCTCTGGGAAATGTATCAGATAAATAGTAATGACAGAATGGCATGTCCAAAAGCAGTAGCCTTTTTGGCCAGCACATTTAGTTTATGATAAATGAAAATGGAAAAGCTTATCCAGGTGTTTGGGAACTACACATAGAAAGCCAAAGGAGGAGTCCATGCCCTTTGTGGAGTGGTACTGGACAATATTAGATGAAGTGTGTAGTGTGCCAGCACACACTGTTATACAATATGCCAAGTAATCCATTTGACAAAATGCAGTCTCAATATAGGCCATTTCAACAAAGATATTCTACTTTGACTAGAGATAACATACAATCCAAAAGTGCAAAAGTACAGAATCAAACAGGATTTAGTAAAAAGGTAAATATAAAATGCAGCTACCCAAAGTAAACATTACAGTAGTATATTGATTGCCTGAAAAACTGAATACCTAAGAATTAAATTGCAATTCTGAAAGCTCATATAAAATATATGCAACTGTGTGAATCAGGAAATAGATTTTTCCCCCAAGTTCTCATATGCCTGCTAGAGAAAAGCAAAAAATAAAAAATATTTTTTTAAAAAAAATCACGGGGAAGGAAAAAGGACTTGTAGCTATGGCGCTTTAGAAAAACAAAAACAATAATTAGTTCTACTTTTAGTATCTTTTATGCTATATTTAAAGTGTAAACATTCCAATATCCTAAACTAGAATCTTAAACAAGCTCATCCATTATCTAATTTTGTTGCTTACTCCACCCCCAGCCATGGAAAATCTCTGAGTAATTTTAGATCAGTCACCCTACCTCAACTCAACCTACCTTACAAGTTTATTGCAGTGGAAAAATAGGAAGAGAGATTGCTATGTATATACTTTTATTTCTTGAATGAATGGTGGGTTAAAATTATAATAATAAAATTCATAAGAATAAAAAGGGGCAAAGAGAAGCCTCTGAGAGCTCATTGAGTATAGTGTAAAAAGTAGAGGAGACAGCTATGCACCATTGTCTAGTGCTATGTTCACTCTTACTTTGATCATCTGGGATAAAACATCAGTTTCATATCTATCTATCTATCTATCTAGCCATCTTTCAGCCATCTTAAAATCTGTAGATAAAATTCCAAAGGAAAGTACAAGGAAGAAATAATGGTGCACAATTGCAGCCTGATGATTTTCCCTTTGTATATTCAAACAGGAAATAGTTTTGCTTTATGGACAAAGATACCCAAAATCATTCTTCAACTGATGTAAAAAACTGGTCATGAATATAAAAGATATATGAATGAATCCGATGTATGAATGAATCAGAGGTTATATGGCAACAGTCAGTGCCACATAAAATGCTTCATTTATTTTCAGCAAAGTAATATTCCACTGGCACCTGGGGTCCAGGCAGATACTTCCCTTGGCACCCATTAGTCTCCCATTCTTCACTTAAGGTTTTTTTTTTAAATCCTTTTAATTAAAAAATAACTAAATAAATAGGAGGTTGAATACTGCAACTTCTACTGATAGTTTCCTCTCATCACTGCTCCACGCAAAAGCTAAAACAGTAAAATAAGAATTAGTAACCTGGAATGTTTAAGTCAGGAAGTGAACAGAAAGCAGAAATAGACAAAACACTAGTCAATTTCCCTCCTATTCTTTTCTGCTGGATTATTGGCAGAGAGCTGCAAAGCCCCAGAGCTTTGCAAACCTACCAGCATGTCCTTTCAGAACCAGAAGTTCAAGCATTGGAAGAAATGGTAAAGCAAGAGTAACCAACAGAAGGTTAATGGAGAACCTCTAATGCCATCACTCCGAAGCATGCCAACTTTTCAAGCACAACTATATATACTGTCGAGCTGGAAGTAAATTAGTTTGTTTCTATAAAACAGCTGAAGCCATCAGAATGCAGAAGTCCAGTTCTGCTTTTAAAGTAGCTCACTGTTCTTGTGGAGAAGACCATTCTGTTTGCCTTCCTGTTCTACATAATCGATTCAATCCAAGAGACAAGCAAAGCTGATCAGCAGTATCAGTGCTAGAACTACCAAATCTACCACTGAAACAGTAGGTTTCCCTTCAGGTTTCTTACTATGATAAGATCAGACTCAGTATCCTAATAGGCCCCTGTCTATGTCACTATTTCCCCCCCACTTGCTATGCTCATTGGTACCATCGCTAAAGTGATTAGACTAATTCTGTCTAGAAATAACAGATTCTGGCAATGATTAAATGGTGCATCCTCATATTTACATCATTAAGCCCTTACCAAAGGCAAAACAATTACACTTCTGTAAAACATCAAAACATGTCTTTGAGCAAAATCAATAATCCAACAGCCAGGCATTATGAAGTTAATAGTCTATCAAGACATTAACAGTGTTGACTCCTGAAGAAAAGTCGAGAATTTTAAAAGACAAAACAATGTTTATCAGATGGGACAGATTGCTGCTTGTCTGACCAACTTAGTCGTGTGACAGAGCTATGAGCTGCCTTTGGGTTCACAAGTCCTTCAAAACCAAAGATTCATGCTAATAGAAAGCTTTTTCAGTGGAAAGCTCCCAACAATCTGAGTTAAAGTTTTATTTATTGGCTTTGACCATCTACTTCTGTTATCAGCCATAAGGGCCCACACACTTCATCAACTCTCAACAATAGCCGCAAGCTTGGACAATCTGTCTTGTGTCTTCATTGGGGTAAAACTTCAATAGAGCAGCATCATTTAAAAAGCAACCCACGCATAAAATGGAAACTCATTAAAACAGACTTTTTCAAAAGGGGATACCCTCAGCTCCAATTGAATTGAACTGTTTTTATTTCAAAGATGAAAGGTCCATTACCCAGCTATACATTCATGTGATCTTAGCTTAAGTGCTTTTTATTTGACTTAAAACCTTGGTTCCTTCCCATGTCTTTTTGAGGCTCTGAAAACATAATAGGAATTCAGTCTTTACTGCAGACAGTAAGACCTTTTATGTTTTTCCCTTTCAATGACATCTCTTTTATCTGGGTGACTGGAGAATGACGAGGGCTGCTTTCACATGTATTTGTACAGAATTTTTAAAGCCTTCTTGCACATTAAACAATTGTCCTCTAAGTAACAGAAGAGGCTGAACATAATACAGGTGTAGTCATTTGCATTATAGATGGAAGAGTGCATAAGGAGTAAACGTCAAGCTATTCTAAAGGGTTATATGCAAACTGACTTGCAACTTACTCACCTTGAACTTATTACGAGGGTAATAATAATATAAAAGACCACACAGAGCAATCTAAACTGCATGGAAACTATTTTTTAGCACACAGCATGCAAGCTATCGAGAACAATCAAGGTTAATATTATTCTAAATGTATGTTGATGATTGAACACTAAATAAAATGAACTATATTCTCAGTTTCTTATATTTATTGAATGTCAAGAAAAATTTGTTTAATATTGTGCAACTGCACATAAATATTCCCTGACTCAGCTACCCAACATTTTGACAGTAGAGAAAAAAATTATACAAACATTCAGTGTAGCATATCTTTAAGGGGTTATAAATGCATAAATATAGGCATTCAAGGCCACAATGGAACAGCAGCAGAGTGGTTTATCATATTTACAGAAACAAGTCAGTAATACTGTTTTTAAGTAACTTAGAAATGATAAATGATAAATGATAAATATATTATTATTGGATTATACTATAGCGCAAGTAATTACAATATTTATCAACTGTTCTTTTAATAAAAACATACCTAAATCTCACTTGCATATTATTATATTACTCAATTAATAACCTAAAATAAAACTGTCACCAAATACCTAGGAAAGGCAAAACATTATGCAATAAATCTCACTTTGGCCAATTGCCAAGGCAAAAACATCCACTTTTTATTATTATCAGATTTTTATCTGTCCTTTACACACACACACACACACACACACACACACACACACACACACACACACACACACCATCCAAGTATCACCAAAGGGTAAGATGGGTTCTGAAAAGCCAGTCTAATGAGAAGAACAAAACCCACACCATCAACATGTCTGCCCTGTCATTCATTAGACAACCTGCCAGTATAATGAGCTGGTCAAAGGAGAACATGGAAGCTGCCAGAGTGAAGACCCAGAAGCTCCTCACAACATACAGAGGTTTCCACCCCAGTCCAACAGCCAGAGACCATACTCTAGCTGGAAAGAAGGCAGGTGGAGTTTGGTGAATGTCCTGTACAAAATCCAGAGCATCCATGAGTACATCATTAAGATGGTACCCAAAAATGACATGCTGAGAGAATACCAGAAGCAGCAGCAGACATGGAAAGAAGATCAAGCAGAGGAAGTGCCATGGGAAGACAAGCTCCTGCATGGGATGTACCATTGACAGATAGCTGACATGGCTGACACTTAGCAATTAGCACTTAACAATTAGCAATAGCAATAGCACTTCGACTTATATATAGCTTCACGGTACTCTAAGTGGTTTACAGAGTCAGCATATTGCCCCCAACAATCTGGCTTCTCATTTTACTGACTTCTGAACAATGGAAGGCTGAAAGAACCTTGTACGAGTCAGGATTGATCTCCTGACAGTTGGCAGAGTTAGTCTGAAATACTGCATTCTAACCACTGTGCCACCACAACTCCTACCAGTGTCTGGAAAGGGCTGGACTAAAAGACAGCAGGCAGGAACAGCATACATGAATGGTACAACTGAGTAGCTCTGCCGTTTATACATAAATATCTGCACAATGTATGAGCTAGATCCTCTCAATTCAGATGGGATTTCATAGAAGGTTGTGGAGAGTAACAGGGCTAAGATCCCGATCCCGATGGACAAGCAGGTATTAGCCAAATCAACCAGACATCATGGTATTAGATAGGGATCAGAAAACAGCAGTGGTGATAAATATAATGGTGCCAATGACAGCAACATCAGGAAGAAAAAGTTGAAGAACCTGGAGAAGTACCAGGGTATAAAGATGTGGATGTGTAAAATAAAGGTCAAAGTGAGGTAGAAACATTCACGACGGTGACTCCTAAGCTGAGAAAATGGCTCCAATATATCCAAGGAACAACAGTAAAACATTTCATTCAGAACAGTGCGGTGCTACCGTGTTTCCCCGAAAATAAGACCTTGTCTTATATTTTTTTGAACCCTGAAATAAGCGCTTAGCCTTATTGCCATGCACTCAAAAGCCTGATTGGGCTTATTATCAGGGAATGTCTTATTTTGGGGGAAACAGGGTAGGAACAGCTAAAATACTGTGCAGAACCCTCAAACTCAAGGTACAGGACCAGAGATTGAGGAAGACACATACACTCATAGGGTCAAGAAGGCATTTAATGTACATACCCACATACATTGTCAGCTCAAGGCAGAGAATATTTATTTTTATTTTATTTTATTTGTCAAAACGTGTACAAGGTAACAGGCATGGTATAAACATAAACATAAGCAAAGTAGGTATAGGTAAATTTGAACAATAGGACAGTAGGACAGGGACGGTAGGCACGATGGTGCGCTTATGCACACCCCTTAATATTATTGCCTTCCCACTTATTATAAATCTACTAAGTCCATATGCCCACTAGATCTGTTCAAAGGGTTAGGAAATGTTCCAAAACAGTTTCAACGGGTACTCTGCAGTAAAGGAAGAAGTATTACAGAAATGAAAATCCTTCTTAGGAAACTCCCTCATATTATGCTCAAGACAATCTACAATGTAAAGGCTCTTTTCCGATTTGGTAAAAGTTCAGGAAACGCCCCTCCATGACTGAAACTCAGTTAACACACAGCTCTAGAAGTGGGATAAATTACAGAAGCTTCAACAAACTTCTTGGCAGAATTTTCTTTTCATACCTCTATTGTTCCAAAGTGAAGAAACAAGGGCACGGATACCTCTGCAGGAACTCCTGTGTCTTCTAAGAGAATTAACCACATGACTAGCCTAGAAGGTCTCTTAATGTCTTCTTTGTATATCTTTTTCCTAATTTTTCACCATGAAGCCAAATGTTCTAAAGTCTGCATCTGACAAATAGATATGTTGGAAATGTATTTTATTAATTTCTTCCTTCTTCCAATTAAGAATGGTAACTTTGGAGCAGTCTTGCAACTTCACTCTTGCCCAAGGAGTTGGGGGGATGACATGTGATTGTGCATTCTGGGCTTTCTATTCCACTAGTGTTATCTCATGCTAGGGATGGCATAGTCCACAATTAGCCTTGAGTGGCATGCTTAGGATTGCACCCAATAATAAGCTTGACTCATTATGAATAAAGATAACTGAAAGGAGGCAAAGGAATAAAGAAAATGAATAAAGGTATATGTAACTGAAATTCAGCTCTTCCTCAGTTTAATTATACTGTTAAAATGAGTACAACTCACAATTTCTCCCTTCTGCTACTTTAAAAAAGAGTCCAGTGACAATGCTTGCAAGAGTCTCAGAGACATCGTTAAGGTTTCTGGAGTTTATATGAAAGCCCTGGGACTTCAAGAGCTGAACCTCTGTCAGTGAACACAAGAAATAATCTTGGGTTTTTTTTCTCTATTCATATATTCTGTAGGGGGGAAAACCTAAACTTGTAGAAAGCATATCTACAGAAGTATCTTTTACTTCTTTGAATGCTGCTTGCAATTTCCAAATGCATTCCATGTACTGTTTATCAACCTCTTCAAAAGTTTTTAAGCAGAAGGCTAGGTTGAGGTGGTGAATCTGGCATCTGTACTGAAGTATGCTTTGGAAAAACAAGTTTTCTGCTGTGAAATGACACGACATAGTGCAAGTTATATACACAGTTACTCCTGTTAATTGGTAGCTGTGGTACTGAAAAAGTGTGCTTAGAGACTATTTACAGTATAGTAAAAACATTTACTAGCAGTAGCTTAATCAAATTTAAGAACATCAGACAGATAGGGTGCTTTTTTAATTGTCTCATTTAGTTTTGAAACATAAGGCCCTGTTCACTTCATTTAAGTTTCACAATGAAGGGAAGCCTGATCAATCTGTCTTGTGTCTTCTTAGGGTGAGACTGCAATTGAGTGGAAGCAACAGATGAACAAAGCCCACATTCAAATCTGTAGCTCATTAAAATATGTTAAAAACAGGGTTAAATCTCAATTGTAAGTGAACAGTACTTGGCTTTTTTCAACAACATACATTTGATTAATAAACCATTCATTCATTAGCTCTCAACCAATGGAATAAATAGCCATGCTGTTTAAACCTTTAACAAGCTTTAAAAAAATGCTTTGGAAGGTGTGTGTGTGTGTGTGTGTGTGTGTGTGTGTGTGTGTGTGTGTGTGTGTGTGTGTGTGTGTGTGTGTGTGTGTGTACGTGAAAACTATTATGAAGAATGACACCACTGGTAATCAACACATTTTTTCTTCTTCTCAGATATCAAGCAACTGATTAAGGCTGATTTCATTCTCCTAAACTAAAAGAATAAAAATATTTTTGTCGTTATTATCTCACTTTTCCTCCATGTGTTTAAGGCAGCATATATTTCTGCCTTCAATGTCTATCCCTCCCCCCAATAAAATAGGTTAGTTTGAGTCAGACCTTTAAGGTGGTCCAGACAAGAAGCACCAACCATGAGTACTAACACTACCTTTATTGTAAGGTTATAGTACTTACAGAATTTTGCAGGTCTGATAGAGAGGTGTATCCTCTCCCTTGCTTTTACTCTCCCCAAAATGAGGAAGATCCCCTTCTGAGATGCTCTCTTGAACCCCATCTTCCTATTGACTCAAATTTTGTTTATCAGACAGCTATCTAGACAGCAGCTCTTCCTCCTATCTCCCAAGATAATTCCCCCAAACTATTACACTTTGGGAGATAGTAATTGGTCTACAACAGGGGTGTCAAACTCAAGGTGCACAGGCCGGATCTGGCCTGCAGGGTGCTTAGATCTGGCCCATGGGGTTGCTGTGGAAACAGCGAAGGACTGGCCCACGGTGCCTCTGCCAGCAAAAACGGAGCTTGGGAGCTGGCAGAGGGTTGCAGGAGGCCGTTGCAGGTGAAAATGGAGCTCGGGAGGCCGTTTTTGCTGGCAGAGCTCAGGCCACCACAGGCACCCCTGACACGAGTGACATCTAGCTGGCCATGGACCCTGACCACACACACCCGGCCCTCCGGAAGTCAAACACAACCCTGATGCGGCCCTCAATGAAATCGAGTTTGACACCCCTGGTCTAAAATCTTTTAAGTACGCTTCCATGGCTGGGACTGAACTTGAATCTGGTCTTCCAAGTCCTAGTCAAATTTAATACTGGACGATAAGAGGATACATGTCCTTGACTATGTTCTGTGCATACAATATATCTGAGTAACACAAAAATAAATAAATATTTATGAATTGCACAAAATAGAACTATTCCAATCCTTCAGTTCAGGAAACTACCAGTCTTAATATTGACCAATATTCTGGTTAACAACCTTTAGCTGTGTATCATTTGTAAGAAAAAGAGTTTTTTAGGCACTCACTACAGTTCCTAAAGAGCACAGAAGGGGAATTTCTCTCTCTCAAGATTTACCTTTCTTTAGGTTGACATGTAATGGGTGATTATGTCATTCCCTTTAGATGAACCCCTCTTTTATCCTGCTCTTTCTGCTTATTAACTAAAGGGAAAGGGGAAATTATCACTTCCCAAGGCTTTTGGACAGGTCAAGATACTCATAAAATTAGGTTGAAAGCTCTGTTAACTTGCCACAGTTAAATCAATGACCTAAGTAGGATTACCATATCAGTTTTGAAAACTTTTACTAATAAAATGAAAGAATAATTTTAATAATTTGTAAATTAGTAAGAATAATTAGTAGGAAGAATGTAAGAATAATTTTACTAATAAAGTGTAAGAATAATTTTAAAAATACCCTATCTGGGCTATAAAAATCTGGATACAGTACCTCTTTCCTGCCATTTAATGAATGTCCAGATTTTGGCATCCTAGATCTAATAATCCTAACGTAATAACCAGTATTGTTAATGATAAGAATTATATAACATCTCATATATAATTTGGTTACTTTAAAAATTGTCCTAGATTAGAGGAAATTTCTATTCTTTTCATGTGTTCCTTAGATATAGAATTTAAATGATTATTTTAACTAGCCGATTATCAAAATGAAACATATACCACAGGATTTCTGTTTCATTGAAAAGTGGAAAGATGACATGGCCCTAGAAAAAGTGAAGAGGAATCCTGATTCATACAGGATTTGGCATAGATGAATTAAAATAGACATAATGCTTCAGATACATGAGATCTTAAACTGAAAATAGAGCCTCAATTAACAGAATTAAGTGCAGGGACATTTTTTGCTACATTACAGTTCCCAAGGTTTTTCTCTTCTGTTCAATCATGTCCAATTCTCAGAGGTTATTTGGACAAATTCTTGCAGGGGTTTTTTTTGGCAAGGTTTTTCAGAAGTGGTTTGCCATTGCCTCCTTCTTAGGTCTGAGAAAAGGTGACTGGTTCAAGGTCACCCAGTTGGCTTCATGCCAAAAATGGGACTAGAACTCACTGTCTCCCACTTTTTAGCTTCATGCCTTAACTAAACTGGTTATCTGCAATTCCTGGTAGTCCTAGACTAATCCTAATAGTTCTAATTGCCAATTAAAAGAGATGCCTGCAGTTATAATTCAGAAACATATGAAAAGTCTCTACTTGTGGTATGGATAGTGTTGTAGGTAAGACATACTCATTCTATTTATTCACTAATAACTGATAACAACCCTATGACTCTGAGCTTTTCTCTGATTCTTTATTGAGACACTCTTTAAAAACCAAGTAAACTATATGGTATCTACTTCATAATTACTTAAAACTTACTTAAAATTCTGAAATAAGTCTAAAAAGTTAGTAAATCACAATTTGCCTTTGCAGAAATTGCCTTTCTTCCAGGAAACTTTGTTTTCTATGCTTTTGAATTTGTGAATATTTTACCAAGCTTCTTATCATTTATTAGAGTAGCTTGTAAGGTAGCCAATTCATCATATTATGATCTCCATTCTGAATTTTCTTTTTAAATACCAGAGTGAAATTGCTATTCTAAATATAAATCTAGGAGGAATGTGGAACAATTTTGGTTCATCTACCCTTTTTAATAAATACAATTTTAAAAGATTTACTTCACTTTGGAGTGTAAGATGAACTGCCACCTAATCGTCTGCTGCACCCAGAATTTTCTGGTTTTTCTAATGTAATCTTCACCTCAAAAATTAAATAATTTAATTTAATTTAATTTAATAGATTTGTATGCCGCCCAACTCCCGACTAATACAAGTGTATTAGTTACGTTGCTTATAAAAAGAGAACAATGTCAATATTTTGTTGCGGCATTCTATAAAAGAAATTAATCCAATTTCAGAACTGAGGTAGCAAAGGTGCCCTCCCTCAAGCTTCACTGTTTCATGAACAGGGCTGCAGATGCCATGCAACATGGTCAGAATTTGGCAGGGAGCCTGCCTGCTAAATAGTCTTCTTTGAAAAAATCAAGGTGAAGGAAAAAGGACCAGTGGCCAGCATGTTGGCAAACAAGAGAGATCAAAACACCAACCCTGGAAGCCTAAAAACCCATCTCAAGGCACGCAGCTTCTATGGGCCAAGATCCCATTCTAGCAGTGTTAAAAATGTACAGATTTCCATCCATACGGAAAAACCATATGGGATTCTTTCTCTTACAAGAGGAAAAGCAGCTGGGGATGAATTTGGCAGAGAAAGGGGTCTTTGGGGAAAAGGTGAAGCCACATCTTTCTCTTATTCGCCTCCTCTGCCCGCCCCCGCCCCCCCCGGTTCTGATCAAACAGCATTGAAAAAGACGGCACAAAACAGATGCTGCCGAGACGCGTGGCAGAGAAAACAAGGGGAGAAAGAGTGCCTGAAAGAATACAGTTAAACTCTTCATGACCTGGTCTCTATCGATCCAAAATGCAAAATGCATTAAGATGTCTAAAATTTACTGGAAATAAAATTCCAGTGGAATATTGGGGAAAACTTTCTAAAACGGGGGTTGTGGAATCAGTTGCCCCCCCAAAGGTGGTGGAATTTCCTTTGGTGCATGTGTTCAAGCAGAGGCTTAATGGCCATCTGTCATAGATGCTTTAGTTTGGAAACCTGCACTGAACAGAGGGTTAGATTTGATGGCCCTAGTGCCTCCTCAACTCTATTATTCAACCTTTTTGTCACAGTCAAGGGAAATAAACTTACACCAACACTGTAAATTAAGATGGTGATCTGTACTGCTGACCTAGAGGAATCTGAGACACAAATATATTGTAGAAGTGACTTTTATTTTGATCAGATAAATAATTTGGGAGGCTTCAGCTGGCTGCCAAAACCCCACTCATTTCTTGGGCAGAATGGACTATATCAGAGTGACTTTGTTATGGTCTGAAATCAAATAAAAGTGAGCTTAATATCAAAGAATGAGAATGTGGTTTATTTATAAGAGATAGACATACACTTCTAAGTCCTATGCACAGTAAAGAAAGGACAGAAAAAGTAATCTAAGCATGAATATTTTCTGAAACTAAATGGTCAGAACTGCCAGATAAGCAATGCCTGTCTCAGAAAACTTCAGGCAATGGGTCCCACTTTTAAGGCCCAAATGAAGTCTTGGGGACCAGAAACAGTATCTACTAAACCCACACCCTGTACAGGTTACGAAGTTCTTGTGAATTCAGTGGTCCACCACATTCAGCAAGGATTGATAATCCAGAGGGGTGTTTTTCCCCCTTTCTGGAGTCAAATGTTATATTTTCTGCTCCAAAGAAATGTAGTGTCATTCTATAGAACAAGAATTTCAGGAGGAAACTTCTCATCTGGTAGAAAGAAATATCAAATCCCAGCATGATTCAAGAAGGAAGTTCACTTTAACTGATGCTGGCAAAGTCTTGATGTTTGCAATTCATCTGAAAAAACAGTGTTGGGGAAAACAAAGAGTGTGGCCTGATCCTACTTAAGAAGACTTCTCAGACTTATAACACCTAAACCTAGTGCTCCAAGTGAACTTGTAGCTGCCTCATTGGTTAGAAGAAAAGGAAAAAAAGCTCACTCACCAGGAACAAAGATGTGACAGAGTAATCTTTTAAGGAGTCCTTGGACAGAACCAATGGCTAGAGCTACTTTGATGGATTTTACATACGGTATATGTATCATTCTGAAGGGCTTTTAAAAATGATATTCCTAAGATGGAAAATGAGAACCAATTTAATTGAGTGGTTGAGATGCTGGACAGGCAGTGGGGAAACCTGAGTTCTAGATCTGCCCTAGGCACAAAAGCCAGCTGGATGATTTTGGGGCAGGCAATCTTCCTCAACCTTAGGAAGAAGACAATGGAAAACTTATTGAAAGGTTATCTTGACAACTGCAGAAACTTGTTTATATAGTTGCCAACAGCCAAGAGTGACTTCCCTCCAAAACACCAGGCAGAATATGTGAGGTGACATATGCGTGCAAAATGCGGCTGCACGTGCTGTGGTTTCAAGATACACCCACGTAACACCTATACTCCGCCAGCTGCACTGGTTGCCCATCGATCTCCGGGTCCAATTCAAGGTGTTGATTATCATCTTTAAAGCCCTACATGGCTTAGGACCAGGTTACCTCCAGGACTGCATCCTACCTCATACTTCCCTTCGACCAGTTAGGTCCCACAGAGTGGGGTCTCCTCCGGGTCCCGTCAGCCAAACAATGCCGGCTGGCGGGGCCTAGGGGGAGGGCCTTCTCTGTAGGGGCCCCTGTTCTCTGGAACCAACTACCCCCAGAGATCCGAATTATCCCCACCCTGCTGGCCTTCCGAAAAGCCATTAAGACATGGCTCTTCCTGCAGGCGGGGTGATTTTGAGACAACTGAAGTCTCCCCCATGTATGCATGACTTTGTATGTCCTTTTAAAAAAATTTTAAATTGGTTTTAATAATTTTCTGTTTAGTTGTTCTTTAAAATGTTGTACGCCGCCCTGAGTCCCCAGGGAGTAGGGCGGCATAGAAGAACTCTAAAATAAAATAAATAAATAAATAAATATTCAATTTGTTAAATATGTTAATAACTAGATTGAATTAATTTGTGGACATGGCTAAAAAGCTGGAAGACAGACTTATGGAAATGTATGGGGGGGGGAGTTATCACCAAATCTAGCAAACTATTACTTTGCCAATTACTATTTGATATAAAATTCCATGCTGATTTAGTTATTAGTTATTATTATTTAGTTGACAACAGCAAATACAGCTGTGCCAGATACACATAGAAATCATCACCAACAATTCAATAAAGACATGAAATAAATAAAACTATAAGAGTTACTTCCTTTGTTAATTATGTTTGCATATTAATTATGTTTGCAAATCATAAATAAGGTAACAATTCCTGCAATATAAACTACATAGCTTTTTCATATAAAAAGACAGATCATATTTATAGTAGATTATAAGAAGCATTTGTAAAATTATTTTAAATGCCATGTAGCAAGTTAACTTTTTGTTACTTTCTACCTTTTTTTATTACTCACAGCAAGAGTACTTTAAATTTTATTGCTGTATTTATTATGATTAGATTTCAGCTTTTTATTGTAGCCAACCAGGCCATTCTGCCTTTTCTTTCTGATGCCCTTCAACATGTCACACATTTATATACCTGCTTCTCACTTACCTAAGGTGACCAGACGTCCCGATTTTTGCGGGACAGACCCGCTTTTTCATCATTTGTCCCGCGTCCCGCCCGCCCTCTAAAAAGTCCCGATTTTTTCAAAGTTTGCCCGACTAGGGCATTCTTTCAAAAAATCGGCCTGAAAGGCAGCAGGCCTCTCAGCTCGGGCCGGCCGTGGGCGGCGTTGGAGGCGGGCGGGCGTCCCGCGTTGTTGACTCCTCCGGTGGTGGCTGGAAGCTGGGGGGAGGGGGAAGGGAGGCTGCTCCTCCTCTCCTTCCCCCGCCCCATCCCTAGCCCTGCCCTCGGAGGCGCCGCTGCGGTTGGGAGGGGTGAGGGACGAGGAGCCGTCGCCGCTTTGAGTTTATGAGCGGTGCAAACAGCCCTTCCTCGTTCCCCTCCCCTTTCTTCCCCCCGTCGCCTCGCTGCCGCCATTGCCCTGGGGCCGCGCGGGCGACCGGGAGACCGCGGCGCTTGGATGCTTGGAGCAGGTAAGCTGCCGGCTGCCTCCTTTCCCCATCTCCCGCCTCACGTTCGTTGCTTGCCAGCCCGGCCGAAGGGAAGGCGGGGGGCGAGGAAAGGCCTCCCGAAAGGAGGGGAGGCGAGCCAGCCCGGCCGAAGGGAAGGCGGGAGGCGAGGAAAGGCCTCCCGAAAGGAGGGGAGGCGAGCCAGCCCGGCCGAAGGGAAGGCGGGAGGCGAGGAAAGGCCTCCCGAAAGGTGCTTGGAGCAGGTAAGCTGCCGGCTGCCTCCTTTCCCCGTCTCCCGCTCGTTGCTTGCCAGCCCGGCCGAAGGGAAGGCGGGAGGTGAGGAAAGGCCTCCCAAAAGGAGGGGAGGCTTCGGGAGCCCGCCTCCCTTTCGGGAGGCCTTTCCTCGCCTCCCGCCTTCCCTTCGGCCGGGCTGGCAAGCAACGAACGGGAGGCGGGAGACGGGGAAAGGAGGCAGCCGGCAGCTTACCTGTCGCGAGCTGCAGGCATCCAAGTGCCCTCCCGCCTCCCCCCCTCCCCCCACCTCACCTGGATGCCGACATTTGCTGTTTTACCCTCTGCACATGCGCAGCGTTCTGCGCATGCGCAGAGGGCAAAACAAATGGCGGCGCCCAGGCGCCCCCCCCGTCCCGCTTAAAAATAAAAAAATCTGGTCACTTTGCACTTACCAGCCATACCATCACACCAAAAGTTTATAACATACTTTTCCTCAGTGTGTAGATTAGCCTAGACCAGGGCTGTCAAACTTGCAGCCCGTGGCCCGGATGCATCACGCTCTGGCCATGCTCATACCCGGTTTAGCGAAGGGGAAAAATGTTGCGATACGTCACGTGATGATGCGGGTTTGACACCCCTGGCCTAGACAGATATGAATAGGGCTCCTAAAGAACATTGGGAGGATACCATACTTATCTAAAAGTGATTCTGTATGCCTGATTTATCAAAGTATGAAACTTTTTTAATGGGTACTTCAAAATAAATTGATTTGAATGAGCACAGCATTTCTGAATAAGTTATTGTTGCATTAGTTGTACTCATCTCTTACAGCTTTGAGGCCATGTGTACTGTTAGAGGCAGCCAGCTACAATTTAATTAATAAAACTTAATAGATTGCAGTGTTTTGTTCTTCAAAGCTCTGTTTTAAGCATGGTCTGTTGAACAAGTCATAGCAGCCTGCTTGACACATAACCAGGGAGATGCATTTTTCATGCTAAGGGCCACGCATGGCCTTTGGGTAGCATGCCATGCCGTGTGTGTGTGTGTGTATGTGTGTATGTGTATGTGTGTGTGTGTGTTTGCAAAAGTAAGCAAAAGCAAGATAAAGTGGATGAAGTCAAAACAAAAACTAAATGTGATTTAACACAAATTTAATCAGCACGTTATTTGAATATTTCTCAGATATTTATTTTTCCTGTAGTATGTTTAAAACTACAAACTACAACTACAAGTTGGTGTCTATTTTGAAAGTTGAATTTAAAGTTTTGGGGGACTTCATAAAGTTATGGTTGCATTTAAGGCAGAGTTTTTCAAATTTGGCAACTTCAATATTTGTTTCAATATTCCAAGTTCAATATTTGGACATTCTGGGAGTTAAAGTCCACAACTCCTGGAAGTCTTAAAGCTGCCAAATTTGAGAAATGCTGATAAAATGCTTTGAGGGAGGTCTTCATGGACTCTTGTATTGTATAAATAATATCTTAACAATTATTTGTCTTTTGAATTGGATTTTCATTCAACAAGATAAAAGGTCTGATAGAAAAGAAGTAACAATATAAACCTATTGGAAGAAAGTTCAGTGGATGCAAGACAGCTTACTCTCTGGAAATCGAGTATAACGATTGAAGGATATGCTCACATTTGGGGTTAGGACTATACATTAATTACATTTTATCCTTTTTAAAGTTAATTTGAAAATTATGTTGCTTCCAGTTAAAATTGTTGATCAACATAGTTTAATCTTTTAATTATTGCCATGCGACTTTTAACTGAAAATTTGGCTGATTGTATAAAAACTTGTAAATATAAACACATATGCTTTTGTAGATTTTTAGAGAGATTTGTTAATTGCTTAATGAAAGATGTCTTCCAGATACTGCAGTCTTAATTTAGTTCAACGTATTCAATTTTATATTAAACAATATTCATATGTGTGCAATGAAATGACAAAGCCAACTTAAAAAGCTTAAAATACTAATGGATGAAGTGCGACTGAGTGCTAAACTAAAATCTGTAACATTTATTTCAAGATAAAAGGTGGTCTTTTGAGGACATTATGTATATAAAAAGTCATATTTAATAGAGCAATTAACATCACAATATGTTTTGTTCCACTTATTCAGTGTCTATCATAAATAAATGGTGAAATCTTTAAATTGTGCATGAAACTAGAATGAATGCTTTTTAATAAGCAATACAAATGTCATCTTTCTATGGTACCACCAAAATAAATAAAATAAAAAACCCCTCTTTGCTGACATTTAAAATCCATACAAATATATCTAGCAATTTTCCTTCTTATGAACAATTCTAGGCTTCATTTAGCAAAACCAATCAGCTTTAATTGATTAATAAGTGGAAATACAGTAGTAATGTCAACCATTTTTGCAAAAGCAAATTGCTAGCAATGCCAAGCAGATCTGGGTCTTTATTTTTTTGCTTTAAACAAGACCTTAGTCTGGCATGATCTTTTCTTTTTCCCCAGTAGGGAGCATAAGCCCTCTAGCTTCCCTGAATGTTTCCTGCTAAGGCTGTACCTTGGCCAGAATACAGCTGCTCTGAACTAGTCTTTGTATTGACAATGGGGTCATCCCACCATCTTCTTTTCAGATCAGTATGATTGGTACAAACAATAGTTTGATTTTGATTGCTCTAGAGCACGCTTGGATAGAATCTCTGAATGCAAGAGAATTGCTCCAAAACAATGGCCCGCTTCATCATCCAAAGCATCCCTTTTTCAGACAGCTGCCTCTGCCACACTCCCCCTGACAAATGTTCAGAAAAACAGATGGTTACAGCATTCACGGGCAGTTTAGTGAAAACCCCAGAGTCAGCTATTCAAGATATCTTATCATCACGCTCATAAAAAGAACTATTTCCTAAAGCTACAATAAAAAAGCTACAAAGGTAACAATACCTTTAAAAATTGTTCCAATCAGAGATATCAGAGAATATAGAGAGAGCATTTTTTTAGATGTCAAGGAATACAATATCATATTTTGAGCACTAAAATGCTGGGTTTTTTTTTTATTTTACCAAGTTGGTGATATGGTGGCATTGTGAAAATTATGGTGCTCGCCTAAAGCATACAACTACCAAACTCAACTACTAAACAGTAACATGAGGCAGTCATTCTAGCCTGTTCTGACCTAGACTTCCTGATAAAATAATACAGCATAAATCAAGTCCCAAAAACCTCTTTTTATTTTAACGGCTGTGAATTATTTCCATTCCAGTCATAATAAGTCCCAAACAATATTAATGAGTCCGACAACAGTCTTTTGTGAAGAAGGCAGATAAGTACATGGACTTTATCTTTCTTGACAAACTGCCAAAGACCAATTAGCAAGGAGCTTTGCAAGGCCAAACAGAAACATGGAGTCAGAACTGAAATGACACGAGTTGAACAAAGTTGCTTCCTGCGACGAGCACTTCCATTTGCTCCACTTATATAGCCTGTGGGAGGGGCAAATTATCTCCAAGCCTTACTCCCGAGTAGTCCTTCTGCTCTGTAACTGTTCTTGCCTTCTGGCAGCTCTGTGCATGCGCGCATTGAGAACAGGCTCCCACTGTTCCTCTACCTCACTCATGTCAGCCTCTGGAGGCTCTGGAGTCAGCACAGATCTCCCAGATGGCCTGGGCTGGATGCCTGCCTCTGGCACAGAGCCTTCTCCAGACTCCAGGCCTGGCCCATGTTCCTCCCCAGCCTCCTCGCTGTCCAACTCTGCTGCCAGCTCCACAGGCCACTGGCGGACCACAACATAGCCAGGACTGGACTGAGCCCTTCCAATAGGACAGCCAGCTTTGGTATGTCCCATTCCTGGATGCTGTCTCCACTAGTATGGAGAAGGGGCGTTGGTCTTACCTGATACGCTCCTTCTCGTGAACGTAGAGACAGCATCCAGCCCCACCCAAATTTGCATCCGGCCCTGGTTGGACAATGCCACACCATGTTGACAGAGAACATCACGCAAGTCTGCATCAACGCCTTTGTCAAAAAAGCAGAAGTCACAGGAGGAGGAGGCGTGGAAACACTTTGCAGACTCAGTCCTATTGGATAATAGATGGAGTTAACCCATTCCTGGATGCTGTCTGCACGTTCACGAGAAGGAGCGTATCAGGTAAGACCAACACCCGTTTTAACCTTTAAAATAACAGAAGTTCTGATGTCATATTTTACTGTATAGATTTTCATTTAACAGACTGGAGCATACGTTCCTAGGAAAAGACAGGGTGGGAGAGAGGAGGAGGAGGAGGGGAAGTGGGAGTGGGAGGAGAAGGAGGGGAAGGAGAAGGAGAAGGAGAAGGAGGAGAAGGAGGAGGAGGAGGAGGAGGAGGAGGAGGAGGAGGAGGAGGAGGAGGAGGAGGAGGAGGAGAAGAAGAAGAAGGAGAAGGAGAAGGAGAAGGAGAAGGAGAAGGAGAAGGAGAAGGAGAAGGAGAAGGAGAAGGAGAAGGAGAAGGAGAATAGGTCTTCTAGTCCATCCCCCTCTGGCAGGAGACCCTAAACCAGGGCTGTCAAACTCGCAGCCTGCGGGCTGGATGCTTCACATGTTGGCCACACCCATGCCCAGTTTACCGAAGGGGGAAAAGTTGCAATACGTCACATGACGCCACTGTGATGACACGAGTTTGACATCCCTGCCCTATACCATTTCAAACAAATGGCTGTCCAGTCTCTTCTTTAAAACCTCAAAGATTTCAAAGTTCTGATTGCCACATGCATACACACATGGTCATATGATTGTATTTTTAGCTCTTGGCAACTGGTTCACATTTATGGCTGCTTGTAGCATTCCATGGTCATGTGATTCTAATAATAACGATAATTTTTTTGACAGTTTCTGGCGTTTACTTCCAGTTTCGGGGGGATTCATTGGGTATAATAGAATAACAATAGTGGCATTTGTTTAACAAGCATGGTGTCCACTTAATGACCACATCAGAAAATATTGCAAAATTGGACCCTGTCACACGGTGTCCCGCTTAATGACCACCATGACTTATGACCATAATTCTGGGCTCAATTTCAGTCACAAGTTGAGGACTATCTGTACTGAAAACAAAGGCAGCAATTTTTTATACATTTAGGAGGCTTTAAGACTAAAATGGGTTAAATCTTGTATTAAGAACTACAACCTTAAAAGCATTGAACCATTATTGGGAGAATCATGGTTGAATTCTACAAGATTTGGATAGAGTGTCCAGATCAGATGGGTCTTTTTCTTGGGATTGGGAACAGTTGCTGAGAACAGCTGAACAATCCAGAAAAGACACAACTGTTTCAAGAAATGGTGCTATGTGCTACTACTTTTCCCTTCAAATGTGAGATGCTGCACAGCCCTAATGAATAGTGCAAAATATATCAATGTAAGACTCATTGAGTTCATTGCATTTAACTCTAAGTAGATGTATTACATTCTTAACAACCCTGACACAAAACATTACTTTGAAATAATGCCTAGTGACATCAGCTTCAGGATCTGACCTTTTCTGGCCTTGTGAGACATTCAGGAGTGATGAATAATTTGTTGGAACTGAACCCAGAAGACCTATGTTCAAGTCCCCATTCTACCATACATCTTACTGGGTAATTTTGGCCTAGTCATTTTACCAATCTTCTTCATATAACTCCTTTGGTAGGAATAAAATCTGCTGATGAGTCTGCTTTCCCACATGTGTGTGCCTTGGCTTCTTAGAGGAAAAAGATAACTACTCCAAAGTGAATCTGCCAATCTTGCAAGATCTGAGAGAGGTCTCTTCAAGGTGGTGTTGCTCCTGAGGAGCAATGTGTCCTCCTATAGAAGAATGTCTTCCTATTTATTGAATTTCTGAAAGGGGAAAGTACTTAGAGAATATTTGGAGGATATTAGGTTTCATTTTAGGATCTGCTTCTGTTGGTTGGTGCCATTGTTATTTATGATACTTATTACTTACTCAAAAAAGTTTTTAACCCTTATTCTCTATTTTATACTGATTAAAGCCGCTTTGGGATAGAATGCAATAGGAATACAATAGTTTTATTGAGATCACTCAAACAATAAGCGAACCGGTATATTTTTTGGCACTTATATCTTAGTCTCCACAGATCCACACTCAGCTTATGTCTTTCTGAGATGTAGATCAGAGGTGGGTTCTGACCGGTTCGGACTGGTTCTCCTGAACCGGTAGCAAACTGCTGGTGACATCACGATGACATCACAGAACTGGTGCAGTCAGTGCCGGTCCAAGGGGGCCGCCATCTCTTTTTTTGAATTTTTTTTGAATTTTTTCCCGATTTTTTAAAAAAACATTCTGTTTTTTTTGCGCATGCGCAGAAGCCAGGTTTACGGCACTGCGCATGCATTGCCATCTTGTTTTTGGCTTTTTTAAAAAAAATTGCCACTGCGCATGCACGTGCACACTTTGTGCGCATGCACCCATGAGGTATGGCCACGCTGTGTGGGAGGAAGCAAACCGGCAGCGAGGTAAGTTAGAACCCACCCTTGATGTAGATATTTCAGTGCCACACAAAATGATGACCTGCAGTTCCTTTCAGAAATTGCTTTCAGAATTAAGTCTATTATCTGACCGCTTTCTGCTATTTGGAAAGTTTGAAAACAGATTATTTATTCATTGGTGGAATACCTAAGTGTGAATAATTTTATTTGTGTGAATGCCTTTTGCAGACTTTCCAGACACTACAGAGATTCAGCTATATACGTAGATTAGTGTGACACGAGCACATACCTCTGCTCCTCTGTCTTCTCGCCGGCTAGGTTTACACAATCTGTTAAATCTTTTTTCTATTGTCTCTATTATCTTAACGCAGGGTGAATAATATATGTTTAAAAGAGTAAAATATGAATCATACTAAATACAGAAGTATTTAACATGCTATGTTACTTCTGCAAGTATTAACACATCATGCTATTCTCTTTCACAGTAAAGTTATGTAGAGTGCAAAATAGACTAAGCCAAAAATAAGTTAAAATGTATATTCTATAAAATTCTCTTTGCTGTCTCTTTTACAAGATCTCATCAATTCTATTCAACACAACTTTCTTACTCTTTCTCTTGTTTCTGACCATTTGGAAGAAACATGGGTGTTGTGCAAATGATAAATATGTAACTTGTATTAGGTGCACCATAACATGAATGACATATATGGTAGTATATAGCATAACATTTTGTTATGATGTCTTCATACATGTAATACCCACTTTTCCCCATATCTCAATGCAGATAATCATAGTCTGCCGCAATTTACCTCATATATTTGTTTTGCAATTCAGTTTTCACTAATTCCCTCTTTATGAACAATCTGAGTACTTCTTCCATACCTTTCAGCCCCTCACTTTCAGTCCCTATTAATTAATAAGACATGTATCTTTACCGTTTCTTATTTTACTCCATCCTCTTTGAATTCAACTTACTTTTATGTTTCTCCTCATAAACTCTCACTTTGCCAACTCTCACTTTCATATAATAAAGTGGCCAAAAGCATTTTACATATCCTTTTTTGCTCCTTTTGACAAACAATCATTCCTTGCAGCCACTACTGTACAACCACCACCATTATTTTCATATTTTAGAATGTCTAAATTTCTCCATTTGTAGTGATTGGTTTACTGAAGTACACAACTTCATTCATTTGTTCTAGCTTTTTGCCATGTATATATGTGTAACTTACAATTGTTCATTCAATTTCACTTGTTAAGCACAATTAACTTGGTCTTTAAGACTTTAATTTTCAGTTCCATATTCCTTGTTTCATTGTACAATCTATCCCAGAGGTCTCCAACCTTGGCAACTTTATGAGATGAGGACTTCAATTCCCAGAATTCCTCAGCCAGCTATGCTGGCTGAGGAATTCTAGGAATTGAAGTCCACACCTCATAAAGTTGCCAAGGATGGAGACCTCTGATCTATCCAACATTCTCTGCAAATCATTCATATTCTCATCCATAGCAGGGCATCATCCACATTAAGAATACATCGACATCTCCAACCTCACAGGCAATCCTTATATATTTATCCATAAAGTTGATAAACAACCAAGGTGTCAAAACCCTGTAGTAACAAATCATACTGGAAGCCTGATTAGTTAGATTTATTACAAAACAAGCTAAGGTGACACCACAAGAATTGCAACCAGTACATCTTCTTTCAAGCATAACTTTATAGTTATGTCACTGTCAGTTCCAGACCATGGAATCAGTTCAACAGGAAGGCTAAAACTACTTTTATTGAGATTGGCTATAATAACAGTTCTTACAAGTCTGATTGTGCTGAATCTCCTCCCATCTCTTCATCCAACACTAGAAGTGGGGATAAAAATAGAAAGCCACCTATGGCTGCCTTGCACCACATTTACACACTTTATTAGACCTTTTATTAGTTAGAGAATGCATTCTCACACAAGGAACATTGCACATCTCTTACTCCCTATTCCAGTGATGGCGAACCTATGGCACGCGTGTCACAGGTGGCATGTGGAGCCATATCTGAGGGCACGCAAGACATTGCCCTATGTTAGCTCCAGCTGACTTTCTGCCTTCTTTTCAGCCATTTTTGCTCTACACAGGCTTCAGGAAAGCCTCCTGAAGCCTGGGGATGGCGAAAAATGGAGCAATGAGCCAACCGGAAGTTCATTTCCAAACGTCCGGTTGGCCCGTTGTGCCGTTTTTTGCTCTCCCCAGGCTTCAGGAGGCTTTCCTGAACCCTGGGGAGAGCAAAAAACAGTCCAACGGGCCTACCGGAAGTCCGGAGGCTTCAGTGAGGTCTGTGCGCATGCGTGGGGGGGCAGCACAGGGGGTTGTGCGCATGTGTGGGGGGCAGTGCAGGGGTTGTGTACATGTGTGGGTGAGGGAATTGCATTGTCGGTGTGGGCATGCGCGCGCACGCTATCACGCATACCCTTTTGGCACCCGAACCAAAAAAGGTTCGCCATCACTGCCCTATTCCATGTGGAAACATTCAACAAACATTTCATTCATTCTTCCACATACTTTATTTCTATCACATACTGCTCATGCTGCATTCAAAAGACATATTTCCATTTCATCATCATGCAGAATATTCCAAAATTCAGACCTATGCAGTTCATCATATGTTTCCTCTAAATCAAGAAACTTCATTAATTTCTCACATTTTTTCTATTATTCATTCTCCATGGACAAATGTACTATTATGAGAAAGGACATTTGAAGAGGCAATTTTTGTTTTGAGGGGTTTTCTTTGGTGCCTTCAAGTTAGTTTTTGACTCCTGAGGACTTCCTGCACTAATCCCCGCAATTTTATTGGCAAGGTTTTTCAAAAGTGGATTGCCATTGTCTCCTTCCTAGGCCTAAGAGTGAGTGACTTGCTCAAGATGATCTTGTTAGCTTTCGGCCTAAAGCAGAGGTCTTCAAACATGGCAACTTTTAGACTTGTGGACTTCAACTCCCAGAATTCTAGGAGTTGAAGTCCACAAGTCTTAAAGTTGCCAAGTTTGAGGACCCCTGGCCTAAAGCATGGCTAGAGTTCAGTTTCCTTGTTTCTAGTCTGCTACCTTAACCACTACAGGACTAGGAACAGAGATGAGCCTTTAGAATGCAAGTAAAACAATTTTTCCCCCAAAAGACCACAATTTCCAGATTGCACTGAACATTCTAAACGAAACCAAACAAACTTCATTGTGGTTTAGAGTAATATACAAATTCAGCCACCAAACCTGTTTGGAATATCTTCTCAAAGGTCATAATGCTAAAATTAATAAATTCAATATCAGTGTCATTTTGAATTTAAATACTTTTTTGTATATGGAAAAAGAAATTACTCCTAGAACCATTCCTCTGAACCATTCAAAAATCTAGGATTATTTTCAGTAATTAAAAGTTACTGGAGAAAATTGCCAGTGAAAATGCCATTATAAAATCTTGCAGAGCTCACGAGTAATTCATTTCTCACATTTATTCATATGTCCCAGACTTACCATTGTTAACCAGAAGAAAGTTTGATTTATATAATGATAAAGAAACTCTGTTTAGAAGTAAAAAATGTGATCATCAATATAAATAATCCAAGATTTTTTAAAGTCAGAACTGTCTCTTTTTGATCTTGCATGTATTTAGGGAAAGAGGAAGTGAGGGAAATTAAAAAGAATGTTTCTTTTAATCTTCACCATTTTATCCTACTGAGTTAATCACATGTGACAATGATTCCAGCCTATTTCAGAACCTGTTAAGAATTCTGTCCAGTTGAAATACACTGTTTCGACTATTGCAGGAGGCAGGTATGTATTAGAGAGACACCAACTTCTTTCATGTCAAAATAAACTTTAAGCTGTATATATGTATATGGAAGTGTGTTCTTATAGAGAGAATTGTGATCTTGGAGTCCTAAACTGTTTCTCCTCTTGAGTTTAAGATTTTTTAAAAATATGGATCTTTGGAGTACAGTACACCTCAACTATAATAGTAGTTCACTAAAAAGAGAATGGCTGTCCCATACAGAATTCAACATATATAATAATCCTTATGTAGAAGTAGCAGTTCAAATAGTCTTTTTTTATATATACCATGGGTTTTACAATCTAAACGTAGACATTTAATTCCCACAGTCATATTCTCAAATTGGCCTAAAAGTGACAGTAAGCTCTTTGAAGAGGATGACAATGTCCTTTTCAATTATAACTGCTGATGTGACCACATTTTGTCCTTAAGCCTGGGGACAAAATAGGCCAAGATATCTGGAGAGGAATTCTGGACTAGTATATGCCCTCTGCTGTTCATCTAAGAAACAACGGCCACTGTAATTTTTCAGGATAGATACAGCAAAAAAATAAATACATCCACAGCCAATAGAAGGATGGCAAGCTACATTTCATGACTGGAAGGATAAACCAGCACTTGACACTAAATTTCAAGGATGCGTTAAAAAAAGCCAAAATGCAAGAGGCTAGGAGGCTTGAGGAACCTCCCTATAACACACCTCGCAGAAGAAACAGAAATGTGGTGGTGCTTTTTCACACAGGCTGTGTCACACTAAGCTATAACGTAGTTGCATAATTTGGCTTTAACATGTTATATAAACCAGGCCATCCTTTAATTTATTACCATTTATTAGATTTATACCCCATTTCTCATTCAAGACCTAAAAACAGTAAACAGCAGTCCTTCTTCTTATTTTTGCCCAACCTGAGAAGCAATTGGGCTGAGAGTGACTGTTCTGGAGGCACCAGCAAGCTTCCATGGCTAAGAATGGACTCTTTCTGGTCCTAGTCCAGTAGTGGGTTTTAAAAACCTTTACTACTGGTTCGCGCTCGCACGCACACATACATGCGCAGAAGCGTCCTGGGCAGGTGGGCGGAGCCTGCTGCCGGCGCTACTGGTTCTTAGAACTGGGCCGAACAGGGAGCAACCCACCGCTGTTCTAGTCCCACACCTGCACCATTCCCCTGGCTCCAACCAGATTAACTAGTGAATTTAGATACCACTATCTTCGTTTCCACTTTTTACACCCACTGTCCAGTTGACATTCAGACTTCTTTGGGCAGCCACTTTAATGGGATGATGCAGACATAATAAATATGAGTAACTGTCTTATAATAAATCAAGCTGTCATCTCTCCAGGATTTCAGAGATGAGATATTACATGCGTGATTAAATGTGTGATCTTTTGTACTCATCATATCTGTTCACCAAAAAGCTGCAGCCCCGCTGATTGGAAAAAGCATTAAGACAATTTAAAAATGGCTATTTTCCTGCTACCACCAAGACTGTGTTCCCATTCTGTAGGAGGCATCCAGCGACTGAATTGTTAATGTTACATAACTTGGCTGTTTTGATCATGTTCATGGGGAAAACAAGAGATTTGGAACTTCCCCTCGGGCAATTTAATTTCTCTGAGCAAATTCTATGGGTTGTTCATACTGTTGGATGACTACCCTGTGTATTTCACCATCCTCCTCATTTGCACTTCAGCAAAACTCTTGGGAAATCCTAAAACATTGTATGCTTCCAAAAGTTCAAGTTCTGCCCAGAATGTTAATGCACAATGTCCTTTTGTTTGCAGAAGCTGGTTACACTGACAGACACACACACAGACAGACACACAGACACACCCCTTAAATACTTTTCAAGAGAATAGAAAAGAAGTTTATGTTCAAGGTATTTCTTAATGCATCTACCAGGAAAAGGCGCATAGAATAATTTTAGATTTTTCTTGGTAAAAAAGTTTGACACAAAAAAATTCCCTAAAAAAAGTTTAGGAAAGTTTGGTACACACTTTTAGGTGTTCGTTTTTCAGGGGGGGGGGGGGAATTACAAAATAAAAGAATGCGGAATATTTGTTTTACGTTGCATTTTCCCCTGACTTATGTGCTGAGCAAGGAGAATCTGTAATAGACCAGAAATGGTAATAATTTCTCTCCCATAGCAAGAAAATGCAAACTCTTCACTGTACTAGTAATGTACCATAGTAGTTAAGATACCACAGCATCTCAATTTTCCTTTTGATTTTTGCAGTATGTTTTATACCCCTAGTTATCCCACTAAGTCCAACCCAGAGAATACTTTCCCCTGTCTTCCCTTCCCTTCTCTTTTCTCACATCCAGAAGCAATGTCAGAATTTGGAATTCTGTATAGAAAACATGCATGTAATGAGATGATTTATTTTCTAAAGTTCTCACATCACTTTCAGAATCACTGAGATCCCATAGAGCATGTAATAATGAGTAATATATTTGACTATAACTGTTTTTACTAGCCTTTGGAAACATTCATTTTCCAGACAATAATTTTAAATAACAGCCACTAATAGAAGACATGCTAATGTCTCTGGCTCTCTAATGACATGATAACCTGAATTTTCAGTAAAACGAGGCATCTTCTAGGATAGGATGATGGGATGGGATGGGATAGGATAGGATGGGATAGGATGAGAGAGACAGAGAGAGAAAGAGAGAAATGGGCGGGAGGAATCCATTTGGTTATTGCTATGAATTAAGAAAATTTAGATCATGTAAGAATTCAAACAGAAAAAAATCTTCTTAAATGCCTCTGTTTGCTAATATTTGTTAGCAAATATTGTTGCTAACGCAGCAATATTTAACAACAGATATTTGGGGCTTTGTTCTACAATAGTGATTAATAAATGGGTACCAGCTCAAGGAAATCAATTCTTCAAGTCCACTCTTTGGAGAAATTTTTCTGTTACTGGGACATTTTTTTCCCAAACCAGTTTTAGCAAAATCAATCACGAAACTCCTTGTTATGCAGCAGAATCAGGTACCATATTTTTTGGAGTATAAGACGCACCTTTTTGCCCCCCAAAAGAGGGTGGAAATGTCGGTGCATCTTATACACCAAATACAGCCATTTTTGGCCTCCGAAGTCCCGCCCCTGTGTCCCATTTTTGCAAAAAATGGGCCCATTTTTCACAAAAATGGGGTGCGCAGAGGGTTTGGGAAGCCTGCAGAGCGCTCCTAGGGGGTGGGGAAAGGCAAAAGCACTCCCGTTTTTGAAAAAAAGGGAGAAAAATGGGCCAATTTTGCAAAAATGGGGGCATTTTTGCCTTCCCCCACCCTCTAGGAGCGCTCTGCAGGCTGCCCAAAACTCTGCATGCCCCATTTTTGCAGAAAAACGGGCCGTTTTTTGCAAAAATGGGGGGGGGTGTTTTTGCCTTCTAATTATCCTATCTAGCATGACTGGAGGAGGAATTCTGGGAGTTGAAGTCCACAAGTCTTAAAGCTGTCAAGTTTGAAGTTTGTAAAAAGTGTACATAGTTGTAAAAAGTGTACATGGTTATAAAAAGTATACATGGTTGTAAAAAGTATTCTGCTACACTGGTATTTTATTAAATAATATATTACTACACCATTTGGTTCAGAATACTTTTTTCCTTGTTTTCCTCCTCTAAAATCTAGGTGCGTCTTATACTCCGGTGCGTCTTATACCCCGAAAAATACGGTAAGTAAAGACTACAAGAGGAACTCTGTCATGGAAAATTCAGAAGTACACATGCAACTGAGAAGAATCTAATTAACTGGGTGTCTGCTTTACAAAGAAAGGGGACCCTAAAAAATGGAAGAGCAAAGATTTTTGTATACAAAGGCTACAAAGGGCTACAAAGAGGGAAATTCTAGGGATCTGATTTACTGATCAATTTGGAGGAAGCTAGGCAGATCCTCAGCAGATCCTCAGCCCTATACACACACACACACATACACATATATATATATATATACATATATATACATACATACATACATACATACATACATACATACATACATACATATATATATATATATATATATGCATGTATATATATGTATATATGTATGTATATATATGTAGATATATATATACATATACATATGTATATACATACATATATACATATATATATGTATATATATGTATATATATGTGTGTGTGTGTGTGTGTGTGTTCCTTGCTTAACAACATTCATTCAATGACTATTTGAAGTTAATATTAATGTTAATTTTACAAGGAAATGGCCTATTGTATCTTGCCCAAAAGAATAAAACAATTTTGTCTTTATCCCAATTATTTCGGCAAGAAGTCTTCTTCAGTCTAGTTGCTCACCAAGGAAGAAGTAAATACATCTGGGATTTTTAAAGCCAAAAAGAAAAAAGAAAGAAAGGGAGAAATGTTAATAAATCTACTATTTAATCATTTGTAGATATATAAGCCTCCAAAAACAAATTGATGATGGGTTCATATGAATATTAGAAAGGTCATTAAATACAGGAGACAATGAACAAAGGATTCATATTTCTAGTGAGCTGAGGTCATAACTAAAAATATCCTAAAAAATCCTAAAAATATCATCACTTTGAAAATTATATCAACAAAAGCAGGTATTCACAACATGAATAGAATCGAATTAGTTCTATTTGTTTTTGCATATAAAAAGATCATAATTCAAAAATAAATAAAGATGAGGATATTCTCCTAACAAGCTACAGAGACACATACATACCTTGTTCACTTAACCATTTTTTAAAAAAAAAATGGTTATAGAACCAAGAAAAACAGGCAAACTTTTTTTTGAATTATATTCAGATCAAACAAAAGGTAACAATCCCACAAACACTTTGGTCAAGGACCATCAACCTTCAAGAACCAATTGAAACTTTCTTATATTATCAAACATATTTTTAACAACTGGCAAACAGAGATATGGTCTTCTCCTTGAGAGTTCCTTGATTAGGGTATTGTTTTCTGCTTGATTGTTTGCCTGGGGTTAATCCCTGCTTATCTAGATTTTGGTTTTATGTTTTTTTCAATAGAGTTGCATTTCAGTAGAGTTGCATTTCATTTGTTGTTGTTGTTTTATCTACTGATGAAGATATCCAGGAAGGGGAATGAATGTTTTCTTTTTCCCTGGTGAATTTAATCCCTTTGAAGATATTATTTCATGGGTTCTGTAGTTTCTAGAAGCTGTGATCCCCATGGGTGTTCCTCTGATTTGTTGATGTACTTGTGCATCAAACTGAAAGTAAACAGTGAAGTAGAAGTTGATGAGGTTCATGATTCTAGGTATTTTGCTCTTAATGTATTTGGCTATGTTGGAGGTGTTATATAGTATTACTGCCATGGATTCTTTTGCTAATTCTGGATCTATGAATGTAAAGAATGCTGTAACATCAAATGAAATTATAATTTCCTCTTCTATTTTTAGGTCTTTGATTTTCTTGAAGCACTGTCATGGGGAATTGATAAAATAATTGCTTCCATTCGCGAGATAGCCAAGCTTTTTTTTTAAGTTAGCCCAAGACATACACATACCAGTATATACATATACATATACATATACATACTATATATACATACACACACATACATACATACATATATACACACACATACTGTATATAATCCAGAAATTTGATGACCTGCAGCATCGAAGCCCTTGATATTACATGCCTAGACAATTGATGGGTAAGGGAGACTAAAACAATGATTGAAATTTTCTAAAATACAGACTGTCTGGATCTGATAGAAGAACATGCCATTTATTTATTTATTTATTCATTCATTCATTCATTCATTCATTCATTCATTCATTCATTCATTCATTTATTGTTTTTTCTTTATCTGATAGAAGAACATCTATTATACTCCCAAAAATGGAATCGAACTATTCTCCAAAGCACCTGAGGGTAGGACAAGAATCAATGGATGGAAACTAATCAAGGAGAGAAGCAACTTAGAACTAAGGAGAAATTTACTGACAGTTAGAACCATTAATCCGTGGAACAGCTTGCCTCCAGAAGTTGTGAATGCTCCAACACTGGAAGTTTTTAAGAAGATGTTGGATAACCATTTGTCTGAAGTGGTGTAGGGTTTCCTGCCTAAGCAGGGGGTTGGACTAGAAGACCTCCAAGGTCCCTTCCAGCTCTGTTATTCTATTCTATTCTATTCTATTCTATTCTATTCTATTCTATTCTATTCTATTCTATTCTATTCTAACATGCTATTCGTTTGTTTGTTTGTTTGTTTGTTTGTTCGTTTGTTTATTCCCCACTTTATTATTTTTACAAAAACTCAGGGTGGGGAACATATCCATTATACTTCCACAACCTATTTTCCCCACAACAACAACCCTGTGAGTTGGCTTGGACTGAGAGAGAATGACTGTTCCAAGACCACCCAGGTAGCTTTCATGGCTAAGATGGGATTTGAACTCACCGAGGAGTATGTGTATAAATGTGTGTGTGTGTGTGTGTGTGTGTGTGTGTGTGTGTGTGTGTGTGTGTGTGTGTCTGTGTCTGTGTCTGTGTCTGTGTCTGTGTGTGTCTGCGCATTTTGAAGTATATCTAATTTTATTTATTTATACCCCACCTTTATTATTTTTGTAAATAATTCAAGATAGCAAATATACCTAATACTTCTTCCTTCTCCAATTTTCTCCACAACTGAGAGTGATCTGCTCAAAGTCATCCAGCTCACTTTCATGCCCAAGGCTGGACTAGAACTCATGGGCTATTGATTTTTTTTAAAAAAAATGTTCTTTCATGTTCTGCGGAATTTTTCAGTCCCCCCCCCCAATAGCTTTCAAAACAATACGATTATCGTTTGAAGATGGAGTTTCAGTCTTCTGGATCCCAAAGTTATGCCATGACACATAACTTCTAACATGACACATAGCTGGCTGGAGAATTCTGGAGTTGAACTCCACAAGTCTTAAAGTTGCCAAATTTGAAGACCTCTGTTCTAATTAGTACCAGACCTGATTCTTGCTGGATGTGCAGCAATCACAGGGTTCCCACACACAAACTTCTTCTCTCCTAATGAAAGACATCAGGTACTGTATACTTTCCCATTTCCAAGCAACAGGGTAGGAATTATAGGCCTTCCTGGATTCAATCCAATCCTGAGATAGGTTGCTGGAAGAATTAGCTGGATTCATACAACACATTGAACCAAGTCAAGAACTGGCTACGCATGTTGCATGTGAACTAAAACAGCCAACAGAGAGGCAGAAGAGAACCCTGTGTTTATTTAAACCAGTGCTTCTCAATTATTTTCTGTTACGCCCCCCCCTAGGAAGAAGTAAACCTTTCGCGCCCCCCCCAACTCTCCAATCTGGCCCCCAATGGAATTTTAGTGTTAATATTTATTATTTTACTTATTATAAGCTGCAAGCAAACTATTGGCTGGAGAAGGCTGCTCTACCCACTTACTTGGGAGTAACTCACACTGAACTCAGTGGAGCCTGTTTTCGGTTAGGCAGGCATAGGCTACCATGGTTAGGGCCCTCTTTTGACACGAGGCCAGGCCAGCTTAATCAAGCTGATGTTTTGGGGTCACTGGCCTGGATCATAAGCGCCACCTCTGCCGGGCACTCATAGCGAATGGTCAGAGCAGCAGAGGCCTCCCCGCAGCCCACCCTGCTTCCTGGGAGGCTGCAATGCCAGGAAGGAGCTGGCGCAGGAGCATGGGTGCAACTGGGAAAACACTCCCCGTCTGGGGTAATCGATCGAGAGGGATCACGCATGTTCCCCAGGGTCACACGCGCCCCCCTTGGCATCGCTCCGTGCCCCCCCAGGGGGGGCCGCCCCACTATTTGAGAAACACTGATTTAAACTAAAGTACCCTCGTGTAACCAAGTCAAAAGTGAAGTGAAATTGCCCTAAACTGCCGCCTAGTGAGTTTATTTATTTATTTATTTATTTATTTTGGAATTCTTATATGCCGCCCAACTCCCTAAGGACTCAGGGCGGCGTACAACAGTGAGAGAATACAAGAATAACCAAAATCTAAAAAAGTTAATTAAAAACAAATATAAAAATTAAAACATAATATAGAAAATCATCACCAACCATTCAATATCATACATACTTGGGGGGTGAGCTCGAGTGAATTAAGCTCTACCCCCCGCCTGCAGGAAAAGCCATGTCTTAACAGCTTTCCGGAAGGCCAGCAGAGTGGGGATAGTTCGGGTCTCTGGCGGAAGTTGGTTCCAGAGCACGGGGCCAGCCACAGAGAAGGCTCTCCCCCTTGGGCCCGCCAGCCGGCATTGCTTGGCCGACGGGACCTGGAGGAGGCCAACTCTGTGGGCCCTAACCGGTCGAAGGGAAGTATGAGGCAGAATGCGGTCCCGTAGATAACCTGGTCCCAAGCCATGAAGGGCTTTAAAGATGGTGATCAACACCTTGAATTGGACCCGGAGACCGATGGGCAACCAATGCAGCTGGCGGAGTATCGATGTCACGTGGGTGTACCTTGGCACACCCACCACAGCACGCGCAGCCGCATTTTGCACCAGCTGAAGTCTCCGGATACTCTTCAAGGGTAGCCCCATGTAGAGCGCATTGCAGTAGTCCAAACGAGAGGTGACAAGGGCATGAGTGACCGTGAGTAGAGCCTCCTTCTCCAGGTATGGCCGCAACTGGTGCACCAGGCGAACCTGTGCAAAGGCCCCTCTAGCCACAGCAGAAAGATGATGGTCCAATTTTAGCTGTGGATCTAGAAGGACCCCCAAGTTGCGGACCTGGTCCGAGGGAGTCAATTTCGCTCCCTCAAGGACCAAGGAGGGACAGTTGTCATAGTCCTTAGGAGGCAATATCCACAGCCACTCAGTCTTGTCGGGATTAAGTCTGAGTCTGTTCCTCCCCATCCAGATCCTAACGTCGTCCAGGCACCGGCACATTACATCAACTGCCTCACTGAAGTCAGACGGGGTGGTGATGTACAGCTGGGTGTCATCAGCGTACTGATGGAAACACACCCCATGTCTGCGAATGATCTCCCCCAGCGGTTTCATGTAGATGTTGAACAGGATGGGCGAGAGAACCGACCCCTGAGGCACCCCACATGATAGGGGCCTAGGGGACGATCTCTGCCCCCCTGCCAGCACCGACTGCATCCTATCAGTGAGATAAGAGGAGAACCACCGCAAAACGGTGCCTCCCACTCCCAACTCGCTGAGACGATGCAGAAGGATACCATGGTCGATGGTATTGAAAGCCGCTGAGAGGTCAAGTAGCACCAGGATGGAGGAGTTCCCCCCATCCCGGGCCCGCCAGAGATCATCCATCAGAGCGACCAAGGCAGTTTCTGTACTGTAGCCGCGCCTGAAACCCGACTGATAAGGATCTAGATGATCTGTTTCATCCAGGAGCTGCAGAAGTTGAGTAACCACCACCTTCTCCACAACTTTCCCTAAAAAAGGTAAGTTGGAGACCGGACGATAGTTCTTCAAGTCGGCTGGATCCAGGGAAGGCTTCTTCAGGAGGGGTCGCACCACCGCAGCTTTTAACGACTGCGGTACGGATCCCTCTCTCAAAGAAGCGGTGACCACCGCCTGGATCCAGCCGCGTGCTACCTCCCTGTTCTCCAAGGAAGAGTCAGAAGGAGCAAATAGCTCAAAATATAAAGCTCTTTAATGCAGAAGTCACTGGAAGATTCCTGCTGCCAGAGAAGACACCTTCTAATGCCAGTTCAGTACAATGCCCAAGTCACAGCCATGGTAATCTAGACTCTAGAGACAAACTCCAATAGAACAAAGGTTTGTTTATTCACTCCTGGTCCAAAAGTTCATGAGATAATAAGAATGTCCTGTTAAGACTACCAGAAGTGAATATCCAACTTATTTCTGTTCGCTACTTAACAAGGAGAAGGCATATTTAAGTTATAAGAGAAGACAAATTGTGATAACTGCTGGATTTATATTTTCATCATGAGGAAGGAGTGGGTGAACCATTAGTTGGGTCTGCAGTGGACCACAAAGTAGATAAACATGATTTAGTCTAGTTAGTTATATAAACCAAGTCTAATTAATAAAATTAAATTTAAGGGTCAATAATATCAGGGGTGAAATCCAGTAGGTTCTGACAGGTTCTGGAGAACCGGTAGCAGAAATTTTGAGTTCAGAGAACCGGCAAATATCACCTCTGGTTGGCCCCAGAGTGGGGTGGGAATGGAGATTTTGCAAAATCCTTCCCCCAGGAGTGGGGAGGGAATGGGGATTTTGCAGTATCCTTCCCCTGCCATGCCCACCAAGCCATGCCCACCAAGCCACACCCACAGAATGGGTAGTAAAAAAATTGGATTTCACCACTGGTCAATATATCAAGTACTGAAAATGAAAGAGGGGGAGGGAGGAGGGAGAAAGAGAGAAGGAGGGAGGGAGAGAGGGGGAGGGGGAGGGAGGGAGGGAGAGAGAGGGGGGGAGAATGGTGATTAATAGTACTGTATATATCCAAGTTGCAAAAGTCCAGATGGCCACTAGATAGCAGCAAAGAGCATAATTTTCTGTATTTCTTTACTACCTCTACTGTATTGTAGATTTTAGTGTTACAGAACTGGTAGCCCTAGTATAAACATAGCCATTAAGTGTCTGACTGGCTTCCCAACAATTAAGGGATAATATGAAATGCACAGTACGTACTAGAACAATAATGTTTTTTAATTTACTTTCATATGAAAACAATGTTTGTTGCAGGACCATTGTTGTACAATTATTGTGTTTGCACAAACATAATGAATCACAAGCTAGCCAAATATGTTTTAATCCAGCATGTTATATAAATTCAACCCACATAGTTCAGTGTACTCTGCAAATCTAAGAAACTGGGTTGAGGAAAAAGAGTCAAATTAACAGTAAGTGCACTGTACAAGCTGCACATATGTTAGTACTTTGGACTACAATTCCCCCAGTCTCTTGGTTTCTGGTCATGTTCATGCTCATTTTTGTTACTGGGTACTGAAGTCTAAACCATCAGATTCTAGTTTACATGCATTCTGTGTTTCAAATCAAACCATCTTTGTCCATTACTTTTTCTGTATAGAATCTGATGACAACTTGTAGAGCAGGAAGCTTGCTCATCACTTTCTAATGTTCTGATTGGTCACAATAATTGTCCAATTTGGATTATTAATCTAATGTTTACCAGATACCTGTGCGAACAAACAAGGCTCACTCTTGAGTGGTAACTTTGTGCCACGTTAAAAGCTTGATATTTGAATTCAATAAGGTTTCAATCATCTGTTTCACATGTGTGTACCTGTACAGAAGATAACAGGGTTCATTCGATTATAAATCCATATATGATTATTATCTTTATTAGGACCAATCGAGGCGTCATAAACTAGTAAACGCGTTTTTAACTTCTCGGTAAACTGTCATCAGATTGAAGCACAATAATAATGAGTCGTTCTATCTATATCCTGCCTTCATTTATATGGGACGGCACTTTAGAAAAACTTTTTTTTCTTCTTCTTCCGTAGTTTTCCCTTCATGATTCCGTAAAAAACGTCCGCTACAAGAGAGGACAAGCTCCTATACATCCCCGGAGCTGCTTCTGTACGATGTACACTACGGAACCAAAAGTTCGATTGCCGCTTCTCGAGAAAAGTGGGAGTCGCCTTCCCTCCCCTTAGAGATGCCTTACTCTCCCGGTTAGCTAAAGCCAAGAGCTACGAGACCGCGGGCAAGCGAGTCTCCCCTTACCTTTTCCTCCTGCCGAAAGCACACAACGCCCCGAAACCCAGAGCGGTAGCGAGCGCCAGACCGTACAAGCCAAAAAGCAGCCACTCCATGAGGCCCATGTGGGGGGAGAGCCTCTTTCCTCTCCAGCTACCGAAAGAAGAGATCGTTCCTGCGCTGGGTTAAGTTTCTGCGGGGCAGCCGCTCCTTCCCTTCGCCCTCACGGTCGCTTAATCTCTAGCGGGAACTTTGGAGCTCGACGCCAGAAAGGCAAACTCGAGTGAGCAACTGCGCTCCCACTGGAGCTCGGGGACTTCCCGGCCCCTCCTCTTGGGATCGGCCGAAAGAGTGTACAGGAAAAGGGAAAGGGTGAGGCCTTCTCCCCCTCCCTTCCCCGCCCCCTTTCCTTTCCGCGCGAAATGAAAGAACAGATTGTTCTTTTGAGGGAAAGGTGACAGGTCCGAAAGTGCAGCCGATCAGTCTCCCAGAGTTGGGAGAAAGCTTCCCGCTGGAAAAATCACGAGATCCGAGTAGCCTTAAACCCATCGTCACGCCGCTCGAATTGTTAGGAGAGAGACATTGTATTTGTTGTTTTGAGCTTTGCTAGGCATAGGCTCTGTGTTTCAGTGTACAACAATTTGACCTGGCAGAGTTCCAGTATCCCAGAGGAATTTCCCAGAACTTTTTGAAAGATGAGGGAGGTTGAGATTGTTCTGCTGATTCACTCGTCTGGAAACCAAGCTTCCCACATTCTGTTTCTTTCAATCAATCAATCAAACAATCAATCAGAATAGAGCTGGAAAGGACCTTGGAGGTCTTCTAGTCCAGAGATCTTCAAACTTGGCAACTTTAAGACTTGTGGACTTCAACTCCCAGAATTCTCCAGCCAGCATAGCTGGCTGGAGAATTCTGGAAGTTGAAGTCCACAAGTCTTAAAGTTGCCAAGTTTGGGGACCCGTGTTCTAGTCCACCCCACTGCTCAAGCAGATTGCACACTGGTCTGTCTAGGGTAGTGCACCTCATCCAGAACTAGAGATGGGAGAACCTTTACTCCAGAAGATCCAAGTACCTACAGCCACTCTGATTGAGTCAGAGTCCGTTTTTTGTCCCATCCAAACCCAAATAGTTTCCAGACACTGGGATAAGACATCCACAGCATCACTCAAGGGGCCTGTAATAGAGATATAAAGTTGGGTGTCATCCACACTGCATATTGATATCTCACCCCAAACACTGGATATCTCATGTAGAGTGGCCTCGTGTAGATGTTAAATAGGAGAGGAGAGAAAACCAAATCCTGAAACCAAATCCCCCTCAGTAGGGCGCTGCAGCCTGGATCTCTCCCCACCTATCAACTTCCTGGGGGAAGGAGGCAAACCAGCACAACACAATACCATTAACCCCAATTCCTGGAACTGGCCTAGAAGGATACTCGTAACACCATAATGGTGAACCTATGGCATGCGTGCCAGAGGTGGCAAGCAGAGCCCTCTCTGCTGGCACATGCGCTGTCGCCCCAGGTCAGATCTCTGTGGCATTTCTTCCATGAGCTTCTATTTCCCTGCAAACGACGAAACAGAAGCTCACGAAAGAAAAAGATCTTACCTCTTGCTGCGCTGCTGGTGTTGGGATGCCCCACCTTCCGCTGGCCAGCTGGTCTTCGGGTATCTGCTGCACATGCATGCGTGTCAGCACACGCACATGTGCATGTTCGCACACATGCACGTTTGCGCATGTCTGTGTTTGCATGCGTGTGCACCTTTCCGTTTGGGCATGCATGTGCGCAGTTTGGGCACTTGGTGTCTAAAAGTTTTGCCATCACTGCTCTAACGGATTATATTGAATGCTGCTGAGAGGTCAAGAATAGCTAGGGTGGAGGGACTACCTCCATCCTGCTCCCACTAGAGGTCATCCAAGCAATGCCATCTCAGTCCCAAATCCTGGCTTAAATCCCTACTGAAAAAGGCCTGGATAATCTGCTTCATCCAAGGCCCTTTGCAATTCTCACACAACCACTCTCTCCACAATCTTCCCTAAGAAGGGAATACTGGAAACTGGGCAACAATTGTCTAGTTTGGTTAGATTAAGCAATGATCCTTTGAGGAGTGCACCACCACTTCCCTATGAGTTGATGGAACCATTTCAAGGAAGAGTTAACTATTGCCCAGGCCAATTCCCTCGTCCATCCCACACAGTTTTAATAAGCCAGAAAGGGCATGGATCTAATATACAAGTGGCCAAACCAGCAGCTGAGAGGGCCTTGTCCACTTCCTCAGGTCCCACTGGCTCAAAATGTTCCCAGGTCATTTTGCAAGACAGCTCTACCAGCTCCACCAATTCTGCTTTAAAACTGGTGTGCAATATAGAGCGAATATGAGTGACTTTGTCCACTAGATGTGCAGCAATCCTTAAGGTGAGCTTCAGTATTACACCTTCCGAGGAGGGACTGAGTCAGCCCAAATAGGGTCACTGGGAGACTATCGGCAGATGTGATAAGGGCAAAGAAATAGTTACATTTTGCTACCCTTACTGCCAGGAAGTAGGCCCTAATACCGGTAGTAGTTTAGCTCATGTCTGCTCATCCTCACTTCCTGTTTTTTTGCCAATGATGCTCTAGATGTCATAAAATTGTGTTCAAGCCACTCAAAGTAGAGTTTTCCAATAGTTATTTTATTCTTGTGTTATTCGTACAAAAAGCAAAGCAAGCGTGGAACTAAGTTTAATTAGTTCCTTTATTTTTGTACATATACCGTATTTTTTGGAGTATAAGATGCACCTTCCCCCCCTCCTAAAAGAGGGTGGAAATGTTGGTGTGTCTTATACACCAAATGCAGACATTTTTGGCCTCCCGAAGCCCCGCCCCCGTGTCCCATTTTTGCAAAAGATGGGCCTGTTTTTGCAAAAAAAAAAGGGCACTCAGAGGGTTTGAGAGGCCTGCAGAAAAAAATGCGTGAAAAAGCAGAATGTTTCTGGGGGCTGGGGGAAGGCAGAAACACCCCCATTTTGCGAAAAATTGGCAAAAAACAGCCCGTTTTTTGTAAAAACGGGGATGTTTTTGCCTTCCCCCAGCCCCCAGAAACACTCTGCTTTTTCACCCATTTTTGTTTTTTAAACGGGGCAGGCAGAGGGTCTGGGAGGCTTTCAGAGTGCTCCTGGGGGCTGGGAAGGACAAAACTTTTTTTCTTACTTACCTCTTCAAAATCTTGGTGCGTCATATACACTGGTGCATCTTATAGTCTGAAAAATACAGTACTTGTCTAATTTCAAAGTTATCTTATTATAATAAGCTATGCCCAACAAGGGTATTCAAGTTACTATGCCCAACAAGGCTACTCAAGTTGCTGTAAGTATTGTTGCCCAACCAGGCTACACATTCAAACAATACTCACATAAACTCCAACATAGGTGATCATAAGGTGACCAACTTTTTTACAATGAAAAGGAGGACAAATAAATTGGAAAAAAATATCGTAAATAAAAGAAACATTTTATTCATTGCAACAATAATACACTATAATATGATATATGCATAATAAAAACATTTGTAACCTTTTATATTGTAATTATGCTTACATGCCTGTTAATTATTATTTAAATGAGTACTTTTCCATTGAATTAATATTTTTGTCAATGTATCATCTTCTAACAATATATTGGAAATATCTGAACAAGAAATATCCTTCATATTGAATTTTACGGCAAGTGCTGCAGCTAGAGTATCAACATAACATAAGAAGTAAACATAGCACATAACATAAGAAGTAAACAAAGCCACTTGCACGCGGCGCTCTCAAGGTCTCCCGTGCGGAACGCATGCGTCTCATAATCGCGTCTTATGTACTGTACTGAGCCTTGATGAATCATCATGTCAAATACAAATATGTCACATAACAACAGATTAGTCTTCAAATATCGAAAAGGAGGACATGTAGGAGGACACTTTTCGGGGGAGGACAGAACTTACAAAAGAAGGACTGTCCTCCCTAAAGGAGGACGATTGGTCACCTTAGTGATCAGGCTGTGTTAGAGTGGACTGGGAAGCAGACTCAGGGCATCCCCTGGTCCAACAAGAGTTGTCTCACACTTCAGGGGTCTGGGTTCATTCAAGTCTTCTCTTTATATCCAGCTTGTTTGGTCTGAATCCATGTGTATGGGACTGTTCTGACCCAGCTCCCCAAACATGACAAACCTTCTGAAGTGAACTCAAAAGATTCTCTTATTAGGAGTGCCAGCAGCCCCGGCAAAAAGTTTATCTCATAGGCTAACAAGTCCGGCCGGAAGATGAATAGTTGTCTGCCACACCTATTCATTTCCACCCCCTGCCTTTTATCCCCAGAGCTAGGTTGGGGCCTCATTAGCCACGGTGGCTCTTCCTTCCCCAGGATCAGCCCAAGGCTTTCCACTGCTCTCCCCTTTTCTGCCTTCTGTGCAGCCATGCATCAGGCACTGGACCCAGCTGTTCCTCTTCATCAACCACTTCCAGACCAGGGGGTTGTTGACTTTCCATCTGAGGGCTGACGAATGACCCAGGCTCTGCCTCTGCCTCTGTCTCTCTCTCTGCCAGCTCCATTCCCTCTTCGTCCTTGGAGCTCCCAGGTTGCCCTGATGCTGGCCCTGACCCCCACGTCTTCTCTTCCTCCTCCTCTGATTCGGCTGCTGGAGGTGCCAGCAGCCGACAGGCCACAACAGGTGCATCTTGCCCTGGTCTTGCCAGGAACTTCACATTCTTACTCCCTATTCCATGTCTCAATGAAAAATGCACTGCACTGCATGCACTGCATGTACTGCATTCCTTACGCAGACTAATGTTCTCCGTGGTAGCATCAGCAATAATTCACTCATACACACATCCAGAATTTTTTGTTATCAGTGATACACGCATTCCAGCAATGTGAGTTTCCACGTGGGTTAAGGAAAAGGCTAGATATGGTTGTCCTATATGGCTCACTATATTCATGATTTATTCTAATATTTCAGGGGTCTCCAACCTTGGCAACTTTAAGACTTGTGGACTTCAACTCCCACAATTCCTCAGCCGGCTTTTGCTGGCTGAGGAATTCTGGGAGTTGAAATCCACAAGTCTTAAAGTTGCCAAGGTTGGAGACCCCTGTATATTATACATTATGTATCATATTTGTAATTTGTAATTCAACTATATATCCATAGGATATAACATATAATAAATATGATAGGCATCTCTTAGCCTATTTAAATTTCCTCAATTTCCTCATTCTCATTCACTTCTTTGATGATGGTATGTGTAAGGTGACCAGACGTCCCGCTTTTGGTGGGACAGACCCGATTTCAAACAAATTGTCCCGCGTCCCACGGCGTATCCAAAAAGTCCCGCTTTTTGAATTTGCGCCACGGTTTGGCCACCCCTGCTTTAGCGCGTCTTTGCTGTGTCCCCCGGAGCTATTTAAGCAGTGTGATAAGCAAAGCAAAACATTAAAAGCCGAGGAAGGAAAAAAGAAGAAGAGCAGCCACCTTCCCCCCAGCAAAGCCCTGAACGGAACGGAACAGAGGCGGCAGGGGATGACAATGGAGGCTGTTTCGTTGCTTAGCAACCAAGGCAAAACAGATTCTCTCTGTCCCTCCCTTCCTCGGGCCGCAGTTCTTTGCACATGGGTTCAAATAGATATCAGCCTTTTTTTCGTCTCTGCCTCGGCGCGAATGGTGACGCAATCGGCACGCGCCTAATGTGAAAGAGGAAGGAGACGTGTGGGGCTGAGGAATTGGGAGTTTCTCCCCTCATGAAAATGTTATGGTGGTGAATTTGGGTAGGAGAGAGATGTTTCGCCGGCGGTTCTTTTCCCTGCTCGGCTCAGTAGAAGAGGGACCCTGTTTTGACTGCATGGCTTGAAGAGCTTGCCGCTATCCGGCAGGGCTCTGCAGATAAGTAAAAGCATAAGAAACGGAGCAGGTGAATCTTCTGCCCTGGTTTGCGGTCTCTTTCTACAAAAATTGCTGCTAATTAGGGTTTGCGGAAGTCGTTCTTCCCTCTCCACAGTTATATATGAATATACAATTATATCGCAGCGTTCCAGGGCCAGACGCAGCAGAGGCTGCAGCTTTGTGCACCCCCCCCAACACCCCCCCTTCATCGTCCTTCCCGAAGTCTTTTGTCCTGGCGCGGAAAGGGGAGGCATGGATCATCTCTTTCCCCCCCTCGTCCCCCCCTCTTCAATGGTGTCCCGCTTTACCAAAGTGAAAATCTGGTCACCTTAGGTATGTGGTTACATTACTAAAAAGAAAGATATTGTCCAACAATCAAGACTGCAGTAAGATCAGACAATCCACTTTTAAAATTATAAACTAGAAATGCTAACCTCTGCCTCAGAATTTATATTACCGTATTAGTAGCTGCAGTTTAATTATTATTACTTATTTTTAACAAGTTTTACAAAAAAAGAATACAAAATGCAAAAAAGAACTCTATGAAAAACTATAAAAACAAAGCAAGCAAACAAACAAAAAATGAACAGAAAAAGGAGAAACTATTGATATATATTATATATTAATCAAATGTCAATCAAATATATAAATCTACCAGGGTGAGGGGATTGATTGCATAACATTAAAATATCGTAAAATCTATGCCACAGAAAATCATATTGATTTTTTTAATTAGTTGATAAGTTTCATTACCACAAGGTAAATATTAGAGTTTGTAATTCATATAGTTTATATTCAGTATCAAGGTCTTTATATTCCTAAAATATTTCTACATATGGGGAATTAGATATTGTTTAGAGAACATTGCCATAGATATTGATAGATGGATTAAAATTTCACTGAGTTGGTGGGATAAAATTAATTTCATTAAAATCAATACTGCTCAAAGGTAATCCATATATTAAGAGGTATGTTAATGCCAAATAGTTATTTCTTTGGATAGATAACTTATTCAAGAAATGTATATGGAAAATAGATCAACTAGAAGTTCATTAGCTAAACTGATAGATTATATACATATTACCGTACATAAAAATATGTAAAGATTTCCTAGAAGAAATTTTCTCAACCTTGGCATTTTTAGGATGTGTGGATTTCAACTGCTAAAATTCCCCAGCCAGCATTCTGGGATTTGAAGTTTATGCATCTTAAAAGTTGCCAATGTTAAGAAACACTGTCTTAGATGTTTTAGTCCATCAAATTTATCATTCTGCCATTAATCATTAGACTTTTCCAGGAAATCTCCAATCATGACTTGGAGTGACAACTTTTTTCTCCCACTAGTTAAGTTGTAATAGCCAGGAGCATTCCATTTCTCAAGATACAAGTTTCATAAGCCATCAGAAATCATAAGCTCAGAAGGATAATGCCTCTCTCTAAACCCAAGATGTGTATACATTACAAATCTCCTCAGTGAGGGGGAAAGTGCAGTTGTCACAGTAAGATAGTGAGTCATTTATTCATTGGTTGCATAATCGTAACCTTGAGATAGTCATCCTGTATAACTGAAAGCTCAAACAGGAAAATTTTATTTATTTATTTATTTATTTATTTGGTGTTTCTTATATGCCGCCCAACTCCCGGAGGACTCCGGGCGGCGTACAACAGAAAAAAATACAAGAAACTAATATAAATAAGCATTAAAACAGATATAAAAATTAAAACCATAATCTTAAAAGCATCTAATATCCATTCAACTTCATACATACTTGGGGGTGAGCTCAAATGGATTACGCTCCACCAAAAGACTTAATCCTCACTAAAATCTGGATATTTATCTATTTGGGTAGTGTAATCACCCAAAATGGAGATGCAAACAAAGATATCAAGCGTTTGCATATTGACCTGGGAGTACTCATCTCAAACGATCTAAGTCCCAGAGCTCACTGTAACAGCATTGCCAAAAAGGCATTAAGAGTTGTCAACCTAATTTTGTGAAGCTTCTTCTCTGGTAACATGGAATTGCTAACTAGGGCATACAAAGCCTTTGCCAGACCAATTTTCGAATACAGCTTGTCTGCCTGGAATCCACACTGTATATCAGACATTAATACAATTGAGTGGGTCCAGAGGTATTTCACGAGAAGAGTACTCCACTCCTCTACTCACAATAGAATCCCTTATGCCACCAGGCTTGAAATTTTGGGCTTGGACAATCTGGAACTGTGCCACCTGCGGTCTGATCTAAGCATAGTACACAAAATTGTATGCTACAATGTCTTACCTGTCAATGACTTCTTCAGCTTCAACCTCAATAATACACGGGCAAACAATTGATACAAACTCAAGGTAAACCGCTCCAAAATCGATTGCAGAAAATATGACTTCAGCAGAGTGGTCAACGCCTGGAATGCTCTACCCAACTTTGTTGTTACATCCTCAAACCCTCAGAGCTTCAACCTTAAACTGTCTACCATGGACCTCACCCCATTCCTAAGAGGTCCATAAAGGGGGCGTGCATAAGTGCACCCACGTGCCTACCATCCCTATCCTACTGTCTCCATTTTTTTGTATTCATTTCCTTTGTTCATGTCCATGTTCATATTCATACCTGCTATCTTGTACATGTTTCACAAACTATTAAATAAATAAATAAATTTTAAAAAAATAAAAATAAAAAACAACGGCTGTTTTTCAGATGCCGTTTATATCACTGAAACTTAAATTCCGTTTACTTGCCTCTGTAGTGATCCCGACAGCCATTTATTCCAGCGAAACTTGGAAGATGTATTAACAAGAGATTTGACATTTTGCAACAAAGATGCTTTCAACAGAGCCTAAAGATTTGCTATTTTGACCATATTACTTATGAAGAAGCTCTCCAAAAGAGTTTCTCCTGCAAACTACACAAGATTGTTGCACACAGAAGACTCCAACTTGCAGGTCATATCCTCCGCATGAAAACAATTGAATCCCAAGATGGCATTAAGATGAAGGTCCATCCCCGCTGCCAAACGATCAAAGAGGATGCCCTCTAAATACATGGTGAAGAACATTCATGGAAGATTTAAAGACTCTAAATATCACATGGAAAGATGCTGAAGTACTTGCCCAAGACCAAAAATGCTGGAGATCCTTTGCTGGCCGATATGCTACATTACACGGGAGAATTTAATGCTAATGCTAAAATAAATCTGGATGATACAAGACCAAATGATTGCAATGTGAAGGAGTGAGCCTGGCTTATAGAATCTGTCTTCTTCCCTGAGGAATTTATAATATTATATGCACTTCCATTTTAAAAAATGCATTAGATTTTGTGAAATAAGACCGAAGCCTCTTACGGAAAGGCCGATAGAATAACTTCTGTATTTCATTTGTTTTCATTGCTGCTGACTATTTCATAAAGAAAAAACAAACAACAAATACAGGATCAAAAGCATTCAGTATCGAAACAGGAAAAGATTTAACCCTCTGGATGAAGTAACACCAACATTTTTATAGCTCACCTGAATCTTAAGAAGTAAGCCAACTGCATCTCTTTAGAAAGAGTGTTTCACACCCAAAAACCACAGCAGAAAAGATCTACTGGAGCCCAGCAGCCTATGGTTTGATGGGCAGCAGACAACATTCTATTAAGTTCAGAAGTTCCTTTAATCTAAGTCTAAGAACATTCTGAATGTTATTTCATTGAAGTAAGTTGTAATGTAATTTCTTTAATTTGTACATATTGTGGAACTTAACCACTATGTTTTGAAAACCATGATTTATGGTTGAAAATATTGGAGAACCTAGTTATTTGTAGTTTATTCAAAAGCTACACCATGGCTAAGACTGATGTGGGAATCCAATTTATGGATGTTTGGAGCTGTGGGTATGTATTTGTTTTCTTACTTTCTTCCAGTCCTTGAGCAGAGCCTAGCATTCAGTTCTCAAACTCTGACTCAGAGAATTTACTAATCTACTATGGAGAAATTTAAGAAGTTTTACTTCAAGCTTTGATCTCAGTGCTCTGAAAAAGCACCTCATGGACATGGTATGGAGCAGTGCTAACAGTACTAGATCAGTGGCGGGTTGTTGTCTTACCGGTGTGGGTCCAAGTTTCGGGGGCACACGCGCTCGCTATGCGTGCGTGCCCCCTCGCACAATTTTGCTTCTGCGCATGCGAGGAAGCAAAATCGCACCAAAATCTCATGTGGGGACACGCGCGCGAGAGAGATTTCACCGCAATTTTTCTTCCGCGCATGCGCAGAAGCAAAATTGCGCCCAAAATCCCACGCATATGCACATCCCCTCGTGAGATTTCAGCGTGATTTTGCTTCCGTGCATGCGCAGAAGCAAAATCGCCCAAAAATTAACCAAAAAAATGGCGATACGCGCGGTGGACTGGCAGAGAGGGCTCCGGAGCAGTTGCGCGCAAATTGCGCAATCAGCCGCTCCCTACCGGAGCTGTGCACCGGGCAGCTCCGGCAGGAACCCACCTCTGTACTAGATCCTTGTGGATCCTTGTAGCACCTCTTTATCTTCAAAGAGAGTTTTTCTGCACATTAGCAGAAGCTCCTTTTGATAAAGCAAGCTTGCTTTTCCAGCATGAACACACAAGCAGAAGATGGTTACTATTTAAGTGTGAAAAACAAGTTTCTCATAGCTCTTCATTTTAACCTTATTGCTGTGGGAAAAAGAAACTTGTGTTGTCAAGGTATGTTATACAGAAGGACAGGACTCGGTTTATTAACTGAAATATAATAGACAATGGCCAAATGCAGCTTTTCAGCTCAACTGTAGGTATTTTCCATTGTGTTATCAGTGTTTAATTTCTAGGATTTTAGATTTGGGGGAAGTCAAGCTTCACTCACAATTCTATCTTGCCTGGAGCAACATCTAAATGTCTAGCACTGATATTTAATTTTAGTATATGGACAGAAAGCTGCCATAAACTACCATATGTGCTTCAATTTGGCAAGGTGCAAACTGCATTTCTAAAAATATAAACTATTTGTAATATGAAACATTTTTGTACATTTGCATTACATTCTTAACCAGACCAATTAAAGACCTAATGGCTGCATTCACACAACATAGTAAAATTGCTTAGTTTTAACCCTAGTTACATTTCTTTGGGTGGTTTAGCATTTTATGCAACCAAGCCTGTTTGATTAATTTATCATTCCATATGTTGTGCAAATAGCTTCAGATTGCTTAATTCATAAAGCCAATTAAATAGGTTGTGTGAACACAATTAATGTTTCATACATGTGCAGGTAGTCCTTGACTTATGACTACTACTGAACCTGGAATTTTGGTTGTAAGTTGTTGTGGTCATTAAATGAGGCACACATGTGGCTGCCTTGCTCAACGACCACAATCCCAACTCTCCCTGCTGCAGTCATTAAGAAACTATGCAGCAGTGCCAGCGGTGGGGGAAGCATTGGGAGGCCCAGCGTCTGCCAGCATATGGAAACCTGTCACCGACTGGAAAGTCTCAGCCAGCTAGACCCAGCAGCATGTGAGCCTCCTCTCTCCCCCACTCCAGTACTCTCAAGAAACCTGGCCTTCTTCCTCTTGCCCCACCACTCCCAGAAGGCCTCAGTAGACTAAGCCCAGCAGCACATGGTCCTCCTGCCTCTTCCCTTGCACTCCTGAATAGCCTTCTCCCTCCCCACCACTATTCCTGAGAAGTCTGGCTTTTTCTCTTCCCAACCATGCTCAGGTGCACTTACCTCAGGGGTGGATTCTGACTTACCTCGCTGCCGGTTCACTCCTTGATGTGCCGCTCAGACATGCACATGCACAGTGCTAAAAAACCAGCTTCTACGCAAAAAACACGATGGTGGCACCTATGGCGCCGCCGAGAGAGCCAGTTTGGGGGCGTGGCAGGCCTGGGTCGCTGCCAGTTCTAGCAACCCAGGCCACCAAGTTACTACCAGTTCCATAGAACCAGTCCAAACCAGGAGGAACCCACCTCTGACTTACCTTTCCCTTTCCCTGCAATTGGTGACAGGCACTCTCATCAATGCAGAGCTCAGTTAGAAAGCTTAGCAAAGGCAACCTTTTTCAAGGTTAAAGAACCAACCCTTTCCACCTGTCAGTGGGCCTAGCTGGCAAAGCTTCCTAGCCTATGGTGGGGAGGGTGGGTTGCAGCACTCATGTGGTTGTAAGGGTGGGTGCACTACCAGGCACCCAAATTTCAATCACAAGGAGGTGCTGCAATGTTCAGAACTCTGGGCAAGGGCTGTGAATCCCTTCATTCCGTGCCATCACAATTTCATACAGTCGCTGAACACAGTCATAAATAGAGTACTAACTGTATAAAATTAATCCTGCCTTAGGCATGAAAACCAGCTGGGCTAGTCATTTTATTTCAGCCCAACTCACTTCACAGGATTGTTTGGTGGAAAACAGGAGAAGGAAGGAATATTATGTATTTTTTGACTACCTTAGGTTATTTATAAAAGATAATAAAGGTGGGATTAAAATGTCTAAAATAAAAAAGCAGGCTTTAGAAATGATATCCAGTTCTTACTTAACAGCAGGATCAGAAGAAGAATAAAAATCAGATTTGTGGAAAAGTGTCTTAGCCTCTACTAAGTTAAAAGCAATGTTATATACATTATTACCAACCAGATAACCCTTAACAGTATTGCTAAATAGTTAAAATTAGTGTTGAAGTATTACCACCTTCATCACAAATTTATTCCACCCATTGTCATAGAACTCTTGCACTTGCAAGGATTAAAAGCAGATAATGTAGACAACTGATACAATAATCAAACTGATATTGCTGGGGGGGCGGGGGCGGAAATATGCACAGTTAAAAAAACAGACAATATCAGTGTCAGGACATTAACACAATTGAGTGAGTCCAGAGGGATTTCATGAGAAGAGTACTCCACTCCTCTACTCACAATAGAATCCCTAATGCCACCGGACTTGAAATTCTGGGCTTGGACAATCTGGAACTGCGCCATCTTCGGTCCGATCTAAGCATAGTACACAAAATTGTCTGCTGCAACCAATCAATACAAACTCAAGGTAAACCGCTCCAAACTCAGTTGCAGAAAATACAACTTCAGCAACAGAGTGGTCAATGCCTGGAATGCTCTACCCGACTCCGTTGTTACATCCTCAAATCGTCACAGCTTCAAGTTCCTGAACCAGTTAATACTTTCTTTCTGGGATCCCTTCACAACTGTGTATTTTTGGTCATACTTCAAAACTGCTTGGGAATTCACTTTGTCTTTAAGAAGTTGCAGCCAGCACTGTTTCTGGTCTTTCAAAAATTTGCCGAAATGTTTGAAACTCTGCGCAAGCTGCTCAAGTTTGCCATGAACCCCTGGTACAGCAACATCAACATTCATTCAGTTCAAACTCTGATTCCATGTAGGATCTGGAAAAAAAATAGAGATCAGTAGCTGTAGGGGTCCAGCTGAGAATTTAGAACATTTTGGGAAGCTGCTCCTAAAGATCTATTATCAAATGCATCCAGTTGGCTGGCCTTTTCATTTGTACCTTTTGGGAGTATTTTTTATTTATTTTAACATTGATACAATTCTAGGATCTCTGATTATTCTGAGAACCTCCTGTTCCAGAACAGCATGTCAGCAACCCTTCAGGAATAACGTGTTCTCAAGTTTGCCTGTGTGACCTACAGCCTTAATCAAATAAGTGCACAGTAATTACAATCTTTACTTTTTCCAGGAATAAGCATAAGAAGATTATTCTTTCCCAGAGGTAAATTTTAACAAAATCAATCAATAAAGAACAAAATACATGTTTTTTTAAATGTACTAGTACCGTATTTTTCGGAGTATAAGACGCACCAGAGTATAAGACGCACCTTAGTTTTTGGGGAGGAAAATAGGGGAAAACAATCTGCCTACCAGGTATTCATCTGGCTAGCATCCTTAGTCTGGTCAGCTTCAGCACATTATTTTATTCCCTGGTTAGGACTTTAAAAAAACCTTCTTCTGAGAGAGTAACAATGAAAGAGCCTGCAAGCCAGTAAGAGCTGGGAAGATCGTTAGCACCTGGTTAGGGCTAAAAAAAACTTATTCGGAGCAGCTTCAGCACATTATTTTATCTCCTGGTTAGGACTTAAAAAAACCTTCCTCTGAGAGAATAACAATGAAAGAGCCTGCAAGCCAGTAAGAGCTGGGAAGATCGTTAGCACCTGGTTAGGGCTAGAAAAAGACTTCTTTGGAGCAAGTAGAGCAATGAAAAAAAAACCTGCAAAGACTTAGGGCTGGAAAAACATTCTTCTGAGAGAGTAACAATGAAAAAGCCTGCAAGGTAAGAGCTGGGAAGATCTGTTAGCACCTAGTTAGGGCTGGAAAAAAAGCCACATTCGAAGTATAAGACGCACCCAAATTTTCAGCTACTTTTAGGGAGGAAAAAGGTGCGTCTTATACTCAGAAAAATATGGTAATTCTGTACTTGCTGCATATATTCTGCAAATAATTTGTTTGCTCTTGTGCTTACTTTCCATAGCATTCACAGAGATCAGAACTAAAAGGAATATTACTTTTGCATTTTGAAAATTAAGAGTCCTCCAACAGACTCTATCTTTATGAGTTCAGCTATAATGATTATGAAATTATTCCACGCCTCTTTTGGCAGCTACCTGCGTCTTACAAGGCAAACCCATCTCATCACACTTGGATCTTGGGCCTCCCAGTCTCTTGCCAAAGATAAATTTGATGAAGATATTATCCCCAAGTTTGATAATGACTTCTTTGTTTCAGTTCAGTTTCTTATCCCCCTTGTACTAAATGTATTTAATACACATATTTGACACCTCTCTTCTATGCACTGCCTACCCATGCATTAGTATTGCAACTGCAGCATGTGGAAGCTGCTGGAAGGAGCAGTTTTTGGAAGTTTGCAGCTCATTGCAATGTTTGTGGTTTGCTGAATATTTTAACAAGCTACCAACAGTCCTCAAGGAAATAAATGAGAGAAAGGGAAAGAAAGGATAACCCATTATCAATTGATGCAAAATGAATAAAACGTTAACAGCACTGGAAGAAATAAATTTATACCAAAAAAATTAGCTATAAACATTATGGGTATTTTCTTAAAAAAAAAACTTTGGGACAGTTTGCATCCAAGTATAATATTTGCATTTCCTGTTGCTATTATTAATTTCACTTACATTCTTTTCACCAATATTAAGTAATCACCTATGTGTGATTAGTTATTTAGTTCAAAGTACACTTTATTCTGCACAAACCATTTATGCCATAGAAAGAATATTGCTGCATCCTTAAATTCCTTTGTATGGGAGCAAAATAGCAATAGCACTTTACTTATATACTGCTTCATAGTGCTTTACAGCCCTCTCTAAGCGGTTTACAGAGTTCAGCATATTGCCCCCAACAATCTGGGTCCTCATTTTACCGACCTCGGAAGGATGGAAGGCTGAGTCAACCTTGAGCCTAGTGAGATTTGAACAGCTGAACTGCTGAACTAGCAGTCAGCCTGCAGTCGCAGCATTTAACCACTGCACCACTTCAGCTCAAATCTACGAGTTTCAGTTAAATGTGTATCTAAGAATAGATACACATATAACTTTTTGGTCAATGACATAAAATGACCTTCAAACTGGATGCAAAATTCATTTCCTAATTGATATTTTAAAACTATTTTTAAAAAAGACATTATTTATGAGAGACTGACGGTTCCTGTCAGAGGGAAGTGGAGAAGTTATTTGGCGGATAATACACTTTAATATGAACAGATCTTTGAAGGAATGTCCTCTACTTCCTCTTTGTCTAACCTCAGAATAGTATAACTTACTTGATTAAAATAACCATAGCATTGTAGCAGAGAAGGCAATTTGGAGTGGCCTCTTGTGTTGTAGAAGCTCCCATTCTTTTCACTGGAATTTATTTAAGAGATTATATCCAAGGCTATACAGATCCCAAAATGGTAACATGACAACGAAGAACTGGGATTAATCAGGCATAATATATAGAATTACAAATTGGTAGACTTCTGCCCCAAATTCTTGTGGAAAGAGAATTGTTGCCTATTTCTAAGTCTGCATAAAAGGATAGGAAAAGAAAAAAAAATCTACAAAATAGATTTTACCAACCTGGTACTTTTCAGAAGTCTTAGAAATGGAACATCTAAAATTTCCAGCCAGAAAGTTGGGAACACTTTACCTGTAAACCTTTCTTAATAATAAAAGTAAAATCTAATTCTATGTTGTGCATGAATGCAACAACCTGAACACATAGCATAATCATAGGCAGTCTAGTTTTTTCTGTACTTCTTCATTTGAGCCTCACCACTTCCTGACATTTTGTGCCTATTTTTAATTGCAACATGTAAATTGTTTGTGACTTTGAATTACAACCGTCCAAAAACTCTGCATTCTGGCTGTTCTCCTAAAACTACTTGTGCTGCCAAAACCTCATCAACAGCCCTGGAAACCTGCCAAATAAAGAGTTTTTAGGTTAGTAACATTAGATTTCAGAACTAAAGAAGTTGCCTCCTAAAGGTGATCAATGCTGGTTTGAAATATTCAGATGAAATTTTGCATGGTGGGAATCAGTAAGTTACAATAGATATCTGTATCCTCCTAGGGTGACTGAATACATAATGTTTTTCCCTTTATGCTGTTTTGAAAGTTTATCCCAAAATTTGCAAAAAAGTGATTTGTGTTTTGAGACACTCATTCATTCTGAGGAACTCTGTTTTTTATCAACTGCTAGAAATGATCTGGAGCCAGTTGTGGCTGAAATGAAACAAAAAACCTCAAGAGCAGATGGCCTAGCAAGTTCAGCAAAAGTGCTGTCTAAAAATGTAATGTATTCTTTGCTAATGAATAACCTCAAGGACCAATCTCTGTGCTTTATCACCAACCTTTGAATTTGCCCCATTCCCTTATTCTCATAGGCTGCAAATGAGAATGAACAAGAGCCAAAATGATGTGGAAGTCACATCATGTTTTCAGATTTTTTACTTGCTTTTTGTAAATATGCAATTGATTGAACTCTTAAAATAAATAAGTGATGTATATGAAAGAATATAAAGAGATATAAGTTTGTATAAACATTTTCTTTGTTTAGGGTATCTAAATTAAAGGCATCATCTTTCCTCTTTTTACAATACAATAATTTTCTTAAAATCTACAGATAGAAAGGTATAAATTAATACAATTAAAGAAAATATAAAAAGTAAATAAAAATAAAAAAATCAAAGGGATAGAAAAAAGAAAATGAAGATACATTATATAAAATATGACTCCTCCCTCTTTTCCCGGCATAGAAACAATTTGGATAACTTAACACCTTTTCTAGTATTAAAAAAACCTTCTTCCCATATCTCATCTGTTATCACTAACTAAACTGCAAAAACAATAGATCAACATAAAGCTATTAAAGCTATCAGAAATATTAACCCCTCTCTCTCTCCCTCTCTCCCTCCCTCCCTCCCTCCCTCTCTCTCTCTCTCTCTCTCTCTCTCTCTCTCTCTCTCTCTCTCTCTCTCTCTCTCTCTCTCTGTTTGTGTGTGTGTGTGTGTGTGTGTGTGTGTGTGTGTGTGTGTGTAAGTGGGGAGAAATTCTTGTGCTTTTATATATATATATATATATATATATATATATATATATATATATATATATATATATATATATATATATATATATATGTGTTTTTTCTGTCATGTTATCCTGGTGTACCCAAATATGGGAACAGAGCCTATGGCCTAGTGGTTAAGTTGCTGCCCTGCAAGGCAGCCGGTCCAGGTTCAAATCCCAGTAAGGGGTATGGCTATCTGACGAGAGCAAAATAAGCTCGAAATAGATCTATAATAGTCTCCCTTTATTTTCATTTATCAGCAAAAAATCCTACATATAAACCCAAACTTATTTTCTCTAAGAGATAAAGCATAAGAATCTCTGCCCACTTACAAACAAATTTTTAAAGCCTTGTCATACAATCCTACTCAAAAAGAAATCCCAATAAAATCTACAGAAAACATAACATATATATCTTAACCCTTTAGATTCACTTTATCAATAATCTTTTCGTTTTTAAGACGCTTAATCTTTAGTCCCATCTAGTGTCCCACAAATTGATTTCTGATTAGTTTCTCTTTGTTTCCTTGCTGGAACAGCTTGAGTAGTTGTTGTTTGTCTCTTCTCAGAGTGACTTTCTTTGGTTCCACGCATTGCTTTTGTAAATCTAAAGTAAGAGGGCTTTCCAGGTCACTCTTCTGATTTATTATTTGTCTGCCCTCTTTAATTACTAAAGCAACTGGTTTCATTTGTAAATCCATGTTAACATTGTTTTACATAACATTCTTATATTTTAACTTTTTTAAATCTGTTTTCAGGTCCACAACATGTTCATATAACATGCATCCAGCCTTTTTAAAACTCCAAATCTACATTCCAATCAGTCTCAGTCTGTTTTATCAAATAAGTAAATAAATGTATGAAATGCAATCTGTTGCTCTTCTATATTCTCTGCTATAGTATCAAACAGTCTTGTAAGTAATTTCTGTGCTGATTGTTTCCAAACAGCCTTAATTTCTTTCAGTTCCAACCAAAAAATTCACAATTTTTTTTTGCGGCCAATTTTTCCTTCCGCGCCATTTTTTTGTAAGCGCCAAATTTCCAAAATTAGGTTTGGGTCACGACCAAATCGGTTTGTGACCAAAGTTATGGAACGAATTATGGTCGTGATCAGAGGTTCTGCTGTAGTCCAATAGTGTTCCTCCACTACATTAATAGATCTGTTCTCTTTTAAGAGTAATCTTTTATTCTCTCCTTCAAGTATTCTCCTGCCATCTGCTTATTTTCCAATTAACAAAACTTTCCCATAGGAGGATTTCTTACAATTAATTTCAAAGACTTCATACAATCATTTTTAAACACTGCACAGAAAATATTCTTTCAAGTTCATTTAGCTCCTTAACTTGCCAAGATCCACACTGTCTTAGTCCCCACTTTTGCTGTTTTCCAAAAAGTGAAAGCCTTTCTTTTTGTTTTCTAAATTCTTAGATTTATATTGGAGCTTTTTTCATCCAGGATAGAAGGAGGTTTTTCTGGTGACATAATACAGTTTTTATTTTTTAATTTTTTTATTTGTTTGTTTGTTTGTCAAACATGTACAAGATAGTAGGTGTTTGTATGAACATAACATAAGCATAGAAGTACAGATAAATGAGGACAATAGGACAGTAAGACAGGGATGGTAGGCACAGTGGTGCACTTATGCACTCCCCTTACAGACGTGGGGTGAGGTCAACTGTAGACAGTCTGAGGTTAAAGTCATATTTTCTGCAGTCGAGTTTGTCCTTTGGAACGTTCTTAACTCCAAAGTAATTAGCAATCAGTTCCTAAACTAAGAGGAATTGATGAAGAGGAAGAGATGAATTAAGCAAACCCAGTGTCTAACCCTTGAAAGGTACCAAAACATGACTTAAGCAAGATAAATATTTGCAAACCTCTCAAATCTGTGGGATAACACTATTTTACTACCTCTTTGCAGGGAGAATCTGTATGGTGGCAAATATGGGCAATCTTTCCTGTCCTTAATCCAGAGAGGAACTCTAAGAAGTTGATCATTCACCAGTTTCTATTTTGGTCAAGTTTGTCAGTTTCACAAAGAGCAGGGCCATGCTCAGTCCAATATTGCTGCCCCGGTATCATCTGTAGATTTCATTTTTAGTCATGAATTACATGAATAATTCTACAAAGGGTTTCTATATGTTTAACCCTTAGCACTGTGAACAGTAAGAGTATCAATCATCTTTGAGAGATGAAGAAGTAAAGACTTTAATCTATCTTCCATCACATAAGTATCCCAATAGGTGATTAGCATAATCTATATACAGCACTACTAAAAAGTGTTCTTCAGTAAAAAGTAAGCTCCAGTTGGGTGAAATTGGCGTCAATTATGTCTCTCTAAACCAGTGGTTCTCAACCTTCCTAATGCTGCAACCCACGACCCGCCCCTGTGCCCCCGCCGTGACCCACCCCACCGCCGCACCCGCCGCCACGATCCCCACCCCGCCACCGCCATTTGGGTTCTTTTACCCTCTGCGCATGCGTAAAGCATTCTGCGCATGCACAGAGGGTAAAAGAACCCAAATGACGGCATCCAGGCGAAGTCTCCTGACCTTTGTGAAAGGGTCATTTGACCCCCAAAGGGGTCAGGTTGAGAACCGCTGCTCTAAACATTGCCCCTTGGCTGTTTGTTTTTTTCTAGCCTCTCCTCCTGATAAAGAATTACATTGAACTTTGGCTACATTGCCTAAATCAGATGGTTTGGAGTTGATAAAGTAAACAATCTGCTTATTTAATGGCGCAACAGCAATCATGTTTGTTGACCTAAAGTTTATGTTGATAAACCTAACTTTTGACTGAAGGCTTAGTTCATAATGGAAGAGCTATAAATTTCCACTTTAAGCATATATATTTTAATGCATATCTTATAGCGTATCTATAAACTAGCTAAGCAAGTCAAGTTATCTTAAAGCCTCAGGATGTCTGGGGAAGTGAAATGAACATTTTCCATGCCATCAGCATAATGGCATACATGATATCAGATAATAAGGATACAGTATGCCCCCTTAAGCAATGAAACAGAGAAGAATGTTTGAAGTCAATTTGTTCCTATAAACATTTGTATTAATGAATTGTCCAATGTGGCTGTGTGCAAATTGATAATTATTTGAAAGAAATGACTAAAGCACCAGTGTACTATTCTTAAAACATCTTGTCTTCTGACTTCTCTGTGAACCTGAAAAACAAGATGCAGCTGCCTTGAAAAATGAATACATTAAAATGAATGGGATTTTTACAACTGCATCAGGTTTTCAAGCTCACAGAGAAGACAAAATATTTTCATGAATAACACTTTTAGCCAATTTTAACATTTTATTTTAAAGTTTCATAATCCATTATAGGAAAAAGATGGGTTAAGCTTATTAAGTAGCAATACACAAGAGTCCTTTGGGAAGCAGAGAGGATCTTAGTATAGCAACAATATTTGCAATATTTGCAATCTTGTAAAATTGGGTTAGCCATGTGATGATCTGCCTTACAACCATCATGACTTAGGACCACAATGGGCAGGTTCCATTGATGTTGTAAATCAAGGACTACCCATAGTGTAAACATTCAAAGGTATATCAGTAGAAGAGATAGGATGACCCCTCAAAAGATTATAAATATATAAATTGGGTTAAGTGGCTTTTATGTTACTCTATAGTAAATTATAGATGCATACATGCTCACTGTGGAATACATGTATTGATATCCACAAAATGATACATAATGTGTATATAAAACTTAATTATTTCCTATAAATGTTCAATAATCCCGTTTTATTCTGTAAAGGGCTTTCCTTTTTTACTGTACTCTGCACATTTCTTAAGTGCTAAACATATCATTCCTGTGCACCAAATTGTTTCTTTCATTGTACAGAAGAAGAAGAAGGAGAAGGAGGAGGAGGAGGAGGAGGAGGAGGAGGAGGAGGAGGAGGAGGAGGAGGAGGAGGAGAAGAAGAAGAAGAAGAAGAAGAAGAAGAAGAAGAAGAAGAAGAAGAAGAAGAAGAAGAAGAAGAAGAAGAAGAAGAAGAAGAAGAAGAAGAAGAAGGTGTCATTTGGTGTCCTACTTTCCACCTTTGTTCTACTGCTATTATGTACACAAATGGGTTAAAGCTGGAATAACCAAAAGCCACTCCCTTTTGGACTGTGCATGTTAATTATCCACAATAGGAGCTCTGGAAATTCTGTGCTTTTTGAGACAAACAGATAGATGATAGATAGATAGATAGATAGATAGATAGATAGATAGATAGATAGATAGATAGATAGATAGATAGATAGATAGATAGATAGATAGATAGATAGATAGATAGATAGATAGATAGATAAGAGAGAGGGAGGAGAGAGAGAGATTATTGTTCATATCTCCTTTCTCTGTATTTTTCTGTCTTTTGTCTCATTTTTCCCAATTAGCTTTTTAATTATCTGTGATGTTTGATAAATAAACAAACATCAAGCTACATGTGTGATAGCCAAACCCAACTTTGGTGTGTGTGTTTGCTCTGATCTGGATACTGGGATTAATTGGAATAAATTGGAAATTACCTCCAGTAATTTTTGCAATAGTATCAAGAACAGAAAATCACCGGTCTTGCTCTGATTTAAAATGTAGGTATTTTTAAACAATATGTAATCCTACAAAATGTAAGGATTGTGTTCCAGTGTTAATGCCTTGATACTCTGTCAATCACATGTTCGAATTAAAACAATATACTATTTGACCAGATGGCCAAGAGAAATAAATCTGTATTGCAACAAGGGAAACAAAGACTTTTTATCTCAGAGTTCTCGTTTCTCATTAAATAATAAGTTGCTTTTGACAGATGTGCTGTAGTTGTATTCATTTTTAATCTCAACCATATGGTGGCACAGTCTAATGATAATTCAGGTATCCTTTCAGTCGACTATTAAAGACTGGTGAGCACAATATCCATGAAAATTGGTATAATGGGGGGAGAGACGGATTTTTTTACAAATGAGATTGAAAAATAATTTTTAAAAATCCAAACCCCTAGTTACTCCAATCCATAAATTAAACAAGGTGGATACCAAGTTGTTAAAGGGCATGGAAAATCTAAAGGATAACATTATGTCTAAAATATGCAAGGAAAGTAACAATTTTATGGCAGTGCTGCACAATTGGCTTACATGGCTTCATGGACTGGAGTGGCTAATAAATTGATTATATAAATATTAGTATAGTGTGAAGTGGATCTAGACCCACGTCTGTAACAACCTGCTTGCTTCAAATAGTGAGTTGTGGAAGAATAACTATGAAGGAAAGAGCTCTTTCAATAATTTTGCTCAAGATCTTGGAGAGACAGGGGTATGTATTTGACTGTGTATAAATGGGGAGGGGGGAGAGAGGGAGGGAGGGAGGGAGAGAGAGAGGGGGGGGAGAGAGAGAGAGAGAGAGAGAGAGAGAAATTGAAATTGAAATTGAAATTGAAATTAGGGAGCAAACCATTTGCTTACCCTAATCTTAGAACAGTGGTTCCCAACCTTTTTGTGATCGAGTACCACTTGGAGGTCCCGTACAGTCGCCGCATACCACCTGGTTCCAGAGAAACTAAATTCGATCAGATATCACTTTATTTCCATAATTGTACTGTTCCTTTTTTGGCCCCGCGCATCCAACAACTGGATTCTCGGGCCGCTGGGACCAGGTGGGTGGCCTGTGGCAACAGTTGCAAATCGTTGCCAGATTATCTTGTGTTAGGCAGTAAACATTTTTGTGAAGTAAAAATAACTAACTAAAAATTGTTCATGACCCCGAAAGTGTTCGCGTACCATCTGGAAGGCCCTCGCGTACCACTAGTGGTACACGTACCACAGGTTGGGAACCACTGTCTTAGAATAAGAGGATCTCAGGAATATTCTGCTCCACACAGCCAAGGTTTGCAATGGGATAAGAAAGAATTTGCCCACACTCTTTCAACTTAAGTAGATTTGAGGTAGCCATTTTTTTCTGATTTCATACATGTCAGATTTGCATGGGGTATAAAAAAAAACTTTTAGTCAAAGCCTTTCAAGTGGGAAGCCTAATTCATAAAATCAATGAGTTAGGCAATAAGCTAGGCAAAAAAAAAAGATATTGCTGAGAAAAATGCTTTAGGACACAACAGGAACAGAACGAGCTTACCCTTGCTCCCATGCCTCATCACAGCATTCACAGCAGTGCAATTGCGTGAGTCCCCACAATTTTAAATCAAAAATTTTCCTGTTTGTTTACTGCATCCAAGAGAGCAGTTTTCTCAGTTGTTTGTTAAATGAAACAGCTGTCTACCAAACAGCTGTTACCCCCCCACCCCCCACCCCCATTAGCAGCTTGTGCAATAAAGGGTTGGAAGAGCTTAAACGTAGACAAAGTTAGCAAGCTGGAATTATTAAAGGCAGAAGGTGAAAGACATTTTTTTTTGTTCATTGAAAATGTTATGTCATAGGATGATTTCAGATAACTGTAGTCAGTGGGAACAGAGTTAGCCAGCGTGACTTTTCCCTCACTCACTCAACATGGGTAATCATGTCAAGCCACCCCAAGAACTTCGTAAAAGTTCGTATGTATATTGGCCTTGCGTTCCCATGTCACTGTTCTGGCTTATCAAATAATCACATGTGCGCCTGACTAGTATAACCAGTGCCTACTGCGTCTGTTTGTTCATTTTATTTAACTAATATTAAAATCAGTACTAAACCCTCTTTAACTCTATTAAACCTCCTGCATTTTTTTCCTTTCAACTGTAATTCAATTGATGAAAGAGAAATCTTTTTAATGGAGGAAAGGATGCCAGGAAAATTTCCATGGGTAAAGTATACTATTCTTGCACTGAGATTTTTTTTTAATGAAATGGGATCTGCTCGAGAGTATACATGAATAAGAGAATGGATACATAACATTTCAAATAGTGGAACCAATTAGTATATCCTTACACTTTAGTCAAAGGAATTTTCAAGTGGTTTGCTGATGAGTGAAAATCAAGATACTATTTATGTTTACAAAAAGGAGAAATTCACCAGTGGTGAAATCTAAAATTTTTCCCTCCCAGTTCTAGGCTTGGTGGGCGTGGCTTGGTGGTCTTGTGACTGAGTGGGCATGGTTTGGTGGTCATGGTCATGTGACCAGGTGAGCTCAAAAACCAACTTTCACATGTCACACACAAACAACACAAAAGCCACAGAACTAACTCACACACAATGGAAAAGCACACAAAATGCCCCCTGCAACAACAAGTAGGCACCTCACAGAACCACAAAGAGCTCAAAAACCAACTTTCACACTTCACACACAAACAACACAAAAGGCATACAACTGACTCATGAAGGAAAGAGCTATTTCAATAATTTTGCTCAAGATGTTGGAGAGACTGGTATGTATTTGAATGTGTATAAATGGGGAGAGAGAGGGGGAGAGAGAGGGAGGGAGGGAGGGAGGGAGGGAGAGAGAGAGAGAGAGAGAGAGAGAGAGAGAGAGAGAGAGAGAGAGAGAGAGAGAGAGAGAGAGAGAGAGAGAGAGAGAGAGAGAGAGAATGCAGAAGCAGTTGTCTTCACACAAAATGGCCCCTGGAACAAGCAGGAACCTCACAGAGTCACAGAGAGCTCAAAAACCAACTATCACACTTTACACAAAAATAACACAAAAGCTACACAACTGACTCACACACAATGCAGAAGCAGCTGGACTTCACACAAAATGCCCCCTGGAACAAGTAGGAACTTCACAGAGTCACAGTTCAGGTGAATAGGTAGTAAAAATGCTTTAAAAAAGTTTTTTTTTTTAAAAAAGGTTCCGATCCCCTGCTCAGCTGATTGTCAAACAGCTTGATCGTGGGAACCTTTGTTTTACTTTTTAAAGCATTTTTTTACTACCAGTTCGGGCGAATATGTAGTAAAAATGCTTTTAAAAAAGTAAAAAAAAAGGTTCATCAGCTGTGACAATCAGCTGTGCCGCCCGATCTTCGAAACCTTTTTTTTACTTTTTAAAAGCATTTTTTACTACCGGTTTGGCCGAACCAGGCCAAACCAGTAGCATTTCACCCCTGATGGGGACACAACAAAATATTTATCTGCTTGTGTTTACTTTTTAAAAATTGACGACAATTTTTTCTGGAACTTCTGCATTTTACTCTTTTTCCAAAGTTAAAAGGGTGGAGGGAGTAAAGCTAATTCTTAAAGAAATTTCTCTGCTGTTGCTGCTGCAGTTATATAGTGGGTTCACATTCAGTTTGTTCTTCTATTTTCCTGTTTTGCCTATGTTACAAGAGTAAGGCTGCCTAACCACAAATATGAATGCTGTTTAGCTACAAAAGCAACTCTTTTGTAATGGAAAATTTCCTAAAATCCTTACTTCTCAGGGGATTTTTCCAGGCACATCAAGTGAAAATTCTGCAAAAGGAACATCTGTTTAGTTTTGTTAACTGTACAGTATCTTCACAGCCATATAAATTTGAAATATATACTTTTGTACTTTCTAGCCATTAATTACAGAGTATATTACAGTCTCATTTTTTCTCTGCATTAAACATCTGGTGCTAACAGAAGCAACAAGAAAAAATGCATGATTATATTGTCAGACTTAATAATTTAGAAATATTAATCAGCTATCATAACCATCAGTAATATTTCACATGCAAAATAGCTCTTGATATTAATTTCCCCCCAATGTTCCCCCAATAAAATTATTTAATGAACAACTTTTAAATCATATCAGCACTTTTTCATGAATTTTTACCAAATGCATTTTTATAAGCACATATGTGGTGCATTATCCAAAGGACTGGCTCCATTTAAATGCATGTTGTCATTGCATTTTTAGCAGGGCACACAAAAACAAGCTGTATGTAGACTTGCCTAGGTAGCATAATTGCAACCATTTCTTAGTGAATTGCATTATTTCCTTCTGAATCAATCTGCAGGGCTACAGTGGATTCTGTTTTCCACTGGATATTACATTAGTTGCCTCTTAGGATGGACCCAGTAACTCTATAATACTTTACACTCAATGTATCTGAGATGGACTCTCATACTTTTTAGAGTTTTTAAAAAACAGTGGATGGCAGAACAACTTAATGTAAATGGTCATTAAAAAAATAATTCTAAAAAGTGGTTCTGCCTGAGAATTCTAGTCTTCATTAATACATCTCATTGGTATGATGGTATGGCGATACTTCATCATACAATTCATGGATTGATAGCTTGAAAATGAAAGGAGTTTCAGTTCAAACCAGTGGAAATAGGGAGTGTAACTCTTACTAACCCTGTAGATAAGTCCAGAGCAGATAAACTTGTCGAAATATGTGTGAGATACATTTTAGGATCTCCTGGTACCAATATAATTTCTACTAACATGCAAACAGGGACTTCCCAAAATCAATTGTTCCTGAAATCATTGCAGAATTAGAAAGTGTTAAACTTCCTTCTCTACCCCTTATGGTCCTGAAGCTTCTCAGGTTTCTCAGCTGCTGCTATTAGCATAAAAATTATGTGAAAGTTAATTGCATTCATGAAATTAAAGCACATCAGATTTTGCCCTCAGCAAGCTGGCAACAGATGAATAATCTTGATGAATAATTATATGAGCTTACAACAGTACACTGAGTAAGAATGACCAACAGCATGGAAAGGATGAGTAAAGTTAGTATCAATTTGCTATCAAAGATAGCTGATTGACTGGAATTCTGTATGGGGTCTAAAAGCAGAAACTTTAACTGAAATTTGAGATCTAGTGATATCTAAGGTGTTGAATCAATTATAAGGAGCATATATATTTTTCTTGAGTAATTTTTACTTATTCTTAATGATATTCTATTAATAAATGTATGTCACTGTTTTAATTACCTCTTGATGGGTTTTAAAGTCTATTCAGATCATCATATTGTGTTATCAACTGCATAAAAAGAAAAGTCCTATTGTAGGCCCATGCAAAGTCACTGGAAGAAGAGTTTTGCAACAGATGAGAATGTTTATAGAGATCATTTTACAATTTGAAAATAAGTATATGCTGCTGTGCAGTTGAAGCATCTGGTCCTGTCCTATTGTTCTCTCTGCAAATTAATGTTAATTTAGTGAATATGATAGAATCTTGAAGTTCACTAAATCAACCGAAGATGAACTGTAAGTAAATTATGTCCCCAGGGCCACATTTAGCCCCTACAAAATGCATCTGGCCACATTATTGTATTGGGATGTTTGCTGTAATGTCTGTGGTTGCTCTGTAATGCTTCATGACCTCTTCAAAAGTTTGTATTTAAGATACGTCCAAGATACGTCCAATGGAAATGTTTTGGAAAAGCAGCTTATCCAATGGAAATTATATGCCATAAAAGCATATCAACATTAAAAAAGAAAAGAAAATCCCAAACCAAACCCAATTTACATATGTGATGTTTCCCATTTCTTTGTCAAACTTTACTTAGATAAATTCCGTTCCAGCCCAAAACTGTCCATTCTTATCTACATTATTCTATGTATGCCACAGTGATAAAAAACATAGAATTGATTATGGTTGTCTTTTATTGGGACATAATTTCAATAGCATAAGCCAACAAATGTTATCCCGGTTTTGAATAATAAGTGAATAATAATAAAGCTGTAGAGAGCAAGGGTGATTGATGAAACTTGATGGGAATGTTCAAGAACTATTACATAAATAAAGAGGTTTGAAACATTATTTTAGTTCTGGGAAGCAAGATAATATTTGGAATTTACCCAGGCAGCCTCCTTTCTGATTTTAAAGGATATATGAAGGAGGAGAAGTAAAACATAATTAGGCTTGCAAAAGTTTTATGCCCCACCTTAATAAACTTTAATATCAGTCTTCCTCTGGAGTTGATTTTCTAATGTGGTCTACCTTGAAGGGATGATAGAGGTTATAGTAGCAACATAGTTCAATCTCTGACAATTCTGTGCATCGTAATATAGCTACTTATATAGAGCCGAGGTGGCGCGGTGGTTAAAAGCAGCACTGCAACCTACTTCAGCTGACTGTTAGTTCAGCTGTTCAGCTGTTCAAATCTCATCGGCTCAAGGTTGACTCAGCCTACCATCCTTCTGAGGTGGGTAAAATGAGGACCCAGATTGTTGGGGGCAATATGCTGAACTCTGTAAACCGCTTAGAGAGGGCTGTAAAGCACTATGAAGCGGTATATAAGTCTAAGTGCTATTGCTATTGCTACTTACCACAATTCACTACTTGCAACCATCATCATTTAATAGGTAGAAACCTACTGGATTCTGAACTTTGTAAATATCAATGTGGTCTACTGCAATGGTCTACTGCAATATGCTCTACATTAGGCTATCCTTGAAGAAGAGTATTTGAAAACTACAACCGGTGCAGAATGCAGTGGTGTGGGCAGTTCTGGGTATTTCTAGAGTTACACATGTAATCCTCTGCTGTGTGAACTGCACTGGGTGTGCTTTGCTTCCAGATCCAATTTGGGGTATTGCTTATGACCTTTAAAGCCTTTCATGACATAGGCCCAGGTTACCCGGGGTATTGCTTCATCCCAATTTAATTGACCCATCCTACCTATTTGTATTTGCATTTGTATTTGTTTATTTGTCAAGCATATATGATTATAAGCAAAGTATAAACAGTAAAACATGATTGAATATATATGTAAAAGTAAAAGCATGAATAAGAGTAAAAGAAGTATGAATATATGGGTACATTAGGACAGAAACGTTAGGCACGATTGTGCGCTTATGCACGCATCTTAATCTTAATCTTAATCTTAATCTTAATCTTAATCTTAATCTTAATCTTAATCTTAATCTTAATCTTAATCTTAATCTTAATCTTAATCTTAATCTTAATCTTAATCTTAATCTTAATCTTAATCTTAATCTGATCAAGCAGAAATGACAAGTTATAGACCCTGTTGGCTAAAGCTTTCCAACTGGCATGGTTTAAGAAGAGAGTCTTCTCTGCTGTTACCCCTGCCTTATGGAACATCTTGCCCTCTGGGTGAGGCTCGCTCTATTCTTCTGGCCTTCTGAAGAGCATTAAAACCTGACTCTGTCAACTCACACGGGCATCGAAGAGTGATACACAGCCTTGGGGGTGGCTGATGGCTTGATCACACTCTCTCTGTCTTTTTAGTTTTATCTTTTTAAGTATTTTATTGGGTTTATGATGTTTTTAAATTGTGAACCACTCAGAATCACTTAGCGAGATAGGTGGTGCCCAGATTTGATAAATAAATATATCTTGCCTGGTTCTGATTTAACCAGAGAAAAGCCTAAACAACCAAAAAAGCATGATTATGCTGTCAGACTTAATAATTCAGAAATATTAACCAGCTCTCATACTATCAATGGTTTTTCATGTGTAATTGGCCCTTGATGTGTATTTTGTACTTAGGAGACTCTCTGCATACCAGCAAAAGAGAACAAGTATTTGATCTTTCATGTAACTAACAGGGATCATTTCAGCTAAATGAAACCACTTCATCAGCAAATGTTGTTTATTTTTTAATTCTTGGGGAAAAATGGGAAAAAAGTTCTTAACCAGCCAAGCATCAGTTAGAAAATAGCAGGGGAAAGAATATAATAAGGAAACCACTGTGGGCATAATTCTAGATTAGCAAATCCATTTAAATTTTAGGTGAATTTGAAACCTACAGTATGTATAAGGTGACCAACTGAGTATTGCTTGACTAGCTGTAAATTTCAGAGTTTTACCTTATTTGTAATTAAAACATTTATGTTTTCTCTTTGACTGTTGAGCTAAATTGCCACATATTTATCAAAGAGAATCCTGAACTGTTGTTCATTGAATTAATAGCAATTTAATGATTATGTGATTACAGATAAAAAGCAAGACCCTGTCTATGAAATGTATGTATGAATTGTTGCATGAATAAGATTTTTTTTAAAAAAAGTCTATTATGCTCTTGCTGTTTGGGTATATATAATACACTAATTTGTAGATTATTAAGCACAAATGAATGGGTTTATACTTGTGCTATGCTACAAATTCTGGTTTAAATACTATACTGATTAAGTTCTACAATATGCCTGCCATCAGAATATTTGTTATCTCACAAAAAGCAGCCTATAACCTTGATTTAGTCCCCAAACTAAATTAAAATTATTTACTTTTTCATTTAGTTTTTTTAAATATAAACTATTCAGCCTTAAAGTGATGCACAACAATGACAGAAATGAACTAGTGAAAACTAGTAAACTAATAAACATATAACAGTACAGAAACTTACAATTATATATCATTATATTTTAATTGATATGCGATAATTTTTTTAACTGTTGTCTATCTTTTTAAAATTTTAATCCACCCAGAGTCATTCTGGAGTTGTGCAGCCTCTAAATTAAACAGTCAAAACAGTCATACACTTCTGATATTAATAACACCCACCAATAAAGACTCAAAGATCTTTGGAACATTACTTTCTTTAAGCTTCCAGAAGAGCTTGATAGTGGAGGCTGCATATGTCTTGGAAGTCAAAAGTCAACCTACCAAACGTACTGCCGTACAGAGCACAGATTTGCAGAGCCACCGCTGATTGGCTAATCTAGTGGCGGGAGAAATAAACTACTGTCAGTGGCCAGCAGGCTACAGAGAACCCCTTAAAGTGGCTTCCCTGCAGCCTGCCAGCAGTTCGTATTGTACTCAGCTTAGGAGAAATAAAGGTGCTGAACTGTTCCTACATCTTGCCTCTTCATTCCTGTGTGAATCTAACAGAAAGAAAAAAAGAAAAAATGGATCCAGGAAACTACAAATAAATCAGCCTGACATCAATTTACAACGTATCTGTAAACACCTAGAAGCTAACAAAGCTATTACTAGAAACCAGCATGGGTTTGTCAAAAACAGATCATGCCAAACAAATCTTATTGCATACTTGAACACTGGGCCCTATTCAACAAAATGCAATTTATTGGTGAGAAACATAAGGTTTTACACTTAGACAAGAAAAATCAAATGCACACATATAGAATATGGTATGTTGTATATCTGTGAGAGGAATCTAGGACTCCTAATAGAGAATGATTTAAGTATAAGCCAGAGGTGTGCTGCAGCTGCCAATAAAAGCCAATGCAGTCCTAAACTGCATTAATAGATGAATAGTATCAAGATCATACAGTATTAGTACCGCTGTATGCTGCCTTGGTAAAACCCCCTTGGAATACTGTGTTCTAGTTCTAGTCATCATGAAACAGAAACTATGTTGAGACTCTAGAAAGAATGCAGAGAACAGCAACAAAGAGCATTAGGGAACTGGAGGCTAAAACATATGATGAACAGTTTGTATGTCTAGTCTAATGAAGAGAAGGTCTAAGGATGACATGATATCAGTCTTCCAATATTTAAGAGGCTATCACAAAGAAGATGGGGACAACCTAATATCCAAAGCACCTGAGGGTAAAATAAAAAGTAAGAAGAATAGCTTTCGGAGAATCAGAAGGGGAATTCATCAAATTTGCAGACAACACTAAGCTGGCAGGAATATTCAACATTCCAGAAGACAGACTCAAGATCCAAAAAAATATTCACAGACTTGAACATGGGGGCCTTTCTAACAAAATGAAATTCAGTGTAGATTAAAAGTAAGGTTTACACTTAGGCAAGAAAAACCAACTGTATAGGAATAGATGAGGTGAAACGTAACTCAACATCTGTAACTGTGAGAGGGATCTTAGAATCCTAGTGGACAATCATTTAAATATGAGACAACAGTGTGTGGCAACAGCCAAAAAGCCAATGCAATCCTAGGCTGCATCAATAGAGGGACAGAATCAAGATCACATGAATTTCTAGTACTACTTTACAAAGCCTTAGTAAGACCACACTGGGAATACTGCACCCAGGTCTGGTCACCACAATATAAAAAAGATGTTGAGACTTTGGAAAGAGTGCAGAAAACAGCAATAAGAATGATTAGGGGACTTGAGGCTAAAACATACAAAGAATGGTTGCAGGAATTGGATATGTCTAGTCTAGTGAAAAGAAGGACTAGGGGAGACATGATGGCAGTGTTCTAATATTTGACGATGGGGTCCAACTATTTTCCAAAGTACCAAAAGGGAAGACAAGAAATAATGGATGGAAACTAAGCCAGGAGAGAAGCAACCTGGAATTGAGGAAAAACTTCCTAACAGTGAGAACAATTAACCAGTGGAACAACTTGCCTCCAGAAATTGTGGTTGCTCCAACATTGGAGGTTTTTAAGAAGAGATTTGACAGGCACTTGTCTGAAATGGTATAGGGCAGTGGTGGCGAACCTTTTTCGGCTCGCGTGCCGAAAAAGGGGGGGGCGCGCTCGCGCGCGCTCGCGTGCCCACACCCATTCCCTCCCCCCCATGCATGTGCACAACACCCCCCCATGCTGCCTCCTGCGCATGCGCACACACCCCCAACCCCGCACAGGCCCACTTACCGGAGCCTGGAACGACGAAACGGAGCCTGGAACGATGAAACCGGCAAACCGGAAGTGCGAAAAAACGCACTTCCGGTTTGCCGGTATGCTGTTTTTTGCACTCCGGAGGGTTCAGGGAAGCTCCCTGAAGCTCCGGAATGCAAAAAACTACAAAACGGACAAACCGGAAGTGCGGAAAAGTGCACTTCCGGTTTGTCCGTTTTGTAGTTTTTTGCATTCCGGGGCTTCAGGGAGCTTCCCTGAACCCTCCGGAGTGCAAAAAATAGCACACCGGCAAACCGGAAGTGCGTTTTTTCGCACTTCCAGTTTGCCGGTGGGAACCCTCGCGTGCCGGCTTCTATGGCTCCGCGTGCCAGCTCTGGCATGCGTGCCATAGGTTCGCCACCACGGGTATAGGGTCTCCTGTTTGAGAAGGGGGTTGGACTTGAAGACCTCTGAAGACCCTTCCAATTCCATTATTCTATGTTCTATGTCTTTATGTCATTTTTGCTGAAGTTAATGGACAAAGTAAATCTCTCTTAACGGTATGAAACTGGTTGAGATATTTTATCCGATTATACAGTAAACTCAGCCTAGGAACCAGGCATTCTTCATGCCTGTTCACTGCATGGCCTTTGTGTGCATTAAAATCTTTAGACTAAAGACAAATATCTGGTAATATCTTTGTGATCACATTTGGAAAGGATAACATTAAGCATTCCATTCTGTTGCATGGTTGATTAGATAGTTCCAGTTTTTATTTTGGCAGAAACTGTGGGGAAAAGAAAAGCACATAATCATCTTCCTTCTTCTTTCTTCCATTTGCTTGCCACAAAATGGAAAAATAGTTTTTGTATTTGAGGATATTGTGCCATATTAGTCCTCACATCTGGGCTTTAGCAGGTGGGGGAGGTATGTTTAACCTCCTCCATTTCTGTACTATTATCTTGCAATCGTTTTCCATGTCGGCACAGATGTAGCTGTAAAAACTTGGTTCAAATTAGAGCTGTGAGATCTGGGGAAAACCCACCTGGAAACACAGAGTTTGGGCGTGTGTGTATCTATTATATATATGTATATGTATATGTATATGCCCATCCAGAGTTTTCCACTGCAAGTTACTTTTCAGAAAGAAAGATGCCTAAATACATGCAGAGGGATTCTTTTTCTGTTTTTAAAAAGAAAAACAATAATAATTTTTAATATAAAGAAGGACTAGGGGAGACATGATAGCAGTGTTCCAATATTTGAGAGGCTCCTACAAAGACAAAGGGGTCAAACTATTTTCCAAAGCATCAAAAGGCAAGACAAAAAATAATGGTTAACCAAGGAGAGAAGCAACCTAGAACGAAAGAGAAATCTCCTAACGACGAGAACAATCAACCAATGGAATAGCTTGCCTTCAGAAATTGTGGATGCTCCATCACTGGAGGCTTTCAAAAAGAGACTGGACATCCATTTGTCTGAAATGGTATAGGACTGTGATGTCGAACCTATGGCACACATGCCGGAAGTGGCATGCAGAGCCATTTCTCCGGGAACGCGAGCCATCGCCTGTTGCTCTTCTGGTGCGTCGGCCAGCTGGTCTTCACATGCGTGGGGGTGCCGGAAACTGGAAGAGCAGCCACCTGGTGCGCATGCATGCACTGGGAGGCTGCTCTTCTGGTTTCCGGTGTGTGCATGCGCATTGGCAACCTAGTCTTCCAGTTTCTGGCGCGCAGGCGAAGACCAGCTGGCCGGTGCACATGTGCATGCCAGAAACTGGAAGATCATCTTCCTGGTGTGCGCATGCGCACCGGGCGGCTGCTCTTCTGGTTTTTGGCATGCGTGTGCATGCGCTCGCGCTCCCATTTTGGCACTCAGTGCCAAAAAGGTTCGCCAACACTGGTATAGGATCTCCTGCTTGAGCGGGTGTTGGATTAAGTCCCTTCCGAGGTCCCTTCCATTCTACGTTCTACAAAAAAGAAAAGATTACTGAAACCCATTAATATTTATGTAAAATATAAGTCTGCATTCTTTCTTTCTGTTTCTTTTTGTTTTTAATTATTTTCCCTATTTGAGAATAATAAAATAGAACTCTAAATTGATACCTGTTGAACATTGAGTCGGTGGCCTATACTGATACTGAGAGCCGAGGTGGCGCAGTGGTTAAATGCAGCACTGCAGGTTACTGCTAGTTCAGCAGTTCAGCTGTTCAAATCTCACCGGCTCAAGGTTGACTCAGCCTTCCATCCTTCCGAGGTTGGTAAAATGAGGACCCAGATTGTTGGGGGCAATATGCTGAGCTCTGTAAACCGCTTAGAGAGGGCTGTAAAGCACTATGAAGCAGTATATAAGTCTAAGTGCTATTGCTATTGCTATTGCTATACTCTGTTATGCTATCTTCAGTCTTCATGCAGAGAAATATATCAGTGATCATCCTATGTCCTCCTGTTATGTATGGCACATGGAACTATAGTATCAACCTGAATTTTGGCACCACCACAACAAAACTGGTTTTGTTCATTTTGGTCATAAGATTAGCCCAACAACTGAAAGCCAGAGAGAGCAGCAAGGCATTCCACAAATAATGTTTGTGGCGTAGAGCAACAAAGCATAACACAATAAAGTTATGATGGGATTCTTTAGAAGAAATTTGAAATTTTACATAACATTTTGATTTTTAGAACATATCAGCTGTTTATATTTGTGGGGTATTATTTTATAAACGCCAACCAATGTCAGTCATAATTACAAGACTAAGCTGGTAGAAAAGCTTTTGTGACTTATATCCAAGACCTCTTGCAGAGAATTTTGTGCTGAAGTGGTGACACACTTTTGATGAGATACTTTATCACCTGAAAGTGATGTTTTGCCAGTTATTGAGGCACACAGATGAGCTCATCTGATTGGTCACCCCAGCTCCCTAGAGATGCACAGAATCAATGAGTAAAAGAAATATAGCAGGCTGACCTGTAGAAATGGGTGCTTTAAAGGTGCTTCAAAGTTTCTGTCAAAGTGAAACATCCCTTGCAATATTTGCAACAGTCCTAATTCTGAACAGAGAACATTGAGATATACTGTCCCTTTAAGTAATGCTTGAGTCATTTGTCTAGTGATTAACATTAAATCAACTAAGGAAGAGAATTCTAAGATACGATCTGATCCCAACAAAGAAATACAAGAAAATGTACGCTGAGACAACACAACTGCATCTGCTGTGTCACAACTTTTTAAAACACTGCTTATGAAAAGACTGTTAACGTGATTGGTATTATGAATTGCTGATATTGGTTGGCATTTTAACACAATTCTGTCTGCAGTCAAAGATTCATATGTGGGCATTTGTAATCTCGCAGTCAATCCCTCCCCAATTTAAACTGTTTTGCAAACAAACTTTTTCCCCATGAATAATTGATGAGAGAAAACAGCTTGTGGTCTATGTGCTCAGAACTAATTTTGTTCTATGTGGTTAGTGAGACTGAAGATGTGACCCAAGCCCAGTACCATTTAAATACTTAGTACTTTGTTACCTTGACTGGTGTAAAGTTGGTTCCCAAGGTAAAAACTAAGTGGTCTGCTGGCATATGGTGTAACCTCCATTTGAGTGCTAAAAGCTGGAGACTGTTTTTGTGAAACAGATGTTGTTGAGTGCAGCAATGCACAACTGACTCTATCTAACAGCTGGGAATCCTCGGTGACCCATATAGCTGGAAATAAACATGGCCCTATGTTTGGCAGAAGTATAAAGAGGCAAATTTTCATTTGTTAAAAGGGCTTCACAAAATGAAGAGTAAATGTTTCCCGCTGTAACCTGATTTTTATTCACTAGAGTTAGCTCTCCGGCAGTTTTCGGCAATGGCTTTAGATTATTAGAGCCCCCCGTTTGCCAGATGAAGGCTGCAGTTGCATTGACATATAGTGCAGATGGAAAATAAACATCTGCCTCAATCAAGAAAGGAAACCAGCAGACAAGGCTGATGGATATTCTCTGGCAAGGCTCTGTTTTTCAGGAAAGCACATAAATGCTACAGGACCACAACCACTGGCATCGTCTGGTGCTGTCCTTATGTGGTTACTGACCATGAAGAGAGATGATTAGTATGCACTCTCTAAGGAGGAGTGGTACAGATGCTCGGAGTGATATGCTTCCAACTCACTAGGATGGGGTTTGCTATAGCCATGTATTCTAAGCTGCAGAGCAGCTTGGATTTATTTTTTGCAGTGTTTCAATGACATTTACCACCCATAAATCCTGTCTATCTGGGAGAGAGGAGAGTGGAAGGGGTTTCCGCATCACCAGCAAAAGAATATAGCTGAATAGCGGTAGTGATATACAGAACGAGGGAGGGGGAAGATAGAGAAAGAGGAGTGGAAAGAGAGAAAGCACAAATTATTCCAATATTTTATTATTATTTGGGTCCTTTCAGGAAATCAAGCATGTTGTTTAATGGACAGTGGAGGAAAAACAAAGAAAGAAGAAAACGGATAGACACCAAGATAATCAAAGCCATTTTAGTACTAAAAAGAATCTTTTAAAAAAAGATTGAAATAAATCCAGATAGTTTACATCTCTCCATAGTGACTTAAACCAAACAATCACCATACTTTTCTAGGATTTTGCATAAAACATGATTAAATAAGTAATAGGAACCAAGCTTTTCTGGCTCTACCAAGGATTCTCTTCTTATTAAAAAAAACCAACTATAATTGCTCCCAAAAGAAAATCCTCTTCCTATATTTCTTCTCTTATTTGTTCCCTTTTCCCAATTATTCATGTTGCAACCCAACCTTGATATTTTACTTATGCCTGCCTTGTCTCCCATTCTCTCTTTTTTTCTTCCTTTCTATATTTTCTATCAATAGATCAAAATATTTACAATTGGGGTGCGAGATCATTGTAAAACAATATCAATGAACTCCAATTATTTGAACAATTCCTTTCTCATGATTTTCATGTGAAGTTTCACTTGTGCAGTTTAGTGTCTTCTTAAGACAGTTTTCCATAGTTTGTAAACATGAATCGTAATTAAGTAATGATCCTTTGTTAATTTCATCAGTGGATAACTGCCACCCATGAGTTAAAATTTGGAATATTTCCTGAGCAAGTGAAACTACACTGCACAATTTAAAACAGGAGTGTCAAACTTGATTTCATTGAGGGCCGCATCATGGTTGTGTTTGACCTCGGGGGCCCAGGGTGGGCGTGGCCAGGGTGGGCATGGCCACCTTGACGTCACTCATGCTAGGGGTGCCTGTGGCGGCCCGAGTGCTCTGCCAGTGAAAACAGGTTCCTGAGATCCATTTTTGCCTGTGATGGCCTCCTGCAACCCTCTGCCAGGAAAACGGAGCTCAGGAGAGCCGCACGTGGCAGAGGCACCGCAGGGCGGTCCTTCGCTGTTTCCAGGGTGGCCCTATGGGCCAGATCTAAGCATCCTGTGGGCTGGATCTGGCCCCTGATCCTTGAGTTTGACATCCCTGATTTAAAAGATCTGAACTTTTAAGAACAGGCTGTATCAGTGTCTCACTATACATCTGATATATGAGTTTCCAAGATGTTGTTTGCTGAGGCATGGTTAAGTAATTTTTCCATTAATTTACTTTTTTATTATTTCATCCATTTTATTGAATCAGAGTTGCATTTGTATGCTGCCCAACTCCCGAAGGACACTGGGCGGCTAACAACAATTCACAAATACAAAGAATTATAAAACCAATTTTAAAAAGCAGATAAAAAGAACATATTTAAAAAAACTGATACATACTCTCTCTCATGGCCAGATCTCTCCAATGATGACTATGGGATCAACGGCTTTCAGCCTGCTGGAAGAGCCAGGTCTTAATCGCTTTTTGGAAGGCCAATAGAGTGGGGATGATCCGGATCTCTGGAGGTAGTTGGTTCCAGAGAGTCGGGGCAGCCACAGAGAAGGCCCTCCCCCGCGGGCCCGCCAGCTGACATTGTTTGGCTGACGGGACCTGGAGGTGACAAACTCTGTGGGATCTCACCGGTCGCTGGGAGTTGTGTGGCAGAAGGCGGTCTCGTAAATAGCCTGGTCCTAAGCCATGTAGGGCTTTAAAGGTGATAACCAACACCTTGAATTGTGTCGAGAGACCTATAGGAAGCCAGTGCAGCTCGTGGAGAATTGGTGTAGTGTGGGTGTACCTGGGCGCACCCACAACAGCTCGCGCGGCTGCATTCTGGATCAACTTTATTGTCCAAATGTAACAGAGATCGGCTAAGAATTTTATAATTTTTCTCATTCTCCAGTTTCAGCTGCACACGGAGCTATACTTTCATATTCTGAATGGAAAATTATTTCGTATGGAGAATGACTCTAGAAGGATAAAATCCCTATCTGACAAAACTTGCAAAAATCTGAACTGAATAATAGATGACCATGATGATAGCAATAACAATAACAGAAGCTTTAGAGAGTCACACAAACAATTTTTTAAAAAACTGATTTGCAAGCTGCTCTGGGAGGCTTTTTGGCTAAAGAACGGGGTTAAAATGCTTCCTATAAACAAATGTCATAACATTTTTTGCCACAAGGCATTTGTTATTTAAATTTAAAATCAATTTTTACTAGAAATCGACAGAAAATACACATTTTTCCTTTCAGTGTTAACATGCACATTTTAGTAATTGAAAATTTCCACTAGGAAATAGAAAAGTTTATTTCACCACTTTCTCCATGAATTAGGCAATGAAAGTTATGCATGGATGTTGCCCAAGAGGCAATTTCAATGCAAAGCAATGCAAAATGCATAACCTAAAGTAGAAAAGCATTGTCCTCCAACTGGGCCGTAGCTCAAAGAGTTTAGAGTGTATTGAATATTGTTTATTTCTAAAAATGCTCCACAGGAGAGATTTAAAAAAGAAACCAACAAACCCAAACTGTATTTGTTCCTCAGCCAGACAATATTTTACCTGGAATGCAAAACCTTTCCACTATTGTAAAATATAAGACTTTAGTTTTCACAATGTCTTTATTTGAACAAAGGTTAAAATGATGGTGTTTTGTTTGTGAATAATTAAGTCAAATATTTTTTTATAACTGATTACTTTATACAGGAGGCTATTTATTAGGAGGAAATTGGATACTTAGGAAGCTCTGTGGTATTGGCAATATCTAATCAGAGATCTTCAGTGCATAGCATCATCCACCAATTAGAGAAGGGCGAACTCTGTTGAGTATCATAGTTTATAGTCCACTGTGAATAAAACCATATCTATTTAAATCATTTCTGTACTGCTCTTCTGAAAACCACTACCAAGTTTTGAAATAATAAAGCAATATTAAAATAGTTTTTTTCATGTCCATATTTATCCTCCATCCCACCTGATTTTCTTTAGTCTAATTTAAAAATAGACTACTTCTGAGACACAACTATCATACCTAAGCTTAGTTAAATGAGCAATTGCACTTGTATAATGTTCTATATATACTGTATTATACAAATACAATTGCCTGCTTGAGTTCTGTGGTCCAGATAGATGCCAACAATATACGTGGAAAACTGAATAAGATGTCATTAGCTATGGAGAATAATATGCAGGCCTTGTGCGTGCATCTGCACACATGTACATGGCTTCCAGGAGAAAGTGAGGCTTTAGTTTCTTTGTAAAAGGCGAAGAGAGAGGTTACTGAAACTGTATTTTTTTAGAGCAATATGTGGAACCAACAAAGCTGGGAAACTATTTTCCATATGAGTCCCTGGAGCCTGCAACTCTGGCAGGCAATGGCTTAGTACATTAGTATCTCCTGAAATTCTTCCAACTATTGGAAAACTGCTTCATTATTATTTAATAATATTTGGCTCAAATTGGCATATCCCTCGGCTGTGCAAAACCATGTTTTATGAAATAGCATGCTTTCTGAATATTGGAAGTGTGTGTGTGTGTGTGTGTGTGTGTGTGTGTGTGTGTGTGTGTGTGTGTGTGTGTGTGTGAACACATATACCCTTTCTATCCGAGCCTTACACTGTAAGAAATAAAATAAAAGATGAAGTTAAACTATGAACTCAAATTAAATAGAGCTAATGATGAGGAATAGATGACACTCTGCCATTTTTCACAGCCCTACTCATGAGAGAGAACATACATTTATAATAATAAAAGTTGCCTATTTGGAGCAAGGCCAGCCCAGGACATATTGCTGCCTGGGATGCCCAGGATTAAAAGACCAAAACACCTCCCCACCAGCAATCAACACCCAGATGAGCATAGATTAACATCAGACCAACAATCAAGAAGTAAACTATAGCACTATAGCACTTAGACGTATATACCGCTTCATAGTGCTTTACAGCCCTCTCTAAGCGGTTTACAGAGTTCAGCATATTGCCCCCAACAATCTGGGTCCTCATTTTACCAACCTCAGAAGGATGGAAGGCTGAGTCAACCTTGAGCCGGTGAGATTTGAACAGCTGAACTGCAGATCACAGTCAGCTGAAGTAGCCTGAAGTGCTGCACTCTAACCACTGCGCCACCTCGGCCATACCCCAATCAAGAAACTGCCAAACAAGCTAACAATAAACAGTGCAACCAATGACCCTGCAAGACCACTCCCACCAACACTGACAGGGCAACCCGCTAGAACATAAATTGAGAGCAAATTATTCTCCTTATGGAGAAGAATCGGTAATGAACATCTGCAAGAAAACCACCAAGTTCAGAGAACACCAAGGACCCCTCCTGCATTTTTCAATATATGCAATTCAATGCATATAAGAAAAACAAGTGAGCCTTGTTTTCATAAGGAAAACAAATGAACCTAGATTTGTCAATACTTTGATTGAATTACTCTATTGAATGAGTAGAATTATGAATCAAAAGTATTTGTGTCAAAAGGTAAATCAGGTGGCTTTGAAGCACTTTGTAGCCTTTTGAAATGCATTGCGCATTCAATACCTTTTCTACAGCGATTTACACAATCTGAAGAGTAGCCAGAGTATTCTGTACAGTTTCTGAAGTTGTTACCAGTGACATATAAAGTTGTGGTTTTATTTGTGATAGCTCTTTGATATTGCCACGAGTATCTCCCCAATGAGATGTACTGCCTTATAAAACTCTTTTGGGATAGCATAGCATAGCTAATTTCTCTGGGGCTTCATATATTTTGTCAGCTCTCAACTACTTTTCCATGGCCAATTACATGCTATCAACTTGCTCTCCTTTACTGTATATATTTGAATATTATACTTCCAAGCTGATTCTGTTATTGCACTTGGGAATTTATATTAGCTCCCATCACTCTCGATGCCAGCTCGACAGCGTCCAGATCAGGACTCATTTTTAAGTCAAACCTTGTGTTTAAATTCTGCATTTCCAGGACATTAAAATCTCTTGATATCAATGAATGGGTTCTCAACTAACACTGGTCTAAATGTTTATTACAAAGATATAAGATGTTGAAAGAAGTTTCTTCTGTGTCAATCTCTTTTTCATCAGCTTGCTTAATTCTATAGCATTATATTTGAGCTAAGGCAACTTCAATATATGGATGATACTCTTCATTATATCTCCGCTGTTTATCATCCGAGTGATGCTGTGGATGGTCTGTCTTAGTAGTTGGAGACTATAGGGGTCTGGATAGGGAACAGCAGTGTTCAACTTAACCCTAGCAAGGCTAAGTAGTTCTGGGTTTTAGGTTATGGGGACCTTCCCTCTCTCATTCCGGTATTATATAGTGTGGCCCAGGAAAAGAGCCTTTTCTGTAAAGTGCCTGCCCTCTGGAACCTGGAGATAAGATTCATCCCTATCCTGCTTTCCTTTTAAAAGGCCTTAAAGGTCACAGTAGGGTTCCTAGAGGTGTGGGAACCCCAGAGTATGGTTATATGGTATTCATTATTGTAATAAGTTGGTTCTTTCTCAGCTATTTGTTTTATTTACTTATTTACTTATTTACTTATTTACTTATTTACTTACTTACTTACTTACTTACTTACTTACTTACTTACTTACTTACTTACTTACTTACTTACTTATTTATTTATTTATTTATTTATTTATTTATTTATTTATTTATTTATTTATTTATTTATTTATTTATTTATTTATTTATTTATTTATTTATTTATTTATTTATTTATGTGTTCTTATATGCAGCCCTACTCCCTGGGGACTCAGGGCGGCATACAACATTTAAAGAACAACTAAACAATATAATAATTTAATAACAGTTTTAAAAGAATTTAAAAAAACATACAAAACCATACATACTGGGGGAGACCTAAGATGTGAAATTGTCTCAAAATCCCGCCTGCAGGAAGAGCCATGTCTTAACAGCTTTTCGGAAGGCCAGCAAGGTGGGTATAATTCGGATCTTTGGGGGTAGTTGGTTCCAGAGAACAGGGCCCCCCACAGAGAAGGCCCTTCCCCTAGGCCCCACCAGCCGGCATTGTTTGATTGACAGGACCTGGAGGAGACCCACTCTGTGGGACCTGACCGGTCGAAGGGAAGTATGAGGTAGGATGCGGTCCTGAAGGTAACCTGGTCCTAAGCCATGTAGGGCTTTAAAAATGATAATCAACACCTTGAATTGCACCCGGAGACCAATGGGCAACCAGTGCAGCTGGCGGAGTATGGGTGTTACGTGGGTGTATCTTGAGACACCCACCACAGCACGCGCAGCCGCATTTTGCACCAGTTGAAGTCTCCGGATACTCTTCAAGGGTAGCCCCATGTTACTTTGTTATTTATGATATTGTTTTTATTGTTTCTAAGTAATAATCACTGCCAAGAATCATGTATTCTAAGATAGATAACCATATAAATATCAATGTAAGGAATAATATCCCACTATATTATCTTTCTTCTAGTCTTCTGGTAACTACTTGCTGCCAACAAAGCATAATTTGAGTCCTTCACTGAATAGTAGGCCACTTCTACCAGATGCAAAGCTTGCCAGCTAGCTCTTCCCGTATTCTTAGCATGCCATATTATTGAGTGAATAGACAGTAAGGCACAAGAGCAAATCAACAGTCATTCTTCTGAATGACAATTCCAGAAGAGGATGGGTTTTGCCAAAGTCCCATGTCTGGATAGGCACTACAGCAAAATTAATAAATGGTGGCCATTCCCAAGAAGAAGAGGTTTAATTAACATAAGCTACACTGCGCGGTGGCGCAGTGGTTAGAGTGCAGTACTGCAGGTTACTTCTGCTGATCGCTGGCTGCCAGCAATTTGGCAGATTGAATCTCACCAGGCTCAAGGTTGATTCAGCCTTCCATCCTTCTGAGGTTGGTAAAATGAGGGCACAGATTATTGGGGGCAATATGCTGACTCTGTAAACCGTTTAGAGAGTGCTGTAAAGCACTGTGAAGCAGTATATAAGTCTAAGTGCTATTGCTATTGCTATGAATCTTTCTGGTATCTAGAAAATCAAAGGATTAGAGGCAATCATGTCACACCCTATCAGGGCAAGGCAAGGCAACAGTCATTTTTCTGTATGGTACAATTTTTTATTTTCTGAAAAGCAAATAGAAAAGTAAGACCTGACTTTAAAAACAATTTTGAATATCTATAACTTGTGTCAGTGGCTGTTCTGACCTTTTCTATTTTTTCTGCTTTAAAAGGGGCACATGGGGAACATTTCAAAAAAAATTGTGGTGAAGCTAGTTGAAGCTTGGCAGGGTAAATTTATTCTAAAAGACCAACTATCATTCCTGCAGTTTTATTCTGATTCCACTAAAAAAATGGAACAGCTGCAAGCATCTCAATTCTTCCCCATTTGGGGAATTGTTCATTTTTTTAACTGAATTTTGAAATATCTTGAATTAAATTGGTTTTTCCTCGACTCACAAGTCCAAATTTCCAATCTAACTGAATCAAGGCTGACTTGTATACTATATCTTATGAAAGGCAAGTAATAATCAGTCTACAGTCAAATAAGTTCAAGAAGCATTTCAAAATGGATCCTTTAACCAATTTTATGTTTTCGTTCCTGGTTTAGGTCATACATTCATTTAAAAAGGGGGGGGGAGGCGGAAACGAACAAGTCTGGGACTTATTTATTCTTTCCTAATCTTTGTGTAAAGCTTAGGAAAGGTTTTACACTAAAACTTTCACTTTAATGGGAAATTGTGCTTGATAAAATGTCCACATATCAGTGTATATTTTCCTGTCCCATTTTTTATTTAATAAGGCCCTGGTCTCCAAATGAGTAAACTGCATTCTTTTATGAGATTAAACATGCTGGAATGTATCACAGTTTTGTTTTCTAATTAAAAGATACTATTGGGACACGCAGAACAGCAAGGGGCCTCGGCCGATTGGAGGGAAGAGTGATTTCTCCATTGAAAATAAATGCCCCAGCTGCTCTACAGGCAACAAAATGGCAAGAAGAGGGATAGGAAAGAAGCGTTCTCACAGATGGGACCACACCACATGGTCAGTGGAAGTAGCCCATTTTACTTCACAATAACTAACTCAATTATTTTGCATCAATATTTGAAGCCCTTGCGCTACCATGCCTTAGAAATAGTATCTGAGAAGCCAGGCTACTAATACCATAAGGGTAGTATAACTAGTATATTACATGGCATTGCATCTACTAGTAGAATCTATCCATGAAAAAATTGGAATGATAAGTTATTCTTTCTTTTCCTATTTTGTGCCATCTAGAATTAAACATTGTTATAGGCAATTGATCCTTCATCAGTATATCTATGCAAATCAGATACAGACTGGCTGAATATTCTTTTCATTTGATCCTTTCTTTTCCTTTATCTCTGAATACTGGAAAATAGTGATTATTTCTTACCAAAACCCAAGATTAGATACTTATGGGATAGTATTTCCATTAGAAAAATAGGTACAAGGCACAGTTGGGATCTTCTCAAACTATGAGAAGATCCCAACTGTTGAAGAGCAAAACTATTGAATACAGTGAAGCTGTGTTCACAGAGTAAGATCAAGAATTGCTGTTTTCTTTTTTATGCCTGCTGACAACATTCTGTGGTATTATGAAAACTACTGTGGTTCTTTACATGCATGGCTTCAAATGTTCTAAACAAGGAAGGAAACAGGAAGTTGAAGTAGACTATGTTCCTTCCTCTCCTGCTTGCTTGAAATGTTTAAAGTTAAGAATGTATGTTTTCATTTCCAAAGTTGGAGTTCTTCAGATATGTTGAATCTACAACTTCCAGAATTCTAGGACTGACCACACACCAGTAATAATTCTGGACCTTGTACTTCTGATATATCTGGAAGATATCAGTTTGGAGAAGGCTGCTCCCCTCTAAGCAGAAAAACATAACATTAAAAATAGAAAATGTTATAATGAAAACCTGTGAAACCAACTAGCTCTGCTAGAGAATGATATTACGGCATTTCCTTTATGCTCTGGATTGCATCTTCTTTCCTTCCTTCTCTTCATTCTTAGTACAACCTTACTTCTCTGTATTCAATATGTATGCTACCAAAATTGTCACAATTGAGAATTTGTTTGATTGTTTATAATCAAAAGGGCAAAAATTGGAAAGTATAGGACAATAATTATTAAGCAATCAATTGGGCAAAAATTGAAACATATAGGGCAATAATAATTAAACAAAGATAACTCAAATAGATTAACTTACAGAATGCTGAGACCCAGAGTCCTGTGGGAATGAGATTTGGGGAAGCTGTGGTTGCTTCAGCACCACCATGCCTTGCCTGATTACACTTCCCAGAAACTTATAGGTTGCATGACACAAGGGAAGAGAGAAGGGGTGTAGCCCTACCTTCTTTCTCACCTCCCTCTAAGGTAGGGGTGTCAAACTCATGTTCTCACGGCGGCATCACATGATGTATTGGGACTTTTCCCCCCTTCACTAAACCAGGCATGGGCGTGGCCAGTGCATGACACATCCGGCCCACGGGCCAGGAGTTTGACAGCCCTGCTCTAAGGTAATTAATCCAATAAGCTAGCAGCAAAGCCCAACAGGTGAGCTATGACTGACTGCTATCTGATATGATATCAGTTATGATCTAGATTTTACACTAACTGTAATAACTTGCATTTCTTGCTACAATTCTCCAAATTAGGCAGTTGAACCCATATAGTATGATTCCCCTTTTTCTTCAGAGTTGTTTACACAAGCCTCGTTGTTTTGCTGTCTGCCAGACATTCGTCATGATTGCTAATAATGCCTGCATTCCTGAATTTGGTTCTGGAATTTCCCACTTTTAAAACTGAATATTGCACAATGAGCTGTTGCAATTTATGCTTTATCCTCCAGTTTAAATGAAACAAAGAAACTTATTGGCCTTTTTTCAGTATTCCTCTTTTTTATTGTTGCCATAGCATGGTTTTTTTTTGTAAATAATGAAATGTATAAAGTGTATTTATCTTATTTACCCATAAGATATTAAAGAAGGCAAATGTCATTCTCTATAAGCCAACCATAAAGAAAGCACTGTTCTAATTTACTTTCAAAATCACTTCAAAAGCCACATTTTGAACATTTGTTTTGTCATCTCTGTTATCTTTTTTTTTTTTGAAACCAGGTGATTATTTTAGAAAGCTATTGTACTAATAGGAAATCAACCTTTTAGGCAAAAGAATTTAGTTCAGAAATTGATGGTCACCTATCTGAAACAATAATAATGTTGAGATTTAATATGCAGTTATTAAATCTTTGACCTCATCAGTCAAGAATGCATTGCTACTCATACACTAAATACATATACTCTTACTGCTAGTCATAGTAGAAACCAACTACAATATTTAAAATATATCCAATATATAACATAGTGTAACATAATCTGTAATAGAAATTGGATTGCTAACCTCATTTGCTTGGAAATAATTTTCATTTACTTCACTTGAATTCTCTCTAAATAAATGTCCTTCTAATAAATTCTCTACCATACCTTGACTAAATTAGCTCAGCTTTTAGAAACAAGTTTTTAAAAGATAATTTTTAGCACATGTTCATTCTAAATAATGTAAACTTGGCATGTTTCCCATTATGGATGCAAGTATAAAGCTGAAATCTTCTCACAGTTCCACTTGATACTTTTTCCATTGCTTTCCTTGTCCTTGTTGTGTCTTCATGATCCAATTATGAATAATGCATAATCAGAGTGGGAATCTCATGTTTGTCCTTTTTATTTTGTGTCTTCTAAGATATATTAAAACACCCCAGTGGGTGGCAAGCTGACTAAAATACAATAGTCTCATATCTAATGCTATATAATGAATAATTCCTGTGCATTAATTTTAATTACTCTAATACTTCTAAAGAAATTCACTAGGAAGATTATCCTCATCTCTGCATTTCTAAATTTACAACTCTTGGGGGAACAGCTAAATATTTGTTTCAAGAGCTTAATTCCAAGCATCAGTTTGACCACTTATCAAATTGTGACCCAACAACTTTGTTCAGTCATTTTTACAATATTATTTAGTTGGCTCCTGTTATTGTTTACTCAGCGACATTCTCACTGATGCACCTCAGGCTACAGGCATGAAGAAGCATCACTTAAAAAGTAATTTAGCAAATAAGGATGGTTTCCCATCGGTGCAAATAAAAGGAAAAGTTGTAGTAAATAGATAATGTAAGCAAGAGGTGCCTTGGGGGAACCCAAAGACTGTCTTCTTTCAAACCCACAATAAGGAGGTCCTGAGGCAGCAGGAGCTGACATTGTTTAGAAATGCTCCCTTATGGCGCTCTCATTAATTAACTGCTCTGTTTGTTGATTCTAGGTTGATTCAGTTTGTTCTCCGGAGAGCATTTTTGGAAACTCAGTAATGCCTTGATGCAGAATTTCATCTTCAGGCCCAACATTCTCGTGATGTTGCTTTACTAGGGTCACAGGGACAATGAAGTGAAAAGGAGAATTTGTGGGGCAAAAATGATAATCAAAATATTTTAAAATTCAGATGTAATTTTTGAAGAGTCTCCCCACAGAGCATGAACATTACCTGAAGCGAAGTTTGACTGACAGACAGGATGTAACAGAGAGCCAGACAAAAGGCATGCATAACCAATAGGAAAGTATTTGCTTCTAATGATTTGAGAAAGCATTTAATTAAGTTGTTTGCCAATTAATACTTCACTGTTAACGCTTCATAAATATTTGAAATGGATTGCAGAAACTTTTACTTCTTATGGAAGCAATTATTACAGACTTTTAAGATCACCTGAGATTTTAGATTCCTTTTTGCCATTGTTAACAAACAAATAAATTAACCAATTTTGCTACCTTCTTTTGATATAAAACTAGTGTATTCAGTAGTGTAACTGAAAGCTAAAATAGTGCGTCACTGCATAATACATTATTGTTCAGTTGTGCACTAATTCTAATAATATTTTGCTAATATTTATATGTAGTCCTCATTTACTGACCACTCATTCAGCTATCATTTAAGGTTACAGCAGTGCTGAAAAAGGGGATATACGACTGGTTTTGGATTTGTGGCTATTGCAGCATCCCCATGGTCATGTATCTGTGATTTAAGCACTTGGCAATTGGTGCACATTCATGATGGTTGCAGCATTCTATTTATTTATTTATTTTATTTATTTGTGAGATTTATATATTGCCTCACAGTGCAAACACTCTCTAAGCGGTTTACACCAGTAAGCAATGTATATTTATAATGCCCCCAACAATCTGGGTCCTCATTTTACCTACCTCGGAAGGATGGAAGGCTGAGTCAACCTTGAGCCGGTGAGATTTGAACCGCTGACCTGCGGATCACAGTCAGCTAAAGTGGCCTGCAGTACTGCTATAGTCACATGATTGTTCTTTGCAACCTCCTTCACAGCCAATTTCCAATAACCCAAGTCAAAGGAGAAGCTAGAAGGAAGTCGCAAGTCACAGACACATGACATTGTGCTTAATAACCACTGGTGATTGGCTTCACAACTGCAGCCAGAAATGATGCCATAAGTCAGTGCAGTCATGTAATGTTTCATTTTATGACCACATTATTTAACAATGGAGTTGCAAGTTCCAATTGCAGTCAATAAGTGAGAGCTAATATTTTCTATTTTTTTTTCCTATTTAAAGATGCTTTCTATAATAGAATTTGCTGTCCCAGGGACCTGTAATACTCGAACAAGCTTCACTAGCAGGAAATTAAAAGAACAATACAAAAAGTTAAAGGGTTAATCAAGGGTTAACACATTTAGAAAATGTTAGTTAAACTCAAAACAACACCCATGACAGAAAAGGATAATTCCACTATACTGCTCCCAACTTTGAAAAACGGAGGGTGATCTGAGAAAGGTATAACATTAGACAACAAATACTATTAAGTGTATTTTATAGATTTTTGACTGCTAATCATGAAAATAACTTGTAATTTAACCTATCACATACTGTTTTATAGAAGTCTTCTGTTTTTGCAATTTCTTCTTTTATATATATATATATATATATATATATATATATATATATATATATATATATATATATATATATATATATATATATATATATATATATATATATATATATAAAAGAAGAAATATAGATAGATAGATAGATAGATAGATAGATAGATAGATAGATAGATAGATAGATAGATAGATAGATAGATAGATATAGATCTATAGATCTATAATAGTCTCCCTTTATTTTCATTTATCAGCAAAAAAATCCTACACACACACACACACACACACACACACACACACATATATATATATATATATATATAAAATTTCTTTGCAAAGGTTGACCACCTCATTTTTTGTACTGAAAGTGACCATTTGTTCACAGCTTGACCCACTAGAATGAAATCGCTTTATTGATTCATCAGTGTTCAGCCTCAAGGCTGTTACAAAATGGCACCCTTCAGTACCTGTTGGCTATGCTGCACACATGAAAGAAACATACAAAAGACATGGAATTGTTATTGAAGCATATCCAGTACACCATGTACAACTGGAATATCTGTGGAAATCTAAAAGCAATGGCTCTGTTGCTTGGAATTCTGGTTGGATAGCAATAGCACTTAGACTTACATACCGCTTCACAGTGCTTTTACAGCCCTCTCTAAGCGGTTTACAGAGTCAGCATATTGCCCCCAACAATCTGGGTCCCCATTTTACCAACCTCAGAAGGATGGAAGGCTGAGTCAATCTTGAGCCTGTGTTAGATTCAATCTGCCAAACTGCTGGCAGTGGGTGATCAGCAGAAGTAGCCTGCAGTACTGCACTCTAACCACAGCGCCACTGCGGCTCTTATGTACCAGCTACTGTTGTTACATATGCAAGTTTCACAGCCATGCAAGAGAGTCACATTACATTAAAAAGAAATGACCACTGGTTCCAGGACAGAACATATAGATGCAGTCAATGACAAACATGGTGAAAGGCTTGACCAGGACACTGCCACAATGGAAAAATGATATCAAGTCAACTAGAATCCTTCAATGCTGGCTGACTATTGTTGGAGCATGCAGCAAGATGCATCGGACACTGAGTATAAATGAAAATCAGCAGCAAAATACATTTAGCCCTGTTGAATTCATGCAACGTGTTGGAAAGATTATCAATTAAATTATAGTTGTTAAACATTAATTTCACAATACTCAAGATTCCTACATGATACAGTCATTCTGCAATTATAATTGTGTTCAATTTGAAGGGATATATCATAACCACCAGAGGTTTTTCAGGAAGCAAAACTTGTGTGTGCATGCGGGGAATTGGTAATTATAATTACACTGTAATCTAATGTAATATTGATCATTGTTTAACAAATGATGCTTAATTTAAATTTTGATAAGGAAATTGCTTATTACATTGAAGTCTTTCGTTAATATTTATTACATAGAAATTCATGACTTATTTCATAGTCGTCATAATGCATTTCAATGGATAACAAGGAGACATATTTAAGAAAATGACCATCATTTTTTACTATTGAAGCTGCAATATTAGTGCCTTTGGGTGCTTTATTCTCTGACCTGCTTTTGAGCTGGGAGGAACTGCAGAGCGATCTGTTTTTCTTACCCCTGTCAATAAGATTTCTCTCATCAGGCAGACAAGTAGGTTTGTTATGTTAAGCAATGCCTGTTGGAGTCAGGGTTATTTCTTAGCATTGTCATTCTCTACCCCGCCCCAGTGATTTTGATAGTAAAAAACAATTCCTGCGTCTATAAACTGCTAGGAGCCTTAGAAACTGGCAGCATACAAATACATATGACAAATAATGTAATCATGAATATTTTCGATGGCAACTGCATTGCACTGCACTTCACTTCCAGGGAGAGACAATTCAAATCCAAATTAAATGTTACCATGAGGCAGTTTGTGTATTACCATGTGGCTGGTGCCAAATTCCTGTAAAGAAGGTGGTATGAGAGTCCGTATGGGACAAATGATAAAATATCTGTCATAACATTATCATGGAAATTACCTGACAAGCTTTGCCTGACATTACCTGACATGCTTAGGATAATTGTGTGCATGCCAGAGGTGGGTTCCTCCCGGTTCGCACTGGTTCTATAGAACCGATAGCAAACCGCTGGTGACGTCATGGTGATGTCACGGAGCCAGTTCGGTTGGTGCCAGTCCATGGACGCCACCATCTTTTTGGGAAGGAAAAATTGGGGGGAGATTTTTTGGGGGGGGTTGCTGATTTTTTTTCTTCTGCGCATGTGCAGAAGCCAAGTTTCCGGCATTGCACATGCGCCGCCATCTTGTTTTTGGCTTTTTAAAATTTTTCAGCACTGCATGTATGCACGCACGTGAAGCACGTGCACAGCCACGAGTCGTGGCCACGTAGTGCAGGAGGAAGTGAACTGGCGGTGAAGTAAGTTAGAACCCATCCCTGGTGCATGCCATCATTTTAACATAATTGTGCTTTGCTGCAAATGCTGTTGGATGGTGACGGGGATTTTTTCCACAGATAAAAAAGAAACATTTCTATATAAATAAATATAAATACAGCTCCATTTTTATTTACCCCATAATTTACCCTATTTCTAACTTTGGGTTGTTTATGGATAAAGGAATCTCTAGTGATCTAGGAACGCGGTGGCTCAGTGACTAAGACGCTGAGCTTGTCGATCGAAAGGTTGGCAGTTTAGCGGTTCGAATCCCTAGTGCTGTATAATGGGATGAGCTCCCATTACTTATTCCAGCTTCTGCCAACCTAGCAGTTCAAAAGCACGTAAAAAATGTAAGTAGAAAAATAGGGACCACCTTTGGTGGGAAAGTAGTAGCATTCTGTGTGCCTTTGGCATTTAGTCATGCCGGCCACATGACCATGGAGATGTCTTTCGACAGCGCTGGCTCTTTGACTTTGAAATGGAGATGAGCACCGCCCCCTAGAGTTGGGAAAGACTAGCACATATGTGTGAGGGGAACCTTTATCTTTACCTAGCAATCTAATTCCAGGGTAGCTGTGACAATGCAACTTAAATCTCACCACCCACCCATTTTTTGATATTCAGTTGCAATTTATTTTCAACACAAAGATCTATTTCCTTCAGGGCAGTTTTTCTTTTCGGGATTTTTTTTCTATTAAATTCCTTGCCAAAGATAGTATCCTTAATTACATGCAACATTACACACACACACACACACACACACACACACATACATACATTTACTGCACATGCCACATGTTTTTTCAGCTCATCTTACCTCACAATGGCATTAGTATCAGCTTATAAAACAAAAACATCCTACAAGGCTTATCACTGTTTATAACCATCTTTAACCATCTGGATTCTTGAAAATTTTCCTATATTTTATAATGAAAAACAGCATGAAATTAAAAGCTTCTTTGTTAAAGATATTTGCAAACTGGAAACAAGAAAAGCTCTGGGTAGAACATAAATATCTGAAAGAGAAAATATGCAAGTGGAATAAAAGCTGTATATGTATATATATTTGTTCACTCTCTATTACCATATTGTAAATAATTTGAAGGAGGAGAATTTGTCCTGGATATTTCTTTCAAAATAGAAGTTAAGTTTTGTCAAAAATGAGTCAAAAGTGATGTTCTTATTCTTTTATATGTTCTCTGCCTCCTTTCAATCCAAAGGGTAAACCTCATGAACATCTTCCACTGGGCTTTTTCAGATTGGAAAATGATTGGTTGAGTGAAAAAAAAATGTCTCAGAAATATCACAATATCAGTAGTAGTATACTTCAGCCCTGCTGATGATAAAGAACACTCAAAAACACGGCCTGAATAAAGTTGGAAGAAACTTTAGAGTTTCTCTAAAGAAGAGTAAGGCAGGAATCCAGAAGCCTTTTTCTTAAGGGAAGACTATATTGGATAAGTTGCAAGGCAGATACTACCACAGCATTGAAGTGCAAAGAGCTTCCTCCAAGTTAGTGAGATTTGGGGCAGTTGTAATTCACCAACTGTATGGTGGAGCCAAAACATGTGATGTTCTATACAGTCACCTACCCCCAAATGCTATTGGGGAGCAAAAATATGTTCTGCACGTTCACCTGGTCTTAGAGGGGGGGAGCAGAGATTGGTTCCTGCCGGAGCTGTCCAGTACACAGCTCCGGTAGGGAGCGGCCGATTGCACAATTTGCGCATGACCGCTCTGGAGGCCTTTCTGCTGGTCCGTCACACACGTCGCCATCTTTTTCTGTGAATTTTTGGACAATTTTGCTTCTGCGCATGCGTGGAAGCAAAATCGTGCCGAAATTTCACGAGGGGATGCGCACGCGCGCAAGATTTCAGTGAGATTTTGCTTCCGCACATGCGCAGAAGCAAAATTGCATGAGGGGGCTCGCTCGCATAGCGAGCATGCGCAGGCCCGAAACATGGAGAACTGGCACCAGTAAGCAAGCAATGTAGGGAACTGGCACCAGTAAGCAAGCAACCTGCCCCTGGAGGGAAGTGATGAGTAAAGTATGCCCCCTTTGCCATCCTTTGAGCAATGCCTGTCCCAGACATTCTGGAAATGTCCTTATAGGCTTAGTGCCCTGCAACTCAAAATGCACAGCTGGTTCAGACTTTGAATGGGGAACAGCTGCTCTCAGAGGTATGCTGCCCTTGGGAGCACACATTCTACTCCGAGATACGTTGCAAAGTTCCTGCTGATTGAACCAGAAATAACTTTCCCTCCACAGCTGCCAGCAAGATCTTCAGGCACGCCATAGCTGGCTCACACAGAGAGCTTTCCCTTTCTCTTTCTTTTCTTTCCAAAAGGCAATCCAAAGAGATAGTAGAAATATACTTCCCTGAGGGAAGATTGGATTTAAAACTCTTTCCCTGTAGCAAAAAATCACTGCACAATCAAGGAAATAAGGTCATTATTTCATACAATTAATGTTTCTTTAAAACAAAGTCAGTGTGAAAACACCAAATGCATATAATCTGTGCCTCACACACAGACACAGAGGCTAGTGGAAAATCCAATATTATTTGGATATACACTCTTGCTAATGGTGACATTTTCATAACTTTCAACACCCATATGAATGTAGCAGGTAAGGTGAAGGTGAAAGCTATGACATAAGGAAGTTGGAGATTCAGGAAGACAGGAAGAAGGGACACACTTTCTTAAAATAAAGGGGTAATTTGGCTACCCTTAGTTTAATGGTTATAGCTACAATGCATTTCCTGACCAAACAGCCTGCTGTTGGGAACCTAAAGATACAGTACTTTGCTTTACAATTTTGTTTAACTAAGGAGGAGTTAACAATTGTACCATGATCAGTTTGGACTAGAAGCACCCATTACAGGATGTCCTCTTCCGCAGCTATGGTTTTGGCCTTGTGCACCAACCACTCATCAAAAAAATTGTGACAAACAGAAAGCGATTACAGAAGTGGACATGCATTCAACAACCATCCAAAGGAGGAGGAATGAGTAGGGACTAGCAGTGTGACTGAGCCATCATGCAAAACTATTATGCAGCTGATGTATTATTAGGTCTGTATTATTAGGTCTCTGCAAATCCAATTTGATTCAATTTGAACTGGTGATTCAAGATTTAAAGAAGGTATTGACTTTGTGAGTTGAAATTTGAGGGTAAACTGGATTCAAGCTCCTTCAAGATTCACTTTGAACAAAAGATTTATCCATAAAGTAAAATGGGTATGTAAAAGGTAGGCAGCTGCTTCACTTTTGTGTGTGTGTGTGTGTGTGTGTGTGTGTGTGTGCAGAATGGGATGATAGACTATACAATTAGATATTTAACCTGCCAAATTTCACTTGGAAGTATCTAAGGAGTTCACTGAAGTAATTTTTAAATGCTTCTCTTATAGCAAAGATAGCTTGGGTGATGAAAAATCAGCATAACACCCTCCAAATTGTTCACAAAAGAATCCTAACTGTCCTGAGCTAATATTTCAACTTTAAAAGTCCCCCCCCCAGAATTACTTTAAAAGTAAGTTTCTTCTTTTCCATTTGCTTTTCTGGGTATCAATTTTTTCATGACCTTTAAAATGGCCATTGATGATGCTTGAATGTGTAGTGTTTTGTTGCCCCTAAGCCATGGTGGCACAGTGGTTAGAATGCAATATTGCAGGCTAATTCTGTCAATGTAGCTAACTTCAAAAACCGATACAAAACCTTATGCCACCAAATAAAAACCGAATGTACCAATTACCACTGCAAACAGGAAGAAGAGCTGTTACACACAAAATCCAATCTTGCCTTCTTTAATTTCGTAAACGCCGAACTTAAAGACTCAAAAACCATCCCACCTCTAAAAGGGCAAAATGGTGAAGATTGTAACGATGATGCCGTCTTCAACACTTTTTTCAGTTCAGTCTTTGTCAACAGCAATGGCATCTCCCCCACATTTCCTAGTCATATCTCAACCAATTGCAATGATCTAATCTACATTGATTTTACTGAAGATACCGTCAAATGGGCACTACACAAACTAAAGCCATCTCTATCTATTGGTCCTGATGGAATATGTGCCTACTTTCTAAAAAAAGCTCTCCCCTGCCATTGCTGAACCTCTAAGCACCATCTATGAACTATCTTTTAGAATGAGCTCCTTGCCTGTCCTATGGTCATTAGCAATAGTCATACCAATCTTCAAAAAAGGTGACCCCAGCCTTGTTGAGAATTATAGACCAATCTCCCTTTGCTGCATTACCTGTAAAGTCCTGGAAGCCATCATAAACCAATCCATCACCCCCCATTTAGTGGCAAATAACCTACTCGCTAATAAGCAATTTGGTTTCAGGAAAAATTTGTCATGTAATCTACAACTCATACATTGCAAAAACATTTGGACCTCTCAACTTGACCAGGGTAAAGCAATAGATGCAATCTACATAGACTTCTGCAAAGCCTTTGATTCTGTGGTACATGACAAACTTCTGTTAAAACTAAGTTCTTACCTTTTACCTTAAACTGTCTACCGTGGACCTTACACATTTCTTAAGAGGTCCCTAAGGGGACGTGCATAAGCGCACCAGCGTGCCTACTGTCCCTGTCCTACTGTACCCATTTGTATGTATACTCATTTTATGTGTTTATGGCTATGTTTTGCTTCTTTATATCCATTTATTTGTGCCATTTTTTCATGTGCTGTGTTTCCTTGCACTTGTTGACTAAATAAATAAATAAATAAATAAATAAATAAATAAATAAATAAATAAATAAATAAATAAATAAATAAATAAATAAATAAATAAATTGCCAGCAGTTCGATTCTTACTGGCTCAAGGTTCTCTCAGCCTACCAAGGTTTGTAAAATGAGGATCCAGATTGTTAGGGGCAATATGCTGACTCTGTAAATCACTTAGAAAGGGCTCTAAGGCACTGTGAAGTGGTGTATAAGTCTAAATGCTATTGCTATTGTTATCACTAAATTGTCTGATAAAATCTTTTTGACAGGATTGACTTCCCCATTTAGGATGGTGTAGTACTTCTGCCTCTGATCATTATGGGTTGCCAAGAGCATTGGCATAGCTGGTTGGAAAGTTTTGTCTTTCCCAGGAGGAACTCAGTTAACTTTGGCGGGACTTAACTGTGTCCGGTGTGTGGCTTCCTGCAATATTCTACCTTAGCTAGTTAGCACTGACAGAAATCAAGATGACACAGTAAGATACAGTGAACAGAAATTGGCAAACTGTAAAGAAAGAGGCTAGGACAGATTACTCCCATATCATAATGCTTGATTAGTACTTGTAAGCACCATTCACCCATTGTCATGGGATTTAAAGCTGTCCAATTGTGCGGAACATCAAAGGTTGACACAATAGTGCAAGCAGGATTGTTCTACTTTAAGAGATGGCATTTTAGATGAATGCTTAGTAATGTTGGCAAGAGCAGTTTTAGAAGTATGCATTCCATTATCTAAAGGGAATGCAAGATTAAGGCCAAAATAAAGATGCTGGCAGCTAAGAATGAATGAAGATTCAAGTACTGTTATTCTCGCTATCCCAAAAGAGCACTGATAAGCACATAGATTAATAAGGTGATAAATCTCACAGGGTGACTACTTAAGGCAATGTGAGAAAGTCTACCACATTATTAGCTTCCCACCCCATCCTATGTTTTCTAATTCATAATATTGTACAGTACTGCATATGGTACAAACTCAGATGCAATAGAAAAAAAAGTCAAATCTATGAAGAACTTTTAAGTCATCTGACTCAACTTACAGATAGTTCTCAACTTGCAACCATAGTTGAGTCCAGAATTTCCATCGCTAAGCAAGGTGTTGTTGAGTGAGTTTTGCCTTACTTTATGATCCTTTGTGCCACAGTTAAGCAATTCACTGCAGTTGTAGAATAGAATAGAATAGAATAGAATAGAATAGAATAGAATAGAATAGAATAGAATAGAATAGAATAGAATAGAATAGAATAGAATAGAATAGAATTCTTTATTGGCCAAGTGTGATTGGACACACAAGGAATTTGTCTTTGGTGCATATGCTCTCAGTGTACATAAAAGAAAAGATACATTTGTCAAGAATCATGAGATACAACACTAGATTGTCATAGGGTACAAATAAGCAATCTGGAAACAATCAATATTAATATAAATTGTAAGGATACAAGCAATAAGTTACAGTCATACAGTCATAAGTGGGAGGAGATGGGTGATAGGAATGATGAGAAGACTAATAGTAATAGTAATGCAGCCTTAGTGAATAGTTTGAAGTGGTAAGGGAATTATTTATTTAGCAGAGTGATGGCATTCGGGAAAAAACTGTTCTTGTGTCTAGTTGTCTTGGTGTGCAGTGCTCTATAGCGTTGTTTTGAGGATAGGAAGTGAAACAATTTATGTCCAGGATGCGAGGGGTCAGTAAATATTTTCACAGCCCTCTTTTTGACTCTTGCAGTATACAGGTCCTTGTTAAGTGAATCATGCAGTCATTGAACGAATCCGACTTCCCCATTGACTTTGCTTTTGGAAGTAACTGGGCAGATCATAAATAGCAATCCCCTGATCTTGTGATGCTGCAACCAGTATAAATTCATGCTAATTGACGAGTGTAGAATTTTGAACATATGACCACAGGAATGCTGCAACAGCATTTTTTTCACTGCTGTTATAACTTTGACTGGATGCTAAATGAATGGTTGAAAATCAAGGACTACCTCTGCCAATTCAAGGTAAATCCCTGGGGTGAATTCATTGATCTGCTTCAATGATGCTATTCAGTCAAAGTTTCCGTGAATTAAAGCACCTTGAAATATATACAATTCCACAAAGGAGGAGTGGGATGAACATGTCAAGTCTCCCGACAACTTAACTTTACAAGTTAAGATAAGATACGTAGAATCCTAAAATACAATCATCCTGTTGTAACCATACATAGAGTAGCATGAGCTGGTGGATAAACTAGGTTTGGAATAATCTGGCCAAAATGGGTTAGCATTATCCTTACTGTTAGTGAATGCAGCATGCAGCATGCAGTATGTGGCAAAGGTACAACTCATGCTTATAAGCAAGTATACCAGGGGTGGGTTCTAACTTACCTTGCCACCGGTTCCTCCCATGCCACATGGGCCCGCATGCATTGTGTGCTGTGCAGCATGCCGCACACGCATGTGCAGTGCAAAAAACCAAGCTTCTGCACATGCGCAGAAGCAAAAAACAAGATGGCGGCGCCTACAGCACCGCCATTAGAGACGGTTCAGGGGTGTGGCCAACCAGCAATCGCTCCTGGTTCGGCGAGCTGGGGAAAATTCCCTCTACCAGTTCTAAAGAACCGGTCCGAACTGGGAGCAACCCACCTCTGAAGTATACCATCTTTATCTTTATGTGCAAGCCAAGATAGAGCAAATCTAATAATGAATGAATAAAATGGAAGAAATTAACTCAAGTACATATGTTGCTTAATTATGAGCATAGGCATCACTTCCATACCACAACATTCCAAAATCCTTTAAAAAATGTCATGTTGCAACACTAAAACACAAGCTCCGCTGTTTCCTATGCATGTTATAACATCACATGCAAGTTTTAAAGGGGTAGAGTCTACATCATAATGTCATGATGCCTATTTGCTCACTTGTCTCAACCTTCCTAGGGGTAGAGTCTACATCATAATGTCATGGTGCCCATTTGCTCACTTGTCTCAACCTTCCTAGACTTCTATGATTGGCGAAATAAGAGGAAAAAGAAAAATGTAATACAGCTGAATAAATATATTCAATTTTGCAAAGTTCACGAAAACTGTATATGAATGGAATTAAAAGTATAGGAGTATTGATGAATGGCACCATTAAAATATCTGCCCAAAAGTATGTCTAGATGCCATCTAAACTGTTGTAGGTGTATACGAAGATGGGAATTTGAATGTTTGTGGTAATTTCATGTTAGGTTCCAGTAGAACCGGCAATGAGTTTTTAGAAAGATTATATATCATTCTGAATCACTATGATCCAATAGGGGAAAAAAACCTGCTGTGTGACATAAATGGATTTTGGCAATAAGATAAGAGAGAACAGAAAAAGCAATGGAACCCAAAAATGAATGACAATGGGTTAGGGTTGACATTGAGGAAAAGCTTAACATCTACTTGCGGTACACTTTGTGGTCAAGCAGCATGACTTTCCATCTCCAGCTATCCCTATATTCAAACAAGCTGAGAGTTACGGCCATAATTTAAACAAGCTGAGAGTTACGGCCATAATTTAAAAAGAAGCAAGACTAAAAACAAATTCCATACACAGTGTAGAATGTAAGAGAGAATATGGAAATTAAGTCTGGGCCCATCTTTTGTTCTGATCTGTAATGCTCTGTATTAAGATTGTCCTCTTTTAATGGGTTTCGAAAGAATTTCTTGCATAATGGCACTTTAGTCATTATGTTAACGTCAACAAACAAGGCAGATTAATGTTTCAAATCCTGAGCTGTCTCGCGGATGGCTTATTAGAATTACAGGCAGATCTTCATTAGAATGAATGGCATCTGATTTTCCCAGCTCGCCACAACAGGGGCACCCTCTTGCCTGAGTGTCACCCTGCCGATGACAACGTTGGCCATTATGAATGACACTCCACAATTCGTTACTTCCTGCCTCAAATTGTAGTTAATCTTTCATCCAAACTGTACACATGTGCAGCTTTAAGTGGGCTATTGCAGCAAGTACCCAGTAATGCTGCAAGCACATGGAGACTGACAGAAGGTAAATTGCTTGTCAGGAGGTCTGTATTTCAATTCACAGCATATTCCAAACACGTCGCAGCAAAAGCTCTCCACAACAGCTGCTTTCATTGCTAACTATTTTTGATGTAAATGTCAATAAAGCTCCAGGCTCTTTCATATTTGGGGCCAAGACTGTCCATCTTTCCCTATGCGGGCTGGCAGGTTGAGTTCCATTTATCTACTCTTAGGAGCATGTCTTGTAATAATGATTGTCTCCAGAGACTGTTTAGGGTGATTGAAAGCAGTGATTGGGACAATAGGCTGCTGGATTTCATTGCTGGAGTGGGCTGACAGGTGACTGCTTTTATATCCTTTCATCTGGTGGAGAAGGACTTTTTTTTAAATAGAAAAGTGCCACATGTTTACAGCTGATCAACAGACAGATACAGATTGCTACCCTGAGGGCACCTGTCCTACAGTTCTCTTTACAATTATTTGAAATTCACTTATATTGCCACAGCAAAGTCCAAAGGTTTTGTTTTCTTTTTTTAAAAAAAGGAGTGGTACTTTTTCAAGGCGATCATTAGAAAATGAGAATCAAGGAATATCCACATTGCAATATATGGCATTATGGTACTTAGTCATGATAAACTACAAAGCTTATACATGTCTCAGTAATCCATTTTTTTGCATTAATATTCCTATTACAGTCCTTCTTTTGTGACAATTAAGGAAGTCTGCACATTAACAATCCATAACTGCAATTCAAAAGCCATTGGAGCAACATCAAACGTTGTCTCTTGTATTAAGTTTATTTATCTCATTTACAGTCCATCCTTCAAGTGGCTTAGTAAGAAAGGTCTATATTTCCTATTGAGTAAATTATTGTCCCTCCAATCCCTGCTGGTGGTGAGAAGGGCTGAGAAAGGTAAAAGGTGGACCTAACCCTTTTCTTCTACTTTCTGTTTTTCTGACATTTTCTTCTTTCTTTCTGTGAGCAGCAGGTTGACCAGGAAGATGATGGATGTAACAGGCAGAAGGAATAACATTGAAAAAGAAGAGCATGTGGCACTACCAAGACAATAGGCAGATAAAAGAAATTTGAGTGTGGGCTAGAAATACAACCTAAGAAAAAGTCTCAGAAAAGATTCTCCCCAATTCTTGGAAAGGTAAATGGAGGGAGGAAGCACAATCAGACCTGAAAGATTCTGTTACCATAACCCTATCATAAAAATAGTATTGGCATATGTGACTTTGGTTTCTTAGTCTGGTCTATTTTGTAGGGTTAACACTAGCTAATTAGCTTCTAAAGGAGGATAATGGTCTATATTGAACAATGGATTAAAATTGCCAAGAACTGCTATTGTGAGATGGGCACTAAACCAACAAACAACCTATAGGTCATATAGCATGTGATTAATTTACATTTACGTAACAAGAAAGAAACTCAAATACAGGCTTAATCTGCCTTTTATAAGGCAGCTTTTTGCAGCTGGGAGCCTTATGATGATAACAACTGTTATTTTCAGGTGCCATGGTCAACAACCATGCAGGCTAAGAATTTGAGCTTGGCTTGGAGATACTAGTAGGGAAGTGTAGCTATCGTATACTCTTAACTGAAGATTGGTACACTCCTAATTGGGATGGCTGTCCTCTTCCACCGAGCATGCAGCTTTGGAAGGGATGCATATGGAGTAGTGAGGGAAGAAGGGGACACTGTCTAGCCAATCAGATCATCTGAATCAACCCTGGTGATCAATGGGGTGACAGATGTCACAGCCAGGTCACCTTCACATCCAGGCTAAGAACTTAGAGACCTCATCCCTAAGATATATAGAAGAGAACAAGCTTCTATAGGAACGATATTCAAAATTCAATATTAGTATTTTTTACATGATGAATTTTACACACTTCCTGTGAGAAATACTAACATCAGCCTCATTCTATGACTCCCCATTCCCAGGATAGATAAGCTTTGCATGGTATATAATATCTACTCTCGGCTTCTTTTGTTTATATGAAGTGATGATGTAGTTTAGTTTTCTGCTTGTAAATAAATCTTCTGATTTCAGTGGTATGTAAAAAGGTTTGCAGTTTTAAATTGATTTTAGAAAAAAAAGTTCAAAAATGATGATGACCCTTTGCTTACCACCATATACAGTAGGAAGCTTATGCTGAGAAGGCTATCAATTAGAATTCTAGAAACAATATGGCAAATGGTAAGAAATTATTCACTCCGAACCAGCATCTGGCTCATTGGCAGACCCCAAAGGCAGTTGTGTTGGCACCTTTGAAATTCCCAATGAGTCTGTGCAGTTGCCTATGGTAACACTGCAGATGGGATCTGTCCTTTTCTCTCTCTCTCTCTCTCTCTCTCTCTCTCTCTCTCTCTCTCTCTCTCTCTCTCTCTCTCTCTCTCTCTCTCTCTCTCTCTCTCTCTCTCTCTCTCTCTCTCCTTTGCTTACTATGTTCCCCTCCATTCACTTTCATTTCTCCACAAGGCTTAGACACATTCAGTCAGTATTCCCACTTTACATAATGATGTAGAATCCTCCAATATAAAAAAGAAAGACAATTTTTAGAAGGCTCTCTAACTGTTCTTCATAGGCAAGAAAAAAGAAGATATAAAGTATACTTCATATTTTAGGCAGACCTTTCAGAGAGAAAGCGGCACTGTTGATATTATTACCTCAGCTTTTAGAAAAAATTGTTCTTAAATCACTATCTCCTAGAGTTTTAAGCATACCCCTTTTCTCCTGATGGATTTTTCCAGCACCCATACTTTTCCAGCAAAGTATGTCCCCTTAAGTAAGCCATCAAACACAAAAATATATTTAATACATTTATATTTAATTTTTTGTCAAAAAAATTCCAGTGTAGCTTTAAATATTCTTCTCAAGTATATTAAGGACTAAAAGCAAATGAATATACTACAAATCAAAACACCCACAAACCTTGTATTCCTATTTTAGTGTAATGTCTCAGCTTCAAATATCTCATCTGAATATAGCATTATCTACTTGGGTAGATGTGCTGTTTTTTCTATCCCAGAATAGTAAAAAGATGTATTTGCTGCCACAGTTTTTCCACTCTTAGTTTTTAAAATCTTTTCTTGGAACTAGGGATATTCAAACATTTGATTTTGTCCTTTTTTTAAAAAAAAGTATGTTTTTTGTTCCTCCTGGGCTGTGGTCTACATTCAGCAAACTGCTGCATTTCAGAGTTCTTTAAATTCTGTGATACAGCTCAAATTATTATTTTTAAAACCACCTACACAAGTCCATGCTTAGTATAAAACATTGCTAAAATGCCTCCTTTGTGTGAAAATCTATTAAACATAGTTTTAATATGAATTTTTATATGAATTTGGCAGTTTACGAGAAAATTGGGATGGTACAGATGTATGAATAAAGGGATTAGAAATAGATACAAGCTAGAAATAGATTGATCCAGCCATCTCTACAGAGAAATATTCAATTTCTCTGTAGAGATTGCTGGATAGGGCCCAACAGATCAAATAAAACAAATGGATCTGGTAGACAGAACAAATTCTTTTTTACTTCCCACTATATTGAAAGACTTTCAACAGTATAGTACAGTATAGTCTGAATCTGACAATATGTCTTTCTTGTGAAGTTTAGCTTCAAGTCATTAAACATTCACACATACTGGGCCATCTTCACACATTACTATTTTTCCTACAAGGAGAATATTTTTTCAAAATGGAATGGGTGAAGCAGCCTGTACTATGTCGACCAGGATTCAAACAGATGGCTTGAGTAAGTCCATCTGTCCTCTTCAGGATTCCTATGAGTAGCTATAAGTTATCTCATTTCAAAGAGATCAGACGCACACCTTAGAATACTGTACAAACCTTCCTTCTTGGGTTTACTGTTATTGTTACAAATACAATTGAGTAGCAGTTAGTTGCAGTCCGAAAATGAGGTTCTTCAGTCCTGCCAAAGAAGATAGAAACATCATCTTAGCCACATTCTGAAAAAAGGGTACTTAAAAATTCAGGTCAGAAAACAACAACTACTTTATGAAGGATGAATATTATTCAGAAATACAGTGATAGACATGAAATAAAAATATACATAAGCTGCTTCCATGGAGTATAACTGGACAAGAATGTTTGTTTGTTTGTTTGTCTAATATATTGTGTTTAAAAACCAACCATCTCCCTCACAGAGAGATTCTGGACGGTGTACTAATAGATATAAAACATGTAAATCAGCGGTGTCAAACTCGATTTCATTGAGGGCCGCATCAGTGCTGTGTTTTACCTCAGGGTGGTGGTGGCCAGGGTGGGTGTGGCCAGCTTGACATCACTCATGTTGGGGGCACCTGTGGTGGCCAAGTGCTAAGGCAGGATTTCCCTCAGACCCTCCCTCACTCTCATTATAATCTTCCTTCCTTCCTTCCTTCCTTCCTTCCTTCCTTCCTTCCTTCCTTCCTTCCTTCCTTCCTTCCTTTTTCTTCCTTCTTCCTTCTCCTTTCGTCTTCCTTCCCCTCTTTCCTTATATTTCATTCCTTGCTCTCTTCCCAACTTTCCATCTTTTTCTTTGTCTTTCCTCTTTCCCTTTCTCCTTTCCTGTCCCTTCTTGCATGCTCAAATTAAAAGGGGGAAAAATCTCCTTTTGTTTTGTTTTTAGTTTGTTTTGGTAGCTAAAATGGAGCTCAGGGGGCACGTGCACCTCCCCATGCTCCATTTTCACTGGCAGAGGCACCATGGGCCAATCCTTTGCTGTTTCCAAGGTAGATGCAGAGGTGAAATGTTAGTTCAGTTAGTTCAGTTAGTTCAGGCAAACCAGTTCAGACCGGTTTGCCTGAAGAGGTAGTAAAAAATGCTGTTGGATTTCCTGCTTTCTAGCTAATCTAAATCACGTGGCACAGCTGATTCCTCCCCCTCACTGTTCTACTTACCTTTGCAGACTCTGATGGCTTCAAAATGCTCCTTTTTCAGGGCTGTACAGTAGTGCCTACGGCGAGCATGTGTGTGCAGTGCACGAAGCATGCGCAAAGTGAACCAGTAGCAGACTTCAGAGGATTTCACCCCTGGGTAGATCTAAGCACCCCATGGGCCAGATCCAGCCTGCAGGCCTTGAGTTTGACACCCCTGATGTAAATGGTAACATATTATATGAATTATCAATGTGTGGTATGTAAAAAAATCTGGCAAATAAAGTTAGAAACAAATTTATTTTAAATTGTTGTAATTTACCTTTAGTTCTAATACTCTTTGAGGTTTTCCAGCTACTTAAAAGTTTATAATAACTTTCATCTTTAGATCAATGAATAAAATAAAATTATATATGTAATCTGCAGCAGAGATTTGAGGTTCTGAAAATTCAGACAATGTAGGTATGGGGCATTTAAAAAATTTCCAGCAAGAAATTGATGGTAAAATAGAAGAAAAGGAGGGAATATATTTAAAAAGTAAGATAATTAAGGTAAAATTAAGATAATGAAGCCACTAACTTTACCAAAGGGAAAATGAAATGTAATGGACAGGGGGAAAAAATCAAATTAGGGGAAAAAATGAAATAGAAAAGACAAAAGAAGGACAATCCTATTGGGTACATATTAAAACTCTATTGACATTCATTCTTCCTGCCTCTTCACTGCGCTTTTTCCTATACCCCTTGTCTAGCCAAAATTAGTTTCCATTTGTAATTGAAAACTCTATATTTCCAAAAGGAATGCCAGGCATTGAAAATTCTCGTGCAAATCAGCAACTACATATCATAATTTATATTTAATGTAATGTTATAATATTTTAAACAAAAATTGAAAATATTTCATTATGGTTCTCCTTTTTTGTGTTTCCAACTTCAAAAATGTTCAGAAACAGAGCCGTGTCTGAAATATAAGGCTCTTCCACATTGTAATTGTAAACTGCTGGACCCCCTTCTGTAAACCAGTTGAAAATAAAACTGGCTTAAAAATAGCTTTCTGGATTTCATCCCATCCTCCACTTTGGCCACAATGATGGCTTGATGTTCTGCCTAAACCATGATTATCACAGCTCTTGTTTGATGGATTTCCCTGATTTTTTACCTCTCCTGGACCAGTCAATTAAAAAAAGAAACACCTTAATTTTGTTATTTCTGCTATCACCAAGACTAGAAGGGGAATGGGGAAGAATTTTTGTCAATTTCACTTATTAAAAAAAGAAATGTTCAATTTGTTAAAAAAAACTGAACATTTTTTTAAACAAACCCTGCTTTTTAGTTTTCCACATATGAAGTCGTAAAAAATACGATGATACAAATGGATCTGGCCAATAGACAGGTTTGCTTTCTGCTTGTCCATCTTCCACATTTATCATCTGCAAGCTGTACTGCATCAAAGGCACAGCTGAATTTCCTCCCCCTCCTGTCCCAGCTAGTGGTTTGATTTAGCAATCATATTCTAATAGACAGAACACTAATAGAATAAAACACTTCCTTACTCAACAGCTATTTAACTGGCAAAACCAAGTTGGCACATGTAAGGACTTAAGCTCCAGCTTTTTGTTTCAGACATCTTCTGCCTTTCCATTTCAGGAACCTAGCTGGGATTTGGCTATATCCACCCTCATTTCTTCAGAAGGATAATGAAACTTAGCTAATATTGGTAGGAGCCCTAGCCTAAAAAATGCCACTTATTGACTGGCCTCAGGTCACCCAGGCTCTAGTCCACTCTTAGCCATGAAAGCTCATTGGGTGACCTTAGCTTTCTCTTGGCCCAGCTGTGAGAAACAGACTCACCAGTCAGAAATTTGACAGAGTCATAAAGTGAAGCAGCAAGCAGTTTGTTGCATGTAAAATACATTCCTGCAAGAGCAGGTGGCTAAGAGGTAGGCACACCAAGGAATACATTTCTTCAACTTTTTATTCCCTCCATCTAAACCAGTGTTTCTCAACCTTGGCAGTTTGAAGATGTGTGGACTTCAATTCCCAGAATTCCCCAGCCAGCGTTGTTGACTGGGGAATTCTGGGAGTTGAAGTCCACACATCTTCAAACTGCCAAGGTTGAGAAACACTGATCTAAACCATAAATCCCTCCCTGCAGCCCCTTTTGACAATCTTCCCGGAATGCCTGTTTCTCCATGAATTTCCCCATGCTTAATCTGTTTCCCCACTGTTTGCCCAGTTCCCCTTTTTCCATACTACCTTTTGTCCCTTTTTAAAATTTCTTAACCTATATTTCTTGTTTCCTTACAATCCTTGTAGCATAAGCATAATAAATTGAGGCAAGTGGTTAATTAATTTCTCCACTATATTACTAGACTGTGTGGTTAATACTGTTAATCTGCTTGACCAAGCTGACTCACTTATTTGGAATAACAGTCTCTTCCTGTTTTCCAGTCTTGAACTTTTTAACCTTTAATGTCCCAATGTCCTACTGAACATATAAACCCACATCTCTCAAAAATTGCTTTCTTTGCAAAAACAACACTATCTTCATTAGTTTCTTACACAGCCAACATCAAAGCAACTGTTGATATGGCAAAAGAGGTAGGAGGGAATACTCCATATACGAGGGTGAGTCAAAAATAATTCCATTTTCTTTAGGACAGGTATAATTACCAACACAGGAACATGTAGCATACATCAAAATGAAGCTGGTCCTCTGTGGATCACATCTCTACTTCTCAACAAAGTTACTGTTTCTCTCAATAGCAATGTTCCACCTTCGAATGAGAGCATGTATCCCTGCCTCGTAAAATTTTGTTGACTGTTCTTTGAGCCACTTCTTCACTGCAGTTTTCACTTCCTCATCACTGGAATAATGTTTGCCTCTCAAACCCTCTTTCATGGGGCCGAAGAGATGATAGTCTGAAGGTGCTAAATCTGGTGAGTATGGAGGATTATTATTCCAGTGACAAGGAAGTGAAAACTGCAGTGAAGAAGTGGCTCAAAGAACAGTCAACAAAATTTTACTAGGCAGGGATATATGCTCTCATTCGAAGGTGGAACTTTGCTATTGAGAGAAACGGTGACTATGTTGAGAAGTAGGGATGTGATCCACAGAGGACCAACTTCATTTTGATGTATGCTACATGTTCCTGTGTTGGTAATTATACCTGTCTTAAATAAAATGGCATTATGTTTTGACTCACCCTCGTATGTCTCCTTGAGTTCCTGAATGAAAAGTCAGGATATTAATCCAACAAATAAATCATTGCTTAATGATAAATTGGAAAGATGCTTAACTGTGGCCCTGTAATCTAGATAGGCCACTTAGCAGGTGGTTATATATCCGAGAACAAAGATTCCTCATCTCTGATTCAGAGCTTCATGACTATTATAACTTCCCACTTATTTCCCATCAGTTTTTGCCCAATTTACTTAGTGTGTTGCTGAATTATGGGTTACTTGAAATATCTAACCATCTTCAAAGGATTTCTGTCTAGAATATGTTTTTCCCAGCTTCCATTTGCACTGCTTGAATGCCAACATCTGTAAAGTCATAATTTATAATATTACACTGGCAGTGCTAATGGTGTTCCCCTCTAAGAAGGTATTTGCTGATGCATGAAGTGTTAGGACAAGCCTGTTTAATGACACAGATATATAAATAATAAAAGATTTCAGAAATTGATAGGAACTAATATATAAGCAAAATTGAGGCAGGAGAAAAGAAAGGGCCATTTTTATTCTGCTTCATTGCCAAAAGAACTGCTGACTTTCATAAAGAAAGTACAAAGGAGATAGATATGAGACAGAGAAGCCATGGTTTCATTTTTATAAGACATATAAATAGAAATCCATGCATAACTTTAGTAAATGTATTGCCAACACAGCAAATGGGGTGTAAAATACAGAAGGGCTACTTTGTAATAATATTCATTAATACTTCAGTTAAATCAACAGACTATGAAGGAAGGAGAAAGCAGGGGAAATATAAAATGTAAGTATTTGGGAATATTTAAAAAAATTCCCATATTTATTAGCACTAGCATTTGATTTTTCCACAGTTATGAGTCAGGCATAAGGAGAACTACATCATGTTAACAGCTGAGCTAGAAAGGACCACAGGGTGCACCCTTTTTTTTCAAGCGAGAGCAGAACTGTCATTCTTGCTTTGTGTCTTCTGCTGTTTTAAGAGCCCCAGTGAACATAGTGTTTGTATCCACCCCCTCAGAGCACTTCATTTTCACAGGTTCTTTTGCTCTCTCACCAACTTTCACTTCCTTATTAAAAACAAAAATAATATGAAGCTAAAGGCATGCATCTAGATCTTTATGTCTGGTCAAAGAGTTGGAACAAATATTCTCTTCTTTCTCCTTATCCTTCTTATAATTAATTTCACCAAGAGAATGTGCATACCCTCCATTTCACTACCTGTGTCCTGATAGCTCATTGGTTACATTAGCTTCCCAGATTTCAGGAGTTTCAGGTGATTATTTAAATTCCAGTATATCATCTACATAATTTGAAGGCCAGGACAACTGATATCTTCCGCATATGCTGAGTTCAGAAGTGGAAAGTTCACACTATCAATAGAGTCAGATAATCATGCTATAACAGCTGTTTACAAACTCATCAGATTTCCATGTGATCACAGTTGTCTTCCCAAGAAGCCAGTATGTGTCAGCAGCCAGTCAGGAACATGGAGTTGTGATAGTAAAATATGTTATTTAGCTCTTGGCCAGATTCTATTAAAAGCAGATGGCAAACTGATATCATCATAGAACTCAAGGTCACCCAATGGAACTGATTGGCAGTTCAGAACACACAGAATAAAACACTTCCTCACCCAAAGCATAGCCATGGCCATGAGATCTAGCAATAACAATTTCCAGACAGTTTTAAAATGGATTTATCCAGGGCATGTTGGGTAGGACTATGAATAGTTGCTCGATAGGCTGATTAAACAGAGCCTCCATGATCTAAATATTAGTTGCTGGAGGGATAATGGCAGAATGGCGTTTATGCCTGACTTGTGGATTTCTAGAGGTTTATTATGAGGAACAAGATATTGAAGCAGATGGGACCTGGGTGTAATGAAATACAGTACTTCATTATAGGGAGCCAGGCTTTGAAGACTACATTGATTTGCCAGATGGTGGACCACTATGTACACATGTGCATATATGCAACTATACACAAAGGCTTTGCCATCATGCTCCCTGACAATTTTTAAATCCAATTCTCCAATTTGATAAAGATGTCTACCCAGCAGTCTTGTTACCAGAGGCAAGAATAGTAGCAGTGCCTGAAATAAACTGAACAGATCCAGGTCTTATAGCCACACATTTCATTTAATTAAAATGATGCAAAGATCTAATGGTTGCAGTTAAAGGGAGAGGAAATTTGATTTATTCTGCTGCCCATCTCTTTGTGATTCTAGCTTGAGAGAGATAACCATATTTAACGGAGTGGAATAGGTGTAGCCTAAACCAGCAAGCACAAATGCTACCCAGATGTAATGCAATTCATAAGAAGGGGGATAGGTGGAAGCGAATGAATGGAAACGTCACTCCATTTCATACATAACTAAAATTAGTTGCCTGTCATGTACTGTTAATATGGGCAGATTGGATATTGTTCTTTTTGTTTTTGTTTTTTGCCCATCTTTTTTCAAGGATTTTGGAAATAAGGAGTGAAATGGATGCTTGAAGCACCCATTTTCATTTCAATTTTACCCAAATTGGCTGCTTTTCCCATGGAGAAGGGGGACTATGGGAAAATCAAAAGTGTAAGCCTATGCAAAGTGTAAGGCATGCATTTCCCATTATTTCTCCCAAATCTTCCCAAACACAAGAGGGAAAATATTTGCTTCATCCACTCCAATGAAATCATAACATCACTAATTTGGCCCTTATGGCCCAAAAATTTATAAAACATATTCCAAAAAATTTATAACACATACCTGAATCCTCCACAAAGTAAATTTACACAGTATAGGATCATTGACCAAAGATATGGGAAAATGATAAAACTGGTAGAAAGCCAGCAAGAGAGACAGGATTGAGAACTCATGTTTACACCCTTTTTCTCAGATGGTACCAGGAGTGAAGAAGTTATTCCAAAATGAGCTGTTCCAATTCTAATTTTTCAAATCATTGCACTGAATATTCAACATTAATAATTGTGCTTTATTTGCCATTACATTTTCAAGTTAGTTTTTGCCAGATGAGCTAATGTGAAATGATCCCCCCCCATCTCCACCACTTTTTGGCTGATGGCTGGTTATGTTTCAAGTATAAAATTAGTATGAAAAATATTTCTGGTATGTGTGTTCCATTAAGCTTTGTGGACCTGAATAAATGTGAGACAGTCCTGCATATCTTCCAAATTCTAGATTCAGGATTGTCCACAGCTTATGGTTAAAAAAAATCAAGATGATGACCACAATAGTACATTCAGAGTTCTTCCTGGTTTAAGTTGCAATGAATAAAAAAATCAGAGGGAACTTCAATTGCATCAGCATGAGTTCCATCTTGATTCGTTTTTTAATCACTTGCAGGTACAGACAATGAAAATAAAATGGCAAGTGGCTACTCTTCTGTATTTGTCACATACACTACAACATAGTACAGCCAGAGTTGCATCAGCAGCCACCTCTATCTTGACAAAAATGGCATTTAGAAGTGGAAAAACCAGATGATAAGTTCATTCTTTGCCTGTGGGTGAAGAATTTCGCATTGTGAAATGTCTCTGAAATTCTGTATACAATATTTCATTTTGCATCACCAGTTTACCTAATCATAATCTCTTCATTGATAAGTGAAGATATATTGCAATAATCTGATAGAAAGTGGAGAAAAAAGACTGCTTAAAATGTCCACCCACTTTTTCAAGGACATCCTTTACCTTTGATTGGTTTAGACCCCTAAAATGAAAGATTCGGCTAAGACAAAAACTAAATTTGATTTCATTTCATTTACATTTAATTATAATTCAATATAATTAATATAATTATTTCAGTCATATATTTAATCTTTTCCCTTTCCTGTCTCATTAAAATTATAATTTGGTATTAACTACTTCAGGTCTTTGAGAACAGTACTTATTTTATTTTTTAATTCAAAACATTTATATAGCCACCCATCTTACTGTATATCGATCTGAGTAGCCAAGGCTCTTAGAGACCACAAGACTCACTGGGACTTAATTTAAATATCTTGGAATTATGGGTTATATTCTGTTTTGGCTTCTATTAAAAGTGCTTCTCCTTCTGTAGGACTGTGCACATAATTTTATATCAATCCTTTCTGTCTAAGCAAATCAATAGCCAATATTCCATACCATTCTGTAATTTCTTCCAACTTTTCTGATTAAATATATAGAGGTGGGGCAGGGCTGCTGTAGTCAGTTCACCATAGCAAGCGGGGAAAATCAATGCATGTCTGCAAAACCACTACTGGATATGACTCAGTCTGCTTCTGAGATTTGTTTAACATAATGTTAACACTTTTCCCGTATATAACATCTTCCCTTCCCACCACTTTACATTTTCATTCAAATACTTGGACCACAAATACAAGGCAGTCGGATTGTATGGCTATGAAAGAGACGGATGTTTAAAAACCCTCTGAAGTGGCTCTCTTCTACAGCATCAATAAGAGTTCCTTGCCAGAACTCAGCAGCAGGTTCAGGGAACAACTGAGAATATTCAAGCAAACGTTCGCTTCTTTCAGGGCCTCCTTTGATGCTGGATCAGATTCTCTCTTGGACTTCAAGATCCTAGCACCTCTTCTGCTACCAGCTCCAACTGATGATGAGCTACATCTGGCCTGTGAAATGAAAACAGCAAAACCTTTGATTCCATCCAAGTGAAGTAGATCGTCAGCATCTGCTCAGTCAACATTTGCCAGGATGGATGATACCTTGTCAAAACTTTGATCATTTCAGAAGTGGAATTCCATTTTTTTTAAGACCACATTTTCAATACGTTGAAAATATGAGAATATCTACCGCTTTACATAAGGAATCTCCCAGTTTCTTTGTCTGTATATTCTTAAGCTTAACAAATGTTAAAGAGAAAGAGTATCAATTGTTTACTTGAAAAATCTGCAGAAACCATTATTTATTTGTGAGAACTACCCTCTGGAATCTCCTCTTGCATTCTTTGGCCTATCCTCCATGCATGCTCAGCTTCATCCTTTTGTTACCTCTTTTGTGCCTGTAGCCTCTCCTTCTTCATCCCCTCCTTTCTGCCCAGCCTAAGTTTCTGTCTTCCATGACCCAATGCATTTCATTTGCTCAGCATCTTTCAATGTATCTGCTACTACTTTCTCTCTTTCATCCACCCATCCACTGTATATTCTTAATCTCTGCCAGGCAACATTTGGCTTGTTCTACTCAAACCAACTATTACAGGGGTGTCAAACTCGCATCACCATGGCGTCGTCATGTGACGTATCGTGACTTTTTTCCCCTTTGCAAAACTGGGCATGGGCGTGGCCAGTGCATGATGCATGTGGCCCGCGAGCCACGAGTTTGACAGCCCTGAACTATTACATGCCTCTAGTACAACTATTACATTGGCCTCTCCCACCAAAGTTCTTGCACAAATTATTATTATAGTTGCTCGCAGACTCAGCCAGATGTTTAGACTGGATTTGGCCTTTCCCCTCAATTTTATTCTATTGAATCCTTTCCAAGGACTTGGGATAGGCAGATGTTATTGTTTAATATTATTAAAGGTATTGTCACAAGATGTAAGTTCTTTTAAGTAAAATTGCCTTTTGCAATTGGCTGATGATGATTTTGTCAATGCTGATGATATTCTAGTGGTATTCCAAATGTTTGGGATTGCACCCAAGGCAGCTATTACTATTCTATTTTTGCTTTCTTTTGCCACAGTCATTCCACTTCTTCTATTATAATTATTACTGTGATTAGTTGCATAATCATCCAGAAGTTTAAACTTCTTATTTATTTAAATTTATATGCCACCCAATTCCTAGCAACCAGGGGCGGGTTGCTCCCTTACCAATACCGGTGCGCTGTGCGTGCATCTCCACATTTTGTGCGTGTGCTCACTCGCTATGCACACATGCCCCCTTGCATGATTTTGCTTCTGCGCATGCATGGAAGCAAAATCTCGCCAAAATCTTGCAAGGGGACACGAGCGCGCGATTTCGGTGAGATTTTGCTTCCGCGCATGTGCAGAAGCAAAAAAGCCCCAAAATTCTTTAAAAAGATGGTGACGTGCGGGATGGACCGGCGAAGATGGCACCGGAGCGGTCGCACGCAAATTGCGCGATCAGCTGCTCCCTACCGGAGCTATGCACCGGACCGCACCGGTAGGAACCTACCACTGCTAGCAACTCTGGGCTCTGCATCATGTAATATATGGAGCTGGACTAGAAATTGAAAGATCAGTGATGCACTAGAGCTGGCTTATACCACTTGCGAGAGCCAATTGTAACATTTTCTGGAATTGGTGAGCCTCTGTACCTTGTGCACCAAACATCTTATCCACATCTAATGGCATAGTAGCAACAGTAGGAATCAGCAGGAATAAGTTCTTAAACATTACCGCTACCAACACTGGCAGAGGTCCAGATTCTAGTCCTACCTTAGACATGGAAACTGACCGAGTGATTTTGAGCAATTATTTTCTTTTAGGCCTAAACTAGAAAATAAAAATTATATTTATATACCAAACCCTTCAGAATCAGTTTGTAGATTACAGTCCAAAACCTTCAGTAAAGGGACCTCCATCTAGCAATGGCTTGATATGCACACACACACACACACACACACAAGCATACATACAGAGAAAAACAAATCAGGAATGGAATGGAATGGAATGGAGTGGAGTGGAATGGAATGGAATGGAACAGCATGCAATATAATATCCTAACTGGAATTCTAAATTATTATTCAAATATTTAGTGTTTAATTTTCAATTTGTTGGTATTATTTCTAATTTGCATTATGTTTAGCAGAATTCAAAGTCTGGTTGGCTGGAGGTTACAATCTCTGTGCATCTCCTCCGAATTGTCCTTCCAATTCAGGATTGAGGTCATTGGCAGAGTAATCTGAGAAAGGGAGCATCTGTTTCAAAAAATACCTGGCCTGTGGATTGATTCAGTAACACGCTTTTGGTTGCTGCCAATCTCACAATCTTCATAGGCACAAACGCAAACCAAACCAGAAAAGAAATCAAACATGCACAAAGGTTTGGTTTAAAAGAAACATTCAGTTCAGCTCCGGCTCCTGCCAAATGAGATTCAGGCCAAGAAAAGATAAAGGAAAGAATGTCCATTTATACTGAAAACATACAAGGACACCTGAGGGCAGCAGCTCTATAGAAGGACAATATGATCTTTCCATTTAATTGTAGTGAAGACAAAGTATAGTTTTTCCATTGCTCTGGCCTCTTTCCTGAAAAAAGATCAGGGGTGGGTTCCTCCTGGTTCGGACCGGATTGCCTGAACTGGTAGCGACCCACTGGTGACATCACTGTCGGTGCCGCTCCATGCACGCCGCCATCTCTTTTTTGGGGGGATTTTGTGCGAATTTTCCCCCTTCCGCGGCTTGAAAAAGGGCCTGCCCGCCCGCCCACGGGTGAATTCTGACCTTTATTTCTTCACCCAAAGCACAGCTGATGAGTTCCTCAGCTGTGTTTCGGGCTCATTCCTGCTTCTGAGCATGCGCGCCAGCCAAATTGCACGAGGGGACGCGTCGCGATGCGAACCAGTGGTGAAGGTAAGTGGAACCAACCCCTGATCAAGATACTTTATTTCTATTTGCACCTCTATGAGATTTCTAAACACCATAGAACAGACAATTAGTTGTATTACTCTCCTAAAAATACTAGCCTGGAATTGTGTTCCATATAATCTACCATTCACACAGAAGTTTTGTCTATATACTGTATTTTTCGGAGTATAAGATGTACCTTTTTGCCCTCAAAAAGAGGGTGGAAATGTTGGTGCATCTTATACACTGAATACAGCCATTTTTGGCCTCCCACCCCCACATCCCATTTTTGCGAAAAACAGGCAATTTTTTTGCAAAAATTGGGGCATTTTTGCCTTCCCCCACCCCCTGGGAATGCTCTGCAGACTTCCCAAACCCTCTGCATGCCCTGTTTTTGCAAAAAAAAATGAGCGAAAAATGGGCCGTTTTTCTCAAAAACAAGGGTGTTTTTGCCTTCTAATTACCCTATCTAGCATGACTGGAGGGGGAATTCTGGAAGTTGAAGTCCACTAGTCTTAAAGCTGTCAAGTTTGAAGACTCCTGGGTTAGGGGTGCAAGGGTCTTCAAACTTGGCAAGTTTAAGACTTGTGAACTTCAACTCCCATTCCTGAGCTAGCATGACTGGAGGAGGAATTCTGGGAGTTGAAGTCCACAAGTCTTAAAGCTGTCAAGTTTGAAGTTTGTAAAAAGTATACATGGTTGTAAAAAGTATTCTGCTACACTGGTATTTTATTAAATAATATATTACTACACCATTTGGTTCAGGATACTTTTTTCCTTGTTTTACTCCTCTAAAATCTAGGTGTGTCTTATACTCCGAAAAATACAGTAGGTTCAATATGCAACTTTTCCTGCCTGGGAAGCTGCTGTCCCTTGACAGCAAATGACTATCCCAAAGGATTGCAAGGCTCTGGAGAGGCTGCTTCTCATGGGCTACCTGCTTTGGCTTGCCTAAGCAACATTGATAGCCATATGTCAAGCTGCAGGAAAACAGATGCTGTTTTTCCATTTGTGAAATCAAGTTGTTGGAAACTAGTCAGATTTCCGATATATGAATGGCTCATCTAATCAACCTACATGGAGATAGTGTGAGTTCTTTTCCAGAAATATTTGACAACATTTCCTACTTGTGGCAAGTAGGACAATATACAAAACGGTAGCATAGTGATATGGAGGTGGTTGATAACTATTTTATTCTAACCATCACATTAAAAAAAACACAGCAAATGGCATTCTCAACCTTCACAAACAAAGAAGATCTGTGGCTTGGTTTCTCATTGCCAAGATCGCTTCGGGTAATAATCTGTACAAGTGCTTTAAATTTAATGAAAACATCTTGATTGTTAGATAATAGCGTCTCCTATTACATTTCTCTTCATTCCTTGGCACAATATGTTGATTAAAATACACATGCGTGCGCACACACGCACACACAAAATTAGACAAAAGAAGATGTATTTTTTCTTGTCTTACATTTTAAATGCATTTTTAAAAATATAGGTTGTTGAAAAAATATGTTTATGCATGTTTGAATGGGAATCTGTTTTTAGATTAAGACAGAGAAAACCACAATGAATAATAATCAGTTTTGCTATATTTTTACCCACCACTTAAGTCCATGAAACCATTAAATTAATATTTTCCTTTACTTAAACTGCTGATACATAAAGTAGCATTTATTTATGTAAAACACTTATATGGCTTCCCATCTTATACACAATAATACTGGATGGCTCACAACAATATCAGTAAAACAAAAAAAAGATAAAAGAGCAATACACAACATGAAAAACGCATTACATCCCCTCAATAACAATGCTTTCACCAAACAGTTATGTCCTATGTTTTCTGGATTCCATGCACACCTTAACACAATGCCTGGGGGAAGAGCCAACTTTTTGTGGCATTATAGAAGACTTCAGGATGGAGCCCTTCTCAACCTTAGCCAGGAGGCTTTCCACAGGACAGGGACAAGTATAGAGAAGGCACACCTCTTAAGTACCACCAAATAGCAACATTTAAGAGGAAAAAACAAGAAGTACACCCATCCCACCAAGTCTGCTGGGAAGGGCAGACACCCCAATGAAGAAATAGTCCTGCAATTAATCTGACTCTGTGCCATGTAGGGTTTAAACATGATAACCAGCAACTTGAATTGTACCTGGAAAAAAACCTGGGACCTAGAGCAGCTTACACAGCAGCTGTAATCCGGACAAGCAACAGGGTACCCAGAACTGTGCACATTAGTGCATTCTGGACCAGTTATAGCATCTGGATGGTCTTCAAGGACAATCTCTGTATAGCGCATTACAGTAATCCAACAAGGAAGTGAGCAGACTATGATTGACTATGAGCAAAGCCTCTTGATCCAGGAATAGGTAATTGGCGCACAAGGTAAATTTGTGCAAAGACCTCACTAGCACAGTGCCATCGGGTCTTCAAACAAGAGCTGCAAGTCCAGAAGGTAAGTCCTGTAGCTTCAAATAACATGCTATCTTTGCTTGAGGAAGTGCTACTCCATCAAAAGTCTAAGATAATATTTTTCTAGATATAGAAGTGCCAAAACCACAAAGCCACTCTTTGATAGGATTGAGTCAGAATTGGTTTCTCACCATCCACGCCTTCATAACCGCTAGATACTGGGTAAGCACCTAAATGACATTGCTTGACCAGCCAGGGGTGAATATATATAGCTGGGTATCATTACTGTACAGCTTTTCATGGAGATGTTAAAGAGAAGTGGAGGGTGACTAAAGTCCTGAGGCATAGCCCATATAACAGCCAAAGGCTAGATTTCTCTCTCCCCTCAAACACCAATTGGAATTGGCCATGGATGAAGAAAGAACTGCTTCAAAGCAGTGCCCTCCATTCCCAACCCCTGAAACCCAGAAGGATACTACCGTATGATCAATGGCATTAAAAGCCACTGAAAGCTAAATTAGAGGCTTGCATGTAAGTAGTTAACATTGGCCAAAAATATTCACAAGAGCCCATTCACTTATTTTCCAGTATCATGCTGAAAACAAATGATTGCACTTTGCAGTCATGCTGGATGAGTGCTTAATGTTTACCTAAATGCAGAACATATACTTAGTTTATAAACTTAATGGTATCATAATATTAGTATGGCAAGTAGTCACTATCAGCATTCACATATCACATTAAGATATAATGTGCTTTATGTGTTTTAAAACCCGGCCATTCTCATTTTTAAACCATAATTAATGGCTTAAAATTATATATGAACTTTTGCTGATTGTGTTTATTCATCAAGCCATACATTAATGCTTGTGTAAATCCAGACACTATTAATATTTTTAGTATTCTTTCTAATTTTAAGCCATTAATGATTCAATGTCATAGCACAGAACTAAGATTACTTAGATGCTCATTTAGGTGATTTTTAAGTATTGCCAAAGTCAGGATTAAGGATTTTGTCATGAATCCTTATAGCTTTAGTCTAGTTGTAGCAATACGGTTCAAGTTTCCAGTAATATTTATGAGATCTGAAGATCTGCATAGAAATCATACAATGTAATATAGATGGACAAAGCACCTTTACAAAACATTTGCATAGACAGCTGAGTGAACACAATGAACATGTAATCAAAATGTAATCATATTATTAGACTCAATGAAGAAAGTGTATGAACCCAACACTACAAGACTAAGCATTGGAAATTATATGATTACAATACTTATTCAACCATGAGTATTTCCATATGGCACCATTTTCATACCCAATGACCACCCTCCCCCCCAGAATTTTGTAGTTGACTATGTAATCTTCTTTATTCCAGCCAACTTTGTAAAGCTGAGGGCAGGCAGGGAACACAATAAGTTAATCTGAGCAACCTTCAACCAAGCAATACAAGACTGCAAAAACCTTTATTTGGTCAAAATCACATGCCATGAGCTATGGCAACTCTCGGAGTAGCAAAAAGCCCCTCACTCTCACTCCAACACAAAATGGAAACATTTTCATACATTCTGTCTCATTAGTTTACAAAGCAAGACAAAAAGATGAACTATTGATATAAAGAGAAAACTGCATGGCAAGCAAGACATCATTTTTTTCCCCCTGCAGATAAAATACTACAGAAAGTTGAGCTGATAGCATGACATTTTCAGAAAGCGCAAGACTCTGCTTCAAGTTTACAAAAGCTGAGATTCCTCTCTGAGAGAAGAGTCAAGGCACAGGGCTTAGTTAAGCAGTGGAATTCAGCTGAGTGGTTTTTCACAGTGTTGAATATGCAGAGACGCCGGCAACAGCAGGCGTCTCTGATGATTGGCTGCCGCGGAGCCGGCTGCCACGCGGGAAGTTCTGCTAGTTCCTATTGGCTGCCGCGTCTGACAGCTCCATATAAAAGAGCTGTCAGAGCGCGGCTGAGGTGATTCCTGTTCTGCTGTCTTCTCCTGTTTGGCTAGTTAGTTAAAGTTAAATAAAAGGGTTATCCTGCAAGCTTGCCTCCGTGTCCTATGTAACACACAGAGTGACTAGAAACCAACTTGAAGGATTAAGTTTAAAGTCAGTGATAAACTCCCAAGTTTAGATGGCAGGAGAAAAGATGAAACAAATGAGAAAGCAGTTCCCCATAAAACTGCAGCTTTCCAAAGTGCAAAATGGAAATGTTGCCATTTGAGCTGTATTACAGTCAAGCTAGAAGAAAATCAGCCCAGAGGCCAGCAATGACTTATAATGGGAATACAGATATATAGCATCAATCTCTTATATTTCCCAATCTGGTATCTTTCAGGTGTATAGCAGTAGAGTTCTAGAATTCCTAGCTACCAGGGAAGTTGGTTAGAAATCCGGGAGAAAATGCAACAGATCAAAGGCAGCACAGATGCTGAACTATGCCACTTGCTTAACCCTTCGGCTTGTGCATTCTTGGTTAACATATCTGTTAATTTTGTCAATGCAAAAAAATCTGGAGAATTTTTCTTTATCAAGTGCATGTAAAAAGGTGGCACAGCACTTTTTTTTCTTTTTTAAAGAGATTTTATTGGATTTCTTTTGTTCTAGTTATAATTACAGAGAAGCAGATCTGTACCTGCTATTCTTAACTGAAAAACTTAGTGAAGAAGTTATTTCTCTCCAGGAATGCTTAATTCGCTCCACTTCCACTTTTGAGTTCTGAGTTTTCTTCTCACAATCTCTGCAGCCTTGTAAAAGATTATTGATGCTCTACACCAGTAGACTAGACACAGTTCCAGTAAGCTAAACTTTTTGTATTTTGCAGAATCAGTATAGTCTATGTAATAAAACACAATTGGAATTTCAATTAAAGAAGCAGCATATTTGACCAAGACACCTTTGCAGTCATGAAAAAGATTTCAGGTGACTTTTTCAGAAAAAAATAAGGCATAACTTACTGCTGACATAAAAGAGTAATGAAGTTTCCAACAGAAAACAAGCTAAATTTGTTTTTTATTGTTGCTGAAAGTTTCTGGGATAGAAGTATTTGCTAATTCTTTTATGAAAGTCCAGTTGCCTCTTGAAAAAAACACCTTTGGGACAACCATGACATGGATGACTGAGAATCTCCATAGACAATTCTTTTAGGAGTTTGAGGACTAAAATATAGCTCCTGTTTCCCCAGTCTGCATCATTAAAGGTAGGAAGTATATCCACCAAAGAAGAGAACATAGATTTACAAATACTATGCATATAGTAGCCATTAATTTATTTAAGATTTAATGGCATATATAAAATACCATTTATTTATAGTATTTAGTATTAGTATTTATACAGAAATAGCATATCTTTCTGGCATTTCATTTCACTGACTAGATGTATATTGCAAATGACTAAGTTCCAGATTCTTTTTTCTCATTTTATTATTAGTTTATAATATAAAATACAAACTTCTGAGCAGACCTTATCTCAGTGGTTCCCAACCTTTTTGTGATCGAGTACCACTTGGAGGTCCCGTACAGTCGCCGCGTACCACCTGGTTCCAGAGAAACTAAATTCGATCAGATATCACTTTATTTCCATAATTGTACCGTTCCTTTTTTGGCCCCGCGCCGCTGGGACCAGGTGGGTGGCGTGTGGCAACAGTTGCAAATCGTTGCCAGATTATCTTGTGTTAGGCAGTAAACATTTTTGTGAAGTAAAAAATAACTAACTAAAAATCATTCATGACCCCGAAAGTGTTCGCGTACCACCTGGAAGGCCCTCGCGTACCACTAGTGGTACACGTACCACAGGTTGGGAACCACTGCCTTATCTGGTGTCCTCCCAAATAGAGGATCCAAACTTATTTTTGTAGGCCCATTTTATTTATTTTTGTTAAATTTATTTGCCACTTATTTCACTTCGAAGTGAGTGAAACATTAAAAACAATAGAATTACAATCCAAGTGAAGTTGCAGTTAACCGATGGGGAAGAAGGCAGCAGGATGTTGAGTCATGGCAACTGGACATCAATCACCTCCAGTGTGATGTTCCCCTATTGGGGCCCCAAGCATCTGGCAGATTCAGGTCTTCAGCTTCAAGATCAAAATGGTGGGAGCCAATCCCATCTCAGGAGGATGTTCCAAAAGGCAGGATCCATGGCAGAAAAGGCTTTTCTCCTAGACCCTGGCAGCCAAAATTCCCTGACAAGGCCTGCAGCATGCCCCCTCTGCTGGGTGGGTGGGACAGGCCAGTCCCATTGGGGTGAGAACCAGTGGTGGGTTCCTACCGGTGCGGTGCGGAGCACAGCTCCAGTAGGAGCCCGGCGATGACATCATTTTTTGGTGCTTCTCAGTATCCTGGCCTGTCGGGAAAAAGTCCTCCCACCCGCCCTTGTGTGAATACTGACCTTTATTCTTCTTCCAAAGCACAGCTGAGAAGCTCCTCAGCTGTATTTCGGCTTGTAATGTCATCCTGAGCATATGCGGGACGCGATTTCACTTCCGCGCATGCTTGCGATGCGCACCGGTAGCGAATGTAACCGGAACCATCCCCTGGGTGAGACGGTTTCTTTCACCTCTACCACTAGAAAACTGCAATGTGATTTTTCTAAATATTTTCTTTCCCTTCTTCCAGAAATGCAGTATGGCCATAAATGGTTTTACTATGCACTTCAGACTGATTAGGCAATTCAACTTTTATATGCAAAACTTTTCATTTTATGGCTATTACATTAGATTGCATTACATATAAAGGAATTGCATATCAAACAGGAATTAGGATCCCCCAAGTGCTTTGTGTTGACTATTTCATTTTGACCTGTAGTTTGAATACATAAAACAAAATTTAGTCAATTAATTGTGGTTGCTGCTGTTATAATTAGTATTACTGCTACCACTACTACCACTACTACTACTTCTACACAATGATTTGGTAATGCCAACATTCTGCATCCATTTTGTGTTTAGGAGTATGCTGTTGTTTATCAAACAGCAATCCTGTTTTTAAATAGACAGATATAGATGTACAGTCTCTCTCTAAGATGTAAAATATGGCATCATTTTTATTTTGATGGGGGGAGGAAAGCTAATGAATTTGAGTGTTGTCTCCTGTCGAGGGTCATTGGTTAATTAAAAGTCTGATGTATATATACAGCTGATACTTCTCACCCTAATGAAGAACATTAATTCTAGAACATGTGTGGCTACAATCACATTGCTACAAATTACTACAGTCTTTCCTTTATCTGTTTCCAAGAAAGCCTCCCCTGGTTAGTTAAAAAGAAAAAGGGGGGAAAAGAAAGAGGGGAAAATATGAGCCCTTAGCTCTAAGCAGCATAAATTACATGTATCAATCAGAAGAAGCTTAAATTAAAATACACATTTGGCAAACAGATATGAATATGTTGATCTCATCTGTGAATCAAAATGATTTAATGCCAGGACTGACCCCCCCCCCCCCCCACTGATCAACATGAAGGTCACTGGAAACTGATTGATTTTCATTGAGAAATGTTGTTCTGTCTGTTAAAAGTGCAGTTTTATAATGTGTAGCTAACCAGTCATTCTAATGTTTGGCACTCTGATTTATTTTTACAAAAGAAAATGGGATTCATTGCTTTATTTATGTAATGCAAAACAGATAGCTAAATTAAAAAGTAGGAGAAAAAAAGAAAATGGTTTATGGTTCCCAGCTGAGGGCTTTCCCATGTGTTCATAATATTTTCCAATCCAGAAAACTACTATTTGATAAATAGAATGTTACACCTTTCAGGTATGGAGAGACCATAAATCAGTCTCTCCTTATCATCCCCTACATGCTTCCTGAAGATGAGAATAACTACATGAGCATCATACATTATGAGACAATCCCTTCTAGTCTTTGTATCATGATAACTTATTCTGGAAGATTTCTAAATGTGTAAGACTAAAATTCTACTAAAATTGACCTGAGGTTTTGAGTTGTATCATTTGTGCGTCCTATCACCAAAGTATTTGGTTTGGTTTGTTTGTTATACAGATACAGACTCATCCAAGCACAGATCAGTCACATAAAAATGTATTCTTAAGCAAAAGTCAGTGTTTAAACAATACAGATATATGTATACATTGTGCAAATATGTGCATGTTAAAAGAAAAGTAAATCAAAATTAAAATCATCTTAATATAATCCAATTAAGCAATAACATATGCTGCCCAAAACATTATTATTTTTTGTTCTGAAAGTATTGTTATAAGCATCAATGAAGAGTCTCAGTTATCCAGGTACAGTTGTCTGGAAATTGAGTCATGGCAACTAGATTTTTTTTTGTTGGTTCAAATGTTTTGCTGCTTATCCAAGTAGCTTCTTCAGTCTGAGCAAGTTGGTTAGGGGTCATAAGCATATTTTCAGCATGTAAAGCTATTCACTATCTAAAAAAATGTGTGGTGTGGGTGTTTCTTTTCCTTTGTGATGTAACAGGCGGTGATCAACGCTTCTTTTAGGGAGGGATCCGTACCGCAGCCTTTAAAGGTTGCGGTGGTGAGACCCCTCTTTAAGAAGCCTTCCCTGGATCCGGCGGATTTGAAGAACTTTCGTCCGGTCTCCAACTTACCTTTCATAGGGAAAGTTGTTGAGAAGGTGATAGCTTTTCAGCTTCTTTGGTTATTGGAGGAAAATGATTATCTGGATTCCTTTCAATCGGGTTTCAGGCGCGGCTACAGTACAGAAACTGCCTTGGTCGCCCTGATGGATGATCTCTGGTGAGCCTGGGATGGGGGATGTTCTTCCATCCTGGTGCTACTTGACCTCTCAGTGGCTTTCGATACCATTGACCATGGTATCCTTCTGCATCGTCTCGGCGAGGTGGGAGTGGGAGGCACCGTTTTACGGTGGTTCTCCTCTTACCTCGCCGATAGGATGCAGTCAGTGTTAACAGGAGGACAGAGGTCGTCTCCTAGGCTCCTGACTTGTGGGGTGCCGCAGGGTTCGGTCCTCTCGCCCATCCTGTTCAACATTTACATGAAACCGCTGGGGGAGATCATCCATCAACACGGGGTGAGTTTTCAACAGTACGCTGACGACACCCAGCTGTATATTTCCACCCCGTTTCAATTCAGGGAGGCAGTGGACGTAATGTGCCGATGCCTGGATGATGTCAGGATCTGGATGGGGAGAAACAGGCTCAAGCTTAACCCCGACAAGACTGAGTGGCTCTGGATATTGCCTCCTAAGGACTATTCCGACTGTCCCTCCTTGGTTCTTGGGGGAGAAAAATTAACTCCCTCGGAACGGGTCAGCAATTTGGGAGTTCTCCTAGATCCACAGCTAAATATAGATCAACATCTCACAGCTGTGGCTAGGGGAGCCATTGCACAGGTTCTCCTGGTGCACCAATTGCGACCATACTTGGAGAAGGAGGCTCTACTCACGGTCACTCATGCCCTTGTCACCTCTAGATTGGACTACTGTAATGCGCTTTACATGGGGCTAACCTTGAAGAGTATCCGGAGACTTCAACTGGTGCAAAATGCGGCTGCACGTGCTGTGGTTGGTATCTCAAGATACACCCACGTAACACCTATATCCCGCCAGCTGCATTGGTTGTCCATTGGTCTCCAGGTGCAATTCAAGGTGTTGATCATCATCTTTAAAGTCCTACATGGCTTAGGACCAGGTTACCTCCGGGACTGCATCCTACCTCATACTTCCCTTCGACCGGTTAGGTCCCACAGAGTGGGTCTCCTCCAAGTCCCGTCAGCCAAACAATGCCGGCTGGTGGGGCCTAGGGGGAGGACCTTCTCTGTAGGGGCCCCTGTTCTCTGGAACCAACTACCCCCAGAGATCCGAATTATCCCCACCTTGCTGGCCTTCTGAAACGCCATTAAGACATGGCTCTTTCTGCAGGCGGGGTGATTTTGAGACAACTTTCCCCCATGTATGCATGGTTTTGTATGTCTTTTTTAAACTCTTTTTAAATTGTTTTAAATAATTTTATTGTTTAGTTGTTCCTTAAAATGTTGTACGCTGCCCTGAGTCCTCAGGGAGTAGGACGGCATAGAAGAACACTAAATGAATAAATAAATGAATAAATAAATGAATGAATAAATGAATGAATGAATGAATGAATGAATGAATGAATGAATGAATGAATGAATAAATAAATAAATAAATAAATAAATAAATAAATAAATAAATAAATAAATAAATAAATAAATAAATAAATAAAGCTGAGTTTGATGGGACTGATTGAACCTTACTGCAAGGCTCACTCTGAAATTTAAAGGAAAAGGCAAATATGATTATCTTAAGTCCCGTGCCTTTGTCTTAGTCTAATAATACTCAACCCACCATCAGTTAAGCATGTCCAAGATAAGCCTTTGAATGATTCCTCTATGTTTGTGTTTTAACATCCCATATTTTACTATGAAGGCGATGTGAACCATTCCAAAAAGCCTCACACCATGAAAGAGTATTATATGCTTAACTCTCACCTATTTTATTGCAGGTTATAAATGCGTTATGACTCATAATCACTCCTAAAAGGTAGATGACAAGTGTAAATGGTACATAAAAGACCCTTTTTCAATAACATGTTTAATCCAGTCATTAATTGACTGGATCAAGTTAAGTCTACTTATCAATATTTCTGCCTGACAACTAGGTCAAGAGCCATTACCTTGAGACAGGGGTGGGTTCCACATTTTTAATACCACTCTGTGGGCGTGACTTAATTTTGTGGGTGTGACATAATTTTGTGGGAGTGGCTTGGCAGTCATGTGACCGGATGGGAGTGGCTTGGCAGTCATGTGACCAGGTGGGAATGGCTTGACAGACATGTGACCGGGTGGGAGTGGCTTCTTGGTCATGTGACTGGGTGGATGTGGCCAACTCAATGTCACTCACGTCAAGGGATGCCTCGCCTGGCCCCTCCCCTCCCCTCCCAGCCATTCCTTGTCAAGCCAGCCTCAAGGTATCTATAGATCTGTAAAAATGTTGTTCACCTTTTTTCAACTTTATTATCTACATACTATAGATGTACTTTAATGGACCATTGAAAGGAGGAAATGGCTCACATACTTTGTCCAAGAGTGTGATAGACCAGAGGTTTCCAACATTTTGGACTTCAAGGACCTCCAAATTCATAATTTTAAATTTCACGGGCCACTGGTGGGGGGGGAGCTCAGCCACCTTTCAGGCCTACCTGTCTGCTTCTGCGAGGCCTCTGGGTGGGAGGCCCCAGAGAAAGTGCCTAATCCAGGCACACAGCCTGGAAACCTCTTTTGTGTTCCTTCTCTCAAGAAGCTTGGTCAATCTGAGTGAAGGACAATGAAGATGGGCAGACTGACAGTGGCTTGCTGATGTTGGTGGGAAAGTCGGACCCATATTCCAGAGCTGTAGCTGTAGTCCCTCCCATCCCATCCCCTCCCCCTTTCCTTTCCTTCTTTTCTTTCCTTTCCTTTCTTTTCCCCTGTTCCATTCCTTTCCTTTCCACCTTTCCTTTCCTTCCATTTCCTCCCCTCTCCTCTCCTCCCTTCCCTTCCCCCTTTTCTTCTTTCCTTTCCTTCTTTCCTTTCCTTTCCTTTCCTTCCCTCCCCTCCCCTCCCCCTTTCCTTTCCTCTCTTCCCCTCCCTCCCCTTCCCTTCCCTTTCGTTTCCTTTCCTTAAATTTCCTTTCCTTTCTCCTGTTCCACTCTTTTCCTCCTTCTTTCCTTTCCTTTCCTTTTTTCCTTTCCTCCTTTCCTTTCATTTCCTTTCTCCTTTCCTTCTTTCCTTTCCTTTCCTTTTTCCCTTTCCTTTTCTCCTCCTTTTCTTTCCTCCTCCTCCTTCTTTCCTTTCCTTTTTTCCTTTTTTCCTTTTTTCCTTTTTTCCTTTTTTCCTTTTTTTCTTTTTTCCTTTCCTTTCCTTCTTTCCTGTCCTGTCCTGTCCTGTCCTGTCCTGTCCTTCTTTCTTTCTTTCTTTCTTTCTTTCTTTCTTTCTTTCTTTCTTTCTTTCTTTCTTTCTTTCTTTCTTTCTTTCTTTCTTATTTATTTATTTATATTTATTTATTTTGTGAGATTTATATACCGCCTCACAGTGCAAGCACTCTCTAAGCGGTTTACACCAGTAAGCAATGTATATTTATATTGCCCCCAACAATCTGGGTCCTTATTTTACCTACCTCGGAAGGATGGAATGCTGAGTCAACCTTGAGCCAGTAAGATTTGAACCGCTGACCTGCGGATCACAGTCAGCTAAAGTGGCCTGTAGTACTGCCTCTTTCTTTCTTTCTTTCTTTCTTTCTTTCTTTCTTTCTTTCTTTCTTTCTTTCTTTCTTTCTTTCTTATCTCTCTCCCTTCTTCTTTCTTTCTTTCTTTCTTTCTTTCTTTCTTTCTTTCTTTCTTTCTTTCTTTCTTTCTTTCTTTCTTTCTTTCTCTTTCTCTCTTCTCGGTGGCAGGAGAAGGAATAAAGTGCTGTGGGACTGGAAGAGCTGTGCTGTCCTGGAGTGCCGTTGCTACCACAGCTACCCCTCTCACCTTCCTGGCCTCGGCTCCGAGTCCAGCAAAGAAGCACGGTTCAGCAGGGCCAGGGTGTTAGTGCGGGAGCGGCGAGGAGTTCAGGGCAGGCGGTGGTTCATCTTCGAGCATGGAGGGCAGGCAAGGGGAGGGCAGGGGGTCCCCCACCACAACGCCAATACACAACCTGCTGCTGCTGAGTGGTCTCCTTCATGCTGCCCGCTTCACCTGTGGGGCAGATGGGCTGGAACTTCTGTGCTTCTTTGCTGGCACGGTGGAATGGGGCCATGGCCATTCCCCCCCTTCACCCTGCCTGAACATACAGCCGCCGTGCCCGCCTCTCGCCTGTCGTGGCTCCAATGGCGGCGGCCTGAGGAGATGTGGGCTCGTCTGGAGCTGCTCCCCTGCAGATTGTCCCTGCTGCCCCCGAGTGCGAGGGAGCGGGGCAGGCAAGAGGCAGCTGTATGTTCAGGCAGGGCGAGGGGGAGAATGGCTCGTCTAGAGCAGCTAAACTATGTTTAAGCAAGGCTGTGCTTGGCTGTACCTGAATCCAGCTATAAAGAACCTGGCCCAAAGGCATCAAGCAAGAACTGCAGCTTCCCCACCAATCCGAACAGTAGGACTCAGAAAAACGACAGCAAACCACAGAGAAAAATTGACATTTTTAAAAACTCTTGACTAATAACCACACGGGTAGAGTTAGTACGTGGGCCGGGGTTGGACTAAGCGGTGGGGGAGGGAACCCAGACAGCGACCACATGCACAGTGCCAGAACTCGGCTTCTGCGCATGCTCAGAAGGAAAAAATTTTAAAAAAATATGGCGGTGCCCACAGACCGGCACCGACCGATCCGGTTCGGTGATGTCATCATGACATCACCAGCGGGTTGCTACTGGTTCAGGCGAACCAGTCCAAACCGGGAGGAATCCACCCCTGCCTTGAGAGTGCAACATTTTCTCCAGAAAATGTCTAATATCCAGGAGAATATTAGGAATTGCACCAGGGAAATATTGGCCAAGTTGCATGGTATCACCAGGCCTATGATCAGCCACCCAGCAGTGAGCATGAAAGCGAAAGACAGAAGAAAAAAAGAATATTGATGAAAGATTGACATGTAAGCTCCAATTTTGCACTTTATTTTTCTTCCCTGCTGTCTTCCCTTCTAGCAAAGTCCTTCTTCAAAGCCTCCATCACACATCTCCTTACGTTCATGATCTATTACTTTCCATTCCCCAATATGGCCATGAGGACCAAAACCAAGCTTCTGGCGGGGGGGGGGCATCTTGACATAAAAATGTGAAATGGGGAAAGGAGACTTGACAGATGCCATGTCTATACTCTCTGGAGTAAGCATAAGTGGTCTCACGGTGTTGCTAGCATTTTGAAAATCAGCAAAGATATAAACAACTGCAAATATGCTTAAAACTGCTTTTAAGGAATTAGGGAATGGAAATAAAATGTTTTAACACTGAAGAGGTAACACCACACAAATTCATTATAATGCAGTGAAACATATTTAAGAGAGTGAGAAACACTTCAGTGGACAGGGAGCTCATATGTTTTGGAGAGAATTCTGTTATTATCATAAGTATACAAAAAGCTTTTAACGGATTCAATTTTTGCAGCTATATTTGTCCCATATGTACTGTTTGATACATTTGTCAAAAGTACAGGTGTATCCTGCTTCACAGCCGATCATCTCTGAGATAGAACTTCAGATATCAAAATGAATCTGAATGATGTAGTATTTGAGGAAAAGAGGGAGGGAGGCAGGGAGGGAGGGAGGCAGGGAGGGAGGGAGGGAGGGAGGGAGGAAGGAAGGAAGGAAGGAAGGAAGGAAGGAAGGAAGGAAGGAAGGAAGGAAGGAAGGAAGGAAGGAAGGAAGGAAGGAAGGAATTATTTTCACCTATGTTCCTCTGAAATGTAGAAATACCCATGAAAATAAAAAGGGGGATATTCTCTCAGGTCTTCCCATGGCAAATCTAAACAAAGGCCACAGTCTAGCAGAAATTTAAGAATGTTTAAACTCACAAATCAATTATGATTTAACAGATCTAATTCTGTGCAGGATTGTAGCAGTAGCTCTTCCCCCCCCCCCCCCATTCTCCTTAAAATCCTACCCATTCTCCTTAAAATCTACCCATTCTCCTTAAAATCCCTACCCATTCTCCTTAAAATCTCAGTAAGGTCGACAAAAGAATTATCTTTCATCCCTCCAATTCTGTTCACTGCAGTGGGCAGTGCAGAATGTCCCCTGCTGTGTCAGCTGCAGTAAGTTTGGTCAAAAATATCTGGGCACAGATGGTAGGTAGGAAGACACACTTTGTCACTTGGAAAGGAAAATAATTGTGAGTGTGAAAATGTGTATTCAGGTTATCAACAACTTAAAAAAGGCAAATGTGGTGTAAATACTTCATTCAGGCAGTCAATCCAGTATTGGAAAGTTGTTTCTTGATTTTTCTTAAGCAGATTGTAAAATGTTTCCAAAACTAAAGGACAGATGCTATGTAATGATAACTTAGCATATTATAAATTTAGCACAAGTGTCACAGTAGCAGGACAAAGTTCAGATAATAGGAAAGATCATAGTCTTTAATGATTCAAATGTACTAGCCTAATCTATCTATCTTCTATATATATATAAATGGCTGTATGTATATATATGTTCAAGCATAACTCTGGAACACTTTGAGCAATTTCAATCAAACTTGGTACACATATGACTTACTATCTGGTGAAAAATACTGTGGGGGTAAGACACCCCTAGGGGTGGCCTTTCAAAACAACAGTTGTGTTCTGTACACTGAGCCTAGCTCAGCGTTTTCTGAAGAGATTTTTTTTTTATTTTTTCATTCTGCCCTCCCTGTCTGGCCTAGGCCTCCCGAACACAGTGGGCCTTTAAGGCCTTGGCCTCCCGAACACAGTAGGCCTATGAAGGGAGCCTGATTAGGTCAGTACAGAGGGCTTTGAGTAAGCATGCCATGGCCTAAGTGGATTGCCCACCCCCATCGCACTGTGGCGGCCTGATCTCGCAGGGAACAGCATCAGCCTGTGTTCCAGGACCATCCTTTGCCTCAACTCAGGCCTAGACTTCCCTCACACAGTAGGCCTACGAAGCCAAGGGAACCTGATTAGGCCAGTACAGAGGGCTTTGATTGAACACGCCACAGCCTAAGCGGATCATCCGTGTTCCCAGGACCGTCCTTTGCCCCAACTCATTGCGCAAAGGACGGGACCACCCCAACTGAGGCGAAACAGGTATAGAGGCCAGAGAGGAGACCCAGCCTATTTCAGCAGGGGTGGAGGACACGCAGCATGGGCCAGCTCAGGGATTTATGTTCCAGTCCCAGGCCCAGTTTGAGGAAATGATAAAATGGGTGGTGGCAGAGGCAGGGGGTGGTGCTTCTAAATCCCCCAGTTGTCCACAGGTTCCATAGCTGGGATTTGAACAAGGTCCTTATACTTTCAAAACCCTGTAAATAAAATTGCTTTGATTTGACATTATAGATATAATTCATTCCTTTTTCTGTCTAATACAATAATATTGTATTGGGATAAATAAATAAATAAATACCGGGGCAATGTCGGCTAATCAGCTAGTAACAGCATTTATTTATTTATTTATTTATTTATTTATTTATTTATTTATTTATTTATTTATTTATTTATTTATTTATTTATTTATTTATTTATTTATTTATTTATTTGAAGGTCTTCTATGCCACCCTACTCCCTCAGGACTCAGTATAAGTAACATAATCTAATAACAACATACAGGCACATAAATGTCAGTCATACCTCTCCCATGCTTGAATAAAAGGTGTTATGGTCCTGTTTGACTTGTTTTTCGAGGAGGAGGAGGAGGAGATAAAGCCATAGACATGAAGGGATAATAGATCTGGAAGGGGGCGATTCTAGTAGTGATTAAACATCTGACTCCCCTCTGGCTAAGGCAGATCAGCAGCCCCAGGACTCTGTGCTTGCCTTGCACCCACTGACAGCCTCTCAGACACTGAAGTCCAGTCATTTAGTCCCAAGCAGCCATAGTTTAAAGATCCAATATCAGAAGCCTAAATTTCATAGATGAGATAGACTGGCCAAGAAACTGGCCAGCAGGAGAATAGAACCTAATAAGATGCTTCAGCTGTACATTTAGGAGGTGACTCAAACTAATTTATTTGTTGGCCTCATTTCCTGAGGGAAAATGGGAAGAACAATTTTTCAAGTTGAAGTTGTGAACTATGGATTCCATTTCATGTAACTCATTTTTTTCCCTAAGATTTGTTGTTTGTTTATTGGATTCCTGGTCTTGACCTATGTGAATGAGTCGCGATGAGCCTCACGAAGACTCATTTCTGGCGGAGTTTGGAAGAGAGAAAGAAACATTTCTGCTGCTTCTGCTGCTTTCCTCTGCGTGCAGCCAAAAGTTCGCAAAAGGCAGGAAGGTAAAATGCCAAATTCCACCCGTACCCACACCTCGTGTATGGGCTGCCCCCGGCAAGTGCTGGGGCTGGGTTAGGGTTAGGAGGAGCCCTGCACGGCCCCCACCTGCTTCCGCTTTGCCTTTGGCAGGGCTGTGGGTGCTAGAAGGGCGCTGTCCCGAAGCCTCCCCGCCACTCAGTTCGGGGCAGACGGTGCCCGGCAGACCCAGGTGCGGTGGGCAGGCAGGCAGGGGGAGCAGTTGCATGGCTCACTCGAATTGCGGGGATTTGGGCAGCATTTACATTGCTGGGATGCCTGAATTAAACCCTGACTTAGTCATGTTTGGAGTAGATCTATTTAAATAATTGGGAGGAGTTAATGTGACTACATTTAAGAAAACTTTCTGGCATAATGTACATTTCTCCAATTCTTTGCTATTTCTATGGGTCAGGCACACATGCACAGAAATACACAGCAAACAGTGTATATCATCTGTACTATTTGCTGTTTGCTGTTTGGCAAATTGCTTGGAGGCAGAGCCTTTTTTCCTTGTTTTCCTCCCCCAAAACTAAGGTGCATCTTATACTCCGGTGCGTCTTATACTCCGAAAAATACGGTAGTTTCTAAAGATTTTACCCCCACCAACTTCACCTATTACAACTATTCTATCATGGTGTGTGGGTCTTTATTGCTACCACTATTAATATGATTAACAAATATAACCAAGAAAAAAGTGAAAGGGGATCTCCCTTTGTTAAGGCACTCTTCAGTTGAAGGCCTTTTCTGCCAATAAATGTCCAAAAAAAGATGATGTATTCTGGAAGGGACTTGATATAGTTTGACAAAAGTCATGAATGGACATGCTAAGGCTCCAGGGAGGGCTAGATGTGGTCACGTTAATACCCCCAAAATAATTTTAATAATCTAGAAAGATATTTTAAAACTATAAACTAACTGCCTTTAAATTAGATTGAATTTTTCTCCAGGGCCTATATCCTTGTAGTTCAACTGGCATATCATTCAAAGGCCAAGTGAGAACCAAGTTGTAATTGTTTGTGACTGACCAACAAAGAGACTATTAGTTACGATTAACATGATTTGATTTTATTGCTATTCTATGATGAGAAAAAAATGTTTGGAGTTCTCTTAGTCAAACAAGCAATGTCTATGGCACAGTGAATGGGACATCCATTCTTTCTCTTTTCTTCTCCCCAAAAGCTGCAGAGCTGGGATAGATTAGTTTATATCAAAGGCCTGAACAAAGTTCTTGTACCATAGTTATTAATCCCAGAGTACATGTGAGCATAGAGCTGCAAGTCCCCTCTTCTCTGATGCTCCTCCCTTTCCTCCATACATGAATCATGACTTTTCTGTAGAGCGAAACGAAAGGGTAGGTGGACAATGTGATAAGCTTGCATAGAGAAAACAGTATAAATATATCCATGAAATTATTTGTGTAGAGGCACAAAGCTTCCTGTTGTAGGGTTTTCCCCCCTTCTTTTTATGCTTCTCTATGTTATCCTCACTATTTTAATAATCAGTTTGCTTTTTTAAAAAAACATGTTTAATTAGAAGAGTTTAAATCCCTCATTAGTACGTATTCTCATGCAGAACTTAAAATGAGAGTGATTATGAACTGTTCTAATAAACACCAGATTTCTCCTCCTAAAAGACTGGAATTATTGTTTATATCAATATGCATATTAGTTTATCTCAAGATGTGTTGGATTACATTCATTAACTTCACATCTGCAAGAGCCAACATTAACTATTTGTGTGAACCTAAGACTTCTGAATTTTTCAGTGCATACTGTAGATTATGAGTTGTTTTCTGTAGCTTTAAACTCGGGAAATGATCCAGTCAAATGACATATCTATATAGACTCTGTAGCCATGAAAGCTAAATATTGCTTATAAGACAGCAAGAATTGATTTCAGGGCCAAACAAGATTTTATGCTAAATATATCAAGCATATCATGACAAAGTTTTATTTCATTAATATCGGGGGAAAGGACTGCTAGATTTTATTGGAATTGCACTACCTGCACAGAGAAAAAGTCACTTCCTCCTTTTTTGTAGTCATAATGAAAATCAATCCTGAAGTCATAATAACAATGAACAGGGGAAAAAAATGGCTAAATGTTTTCTATCCATGTGCTACAATACTACCATTACTAAAGTTTGCAGAACCTGAAATGGTTTTTAATGCCACCTTTAGTGCTAAATGAACCTAAAGGTTACATTAGAGATGAGGGGACATAAATGGGTGGATAAGAAAAGCAGAATGGAAGTGATAGAGATGCAAAGGCTAAAGAAAGAGAAAGTACATGAGTACAAGATACTGTATCTGGTCGAACAAGATAGTTGATTGGGTAAAACATTCATGCACTGAAATCTATTAACCAAATTGTTAGTTACAGCCCTCTTAGAATTTAGATATTAATATGACATATTCAAAGGAATCTATATATGTTAATGCTAAAGGATTAGTCTAAGCCTGATTTCCCATGATCAGATTTGCTCAAAAGGTTGAGACAGATATTACTCCTACATAAGAGTACACATCAGACTGCAGCCGAAACAACCCTGTACTTTTCATCTGTCTAATTTGGACATAGCTTCAATGGGAGCCTTTGGGGAAATCAATTTCATCTCAATTCAAAATTTAAATGATCCATCTTAGAAAGTTTTGCCTGTAATGACAAGAGAAAAGCAATTTTATTTATTGGTTATTTATTTATATAGCCTTCCTTCTCACCAAAGGCATCTTTGGGCAGTATACAACAAAGCTAAAACAATGAATAAATACATAAAATCACATTAATGATAAAAGCATTAAAATTATATTTTAAAAACCCAGAACAAATAAATAACAGACAAGGGATGTTTATATGAAAGGATCCACCTCAGCAATTCACCTATCCCCTAAATCATCAGGTTTGCTGGCATATCCTCGCCTTAGGAGGGAAAAGATTCCACAACACAGGCGCCACCAAAGAAGAGACCCACCAAATGTTATTGGTTAAGTTTCTATCTTGCCTTTGTTCCAGGAATTCATCTATAATGGTATATGTGGCACTGTGTCTTCCAATTTTTGTCTCAAAATAAACTTGTGTTAGTTTCCATGACTGATGGTTTTTTCCCCTTAATATGTAGCTACAACCTGCCCTTTAATAGCAGGTTGTAGACTTATATACCACTTCACAGTGCTTTACAGCCCTGGAGTCAGTATATTTCACCCAACAATCTGGGTCCTCATTTTACTGACCTATGAAGGATGGAAGGTGAGAATTGAACCCTTGGCAGTCAGCAGAATTAGTCTGCAGTACTGCATTCTAACCACTGCGCCACCAAGGCTCCTTTAAACTACAGGAGGGCAGGTTCCAGCTACAGATTAAGGGGGGAAATATTCTCCTAACAGTAATTGGTCATGGAACCAATTATCCTGAGAAGTGGTAGGCTTCTCTTAACTGGATTTCTTTATGCAAAATCTAGATCATAGTCTTTTTAGGATGTATTCATTTGGATTTTTGCACTAAGAAGGCAGTTCCATTTAATAACCTAAATGACTCATTCCAACCCTGTGATTCATTCCCAAATGGTCAGGCCAATCTTACAGGGGAAAAACTTTTAATTTTTTTAACATTACTTCTTTTGATTGAGGAAATTGTGAAAAGTACTAGATCTGTTTGCTCAGAACATACTCAGAGTTCTATAAGAGGAACAGTGCTCCAAGATCATTCACAATAAAGATATTAATGATTAAACAAAAGCTTAATGTTTGTAAGTGTTGTGTAAACTGGGGAGAAGGAAACATTGATAATTTATTATAAAAATATATTTCTTTTTAATACTATTCGGTATGTTAGCATTTCTCCTTGAACACTAGCTGCTAGACTAATAGTATGTCATAAGCATTCAAGAATCCCTAGGAAAGTGCAAGGATTGACGATTTTTTAATGAACTCCTGCCTTGAACATAGTTCCAATACTTGTTCATACATTCAACACAGATAAACTAGTTTTATTCTTAATGTTAAATTACACCCACTGTTTGTTGTTGCTATATTATAAATCTCATTGTGCAACTATTCCATCAGTTATCTAAATCAATTAAAACATTGGTGAATCTGGGTCTTTTTACTTTCAATTTTTTTCTTTTTACTGATTAAATTTGCTTTGAGTTTTCCATCGGTTTGTAACTTCAGTCAATAAATAAATAAATAAATAAATAAATAAATAAATAAATAAATAAATAAATAAATAAATAAATAAATAAATAAATAAATAAATAAATAAATAAATAAATAAATAATGAATCCACTCAAAAATTGGTATTCTTTACAATGTTCTTAATCTTTAGACTTTTGGCATTCAGGTTTTTTTTTCTGGTAATACTTCTTTGCATTGATGTGTATGTGCAGTATATGCAGACCTTTTTTATCTAATATATATTTTGTATGTATTTTGGGAATTCAATATTGCTTTGCAAAATTTTGAAAACCTTAGATTTCAGTATACACATGCACTCTGGTTCAATATCATAAATAAAATGAGAAAATGTGATTTTAGTAAATTCATATAAAAAAAATTTCACATCCTCAAAAAAAAAAACCCTGCATAATGCCGCAGTAAGTAGCTAACATACAGGAAAAGGTAAAAGAAATAGGAAAAAAAACCTTTTTCATATATACCTTATTATTCTCAGTTTTGGATTAAAACCAGAGGATTATTTTTCTGTTCATGATTATTACCATCTACACCTGAGTTATCAAAATCTTAAAAGTTATTTATAAAAACCCAGGATTAAATGAAAATGTCATGAGAACAGTAGGTAGTACAAATTATATCTTAATGGCTTATGCACTGTTGTGGTGATTTGAACAACTTGTCTAATATTTTTAGCATTTCATTGAACTGAACTAGGTTTCAAATCTAACACCCCCTTAAGAGGAACAGCAGAAATTCACACCTCAACTGATGCAGTCTGTTGGAAATCAGAGCATTTTATATATGGTTTTTAAAAACCAAAAATATAGTCTACAAAAGCACAAGCAGATAATTTGATAAAATTAGTGGAGCACTCTTTGTCGTTTTGTTTTTCGTCAGAGTAATTTGACTGCTAATTATATTCTTTTCCTAATTGTCAAATACCTTTAGTCTATTTCATTCAAGTGAATAAGTATGCACTTTACAAAAGGCTGCTGAAGTAGTACTTTGAGATCTATTATAAATAGCATTTGATTTATACTATAGAACAATCTTTCTTAAACTTTTTTTCCTCTCAGGACCCCTTCCCACTTTTAAAAATTATGAAGGACTCCAAAAGAGCTTTGTTTATATGGGTTTATTTATTTATCATATTAAAAAGTAAAAAGTATGCATTTGCTGCCTCTGCTCCTTCTCACAATTGTTTGATGGGATTTTAATATTGCATCAGAGGTGGTATTCAGCAGGTTCTTACCAGTTCTGGAGAACCGGCAGCAGAAATTTTGAGTAGTTCGGAGAACCGGTAAATACCACCTCTGACTGGCCCCACCCTCATCTACTCTCTGCCTCCCGAGTCCCAGCTGATCGGGAGGAAATGGGGATTTTACAGTAACCTTACCCTGGAGTGGGGTGGGAATGGAGATTTTACAGTATCCTTCCCCTGCCACACCCATCAAGCCACGGTCACCAAGCCACGCCCACCAAGCCACACCATGCCCACCAAGCCACACCCACAGAACCGGTAGTAAAAAATTGAATCCACAACTGTATTGCATTATTTTTCAACATAACTGGCAAGTAATTTTGATTTCATAGGTCCCTGAAGAGAGCCTTGGGGGAGGGGCCCCCAGAAGAAGTCCTGGGATTAAACCTGGGAAATACTGTTTTGGATAATATTTCCCAAATAAGATCACCCTGGATATGTTGGGACTGGAATGCTGGAGACATTACACATCTCACCTTCCAGGAAGTTTTTGATGAAGAACCCCATGACATTCTGATTATCAGTATAATTAAATATAACCTAAATATTATGTTTATCATATGGCGTTACATATAGCTTGGAAACTATCCTCAGAAAAGATTCATTGAATGGATCTTCTTCACTATGGAGAAAGATATTGGTGGCCTACCATAAGGCTCAGTCCTGGGCTCAGGAGCCTTCAACATTTTTATGAAATTATTTGTTTAGGAATGAAATGCATAAATAACAGGAAAGAGAGGACCAGGGATGAGAGAGCAATTTTGGAGCTGTGGTTTATCAACAGCCAAATATGAGGCAACAGAGTGACAGGCCATCTTAAAGTGCAAATGCAATCTTAGTCTACAATTATTGAAGTGTTTCCAAATTATAGAAAGTAATTATTCCATTATGTTCTGTATTGGTCAGATCTGGCTTAGAAACAAAATTTAATTCTAGAGATAATGTTTTAAGAGAAATTAACAGAAAAAGAATCAGATACAAAGGAAAGTGATGTGGATAATCAGAAGATTAGGAACTAAATCCTGAGGGGAAAGGATTGACGGAAATAGCCTTAAGAAATAAAGATTAGAACAGAGCACATTGAAGCAGTTGTCAAATACTTGAAGGGATGTCACATAGAAACAGGTCGAAATTTCTTCTTTGATATCCTAGAGAAACATAGGAACTTCTTCCTAAATTACAGGAAGGCAGATTCTGGTTTAATATCAGAAAATAATCTCATAACAATAAGAGCAGATCAATAGCAGAAACAACAGACCCATTTTGCTGAATTTGTTCTAGCAAAGATTAGATAGCCAATTTTTGGGGATGCTTCAATTTGTATTCCTGCACAGGAGTAGGAAGTTGGAGTCAATAGTCTAAATTCCAGTTCTGTGATTCTATTCAGTTGTCCTAAACTAGCTAAAAGTGATTTACCTATATCATTTATGTCCCATTTTTCTTACCAACAGCTCAGGGTTATCTCATGTTACTGTCATAGGGAATCATCCTACAATCCCTAGATACTCATTCAGAAGGGTAACTTTGTAGTGGAGAAAATATGAATGACCTTTCAACATTAGCCACTGTATCATAATGAATCAAGTGAGTTAAAAATAAGTTTCATTTTCATTTTCATGTAATGCTAATAAAGATGTTTGCATAGACCTTGGTTCACTAGTCCATGAATACTTCACACCTCCAAGAGGTGGAGAATGCTGTTATAGTTGACAATATTAGTGTTTATGTATAGCATCACACACAATTCTACTCTCCTAATTCATGTAAAACTAACCAAACCAATCTAATCTTAGCATCGGGGCTAATATATAGAAACCAAATAAATTTTTCACTTTGCATGCTAATTCTTCACCATCAATTTTCTTAAAATGTTTTGAGGAGATGGCTGGTTGTTTGGGGATAGAAGGAGTATCTTTCATAAGAACAATCACCTTCAGTAACAGAAACAAAGCAGAAAATTGAACAGAAAATCCAGCGACTTTTATTGCTGATAGGCATTATTCATTTCCCTGACACATTATGTTTTTAATTAAAATTGCACATGAATTAATTAAAATGTTCATTCAGCCACTTTTCCCCCCTTATGGATGCTTTGTTACCCTCCCTGTATTTGAGTAAAACACATTTCAACAAACGGCTGCCTTTATCAGCCTAGACTTCAGCTGACAGACTGTCATGTTCTATACACCTTTATCTTTACATATTCTTTGGGGTTTTTTTTAAAAAAAATGGATCCCGCTGTATAATTTTTATTCTTCTGCCACCAGCACCCTCCACTGGTTATTCAAGCTAAGAGTTTATTAAATAGACATTGTCAGCAACTGACAAAACTGCTTCACAAGATGAAAGGCAAATAGATTGATTCTATTTCTCATTTCATTTCTTGAAAGGCATGTGGTGGTACATCAAGATGTAGATTAACTTGTAGATAACCTGTAAAGGTTCGTATCCAACCTTCTACTAAACAGTAGGAATCTGCAGAGCTTTGAAGGATTGCCTTGATTCAATTATTTATTTATTATTTATTTATTTATTTATTTATTGGTATTTCTTATATGCCGCCCAACTCCCGGAGGACTCCGGGCGGCGTACAACAGAAAAAATACAAGAACCAATATAAATAAACATTTAAAACAAATATAAAAATTAAAAACCATAATCTTAAAAACATTTAATCAATTCGACTACATACATACTTGGGGGTGAGCTCAAATGGATTACGCTCTACCCCCTGCCTGCAGGAAAAGCCATGTCTTAACAGCTTTCTGGAAGGCCAGCAGGGTGGGGATAGTTCGGGTCTCTAGGGGAAGTTGGTTCCAGAGCACGGGGCCTGCCACAGAGAAGGCTCTCCCCCTAGGGCCCGCCAGGTGACATTGCTTAGCTGATGGGACCTGGAGGAGGCCAACTCTGTGGGCCCTAACCGGTCGAAGGGAAGTATGAGGCAGAATGCGGTCCCGGAGATAACCTGGTCCTAAGTCATGAAGGGCTTTAAAGATGGTGATCAACACCTTGAATTGGACCCGGAGACCGATGGGCAACCAGTGCAGCTGGCGGAGTAAGGGTGTCACGTGGGTGTACCTTGGCACACCCACCACAGCACGCGCAGCCGCATTTTGCACCAGCTGAAGTCTCCGGATACTCTTCAAGGGTAGCCCCATGTAGAGCGTGTTGCAGTAGTCCAGGCGCGAGGTGACAAGGGCATGAGTGACCGTGAGTAGAGCCTCCTTCTCCAAGTATGGCCGCAACTGGTGCACCAGGCGAACCTGTGCAAAGGCCCCCCTAGCCACAGCAGAGAGATGGTGATCCAATTTTAGCTGTGGATCTAGGAGGACCCCCAAGTTGCGAGCCTGATCCGAGGGGGTCAGTTTCACTCCCTCGAACGTCAAGGCGGGACAGTTGTCATGGTCCTTAGGAGGCAATATCCAAAGCCACTCAGTCTTGTCGGGATTAAGTCTGAGTCTGTTCCTCCCCATCCAGATCCTAACGTCGTCCAGGCACCGGCACATTACATCAACTGCCTCTCTGAAATCAGACGGGGTGGTGATGTACAGCTGGGTGTCGTCAGCGTACTGGTGGAAACGCACCCCGTGCCTGTGGATGATCTCACCCAGCGGTTTCATGTAAATGTTAAACAGGATGGGCGAGAGAACCGACCCCTGAGGCACCCCACATGATAGGGGCCTAGGGGACGATCTCTGCCCTCCTGTTAACACCGACTGCATCCTATCGGTGAGATAAGAGGAGAACCACCGTAAAACAGTGCCTCCCACCCCCAACTCACCGAGACGATGCAGAAGGATACCATGGTCGATGGTATCGAACGCCGCTGAGAGGTCAAGTAGCACCAGGATGGAGGACTTACCCCCATCCCGGGCCCGCCAGAGATCATCCATCAGAGCGACCAAGGCAGTTTCTGTACTGTAGCCGCGCCTGAAACCCGACTGATAAGGATCTAGATGATCTGTTTCATCCAGAAGCTGCAGAAGCTGAGTAACCACCACCTTCTCCACAACTTTCCCCAGAAAGGGCAAGTTGGAGACAGGACGATAGTTCTTCAAATCAGCTGGATCCAGGGAAGGCTTCTTCAGGAGGGGTCTCACCACCGCAGCTTTTAACGACTGTGGTACGGATCCCTCTCTCAAAGAAGCGGTGACCACCGCCTGGATCCAGCCGCATGTCACCTTTCTGCTGGCCGAGACCAGCCAGGAGGGACACGGGTCCAATAAACAGGTGGAGGTACCCATCGCCCCCACAGCTCTGTCCACATCTTCGGGAGAAACAGGCCCAAACTCTTCCCATAATGATGGACTAAGACTAGCCCCTGTCAACTCTATGGACTCTGCCCAGCTAGAGTCCAGGTTCGACCGAAACTGAGCGACTTTATCCGTCAGAAACTCAGCAAATTCCTCAGCTCTGCCTTGTAAGTGTTCCTCGCTCCCCCCTTTAGCAAGGAGGGAGCGAGTCACCCTAAACAAGGCGGCTGGACGAGAATCTGCGGACGCAATAAGAGCGGAAAAATAAGATCGTTTTGCCGCCCTTATCGCCACTAAATAAGATCTGATGTAAATTCTTAATAGTGTTTGGTCAGGCTCGGTCTTACTGGCTCTCCAGCGGCGCTCTAGACGTCTCTTCTGGCGTTTCATCTCCCGGAGCTCCTCGGTAAACCAGGGAGCTTTCCGGGATCCACTGCCACGGAGAGGTCGCTTAGGCGCAATTCGGTCTAACGCCCCTGATGCTGCGGTGTTCCAAGCAGCCACCAGGGAGTCAGCCGAGTTGTGTACCAGGGTTTCAGGTATTTCCCCAAGCTCCCTCTGGAATCCTTCCGGTTCCATTAGGTGCCTAGGGCGGAACCACCTAGTCGGTCCACCTCCCTGCGGGGGAGGAGTGGGGCTGCAAAATCCAACCTCAGTAGGAAATGATCTGACCATGACAGTGGGGTGGTGACTATGTCCCTGATCTTCAGATCATCTCTCCACTGCCCCGAAAGAAACACTAGGTCGAGCGTGTGACCGCCCTCATGAGTCGGACCCTGGATTACTTGGGTCAGGTCCATGGTTGTCATGGAGTCCATGAACTCCTGAGCCACCCCAGAGGTTTTGCCAGCCGAAGGCAAGTTGAAGTCCCCCAGAACCATAAGCCTAGGGAACTCAACTGCCAAGACGGCTACTGCCTCAAGTAGCTCAGGCAGGGCCTTGCTAACGCAGCTGGGAGGCAGGTACGCTAGACAAAGGCCCACCTGAACCCCTAAGTCCAACTTCAGAAGGAGCATCTCACACCCAACAATCTCCGGGGCAGGGCTCCTACGAGGATGCAGACTTTGGCGCGTTATCATTGCCACTCCTCCTCCCCTTCCCTGGGGTCGGGAATGGTGCTGCACTGAGAACCCGTCTGGGCAGATCTCAGAGAGAGCTACTCCTCCCTCTTGGCCCATCCAGGTCTCAGTTATACACACCAGGTCTGCCCCCTCTTCTGTGATTAAATCACGTATCAGGGGGGCTTTGTTGGCAATTGACCTGGCGTTAAGCAGCAGCATCCTGAGCCCAGGGCCCTGAAAACCCTGGTTGCCATGTACTCGGGTTGAGCAAGATGGAACCACATCGGAGGGGCCGGAACAAGGGATCGCTTGTATACAGCGAGGTCTTATTCCCCGAGAGCGGCCCACCCCTCTGCTCCCAGCATATCTGCCTCTTCCCATTATGACCGAGATGTTCCGGCTCTCGTCCCCACCAGAGATCCCCCACCCCACCCCGCTGGTCTCCCTCCCTCCCTGCAGGCCATACATACCATTCTCACAAGACAGGGTAACCGAGCCCCCACCCACCCCCACTTCTGTTTCTACACTCAGCGGGGGGGACGGGGTCTCAGTCCCCATCTTTTCCATTTTTAAACTAATTCTAATACTAATTCTAATACACAAACACCCATCTCACACTTTCCCATTTTTCAATCAAACCCATAGTACAATTCGGAGGAGGAGGATACAGTTTAAAAATTCTAAAAAGTTCTAAAAAGAGATTCTAAAAAGGAGGCAGGCTCATCAAGGTAAGGGTGTGCTGGGGGGTAAGTTCTTAGGGTAGTTCTTAAAATACATACACATTTCCCCTTTCTCTTAGCATAGCAACAATTATTGGGGAGTCCATAAAACAGGGGTCGGAGAAAATGTCCCCTGCTTGGAGATCTTTGAATGTCTGGGATCCCCCTTCCCTCAGTATTCAGATGGGCTCTACCAGCAGCGGGGTTCCTCCAGCCAGAAACCATGATGACTAGCGTTAATGGCGGCGAGAACAGTAGCACTCCATGAGTCATCTTCCAGTGTCCACAGATTAAAGCTGATTCTCAAAATATGCCGCCGCTGTAAGGATAGTAATAGCGGCAGTCTCTGTAGTCGATCTTAGGGGGCCCAGTAATTACCGCTCCGAAAACACGGGCGCAAGCCCAGCTCCCAGCAGCCCATTCACCGTTCACCATTGGCTTGCTGCAGATGGCATTAGCTGGGCATTAGCTGGGCAAGGTCTTTCTCCTGAGGCCGTAATCGATCTCTCTCGCCGCAGTTTGAGGCCGAGCAGGGGGGAACTGAGCCACGCCTCACAGCTGATTTCCTCCAAGCTGATTTTCCACCACAGAATTCAAGCCGCCGATAATTGGCTCACTGACCGGGTTTAGCGTTTTCACCACGCCGCTTGCCGTCTCCCCCTTAAATTTCAGAGCCTCCACCCGTCCTCGGTTCGCTTTCAAGTCCTCCGAACCTTTCATTTGGTCCTCAGGTCGAAGATATCGGCCCTCACGACGTCCCTGCCGTTCCCAAAATGGGCGGCTATCTCCGCAGGGTGTCAGTTCAAGAAGAAGCAAAAACAAAGGCAGAAACGGCACACTCCGCGGGTGGCTAGTTGATTCCGCCACAACCCTCGGGTGCCTGATATAATCTGCTTTCACCCAGAGAAAAGGAAACTCTGGGGGGTGCTCTCCTTTGAGCGAAGTGTCCAGGGAAAGCTCAGATCTTTTGCGGAGTCAGGTTTTCCTCCGCCATATGTTTCAATTCAAGCTTCAGTTCTACAGTAAAAGATAGACTGGAAAAATCAGATTCCCTTTGAAGGCTACCCTGCTTTGAAATGGACTCCCCTTGATGGCTGCTACATATCCCCTTTCCACCAGACCAGGGTCATTTACCTCCATTCAACTCATGGGAAAGAGTGACTCAATTTTACAGATCCAGCTAAAGATGATACCTCAGGACAAAGCAGAGCCATTTTGAATAGGACCACCAAATTGACATGAGTATGATTGTTATTTGGTTGAAGTTGGTATGAGACTGTTAATAGGTAATTCTGGATATCAACCACTTTTCAATAATGGATGAAAAATCATTTTAAACTCTTGGCATCTATTTATTACAATATTTGTTACTACCAACTCCATGCGGATTCTTGATAGTTTCATAAATCATTCATCAGTTGGATATGAAGGCAAATAGGTGCTTTGAAGTGCAGGAGTCTGCAACTCCTTAAAGTAGCTGTGTCTTTTCCTAGGATTGCTCAGCTGCCCTTAGATTTATAAGAGAAATTCAAAATAAAATGCATTGCTAAGAAGTTTTAGATAGATGTTAAATGAAAGACAAGACACACTTCAAAGACTCTTTTACCCTTTAAATATAAAGTGAAACACAGCCATACCATCTAATATGCTTGTTCTATATCTGTCCATGACCTATAAGTGACAGGCAAAGTGAAATAATATGTACGAAACATTTCTAAACCCTAGTATAGTTTATGAAGATTGTAGAGCAACATGTCTGAAGAACAATAAGTTAAACGACAGTCTTGTTTGATGTTATTTTAAAAGCTAGACTGCACACAATATAATTAAAAAACAGTCCTTGATCCTATATGAAATATCCTTGTGACATGGTCAAATTTCAAATTGGATTATATTTGAAAATGAGCAAAGTTTTCTTCACTACTTATATGTTTTACAGTTCTTATCCATAACAACATATATTTTAACACTTTCAAAGTCTAACTCAGGGGTGTCAAACTTGATTTCATTGAGGGCCACATCAGGGTTGTGTTTGACCTCAGGGGACCGTAGCCATGGTGGGAGCGGCCATCTTGACATCACTGGGGTCGAGGATATCTGTGGTGGCCCAAGCGCTCTGCCAACAAAAACTGGCACATGAGCTCTGTTTTCGGCCACAGCAGCCTTCTGCTGCCCTCTGCGAGCAAAAACGGAGCTCAGGGTCATATTAGGGCACCCCTGGGTCCTGTTTTCAGCTACAACGGCCTCCTGCCACCCTCTGCCAGCAAAAATAAAGCTCAGGGTCATATGCAGCACCCCTGGGCCCCGTTTTCATCTACAACGGCCTCCTGCCACCCTCTGCCAGCGTAAACGTAGTTTGGGGGCTGCGGCCCTCCTGAGCTCTGTTTTCACTGACAGAGGCACCGCGGGCCGGTCCTTTGCTGTTTCCAGGGTGACCGTGTGGGCCAGATCTAAGAACCCTGCAGGCCGGATCCAGCTTGCAAGCCCTTGACTTTAACACCCCTGGTCTTACCAGTGGATTTTTCTGCAGAATTAACGAAGATATTTATAGGAGAGCTATAGTAGTACATTCCTGAATGGGCATTACAATACCCATTTGCTGAGAACAATCATCCGTAGGGGCTTTAAAATAGTTAGGGAAAAACAGCTGAATTAGTAAGAATATTATTTTGTATTCAAGTTTGCCATCATATATATATGATTAAATTTTTATGTCCTATTTACTAACCGATGGACTGTTGACCAACTTAGTGATATAAATATATTCAGTTGCAGGATGTAATAAAACCCATAAGTTAACAAATTCTCTGTTGTATTTTCCAATAATAGAGGAAATAACAACTTGAATTAATGGAGCAAAGAGGAATCAGAAATAATTTTCACAATGAAAGTGCTTCTATTATTTCTATAATTAGAAATGTTCAAGGTTGAAATATTCCAACCATGAAACACCCAATTCAGTTACCATTTTAAAGTCTACTATCCTTGAAATAAACAGCCACTCTTCAAAATGCATTTTGGAAATCTAGGTAATGAAGACAGATTATATGGGGACATCTATGAAAAATTTAGCCCTCCGCCATAGTCTTACAGCGTCCCCACTAATTCAGTTAAGTCAGTTTAAATTAATATAAGTCAAGGCTGTGAAAATCCAAACACTTTGCCTCAAATTTTCTCATATTATGTAACTAAAGCAGAACTATTTTATTTGTGCCCATTCATAGTCAGTGTAAATAGATTTGTATATATATATATCACCTGGAGAAGCAATGTCATTTATACTCTCCTAAGCTATTCCAATTTCTATACATAAAAATAAAATAAAATAAAATGCAAACTTACCTATGCATAATGTGCATCCTTAAAAGAATAGGCATTTCTGCAATCTAACATTTTCATGCTAGCTTTTTTAAGGAGTTCAGTACATCCCTACTTTGTTAAGCATAGTCATCCGGAATCTGTAAACATGATATAGTTTGAGCATTTAGCACACAAATTCTTAACTAAAGTTTAAACTGTTTAATAAGGCTTTATACCCAGGTGGACTGTTGTTTCATAAAAAATCTGTGGGATTATGCAATATAAGCCCAAACTGTTCACTTTTATAGATGCAGAAATTTAATAGGTTGAACTGTTAGGAATCATTTCCACACCAGTAATTTATAATACTATCCTGACATAATTATGACAGTATAAAATGCATCTTCTTCTTCACTAGTGATATATCACCATAATAATAGCTGGACAATGCAATTAACTACAATTAATTATTTATTTTTATTTTACTGCTTTTCCAGTGAGGGGTCTCTCACAGCAAGTTACCTACAGTATGTTTAAAGCAGTGGCAGTTTATATTAATTTACAATGGGAGATTATCAATAATTTTAATCACTGATATCATCAAACTAAACAACTAAAACCCATCTGGTCATGAAACCTATTGAAGATAGGGAGTAGGGCGGCATATAAGAATCCTAAATAAATAAATAAATAAATAAATAAATAAATAAATAAATAAATAAATAAATAAATAAATAAATAAATAAATAAATAAATAAATAAATAAATAAATAAATAAATAAATAAATAAATATCATGTTTCCGAATCCCATCAAGAAAGGCTGCATATCAGACAAACCTGTTGGTACTGACCTCTGATCATTTAGGATTTGCCTTTATTTTTTGAAGAAATCCTGATTTAAACTCTAATTTTTAAAAATCAACACCTAAATTTCAGAAACAGTGTTTTAGGTTACAGTCTGTTCTTTTGCTTTTCCTGAAAAATAAAGGCACACGTGTTTTTGCAAAGTTTAACTGAAAATACACATGCATTGCACACCTCTCTCGTTCGCTCACTAGTTCTCATTCTCCAACTCTCCAACAACAATTTTAAAAATTGAATAAAGCAACGAACTCCATTTTGAGCCTGGCCAAAAATAAAAGCTAGCAATTTAAAAAAAAATCCTATGTGGAAGGAATTCCTATGTGGAAGGCAAGTCTGCAACTAAGCAGAGGCAGATCCTCACAATGATTGCAGGCATGCCCGAAGGACATCCTGGACAAGGGTGTTTATTATGTGTCTGGACATGTCCCCATGCAGGGCCTGGATTGTGAGAATATACCACAATCACAAAGCTCAGTTGCAGACCTGAAGCACATCCAAATGTATTACTCTGGGCGTGCACTAAGGGTATCTTGCAAAAGAAGTTTGGTTACATGTCCATGCACGGCCTGATTAATTAATCTAGGCATATGCAGAGCATGCTATGCAAGGTATACATTCAGTGTGTCACTTAGTAAAGGGGGCATTGGTTACATGTCCTGCATATTTGTATGTTTTTATCCAGAGATGTCATGCAAAAAAGCAAAAAAATGAGAGAGAGAGAATTTCCTGAGGTTTCCTGGAGCAATACAAGTTCCACAGAGAAATCTATGCCAGAAGCCATAAGTTCATTAAAAAAAAACTCCATGCAACAATCACAGAGCCCAAAGTCAATAGACACACAGGCTCCAGTGGAGGTGTGCTTAGAACAGATACAGGCATAGAAGAGAATTATCCAGCATTACAGTGCAGTGAAATACTAGCACACTATAGATGTGTAAACCTTAATGTATCCGTTCATTTGCCCATGCCATAGGTGTCATTCATAATGAGATACAGAATCTCTTCAAGAGACATTGATGCAAACCATTTTGTACAGGGTGGATGCAAATAGATTGAATCACATTCCCTTTTCTGTTAGGAATCATCGAGTGATTTAAATACTGATGAGTTCCTGAACCATGTTGAAAGCATGTTACCGAAATGTGTTGTGGAATGGTGATATACAGTTTGTGGTCAGCATTGTTCGGAGAAGAGAACAGTCTTAGGAAGTTAGGCAACATGCTTCTCAGCCAAATCCTAAAGAAAAAGTAGATATCATGAGACCGATTTCAGTGTCAGGAATGATGATTGCTGTATCTGTATCTGTTAGATATTAGGTTATTTACAAAATAAAGAATTGTAATTACAAGCAGATATTTTTATTGCAGACTATTTCCACGGAAAAATGGTTTACCTGTCTTTGGGCACACCAGCGTGCCTACCGTCCCTGTCCTAATGTTCCCTTTTATTAGTACCCATCTTATGTATATAAACAATGTTATATCTATGTATATCACCAATACGTACTTGACAAAAACAAACAAATAAATAAATAAAATAAATAAATAAAATCTTTGAAGAACAGCATGGTACAATCATCAGAGTTTTTTCTATAAGCAACGGGTTGGGTGTTTTCGTCACAAGTAAGCTTAAATAGGGGAAATTGTTGCTTTTATTGTTCAGGACAAACGCATCAAGGACTTCGTGGGACAATGTTACTTCCATTAATTCTGTCACACACCCTATTGCCATAAATTCATCCACAGCTGCCAGTACCACTGTTGGATATTTCTGAAGTAAGTGTTCTGCCCCAGCTACGGACCAGAGAAAACATAGCACACGCGCAGTTTGTTCAAACCTATATTTAATTGATTAACAACTACTAATAAACTGGCTTAGTAATGTTCACACACAAACAAATCTCAAAGCAGTCTTCTTGAAAAAAACCAGCTGTTAATTATACGGCATTAACAGCTGGCATAAGTCCATAAAGTCATAAAGCAAAGATAAGTAATTAATCCTGGATATCTCAGGAAACTTACAAAGGCTGGCAAGATGCCTGGAATCAGTCTACAAGAAGTAAGCCAAAACAGATAAGCCGAGCAGAGGTTTTCCAAACAAGAAGCACACGAACGAACAAACTATCAAACAAGTTGTTTCCTGCAGAGTTTTTCCGTCTTCATCATTCCTTAAGTAGGTTTGGGGAGTGGCCAATTAGCCCCAAGCCTACTCCCGAGGAGACCTCCTCCTGAGTAGCCATTCCTGCCTTTTGGCAGCTCTGCGTGCCCGTGCATTAAGAAGAGGCTCCTCCTCTTCTTCCTCATCACTGATGTGAGGTGCTGAAGGTTCTGAAGGCCCTGGCTGAACCTCTGCCTCTGGCACCGAGTCCTCACCAGCCTCCTCACTGTCCGACTTGGGTGCACAGGCCGCTTGCACATCACCTCATCGGCCTCGTCTCGGACGGGATCCACTACCAGCTGCAGGGGCTGCTGGCGGGTCACAACAGTAAGAGCATCATGAAATGGATATGGACAGGACAAAATGTGGTAAGTGAAAATTCTTTTGTTATTCTAAATCCTACCACCAAAAACATACTCAACTGGCAAAGAGGAGAAAAGAATATTAGGATAAGGAATTTGTAGTTTTTCCTTTAACCACCCGCCAAGAAAAGTAAAAGAGGGTGTGGTTGTTGCTTTATAAAAGTTGAAACATGGAAAACAATTTATATTTTCTGAATATGTTTCTTCAACTATATATGTATGTTTATCATAAACAATGACAAACAACTTTTCATTGTTTATGATTTTGAATGTTGTCAAGAAATATGTCAAATTATGTTCCTGCTGTGCAGTAGTGGGTTCTAAAACCCATTGCTACCGGTTCGCACGTGCGGTCATGCACATGCGACACTTCTGCGCAGAAGCGTCCCGGGTGGGTGGGCGGAGCCTCCCACTGCCGCCGCTACCGGTTCAAAGAACCGGGCCGAACCGGGAGTAACCCACCGCTGGTGCTATGGATATGCTGGAAAAAAGAGGATGAACTGTATTGTGATGAGATGGGGCTCAGTGCCTGGCTTAGTTTGTGAAAGAAAATAAAAATCCAGGGCTTGTGGGTTGCACTTTCCTTGCTCACAACTCCAAGGGGACATGCTAAGTATCTAGTTCTGATATAGAAGGTCCAAGTTTAACTTCTAATTTGGGATGGTAAAGTACTATGTATTATACTACCACGCTTAAAAAGTTAGCTTATTGTCAGTTTCTGCTTTTTGCCCCTTAAACTAAATTAATGAAGACCAGAGGTTACAACAGTTTATTTAGTGACCAGTCAAAGTTACAACAGCACTTAAAAATGATTTATGACTGTTTTTCACACAACTGTTGGAGCATCCCCATGGTCACATGATCAAAATTCAAATGCTTGGCAACTGACTCATATTTATAACATTTTCAGTGTTCTGGGGTCATGTGATCACTTTTTGCAACCTTCTGACAAGCAAAGTCAATGGGGAAGCCAGATTCAGTGAACAACTGTGTTGCTAACTTAACAGCTGCAGTGATTCATTTAACAACTGTGGCAAGAATGGTTGTAAAATAGTTGAAAACTCACTTAATGACTGTCTCACTTAGCAACATCAATTTTGGGCTCTGTTAGAGTCGTAAGATGAGGACTACTCTTATTGGTTTTCAGGGCAGCAATTCCTCTATTTATTCAACACAAAGGCCAGTCCTGAAACCATGATGCCTGATGAGAGGATTATGTGATATGGTAATGGATGGATGGAGTTTAAATCTCACCTTACCTCAGGAAATGGCAAGTTATGGCATATGCAACATCTGGGAACATGAATGAGATACCAAGCTGGTGACTGATGTAGTCTTGAAGCAGTTTATTGGTGATGAGCGAAGAAGAAGCTCCTACCTTCTTTAAACCTGCAAGGGGAACTTTTTAATGGTGGAATTTGGGGCTCAGGAGAAAGGAGCACATTGCACTTCACATTAATTGGCTTTACTTAGCCATAGGAGCCCAATATTTAGCCATAAGAGCCCGGACACAATTCAATGTGTTGGTTATTACCTTTAAAGCCCTACATGGCTCAGGGCCAGAGTATTTGTGACACCACCAGCTACCACATACCTCCCAACGACCAGTTAGAGCCCACAAAGTCGGTCTCCTCCAGGTCCTGTCAGCTAAACAGTGTCGGCTGGCGGGCCCTCGGTGGAGGCCTTCTCTGTGGCAGCCCCCGCTCTCTGGAACCAGCTACCTCCCAAGATTCATAGTACCCCCACCCTACTGGCCTTCCGTAAAGCTGTCAAGACCTGGCTTTTCCGACAGGTCTGGGACCATTGACCTCTGGTGAGGATAGATGAGATTGGCCCATGAATGGTGGACAACTGTAATTTTTAATTGTATTTTAATCTGCTTTTTGAATTTTAAATTTTCTATTTATGTTTCTTTCTGATGTGAGCCGCCCAGAGTATAAATAAATAAATAATAAATAAATAAATAAATAAATAAATAAATAAATAAATAAATAATAGCGTACAGTAACTATATGCTTAGGCTAATTGTTGAAAAGTCATTATACTTCATTTCCTGTTCCATACTGCAGAAACAAAATAACAAAGCAACCCACCAAAAAAAGGGAAAAAAATCTTGACTGCCTTAGTAATCCACTCATCATCAATATTGGTAAATTAATCCATAAGAATCCAAATGAGAAAGTTTGAAAATCCTAATTTATTATTCAAACAGGAGTCTAGTAAATGGATGATTTTAGAAGTGGAAGATAACTTGGAAACATATGCAAATCCTTATGGATCCATTGGTGGGTGGTGCGGTGGCTCAATGGTTAAGATGCTGGGCTTGTAGGCTGGGCTTGTTGGCTTACCAATAACCCAGGTTTGAGATCCGAGCACCACGTGATGGGTGAGCTCCTGTTCCTGCCCTAGCTCCTGCCAAGTTAGCAGTTCGAAAGCATGCAAATGTGAGTAGATAAATAGGTATCACTTTGGTGGGAAGGTAACAGAGCTCTGTGATGTCATGCTGCCACATGACTGCAGAAATGTCTTTGGTGAGCTCTGGAACGGAGATGAGCACTGCCCCCTACAGTTGGCAACGACTAACACAGGGACTCTGTTATCTCTTTTTCTGGATTCATTGCTTCTAGATTGCACCTGATAAAAGGTTGGATAAACTGTGTAGTTGAAACTTTTACAGAAAAAAAATCACTATTTATTGCTTTATATACCCAGAAATTTCTATTACAGTAACCTGTAGACCTGTATGTATAGTTTTACATTAATAAAACTGCATAAACTTTATATGTGTTCATTTGAACTGATCTTGGACAGAGTTAAGTATGGAGACATACTGTAAGTGCACAGTTTGCATACCAAGTTTTAGAGTCTTAACAGTTTTCATTTGGGGCCAATGGTAACATACCATGAAATCTATCAGAATAAAAAATGGAAACATGATCATTTCAATTACCATATATTGTATAACACACATCCTCTTCAAAAAAAATTGCTTTCCCACCCAGAAGCACTTATTCCATTTCTCTACTTTTAAGATTAGGATAGGATAGGATAGGATAGGATAGGATAGGATAGGATAGGATAGGATAGGATAGGATAGGATAGGATAGGATAGGATAGGATAGGATAGGATAGGATAGGATTCTTTATTGGCAAAGTGTGATTGGACACACAAAGAATTTGTCTTTGGAGCATATGCTCTCAGTGTGTACATAAAAAATACATTAATCAAGAATCACAAGATACAACACTTAGTGATAGTCATAGGACACTAAATAAGCAATCAAATCATACTAGGAAGCTAAATAAACAATATAAATTGTAAAGATACAAGCAACAAGTCATAAGTGGGAGGAGACAGGTAATAGGAAGGATGAGAAGAATAATAGTAATACAGTCTTAGTAAATAGTTTGACAGTGTTGTGGGAATTAGTTGTTCAGCAGAGTGATGGCATTCGGGGAAAACCTGTCCTTGTGTCTTGTTGTTCTGGTGTGCAGTGCCCTATAACGTCATTTTGAGGGTAGAAGTTGAAACAATTTATGTCCAGGATGTGAGGGGTCTGTAGATATTTTCACAGCCCTCTTTTTGACTTGTGCAGTAAACAGGTCCTCAATGGAAGGCAGGTTTAATTATATTTAATTATATATTCACTTCTAAAATGAGTGAAAGCTATCTTAATCTATTTTATATCCTAACAAAATATAAAATGGCATTTAAACTTAAACTCATTTAAACCTATCTCAGACATTTAGATCCCATTGCAATGTGTGAGACATAGTTAACTATCAAGCTGTAGGGTGAGAACTTTCAAGTTATTTTTCTTTGGCACTTGTTTCAAAATGATTACAGTAAAAAAAAACTCACTAGAAATCAAAGGAAAGAGACTTTGCCGCATTTTTAACTCTTGCATGTGCTGAATAGGACATAAAGTCAGTACCACTTCCTTTCTTCTTTAGAAGGTTCAACACTCAGTTCATTGAACTTACCAAACACAACAACATTTGAGGCAAAAGCCAAGCAGTTCTCTGAACTGAGCCCTGAGTTACACAGACATTTTTCGAAGGCCTTACAATTTCTCAGAATCTGTACTTTACTGTTAGCATATCTAGAACACCATGTTTAAACAGAGAATCTTCGAAGTTGACAAGTTACCAGGAATAACTTGTCCTCCTTGTCAGAACTGCCATCTGTACTTAGTGAAAAACCACCACTACTTTATGTTCCCTGTTTAGAATAGCACCTATGCTCTTTTTTTCCACGCAGTGAATAAATTGTCTGACTTTTTATCTCCACACTTATTCGTTTGTTACATCAGTTTCTGGAAATATCCTGCCTCCCAATTCATTGGCACTGTCATACCAAATAGCTAATTTTGCTTTTAGCACACCAACCAATGAACAACCTAGAAAAGTGTTCTATGTTTACTCCATCCAATGGATCAAGACCTCATTATTGCTTAGGAGAATTGTAAACTTTTTGCTTTCTGCGTTTGTCCCATGCCTCGTTGTATCTGTTCCTTTTTGCTTTATCAACTCTGTCACAGGATATTCAAAGTCAAAAACAAATGCTGCAAAAACAATATAGATATTTCTTTTGGAGGCAGCTTTATATATCCTTTGTCCTTTGAAAAAATTGAGAAAGTAAATGCAATTTCCAAGGTTTTTTTTTCTTGAATTTCCACTTTAGAATAATGAAAGGATGTTTCTGAAAAGTAAAATAGTGTTCTGGATAGCAATTCAATTCAATCTCTAAGCAGTCCTGTAAAGTCTACACACCCCAGTTAAAAGGCTAGGTTTTGGAGATGTAACAAAAACCAGACCAAGTTAAATCACTTCAGAATATTTTTCATCTTTAATATAACATATCAGTTGTACAATTTAATTGAAAAACAAACTGAAATCTTTTAGGGGGAAAATGAACAATAAAAAATTAATAACATGGTTGCATAAGTGTGCAAACCCTCTTATAAGTAGGGATGTGGCAGTGTTCAGAATTAACCAATCACATTCAAATTGATGTTAAATAGTAGTTAGTACACATCTGCCATCAATTCAAGTGACTCTGAATCACGCCTATAAAATTCAGCTGTTCTAGTAATGTTTTTCTGACATCTACTCAGTTGACTTCTACTGCAAAAGCCATGGTCTGCAAAGAGCTTATCAAAGGGATCAAAGGGATCTCATTGTTGGAAGGTGTCAGTCTGGAGAAGTGTACAAAAAAAATTCCAAGGCTTTAGATCAGTGGTGGCCAACCTGAAGCGTCCCATGCGCCAATTGGCCCAGGCGTCCTGGGTGGGCGGGCCCGCCTGGATGCCGCCATTTGAGTTTTGCCCTCTGCGCATGCGCAGAGGGCAAAACGACGCAAATGGCAGCATCCAGGTGGGCGGGGGGGAGGAAAGGAGCAGGAAGCGAGGAAAGGAGGAGACAGCAGCGGCGGCTGCAGAGCCGAAAAGCGGTGGGAGCCGAAGGGGAGGCTCCATTGCCGCAACAGCCCCGGACCTACAACAAAGAACGAGGCAGGGTCACCTTCGCACTCACGAAGGGCCCGCCTGCACCGCATTCACCTCCGGGACTGGGAATCCCCCGCTTTGGCTCTTCACGCAAACCCGGTGTTGCCAGAGAACCCCAAAGCTCCCCATTTGGCAGGGCTCCATTCCTGAGCTTGGCTCCCTCCATCGGAGGGTGGCCGGCTGGCCGGGCGAGCGAGGCTCTGGGCGGGCGGTGGCCGGGCAGCGGGGCGAGCGAGGCTTCGGGCGGCGGGCGGGTGGGCGAGCGAGGCTTTGGGCGGCGGGCAGCGGGGGGAGCGAGTGAGTGCTTGGCCGGATGTGGCCGCCGCCTGCCCGCCGCCCGAAGCCTCGCTCGCCCCGCTGCCCGGCCGCCGCCCGCCCAGAGCCTCGCTCGCCCGGCCAGCCGGCCACCCTCTGATGGAGGGAGTCAAGCTCAGGAACGGAGCCCTGCCAAATGGGGAGCTTTGGGGTTCTCTGGCAACACCGGGTTTGCGTGAAGAGCCAAAGCGGGGGATTCCCAGTCCCGGAGGTGAATGCGGTGCAGGCGGGCCCTTCGTGAGTGCGAAGGTGATCCTGCCTCATTCTTTGTTGTAGGTCCGGGGCTGTTGCGGCGATGGAGCCTCCCCTTCGGCTCCCACCGCTTTTCGGCTTTGGGCGACGGGCGGCGGGCAGGCGGCGGCCGCATCCGGCCAAGCGCTCGCTCGCTCCCCCCGCCGGCCCTCCCAGAGCAGCTCCGGGGACATAAAGGAGGCAGATGGACCTCTTGGAAAGCTGCAGGCGGGGGAAGGGCGCCAAAGGAAGCACTACTTACGGTTGCTGAAGCCGCCTGGCAGAAAGCGCACCCGGGGAGGCGGGCATGGAGGAGCGGCGAAGGCGAGGCGCTCCGGCCCGGGAGAGGGACGGTCGCCGAGGAGGAAGGCCTGCGCCTCTGGAACTTTGCCCCAGCCCGCCGCTCCCCAAAGCCCAGGGCTGCAGGTGCCTTCAGGAGCCCTGAAGCTCTGCCGGCCGCCTCCTTTCCTCGCCTCCCGCCTCCCCTTCGGCTCTGCCAGCAGAGCTTCAGGGCTCCTGAAGGCACCTGCGGCGCTGGGCTTTGGGGAGCGGCGGGCTAGGGCCAAGTTCCGCACGCGGGAGGCGAGGAAAGGAGGCGGCCAGCAGAGCCTCCCCTTTGGCTCTGCCGGCCGCTTCCTTTCCTCGCCTCCCACTGCCCCTTCGGCTCTGCGCGCGGCGGGGAGAGCTGCGAGACGTGTGTCCTATGTGGGACTTGTTCCGTCGCGTTCCTCGGTAGTGTGTCCAGGGCAGCCCATTCTAAAAGAGAAAGTCTCGCGAGTTCAAACTTCTCAAACTCGCGAGACGATCTCTTTTAGAACGGGCTGCCCTGGACACAATACTGAGGAACGCGACGGTGGATGCGCCACTTGAAATCGTGGAATGCGCCACGTTTGGCGCATGCGCCACGGTTTGGCCACCCCTGCTTTAGATATACCATGGAAAACAGTGAAGACAGTCATCAACAAGTAGAGAAGATATCGCACACCAATGACACTACTAAGAACCGATTGTCCTTCCAAAATTTATTTTATTTATTTGTGATATTTATATACCTCTTCACAGTACAAGCACTCTCTAAGCAGTTTACACCAGTAAGCAATGTATATTTATATTGCCCCCAACAATCTGGGTCCTCATTTTACCTACCTTGGAAGGATGAGTCAACCTTGAGCCGGTGAGATTTGAACCGCTGACCTGTGGATCACAGTCAGCTAAAGTGGCTTGCAGTACTGCCTCTAACCGCTGTGCCACCTCGGCTCTTTTGATGAAAAAACAAAAGAAAACTCTTCCAAGAGGCTGCCAAGAGGCTTACAGCAACATTTAAGGAGCTGCAAGACCTGGTTGTGCACACTACATGTGACAACAATCGCCTGTATTCTTCATATGTATGGACTCTGGGGGTAGGGTGGCAAATGAAGCTTTTTATTACACAGAAAAACATCCAGGCCCAGCTGCATTTTGCAAAAACCTACATCAAGTCTGACAAAAGCATGTGGGAAAATGTGCTTTGGTCTGATGAGATGAAGGTTGAATTTTTTGGCCATAATTCCAAAAAAGTATGTTTGACACAAAAACAACACTACATCAGAGGTGGGTTTCAGTAGGTTCTGACCAGTTCTGGAGAACCGGTAGCAGAAATTTTGAGTAGTTCAGAGAACCAGTAAATACCACCTCTGACTGGCCCCACCGCCATCTATTCTCTGCCTCCCGAGTCCCAGCTGATCGGGAGGAAATGGGGATTTTGCAGTAACCTTCCCCTAGAGTGGGGAGGGAATGGAGATTTTACAGTATCCTTCCCCTGCCACGCCCACCAAGCCACGCCCACCAAGCCACACCATGCCCACCAAGCCACGCCCACAGAACCGGTAGTAAAAAAAATTTGAAACCCACCACTGCACTACATAAAGGTACACCATACTCACAGTGAAGCCTGTTGATAGTAACATTATGCTTTGAGGTTACTTTTCTTCAGCTGGAAGAAAAGTTTTAGAAAAGATGGTGGAAATTATGAACGGTTTCAAATACCAATCAATTTTGAAACAAAACCTTCAGGCCTCTGCTAAAATGCTGAAGATGAAGAAGAATTTCATCTTTCAACACAACAACCCAAAGTATATCTCTACATCAACAAAAGAATGGTTTCACCAGAAGAGGATCGACGTTTTGGAATAGCCCAGCCAGACCCCAGACCTGAATCGAGTGAAAATCTGTGGGATGACCTGAAGACGTCTGCGCACAGAAGATGTTCTTGCAATCTGACAGATTTGGAGTGGGCAAAATTCCCAAGGCAAGATGTGTCATGCTGATAGGGTCCTACCCCAAAAGACTGGATTCTGTTATAAAATCAAAAAGTGCTTCAACAAAGTATTATTTTAAGGACATGCACACTTATGCAAATGTATCGTTGTAAGTTATTCATTTTTATTTTTACCCTTAAAAGATTTGTTTGTTTTTCAGTCAAATCGTACTGCTTATATATGTTACATTAAAGGTGAAAAAATTCTGAAGTGTTTTATCTTGGTCTGATATTTTTTTTTACATCTCAAAAACCTGGCATTTTAACAAGGGAGGGTAGACTTTCTATATCCACTGTACATGTATGCACATATGGTTAAAATAAAATAGTAATCAAGTAAATGATCTCACTGGCTTCATTAACTGTCAGCTCCTTGCAAAAGGGTTTTCTGCTTATCAAACAACATCTGAGGCTTTGATCACACCACAACTTTGGCTACCCTATCAGCTGCACTTTCTTTAATGTATTATGCTGGCAGTTCTGCCTCCCCTCACCTTTACAACCTCAAGTCATGTGACAAGAGAGCTCTTTACATGATATCCATATTTGCAGTATTTGCAGGGAAGGTGTTACATTCAGTCAATTACATTTTATGCATTTCTTCTCTCTTTTCCCCCCTTATGCCCTTCCCTCTCTGAGGCATGCTGGAGAAATGAAGGATTAGCTAGGGCAAACATTTGTTCTGAAGTGCTGTTTGCTCAAAGAGGCTTTTTCCAGGGCATTTGGCAGATAAAGATTGCTGGAATTGGATATGTCTATTTTAATGAAAAGAAGGACTAGGGGAGACATGATAGCTGTGTTCCAATATCTCAGGGGCTGCCACAAAGAAGAGGGATTCAAGCTGTTCTCCAAAGGACCTGAAGCAGGACAAGAAGCAATGGGTAGAAATTAATCAAGGAGAGAAACAACCTAGAACTAAGGAGAAATTTCAGGACAGTTAGAACAATTAATCAGTGGAACAACTTGCCTCCAGAAGTTGTGGGTGCTCCAATACTGGATTTTTTCAAGAAGAGATTGGACAACCATTTGTCTGAAATGGTATAGGGCAGTGATGGCGAAACTTTTTTGGCTCACGTGCCAAAAGGGTGCGCGCACGCACGTGCATGCCCACACCCATGCCCTCCCCCCACGCATGTGCACAATCCCCGTGCTTCCCCCTCATGCATGTGCACCCCCCCCTTGCACTGCCCCCTGCATATGTGCACAGGCCTCACTGAAGCCTCTGGACTCCTGAAGCCTGGGGAGAGCGAAAACGGCCGAAAAGAAGACCAAAAATCAGCTGGCCAGCATGCACTGGAGCTGACATAGGGCAATGCCTCGCGTGCCCTCAGATATGGCTCTGCGTGCCATCACTGGTATAGGGTTTCCTGCCTGAGCAGGGTGTTAGACTAGAACACGGGTGTCAAACTTGCAACGTCATGTTATCATCACGTGACATATCGTAATTTTTTTCCTTCGCTAAACCAGGGGTCGGCTTGGCCAGCATGTGACGCATCTGGCCCGTGGACCACGAGTTTGATACCCCTGGACTAGAAGACCTCTAAGGTCCCTTCTAACTCTGTTTATTCTATTCTGTTCTATTCTATTCTATTCTATTCTACTCTACTCTATTATTCTATTCTGTTCTATTCTATTCTATTCTATTCTACTCTACTCTACTCTACTCTATTATTCTATTCTATTCTATTCTATTCTCTGCTTCTATTCTATTCTATTCTACTCTATTATTCTATTCTATTCTATTCTTCTGTTCTATTCTATTCTACTCTACTCTAGTATTCTATTCTATTCTACTCTACTCTACTCTATAATCTATTATTCTATTCTATTCTATTCTATTCTATTCTATTCTATTCTATTCTACTCTACTCTACTCTACTCTACTCTACTCTACTCTACTCTACTCTACTCTATTATTCTATTCTATTCTATTCTCTGCTTCTATTCTATTCTATTCTATTCTATTCTATTCTATTCTATTCTATTCTATTCTACTCTATTATTCTATTCTATTCTATTTTTCTGTTCGGTTCTATTCTATTCTATTCTACTCTACTCTATTCTACTCTACTCTATAATCTATTATTCTATTCTATTCTATTCTATTCTATTCTATTCTATTCTATTCTATTCTATTCTATTCTAAATATGGTAAGAAAGCTATATAAAATTCTACTACAAAAAAGCCAATGGCCTACTGCTGATGTTACTGCCCTAAGTTCCTTTTTCAACTATCTTTCTACCTGCAAACAGTGCTCTAAAGCAACACATGCCCTGCTGCCCCCAATACAGCCCTTTTCTTTTCTTCATTCAGTTAAATTGAGTATTCACTAACCAAACCACAATTTTTCAGAAATAAATAAGAGAAATTAGGGAGCCTACAGATTATCATGGGAGCTCCACCAATACTGGGCAGCTTACCAGAGAAAGAGAGTCAAAGTAAGCACTAGGAACTCTTTTCTACCTAATCATTAGTCTGGGATTCAGTTTTACGACATAAAATAGAAAAGGACCTGAATTTTGAACTGACCTAATTTGCAGAGCTAATCCCTGAAAAATAGTTGTCTATTGAAATGTGCACCATATTCCACCAAACACACCACCACCCCTTTCCCAACATAACACTTCCCTTCTCAAAAAGTCATCCATATGACTGCACCTACTTTGCTCTGTTCTTTTCATAACAGATACTTGGACAATGTGTGAAGTGCATGGATTTTTTAAATATACAAACTTGGATGATTTAGTCGAAAACAGCTTTGCTCCTATTTAAAGACACTTGCTCTTTTGCATAGGGCTCTGCATTCACTATGGTTTCCATGGTTAAATGTAGCAGATTTACATATTGGCTTGCCAATTGTCTCTTTACAACCATAGTAAGTCAATGACATCATTTATTAGAGAGATAAATGAGAGCAATTAAGCATCATGACTCTAGCTACTGAAAGTTTCTGGAATGAAAGTGTTATTAAAATGACAAAGTGCCCAGCAGAATCTTGTGAAGACATGTTATTTAATTCCTCAATTCTTAGCTGGTTGCATGACCTCTGATAGCCTTTTGAAAGGTATGTTGTTTACACACACAAGTACGAAATGGCAGGCAGGAGTGACTAATGAATTATTTGATGTTAAAAGAGCTGTAATTTTAAGGACAGGCAGGATGGGTAAGAAAAAATATATTTCATTCAAGTACATATAGAATATGCTTAAAACTCATTCAAATACAGATAAATGATACGATCACAAATAAATAGTGGGCTGCCTATTATACCCTAGGGTTGCTCCTGGCTTTTTACTTCATACTAAGAATTTAAAAGCAGTCAGTCATTTAAAATCTCATTAAAATGTGACTACTTTTGCTTTTTGTAATTTTTAGGCTATTATAGCAGAAAGTGGAGGAGAAAACAAATCTGTTTTGACTGCATTGAAATTCCCATAAAAACTTTTATCATGAAAGCCAGTGGGAAATTCTGTTGAAGTGCACCCATTTTAGGAAGGGCTGAAGTTGAGAAATACTGATATTAGTCTTCAGAATGATAAATTGATGCAAGGAAACATGTATAGCATCTAAACATGAAAATGTGTGCTCTGAGTAATGAGCAAAAGAAATGTTCAAGTATTTTGGAGCAATATAAACAAGTTCCCTACTGGGTCTTTTCAGTGGCACTATAACCTAAGGCCAACAAGAAAATGGTTTTGCTCCAGAGGTGGGTTCCTACTGGTTCTAACTGGTTCTTTAGAACCGTTAGTAAACTGGTGGTGATGTCACAAAGCCGGTTCTGTCAGTGCTGGTTCGTGGGCGCCGCCATCTTTAATTTTGCTTCTGCGCATGTGCAGAAACTAATGTTTGCTTCTGCGCATGTGCAGAAGCTATTTTTTTATTTTCCGTGAAGGGAGGCGCGTGCTGAGAAGCCTCCAGCCACCGGTCTTTGCTGGCGTGAGAAGCCTTCAGCTGCCGGTCTTTGCCGGCATGAGAAGCCTCCAGTCACCAGTCTTTGCTGGTGTGAGAAGCCTCCAGCCACCGGTCTTTGCTGGCGTGAGAAGCCTTCAGCTGCCGGTCTTTGCCGGCATGAGAAGCCTCCAGTCACCAGTCTTTGCTGGTGTGAGAAGCCTCCAGCCACTGGTCTTTTTTGGTGCGAGAAACCTCCAGCCGCCGGTCTTTGCTGGAGTGAGAAGCCTCCAGCTGCTGCTCTTCTTTGGTGTGACAAGCCTCTAGCCGCCAGTCTTTGCCACCGCAAGAAGCCTCCAGAAGCTGGTCTTTGCTGGCGCCAGCAAAGAGCAGCAGCTGCAGGCTTCTTGCGCGAAAAAAGATTGGCGGCTGCAGGCTTCTCACGCCAAAAAAGACCGGCGGCTGCAGGCTTCCCTCTGCTGCCCTTCCTGGCCAAAAATCCATGGCCATCAGGCTGTGGAAACAGGGTCACCCTCTTGACCGGGGGCCTCGGTGCGTCCAGGTGAAGCCAGTCCAGAGGGAAGCCTTTTTCCTACACGCTCATCTTGCGGACAGGACATCTCAGCGCACCAGCAGGAGTGAGGTGCTCTGGCTGCAACTATGGGGAAATTATCTGCTACAATGTCCTACCTGTCAATGACTACTTCAGCTTCAACTGCAATAATACACGAGCACACAATAGATACAAACCCAAGGTAAACCACTCCAAATTCAATTGCAGAAAATACGACTTCAGAATAGAGTGGTCAATGTCTGGAATGCTTTACCTGACTCCATTGTTATTTCATAGCTTCAACCTTAAACTGTCAACCGTGAACCTCACCCCATTCCTAAGAGGTCTTTAAGGGGCGTGCATAAGTGTACTAGTAGGCCTACCGTCCCTGTCCTACTGTCCCCATTTATTCGTACCCATTTCCTGTGTTCTTATTCATGTTTATACTTATACCTGTTATCTCGTACATGTTTGGCAAAATAAATAAATAAATAAATAAATAAATAAATAAATAAATAAATAAATAAATAAATAAATAAATAAATAAATAAATAAATAAATAAATAAGCCCCTTATTTGAACTTAGACTTAGATTTAGAATAACTTTATTGTCACTTTGAATGTACACTAATCGGCATACATTAAAATAAAATTCCACTGCATACAGCTCTCAAGGGGTTTCCACTCCAATATACACTACATAAACATGACTAAATAAATAAATAAATACAAAATTATGCATATACCCACATATATTATATGACATGGAGAAACAACAGTATAATTCGGATGTATACATGTACATGGCGAGAAAAATGAATCTTGTGAGTTTACCAGATGGATGGCATAGGGAACAAAGCTGTTACAGAATCTGGTACTCCTGCTAGAATTTGGGTATGAAGAGTTGTCATATCCAACATTGAGAACTGTAGATTAAGAAAAGTTTAATTCATCAATATTATTTAGTTTCCTGATATGACACTAACAGTCATAGGTCATTTTCCACATGATGGTGGGGATCATGGGTAATTTCCCCCATGATGGATAAATATATTGCACCTCTATTAAAGAGATTATATGAATTTCTGAATATGTACTCGTATAAATTAGCACTATAACTTGTATATGTTTTTATGTACTGTAACTTTTATAACTGCCCTATTTTTGGTTGCTATTCCCTTCGTGCTTTTTTTCTTTGTTTGTTGGCAATCCAATACGCCTTCATAGGAACAGGAACAGCTCTTTTAAATAAGGATCACATCAAATATATTTGGACACTGAGAAAATCCTGCTGCTGCCCTAAACATTCAGGATATAGTGAGCTGGAGAGAAACATCGTATGCACATTCTTTCTATTTTAAAACTAAACGTTCGTATTTTTCCAATGAAAATAAGGAGGTGAACACACATATGTTGCCTATCACCTTCATCTCACCTTTGTGCAATTCTGATATAATATGGCAGAATGATTGCTACTATTTAATTAAACAGAAATCTGGATTAACTCCAGATGCAAACCTTGTAATCTGTCATAGTGTGTTTGGGGAAAGGGGGGGTGTTTCCCCCCTCGGCCCATATTTCATTTCAAGATGGAAATCTGTTCTCTCTCCAATTGATCTACATGCTGCAATATGGCTTCTTTGTCATTTGAATGACTTTTTCCAAGTCTTCTTTGGAATATCAGTTAAACTCTATCTTCAGCTTCCTTTGTTTTTTTTTTTTATAGAAATGAACAAATACCCAGCCAATCATTTTAAAACATCAACCATTCAGCCAAGGTCTGTTATTGAACCCAATCATCCAGAGAAATTCTTATAATACAGTCCTGTTCATGCAGAATTAGATCCCATTGAATTCGGTCACATTATTTCCAGGGAAGAGAGATGAGGACTGTAGAGTAAGTTATAAACATGCTAGTTCTATGCATGTTTGTTGGGAAATAAACCCTGCTGAATTCAGCTCCTATCAGATAAGCACGCATAGAATTGCAGTTTATGTTTCAATTTACAATTCACAATCACTCAGGAAAAAAATGGTGTATGGTAATAATTCAGCCCCTGTCTTTTTTCAAGGGCTTCTTAGAAAGAAATCTTTGCAAAAACAAGGTAATTGTGAGTTCTATGAATTCTTACTCGGTTCAGTTGCCTTTGAACTGTGATTTTATTGAAATTCCCTACAAATTCCACTGCAAAGAACTTCCCGGAAAAATAATTTAAATGTTTGGGTTTAGCACGATTTAAGGTTCCTTTCCAATTCTCATTTGCTAGAACAAACAAGAAATAAAAAGCGCTCTGTTCTTAGTGGATCTAAGCCAATATGGATTGATTATTCCCTCTGCTATCGCTGTCTCGTTTGTCTCTTTGCTGCAGACCAAAACATAGATGGAATCATTAAAGTATAAAGATTCTTTGCTCCCAACCAAATATTTAATTTTAAATTAGAAGTTTTTCATAGCAACTAGCAAACAGCAAATTATATTCTTTTAAGTGGGATTTGCAACATCATGATTCCATCCAGTCATGCCAATCTCATTTCTGGAAAACTGTATTCCATAATTTTTCCTTCGTTTTCTAATCTTTCCTTTTCTTCAGTCAATATCACAAAACATGATTAATTCCTCCCTTTTCCCCTAAAAATCTCTCTGGATTTCTGCCATTCTGATTTACCACTTCCCCTATGTGTTAGCACCTCCCTCTTGTTAATACATGGTACTTTTCCCCCCACGTGGGAGAATATCCACACTCAGAGAATGAGTTTATGATCAGCAGGTGTAACATAAAATGATAACAGCTTAAACACTGAAATTTCCACTAACAGCAGCTTAGTGCTTTACATAGGCATTTCATTTTCAAGAGGGTTAGAAACACATTCAGACATATTCAAACATCTGTTTATTTCCTTGTTCATCTCATATACACATTGTCACATTCATGGATGCACATATATACAGATTCATGCACCAGCCATAGAAAGACCATTCAGTTGGGAAATTCATTCTCTCCCTAGACAAGACATATTTAAAAATTAATGTCAGATGGGAACAAGTAGACCTTAAGTTTTGTTAAGCAGCAATGGATGTTTTTAAAGAAGGATTTTTCCCAGGTTGGGGACAGCACAATTAAGGTAGTATATTAGTACATTAGAGACAGCTAAATGTCCACATACAGAGATCCTCTAGGCCAAATGGAGAGTTTTTACTGGCCACAAGTTCCCTACCTGCCTTCTAATTACTTCACAACACTAACTCTGAGCATGTTTTTCAATGTAGTCAGCTGAAATGTGCAATTGTGAATTATCAAAAAGCAATAGCAATAGCACTTATATATTGCTCCATAGTGCTTTACAGCACTCTCTGAATAGTTTACAATGTCAGCATACTGCCCCTAACAATCTGGATCCTCATTTTACTCATTGATCTCAGAAGGATAGAAGGTAAGTCAACCTTGAGCCTGTCGGATCGAACTCCTGGCTGTGGGCAGAATTAGCCTGCAATACTGCATTCTAACCACTGCGCCACCATGGTTCTTGTTAAATGTTAATAAATTTGTTAGACATCATGCACTCCTGTACAGAGGGAGTAGATATTTTTCTAAAAAATGACAAATCAACAAATGAATTCTATTTGACAGTTGTAACTAAAGGCCTGCATGAACAGTCTGTAAAATGGGGCTTCTAGGTGAATCCGTCTGCTACATTTCACAGAATGTGGATGATTAGGGGTCCGTATGATATGATCTTCTCATGGCTTCGTCTGCCATTCTAGGAAGAAAAGATAGGATGGCTTTATTTTGTGTCATGATTGAGTGTTCTGGGAGACATTTCCCTGAAAGCTTTTTGATTAGAGAAAGTAAATTACACCAAGAAGGGAACAGAGGAAGAGCTGTGCATTACATTTATATGCTTTTAAAATTGACTGTAAAAGAGGGATATATTTTGAACCTCAGTTGCTTTGAACTTTCGTAGACTGAAAAATGAAGAAAGATGAAAACATAATTACAGTTGGATGGAAAAATCCAGTTTACGAGCAGTAAAGTAGACAAATTTCCCACTAAAAGCAGTAAACAAATTCATAAACTTTCCCAATTTCCTACAAAATAGATACCTTTAGTTTTATTGTCTTGAAGGATTAAGATTATCCAAAAAAAAATTCCCCATAGTTTGTCTAGAAAGCATCGACAGCAGCATCAACAGCAGAAGACTCAAGGGGTCTCTAAATGAGCAATGATAAATAAGGGGGAAAAAAGAACCTAAAAAACCCTAACCAAAAAAAAAATGATTCCAACCGATTATGAAAACGACGCTCTAATCAGTTATGACAATGATTACAAAAAGGTGAATAATGGGGAAAAAATGAAAGTTTCAATTGTTCAAAATATTTTACATTATTTTATTGCATTCTTCTCATCCTAAACATTTTCATTTCATCTAGCAGTGAATTTCAGCCTGAAGATATTTCTAACCAAACTCCTAAATTACAGTAAGCTTGTTGTAGAAAACACATATTCACTACCAGGAGATATTTTTTTATTGTTGTTATCCCTCGTTATCATAGTGATATGGTTCTATACTTCTGAAATAGAGGTTCTAGCTTCTATGAAGGACAGAATGAAAACTGGAAAAGGGATAAACTAGTCCTTGTGCTTAAAGCCTGCAGATAAAATTTTATCAATGTTCCTGTTATAAACTGACAAACAGAGAGCTCAGTAAGGTCAAGTTGTACATGCTTGAACTGACATGCCAATCTGCCAGCAGTCATATGGTTCTCATATGGCACCACTCCACAGATGCCAGGAAAATGTGAGAACTTTCTGGCTCATTTCATTTTATTTTTCTGAATACCATGTTTTCCTGTGTAATATATGTACATATGTGTGTGTATATCTATGTGTATGACTATTACACACACACATACAGAGAAAGAGAGATACAGAAAGATAGGATAGCCTTTTTCTTATGTTACATGCATATGCGGTTTTTATTCGGAGTTTAAAATGAACAATTCCTTTCTTTGAAACAATGAGACATTTATAAAAGTGATCAAAATACACCCATGATCATATTTTGCTTGGACTGAGATTTGGAAACATCGCAGGCATTTTATTGTGTCTGTTTAAAGAGGGGGAGGAATCAAAACAAAACCCTGTTGACCCTCCAATAAGGATATTTAGAAATATCTGCCAGATTGAGAATTTATTAACATTTCAGGAACTGACCAATGTGTAGATGCAACACCACAGTTGTTACTTGCATCAACAAGTCAACAATGTCACAGCTCCATTTCACAGAACAACGTGATCCAATTGCATTTGTTAAATAGACCATAATGGTTTGCTGAAGTTAAAACTCAAAATTCAGAAATTGTTAAAAATATGTATTGCTACAGTTGATCAGCTAAAGAGCTGTTAGAATCTTTTGTGTCACATCCAATGCACTTCACATTTGTTTGCTTCTCTTTAAAGAATAAAAAAGAACATATACATACATTTTTTTTCAAAATAAGATTTAATCCTATAAACTAAGCAGGTGTTTTAATATAATTACCATGTTGTCATTAAAGTTACTTTTTTATAAGATGATTAAATAAAAGACTAAACATCCTTACACCTCTTTAACACTATAAGTCAGTGATGGCTAACCTTTTTTTTCTCGGGTGCCAAAAAAGCATGCATGTGTGCGACAGCATGTGCATGTGTGCCGCCCCCCTTAATGCAATGCTGCCCCACAGGCCCCACCCCCTCATGCATATGCGGGCGACCCCCGTGCTCCCCTACCCCTTGCACATGCATGGGTGACTCCCCCGCGGCCCATTCTGGTGCTAGCAGACCTCCCTGAAGCCTCCTGGGACCAAAAACGGGCAGGGGGCACGTCTCACACCCCAGTTTTGGTCCCAGGAGGCTTCAGGGAGGCCTGCTAGCACCAAAATGTGGGGCGATCCCCGATCTCCCCAATTTCTTTCCCCAGAGCACGCTAGTTTCTTCCTGAATTCCTCCCTCCCCTGCCTTCTCTGGTCTCCCCAATTTCTTTCCCCAGAGCGCGCTAGTTTCCTCCTGGATTCTTCCCTCCCCTGCCTTCTCTGATCTCTCCAATTTCTTTCCCCAACACAGCACATGGAAATGCCCCACCCCCACACATGCGCGGCAGAGACTCGAAGACCAGCTGGCCGGAGGGAGGTGCACAAATGCGCAGTGGGGCTGGGCTGGGGCGATGGCTGGCATGCCTGTAGACAGGGCTCTGCATGCCACCTGTGGCACGTGTGCCACAGGTTTGCCATTACAGCTATAAGTGTTTAAGTATTTGGACATTTTCTCTAAGAAGATAACTAGGGACACAATGAAGATACTTTTTTTCTGAGCCAATATTACTGTGCAATACCTAGAAAAATGCTATGAAAGATTCAAATGGAATTGATCCAAACGTGTTCTCTTAAATTTGAAGATATCTGTTTTGTAGATAAATGACTCTTATGTTCAACCTTCTTGATTTTAAGCAGGCAGAAATGACCAGAATTCCCTTGCATCTATTGCATGCTCAAAAAGAGTACATAAACAGTAGAATCTGTGTTTAAGTGTCTATAACATATTAAGTTGATATTTTGTACCTCTGCTTTTCCTTCTACTTCTTTTCTGTTCTACTGAGGTTAAGTTATTTTTTCTAAATAATCTTGGATGTTGTCTGCTATTGTGCCTCTGAGTAATTTAAACATTGTAGGCAAGTATCGTATTCACATCATTCATTACAGGTGCCAGGTCTTTGGGGGGCATTACTTTCAATGCTTGTAGACTATGTCTATCTACTTGTGATTCTGTATATGCTATAATCTTCTCTTTTGTTTCTTCTTCATTGGTGATGGTCAGGGAGTGTCAATGCATAGGTTGTTTCAGTGCTAGCCTGTACTAGATATGTTGTTATTACTTGTTATCTGAGTTTCTTCTACTGTTCTACTATTGTTTTGAGTCTTGCATTTTCACATTTTTTCTGAATCTCTTCCAGTACTGTTTCCATGAATATTTTATTTCTGGTAATGAATATCCCTTGATCTGCTAATTGTTATTCAGTGGTATTTAAGTTTGGTTACATTCTTTTCTAATGTTCAAACATTTGCCATTAAATAGCTTCGCTTTGTTGATTCCAATTTATAATAGCAGGTCATAACAGTACATTTTTCAAATACAGTATACTTTTGTCTGTGATTGCTGTTCTTCCAGTTCTTCCAGAGCTAGGCCCTGGTTGCAAGCTGAGTCCTGTTACCCATTTTTTGACAGATGTCCAGGAACTCTAACATTTAATGTGGTCCATGCTGACCTGGACGACAACAAATCTTATATAAGTCTTCTTTTGTTTTCTCACCATATTAAATGGGTTGGTGGATATACTTATTCTGGTTCTTCTAAGCTAAGATCTGCCTGGAATGTGTGATCCTTCTGATAGAATATACTTCTACCAACATAGCAATCAATCTCATCAGAGCATCTCAAGCCCCTTCCCACAACAAAGAAGTATCCATGGAGGGGATAGAAAAAGTTTAAAAAGTTAAAGTTACTACTAGTAGTAGTAGTAGTACTACAACTACTACTATTATTGTTGTTGTTGATGATGTTGTTGCTGTTGGACTGATAAAAACTTAACTTAGTTCAAGTCCTAACCAATGACCTAAGAGCTGTTAAGGTAACATCTGAATATATAGGCAGTGTCAAGATTCCAAATAGCATCCAAAATTAAATCAGAGTCCAAGGCAAAGTATTCCTCAAAATTCCAATTCATTAATAGAGCCATGTTAGCACATCTGGGTGAAACCCTAATCTGAAATCCTCCGGGTTTCACCACCCAGTTGAAAGTTCAAGTCCTTGCCCCCACACCCACAAATCTATCACTTTATCCAATCTTCTTTTGCCATGCTGGCAGAGTCCACCCATCTCCTTCCGTGCAGGTGCAGAGGTGCAGAGACAAAGGATGACTTTGGCTTTCTAGCAAGAATTTGTTATGGCTACATACTAACAACCTCATACAACCCCCCTCCCATTTTCCCACAGTAGAAAATGCATAGTGAAATAGTATAAAGTGTGGCAGGCCTAATCTCCCCAATAAAATGGATTCGGACTGACAGGCAATTCCAAGTAAGGTGGATGTCTGCAAAGTCAAAATATTCAGGTCTGATAAGTTCAAAATTTCCATGTATCTAGGCAGCCCTTTGGGTATTGGGTATTGCCCAAAGGGCTCTTATTACTATTGGAACAACCTGCATGTCCCCGTCGGAGTCTGAATCTGCGGGGGAGATGAGCTGGAACAAGAATTGACAGAGATGGAGAAGCCGACTCCATTGGCCTTGGAGGAAACTGGGGAAGGGCAGAGTCAGTCCAGGCAAGGCTTTTCTGAATTAGTAAGGCCTGCAGACAGTGAGAGCTCAGGAGATGAGCAAGGACTACGCCCTCCTGATCCGAGAGCAAGGAGGGAAGAGAGACAGCGAGATCAACACAGATTAAGCTGGCTATGAGGGAGGAGAGTGCCCCTCCCCTTTTCACAAGGCACACCTGGGGACTGAGATGTAAGGAGGTGTAGGTGGGAGGGGCATTTGTCAGGAACAAGTGTTTGAATCTGTGGAGCACTTGCCAAAGCCTGGAGATTGCTGAACTCTGTCTTGTGGGGTGTGCCAGTTTGCCTGCTTCGCTGAACTTCTTGCTCTGGTTACTGTTAGCTAACCTGGCTTATTGGACTGCTGTCCCTGGTTAATGTTTGGGCTAACCTGGCTTATTGGACTGCTGGTCCTGGTTGCTGTTTGATTAACTTGGCTTATTGGACTACTTGCAGCCAGAGGCTTCTGAAGGTGCATGTGAGAGCTTTGCTCCAGGACTTGTAGTGAATGTGGGAATGTTTGGGGGCACAGTTGGAGCAATAAAGGGGAGTTAGACCTGTTCTCTGGTTGTTGTGTTATTTTCGTGCCACACCCCAGATCATCACACAACCGTTGATTTCTTCCTTCATGCAACTTCAATTTGCAGATCGTGGTAATTCATTTTTTTTCTAGTTGTTTCTCTTTGATTCATGCATCACCTGGTATTGCAATATCAATGAACCAGACTTTTTCTTTTCCACAATAGTGATGTCAGGCGTGTTGGGCCAGATGTCTGTCTGTTTGGATTCAAAAGTCCCACAAGATCTTGACTATTGATTTTCAAGAACTTTGGTGTTCCCAATAATTTGGCTGCATTCAAACCCAAATTTCTGGCAAAGCTTCCCATGTATGATTTTGGCAACTTGATCATGACATTGTAGTTTGTGAGGTTTTGCTGCAGCCACTGATAAGGTGATCCACTGTTTCATCTTGTTGCATAAGTGACATTTGCTGTTGTTACTGACATGTTGAATTTTTGCTTTCACGGAATTGGTCAGCAGGGCTTGTTCTTAGGCAGCCAAAATGATGCCTTCACTTTCTTTCTTCAGCACCCTAATCTCAACCATCTCCATCTTAGCTTTGTAACTACCTTTCCTTCAATGTCCTCAGGTATTGACTGACATAGGCTTCTTTTTCCAGTTAGAAACTCGATGCCCAATTTTTCCTTTCAAAATCTCGTTGTTTTACCCTTGTTTACCTCCTTCAGCAAAGGCTCTTTTGCTTTTTTTATGTAGTCATTTAAACTGTGTTTTTCTTCTTGCATAGCTTGTTTCACTTTCCTATTTTCTTTTCTTTTTTTGTATTTTATACAATAAAAAATAAAATCTTTTTTAAAAATTAATATTAATCATAGCACAGTCAGCCAGATGTTCAGACTGAAGTTGGCATTTTGTCTACCTATCAAGCCCTTACCAAGGACATGGGATAGGCAGATCTGGATGTTTGATGGTGTTACAGATATAGTTGCAGGAAGGAAGCCATCCCCAATAAAGCCACCTTTTGGAATTGACTGATGGCGAATTTGTCAATGCCAATGGTGTTCAAGTGGTGCTCCAGTTGCTTTGGCATTACACCCAAGGTGGCTATTACTATTGGTACTACACTTGTTTGTCTTTGCCACAGTCTTCTATTTCTATTTGAAGGTGTTTGTTTTTTGTTATCTTCTACAATTCTTTCTCTTCTGTTCTACTGTCTCCAGGCACCGCCACATCCACTATCCAGACTGTTTTATCTTTCTTATCAACAATTGTTAAGTCTGGGGTCTTATGTGGCAGGTGCCTGTCTATTTGAATTCTAAAGTCCCAGAGCAATTTGACTTCTTCATTTTCTATGACTTTTTCTATTTTATGGTCCCGCTAGTTCTTGCTTGCAGGCAAATGATATTTCTTGTAGATCTTCCAAAGCACCATTGTTGCTACTTTGTCAGGCCACTGCTTGTAGTCAATCTGGGTGATCTTCTTGTAGCAGCTTACCAGATGGTCCACTGTTTCTTCAGCTTCTTTGCATAGGCAGCACTTACTGTCTGTTGCTATCTTCTCAATTTTGGCTCTGTATTCATTTGTCCTTAAGGCTTGGTCTTGTGCAAGTCTTGTCCTGAGACTTGGTCTCAGTCTCTTTCTTCAATTTTTCTGCTCTTAGCCATTGACAGATCTTGTTGTTTCTTGCTTTCGTTGTTGTTGTTATCCATATCATTATCTGTAATACAAAGTGATACAGTCTAACTCTCAAATCCAACATAGATTCTTTACTTTTTGCTTTATTAAGTCATTATTCAAATTATATATTCATGGAACCCCCTTCTTAATATTACAGAAGAGTGGAATTGCATGTTACATTTGCTTAAATATGAGTTACAGATATGGTCCTTAAACTATATAATGACAATTCCATTCCCTGAAATTTATATAAATTTAAATGTCCTTATTGTTATTTCCATAGCTGATGGCACTGCAAATGTTTTTATGGTTAAGTGTGTCTTCCAGAATATTTGTATTCAAACCAAGTGTGACACAAAGCAGTCTATGAAATATGAGAGTTCAGTAATTTTGCTGGCATAGATTCTAAATGGCCCAATGCACAAAAGGCAGGAAAGAGCAAACATTTTCCCCCACTGGGCTCTGCACAGTGAATCTGTAATGTTAACCATCATTGCTGATATTTTTCCACTGAGTGCAATAGAGAAGCCTAGAGGTTTGGGATGGACAAAAAGGAAAAACATATTGCTTTTGAAAATCATAGAACTGAAAAGCAGAAATATTATAGTAGTTGGTCCTAAAGCAGTAAAATGCAAAGAGGCTGCACTCTTTTAGCATTTAATGAAGTTTAACATTCTGAACAACAAGAACAAAAACCTTTTAATTAGTCTTACTATAATTTTAAATTGATCCCCTTCCTTTCTGCTTATAGATTATCATTCTCATCTTCAATTTCAGTTGTAGGCCAGTATAAAATATATGAAATTATAACCAATCCACAAATAAAAAACTAGATAAATAAATATTATAACACTATAAGTTCTAACTATAACAAATGTACTTACTATCGATATTAACACAATAAAGATGAAAACACCTTGAGAGCACACACATAAACCAATTTACAGAATATTTTTAACAGCTCAAAATGAGGAGGAGGTTTTTGTGGAAATGGTTTCCCAGTTGCAGTCTCTAGCACTCTCTATAGCAGGGGTGTCAAACTGAAGGCCCACGGGCTGGATCCGGCCCATGGGGTGCTTAGATCTGGCCCACGGGGCCACTCTGGAAACAGCGAAGGACCTGCCCGTGGTGCCTCTGCTGATCTCTGTTTTCAGCTGGGACGGCCTCCTGCAACCCTCCCGAGCTCTGTTTTCAGCTGGCATAGGGTTGCAGGAGGCCGTCCCAACTGAAAACAGAGATTGGCAGCCCATTTTCGCTGGCAGAGTGCTCGGACCGCCACAGGCGCCCCTAACATGAGTGATATCAAGCTGGCCATGCCCTGGCCATGCCCACCCTGGCCCCCTGATGTGGCCCTCAATGAAATCGAGTTTGACACCCCTGTTCTATAGGGAATCCTTCAATGGGAGCAATAGAGCTGAGAGCAGTCTCATATTTCTCCCTCTGTCTTGCCAAAAGATGCTCTTTGACTTCTTAAAGATGAACAGAAAAAGAAGAGTTGGGATTAGGGGTATAACTGCAGTTTGACTTTCAAAATGCTGTTGGAGTCTCTTTTTAAAAATCAAATTTCAACCATGCACAGGTGTAGCTTGTCCAGAGCCCTTTTGTTCCTTTTTTTTAAAAAAAATTAAGAACAAGAAAGAATGATCCCCATTTTATAGCCAAAGGCTTTTCTTCCTCTTTGGTGTCACGTATCTAAGGAAAATTCACAAAAAAATGTCACTTTTTGCTTCAAAATTCAAGCTCGGATATTTTTGCAAACCATCCAACAACTTGTCTCATTTTTAGATTTTTTAAAAAATTACTAGGAATATTAAGAGACACCTTTACCAATACAACTAAAAAGCCACCTATGCCTATTATGACACCTTAGGATAATTAATTCTATAAGATAAATATTTATTGCTGAAGAATCACTTCCTATCCACTTTCAGTTGGTTTTGGGAAAACCCAGAAGAAATAAAAGCATGTTCTCAGCAATAATGGAGAATCTTAGCAAACATTTGTCATTTTATTTCTAAAGTATAGCCACCAAGCCAAATTATCTTAATGTACAATCTTACATTGCTATTGCTGCTTTTGTGCCTGCGTTTATTATTTCAATTTCCTTTGATTTTTGTACACTCTAATTGTATTTCCACAGCTATTTTCTAAAGCAAATGGATCATTGTACAATAAGGTTTATAGGGCACATTCTGCTTCCCTTTTTGAAGAATTAACTATGCCTGTACATTAATTTCTTCTGTGATGGAGGTTTGAGAAGGAGAGATAAGAAGAGAAAGGTTGCTGCTTTTTCCTTGATTTTGCCATATTGCCTGGATCACAGCCCCACTCAAATGAAACAGCCATCTGGTTGCTGTGTATAAAAAAAACGGATTTTGTCAAACAAAGAAGCTACCTTTTTTCTATCCCAGGCCATGCATTCCTAGCCTCAGATTTTTATTTAATGCAATCTCTGAGCACAAAGATCAGAAAACTGCCCTGCACAAGCCCATTTAGCTTTGGTCTGATCAGTCCTAGATGTTCCTGTAAAGTCAAAACCATAATAGACACTATGGCCAGCATTGTATTGATTCAGTGGGGACTTTGTTTTACTGGAGTTCTCAGGTCTCCGCTCCTATTCAGCAGGCATGCATTCCCCTTTTGCTCAGAATGCAAGGAGACTTAATACTGATAATAGGCTAGTACTCCCAAGAGCTCTGCCCTGCATCTTGGCATTTTCACTCTCTTGATATCTATCTGAAGTTGTGCCAGGGAATCTGGAAAAGGCATGGCCAAGGATTGTGCATGCAGGGCTTGGCTCTTTAGATTCAATAGCTTCCATAGCTCCCCTTTCTTAACCTCTTTGTTCAAGGATCAGCCATTGGGGTAAGGGAGAAGGAAAGATATCAGGATGTAAGGTGTTCTTTACCATGCATTTTAAACATTATTAGTTTATAGTCTCATCACAGTATTTCTGTTTAGGCTATTTTACACCAACATCAATCCTTACACTTATACCTTTCCATATTTTTCTGTCCTTGCAAAGCATTCTTGCCTCACCTTGTCTATTCATTCTTTAATATGTATGTATATTCACTGCGAGATATAAATCAATGTATAAGCCCAGCAACATTACGGAAAGCATAGAGAAGGAATAAGTAATAACTAAGTGTGATTAGAAAATGGAAAGATATATAGCTAAATCTAATTTATATCAGCACAATTCACTATATCTCTGTAAACCATTCATGCCTCTACCCCATATATAGACTACCTTATTTTCATCTACTGCCTTAAATTATCACCTCCCTCTTTTGGAGCATCTATCAACACAAACCATTCATGACTTCTGGATCTTCCCCTTTGCCTCAGTCCAATGGCACTTCCTTGTTTTGTGATTGTTTTGTGATTCAGTCCAGATTTATTCTGTCTACATGATCAGACCACCCCCATGTGTTTCTTATTGGTCACTTCCTTTTACATTCAACTTACATTCATTCACTATCCATTCATTTTTGACCCTACCCTTTCTTCTCTTGCATACACTTAAGTACCTCATTTTTAACTGCATTCCACTTATTTTTAATGATCCCAACTTACCCAGTTGCCATTTCCATTTCACAAAGTAAATAGAAATGCACTATTAGACAAAGCCATTTTTGCTTTGAACAATCATTCAGTCTTCAGAACCAATGTTATATTACCAATTACTCTTCTACCAATCCTTGCATGTTTTAAATGTTCTCTATCCATTTCACCACATTCTGTTAACATTTTTTCATTTTTAATACATTTCTGGGGTTACAGCAGCTACACCTACAGCCTTACCATTTTTCAATATACTCATGTTATTTATTATCCATTTCAACTTTTTCCTTGGGCAATAATATTTATAGCAATCATTTCAATTCTACTTTTTAACATATCACTATCATTCCCATACAAATATCTAAAACACTGTTTTTAACATTTTTTTCACTTTAGTTTTAACTGAAATAGCATCACTTTCATTCACTTTCAACTGCAGAAAAAACAATTACTGCCAACCTGTCTTCCATTGAGGACTTGTATACTGCACGAGTCAAAAAGAGGGCCGTAAAAATATTTACTGACCCCTCGCATCCTGGACATAAATTGTTTCAACTCCTACCATCAAAACGACACTATAGAGCACTGCACACCAAGACAACTAGACACAAGAACAGTTTTTTCCCGAACGCCATCACTCTGCTAAACAAATAATTCCCTCAACACTGTCAAACTATGCATTACTATTACTATTAGTCTTCTCATCGTTCCTATCACCCATCTCCTCCCACTTATGACTGTATGACGGTAACTTGTTGCTTGTATCCTTATGATTTATATTAATATTGATTGTTTCCTTGTTGCTTATTTATACCCTATGACAATCATTAAGTGTTGTACCTCATGATTCTTGACAAATGTATCTTTTCTTTTACACTGAGAGCATATGCACCAAAGACAAATTCCTTGTGTGTCCAATCACACTTGGCCAATAAAGAATTCTATTCTATTCTCTTATTTAATTCTTTTCACCCTTTTCTAAAACATTTCTTTAAAATTTCTATTACCCTAACCCTAAAAATGATGTCTATGGAGATTCTCAGCCATGCAGGTCACAGTTGTACCAAAGGTGCTTTTTCAAAAACCAATTGGAATTCTTTTGCTTTGCTTGAAGACGTTTTGATTCTTATCTAAGAAGCTTCTTCAATTCTAACTGAATGGTGGAAGATGGAAGGATTTACCTGAATACTGCTAAGAGAGGAATATGATGCCACCTATCTCCTGTTTACACCACAGTCCTTTCAGCAGTTCAAGAATGTTCCACACCCATTTGTATTATTCAGATGACTCTGAGGAAATAGATAAACCTCCAAGTGGCCTCAATGACTCTCAGAAAGAGTGTTAACAAGCAGATGACAGCAAGGAATATAAATCCTTCCATCCACCACCATTCAGTCAGAACTGAAGAAGCTTCTTGGATAAAAAGTGAAATGTCTTCAAGCAAAACAAAGGAAGTCCAGTTGCCTTTTGAAAAAGCACTTTGAAACAGCCTAAAAATTGTACCAAAATAATTTTACACACTGTAGCATGCCAGCTTCATATTCATTTTATTTTTACCTTTTATTTTTTTGTTTAGTTTTTAAAAGCACTGGTATGTGGTAAGGAGACTTCTGAGTGTCAACGTTTTGCTGTCACATCGATGCTTGCATGTTTATATAAGGTGACCAGACGTCCCGCTTTTGGCGGGACAGACACGCTTTTCAAGCATGTGTCCCGTGTCCCACATTGTTTCCAAAAAGTCACGCTTTTTTGGAAAGAATGCCATTTTGAAAAGAAACAGCGGGACGTCTGGTCACCTTAGCTTAGCCCACTAACAGGCCCTCCAGATCGCTTCCCCCCTCCATTCCCAGAGGAGGGAGAGAGGGAGGGACTACCGCTCCAAAGAAAAGGCGGGGAGGGGGGGTAAAAGAACCTGGAACAGCCAAGAAATTCAATCTGCGCCCCCATCTACTAAAGCAACCAAAGAGAAGGAGTCGAACTGAACGCTCATTGGCTTGAGAGATTACACTCCAGGCCGGGGATTGGTCAAAGACCGTAATAAAATACACCCCCTTCATCCTAATCATCCGCTAAGAGACATGGATCCTCATTGGTTTAGCGGCCACACCAATCGTGAACGCTGTCTCCCTCCTCTTTCTCTCTCTCCCCCCCCACCAATATTGCACCAATTTAGATCTTTCGTACCTGCGAGTAAGTATTTTACCTCCCTAGTGTAAAAAAGGCAGATAATCGATTGCGTGGGCACGAAGATTAGCGCGGTGAGTGACTTAAAGTCCTTGACATTCTGACGATTGCAAGATCTCTTGGAAATATTGCAAATACTGTACTGTGATCCTTACGCTCTCCAAAAACCACCCATTATTTACGGGCTGCAAAAAAAATAGTTCACGTTAAAAGGAAGGACATGAATGTTCACTGTATAGAAAATAGCTGGAGCTGAGACTGGTAGTTCAAGTGACGGGCTCCATTGGCTCTCCTGCTCCCCCTCTGCCAGCGCTGGGCTGCTGGAGTGACAGGGGGAGAAAGGAGATCAGGAGGCGGCGGCGGATCACAACAACCCCAGCGGCAGCTCCAGGCAGAGAGAGAGAGAGAGAAGCGAGCGAGCAAGTCACTCCGCCGCACGTGCCTGTATGCGCGCTTGTGTGTGTGTGTGTGTGTGTGTGTGTGTGTGTTTGTGAGCGTGTGCGGCGGAGTGACTTGCTCGCTCGCTTCTCTCTCTCTCTCTCTGCCTGGAGCTGCCGCTGGGGTTGTTGTGATCCGTCGCTGCCTCCTGATCTCCTTTCTCCCCCTGTCACTCCAGCAGCCCAGCGCTGGCGGAGGGGGAGCAGGAGAGTCAAGAGACGCTGGGTTGGAGCACCATCTCCGGGCTGCTCCCCTTCCCAAGCCAGCCCCGCTCACTCGCTTGCCAGCCAGCCAGCCCAAGCCACTGCCGGCTCCCAAAGGGGAGGCGGGAGGCAAGGAAAGGCCTCCCACCTCCCACCCACCCACCTGCACACCGACATTTGCATTCTTTTGCCCTCTGCACATGCGCACAGCGTTCTGCGCATGCGCAGAGGGCAAAACTCAAATGGCGGCTCCCCTAGAAACCCACCCCCCGTCAATGGTGTCCCGCTTTAAAAAAAAATCTGGTCACTTTATGTTTATCTGTTCATTAAACATTATTCAGAGAAAGAAATGCCATGTGTATAGCATAAGGCAAAGATCATGCCTCATAAAGCAACTTCAAATAGCACTTCACGTGGATCATTATAAAGAAAATTTTGAAGCTTCACAAAGCTTCAATAAATAATGTCCTGTTTTTTCATGACAGCCTAGTAGAAGCTGTCTAGCTTTACGTAATGATAAAGACTGACCCTGGGAAGGGCAGACTGAGAAAAACATTTGCACCTTCCTTCAAAAGATGAATGGTTTCCCACAATTGAAGACAAAGGTTGTATAATATTTATATACGACTATATCTGCAAATGGACAGACTCAAATTATCCTTCTTCAGACACATTATACAAAAACACCCAGCTCCCTAGAAAAGGCTCTAATGCTGGGAATGGTGGGAAAAAAGAGAAGTAGATAACCAGCAGGAAGATGGACAGACTCAGTTAACAGTGGTGTTGAATGCACCATTGGGAGACCTAAAAGAGCAGATTAGGGATAGATTGTTATGGAGAAAATCTCTCTGTGTGGACACAAGATTGAAAACAACTCGATGGCACAATCATTATCATCCCTGCTTTACTGCTCAGCTTTAAAGCTCTGACACCCTATGGATGGTTCTTGATCGTTGTATGAACTTGAGCTGGAAGGTCTTAAAATAGAGGATTTCCCCTGCAAAGACATTTAGACCCTAATCATATCTTGCTTATGTCATTCTGTAGACAAATGAAGACCAGGACAGACTATTATGAGTTTAAAATATTTTCAAACTCAGAGCAGTCATTTTTACTGTTGTGGACTCTGAACAAAACATAAACTTAAAAGTTTTGTCCCAAGTTCCCAACAAGACATTCCATAAATATTCTGGGTTTAGGATCAAATGGGATGTTTTATTTTACTTAAAAAAAACATTTTGGAAATCTTGTTTGCATTGCTGTATTCTGAGAAGTTTTTAAAAATCAAAAATCATCCTTTTGAACAATTTTTCCATAGCTCGGCTAGTAAGTAGCACACAGCAAGAATTTTGGAATTATTTATTTTTATAATTCTTGGTTATAAGTTCCCATATGTTCTTTCAGGAGAGGAAACAAATTCATTCTCCATTTTCTGTGAGAGATGGTGCCCATGGAGGAAACTGATATGGTGAACTCTATGAAGAGGCAGTTTCCTAGGAAGGAGAGCCCACATGCCAGAAAGAGGGAGGGAGACAAGAGATAACATAATCCAAAGCTGGATAGAATATAGAGGCAGTGGGTAGAGATAGGTACTCTGTCAACTCTGAATTGAACCTGGCTGAAGCATGTGCTGCTTCGCAGTTGCCACGCACTATGGGGGGAGGATAAGGGGAAATAGCTAGACTATCTGAAAGACAAAATAAAGAGCTCTCCTGTGGGAACCAAGATCATCCTAACAGGTGACAGTTGGAGGAGAAGCAGAAGTGATTGAGGGAGCCTGCTTTGATTGGACAATGTGACCTGTGACACCTGGGGAGGGAAACTTTTGTTCTTTTAATTACATGGTAACTGCGGGAAACTTTTAGAGTTGGTTTTCACTAGCAGTGCCGATATGATGTGTCCAATAAACATGTTCTCTGAGGAACATTTCTGCCTTGGTGTTCTGATTTCTTTGGATGCGTTACTCGGAATGCTAACATAATCCCTAGAATCCCCCAAGGTAAATTTGTTAGGCTAAGAGTACAAAGGGTTTAGTCTGACAAGATTCTGTTTCATGTCTGTAAGAAAATAAAGAATTGAATTCTGCATGGATTGTTCTATGAGAAGATGGTTCCAGCACGAGTCCAAAAGCTCAGAAGACAAAACATGTGGTCCCGGTAACTGACTTAGATTGGATCTTACAACATTATTCTGGGACACATATATTCACCTTCATTCGGATTGTTCTATGTCATACTTGGGCTCAGCCTGATGTTTTCCTAGAAAACAACTTTATTGGTTTTAAAAAAGTAAAATAAAAATAGGTCTTGGTGTGATAGATAATTTAGCAAGCACGGGAATTACAGAGACAAAGGGTGCCCTTTCCCAAAATTGAAACTCATGAGAAGCTTTTGAATCAATATGAGGTTTAGTTTCAGGCTGGCCAGACCCTAATCAGAAATATTGCTCATAGAAAATAGAAAACAATATTGCAATAAGAGGATTCACTGTGTTATTGTCATTGTTAATATTTTTGGAATATATACTTCTTGTCTGGAGTATATATTTTTGGAATATATACTTCTTGTCTGGAGCAGGATGAGAAGAACACTGATCTTAGTGTTCTGCTAAATGTATTAAATTTAATCAAGTTTTCTTCTTTCCTTTTTTTTCACATCCAAAATGAATGGGAAATCATCCTACTGTTGTTCAATTATACAGCTGAATTTCAGCAACATAATCACAGGTGCCCCAGGGCCCAGAAAACAGCTTTAAGGTAACATGTATCCCATCAGGTCAAACAGATCCCATTTGTTTAATTTAAATAGAAAGTATAAATTACATAAGATTCAGTGGCCAATAAAACACAAAAGCATCCATGTGATACTCTAGGCTAAGAGGAAATAAGATCAGCTAAGTTTGTGGTTTGATATATTATAGGAATCTCATTACTATCTTTGTATCTTATATGAACTATGTTAAGCCGTTTTGCTTCAAGCACAGCATGTTATAAGGACATGCCAATTCTGTTTGTTTATTCCAAGTTTAGCATTAGTGTGTTTTTGAATGCCTCCACATAATGTTGATATATTATTCTCAATCTAATAGCAAATATTCCTGAATTCTACATTAATTATGTAATTTCCCACCTCTAACATTCATTTTTCAATTAGCCACAACCATATCATGCTAACTAGATTCTTTTTTTTCTTCAAACACGTATCAAAGAGAAAAAAAGTTGAAATTGATTTGAATTACGGTATATCTAGAGTTGCCAGCACTTTGCCTAGCTATGTTGCCTCGCTTGCAGTGTAAACCACTGATCTGAAAGTAAATCTGTGCATTTCTAAGACCTTACGGGCAAATCATCCATTTTATCATGAGCAGCGAAGCCACTTTCTTTTAAAATAAATACATGTGTTTTTCCCCTGTAGGAAGAAAAAAATGCCTGAATTCACTTGTGGAGAAAAAGAAAATTTGTACAAGTGAGCATAAAAAATGAAGAATATTAGTACTAAACAATCTGATTTTCTGCATGTGTGTGATTTCTTTGGATAGTTGGGGATTTTACATATGGGTGAGGCATTTCAGCCTCCTAGGACAGACAATAGGAACAACAGTAGAGATTCTTCTAAATTGAGAGATAGAGATGATGTGACATTGGTGTAATCCTCAGTCAATATGCTCATATTTCAACCTTCGGTGCTATAGGATGTGCTCAGGAATTCATTTAAAATTAGAAGAAAGTTAATCTAAGTTTTTTTTTAAGATTTCCCACTTTCAGTACCACAGACACAGACACACAGACACACAAACACACACACACACACACACACACACACACACACACAGTGTAATTTTAGCATGAGATTGCACAATGTGTAATTTTGGTATGAGACAGCACTATGCAACCATCATTTTTTGAGATTCCAGTCAACACTTCTTCCAATCTATAGATGGCCATTTGGCTGAGCCTGGAGGTCTGAATGCCTGCCGAACCATCTGCCCCCAACTTTGTCTGTTCATCCTGTAGGAAGTTAGCACCCACCCCTCTCCTAGGAAATGAGATATCCTAGGAGATATTAAAATGTAGGAAAAATTCTGTGGAACACATCTGGAAACATGCTTTTAAACAAACAAAAGACTCCTCTTGGAAACCCCCACCCCTGCTAAGCTCACATATTCCTCTCACCTGGACTGGAAGTCTTTTGCATGATAAAACCACAATAGGATTTGCCCAAGGCCCTTTCATTCAGCCAAAGCTGGATTAGACAAAAGCCAAGAGCCACCCCAGCATGCCCCTGGGGGTCTGAGAGCCAATGGGATACATTTCTATACAGGAAAAGGAAATCTAAGAGGTGGGACCCAACTTAGACTATAAAAACCAGGAACTCAGCATTCCTCTTTCTCCTTTTTCTCTTCACCACACCTGGAACCATGTAAGTTACCTTTTCTGTACAGGGGCTCCTGCCATGTGCTCCTGTCCACCATTAAACCTTCCTTCCAAGCAACCTTCATGAATCCAGTGTCTTTTTCCCCACTTGGAACTGAACCTAAAAGGATATTTCCTTATAACAATTGGCGAGCCAGCTGGATTTCCAAGCTAGCCTCTTCAATGATCCTGGCCTAAATAAATTTATTAGGCCTTGGCCATTGGGAAGTAGGTTTTAAAGGGGTTTTGATTCAAGGGAAATCAAGGGTTTTGCTTGGAAAGAAGGTGAGTACCTACCTCTAAATTTTACTTTAAACCATAGAAAACTGGGAAATGTGTGTTTGCATGTGTGTATGTGTATGTAGGGGTAATTTTTGCTTTTAATTTTACTTTATGGCATATATAAATTCCAATTTCAATTGAATAGTGTGTTGTCTAGGTACAAATCATTTTAGGGAAAAAAATAATCATGCTTTTTGTTTAACCAAGTTAATGTATCTTCCTAAATCCTTTGATATTTCCTTCCCCCCCCTTCCCCCCCTTCTCCCCCCCCCAGCCCTGTTTTGTCTGCTAGCCATTGCAGGATACTCATTTTATGGTGGTTCTTTTCCACTTCTCCAAATCTGTTTTAATTTGTTGCACCAATTTATAATAGTTATCTATATTTTTGGTTTCCCTTACCTAGGTGTAGGATTTTACTTTTCTTTGCATTAGATAGGGCTCAGGAAATTTTTTTTTCTTTCTTTTTGAAGATGGGAACCACATTAGCTTTTTCCCAGTTTCTCAGGTGGTCCCCGTGTCCCAAGATTTTTTTTTTTAAGATGTGCAGTGGTTCTGAGATTTCATTTACCAGCTCCTTTAGGACTCTGGGACCTGGTGTTCTCTTACTGTTTTTGCTTATTTTAACTTCAGTTTACAGTCTGTTTTATTTTTTTCCTTTCCAGTTATATTTCTGGTTAGTTGGGTTGCATTTCTTTTTGCAAGAAGACATGCAAAGAATGAGTTAAGCAACTCATGGCTTTCTCTGTGTTGCCTTCTCTCCTTAGTGGTCCAACTGTTTCCTTGATTTTTCTTCTTGTTTTTTTTATGCATTGGAAGAATCTTTTATATTATCTTTCACTTTTGTTGCAAGTTTTTGTTCATTCAAGGCTTTTGTTTCCTGATTTTCTTTACAGATTCTTGCTATCTGCTGATACTCCCTTAGTTATGTGTCCCTCTTTCCATTTTTGTATCTGTCCTTCATTCATTCAATTTGTCAGTGAGGTCTTTGTGCAGCCATGCTGGTTTCTTGGATTTCTGGGTTTTTTTTTCCTGATTGCTTTTGTGCAATTGGCTTTTATAATCAAGTTTTTTCAGAGTTTACCAAGCAGCTTCTTGAGTTGCTTCTTTCCTTTAGGACTTTCATCCAAGGAATCTTTCTCAAGTTTCTCTTGAGTTTATTAAGGTCAGCTTTATTTTAAAATCTAAGACTTTAGTGTGTTCAATTGTGTTCAATCGTTTTTGTTATGTTAATGATGCAGTTTCAAATCCTTCTACAACTTCGTCTTGGTTGGTTATTAACCTATTTTATTTCTCACTTGGTGCAAAATTAGTTTTCAAGTTTCCATGCCTTTAATTTCTGTGTCTGCCATAATATTTATATTTAGCACTTCCAGTATCAAAATGAATAGAATCCTTTTCTTGTGCCTTTTTATGTATTTAAAATCATTCTCATTTTGTTTTTAATCTGTCTCTTAGGAAAAGCTTAAGAGAGCTGAATGTATAAATTCATTTAGGAACCTTTTAGTTTGCTGCCATTATTGAAGTATATATTTTATAGTCAGCATTCAGTGAAGAGATGGGCCTATAGTTTTATCTGTATTAAATCTGAATCTTATTTTGGAATCAAAGTAATATTTGCTCCCATTCAGGAATGTGGTACCTTTACATCAATCAATACCTCAGTATGTAAAATCTTTGTAAAATTCTGCCACTGGCCCACCTGGTCCTGGTGTTTGGTTGTTCTTTTGTCTCTTGATCTGCTTCTGTTAATTCCATCATTGATATTCATTCATTTAATAGTTTTGTCCTTTTCTGGTACTTTAGGCAATTCCATTTTTTCAAATATTCTTTAATTTTATTTTCTGAAACTTCTTGCTCATACAGCTTTTCATAATATTGAATTATTTTTGTTTATCCTCATTTGGTAGTATAGAGTTTCTTTCTCATCTACCAGCCTATGTGTCAATGTCTTCTCTTTCTGTTTTGATTTGTGTAAGTTCTGTTTAGCGTTTACAGAGCACAGGAGCTTCTGTTAGGGAAGGAGGAAGAGTGTGTGTGTGTGTGTGTGTGTGTGTGTGTGATTGAAGGGTGGGAAAGCAAATTTTGTTGTTGTTGTTGTTGTTTTTATGTGCACATCCCAAAAGCAAACCCCATAATTTTTTTGGTTCTAAAATGTGAAGCTCGTGAATAGAAAGTGGAGGTCTTAGTACTAGTCGTACAGGGGCGACTACGTCCTCGCAGATCCCCTTTTTGGATCTGATAAACCTAAAGGAGATTCCCCAAGGAAGGGGCCCATACTTCTGTGGGGTAGCGGAAGTCCTTCCCAGAGTTTTTTAGCCTCTGAAAACTGCGGACGACTCCCCAAGGAAGGGGCCCATACTTCTGTGGGGTAGCGGAAGTCCTTCCCAGAGTTTTTTAGCCTCTGAAAACTGCGGACGACTCCCCAAGGAAGGGGCCCTTACTTCCATGAGGGAATCGGAAGTCCTTCCCAGAGTTTTTTAGCCTCTGAAAACAGTGAGCGCGTCACTAGCTAAGCCAAAGTGAACCTTACATTTAAAGGATCATGGAAAGCTCTAGTTCGAGGGTGGCGGGTACCCTTGTGAGGGCTTGGAACCTGGGACGCCAGGAATACAGGAATGTGCAAAAGTAGGAAATGGACTTTGCTGAGGGATGTCACAGAAAAAACAAAACACAACAAAACAGCCAATTTGGCTAAATAAAGGTACTTAAGAAAACAGAAAAGGAAAAATGTTGAGGTGTTTGTTTGTCTCTCTCTCTCTCTTCTTTTCTCTCTCTTATATGTAACCACGTGGTTTGTTTGTTAAGATTTGTGCCTTCCCTAATTTAACTGAAATTTATGGCAGGAAGGACTTGTGTGTGTGTCCTGTCATCCTCTTTGTCCATGTTTTTGTGTATGTGTACGTCTTTGTCTTGTCTTGTGCGCACTCGAGGTAATTGCAACTGTAAAATATCTCTGTTTCCTAGAGATATGAATTTCAAATTGTTAGAAAATTAAAAGCACTGAAAAGAAAGGAAAATGTCTTTGCCCAGTTAGGACTGGCCAACCTGGTCTGGGACAAGGAACAGAGTTCAATTTTCCTATTCCTCTCTGTGTTTTTAAGAAAAGCCAAAATTTAAGGGACAATGTTTTAAGTTAATTTACAGGAAAATTTCATTTTTACATTTACTGTATGTACATGCAAACAGTTTTAATATTGCTCTTCTGTGATGTTTAATGGATGCCAATTCTCTGCTAAGATGGAAATGTCTGTTCATTTTTTTTCCCCGGTGATGTCTCCATTTTGTTATAATTGATTTAACTGCGATACTGATGTGTTGTTTGTTTTCCTCAAACCCTGCCTACAAGCTATCTACCCCCCCCAAACCTCTAATCCTTTTACAATGCCTCTCGTGGTAGAATTACCAGCAAAAGGGGGAAGGGACCCTGTTCTTATGTCTTTCAGCCCTGCACACATGATCCTGAAGCCTATGGAAGCAGACCAAATGGGCTCAGAAACTGCCTCCAGTAAAGACATTCCATCCATTTGAGCCAGAAGTGGGTTTGAATCTAGTCCTCTAGACATCACATCAACCAGAGTGGAGTAGATCTTTCCAAGCCTGGCTGACCAGCCTTACCACCAACACCTAAGGCCACCCAGCAGACATGAATGAAAGGACCCTGAGATGGACAAATAAAGACCAAACATCTATTTTCAATCCCCAGAAGACAGCTGAAAAGACTAGGGGGGAGGGGGGAACTTCATTGTAAAGTTTTCTTTCTTTGCTTCAGTCACAGAAATTCATTGTAAAGTTTTTCTTTCTTTCTTTGCTTCAGTCACAGAAATTCATTGTAAAGTTTTTTCCTTTGTTTTCTTTCTTTCCTTGCTTCATTCACTGAAATTCATTGTAACGTTTCTCTTTCTTGTCTCATCTATATTGTAATCAGTTTAATGTACTCATGTAAGAATTGTATTGGGAGTGGTTGCCACAGTGAGTTCTGTACACTTTAGATTTCTGTCTAGTGGGAGGTAAATTTGTAGCTGCATATACAAACACACAGAGACACGCCATTCAGAATTAGACTGAGGTTATCCCTTTTTTCACCTACCTCCACCCAAAGCTGCTTTTAGCTTGCTGGGTTTTTTTTGTTGTTGTTGTTTTGATTCCTGCTTGGTGGCATTAAAGCCCAGGCAGTCATATCTCCCTGCTAATTCCATGGGGGAAGGGGCAGATCCCCTCAGGCAATTTCCCCACTTGAAGAGCTAGCAGAAAGGATCTTCGAAAACCCAAGGCCTGACTGCTGCCCAGTAAAGCAGGGTATTTTGCACTGGTGGTCTCAGGAGTAAGAGTCCCAGGGCTCATTCTAAAAAAAAAAAAAAAAAAAAAAGGAAAAGCCTAGATTGCACACTGGCTAACTTCAATTTGGACTCACAAATCCTAGATGCACTAAAGTAAGAGCTAGGGCAGATTCAAGAACCATCCCTTGGAAATGGGCAGCCTGTGATTTCAAGGTAAACCATGGCTGTGGGAATATTGTGGGGCCTGTGCTTGCTTGAAACCTGTCTGGGAGCTCATCGAAAGTGTTATCAAACATCTGAACATAATTGGCATGGAAAATTGGATACTGTAAATTTATTTCCAGAACTTTTGCCCTGGCCATTGACCATCATGGTTGAAAGCTCTCCTTTTGGGAGCCACTGAAGGAATCCTTCTGCTGCCTCTTTCAACTGCCTCTTTCAACGTCTTTCCCTCTGCATCAGAGAAAATTGAAAGCACCCATAAAATCTCCCTGACCTGATCAATTTGAAGCTTGTGTCAAAACATGTGTTGCACTCACATGTTTTGAAAAAAAAAATGAGGGATTGTAGGAAGTTAGCACCCACCCCTCTCCTAGGAAATGAGATATCCTAGGAGATATTAAAATGTAGGAAAAATTCTGTGGAACACATCTGGAAACATGCTTTTAAACAAACAAAAGACTCCTCTTGGAAACCCCCACCCCTGCTAAGCTCACATATTCCTCTCACCTGGACTGGAAGTCTTTTGCATGATAAAACCACAATAGGATTTGCCCAAGGCCCTTTCATTCAGCCAAAGCTGGATTAGACAAAAGCCAAGAGCCACCCCAGCATGCCCCTGGGGGGTCTGAGAGCCAATGGGATACATTTCTATACAGGAAAAGGAAATCTAAGAGGTGGGACCCAACTTAGACTATAAAAACCAGGAACTCAGCATTCCTCTTTCTCCTTTTTCTCTTCACCACACCTGGAACCATGTAAGTTACCTTTTCTGTACAGGGGCTCCTGCCATGTGCTCCTGTCCACCATTAAACCTTCCTTCCAAGCAACCTTCATGAATCCAGTGTCTTTTTCCCCACTTGGAACTGAACCTAAAAGGATATTTCCTTATAACAATCCTATAAGATCTAACAGTGATTCTGTCTATTGAATGGTGTCACCTTATGAGGCTCCCTATGAGACGTGTACCTCCTCTGTCGCTTCATCTGTCCTCTGGAACAGTATTCCTGGCAAGATTCATATAGTTCTGATTCCATTGTTCTTCAAGAGAGCCTTAAAGATTTGGCTCTCCTGCTAGAGGAACTGGACTAGGATGTGGTATGACTCCAGCAGTGAGATTCTTTTGTCTTTTTAATTGTTGTGGCTCTTTGCCCTGAACAGGGCCATTTTATCACTACCTTATAATTTATTATATTGTTTTATCTCTCTGTCAACTACCCAGAATACTGGGTGACAGTAGAAATTGAAATTACAAATAAATAAGTGGAAAAATGCATTGGAGTCTTATATAATTTTTAAAATATGGATGGACTTTAAAGGTGGTGGATAAATCAAGAAATAAAATGTCCTTGGTAAGCCCCATTGAACTGAATACCAACTGCAGCAGAATCAAGAAGTAACCTTGAGGTGAACAGGACCACAATTATTGGAATGAGTTCTAGGTAATATATTAGGGTTTCTGTATTCAAGAACATTGCTATTGTTTTCAACTTATATGAGGGTACAAAAGAAACTTGAATATCAATTAATAAATCCATCTAGTGATATAAATGAAAAGACAGCTTTTCTGGTTGGATTTTTAAATTCTATTTTATTGTAAATTTTGACATTGTTCTCTTGAGAGGATCTTTTATATGCTTTTATATGAAAGTATTTATCTTTTATATACTTTTTAATTACAGTAATGTGGAATTTTTATTGTTGCATTGTTTTTGATTGCATGGTTTACATAACTAATTCATAGAAAAGTATTATGTAAATAATAATGTTCAGCTTTCTTCTAAGGACAGGGTTCTCTTTTGGCTCTATAAATTTGTGAGACTGGTCTGGATCTCACCTTCTTTTCGTAGGTACAGTGCCGTTTTATTATCCTCTAACAGTTATATAATCAGATCTTAGATGATGAGATCTTATATACTAGTGAGATAATAGCTAATATAAAGATATTCAAACAGCACCGACATCAATGTCATCTAAATTAGTAATGGATAATATATACAGGAAATAAAGAAAATGAATCCAGTATTCAAAATCTGACAGAGAGCTCATTTCCAGTCTAATAAATGCCGTTGGCTAATGCTTTCCCCTTCTGCATAAATTAGAATTTTATTATCGATCTTTGTTCTAAATCCGATCAAATCAGTTGAACTTATCCTAAAGCCGCAGGTCTGTTTTTGGCATTTGGGTGTCCTAAACACCTGCCAGCTGTTTGTCTGCTGAATTGAGGACATCATGTTTTCAATTTCCTTCAATAAAGCTATGAATCTGGCAATTTGCTGGCCCGCTTCAGCTAAACAGAAAGGACAATTTGAGAAAGATCATAGTTCAGGCTCAGTCAGTTGGAAACGATTGAAAACCGAGAACTGGCCGCTATGTTGCCCCCCCCTCCCTGCAGTGTGCTGTCACAGTTTGATTGACAAACTGACTTTTTTGAGGTGCCCATGCCCATTTCAGTCAGAGTTTATTGAAGGTGATTTTGATCTTCTCCATGAGGCCACAGCAGTGGCCGTGCCATCTGTCACCTTGATTGCATCGTGGATTCTCTGGAGAGAATGCTATGGCTCCTGATCATTTGCAGATTGTGAGGCTTTCGCCTCCATAAGGACCACATGCACAGAGCCAGATGGTGAACATACACGCTTATTATAAGTCTTTATCTCTGTGCAGGAAGGAAAGGAACCATTAGATCTCCCTCAGGAACTCTGCTACCATCATGCTTCTCTTCGACAAATACAGTCTTCTTCAGCTGTCATCAACCTACCTCAGAAAATTAAACCACCACAACAACAATTCCATCAGCTGAAGCAAGAGAGTAGCAAACCGCTCACACAAAGCTGTTCCACCACCTTACCCACGCACACACATATGTGTATAAACACACTTCATGTTCTTTTTCCTGACTGTTTGTTTGTAAATAGATAGCTTTAACACAGCTTCTATTAAAGGTAAAACTAGGTTTTGGGGAAGACCTCTATTTATTAAATTCTATTTTAATCAAAAGCCTTTTTTTCCTTAAACCAATTGCTTTTATGTTCAATATAAGAAATGTGGAGTGGAAAACTTTTAGTTTGTGCCAAATAAAATGCTCTTCTCCCCTGTCAGTATATGTAAAACATAGCAAATTGTGTGAGGGAAGAGTATTTCTTTGCTGGTAGTGAAAACAGTTTACAGTAGTGCAGGAGAGCTGCTGTAAGCTTATCCTCATGTCTCAAACAAGGAATAGAAGCAGGATTATTTGTTTATGGAAGGATTATTATTTGGGGGCAGAATTTGTCTTTGCAAGTCTTGGTAATGAATTGACTTATTGCATCTCAATCTGGCCTGACGAAAATCCACCTCTGTTACACTCTATTGTGGGGTTGAGAGGGGGAGGGGGAGTCACAAGTTTATTTTCTTTTTACTGTGAGCACGTAAATATGTAGCTTAAAAAAATTATTGTTGCAAAGCACAATCCTTTACAAGTAATAATGAAGCAGATTTTAAAAAAGAAAAAGTGATTGCAATTGGTTGCAGCTTCTATATATGTTCTGTCAAATTCAATATTACGGTCTTCCTGCTGCACCTGAACTGATGCCAAACAAATATATATTAATTCCTAACCTGTATTAAATCCTAATCTGCAGATAAGTGCATACTACTGTGCTCATTGTTATTACATCTTAGCTCCCCAAACCACCCTCCTTACAAAAAGGAGCTGACAAAAAATTCAGTATGTGCATGTGAGGGCTTTGCCAAGCCTGGAATGTCTTTCAGGGTAGAAGTCTGGCCTTCATCCAATTTCAAGCATCTTCTCTAACACACGTTGCAGTTATTATTTTTCATCTTATTTCTCAAATATGTCTCTTCCTTAAAACTGGCTAAGGGAAGATTCTCCCTGCTTATGAATATCTGTAAATAATGATCAGAATAATCTCAAATTTGAATATCAAGTTCAGGGAGCAAAGAAAAATACAAATGCATGACCAAAATATCATTTCCAGCAGGAAGTCTATTTAATTTTTCTTTTCACTGTATTTCCTGGGCAATATTGTAGTCTAACCAAAATGGTAACCTACTATTTACCAAGAGTTAACATTAATGCAAGGGTCTGTGACTTTCACTAATGGCTATGTTAGAGCCACATTTATTACTCTTAATCCATGTAATTCATGTATTTAATTAAATTAATTAATATTAAACAGATTTCATTTTAATTAATTGAAGTTTAACTGTTAAAAGATATATAGTAATCTCTCAATTAATTCTCATGTTTAAAATAAATTAAGTATGTGGTTTTTTTAGAAAAAGAAATAAATTATATGCTTAATCTGCCTTGTATACATACATAATTCTCATGTCCAGAGAATAAAGCAGAACAAATCAAAGAAAGAAAGGCATGTTATTATGTTGCTAGAGATGAATAAAATCTATGGGGGACACAGGGTGGAGCAGATGTAAAATCTCCCATGAACCATATTTAGACTATACCAAAATATATTCTATACTAAGAACTAGTATTCTCCTAAAAGGAATTTCAAAATATGATGTTACATTAAACAATATAAATTATGGAGTTCATTCACCTTAAATTACTTACTTTACTTAGTATGATTTATATCAGGGGTCGGGAACCTATGGCTCGCGAGCCAGATGTGGCTCTTTTGATGACTGCATATGGCTCGCAGCAGGGGTGAAATCCTCCCGGTTCGCCCGGGCCAGTCCTTCGGCGTATAGCCGATGGAACTGGCGGCGGTTGCGGCGCGGAGCTTCTCCTGCCCGCTTTCCCGTCCCGGCTGAACACAATCACCGCTTTCCCGTCCCGGCTGACCACAATCATTTGGGTTATTTTTCCCTCTGTGCATGCGCGCGCATGCACAGAGGGAAAATAACCCAAATGGCGGCGTTCAGCCGGGACGGGGGGAGCTAAAAAACGGCCATGGCCACATCCCCGCCGTTCTCCAGCCAAGCGGCTGAAGAAGCCCCAGAGCCCCGCCGCCAACCTGCGTCTCCTGCTGGGAAGGAGCCTCTGTCGCTGTCTCTCGCGGGGTTCCAGCCACCCGACTGAGTCCCTGACCGCGGCACCGGCAGGGTTAATGCGTATGGGAGAGGAGAGAGAGCGCTACCGCCGCCGCTGCTACTTTCACCGCTCCGATATTTCTTTGGTGGGCGCGCGCGGGAGGGACCATGGAGCAGAGGCGCCCGGCAGCTTAAGGCAAGAGGCGGGTGGGAGACGCGGGCAGGAGCCTGTCGCCGCCGCCGCCACTTCTGGCATCCCCACGCCTCTCACCCCGCTCGCCGGGTGCCTCTGCTCAGCGGTCCCTCCTGCGGAGGCCCACCAAAGAAATATTGCAGCAGCGAAAGTAGCAGCGGCGGCGGTAGCGCGCTCTCTCCTTCCCTCCCATGCAGGGAGGGAAGGATAGAGCGCGCTACCGCCACCGCTGCTGCTTTCACCGCTCCGATATTTCTTTGGTGGGCGCGCGCGGGAGGGACCGCTGAGCAGAGGCACCCGGCGAGCGGGGTGAGAGGCGTGGGGATGCCAGAAGTGGCGGCGGCAGCGACAGGCTCCTGCCCACGTCTCCCACCCGCCTCTTGCCTTAAGCTGCCGGGCGCCTCTGCTCCATGGTCCCTCCCGCGCGCACCCACCAAAGAAATATCGGAGCGGTGAAAGTAGCAGCGGCGGCGGGTAGCGCGCTCTCTCCTCTCCCATACGCATTAACCCTGCCGGTGCCGCGGTCAGGGACTCAGTCGGGTGGCTGGAACCCCGCGAGAGACAGCGACAGAGGCTCCTTCCCAGCAGGAGACGCAGGTTGGCGGCGGGGCTCCGGGGCTTCTTCAGCAACCCACCCACCTACCTCGCTTGGTGCGGTTCCCCGCACTTGACGTCTTGGAAGAGGGCTGGGCGAGGGAGAAAGGAGCCACGGTGGGGATTGGTTTGCAGAGAGAAAGAAAGAAAGAAAGAAAGAAAGAAAGAAAGAAAGAAAGAAAGAAAGAAAGAAAGAAAGAAAGAAGAAGAAGAAGAAGAAGAAGAAGAAGAAGAAGAAGAAGAAGAAGAAGAAGAAGAAGAAGAAGAAGAAGAAGAAAGGAAGGAAGAAGAAGAAGAAGAAGAAGAAGAAGAAGAAGAAGAAGAAGAAGAAGAAGAAGAAGAGAAAGAAAGAAAGAAAGAAAGAAAGAAAGAAAGAAAGAAAGAAAGAAAGAAAGAAAGAAAGAAAGAAAGAAAGAAAGAAAGAAAGAATCATTACCAATGCTATGATGGAAATCACCAACTCAAAGACAAATATCACTTTGGAGCAAGGAAGCTGCTACAGCAGCAACAAATTAAACAGCACAAAGACAGGGATTCTCTCAATATCCCATTGTCCCTTTTGACATTTAGTTGAATTCACTTTTAAAATATATTATATGGCTCTCACTGAAATAAATTTCCAAATTTTTTGCTTTCATGGCTCTCTTAGTCAAAAAGGTTCCCGACCCCTGATTTATATGCTATTCCAATCAGAATTAACACTGAGGGCCTATGCTTCTCAATACAGTAATTGTATTAAGATACAATTTAGAACCCAAAATAACAATTTTTCATTTCTTTCTAGCCTATCCACTGCAGAATGAAGGCCTCTTCCACATGTTTCCAAAATTACAATACAATATATAACAGTAATTCCCTATTGTTAAAGATAAACCTCAGCAATCATACAATGCCACTTCTTCAGCAGCAATTAAGAAGCATCCATAAAGAAGGCTGGATGATGGCATACCTACTGTAAATGTTAGAACCTTCTTTTCTGGATTCATCTGATGTCCAAAACCTGAATTACTCCACAACGCTCTTGGGAAACACACAATGCCTGTGATAATGACGTAAAATGGAAAAATTGAGTTTTGTCGTTAGTACTCAAAGTACTGCTTTCTGGATCAGCAAGTAGTCACCAAAGGAAGCCATATGTAGAATATATTGCAATAATCCAATAGAAGGTGACAAAGATAATGAGCCACTATTTGCAAGGTTCTTAATCCAGGAATTGCTGCAACTGGATCGTAAAATGGAAAAATCATCATCATCACAGAATCTTCCTAATCCTCAGAAGAATCTATGAGTCCAAGAAGACTCTCAGATTGCAAGGAGCCTTCTACAATGAGGTATGCAGTTGTACCGAATTTGAATGGCTTCCACAGTGGTAGATACAGTACTTGTCTTGCTAATATTGAGTCTATTTTCCTTAACCAGACCCAAGCAGTCTTCAGGTACTTTGACTATATCTCCTGTTCAGTTCACAGTGGAGACATTCAATTGAGATTTATCAGCTTATTGATGATACCTCATCCCATACTGTGGATGAGAAATACAATGGCTTCATGTACTTATTAAACAAGAGAGAAGAGAGGGTTAAGCATCATCTAGTGATGGTTCAATCACTCCCTTCCTAGAAACTGTCCATTCAGGAAGAGCCACTAAATAACATGCCCTCTCCCCAGTTCCATCCCTCATGGATAACCCTGGATGAAATATCCATTGGAATTGGAAGAATCATACTTCCCCTATTCAAATACCATCATATGTTATCCACAAGAGACACAAGGTTCTAACTTGGAAGTTTCAAATCTATTCCATGGCCTAAAACTCAAGTAATGATTTTCTAGAAATTCTTTCTCTATTTACCAATCATATTCTCTTTCCCCCATGCATCCACATTAGCTGTTCATCAAAAGGACCAATCAGTATGCAGTAGCATGAACTTCAATGACATGTCCTTGATGGTATCATTTAACCCATTCCACACACACATAACAGATAAGGCATTTTGCCAAAAAGAGCCCACAGTGCCAACTCAAGAACAACCAATGCCATAGCTCAGGTTATATATGATGAATAATGCATTTCAATACTGTCCTTTGGCAGAGAGTTGAATCTCCTGATTATCCTAAACAGATGGCAGCAGAACAGTGCTTTTGCTAGGAAAACATCCAGTACCATACAGAGAAAGGAGGAGCATAATTACAGCCAGAATAGCCAAGCTGCTTATATAGAATAACCCAGAATCTGGGGGGGAAAAAGCTTGCATGCAGAATCCATATGTTTCCAAAGTAAAGGACCAAGTTCACTGGGAGACATTGATTTTTTTTTAGCCTGAAATTATCTCCTACAAAGAGAAAGAAAGAAAGCTTGCTATTTGGCAATAATAATTGATGGAAGATGACAGATAGCAGAAATAGACCCTACAAGTCTCTCTCCACTGTGACCTCATTCAAACTTGTCTATATCAACTCTTCCTATTTTATTTTGCTTTATCTCATTTTGATATATCTTGCTTTATCTATCTATCTATCTATCTATCTATCTATCTATCTATCTATCTATCTATCTATCTATCTATTTATTTATTTATTTATCAAAACATGTACAAGATAGCAGGTATGGCATAAACATAAACAAAAGCAAGGTAGGTACAGGTAAATTTAGATAATAGGACAGTAAGACAGGGACGGTAGGCACAATGGTGCATTTATGCACGCCCCTTACAGACATCTTAGGAATGGGGTGAGGTCGACTGTAGACAGTCTAAGGTTAAAGTTTTGGGGGTTTGGGGAAGAAACCAGAGAGTCAGGAAGTGCATTCCAGGCATTGATCACTCTGTTGCTGAAGTCTGTTGATCACTCTGTTTCTGCAGTAGAGTTTCGAATGGTTTACATTGAGTTTGAATCTATTGTGTGCGCATGTATTGTTTCGGCTGAAGCTGAAGTATTCATGCATGTAAATACTTTTTCTTCGTCAAATCTAACCATTCTCCTTTATTTCATGATGTTCTACTCTGCATTCATCAAAATTAACAGTAACTAGCAAGTTCTGGAGAAGAGTCACCTCTCCAAAGACAGCATCTATACTAAGGTTAGGCAACCTGATGTTTGCGATTTCAGCCTCAGCCACCAAGAGTAACATCAAAGGACCTTGGGAATTGCAATTAAAAACACCTTCAGATCACTAGGTGACCTTCACCAGATATGGATTCTAGATTTCGTGAAACTACATATTTATAGTTCTTCTTACTGTGTATCCCCTTCTAACCCTCATTAGAACATGGAAATATTACCCTGTCAGTGAGAAAGTCAGTTCTAAAAGGAGCCTGAAGAATGGGGATGTCTATTAATCTGTTCTTGTTTTTTTGGTGTTCATAGACTCTGTTCTTCCCATTATTGGTCTGCTACATTAGCATCATCATATTAAATTAAAATCAAATGCTGTTTTGAGCAAGTCATAATTACTTTTTCCTTTGCCAAATCTATTCTGCATTGAGGAATGTGCTAATGCAAACATTTAGAGGGAGAATGTTTGCCTTTCTAAACAGCTGTGTCACACTCCTGACTTAAGGCACTTCCATAGAAAAGCCAGCTCCGGGCCTCAGTGCTTCCTAAGCAGCATTTGATTTCTGATTCAGCTTTGGTATTTTTCAAACATAGTAGCAATTTTTTTCTTTGCAATGCTCAACTCTAATGAATGAGTGGGTGGGGTTCCCCTCCCACCCCATTTTCAAAATCTGCTACTTCATCTTAGCTCCTAGGTTTATCCACCTTAAGCAAATCTTTCAAGAAGAAAAGTGGCTTGAATAGCCTACATTTCCCCAAGTTCAGTTATTTTTGCCCAGCATTAGCTATATTACACAGCATGAAGGAAGGGCATGGATGTTAGTTAGTGCCAGCACTTAATTTTTATAGGGATGAAACAATTAATGTATGGCAAGGATGTATGGCAACTCTTGGGAGGGCATTTGTTCCCCTTTTTCTAGTAATTCCAAGGTCATTTTCAAGCTCTTGTTTGAGGAACTGAATAGTGAAAACAGTCAGTATGGGAATTCATATACCAAAATGTCCTTCCTGTTAATGACTTCTTCAGCTTCAACCGCAGCAATACACGAGCATGTAATAGATTCAAACTAAATGTAAACTGCTCCAAACTCCACTGCAGAAAATACGACTTCAGAAACAGAGTGATCAATGCCTGGAATGCACTACCTGACTCTGTGGTTTCTTCCCAAACCCCAAAAACTTTAACCTTAGACTGTCTACAGTCGACCTCTCCCCGTTTCTAAGAGGTCTGTAAGGGACGTGCATAAGTGCACCACTGTGCCTACCATCTCTGTCCTACTGTCCTATTGTCCTCTTTTATAGTTACTTTTTACTTATGTTTATACAAACTACTACTATCCTATACATGTTTGACAAATAGCAATAGCAATAGCACTTAGACTTGTATACCGCTTCATAGTGCTTTCCAGCCCTCTCTAAGCGGTTTACAGAGTTCAGCATATTGCCCCCAACAATCTGGGTCCTATTTTACCCACCTCGGAAGGATGGAAGGCTGAGTCAACCTTGAATAAAGAAATAAAAATAAAGAAATAAAATAAATTCCCTCATATTATAATCTTGCAATCAACAATTTTAAGTCATTTTCATGCAACTATACAATTAAGTCATTTTTACATAATATTAAGTATCCCCCATTATAACTTTAGACTTAAGTAAAGAACTAAAGAGCCAGTTAGGTGTGGTTGTTAAAACATTAGGCTATAAACCCCAAAGACTGTGAGTTGTAGTCATCCTTAGGCACAAAGCCACCATGTGATCTTGATTAAGAAAACTTTTCTCTCAGGCTAAGAGACAATGGAAAACCACTTTGGAAAAACCTTGCCAAGAAAACTGCAGGGACTTGGTCAGACACAATGAAAGGAGCAAAAAAAAAAAAAGAACTATGTATTTCTGCCCATTAAATTCTCTATTTTATTTGAAATAGAGAAAATCAGGGTGCTATTCATAATTATTTGCTTATGTGCTAGAGAGGTAAGAGAATATCTTCCATAGGATCCAAGAGAAACACATAAGATTTTTAAAAATTCTAATTGCAAACATACCTTTTGTTTAAGAAAGAAATAAGATGTTCATGTTTAAATATCATAAATGCATATGATTTTATTGCCGTACATCTTCAATACTAAAACTGTCAAATGTTCACAAACACTTGTTTTCAATATTAATCCTTCTGGAATCAAGTTGGGTTAAAAGTGCTTATTTTGAGATCAAGTGTTTCAGAAATACAGATTTTGAACTGAAAATGATTTAGAAAGGGGTAGTCTTAAACCAGTGGTGGGTTCCTACAGGTGCGGTCCACTCTATAGCACTGGTAGCGGCCCGCTGGTGACGTCACAGTACCGGTGCAGTCAGTTGCCGGTGCCTGGGCACCGCCATTTTTTAAAAAACAATTTTTAAATTTTTTTTTTTAAATTTCTTCTGCGCATGCCCAGAAGCTGAGCTTCCGGCACTGCGCATGCACTGCCTTCCTACCCCACAGTGAGTCCAAGCATGGGAGGATGGCTGAGGGAGCATGTGAGACGCTGAAAGAATGGGCGGCAGGAGCTATCTCCATTCCCCTCCCTTCAGCAGTCCGAGAAGCCACGAACGCGCGATGATGATCCTAGGCATTTTTGCACGTTCGAGGCTTCTCGAGCTGCTGAGGGGAGGGGGAATGGGTGGCAGGACCTATCTCAGTTCTCCTCCCTTCAGCAGTCCAAGAAGCCACGCCCACCTGGTCATATGGCCGGCAAGCCACACCCACAAAATAAGCCACACCCACAGAGTGGTAGCAAAAAAATTAGGAACCCACCCCTGTCTTACACGTATATAGACATATGTAAGCAGACACTCATATGTACATTTGTAGATTTTCCTGCAGTTTTTTTAAAAAACTACAATCAAATACAAAACAAGTCCTGATGAGTAAATTATTAATGTAACAGTGTGCTTCTGACTAAGGGAATCCTAGAATTACTGTTCAATAGGTTCTATTTGAATATTTGGATGATTTTTATTAAAAAAAAGACCGAAGTTATACCAAAATGCAGACAAGTTAAAAAATAAAGTATAACTTCTGGTAAAATTTCATGAATAAAACAAGATGCAAAATATTGAATACAGAATACACTACATAGTATTTCCGTTTTGTTTGTGCTCCTGTCTTTTCCAAAACAACATAGGAGTTTGCATGGCAAAAGTTTAAGGACTCGGCAATTTATATGATTTATTGTAATTCTAGTCCTTCTTTATATTAATAACAGAAGTATAGGCCATCTCAGGTGGAACTGCAATCCATAATGCTATTTTGTGCAATGAGAAAAGAACATGAAACCCCAATTTGCATGGGGTGCTGAATGGAAACCAGAAATATGTCAAGGAAGGGAGGACGGGAGGATTCAGCATGTATATATTAGTACAAATGAGCAGTAATTGCTAATGTGTTGGGATTATTTTTGCATCAGCTGGTCTGTCCCGAGAACCCTCTTTCAAATTAGGCTACCATGTGGCTATCAAGTATCCCCTCTTGTAACCAGAATTATATACTGTGCTCAATCAGATTAATCTGATTAAGATAGTGAGTGACTAATCTGTTAAGCTCCACATGAGTGGTGTTATGCCTGCTGAGCATCAGATTTGAAGCTAGTAATCAGCTAAGAAAAAACATTCAAAGTTAAGCAAAAAAACCCACCCTCTTTCATAGTTATCCTTGAATGTGCCTTTGTCTTATGACCTTTGTAGTTAAAAATTGAAATTAGAACATTCATAAAAATAAGAATAAATCAACTGTGATGACAGTCCAGCTTTCATAAGGATACCAAGGACCTGTTAGCACTTTTCTTTGTTTGAATGCTTAATAAATAAATTAACAGCTATGGTGGGGGGTTTGTTCCCATTCCAACAAGTCAATAGAAGGTAAATAGTTTAACACCTGAAATAAAAAAAATCTGACCAGTGCCAGCAATTGGACCAAGTCTTTGATTTCCATTCTGTTCTTTAAAAGGATTTTGATCCAATAAAAATCCCTAGGCAGGAATTAAACCTCCAAGTGTCATTTTCATAATCTAATATCCAGTTGATCAAGATCAAACCAGTTGATCAAGATCAAACCAGTTGATCAAGATCAATATTAGGGATTTACTTTTAGTTTCTATAATAACTTGTATAATTTTATGTGTAGTATGAATTGGGCTACAGAGAAAGAGAAAAATTTTGAGGAATCCAAAATAATATCCTGGAGGAGGAGGGGGGAGGAGGGGGGAGGGGGAGGAAGGAAGGGAAGGAGGGCTAGTGGTTAAGGAGGAGGAGGAGGAGGGAGGGAGGGAGCAGGAGAGAGAGAGAGAGAGAAAGAAAGAAAGAGAGAGAGAGAGAGAGAGAGAGAGAGAGAGAAAGAAAGAAAGAAAGAAAGAAAGAAAGAAAGAAAGAAAGAAAGAAAGAAAGAAAGAAAGAAAGAAAGAAAGAAAGAAAGAAAGAAAGAAACAGGAGAGTCATATTCCTCATCCCTATCAGTTCAACGTCACTGGAGGATGGAAAGTTGAGCAAAGCCTCTTTTTAGAATTCTGCTCTAGGGGGATAAGAAAAAAGGGCTATCTTAAAACTATTTAGTGCCAAGTTTTTAAAAAGAACTTTACATAAACCTGTGAGAGAACTATAAAATGCTCGTTTTGGCCTTTTTCCATAATTGCTCCATGGATTTTTCTAGACTAAACAGTAAGCAACCACAGGAGTATATGAATCAGAATTGTCCAATGTGAGGGTAACTCAGGTATGTAACAGCAAACAAATTATCTTCCTCTAGGAATAGCCACAACTGGAGAAAAAACATATTCTTTTTTATCCTCAAAAACAAACCAACAAGTGACTCTTGCATTATGGACAGTTTTTCAGCTATTATTCAAATGTGATGCAGTGGTGGGATTCAGCCAGTTCACACCACTTCGGGAGAACCGGTTGTTAACTTTCTGAGCAGTTTGGTAAACTAGTTGTTGGAAAAAATCATTAGGGCACAGAAATTCAAATTAAATTATTTGAATCCTACCACTGACGTGATGGTACTGGACAAGTGAAACTTACAACCAGTCTTTGAAATTCTAGATATTGCAGAATCCCAGAGTTACATGATTGTAATTTCCAATGTTCTCTGTTGACTTCCCACAAGAAAAGTCAATGGGAAAGCCTGCAGGAAATTAGAAGATACAGTCAGCTGAGGTCCTTGCTTAATAACCCATGTAGATCTTGCTTAATAGTGGCAACCAGGATTGCCAAAATTGCCATTAGTAAGTGATGCAGTCATGTGACATCATGCTTTATAACCGTATCTCTTAGCAACTACAATTCTGGTCCCAATTGCTATAGTAATCCAAGGATTACCTCCAGTTATATTAAAAGGTTACATTAAATAGTTACATTAAAAGACTATCACTATCACCGAAAGGAGTGCAGAGCAAAACAAAACAGAAGTTCCTTAAATATATCTCTTCCTTTCAGAAAAGTACTAAAACTCTTGCAACTCAGTTGGCTCTAATTTTGGTTAAAATCATTTGCTTTAAGTTTTTTAAACAAGCTGTAGTGGCCAGTTCAAACAGTGATAAACTAAAATTTACAAAGCATAATTACTAGAGCAGTTACTGTTTATTCAGGACTACCAGATGGACTGCAAAAATCTCAATGACTACTAGGTGTCAACAAAGAGGTACAGAAAGATCTGACAATTGCTGCCATCTAATGATGATTCAGAGAATAGTCCTAAATATGTAGACCCAGCACTCACTCTTCTAGCACCATTTTTAAGGGTCCACTTAACAAGCTTCAACATTATGTAACACTGCACGACTACTTTCTAGCACATTTGTGATAATCAGTGCACTTGTTGCAAAGTAAGATAGAAGCTGATGATCATTACCTTGATAGTGTTTGCCCATAATTTGTCCCTTATGTAGACAAAATAAATACAGTACACAGCTACTAACACATCTGTTTTAAAAAGTACTTGATAACTTGTCTGAGCCTAGATCCAAGCTGCCTCATTTCCCGATGCAAGAAATGAATTCCTAACACACACATTGAAGCTTATTCAAAAATTTGAATCTGAATAAAATCAAGCAAGAACCGTTTGCCAGGTTTTGAACAGTGTTTTAAGCTAATCATTCTCTCCAGGTTCCTCGTACTAAATTATAGAATAAATTAAATACATAATTTGGTGGTGCATTTTAAAAAAACTTAAATACTAGCTATAATCCATGGAATGGGGCCAGTTAAAATTGGGCCTATATCAAATGAAACAGATAAATCTCTTTCCCCAGAGAGTCAGTTTTGAGAATCCCCATTTCATATTCCAATATTTTAACCTGGTTTAGTAAAAGATTCTGTTGCATAATCTGGTGCTTTCCCAATATATTTGGACTACAGCTTCCAAAATTCCAAACCAGCATGGCAGGTTCCTTCATTAGCTGAGTTTTATCAGATCCATTATGCCAGAAGCCCATGCTAATTTTGTTATCACCTTTGTATAGTCAAGCATGTTAGATACCATGTTTTGTAAGATGCTTATGTATCCATAAGCATCTTACAAAACATGGTATCTAACATGCTCCCTGCAAAATAGAATGCTTTATTCATCTGTGTTTGTCATTAGCCTTGAGAGTCTGTGCACATTTATCAAAAAAAATTTCTTTGCTGCACTTCTACATTCTCCAAAAAGACCTAGACTTTGTGACAGAATGGTCCAACATCTGGCAACTCCAAATCTCAACCAACAAATGCTCTGTCCTACACATTGGCAAAAAAAATCAGAACATTAAATACAAGCTGAAAAGTCAAGACCTTACAGACGACCCTCACTCTGTCAAAGACCTTGGAATACTCATATCAAATGACCTAAGTGCCAAAGCCCACTGCAACAACATCGCCAAAAAGGAGGCAAGGAAAGGCCTCCTGCCTCCCCTTCGGGAGCCGGGAGCCCTTCGGGAGCCCGCCTCCCCTTCGGGAGGCCTTTCCTCGCCTCCCGCCTCCCCTTCGGCCGGGCTGGCAAGCAACGAACGGGAGGCGGGAGACGGGGAAAGGAGGCAGCCGGCAGCTTACCTGCTCCAGGCATCCAAGCGCCGCAGTCTCCCGGTCGCCCGCCCGTCCAGAGGGCAATGGCGGCAGCGAGGCGACGGGGGGAAGAAAGGGGAGGGGGACGAGGAAGGGCTGTTTGCGCCGCCGGAGGGGCCGCTCGTGAGCTCAAAGCGGCGACGGCTCCTCATCCCTCACCCCTCCCAACAGCAGCGGCGCCTCCGAGGGCGGGGCTAGGGATGGGGCGGGGGAAGGAGAGGAGGAGCAGCCTCCCTTCCCCCTCCCCCCAGCAGGCAGCCGCCTCGCTGGAATTCCGCCCGACTTGCTTCCGCTACCTCTCTTTTGCTTCCCCTCTAAGGTGACCAGACGTCCCACTGTTTCCGCATTCTTTTCAAAAAAAGCGGGACTTTTTGAAAAGAATGCGGGACGCGGGACACACGCTTGAAAAGCGTGTCTGTCCCGCCAAAAGCGGGACGTCTGGTCACCTTACTTTAGCAACAGAGTGGTAAACGCCTGGAACTCACTACCTGACTCTGTGGTTTCATCACCAAACCCCCAAAACTTTACCCTTAGACTGTCCACTGTTGACCTCACCTGATTCCTAAGAGGTCAGTAAGGGGCGTGCATAAGTGCACCAGCGTGCCTACCGTCCCTGTCCTAATGTTCCCGCTTATCAGTACCCATCTTATGTATACAAACAATGTTTTATCTATGTATATTACCAACATGTACTTGACAAAACAAACAAACAAACAAACAAACAAACATAGGAGCAGAAAATATAATTTGTTGTGGAAATATTTATTGGCAATGCAATGTACTTGTTGAACAGAGTCCTGCTCACTTATAAAGATGGCTTTCTCAGTGGACTTATCCCAGTTTGACAATGCATTCCCTACATTTGCTTCTTTACAGGCATTTTAGTACCAGATTCAAATACCTTTATTTACCAGGCATTTAAATGTATGCAATTTCTAACTTGCCCACAGGTTTATTTTCTTTTGATTGTTTAATACTTGGTGTTTCATTGCATTCCATTAAATTTTGAATATCCACATGTTGGTAAACGCTCTGTTGGTGTCAGCTTCCATGAAATACAGCACAGAAACATTTAAATAAAAGAATTCTTAGTATTATGGCATTACATCAGGATTAGTTTCAAAACTAGCATTGTTCCATTTGAGTACCTTAATAATTAAAGAATGAGGAAATGAGGAAAGCATTCACCTTAGGCTATCTATTGAGTTAAATATTTAGTTACACCAGGAATTTTACTCCGATAACCTGGAATAGAAGATTGGTGGGACTTTGTGGGGAGGGAAAAATAAGTTCTGGGTATTATTAACTTCTAATTTTCCCATTTCTTCTGGACAATGCTGTATTTAAGATAATAAACCGGTTACCCAGATTCAAGGGTTCAGCAGCATACCATTGCAATACTATCATAATCAAGAGCTGCATCAAAGTTGAGAATTTTTTGTAATCCTCCTCACCTATAGTAGCATAGCCTTAGGCTAGGATTACAATTAAAATAACAACTGATTTACCTTTGCTAAACAATTCTACTTTCCTATAACAACTTGCTTGCCTCAGTTAAAAAAAACTGCTGTATGGCTTACAAATGAAAAAGACAAGGAAATTAGGGAGTGGAGAAGAAAAGAAAAAGGAAAATGAACAATCTGTCAAGGACAGAATCATTCATAAAGTGATATTTATATCTTGCCCAGCCTAGGTTAATGTTGTTCTTGTTTGAATAAATTAGGTAACTGATTAGCAATTAATAATAACTGATAAATAATAAATGATGTGATGTTGCTCTTCAATTCTCTTCAAATTCTCTTTTTAAGTCCTCCAGAGCCCTCTGAAAACTCCAGGAATAGAATATTCATTTGAATCCTTTCTTATAAGATATAAAACTATATCCTATTTTATTGTTACTTGATTTTACCTTATCAAGGACAATCAAGGAAAAAGTTATTTGTTGAGCTTTATGTCCATTGAAACAAAGAGTTTACAGGAGAATCCAACAAACTATACTTTAACTAATAAATTTTGTGCCTTGAGTAAGTTTATATTTCAACTGATTACTTTTAGTGTCTTGAGTAGAACTCTACTTGAACTGATTAATTTTAGTGTCTAGGAAGTATATCTATATAATAATAGATCCACCAGATTGCTTCAAATGTAATGCATTGGATGTTCAATAGCCCTCATTACGTTCTATTAAGAGGACTGTGAATCTCCAGTTGCAGAGCAGCTATCAATTCAAACTGATTGTTTTTTCTGGCAAGGATTGGTGAAGCAACAGCCAGTGGTTGGTGTCCAATGTATCATCATGTTGTTTACATGAGACAGAAAGTAAAGACTTTCTGTGACCTTGGACTCCTGATCAATGGATGTGCCAGCATTCAGTTCTCCAGTCCCAAAGCAAATGGTAGTAGCCTTTACAGATTTAAATGTTATTAGAGTATACTTTATTACAGGTAGTCCTTGTTCTGACCTAGGCTTCACCAAAGTACGACACAGACTCCTTGTCCCGAAAAAACCCCTTTTTATTTGGCTAATGTGAATTCCTAGCATTCACATCCAGCAAAGTCCTGGCAAACAGTCTTTCAAGGGTGAATTGCAAACACAGACCTTATCAGTCCTTGGATAGTTGTCAGGCCCATAGCTTCTTCATGCGACGCAGTACAAGGAAAAACTTGGCAAGGAGTCTCTGTGAGGCACAACTCAGATAAGCCAATCTTCACACAAATAATGAACTAATTGTCTCCTGCAAACATCACTCCCCTTTCGCTCCTATTTATTTCCTATGGGAGGGGCCATTCAGCATCCTCTTATGCTTTTACTCCCGAGTCGACCTTTGTTCCTTAATTGTTCCCTTCTCCTGACAGCTCTGCATGTGCGCACATCGGGAATAGGCTACGCTTGTTCTTCAGCCCCACTTATCTCTGACTCCGAAGGTAGCTGATAACTGTTGGATGGCCCTGGCCCCGTCTCTGCATCTGATGCAGAGCACTCATCAGAGCCTTCCCCAGACTCCAGGACTGGACCATGTTCCTCCCCAACCTCCTCACTGCCCGAGTCTGCCACCAGCTCTGCTGGCCCCTGGCAGGCCACAACAGTCCTCAACTTACAACAGTTCATTTAATGACCGTTCAAAGTTACACTGGCACTTGAAAAAGTAACTTATGACTGTTTTTCACACTTATGACTGTTGCAGCATTCTCATGGTCACATGGTCAAAATTCAGACGCTTGGCAACTGATTCATATTTATGATGGTTGCAGTGTCCCGGGGTCATGTGATCACCTTTTGAAATCTTGTGACAGCAAAAGATGATGGGGAAGCAAGATTCATTTAACAACCATGTTACTAACTTAACAACTGCAGTGATTCATTTAACAACTGTCTCATTTAGCAACATAAATTTAAACCCCTAGATGGCAGCAAAGAGACATTCAGTAATTTTATCTCTTTGGGGTCATCTAATGCTCTTGTAGCACCTAGACACATTTCAGTTTAGATAGTAAAAATCTTCCAGCATATTTGGAAGGAAATCTTATGCCCTGAGATTTATAGATACAGTAAACAATTAATAGAATAGAATAGAATAGAATAGAATAGAATAGAATAGAATAGAATAGAATAGAATAGAATAGAATAGAATAGAATAGAATAGAATAGAATAGAATAGAATTCTTTATTGGCCAAGTGTGATTGGACACACAAGGAATTTGTCTTTGGTGCATATGCTCTCAGTGTACATAAAAGAAAAGATACATTTGTCAAGAATGGTTGTCATAGGGTTCAAATAAGCAATCAGGAAACAATCAATATTAATATAAATCGTAAGGATACAAGCAACAAGTTACAGTCATACAGTCATAAGTGGGAGGAGATGGGTGATATGAACGATGAGAAAAACTAATAGTAATAGTAATGCAGCCTAGTGAATAGTTTGACAGTGTTGAGGGAATTATTTGTTTAGCAGAGTGATGGCGTTCGGGGGAAAACTGTTATTGTGTCTAGTTGTCTTGGTGTGCAGTGCTCTCTATAGCGATGTTTTGAGGGTAGGAGTTGAAACAATTTATGTCCAGGATGCGAGGGGTCAGTAAACATTTTCACGGCCCTCTTTTTGACTCATGCAGTATACAGGTCTTCAATGAAAGGCAGGTTGGCAGTAATTGTTTTTTCTGCAGTTCTGATTATCCTCTGAAGTCTGTGTCTGTCTTGTTGGGTTGCAGAACCAAACCAGACAGTTATAGAGGTGCAGATGACAGACTCAATGATTCCTCTGTAGAACTGTATCAGCAGCTCCTTGGGAAGTTTGAGCTTCCTGAGTTGGTTAGTTAGTTAGTTAGACTACATTAGAGTTTATTTTGAATGTACTGATAGTCTTGTTCAATTTTTTCACAGTTATTTTGACTGAGGCTCACTCTCCATTTTGGAGATTAGACATTTTGGAGACTTTGTTGATACTTCCTCCTGAAAGTTAGGCCTTTTTTTGAGCCCAATACTCAACTGTTTTTTTCCTGTGCTTTTTCTTTCTTTTATTAACAGAAAGATGAAAATATATTAAGAAGAATTGTTTTGATCCTATCTCTTTAGTTTGAAGGAAAGAGAGAAAATGTGATGGTAGCAATGAAAACAAGCCTTCAAAGTCTCAAAATAAGATGGTGCTGGTATAAGTTGGATGAGTGAAATTGTTCCATTATAAAAATGATATAATGTCAGGCATTATATCATATTTAAATTCCTCAGCTGGAGATCAATTGCTGACTTATTAATAGATGTAGTGGCTTTTCAAAGCCTGGCATTTTGAGCAATTCATTAAAATGTAGTAATATTACTAAAATATTATTATAGTAGTATTAAAATGGTAGAAATGCTCTATAAGTCATAGATGCAAGCTTATAACTAATATTTTATATACTGTATAATCCACCTTTATACACCAGAAATTATATAACAGAGTCCAATATTGCTATGAATGTTTGCATAATCAGATGTTGTCGGCTATGTTGCACTACAAGCCTATTACTACAATGCAAGAGTTTAACAAGCATCCAACTCTTTGATTTTTTTTTCTAATGCTGCAAGGAATACATGCTTGTGCATCTTTGTAGAAGATACTATGTATGTGAGTAAGCAAGAAAATAGTAGTTGTAATGATTTGCAATAGTTTCAGGAATAAAGAGGGTTAGAAAACCTCATGGAAGATACCAATAGATGTTTATATCTCACCTTCCAAACAGAATGTTTCTGAATTCCAGTTGTTGGAGAACACGAGGATATGAATGCTGTTGGCTTTATGTCCTGTACAAAGGATTCTGGAGGCAGCTGGTTGGCCACTGTGGAACAGAATGATGGACTAGAAAGACCTTTGATCTAATCCATCTTGGCTCCCCTTATATTCTTAGTCACAAATCAGAATCTACTTGTGCCATTTACTCAGCAGTTGGCCCACATTATCAGGGCATCCCCAAACCAGATGGAAGCCTCCACAATATCTCAGATATAAACTGCCTTAGACTGAACAGATCCTCTCAAATCTGCTCAGCTTCAGATGAAAGCAACTAACGGTTTGTAGTCTTAAGTACTGTACCTATAAGCAGCTTAAGCATACTGGTCACTTTACCTACATTTCTGCATATTATAGAAGAAGGTATGCAACATTTTTTTTAAATTTCATAGTTTTGACATGAGGAACTACTAAGTCCTAGTGCAATTTTATCTGCTTTTTTTTTGGCCTGATTTTGTCATTTAGATTCTAATTCTTTTTTTAACATTATAAAATACAGACTTTGCCCTTCGTTGGCAGCCTACTTAATATGTGAGAGAATGTATTGCTTTATTAGTCTAAAAGAAAACAAGTTTGCTTTTAATGTTGTCTGCAAAGCTCTGTTTTTTCTTTCTACAAAATCTGCTTAAAATATTCTAAGACATGGTTTAGAATCATATCATTTCACGCACACCAATAGTGTGGCTGAATATCAAGGCCTTTTTCTACCTAGTGTGATCTCAGTCCCATGAGCCAAAGTCTAGTTGTCAGGGGACTTGTTGTAAGTAATGGTCATTTGTGTTTCATAATTATCTTGAATAAACACAATTAGTTCCACATTCTGCTGTTTTCTTCCTAAGGCATCTGTAAACATTCTGTACTATCCTTGCAAACAGCTTTTGGCAATCATTAGGGAAAAAAACCCAAAGCAGAATTATTCTCTATGGATCCTTTTAATATATTCCAAGGAATGTGCCCAGAGGAATAATGAGATGTACTATAGGAAAAAATAGTGATGGATTATTTTACTATCATTGTAAGCCATAACTTAAATGTAGCTAAAGAAAAAAAAATCACAAAAAAGGACAGATATTATAATTATAGTCAATTCTTTGGATCATTCCCCATTTCATTATAAGTATCTTAAATATTACAGATTTAGTTTCAGCATGATTTTTATACATATATAATAACCACTAAAGTCAGCAGGACCTGACCTCATAGAAACGTGTAAAGGAAAGAGCACTTTTTATCTTGCCTGCAAATTTATTTTTGTGGTTAAAGTGTTTGTTTTGAGAAGTAGGAATTCACATTTCCTATTACCCAGATTTTACTGCCTGGTTTGGGGGAACATATTTACAATAATGCAGACAGTGGACTGGTGGTGGAAAAAGAAAGCTGAGATATATAGCATTGATGCGGGATTTTTCTGTTGAAAATACCATGGAATGAAACATATAAGAAAGAATAACTGAATTCTGGGCAGGTATTAAGACCTAATAATAAAGCAGTACATTTTCTTCCTGTTTTAAGATGGGTGAGTGAACAGAGATCACATTTTCAGTCTTTCAATATTGCTTCCCTATAGCCATATCTTTAACGAAGTAAAAAAAAGAGAATGAAATCTAAATACATCCTCCTTACAGCAGAAATAAGCCAAAAATAAAGAAGATAGATAGATAGATAGATAGATAGATAGATAGATAGATAGATAGATAGATAGATAGATAGATAGATAGATAGATAGACAGACAGACAGACAGACAGACAGACAGACAGACAGACAGACAGACAGACAGACAGACAGACAGACAGACAGACAGACAGACAGACAGACAAGGATAGATAGATAGATAGATAGATAGATAGATAGATAGATAGATAGATAGATAGATAGATAGATAGATAGATAGATAGATAGACAGACAGACAGACAGACAGACAGACAGACAGACAGACAGACAGACAGACAGACAGACAGACAGACAGACAAGGATAGATGATAGATAGATAGATAGATAGATAGATAGATAGATAGATAGATAGATAGATAGATAGATAGATAGATAGATAGATAGATAGATAGATAGATAGATAGATAGATAGATAGATAGATAAGAGATAAGAGATAAGAGATAAGAGATAAGAGATAAGAGATGAGAGATAACTAGGTATCTATAACACAGTAAAATCTTAATATTTATTGAAAAGAGAAGAAAAGTTATGGCAACTTTTGTCCTACAGTTGGATGATCACATCTGAAACAAACTTTTGGAGGCACATTGCTTAATATTGCCAATTTAACAAGCTGTTCTGTGCTGCAAGGGACATATTTATGGACATACTTTCAACAAGACATACCTAGTGTGACCAAGCTGTGCTGTAGTAAAGAGCAGAAACTATTAGAAAAATAGAGGGGTTTTTTTACGTAAATGATTTCACACATAGAAATTATTAAGTTCAGATCCACTGAGCAAAAAACGCTCAGTGATAAGACAGATTTGTCATAAGCAAGAAGCTATTATATGGAGTAGAACAAGCAAAATGGAGCACATTATTCCACTGTTAACCCATGCTGTGGTGTCAATAGTTCTTAATTGATTCTAAGGCGCCTATTGTCTCTAAATTTATTAATTTTCATGCTGATATTTTAAATAAGATTTTTAATATTTTTTCCAAGGGGCTGACAACAATGAACACAATATAAATATATTGATTACAAGAGAAAAAGTATGGAGAGAGAGAGAAGATATTAAAACCTATAGTCATCTTCAAACATTTGTTGATTTTGCAATAAGCTTCTGCCCATTCCAATTAAAGTATCTACGGTAAGTTATTTCCAAAACAAAAGCTTTGGAAAAATTGGTGCTACTAGTGTGTTTCTGCACATAGTTCAAAGAAGGTTATGTTTGATTTGTATAAAGTCAGACTATTGGAGATACTGCATCTTCTGTAGTACCTTAGAACCACTTTTGGCATAAACTCACCAGGGCCTTTTCAACAGCCATTTTCTGGCTCCAGATGCCCCTGACAAGGGACGCCAGTTTTCTCACACCAGCTGGGAAGAAAACTTTTCAGTTTTGATTTTTAACCTGAATCACTTTCTAAAATGAATTTTAGATAGCCAGGAATGTTATCTACCATTGTTTTGTTTGTAGTTAATTCATTTTTTGTTTTACTGTAGTTACAATTTTTGCATCATATATAATTCTGTATGCTATTACTTTCTGGAGCTCAGTTTTTACTGGAAAAGCAAGTTATGAATTTGATCAAGATCCTCTCTGGATTTTGAGTCTGGAGAAGAGCAGAGCAGACTTTATATTCTCAACCTATTGGTTCTGTGCATAAGCCTATTTATCACATCCATTATGTATACAAAAACCAGCATATAACATGATATTTTCCTATCTGCTGCCACCCAGAATTATGGGGTAATAATTTTCAGAATTCCTAGTCACTATAGCCAAATATATTTTAAGGCAAGTGACAAGCGCAACTATCACATCTCCTCCCCAATCTGTAGTTAAATAGGATTTAATCACTGCCAAAGTATAATATTAATTGTGCTGTTGTATTATAGAGTAGCATCACTACCAATCAGAGAGATGTATCTATTTGTAAAGTTTTACTAACTGAGAGATTAAAAAAGCATGATCACTTACAGGTAGTCCTCAACTAAAGATGATTCATTTAACGACTGTTCATAGTTACAAAAACACTGAAAAAAGTGTCCTATGATCAATCCCCATATTTATGACTATTGCAGTGTCCCAATAGTCATGTGATTGTGATTGACACCCTTGGCATCTGTTGCACATCTATGACTGTCACAGTGTCCCACAGTACATGCACGAGTGGGTTCCTACCGGTTCAGACTGGATTGCCCGAACCGGTAGTGACCCGCTGGTGACGTCACTATCGGTGCCGGTCTGTGCGCGCCACCATCTTTTTTGTGTGTGTGCGAATTTTTCCCCTTCCGCGGCTTGAAAAAGGGTCCTCCCACCCGCGGGTGAATTCTGACCTTTATTTCTTCGCCAGAAGCACAGCTGATGAGCTTTTCAGCTGTGTTTTGGGCTCATTCCTGCTACTGAGCATGCGCGGAAGCCAAATCGCACGAGGGACACCTCGCGATGCGAACCGGTGGCGAAGGTAAGTGGAACTCACCCCTGAGTACATGATCACCATTTGCAACCTTGACAAGCAAAGTGAGTTGCAAATTGTGGTCACATGATATCTCACTTAATAACCATGATGATTTTCTTAACAACCATGACAAAAAAAGGTAATAAAATTGTGTGTGATCATGTGATGCCTCACTTAACTATCACGCTGCTTAATAACAAATTTTCTCATCCCTATTTATTTATTATTTATTGTTTTTTTAATAAATCACTCATTAGATTTATTCACTCAAGACGGTGAACAAACCTAATACTCCTTCCTCCTCCTATGTACTCCATAACTACCACCCTGTGAGGTGAGTTGGACTGAGAGACAGTAACTGGTCCACTTAACTGGGTTTCATGCCTAAAGTGGGACTAGAATTCACAGTCTCCTAGTTGCTAGCCTGGTGCCTTAACCACTAGCCCAAACTGCCCTGGTCATTGTTCCAGGCTACCTGTATATACTGTACCTTAGAGAGCCGAGATAGCGCAGTGGTTAAATGCAGCACTGCAGGGTACTGCTAGTTCAGCAGTTCAGCTGTTCAGCTGTTCAAATCTCACCGGCTCAAGGTTGACTCAGCCTTCCATCCTTCCGAGGTGGGTAAAATGAGGACCCAGATTGTTGGGGGCAATATGCTGAACTCTGTAAACCGCTTAGAGAGGGCTGTAAAGCACTATGAAGCGATATATAAGTCTAAGTGCTATTGCTATTAATACTCCAAAGAAGTATTAGAACATTAGAAAGGGTTTTTCAGACATGACAAATGAAAGGGATGGTTGTGACCACAGGTACTAGTCAAATCCACGGAGCACAAGTGCATATTTCGTTAGCTATGGATGCCACCTATATACAGTCAGAGCTGACATTTAACAACAATTGGGTCCAGAGTAGCATTATAGTAAAACAAACTGAAGCCAGAGACTTCATCTTCTCTGCAACACTGACTTTATCTTGTCCTCATGGCTGTTGCTTCCATTTTATTTCAGCAAAGTCTTTTAAACAGATAGAGCAGCTTGTTTCCTTGACAGCACAGAATGAACTATTTTGGTTTTCTTTGATCTGTGTCTGTTCAGCATACTGTATCCATAGAAATAGCTTCTGTCCCAAGACTACAAGCATGTTGTATTATGTATGCCTAAAATAGTGTGTTAATACTGCATTAAGTTGGCACTGTTCACAGCCTGGAAAGTCATGAAAAGAAACTTTAAAGATCCTCAAAGCCTTGTTGTAGAGTTTATGTGTCTCTTGTCTGATTATTCCATTAACCATCAATGCCGTAATCTTAAAAAAACAAAAATCGCAGATGCTACAAAGCTTGCTCTTATTTTAAAAGTTTATGCATGCTTTAAAATATACATTGACAAATTATTACAGATTATATTCAAGTATAATCTTTTACATGTTTGTTTTATAGGACCATGACAAATGAGGGGTCGTTGGTGCTCTCTGACCTTGGATATTTTCTTGCAGATGTTTCGTTACCCAGGTTAGATAATATCAACACTGCTAACCTGACAAAATATATATGGTTCATGCCTGATGTCCAATAAATTTTCCATATAGAGCATGGGATACAATTCAGATACAAAATGCATCTGGGGAAATCAGTAGTGAATGTGAGACAATAAATATATTAATTTTTGACATACCCTAAATGTCCTTTACTGTTTCTGTTGCTAAATACAAATGTCCCTACTCTTCTAAATAACAGACAGATAGATATCGAACATCTGTCAGAATGATATTGTTTTCAAATAAAAAAATTCAACTTTTCAATTGTAGCTTCAAATAATTTTATCTCTTTAAAGCAAATAGCAATTTTGAAACAAATTTTGCCTTCATTTTTAAAATCTTCTGATATTTTATAATACGTTGGAGCATAAAGTCTTCTGTGTGCACATAGAACATAAGAGTATTCTTGAGAGCAGAAATCTAACCAGAGCAAGGATGACTGAAGCAAGTTTTATAACTGTATTATAACAGAAATAAGATAAGCAAATTCTAGCATCTAGCTAATACATTCTGCAAAGACAAGCGTTAAAGAGCATTTATTCTCTAAGGCTGAAGAAGAAAGGCAGAAAGAAGTAACCTCAGATTACTAATCACAATCACACATTCACTATTCCAAGAGAACAGAAAATACATTCTCAACTTTCTATTTAGACCCTATTCCTTCCCAGCCACCCTCATCTCTGGCAGTAGATCATGAGTTACTGAAGAGTCAGGTGACATTAGATTTGAACCAATAACATTCCTTCCCAATGGTTCATGCAGCAGCAATCCACAACTCCCTTTTTTTAGTCACCACATTAAAAAAGATGACGAAACTTTGGAAAAAGTGCAGAGAAGAGCAACTAAGATGATTAAAGGCCCTGAGACTAAAACATATGGAGAACGGTGGCAGGATTTAGGTTTGCTAGTCTAGAGAAAAGAGTAACTAAGCGGGGACATGATAGCAGTATTCCAATACTTGAGAGGCTGCCACAAAGAGGAAGAGGTCAACTTATTTTCCAAAGCACCTGAGGGCAGGACAAGGAACAATGGATAGAAACTAATCAAGGAGAGAAGCAACCTGGAATTAAGGAGAAACTTCCTAACAGTGAGGACAACAGCTTGCCTTCAGAAGTTGTGGATGCTTCGTCATTGGAGGTTTTTAAGAAGAGAGTGGACAGTCACTTCTCTGAAATGAATAGGGTCTCTCAGTGGTGGGATTCAAACAGAGGTGGTATTCAGCCAGTTTGCACCAGTTCGAGTGAACCCGTAGGGGAAATTTGACCTAGTTCGCTGAACCGGTAATGACCTCTGGCTGGCCCCAGCCCCGCCCACCCAATCACCTGGTCGGCACTCGCCCCTGCCTGCCCGCTCACTCGCTCGCCCTGCCCACTCGCTCGCCCTGCCCACTCGCTCGCCCTGCCCACTCGCTCGCCCTGCCCACCCCTGCCCTATATATGTTGCCTTCGCTCGCCATGCAGCCCAACTAATTGCCTCGCCCGCTCTGCTCAACTCACCAAAGGTAAGCAATGCGTGCCGCCTGCTCTCCCTTCACCTTGGGTCGGGGGCTGGGGCTGGGTCCCAGGGATGCACCATTCCTCAAGGCCCTGTAGCCACCACCCACGTCGGTCGGGTCATGGAACGCGCCATTCCCTGGCTCCGGCCATTCCCCGGCTCCGGCCTTGTCCCAGAGCTGCCGCCCATTTGTCATCCGCCTTAACTTGGAGTCCAGCCGCACAGAAAAAAAGACACGGTGGCTGCAGGCTTCTTGTTCTACAGATGCATGCTCTTTTTCAATAGCTGATAGGGCCACAATTGTTTGATTTTTGTTTGCCCAACTGGTCACTCCATTCCCGCATTATAATAGCTACTCTATTTGTGAAGTTACTGTTTGTCCTGTCTTATGCCTAACTTCATCCATGCAGGCTGCCACTGTAGGGATGCTGCTGGCTAGCAGTCTATAATCTCAATGTGCAGATCCTTTTGGTATCTGCATATTCCCTTTATTTGGTGTATTCATCTTCCTATGTTTTCTACATGAAGTTTGTTTTATAAAATAGTTTCCATATATTGGCTTTGTCAATTTTAACAAGTTGGTTTTAATTAATTAATTAGCCATAGGAATTATAAATAACTTTGGTTGAGGAGATAACTTCCACCTTTTTCTCTTTCTATATGGATTTCGTGATAGTAGGAGATGCTTCCCAGTTCTTTCCTCTCTATTTCCTTGTTGAAGTTTTTCTTGCCTATCTTTCTTGTCTTGGTCACAGATGATTAAATCACTGATACAGGCACACATATATCCATTGATACAAATACACATATATCAATCCTCATCAGGGGTGGGCTCCTTCCTGTTTGGACAGGTTCGCCTGAACCGGTAGTGTCCCACTGGTGACATCATGATGATGTCACCAAACTGGATCGGTCGGTGCTGGTCTGTGGGTGCTGCCATCTCTTTTTTTTATTTTTTTAGATTTTTTTATTTTTTTGAATTTTTTTAAAAAAATTTTCCATCTGAGCATGCGCAGAAGCCGAGTACTGGCACTGTGCATGTGGTTGCCATCCTTTTTTTGGCTTTTTTTTGTTTCCATATTTTTTGTTACTGCACATGCACGCACGTGCGAAGAGTGCATGCACCCACCAGGTGCGCCCACATGGCGTGGGAGGGAGTGAACCGGCAGCGAGGCAAGTTGGAACCCACCCCTGATCCTCATGTCTGTATTTGTAATAAACACAAGGTTAAGATTTACCTTGCAAGAAACTTTGCTAGATAAACATATAGTTTGGTTTTGATTCTAGGGTATAGTTGCTTGCTTTAGGTCATAAAAGCTCTTGAACCAAACCATGCTTGATTATTTAAATCCAGTAGCCTGCTACATTCATTTTGTTACTACTATGCTGAGCAATGTCCTTATAGAAGTATTGCTCCCTCTTGGAAATGCATGACAGTGTTTGTGGTAGAATTTTTCCTGGACCTCTTGGAACATTTGGGCTAAGATACCTCTATTTCTTTTTCTGGTTCTGCTCAGCTTCCAAATAAACAAGTGAAGAACTCCTTCAAAACCTCTGGTCTCTACTTATTGTTTCCCTATTCATGTGGAATAAAATTTGATATTTTAGGATTACTGTCTTTTTCTCTTTCATCAAAATAAACAATACTGTGACAATCTCTAGTATCCTGTATACTCTGTATGGTGAGTATCTAGTTATTGCTTTTTCACATCTGCATTTCAGTTTGGTTCTCTTTTCACTGGGCACAAATTCATATACTTTAAAACCAAATATTTTTATGTGCCCTTGGTTGTGCTTCTTTCCACACCATACTGTATGTCATATGGTATTGCTTCTGAGGCTTTCATTAGGCACTTGTTCTGGAAGACGTTGGCTGCTAAACTTGTTATGGCCAGTTTCTGTCTGTCAGTCCTATGTTTTGCAACACGTATCTTATCATTTCAATAAGGGGAAAATATTTCCTCTCTAACATATCACCTAATTCTGTGACAAAAGTTACTATGGTTTCACAATTCCCCTGCTGTTTCAAGTATAGTTAACATGTATCTTGCTATATATACAGTATTTACCCCATTGTCTATGTTTAGTTCTTGAGGCTTTCCTTAAATAATTTTTAATAAAGCCACATGTTCTTTATTTTTATACAGTTGACCCCTTTCACTGAACAAGTAGCAAAATGTATAAATGTAATTACAATGTAATTACCATGTTTCCCTGAAAATAAGCCCTCCCCCAAAAATAAACCCTTTCCCAAAAATAAGCTCTGCCCCCCCCCAAAAATACCATTTCCTCTGGTTAAGGTTAGGGAGACAGAGCTGGAAATCAGGTAAGACGCAAGAGGAGCCCCGTCTTGCTCCACATGCCCCAAAATAATAAGACCTCCCCAAAAATAAGGCCAAGCGCTTATTTCAGGGTTCAAAAAATATAAGACAAGGTCTTATTTTGGGGAAAACATGGTAACTATGCATATGAAGATATGTTTGCTTTCACTCAATGTGGTGACATGCATTGGCCATCAAATGTCACAGAACTGACTCTAGATTCCTCTTCATCTCCTTTTCACTTCATATTCATTGGCACATTGATTTAGATGTTCATATAACTTGAACACCTGGACTTATACATTTATACATGGTCATAATTTTAATTTTTTATTTAAAACTTCCAATTTACAAACAGCATCTGAGACTCTGTGTCCCATTCATTAATGCCATTTGGTTACACAATTTTTTGTGGTTGCAATTCTTTACTGCCCTTGCTTTCTCTTCTACGCAGTTTAATTCTAATTTTCTGGAGGAAGTATTTCATAAATAATATTCCATTCTCGGTCACATAACAATTGTTATATTTAATTTTTACATCATATCCTTTATGTGTTATATGGTTTACAGACAGTAGACATGACTCCGGGCTTATAACCCTGTTGGAGATTGAAACATTTTATCTCTACATATCAGTTTCCTGAGAGTAGGAAACTAATCTGGGCAAGGATTAGTGAAGCTATAACACAGGGGAATTTATTTACAGTAGGTATATCACAGAGATATGCAGACTCTTCATCCTACTGGGAGAAGAATCCAGCAGTATGTGCTCTGAGCATGTACTGAGGAAGATAGGCTGAAGGAACTAGTCTTAGAACAGTAAGACAAAATACAGGGCGATTGACTAATAAAGAAGGGACATGAAGTTATCTATCTAGAGATAGTTAAGCTTGTGATCAGTAGGTCATAAAGTATTAGGCACAAGGAACCAAAAGACTTTCATGAACATCAAGAACAACAATTCAACCCTATTCTATTTCCTGCCAGGCAGCCAGTGTACTATTGTACTTAAGATGTTGGGCTTGAATCAATGAAACAAGAATTCAAGTGAGCATTTAAATTAATCACTCCCTCTCAGCCCAGCCTAGCTTTCTACTTCTACAGCTTTTCAGGCCAGGCAATGATTTAACGGTATCTTGTAATGATATTTGAGAACGGGACTAACTTTAGGAAGCAGGAGGGACAGTCACAGACTGGACAACCAATTATAAAAGATATCTCAGCCACAGAAAGGGGATAAGGTAGAAAATATTTTAGAAGGGACCCTCCTTAATTCTCAAGAGAGTGAAAGGAAATGAGAAAGGAAACTTGCAAGACTCTGTTAATCTAAATTAACAGTAGATTTTATTATAATGTAATATAATAAAAATGGAACTAGTACTTTTGATGTGCTTCTGCTCTGGACTACCTTGCAGGTCTAGCAAATATTAATATAATATATAAAAAATCAACTGTAAATCAGGCCAGTTATTTGTATTACAATGTAAAAGATTGTAGATAGATGATAGACAGAAAGACAGATAGATTATATAGATAGATTTTTATTTGTTATAAAAGAAGCTCTGCCTGTTCCAAAGTGAATCAATTAAAGTACCTCTCTACATCCCTTGGTGGAGAAGGGAAAGAGGAATATGACTTATCAGGGAAAAATATCTTACTGTACATGTCAGCATTATTCTATTTTTTTTCCAAATTGACTTTCTTGTAATTGCTTTGCCCACTTTGCAGCAAGCATTCTTATGTACGAGGCATGTGCATTCTGGTTCTGGTGTGCTAAAGTGAGGACGAGCCGTGGGGTGCCCTGCCTGTACCACTGTCCTTTGCTATTCTTGATTCCATGGCCTGAGGCAATGGTTTACATTTTTAGGACAACAGCCGGCTATCTGCAAGCAGCAGAACACTCGTCAGCCTTCATTACTGCGCACAAAATGACACAAGTGAGCCTATGATCACAACTGTGCTTATGGTACACTGAAAAGCCATTATATCTCATTGTAACCACCACAACAAAATTGCTGTATAAATGCTTACATTGACCCAAACAATGTAACTTATTTATACAAAATGCTATCAATAAAAAGCAACAGTGAACAAGTGTTTGGATTCTAATGAGGGCTTCAATCACGGCAGCTATAAATTTTATAAGACATTATTCTCTTTTTTCTTATGCCCATAATTTGTCTCTCATAAACTCATATAGTACAATAGCAGCTAAACAATCAGCCTTTTTTCTAGGTTAATAACTTGGAGAGCATAATTTGTATCAAATGACTTGCTTAGAAGTAACAAAGTAAATTGCTTGGGTATGATTGTATATTAAGACAGTGAATTTATAATTAAAACATCTCTCCTTTCTTTATAATAAGATGACATTGTTGTATGTCCAATGGGCATATCTTATTCTCGAGTTAACTCTAGTGGATATGGCTCAACTTTGTACTAAATTCCCTTTCACTGGGGAAATTCAAAGGCACACTAACATATTGAATATGCATTAGTATACCAGTATGGTAATAGCAAAGTGGCAGTATTGGCACAAAGTCTCAAACTCAAGCAAATAGATCGACAGATGATGCTGTTAATATGGCTCTGCACTACATCCTACAACATCTTGAATGTCCAAAGACCTACGCAAGGGTCCTCTTTGTAGACTTTAGTTCAGCATTCAATACCATCATTCTTCTAACTAAACTAAATCAGCTAGAGCAGGGGTAGGCAAAGTTGGCTCTTCTATGACTCGTGGACTTCAACTCCCAAAATTCCTGAGCCAATCATGCTAGCTCAGGAATTCTGGGAGTTGAAGTCCACGAGTCATAGAAGAGCCAACTTTGCCTACCCCTGAGCTAGAGGTACCTGAACACACTTGTAAGTAGATCATAAGCTTCCTAACAGACAGGAAGCAGCAGGTGAAGCTAAGCAGAATCACATCAGATACCTGTACAATTAGCACAGGGGCCCACCAAGGATGTGTGCTGTCTCTGCTTCTCTTCTCTCTATATACCAATGACTGCATTTAAAACAATCCATCTGTTAAACTACTGAAGTTTGCAGATGATACAACAGTAATTGGTCTCATTCGAGACAATGATGAATCCGTACACAGACGTGAGGTTGAACAACTAGCCTCGTGGTGCTAGAGGGGGCACATTGCTTTTCAAAGGTTGCTTTGCAAGGAACTTTACTGAAGTGAAGCAGCCCTTCAAAACTTTGCATAGTCCTAAGAATAATGCAAATGCATTACGATTTGTCTTTGACATATCAAAGCAGCCATTTTGAAACTTCATGCAACAAGTTTTCAAAATTCCAAACGTCTCCAACTTTATATTTTGAGAATTCATTAAATGCTTACATGAAACATCCTGAATGAACAAATGCTTACATGAAACATCCTGAATGAACAAATATACAGTATGTGAAATCCATACGATCCCTTCACTAAAACATAGTACTTATCAATGCTCATCTCATAAAATACATATTCTAAGAAGACACAATTGCAATAACATTGCTACAATTTGGACTGCAAGTACTTGCTTATTCAAATCAGCAAAGAAAGCAGTTCTTTTGGGGCACACACACACCCTTTCTTTAAATGAAGAAAAATACAACACTGGGCAGATATTTTACATGAAGGCATCTATTTTTCTGTAAGGAATACCTGAGGGAACTTAGCCACGTAGATTGTATGTACTTGTTTCCAACACCCCTGGGGTTACTATTGATTAAGCAAATCCTGCCAAGTCTATCAACTATCTTCCTTAAAACCATAAATATAATAAATGCCTAAAAAGCAGTCACTGCATTACTAATGCAGTGTTTTAAAACAAAGCATTTTATATAATGCCATATAATACATTATGAATAGGAAACACAAGTCAGGAGAAAGATTTTGAAGACTTAAGCAACTGATCCAGCTGGTGAAAACATATTAAAGTATAATCATACTATTCTTGAAAACATGAATTACATTTAATCCTAGATTTAACAGAATATTATTAGATTTTAGCCAAATCAGTGTTTTTTAGTTTGCCATCTGGAACATTAAAAATGACCTATCATACTGGCCTGTTAAGAAAGATAAGAAGTAAAAATCAAAGCTTCCTTAAAAACATTATCCTTAATCTAAAGGCATAATTTGGCAATATAGGTAGTCCTTGACTTATGATCACAATTGAGACCAAAATTTCCATTGCTAAGCATGACAGTTGTTAAGTGAGTTTTGCCCTGTTTTACGGCCTTTCTTCCACAGTTGTAAGTGAAACACTGCAGTTGTTAAGTTAGTAACATGATTATTAAATGAATCTGGCTTCCTCATCACCTTTTGCTGTCACAAGGTTGCAAAAGGTTATCACGACCCTGAAACACTGCAAGCATCATAAATACCTGCCAGTTGCCAAGCATCTGAACCAGAGGGGGATTCCAGCAGGTTCTGACCTGTTCTGGAGAACCTGTAGCAGAAATGTTGAGTAGTACGGAGAACCAGTAAATACCACCTCTGACTGGCCCCACCCCTATCTATTCTCTGGCTCCCGAGTCCCAGCTGATCGGGAGGAAATGGGGATTTTGCAGTAACCTTCCCCTGGAGTGGGGAGGGAATGGAGATTTTACAGTATCCTTCCCCTGCCACGCCCACCAAGCCACACCACGCCCACCAAGCCACGCCCACAGAACCGGTAGTAAAAAATTTGAATCCCACCACTGATCTGGACTTTGTTTATATCACCATGAGGATGCTGCAGTGATTGTAAGCATGAAAAATGGCCATAAGTCATTTATTTTGAATGGTCACTAAATGAATGGTTGTAAGCCAAGGACTATCTCTATCTGGATTTCCTCCCTCTATTCACTATTATCCAATTGGAAAAACTACCTAAAACCATTATCTCTCTGATCTGATGATTGAGACAAATAATCAACGTTCATCGCATCTTCACACAAGAAAACGAATTTTCCCTTCTTGAGAGAAGTGGATGTTATACCTAGACCTTGAGGCTTATGAAGACTCATGCAATAGAAATAATTGGACTTCCAAAGTTTCCTAAGAATTGTCTCCCATTGAATGATTCCATTGAGGAAGAGCCTTCTCAGGCAATATTCTCTCGCTGGCTCTGAAAGAGGTAATTCTACTCCCTGAAACTCCATTCGTCTTTATTCTGTCATAGCCAAAAGTTGCCAGGGTTAGGCATATGCATGTTACACTGCAATCCTTGTAATGTTTAGTAGGTGCTTTACAGTCCTCTCTACACAGTTTACAGAGTGAGCATCTTGCCCCAAATGATATGGGTCCTCATTTTACCAACCTCAGAAAGATGGAAGTCAACCTTGAGCTGGTCAAGATCAAAGGAATTGAACTCTTGGCAGTGAGCAGAGTTAGCCTGCAATACTGCATTCTAACACTGCAACAGCACCGCTCTTACACCACGGTAGGTGTAGCTATCAGTGGTGGGATTCAAATTTTTTTACTGCCGGTTCTGTGGGCGTGGCATGGCTTGGTGGGTGTAGCGTGGTGGGCGTGGCAGGGGAAGGATACTGTAAAATCTCCATTCCCACCCCACTCCAGGGGAAGGATACTGCAAAATCTCCATTCCCTCCCAATCAGCTGGGACTCGGGAGGCAGAGAATAGATGGGGGCGGGGCGAGTGAGAGGTGGTATTTACCGGTTCTCCGAACTACTCAAAATTTCTACTATCGGTTCTCCAGAACTGGTCAGAACCTGCTGAATCCCACCTCTGCTATAGGTCCTGGTTATCCATAGGATTCCATATCTCCAATTATTTGGGCCACAGTGGATGTGCTCCAGGTCCTCTCAATTAAACCTTGTCATCTTGTGGGACCAAAGAAATACGCCTTCTCTGTCACTGTTTCTGTTTCCAGGCCTTGGTTAGTATGTTATGGAGGATATTTTTTTATTGCTATGGTTATTTATTTTGGGCTGTCATATTTTGCTGTCATGTCTTTAACTGTTTTAATTGTGTATTTGAATCTTATAAGCCACCCAGATTCTTTTGGATTGAGTGGCCTTAATCAATTTCATTACTTGTGAAGGAATTGATAGGTGGGCAAAAATGTCAAATCCAGTCTGGACATCTGGCTGACTGTGCAACGAACCATAATAAAATAAACAACCTAACCACTAATATCAGTAATAAAATAATGGGGAGTATTTATTCATGTATTTATTTATTTATTTTACAGCTGCCCAATTCAACAAAGTGACTCTGGATGGCTTACAATTCTAAAATTATAAAACAATTAAAACAATTTAAAAACATTAAAACAGTAAGAACATCCACAAAATAAATAAATACGAATAGCAGCCATGATGAATCAACGAACAGTAAAGTCAAGTAACAGGATTCTTAATAGCAATAGCAATAGCAATAGCAATAGCACTTTACTTATATACCGCTTCATAGTGCTTTACAGCCCTCTCTAAGCGGTTTACAGAGTTCAGCATATTGGCCCCAACAATCTGGGTACATTCTGAACTCCAGGCCTGAGTACATAGTCAAGTTTTTAAAGCTTCGTGAAAAGGCAATAGTATTGGGATCATTCTAATCACCAAGGGGAGAATATTCCATAAGTCAGGGGCTACACCAGAAAAAAGCTGTTTAGCTCTAGTCATCTTTCTGCAAGACTATATAATCTGGCATGGGTCTCAGTTATTTAAGAAATGGCCTCTCCCAAATGGGATTGGCTTGTCTTACCCACACCAGCACAAGGGAATGCTATAGATCCTGGCTGGTAGGGTGCAGGAGAAGGGCCTTTTCTACGTGGCCCCCATCTTCTGGGAGCATTGTGCTCCCTCCCCCCCGGCCCATGAAATCTTCATCCACCCTTTTGGCCTTCCAAAAGAGCCTAAAGACCTGACTCTGCCAACTGACCTGAGACCCCAATGGGGGTATGTCATTCTGGAAGTGGTTAATAAATTAGGATAAGAGCTTACCTCTTGCCTGTATGCATTTTTTCCCCTTCCTTCCCTTCTTCTCAATTTCAACTCAATTTTAGTGTTAATATTTATTGTTTTAATGTTTTATCTTGTAATTTCTTTTTATTATTGTAAGCTACCTACAGTCGCCTCTAGATGAAATGGGCAACATATAAGATGACAGACAGACAGACAGACAGACAGACAGACAGACAGACAGACAGACAGACAGACAGACAGACAGATAGAAAGAATATAAAGCTTCTATCAGTTCCAGATCAATGCTAGAGGAATACAATAAATATAATATTAACCCTTCTAATTCTAAAGTGTTGATAGCCCTGAATTTTAGTTGCCTATATACAGCAACACCATGAAGTATAATGTTTTTATTTTTGTGTGGATCTATTCACACTAAGGTTTAAGAACCAAGGCACTTCTGTTGATGAATCAGTGTCCCTATCAAAAAAATAAAGCCCATAAAAAGCTGCATAAGGAAATAACAACAATAACAATTCAGATACTTCTTTCAGCAATCTTCCAGCAATACGAAATATCTTTACTTGACACTTTTGTTAATACTTTACTTGTTCAGAAATATTGAATAAGCAGGGCATGTATTCCTGGCACTCTTCATTTTAAATCAGAGATAAATTGTAACTTTGACTTCTCAATAAGTTTATTATCTCCCAATACACATTCTCTCTCTCTCTCTCTCTCTCTCTCTCTCTCTCTCTCTCTCTCTCTCTCTCTCTCTCTCTCTCTCTCTCTCTCTCTCTCTCTCTCTCTCTGGTCCATATTTTCATTTCAGCTGGGCTGAGTGGGAGAACGAACTCTAAGGGAGGTCTTAGCAGATGGTTGTCACAAACTGCATACGGCAATTGAGAATTAGTGTGCAAGCATATGTAACCTGGTATAGTATGAAACATTCCAGCATATGAGCACTGAAACAAGCCAGACTTGTGCAGAATTTTTCTTACAAGTAACATTCTAACATAACTTCCTTTTCTTCTTTTACCCATCTATGTTTATACATTTTGATTTCAGCCATGATGAAAGCAAACAAAAACTATATAATACCTATTTGGATCTTAAAAATTTAAATATAAAGATAAAAACCACATGGAATATATCATATGGGAGATGGATAGTCAACTTTACATCTTGCTACCAGTAGTTACATCATTCCTAGTATAGAAATGTAACTGTAGAGATATTACTTACAAGTAAAACCGCCTTTGGGCATTCCTAAAGAGAACATGGGAAACAAACAAAGATGGATCCTTTGGCCCTGCCTCTCCAGTCTCTCTGTTTTAACAGGGAACATCTGCATTAAGGCTTGAACCGGTATGTCCATACAACTGAGAATCCTGTGCAAGCAACCTGTATAAAGAATCAATTCTCAGATCCTAAACCAGGTTGAAATTTCCCATTTTTTTCCATTTTCCATAGGTACATCACCTGGAAAGCTCATCAAAGTTGGATCTTCCTTCTTAGTATCTGCTTCAGTTGTCTTATATAATGGACAAGATGTGCAATACTTTTTTCCAGGCAGGTATAATCCAGATGGAAGGCATTGCTTGCTCTTGCATTCTGCTTATGCTGCTCAGTGATTCCTCATAATTTCTCATTGTGTCCTCCAAAGAGCTGAGACTGCATCAAAGGAAGGTGCCTTCGTGGCCTCTCCCACTGTTTCTTGACCTTGGAGCTTTCCCTTTCCTTGGGATCTCAGGGGAGTGGGGATCAAAGAGAACAAGGAGAAAGTCTAAACATTGGCATACAAGGCAAGGCAGAATTACATACTGGTCGACCAAAATACAAATCAACTCAAAACTACAGGAGTCCACCAACATGCACATAAATCATTTATAATGATAATCCAAGACTAGGTCCAAATCTCATTAAAGTATATGAATCCTTAATCTATTTTGGCAAAAGACAGCCAATACACATTTTTTTCTTTTTATCATAAATTACAGTTCTGTGGCACTGTGCAAATATTACCAAGCTGTAAGACAGCTGTGCTCCATTAAAATGTGTAATGGTCGCTGATTTCTTACAGCACATGGTCATCAGGCTGAATCTACAGCCAGTAATTAGGAAGATGAAATGTTTAATTGTGCCTTAATTTTGATAAAATTTATCTGTCACACATCCCGTAGTTGAGCATTATGCTCACAAATCAATGTCATCAGGCCTGAGCACCAGACTCTTGTTCCTGACAGATTCATTTGAATATCAAACCACACACAAGCAGGAACTGGAAGAAAGAATATACAAAAGAAACCCCAATGCAGCCACACGCAAAAAATAATAAAAATATAAAATAAACAAGGCACACCTCGCCACCTTTTTAAAAGCAGGAAAGATCAAAATTAAACTGCTATTGACAGTCCTGCGTCTTTTCTGAGTTCCAAACACCATTTTTTTTCTGCCCCCCCTCCCTTTTTTCCTTTTTTAACTTAACACAATTTTTCAATCTGCAGGGTTTGTTTCCCCTCCCAGACCACCTCCATTCTATTTTCTGCATTTGTTGTTCGGCTGCAGACTCAACCAAGGCTAAGCCAGAGTCCATTGTGTACACCAGAAGTGATCATTTACTTCCCTGCTGGCAATGGCATCAGCCAGCCTTCCAGCAGTTGCTCATGCGCAGATTAGTCTGAGCCTGAGTCATTTTATTACAACTGTTGTTGGAGGGGGGGTGGAGTTGTGCTGAGCCTGTGTGCGGTATGGCAGAGGGCAGTTTCAAACACGGCTGCTGCAATTACAAAGCTGTCTGTTTTTTATTTCCTACTGAAGCACCAGCCATTCAGATTAAGATGACATAGCAGTAACTCAGCAGGTTACATGGGAGAATTGTTTTTTTTCTTTCTGACCCAGAATTCATACTCTGAGCCATAACACAAATAATCTTGGCATTTTCTTCTGGTTCTGAACAATGAAAATAGCTAGATTGTTGCCGTCGCCTCATGTACGGAACATTTTTCCTGCAGTATATTTGTTTAGGGACAATTCTCTTCTGGAGAATTCTGTTTTCTGAACCTACAGGCAAGATTAAACACAAATATTGTTACCTTCATAGACTGCTTTTTACACCATCTCCCCTTCTCTTTTTTTTATCCCCTTCTACACTCATTGAGGAATCTGGGAAATATAGTTCAAAAACATTATCAATTTGCTTTGGTGTTGAGGTCCTTTAGTATTCATATAGTGGAGGGCATGGCCAATGTTGCAGCGCTAAGGGTGTCTCCCGTGGTATCTCCTTGGGAAACCCTGAATCCCAGCTGCTTAGGGACCCAGAACTGGACTGGAACCGGTTGGAACTGCCCTTGAGGGGCGTGAAGAAAAGAGGCACAGGTCGGTGGTCCGGGGGGACTTGCAAACCCCCCAGGGATCTGGCACCAGCCTCTCGACCAGCAGCTGTGGAAGACGACACTGTCGCCATTAGCTGGGATGGCCACAATCGGAACGATAAGAGCAGAGAGATTGTGGATTGCCTGGGTGACATGATCTAAGCGTTTGTGCTGGAGAGATGTGAAGAAGTGTTGAAGCTGGGTGAGTGTTTGGCTGATTTAATGATAAAAAGAAGAAATTTAAAAGGAGACAAAAGAGATTCCAAAATGAAGCAAGCAACTATCTAGCAATTGGAAATACCATAGAGAGAGTTAAAGGAACAGAGTTTAAAAGCTAATGAAATTTGAGGATGTTTTTATAATTGGACTTGGTGGAAGTTAAAGAGACTGAAAAAGAACAAAGAATTTGAAGAAAATATCCCATATGTGGGTCTAAAGCATTTTGGAAAGTTTTGTGAAAGAATTGTATTGCATTGGAAATCCGGTAACGCCATCTGCTGGTTGGAAGAAATATTGCAACAATTTGTGGAAAGATAGAGAAAAAGGAAAATTGGTTGACAGCTGTGAGGACTGACTTTGCTTACAAGAAAAGATAACCTTGGAACTGTGAGAATCTGAAAAGAAAGTATGCTGAGCTACGGTGTTTGATTTTGACTTATCATGGTGATTGAAGATAATAAGACTGTGAACTGGAATGGAATATATTAAAAGTGGATATTCGAATATTGAAACATAAAGAGGCTATAAGCTTTAATCAAGAGAGATTTAATTATGGAAGAGTGTGTGTACAAAGAATTAATTGGGTTATTAAAATATATTTATAAAGACATAAAAACTTATATCTTGGAAATTAGAGGTAATAAGAAAGTAGAAATGAAATTGGAATATATAGAACATTCAGAACCTACAGTGTTGGAAAATAAAAATGAAGAACAAGGAAAGCACATTGAAGAAAAAGGGGTTGTTAATAAAAAACAATATGATTTTACTGGGATTTACAGTGACAAGACAAGAGTAGATAGGGAGGAGTATCACCCCCCAAAAGAACCAATCAAAAGATAGAGGAGGTAACAGAGTGAAGAGACCAGGTGGAATTTTGATGAGAGTTTAACAAATAATATACTTAAAAGGAAGAAAAGGAATTCAGAAAAGAATTTATATGTATAAAAATAAAAGAAAGAAAAAGAAAAAGCTAAGAGAGGGAGAGGAAAGGGAAAAACTCACAAGAAGTGGAATTTCTGAGAGACCAAAGGAGAATGGATGAAGAGGGGAGGTTAATGGAATGGAAGGGGTGATAAGATATATGTTAAAGTTTTATTTGTATCAATGGTATTAATTGTGTATGATTAATTACGGTATAAGGTTTTTATGGAAGAAAGGTATATGATGATAAATTTATGAATAGTGATGATGTTAGACATATTATAGTAATTGCAATTATTGGAATGTGATAAAATTTGTATAATTATTATCTTAAAAGGTTTTTAGCATAAGTTAATAATTTTATATCAGATTGGTACATGATGGTTAAAATTAAATCTTGATGATGAAAAAGGTGATGAATTAAGGGGGGAAAGGGGGGGAAATAAACAGACTATAGTAGGTGAATTGTTGGAAGGTTATAAAATTTGAATAATTACTATTTTAAAAGGTTTTTATATAAGATTTGTATAATTTATAAATTTGATTCAATGTTGAAAAGAATTTTGATAATTACTGAAATTGTTGGAATGTTATAAGATTTGTATAATTATTACTTTCAAAGGTTTTTATATAAGACTATATAATTCATAAATTTGACTTTATGGTGAAGAGATTTTTGATAACTAGGGGGCTTTTGGTATATTGGGAAGTTAGTAATGTTACCAACCAATGGATGGAAAGGGAGTTCTGAAAAGGTAAAAGAGATTAGAAATTTAGGGCATTTAGAAAGGACTGAATAAAATAAAATGAGTAAAGATATAAATTGAAGTAAGGGAGGAGTATGGCCTAAAATTTAAAATATAAACAGGATGGATTTGAAGGATAAATAAGAAAGGAGGTACAAGAGACAATGAATATGTATGGAAAATAAACTACAGTGATTAATTTGGAAGAGAATTAAAAATTAAAGGTGGTAGACCCAGGCAACAAAAATGGGTGGCAAGGAGGTAGCATTAGAATAATAGTAAATATACCTAGAAGAATATAATATATATATAAATATGGATAAAGGGGGAAAATACAAGTTTAAGAGTAGCACCGATGATGGAATGAAGTTAGATATTTGAGTTACTCGCCTGTTAACCATAAAATGGATTATTTATGATTAGATGTACTCAGGGAAGGGACAAGAGGGAGGAAGAGGAAATAGAAAGGAAATGGAGGGGAGGGGAGAGGAGGAGAGGAGGGAAGTAAGTAAGAGGGAGAGAATGAGAAAGAAGGTAGAGGGAAGAGAAGGAGATAGAGGGAGGGGAGTAGAATGAAATATTGAGGGAAAGCAGATGGGCAATAAAAGTACAAAAGGTGCAAAATTAGGAAGTTTGATTATGGTATATTGGATAGAAATGTATAATTATATATGTTTTGATATGATTTATGGTATATGTATGGATGCTTATGTGAAGTTGGTGAAAAAATAAAAAAAGTATTTAAAAAAAAGTATTCATATAGGATCTTTTTCATAACTGATGGGAAATATAGTTGAAATGATTACTGTTTTCATCTTGCATTATACTTTTCAACAAGTTGATGCCAAAATTCTTTTAACACTGGAACTCCAATTATTTTAAGAAATCTGTTGAAATTTGGGATGATCTAGAAATGCCTTTGGTACATATTCTAATGGGATATGATCTAAGTTTACACTTTAAGACATGAAGTTTATTACCGTATACAGTATACAGTATGTCAACCTTTGAAATTCGTTAGAAAAGAATATTTGTAGCTCAGGGTTGTAATGAAGAGTCCTTAGTGCTCCCTGAACTTGGCTGTTTTCTTGCAGATGTTCTATTACTCAAACTTTTCTCTAGTTTGGGTAATTAAATGTCTGCAAGAAAACAACAAAGCCCAGAGAGCACCAGGGACTCCTCAAATTCAGCAAATTCACCAATTCTTCACAATAGGTATAAAAGTTCCTAAACTTTTAGACAGGCAAAATAAAATTAAATATATTTGGAGAAATGCCAACAGAAAATGCACCCTTTTAGTGAAAACATTGTAAGAAAGCTTATACTGATATAAAATGTGACATTTCAAAATAATGAACAAGAAACCAAAATTAATAGATAACCTTTCCCTATCTGTTTCATTATCTTTTCCTTTATTATTGTCAGAAGGATCAGATACCTTCTTTCCTGCAATTATGCCAAAGCTGGGACAACACACCAGATGATTAGTGGAGGTCCAAGAAAATATATTTATCCAACCCAAAGTTGTAAAGTGACATTGGGTGCTGGCATAATGTACTGTTTCCAGCATCCCTTTTTGGTAGATTTTTTAGTTTAAAGATTTGGCCAATCATTATGAATGGAACGAATGCAATAGCTTATTACAAATAGATGTTTCTTTATCTGGAATTAGAACAGATGCCTCCTTATTTATAGTTAAACAGATGTCTCCTTATCTTAGAATTAAAGCAGATGTCTCCTTAAATGGGCATTTTATCTTTTCTATATATATGTTTTCTATACATAAATATATGTATTTCTTTACATGGGTTCTGCTAGCGATGTGTTCATTTGTTTATAATGGCAGTAAACAGACTTTATAAAATGACATTACTACTGCGTATATAATTTTACATCGTTTTACAATTTAAAGTTATTGTAAACATAAGGAAAATATTCCAACGTTACAATCCAGTTCAATTACTTAATTTAAAAGAAGGAACAAAATATGAAAAAAAATCAGTAATAGCTTTGTCTGCCCAAATTGGACATAGGAATGAATAGGTAAATAAGTAATAATTAAAAATAATGCTAAACATGAATCAAAAGCAACAGCAACAGCAAAAGCAGATTAGCTCTTAAAATCTTTCACAGTTTTTTTTATTATGGAAATAATATGAGAGACCCAGAAAATCCAGACATTATCAGGAGTAGCCACAGTGTCATGAGGATCTGCAATAAACCAGAGCATACAAAATATTTGCTAGACCAATTCTTGAATACAGCTCACCTGTCTGGAACCCGCACTGCAGATTGGACATCAATACAATCGAGAGAATCCAAAAATATTTCACAAGAAGAGTCTTCCACTCCTCTGCTCACAACAGAATACCTTATTCAACCAGACTTGAAATTTTGGGCTTAGATAGCTTAGAACTTCATCGCCTTCGATCTGACCTAAATGTAGTTCATAAAATCATCTACCAAAATGTCCTACCTGTCAATGATTACTTCAGCTTCAACCGCAACAATACACGAGCAAACAACAGATACAGACTTAAGGTAAACCGCTCCAAACTCAACTGCAGAAAATACGACTTCAGCAACAGAGTGATCAATGCCTGGAATACACTACCTGACTCTGTGGTTTCTTTCCCAAACCCCCAAAACTTTAACCTTAGACTGTCTACAGTCAACCTCACCCCATTCCTAAGAGGTCTGTAAGGGGTGTGCATAAGCGCACCATTGTGCCTACTGTCCCTGTCCTACTGTCTTACTGTCCTCTTTTATCGGTACTTTTTTTTACTTATGTTATGTTTATACAAACAACTGCTAGCCTGTACATGTCTGACAAACAAACAAAAATAAATAAATAAATATCATCTAAGACCAAACAGGACAGAATTTGAGACTAAACTAAAGTAAACAGCAGAGATTTTTGGCCCATCTATAAAACATATAGTTGTATATAGTCAATTTTATACTCTTCCCCATGGAGAACAATGGGGGAAAGAGTCAAAATTTCAACACCACAACCAGGCCACTGCTGACCTGTAAGGTACATTTGTGCAAGAAGTTTTTTGCCATCTCAAGATCATCAACCTTAATGTCCTACCTGTTAATGACTACTTTAATTTCAACCACAATAACACTAGGACTATCAATAGATACAAACTAAATGTATTCCGCTCTAATCTTGGTTGCAGAAAATACGACTTCTGCAATAGAGTAGTAAATGTCTGGAACACTTTACCTGATCCTGTTGTTAGTTTCTCTAACCCCCATACCTTTTACCTTAAACTGTCTATCGTGGACCTTACATGTTTCTTAAGAGGTCCCTAAGGGGGCGTGCATAAGCGCACCAACATGCCTACCATCCCTGTCCTACTGTACCCATTTGTATGTATACTCATTTTATGTGTTCATGGCTATGTTTTGCTTCTTTATATCCATTTATTTGTGCCATTTTTTCATGTGTCCTGTTTCCTTGCACTTGTTTACAAATAAAAATAAATAAATTAATTAAATAAATAAATCTCAGACAAATGAAGAAGACTTGGTGCAGCTTAGATTTCCAAAGCTGAGCTTTTCAGAGCTCCAACAATTCATGCACCAGAAGATGTTCGTGGCGCTGATAGTTTCATATTGCACAGTATGTACAGTTTGTCTGAAATGATATGCAGCACAACTTTCAGAAGTAGTGAAATCTGATGTAAGCAAGCCCACACAGTTGGTTTTCAGAATGGAGAGCTGGTTTTTAAAACCTAATTTAGCATCCTCATGTCATGACACCTTTGGGCAGTGTACAACTTGCACACTTGCTGGTGAAAGCCCCAAGGACAGATGTGACCAGGTGATCAAAGCCCTGCCAGTTTTTAATATGCATCAATGTCATACATATACAAAATTGTGAGCTTTGATTGCAGAGTCGTGGCTGCAATCTTGTCTTTTTTTACTCTCCCATGATGAATGCCTCTGTCCCGCCTACTGTAGTTCCATTAATGTTTCAAAATATCTGATCATGCAAAGCCAAATTACAAACAAAAGGTGAAAGAGGACGTCCTCAGCATGTACTGAAACCTAAACGAAACCAAATAAAATGCATATCATTAATAATCACTGGTGATTTAGAGAGCAGAATAAGAAATATTAATCCAAAATATAAAACTTTGAATAAACCCAAAATGTATAAAAACCTGCCTCAAAAACCTCCAAGAAATCATACCATATCTAAAGTTGAGATATTGTATATTTTCTGATTTCATTTTTAAATTAATCTTTCTGGTTTTGGATAGAGCTGCACAGACATTACTCAAAAGACAAACTTTATTTTCCTTACTCCTTAGAAAAAGAATGCTCTAAAATTGAAATTCTTGGTCTATTTATTATATCTTATTCATACTACTTCATTCACTTTCTTCTAAAGATTTTGTGTGGGTTTGTGTATAATGCTCCAGCAAAAGACAGGTATAAAATGTGGCAAAGAATCTTGATGCAATGGTCCATGATAGATTAAAACAAGTTGTCCTTTTTTACAGGATTTTATCAAAAATCAATGAGAATTGGTTATACAAAGAAGGAAATAATTTATATATTGTGGCATTTACATACTGTCCAAAATCAATGTATAATTTAAACTGATTGTGACAAAAAAATTAAAACTACCAAATATAAATGTAAAATCTCTAATGAACCACAACTGGAGGTAACATCAGTACAGGAGATACTCCATGACAAACAAAATTGCTACATACTAGCTGGCTCATACAAGCCACAATGAAGAGAATCTTAGCCCACTATAGAAATTTAACCTGTTGTGGATGTTCCGTCGTGTGTGTGTGTGTGTGTGTGTGTGTGTGTGTGTGTGTGTGTGTGTGTGCGCGCGCGCGCACGCGCACGTGCGTGCGTGTGTGTGTGTGTGTATATAACAATATATATATATTGTTCCAAGGCTGGCATATGGCTTCAACCTGGGTTATGTTAATAGTAGGAACTTTTCTCTGTATCTGTTGGAACTGAGATCCCATTGATTTAAAACTTCATTCAAAAGAATTTTGAAGTATGGTTTTACATCATCTTAATTGGTCGAACTGAGAATTTAACATTGTTTCCATAATCTTTTTTTTTCAATAGAATTTGACTATATTAAAGAAAGCATTGTATTTCTAATGGTAAAAGATATTGGTGAAGAATTCTATTGTTTGAATTGCAGAAGTGCAAATCATAAGCTTAATTGAAAATTGCTGCAGAATTTTCTTCCATTCAATCATATCTGATTTTTAGAGACTGCCTGGATAAGTCTATACTACATAAATGGTATCAATCAATCAATCAATCAATCAATAAAGTCCCTGCAGTTTTCTTGGTAAGGTTTTTCAGAAGTGGTTTGCCATTCATTGCTTTCTTCTTAGGTTGAGAGAAAGTGAGTGGCCCAAGGTCACCCAGTTGGCTTTATGCCTAAGGCAGGACTAGAAATCACTGTCTCCCAGTTTTTAGCCTGAAGCTTTAACCACTACACCAAATTAGTGCTTTATTTTTAAAAGTTAGTGGAAGAAAATGTTTAGATGGAAGATACTTCATTGATATTGTCATGTTAATTTTATTTTATTTTTCTTTAGGATATTACACTGTTCAAATACTGTGATCATGTTAACCTGAAAATAAATGGGTCACAGTCTCTTTTGGGTCAATAAAAAGTGAATTTTACAATAGTTGTATTCATATTTCTGAATCTTAGCACTGAAATGCACTTTTGACAGAATTCTGTAGCTTGCTGATTTGGCACTACATCTAAAATCATACATTTCAAATACCTGATAAATTGAATTCTGAACGTAACAGTGATTAAAACAAGATTGATCACTCATGGTATTGCAGTCTACTCTGCATTCTTTCATAGCCTGATAATTACGTTCCCCAGCAGCTAAATAACTGGAGTAGATTTTACCTTGAAAAGGTTTTTTCACTATCGGACACATGACCATATCATCAACTTTTGAAGGATAGCATGTAGTGAAATATGACTTGGCTTTCACTCCATGGCCTAAATGCCTCCTGCTTTGCTTCTCCGTGCCAGCCACATTGAAAACTGAGAACGGATTGTTCCACAGTGCCAATATACTCCACCTTCACAAGGAGGCCTTGCCTTACCCGCTCTAGTTATGCCATACGGCATTTGGATATGCAGGTCTGGTTCTGGCAGGTGGCAGCACAGGAGGCAGAAAGCAGCAGCAAATGTAGCATAGCTGTCCCCAATGCAGCAAAACAATAATCAGCACCTGACATCCAGAAAATCAAAGAGACCTGATGATTTTTGTTCTTTCAGAATTGTAAGTTAGTTGTGGGCTTTAGATATGAAGGGAAGAAACAAGTTACAACTGCTTCCACAAGAATGCTACTGGTAAGGGTAAAACTCATATATTTCAAATCACTAGTTCTCTGATTCCCTCAAGTACTAGTTCCTCACACATGGGCTATTGCTTCCCATTCTAGGCTCTGGCAATTATTTGGGGTAATGTTTTCCAAATATTATAATGAGCTGAATATTTTTAAGTGGTCATAGCATAAGAATCCAGTAAATTATTTCATGTAAAGTTGATCCCCATTTTACACATCTTTCAATGAAGCACAATGTAAAAACCAATGGGATTCAAGAGAACAAGTAACCAAGAGAAAGCAGAAAGAAAAAAATTAATCCTTTGGGGAAGATTTAGATTTAGATTTATTATTAGAGTTGGAAGGGACCTTGTAGGTCATCTAGTCCAACCCCCTGCTCAAGCAGGAGTTCCTACACCATTTGAGACAGATGGCAATCCAGTCTCCCCTTGAAGTCGCAAGTGTGGGGCTCTCACAACCTCCGCTGGCAAGCTGTTCCACTGGTTGATCGCTCTCACCGTCAGAAAGTTTCTCCTCACTTCCAGGTTGAATCTCTCCTTGGTCAGCTTCCATCCGTTATTCCTTGTCTGGCTCTCTGGTGCCATAGAGAACAGCCTAACTCCCTCCTCTCTGTGGCATCCCCTCAAGTATTGGAACACTGCTATCATGTCACCCCTGGTCCTTCTCTTCGCCAGACTGGCCAAGCTCAGTTCCTGCAACCGCTCTTTGTATGTTTTATTTTCCAGACCCTTTATCATCCTGGTTGCTCTCTTCTGCACTTTCTCTAGGGTTTCAATGTCTTTTTTGTAGTGTGGTGACCAAAACTGGATGCAGTACTCTAGGTGTGGTCTGACCAAGGCTTTATAGAGTGGTACTAGTACCTCTCTGGTCCTTGATTGTATCCCTCTATTTATGCAGCTCAGGACTGCATTGGCCTTTTTGGCTGCTGCTGCACACTGCTGGCTCATATTTAGTTGGCTGTCTACCAAGACTCCAAGATCCCTCTCGCAATCGCTGCTATTGAGTGTGGTTTCACCCAGTTTGTATGTGTATTTTTGATTCTTCTTACCTAGGTGTAGAATTTTACTTTTCTCCGTGTTAAATTTCATTTTATTGGTTTGGGCCCAGTGTTCGAGTCTGTCAAGGTCCCTCTGGATTTTGAGTCTGTCTCTGGGGTGTTTGCTACTCCCGCCAGCTTGGTATCATCTGCGAATTTGGTTAGTTCTCCTGCTATTCCCTCATCTAGGTCATTTATGAAGATATTAAAGAGTACTGGGCCTAGGACGGAACCTTGTGATAAATCAGCATCTTCCAATCTGCAATCTTCCAGATGTGCTGCACTATAATTTTCTGGATTTTCCAGAAGCATGTAGTAGCTGGGAGTATTGAAAGTTTTAGTTCAACATAAAAGGCTGGAAGGGACATTAGTCATAGTGTCCAACAGGTATTTCAAAGCTTGGCTGGGAATATAAATGAAAATGATGTTTATGTTTATAGAAAAGTTTTTGTATTGTATATGGAGCCATATGGAGTGGGATAAGATTCAAAGATGTTTATTAACAAAAATATCTTCTAAGGGTTTTGACAACTAGTTTTCAGAGCAATAGATCCAGAGAGCAGTTTTGCAACAATTTCCCCATCATTATGTTTGAGAGGAATTGGGCAAATTGTATTTGTACGCTTCCAGATCCTCTCCTTAATGCTTGATGTTGTTGCTTTTATGGCATTTTGGAGCTTATATGTGTTATAAGGAATATCCTTCTGGGTTCAGTTCCAAGTGGGGAAAAAGACACTGGATTCATGGAAGTTGCTTGGAAAGAAGGTTTAATGGTGGACAGGAGCACATGGCATGAGCCCCTGTACAGAAAAGGTAGATTACATGCTTCAAGGTGTGGGTGAAGAGAAAAAGGAAGGACAAAATGCTGGGAGTTCCTTGCTTTATACTCTCTCTTGGGCCCCTCCCTAACTGTTTCCTGTTCCTATATAGAAATGTATTCCATTGGCTGTCAGATTCCCAGGGGCCTGCTGGGGCAACTCTTGTGGGCTGTCCTGAATCCCAGGGGCATGGTTGATGGAATCTTACCAGGTCCCACGTGGTGTTATGAAAGGGCTTTGGGATTCCTATTATGGTTCTTTGTTATGTAGAAGACTGTTCCAGGCTAGGTGGGAGGAATGTGGTAAGGGTGGGGGCAGGGAGCTGCAGGAAGCTGCTTTGTATTTAAAACATGTTTCTCTTTTCCTCATTCAGGGAAACATATTCTTTCCTTTTTCAATATTTCCTAGGATATTTCATTTTTCTAGGAAGGGGTGGGTACTAACTTCCTACATATGGAAAAGATTTTGTTATGATGAAGACAATGCATGCATAGCTGGAACTTTAGCTGTTGAATGTTTATCATTCACAAATCAAGGATAAAAAGATTTTTACTTCAGTAACACTTTAGAGTTCCAAACTTTGTTTGAAGAATAGCTTATAGATTAGAATCTTTGGTATGCAGGAAAAGAGTAAAGACACACACACACACACACACACACACACACACACACACACACACACACACACACACACACACACACACACACACACTCCAGCAGTTTACAGGGTACATGTAATAGTTATGCAGGTAAGTGTTTTGATCTGGCAAAAGTTATTTCTATAGGCAAACATACAATAAACTGCTCTAAAGTAATTTCTTGTATTATTCTTGATTCCTTGAGCCCAACAGTAACACCTACAGTCACTTATTTGTAGGGACCCATGGGGTCTTTATTGGCATCTCTTAGTAAAGATAAACTCATCTGATGTATTTATCTTGTGCCCTCACATTCTGCAAACTCTTGCTACAATGTGTTTCTTTTCCTCTGGTTATAACAAAGCTTTATTCCATCTACCCACTTGTAGACACTGAAAAGTCTCCATTTTTATGTAATCTCTCTTCTCATGCACTACTAGGTTTTTCAAAATGAAATACAGCTTTTCAGTTAAAATCATATTTTGTTGCACAACAAGTACCCTGTATTTGACTTAAGGATTTACTAAAGAGGTGTGATTATCATGCCACAAACAATAGCTGATCTAGTTTGGTATCTGTTGAAGCACTACATTCATCGGGTGATGAAGCTTTGCAATAAAGAGAAACTAATGGAAGCAATTAACGGAGAACACCTGTCAGTGGAAAACTGCAACCTCTATATTGACCATAGCCAGAAATTGTTCCCAGTTGTTATTCATAACAATGAAAGGCCTCTGGACTGTGAATGGAGGCAATGATGGACTGCAATAAAATGTGCAAATGAGTTTTCACATTGTCCAATAAAATTCTATGACACTGACAATCTGTGTTGACATAGACCAACACATGGTTAAACAATAAAATAATGTAACTGCGAGGCTACTTATCACAAAGGTTGCCAACTGGCCAGTCAAAGAAAGACCCCCGCCAGAATTTCTTGACCAGTAAGATTATCTTCGGGAGGGGGAGAAATCCTCTTTTTATTCCTCATGTCTATTTCCCTGTGATTCTTTATAAAGTAATTTTGTTAATGTGTGCCAAAATGATGTCAGATCCCAGAAAATGTCACTGGCCCACATAGTTAGAGGGTCATTAAATAGAGTGGTATAATGGGTATTGTCTTATTTATATCCCTTCAAGAATTGTAGAAGAGGAAACAGAAATATGTAAAATCTTGGCCAATACATACCAGTTTCCAACAAACATAATTATACAACATCTTTAATAGAGAGCAAAACAGGGAAGGTTCATAAATAACCCCAGTTCCATTAGTCTGGGTTAATCACCCACTAGTCTCCTCATGGACTGAGTTTAGCACCATTCCTGTCCGTCACTAACCTTTTGCCTAGTCCTGGTTGTGTTGTCCCCAGGGTGGAAGATTGTTATGATGAGAAGCAGTCTCAGTAAGTAAATAGTTCTCTCCAGAAGCATCAAACTAGCATCCCTTAGTTTGTTTGAAAGAGAAAAAAAGCATATGACAAAGATTTTGAGGAAGGAATATTTTATTCAAATGACTTACTGGTCTGCTGTATGTGTATATATCTGAATTAAAAAGCAGTACTTTTTATTAATGATCTATAAAAGAAATTTTATAGAAGTTTTTTTAACTTTTAACTTCTAACTTTTTAAAGACGTTAGAAAATGTGTCATGATATCATTTTCTTACTGTATATACTTATCTAGTAGAGTTTACATATTGCTCAATCCAGCAAAGTGGTTTACAACAGGAAAAAAATCAATAATTAAATAAAAGTAATCATAAACCACCACAGAATCAGAACACCATTCCTCAAAGGAACAACCAAAATATCCCAACCGAAAACAGAAAGGTTTCCCTCATCACCAATCTATTCCCAATATTTTCCAACAAAGCCAGATTTTAATGGCTTTCAAAAAAAAAATCTCATTAGGTTTGGAGCCAATGTAACCTGGAGAAGAATGCTCTGCAAAGTGGGCAGCAGCTCAGAAAACTTGTTTCTGTGAGCCCTAAAATTGATATTCCTTAAAAGAAGGACATGTGTACTAATTAAGTCATGGATGGAATTAGCGTATTGGATAAACACTTAAACTTAATTAGTTTTAGGACATTCTATAACAGTGGTTCCCAACCTGGGGGTCGGGACCCCTTTGGGGGTCGAATGACCATTTCCCAGGGGTCGCCCCAGCATCCTCAGCTCCCCCCCCCCACTGCCACAAGCCTGGCCATATTGACTCAATTCGCCGGAGCCCTCCGATTGGTCGGGAGAGGTGCCATTCGGTGAGAGGCGTTTGTGACGCCTGGCGGCCGAACTTTGGCAGCATCAGCTAAGGGGCCAGCTTTGCTTTGAATTCTGGGAATTGAAGTCCAGGCACCTTAAAAGTTGCTGAGATTGAGAAATATTGCTGTACACTTGTTGGTTAACAAGTCTAAATACAGAAGTAGACTTGTTGTGGAAGATGATATTCCTTGTGCTCTTGCAAAGACTGGCCCGAGAATTTCTGATCTGGCATAATTACATATTGTTTTTGTGATTAATCGCTATGCTTTAATTATGTTCAATTTGTAACAATGAAAATACATCCTGCATATTAGATATTTACATTACGATTCATAACAGTAGCAAAATTACAGTTATGAAGTAGCAACGAAAATAATTTTATGATTGGGGGTCACCACAACATGAGGAACTATATTAAGGGGTCACGGCATTAGAAAGGTTGGGAACCACTGTTCTATAGAGAAAGCAATTGTGATGATGATGATGATGATGATGATGATGATGATGATGATGATGATGATGATGATGATGATGCCCTTCCCAAGTCAAGGGAACATTAACACCCAGCTAAAGAGGAGTAGTTGCCAACCTCTGCCTATTCAATCCTCCAAGAAAACCAACCGGACCTATAGCATGATCAGAAGAATCAAATCTCTATTATAGAACTTACTGCCAGGGTTCCGGCAGCCTTTAACACTGATCAGCTGCAGAACTAGCCAAACCACAGAGAAGAGATAGGTATACCGGCATCACCCTTCTAAGCTTTTCTAGTCCTTTCCTGCTGTAAAAGTTTGTAAGAACTTCGTGGAGAAAATTAGCAGGGGCCACTGAATTTCCAAACTGAGATTTCTGACCCAGATAATATATTGCCTGAACCTGCTATCAGGAGATTTGATTTGGTTAGTGATTAACTGGGTCAAGCATGTCAAGGGAACCTGACCAATCTGTCAAAGTTTATTTGAGTTATCTGAAATGAAATCTTTTATATTTACTAGCCCAGTACCATAAAATGCTTAACAAAGTGAGATAGTAAGCCAGCAAATGGGCATGATAAAGGACCAAAATGGCAGGGACCTACCAGAGGCAGAAGAGATTAAGAAGTGGTGGCAAAATTACACAGAAGAACTATACAAGAATGAGCTTAATAGCCCTGATAATCATGTTGGTGTGGCCACTGACCTTCAGCCAGATATCCTGGAATGTGAAGTCAAATGGGCCTTAGGAAGTCTGAGCAACAACAAAGCTAGTGGAGGTGACAGTATTCCAGTTGAGCTATTCAAAATCATAAAAGACAATGCAGTAAAAGTGCTACACTCAATATGCCAGCAAATTTGGAAAACTCAACAGTCGCCACAGGATTAGAAAAGGTCAATTTACATTCCAATTCCAAAAAAGGGCAATGCCAAAGAATGTTCAAACTACCACACCATTGCACTCATTTCACAAGTGAGCAAAGTTATGCTCAAAATCCTACAAGCTAGGCTCCAGCAGTATGTGGACCGAGAACTACCAGAAGTACAGGCAGGATTTCGAAGAGGCAGAGGAACTAGAGATCAAATTGCCAACATATGCTGGATCATGGAGAAAGCTAGGGAGTTCCAGAAAAACATTTACTTCTGCTTCATTGATTATGCTAAAGGCTTTGACTATGTGGATCACAACAAATTGTGGCAAGTTATTAAAGAGATGGGAGTACCAGACCATATTATTTGTCTCTTGAGAAATCTATATGCGGATCAAGAAGCAACAGTGAGAACTGGATACAGAACCACTGATTGGTTCAAAATTGGGAAAGAAGTTTGGCAAGGCTGTATACTGTTGCCCTGCCTATTTAACTCATATGCAGAACACATCATGAGAAAGGTGGGGTTAGATGAATCACAAGTTGGAATTAAGATTGCCGGGAGAAATATCAACAACCTCAGATATGCAGATGATACCACTCTAATGGCAGGAAGTGAAGAGGAACTAAAGAGCCTTTCGATGCAGGTGAAGGAGAAGAGTGCAAAAGCTGGCTTGAAACTCAACATTAAGAAAACTAAGATCATGGCACCCAGCCCTCTCAATTCATGGCAAATAGATGGAGAAGAAATGAAGGTAGTGACAGATTTTATTTTCCTGGGCTCCAAGATCACCACAGATGGGGACTACAGCTAAGAAATTAAAAGATGCTTGCTCCTGGGGAGGAAAGCCATGGCAAAACTAGACAGCATACTAAAAAGCAGAGACATCACCCTGCCAACAAAAGTGCATATAGTTAAGGCTATGGTTTTCCCAGTTGCAATGTATGGCTGTGAAAGTTTGACCATAAGGAAGGCTGAGTGCCAAAGAATTGAGGCCTTTGAACTATGGTGCTGGAGAAAACTCCGGCGAGTCCCTTGGACTGCAAGGCGAACAAACAAGTCAGTCCTAGAGGAGATCAACCCTGACTACTTTTTAGAAGGCCAGATCCTGAAGATGAAACTCAAATACTTTGGCCACCTAATGAGAAGGAAGGACTCACTGGAGAAGAGCTTAATGCTGAGAACGATTGAGGGTAAAAGAAGAATGGGATGGCAGAGAATGAGGTGGCTGGATGGAGTCACTGAAGCAGTCGGTATGAGCTTAAATGGACTCCGGGCAGGGGTGGGTTCTAACTTACCTCGCTGCCGGTTTGCTTCCTCTCGCACCACGTGGCCGTGCCTCATGGGCATGTGCAGTGCAAAAAAATCTGAAAAAATCCTCCCCAAAAAAGAGCCGAAAACAAGATGGCGATGCTTTGCCTTAGTGGTCCTTCTCCACTGGCCAAGTGGTCAGAGACATGGCTTGGCCACTGCTTCTGGTTAGTGTCTGTCCTACAAAACTTTGACAATCAGTTCTGTAATAGGCCTCTTTATTCAGCACCTCTTAAAGAGACGTCAGCTATTTTTCTTACAAGTTTTAACTCAGCAAAACAGATCACTTGAGTGAGTTTTGACATTCTTACAATAAGATTGACTGGGTCTGAGTTAAATTTAACTCTTTGGGTTGGTTGACTGGAACAATTGAACTCCCAATATATTAACTCCACCCCATTGAATGAGTGAAGAGATAGGAAAAGGACCACTAATTGCTCCTTTTATTCTGTCCCCATCCCTCCAATTCCTTTGTTCTTCTTTTCTGTTGAACATTTAATCTTCTTAGCCATTTATCTTCCTACCCCTATCTTAAAGGGAAAAAAACTCCTTTCATTCAAACTGCCAGTGTTAGAAATTTTAAAAACTGTGAATATATATTCCATTATTATATGCATAAGAGGAGGAGTATGACCTGTTTATATGAAAGAATGTAAGAACATGTTTCTTTTTTTTTCTTCCTAACTAAACGAGTTTTTAAAATTCCATGAATTTCACTCCATTGCCCCCAAACAATTCCAAATGGGTCTCTTGTTCTCACATGGCTAATTATGCTGTCCCACCAGCTGGAGTACCTTACTGTCAAGACAATTCCAGCAAAAGAGGATTAGATTGCTCACTAGGGAAAGCATTGTCAGTGACATCAATGAGCACCTAATTCAGGGGTAAAATCCAGCAGGTTCTGACAAGTTCTGGAGAACCGGTAGCAGAAATTTTGAGTAGTTTGGAGAACCAGTAGTGGAAATTTTGAGTAGTTTGGAGAACCGGCAAATACCACCTCTGGCTGGCCCCAGAGTGAGGTGGGAATGGAGATTTTGCAATACCTTTTCCCCAAGAGTGGGGAGGGAATGGGGATTTTGCAGTATTCTTCTCCTGGAGTGGGGTGGGAATGGAGATTTGCAGTATCCTTCCGCTGCCACGTCCACCAAGCCACGCCCACCAAGCCACACCAAGCCCACCAAGCCACGCCCACAGAACCGGTAGTAAAAAAAAATTTGGATTTCACCACTGACCTAATTCCTTGGTCCCACTTTCAGAGAACACAAGAGATAAACATTTAATTTGATTGTGTGTTCTTCTTAGATTGTGTGTTCTTCACACATTTCAAAAAGGGCGAATTTAGATCCAAGTCTCAGTGTCTCCTGCAAAACCTTTCATACAGTAGATGCCCATAAGCACAAAGCCTGGTTTATCCAAAGTTTATCTTATTATATTTGATACATTTTCTTTATGATATAACTGTGGGTCTTTCACTTCAAAGAAATTGAACTTTGGGAATTGTATTTCTTTGTATGTCTGAATTCTTCTGGGACAAGTTATTAAGCAAGGCTGTGATTTTTATTTGATGAGGGATGCATTTTTTAGAAACTTGCAATTCAATAGCTTCAGCATAATATTAGCTTCCAGGGTAGTAATGGGAGGGACCTGAAAGAATTTATTAGAATAGATGTATTAAGCCTACTGGAAGCTTAGTAGATCTATTTACTGCTTTTAAAAAATGGCATTGTAACTCACTGATTTGCAATCAAATTTTAATCATGTGACCTAGGAATAGAGAGGTAGCCAATGAGTTGTATTCCCTATCTGCAAAACCCAGGTGCAAAGTCCAATGAATCTTCAGACATGCATGTAGGATTTTTTTTCTAAAATACATAATGTAATTGACTCTGAAATAAAACTGATGCTGCAAGTGGTTGGAATATTTCCCATTCAAGCCACTTTTAGAATGAGATAGCATTTAATATAGAATGTATGCTGTTAAAGCCCAAGCAAATTAGCACTCAAAACCAATATATTGTGAAATAAGTCCTATTGTGTCTTAAGCTCCACAATGAATCCTGGACAGACCTAGTTTGTGGTTTCCCTGTCAGAAATAGCTCAGCTTGCTTTGTGTCAATATGGGAAGGGGATAAAACCAGGGGATAAAATAATGTGCTGAAGCTGACCAGACTAAGGACGCTAGCCAGATGAATACCTGGTAGGTAGATTTCCCCCCCTATTTTCCTCCCCCAAAACTAAGGTGCATCTTATACTCCGGTGCGTCTTATACTCCGAAAAATACGGTAAGTCCTACACTTCTCCAATCCTTTGCCACCAAGGTATTTTTCTCAATGAGTCTGTCTTCGTCAACATGCTGAGCTGTAATGCTGATGATGGAGTTCTACTAGAGATTATAAATTTGACACAGAAGGAATTAATCAAAATCAGAAGTTAAAACATATCCTGAACTGCTGCACACAATGCTGGGTTGGAAACTTATACCGTCAAAATAATTGAATGTGTAACCTCCCATCTCCCATTGCAGTTTTAGGTTTTCAACATATTATATCTAAAATCAAAATATTTGATACAAACAAATATTTCTCCTTCTCTATGTGAGAATATTTCTCCCTCTACTGTCAACCCTTCATCTTTGGCATTCATCAACCCAAGGACAAAACTTTGTGTATGTGTTTGTACATGTGATATCCTGCATACATCTACATATTCTAGGGAAGCTATTTCTCACTCTCAGATTGCTGTTTTTTACACTCTCCAAGAAATAAGTACATGTGAGAATAATACCTTTACACATCTGAAATGTCTCCAGACTTTTAATCTCCAGGCCATCTATGTCTGAAAACTCTCCTTACTTTCTACACTTGCAATGAACAGAAACTGAGCAGTAAGAAATAAAAAGTACAGGAAGATAGAATGACTTATAGTGTGCAAATTTCTTTACACAGAAATGAATACATTCATAAAATTAAACTAAAAGCATGGATTAATACAATTTATCATGACATTGAAATAATTAAATAATTATTTGTAGCTACATGCTCAACATAAGATGTTCAGCCCCATTCTGTGAATATGTAATCAGAATGAAATCCTTCTGAGTTCAGTGGACTTTACTTTTTATACATGTATAAGAACATATTTTCCTCATGAGATGCTCATATCAGGTATACCACAATTAGCCCCTGAGCTTCATTTATTTATTACCTGCATCTTGTTCTTCTTCCAATAATTTGAAATACTTTGGGTGATTCTCTATCTGCTACTCAGGCGCACATGAATAACAAAACTATTATTTTATCTTCCCAGAGATTATGGTACCCAAACTATACTGAAATAGAGACTGGTTTTAAGTAAATGCGACATATTGCCATAAACTATGGTTTACTTATTTAAAGGTTGGATCACCTAACACATTGAGCCAAACCCTAATAAACCAAATTATGGTTAGTACATAGTATAATTCAGCCAATGACTGTACAAGTTCATATCCAATGGGATTTAAATATCCATTGGGATATTAATTAAAGTCTCTCGGGGTCTTAGTCCAGCACTCTTAACTGGTACACAACATTGGCTCTTTTCCCATTGCAAATCAGTAGTCATAAATGAAGGAAACAAAACATGTGAATCTTTTTCTTAACAGGCACTATAAAATAAGTTTAATAATTAAACATGTGATTTTCCTTCTAAATATAAAAGTATACACTATTTGGCATCCACAGAATATAAACAAAATTTAATTTAATTTAATATAATATATTATATATATATATATATATATATATATATATATATATATATATATATATATATATATATATATATATATATATATATATATATATATATATATATATATATATATATATATATATATATATATATATATATATATTCATTTGTTTATTTAAAACATTTAGGTACAACCTTCTTCCAATAAATTATAGGTCAATTAAACGTAAATATATTACAGAATATCTGAATATACAGTAAACAATAACTTTAATTATAACAGAGGTTACAAAGTATATAGCAAATCAAAGAATTGTTCAAACTGAAATGTCAGGAGAATATAAATATTTTAGCTTATTGTTTAAAAGAAGGTAAAGTAGATTACATGGTCACCTTTTCATTTTGTTAGATAGCGCCCAGTGTTCAAGTCTGTCAAGATCCATCTGGCTCTTGAGTCTATCTTCTAGAGCAGCGGTTCCCAACCTTCCTAATGCTGCGACCCGCAACCCACCCCCGCGCCCCCACCGCGCCCCACCCTGCCACCGCCATTTGGTTTCTTTTACCCTCTGCGCATGCGCAAAGCGTTCTGCGCATGCACAGAGGGTTAAAGAACCCAAATGGTGGCGTCTGGCCGAAGTCTCCAGATCCGGGCGAGGTCTTCGCTCACTTCGTGTGTTGCCTCTGGAAGCTTTTCGAGCCCCGTCGCGAAAGGCGTGATCGACTTCGGCGGGGCTGGGACAGGCGGCTGCCCGGAGAGAGCCATCCCCTTCACAGAGTCTCTCCAGTCTACCTGTAGCGTTCAGGGCGAAGGGGGTGGCTCTCTCCGGGCAGCTGCCGGTCCCGGCCCCGCCGAAGTCATGCACACCTTTCGTGACAGGGCTCGAAAAGCTCCCAGAGGCAACACACGAAGCGAGCGGAGACCTCGCCCGGATCTGGAGACTTCGCCCGGACGCTGCCATTTGGGTTCTTTTACCCCCTGCGCATACGCAGAATGCTTTGCGCATGCACAAAGGGTAAAAGAACCCAAATGGCAGCAGTGGGGTGGGTTGCGGGGGGGAGTGGGTTGTGGGGCGTGATATGGCCAGGCTTGTGGCAGTGGGGGGGAGCTGAGGATGCCAGGGCGACCCCTGGGAAATGGTCGTTTGACCCCCAAAGGGGTTGTGACCCCCAGGTTGGGAACCGCTGTTCTAGAGTGTTGGCTATTACTGCCAGTTTAGTGTCATCTGCAAATTTATTGTATTCCTCTAGCATTGATCTGGAACTGATAGAAGCTTTATATTCTTTCTTTCTTTCTTTCTTTCTTTCTTTCTTTCTTTCTTTCTTTCTATCTATCTATCTATCTATCTATCTATCTATCTATCTATCTATCTATTCCTTCATCTAAATTGTTTATGATGATGTTGAAGACTACTAGGCCTAAAAAATAACCTTGGGATATCTCACTGTCAACTTCCTTCCATGTAGATAGTTCGATTGAGGACTACCTGTTGAATTTGGTCATATTAATATGATCCCACAATTTCAGAAGGAGAACAATCATGCACAGATTATCTAGAACAGATCCTTGCAACTAAGATAGATAATGATAGATTAGTTAGACGATAGATAGATAGATAGATAGATAGATAGATAGATAGATAGATAGATAGATAGATAGATAGATAGATAGATAGACAGACAGACAGACAGACAGACAGACAGACAGACAGACAGACAGACAGACAGACAGACAGACAGACAGACAGACAGACAGACAGACAGACAGACAACCATTCCTGGAATTGTCTTTATGTGGCATGTGTGGGCAATACTATGTATATTAAAGAGGAAGGTTCTGCAGTTGGAGAACCAGCAGGAGGCAAGATTTAAGAGAGAAATCTGCTAAATGAACTGGCTGGTAGAAAGGACTGCAGTATTTGGAGAACAGAGCAGATGTCAGGGAGCACAGCTGGTCAAAGATACTGGAATCCAAGAAACAAAAAAAAATTTCCCTCTGCTTTTTTCTCTCTAGGTAGAAGTGAGTTCAGAAGTGACAGAAAGAAGCTGTGTGAAGTAAAACAGGTTAAGACACTGTAAAAGGTTCCATTTGAAAGTGTTAGTATAGAATTGTGTGTGTGTGTGTGTGTGTGTGTGTGTGTGTGTGTGTGTGTGTGTGTACACATCTGGAAAGTTCCTGTCTCTTTTTCTTACCCTCCAACAGAGAAAAGAATAAACATTCTGTCTGTGTATAGATAACTTTTATTTTGATAAAGAGCCATTAGATGAATCCAATAAAAGTGCTGGACCCTCTATATTTAAGTGTATTTTACAACAAAATGTCAGCCCTCTTTAGCAAACAATTAGGACAGGCCACATGGAACTTCAAAAACAGACTGTCTGAAAATCCTTTTCTTTCTATGCATGTTTCAAACAGGCATCCAAACAACCAGACAAGCTGTCTCTGTTGACATCTGTTCCCTCTTCAATACACGAATTATTCTCTTGGGTAATTCCATCATCAGCTGCTTTAGCATCGATGCCATCTTATGCATTATCTACTCCAATATTTCTTCCATCATCAGCACAACTAATTTTTTGGGAAAAGCCCATAAGGAGGGGAAATTATATTCAAAAATAAGCAAATTACAATGTGTGTGTTTGTGTGTGTATGTGTGTTAAAAATGAACATAATGACAATAGTATGGAATGGACTTATAAATGAATCTATGGATCATACATTTGCTGATCTATCTACACTTCATCTGAAGGATAATTTCCCACCTGGTAGTGAACCAGTTGGATTGCCTTCTCAAAGATATCTCAACTGCTAGTCTTATTCTGCATCAATGAATCACTATTTCCTAGAAGACAAAAGTAAATCACTGCATTTGAAGTTTTTATATTAAGAATAAAATCTGCCTACACTGTTTGATATGACATCTCTAATAATATTTTCCATAATCACTACTGAGATATGATCATAGGCATCCAGAGCATGGGCCAAGGTTAGGGATTGCCGGGGACGGACAGACACGGACAATTGTGATCTGCGTACTTGTATCTGCCATTAGAGCATAAAATACCAGGTTTTGCATTGTACTATTCCAATGTTCATTTCTTCATGTTATGGCTTCATGATTTGTACCAAAAGTGATTAAAAATCCACTTAGTAAAGAACTCATAAGGGTCATTTCTGGAAAGAGACAATATCTCAATTACAGTATCCTGAAATACTGTTTTGTTTCCAGACAAAGTACAAGATTGGTTATTAATTTCAAAGTTTTATGTAGCACAAGTCCAGATGACTTGGAAGAATGCCTTCTACTACATGACCCCTCCACTGTACATTAAGCCCATCTGAGAGGATCTGCCTGCAGTTGCTGTGGTCTTGTCTGGCAAGGATTTAGGGTCATTGTCTTTGTAACTATTTCAGATCTCTACAACATGAACTTTGCTCATGTGACTGACCTTTTTGTCCAGCATTTTAAAAGACTTTATCACAGCTATTTGGACAGACGCTTAACTCATGATTATCTTTTTCTTTTAATATCAAGTATTTTAATCTGGAGCAAAGGAAAGAGGATTGAGAGGATAGATGGGGAGCTCATCAAATTTGCAGATGACACCAAACTGGCAGCAATAGCCAACACTCCAGAAAATAGGCTTAAGATACAGAAGGATATTGAATATTGGGCACTATCTAACAAAATGAAATTCAATGGTGAAAAAGTAAGGTTCTACATTTAGGCAAGAAAAACAAAATGCACAGGTACAGTATATGTAGTGCCTTGCTCAATAGTAGTAACTGTGAGTGGGGATGTTGGATTCCTAGTGGACAATCACTTAAATATGAGTCAGCAGTGTGCTGCAGCTGCCAAAATAGCCAACACAGTTCTAGTTCTAATTCTCGGCTGTATTAACAGAGGGATATAATCAAGATCACGTGAAGTGTTAATACCATTTTATAATGCCTTGGTAAGACCACACTTGGAATACTGCATCCAATTTTGTAAAAAAAGATGTAAAAAAAAGATGTAAAAAAATGTTGAGACTCTAGAAAGAGTGCAAAGAAGAGCAATAAAGATGATTAGGGGACTGGAGGCTAAAACATATAAAAAACAGTTGCTGGAATTGGGTATGTCTAGTTTAATGAAAAGAAGGGCTAGGGATGACGTGATAGCAGTGTTCCAATATCTGAGGGGCTGCCACAAAGAAGAGAGAGTCAAGCTATTCTTCAAAGCACCTGAGGGCAGGACAAGAACAATGGATGGAAACTAATCAAGGAGAGAAGCAACCTAGAACTAAAAAGAAATTTCCTGACAGTTAGAACAATAAATCAATGGAACAACTTGCATCCAGAAGTTGTGAGTGCTCCAACACTATAAGATTGGACAGCTATTTGTCTGAAATGGTATACGGTTTCTGGCCTGAGCAGGGGTTGGACTAGAAGACCTCGAAAGTCCCTTCCAACTCTGTTATTCTGTTATTATTCTGTTTTATGTATTTATCTAATTTTAAAGCCACAAACAAGTGATTCTAGGCAAAGTACAACAAAGCTAAAACAATAAATATCTAAAACCTTTATCATTAACAATTACATGTAGTCCTCAAGTTACGACCACAATTGAGGCAAAAATTTCTATTACTAAGTGAAACATTTGTTACGTGAGTTTTGCCCCATTTTATGACCTTTCCTGCCACATTTGTTAACTGAATCACTGCAGTTGTTAAATTATTCATATAGTTGGAAAGTGAATCTGGCTTCCCCATTGATTTTGCTTGTCAGAAGTCCACAAAAGTCACATGACCCGGGACATTGCAACCGTCATAAATATGAACCAGTTGCCAAGCATCTGAATTTTGATCATATGACCGTGGGGATCATATGACCCGCGTGGCCCTCCCGGGCTACATTTTTGGCCTCAATGGCCTCCTGCAGCCCTTTACCAGCGAAAATGGAGCTTGGGGAGACCACACTTGGCCTGCCTGGGCACCGTTTTCACTGGCAGAGGCACAGCAGGCCAATTTTTTTGCTGTTTTCAGGGCGGGCCCGCGGGCCAGATCTAAGCACCTCGCGGGCCAGATCGAGCCTGCAGGCCTTGAGTTTGACACCCCTGCTGTAACACATCTGCTCTGCTGGATTTCATGAATTGGCAAATGAAATAAGTATATTAAATCAAGGAGTAAGTCAAATTATTTTTTGTCTCCTATATTTCCAATGGACAACAAAACTACTGTGCTATTGTATTACAGAATGTGCTATTGTAAACTGTACAGCAGTTATCACAGGCATGCTATTTCTGGCATTTCCAATGGTTTTAGTCATGCTGCTAAATAACAGAGCTAACTTTAAAAGAAAAATGACTGCAGAGTTATTGCATTGATGCTGATGTATTTCAGCAAATATTAGCTAAAAACGAATCTCAGCACTCATCCGTCTCCACAAACGCTAGACTTCTTCAGAGGGAGCATAGTGTTATAGACAACAAAATGTTAGTGGACTTCCTTTCTACATTTTGGAAGTCACTAATGAGGTTTATTCACTGAGGGGTAATGATGCTCGTGGCTAATGTATGCGACTGATCTCTTTACAGGACAGCCTAGATGCAAAATTGCATTTTCATGTCACGAAACTAGCTTTTCATTGGCTCTAAATAAGAGGGTAATTGGGGTTTTGAAGTCATGACATGGCTGCAAAAACTTTGGATAAAATTTTTAGAAGGAACTGTGGCAGGTAGAAAGAATATAATTTTCCTTTGAAAATTATTCCTTTTGAATATAATTTTCCTTTGAAAATTATTCCTTTTGAATATAATTTTCCTTTGACCAAAGGTATACATAAAATGAATTTTGAAATGAATGCTTCTACAATTTGATCCATATTGACTAAGAATTATAGGAGTTAAAATGTACCGATTATATAAGATACCAGGTTGGAGAAATGCAAATTTAAAGAATAAATATGATTAAATGGAGAGCATATGCATATTTTACAAATTGAATAAAATAACAGTCAAATAATAGGTGTAATTATTAAAAAGGGGGTGAAAAACACAACATTCCAGATATTAATGAAATGCAGTTTTCAGCAACTCTACCTGACATAATCTGAACAACAATGTTGTTGAGCAATGTTATTTCACGATTTCACAAAATTCAAGATTTCACAAAATATTTCACAAAATTTCACAAAATATTTCATGACTATTTGAAAGGATACAGGATGTCCATCCTGATCTATAAATTTGTTTAGTGGCTAGCAATCTGCTGAACTCTTTGCAAAGTGATTAGTTGGCATTGTCTTAGAGTCCACATTCACACCCACCTAATCACTGCATGAACAAGTTGCAATAATCCTTTTTATGCTTTAATTATGTTCTCATAATTAGCCCACAGTAAAGATAGGTTAAAGTTAGCTTTAACTGTTTCAGTTTTAAAATATTAGTTTACTTCTTCCCCCAATACTAGGACCACGGTGTCTCATCAGGTTAGGACGCTTGGCTGCAGATCCGCAGGTTCATGTTCGAGACCCAGTTGTTGCCATGGGATGGGGTGAGCTCCCATCACACACTCCAGCTCCTGCCAAACCAGCAGTTTGAAAACTGGCGACTACAAGTAGATAAATTGATACCACTTCAGAGGCAACTTAAAGGGGACATGAAAGGAACCCTCCAACTGGCCAACCCCTAGGCAACAGTAATGTCACCATTCAATCCTTTCAACCCAGAAGCACTTTGTCACTATTAACACAATTGTATTATTAGTTCCCCCAACACTATTTTTGCCCTGAATACCAACCATCATACCTCACTAATGATGTGGTTGCTGACAGGATCAAGGAGTGTGATCTTCCCTGTTGCTATTGATTACTTTAAGCTATTGGAGGCACTCCTAAAGTGCCCTGCATGGGGCTGTGGGAAAGATTAAATATTTATTTTGTTTGTTAAATTTATCTGCCATCTATATTGCCCTAGGACTACTCTACATGGCTTACAATAATAAATTAAACAATGAAAAAACAACACAATGAAAATATACTTAAATGCTAACCAAAAAGACAGATGGATGGAGAGCAGAGAGCGGGGAAGGAAGGTGGAGTGCAACATCAATTCAGCAGCCAGACACTTCCAACATGGAACTCCCTCATTTGGTCCCAGGCAAACTGGCAGAGCCAGGACTTCATTCCCTTGCAGAAAGATAGGAGGGTATGAGTAGATCTCATCTCAGAGTATAAAATGTTCTAAAGGGTGGGCACTGCAGCAGATAAGGCTCTTCTTTTGGATCCCAGTAGTCAGATATCTTTGACTGACAGGATCCAAAGTAGGCCTTCTTTGCTGGCATGGGTAGGATGGGCTTTTCCTAGAGGTCAAGATGGTTCATCAGGTAAATAGCTGTCTTCTGCAGGTAATTTAGTCATCTGACCAGGTAATCTCTGAACAGCACTTTCCAAAGATGTGCTCAAGTTCTACATGGGCTCTTAAAAGCATGCTATAGGTTCAACGCTCTGCTGAGAGGGCACAAGTCCTTTGCTACACAGAAGGCCAATATAAATCAAGAAAGAGACTCAGGCTATCCTAGCCATGTGTTGGTTTTGTCAGAAATGGATGCATGACTGTTAAGGAAAATAAATGTCCATAGAGGCGATGTTGATCTTTCTCTCGGAACTCAGACATTTAAAAAATAAAGCCGAAGTTAAAAGTCTAATAGAAAATATTTATTTCGGTACAAAAACAATAAATTCTGAATAGTTACATTCTTGCTAATTAAATGCGACCATTCCGGTCAGAGCCAAACCACAAGAGAGCAATGGAGAATTAGGAATGCACACATGCGCAGAAGATCACATCATGTGTCCTGCTTGTATTGGAATGTACCATAATATTAGGATAGGGGTGCATCACCCTGCATAAACATACAACTGACAATATTCACTACGTGACCGTGACAGATTTTCCATTCTACATATCAAAAGGGACTCTCATGCATTTATACTTTATTTCTTCTTTAGAAGAGTACTAAACTTTTCATTAAAAAGACAGTTGACATGTCACTGGCCTAGAACGCTTCCATGTTTTCAGTCTGTGAGCTGGACAATATGACAAGCAGTTAAGCCACTCATTCTAAGCATCCATCTACACTTGCCCATCACTGTCCCATCATACATTAAGGAGCATGATTGGTGGTTGTTTTTTCTGCCAGAAGGTGATACTTTGGACAGGGAAAGCCAGAAGAATCCACAAATTTCTATTCTAGTATTAAAATAGTAAGTATATCACCTCATTGAGATAAAATAGAAAACTACCCATTTACAGTATGCCTTAATATTTTTTTGCTGATTCAAGGACTCAAGGAAAGGACTTTATGACAACCATCTAGCCTTGTTTGTTATATTGTAGATTGCATTTTTCTTCTTTTTTTTTAATGCAAGACTCAACAAAGAGGAAAAAGGCAGAAATAGGAAAATAAGAGAATTCTTCAACAACTTTTTAGGAGATTGGAAGGAAAAGATTGCTCAATTTTGGAAAGAGATTCAGAAACATGAAGTGCCCTTGTTTTTCTCAGAAATATTCCCTTTAATTATTGCTTTTTTTGCAGCTTATGGTAGGATATACATACATACACACATACACACACAAAATGGCTTTGTTCAGGCTTAGCAAGAAATAATTTGTTTGATTTTGTCTTAGCAACCACAATCCAGTTGTTATTTCCAAACCTCAGTTTATGATTAGCACAATGTGTAACTCCATAGAATCTTTGTTTCCATGATTTAACACAATCATAGCATTTTTCATTTGCACATTCAATAGGTGACCATCATCATCATCATCATCATCATCATCATCATCATCATCTTACCTACCAAATGTTTCCTTTAGAAATTTTACATTTAAAACAGAAGATTAAAAGTGAAAGATTGAAATAAATAAGTGCAATTTGTATCTATTTCCCTAGAAGCAAAGGATTGTGTCATATTTACCTAAAGACTTGATATATTCACCATGTTTATTTTGCTTTCACATCTGTTACTGATGTATTGGCAGTAACATATTGTTATGATAAAAAAGAGAGTTCAATAAAAATATCATTTCTTAGATTAAAACTCAGCCTTAGAAAAAGTAATTATCATATTATTGTGGATAACATATAGTTCTATATCAACAGTACTGAGAATGTTGCAGAGAGTTTGTAAGCAAATAGAATGAATAATTGAAACTCCACAACTTTTATTCTCCATGTAGGGAGACAGACCAATATTTCATATCATGTAAAATTATTCAGTGTATTTGCATAAAATGTGAATTATCTGTACTGACCAATACAAAAACAACTATGAGGGCACTTTGATTTAAGTTGCAAAGAACGTTCATAAATAATCTTGGAAAGCAAGATGTACCTACATTTAATCAGCACTTGTTAAAATTTTATTCCCTACAGTTATTCAACAGGATCCATGGTATAAGAGCATAATTACAAAAATCAGATTTGAACTCATTTGACAACAGAAGGGTTTTTATGGTGACCTATCTCCAAATGTTCCTATTTGTAATTAAATGCAGCAATCAGCAGTAAGGATTCTGAAGCTGTTTTAGTAGTTCCGCTATTCTGCTTAACATGTGGCACCCGTAATAATTAAAATGATACTAACACATGCACAATTTTATGGCCCTTATGGTGCAACCCATTATGCCAAGTAAGGGCCTCTGTTTTCACAGCATACTGCACATGGTCTCATTACACCCACTTTTCTTTTCCTGTCTTCACACTAACAACTGTTAAAAGTGAATCAACACACGAAACGTACTCTAACAGCTCAGTGTTTATGATATGTGTGCTGTTAGTCAGTGAACAGGAAAATCTAAACATTTACTGTTTATGTAAAGAATAGTGCTAGTGTTCATGAATTGCTTAGGTCTGATTATTTTATTATCCAGATCCAATGTACCGGTGAGTTTTCTCACCACCTATCCTTCCCCTCCAGTTTTTACTTTTGGGTGCTAGCAGGCTGTTTATGAATTTGTAGAGCCTCAGTTCAACTTATCCCAAAAAGCCAATGTTTTCTGGATTAGCATGCTTTTTAAAAAAAATGTGAATAATTTTGTAATTATGCAGCTACTCAAAGACCCCCAACACTCATTTTACAGTCATCAATTCTGAATGGTTTCCAGTCTCTCTGGTCTGGGATACATTCCAAAGTCAGTCCCCCAGGTAGAACTTCAATGGATTGAACTAAATCTAGCCTCTGTATTTTCTATTATGGCTCTTTGTGAACATTAGTTGAAACTTCAGATAAGCAGCATAACTAGCCATCATTTTTCACCTCCTTCACTCCTGCCAATAACAACTTAATCCTAACAATTTCATACATTTTCTATATTATCTACACTTTAAATGAGACAAGCACTTTCTGTCAATCAAATGGAGTATTACACCAAAAGTATCCCATCAGATAATACCAGTGTTCTGTTTAGGTTTTGCATTATGGATGGAAGGAAGGAAGGAAGGAGGGAAGGAGGGAGGGAGGGAGGGAGGGAGGGAGGGAGGGAAGAAGAGAGGCAGGGAGGAAGGAAGGAAGGAAGGAAGGAAGGAAGGAAGGAAGGAAGGAAGGAAGGAAGGAAGGAAGGAAGGAAGGGTTATGCTGCATTGTTTATGGAAAGATTTTAAATTTGTTGTTTTGTCATTAAGTGAAGCCACTAAAAGACAAAAGATATGTAAATTATAGCTCACTAAGAACAAGACAAAATATTATTATCAGTATAAATATATTTTTTCTCAACTGGATCTTCCCTTCTAACTATTAGTCTAACATAACATGATTGTAGTGCCATTTTACTGATGTTGATGCTGTGAGTCCTTACATTTGGTCATGAAACATTTATTTGCTTGTTCACTAAGTCTTGAGATACATTTTCAGGGCAAGTGGTTATACTGATACTTTTTCCCCAATGACATGCTCACCTGTCTTACATTGAGGGAAAGAAAGACTTCCAGCAACAACAGAGAATTAACTGTAAAGACTGTATAGCTGATTATGGACCACCAGATTTAATCTCAGCTGCATAGAAAGGAATGGATGGATCTGTTTCTTTGAGCCTCCACCTTTTATATCTCTTCCTGTTATGCAAGTCTTTTTTCAAAGCATGACACAATGAATCACAATTTGAAGGCATGACAACCAAAAAAAACCAGGAAAAATCTTGTGGATAAATTCCCCCTTTTGTCATACTTTGGCTAAGAATAAAGCTACCTTTCTGGGCAACCAATTTATAAATTGTGTTTGAGTATGAATGAAGGTTGACACTGATCCTTAAAAAAAATACCTTGAATAAAAAATGTATTGTTGTGATCAGCACCAGCGCTTGCTCACCCATGATCAAAAGCAAATAAGCCACTTTGTTTGTTTCTTCCTGCAAATGAATTAAATTAGACACCATTAAGGGAAGTAGCTGTTTATATCCTGGTTTCAGCAGCAGTAGTATTTGAAGTTTCCTGCGGTAAGTTCATTACGCGTATTTTGTCCAGAATTAGTGAAGCGTGCTGAAAATTGCTAATGACAGATGTTTCTCCACTCTGTCACACTTCTTGTATCATTTGATTTGGAAAGCAACATACGGTGTTCTGCTCTATCAGTATGTCACAGACTGTCTGTAAACAGCTGGTCATAACTCAGTTCAGTGAAAACCATTACTTTCCAATGAAGTCCTGGACAATCTCCAAATTGCATTTTGGCATGGCCTGGGCTGCATAATGCACAAAGTTCTTCTTTTCTGAGGTTACCTAAGGAAGGATTTCCTTCACTTCTCTCCCATCTCTTCCTCTTCACCATCTCCCTGAGCTTGTTTCAAGAAAATAAAGGATTGTTTCAAGGATCTAGACATTTTTTTTCTGTCTGAAGGGTCCATGACATTTGTATGGAATGTTAATTAAAATTATACTAATGATACTAAAATAATTATTGCTGATTTTACTTTGCTATCTTTTTTCATTCTGTCTCAGAATGCAGATGAGCATGATTCTAGAAAATAGAAAACTGGTACTTTGTAATAAACAAAGCCTTGCTACTGGATTATTCCTGACCCGTGTTACAATTTCAGTTTAATTTAGTTTAAACTGAAATTGTTTATACAACAATAGTTCAAATTAAATTTATATGGAGGATTCAAAAGATTGTTTACCTGTAGGACAGTTGTTGCAGACTGAAAACCATCTCACAGTATCCTAGTAAAAAAAACCTTCATTTTTGGAGTTGTGTTTAATTATTGGGTGTGGGGGCAAAGATATAACTAATACATTTTAAAATAGATAGAATCATCTGTGTGTGATTATGGAGCTAGCACAATATCCCTAATGATTCTTTCCATACTATTTCTATAGTATAGCCTCTATCTATCTATCTATCTATCTATCTATCTATCTATCTATCTATCTATCTATCTATCTATCTATCTATCTATCTATCTATCTATCTATCTATCTATCTATCTATCTATCCATCCATCCATCCATCCATCCACCCATCTATCTCACATAGTGTTAATCTGAAAAGCAGCTTTCATAATGATGATACAAATTCACAGGACTGACACAGGACATTTTACAGTTTGAGAGATGTGATTGGCCTGGGGAGGGCAAAAATGGGCCTACCCGGCCCACTGGAAGTCGGGAAATGGGCCATTTCTGGCCTCCGGAGGACCTCCGGGGAAGGCGGGGAAAGCCATTTTCCCCCTCCCCAGGTTCCAAGAAAGCCTCTGGAGCCTGAGGAGGGCGAAAAACAGGCCTACTGAGCCCACCAGAAGTCGGGAAATGGGGCAGTGGGGGAGAGGGGTCGTGTGTGCATGCACGTGGGTGGGGCAGCATGAGGGGTCATGCATGCATGCACAGGGGGGCGGGGCACATGGGGGTATCAATTTTTTTAAGAAAGTTTTTTTTATTTTTATACACTTTTCACATAAACATCAACGCATATACCATAAATCATTTCAAGATTTAAATAATTGTACATTGCTATCCAATAAACATTTAACAAACATCCTAATCTTGCACTTTTATATTCTTGTTACCTGTCTGTTTTTCCAATACTTCTTATCACTCCCCTCCCTCTGTCTCCCTCTCTTTCCTCTACCTTCTTTCTCCTTCTCTCCCCCCTTCCTACTTCCCTCTTCTCCTTCCTCCACATCCCTCCTTCCAGCCTCCCCCTCTTCTACACTCTTCCTTCTCCCCTCCTCTTCTCTACTTTCTCTTCCTCCCTCTTATTCCATTCATGAGTGAATTCATTTATAATCCTCTTATAATTAACAGACAGGTAGCTCATCTCCCTAACTTCAATTAATTAATGGCATATCTCTTAAGCTTATATTTTTCTATATACATATTTATATACATATTATTTTTTCTAGGTACATTTTTATTATTATCTTAATACTGCCTCCTTCAACTGCCTAATTTTGTCACCTGGGTCTAACAACTTTAACTTTTCATTTTCCTCAACTTTATTCGGTGTTATTTATTTTCTATACATATTCATTTTCCATCCATTCATAAAAATTCCCGCAAATGTTATAATATTCTGAGTCATCCTTTTCTTTGATTGTCATTGTCAATCTGTTCATCTCCGCACAATCCAATATTTTCTTAATTACCTCTCCTTCAGAAGGGGCTTTTGTTGCTTTCCAATTTTGTGCAAATACAATTCTAGCTGCTGTAATTATATGAATAATTAAATATATAATTTCTTTATTATATTTCTCTGGTAATATACCCAACGGGAATATCTCTGGTTTCAAATCTATACATTGTTTCAATATCTTTTCTATCCACATTTGAATTAAGCTCCAATACACTTTGGCTTCAGCACATGTCCACCACATATGATAAAAAGTACCAGGTATTTGATGACATTTCCAACATTTCATAGATTTGTCTTTAAACATTTTAGCTATCCTTTCTGGTGACATGTGCCATCTATAAAACATTTTATACATATTTTCTTTATATGCTGTTGCCATTGTCAATTTGTAATTCCTTTCCCAAAGCTGCTGCCAATTGTCCTCTTTTAATGACCACAATTGGTAATTAACTGGTAAAGCAGTTGTTAAGTGAAAGGGAAACCACAACAGTTCTTATTATCTTACTTCAGTTTTCCCTTGCTTTACAAATCAGCAAGGGTCATAAATATGAAGATTAATCTTTTCATCACCATCATAACTGTAAACAGTTTCTAAATGAGGCACTCGCTAAACAAGGGCTACCTATAATTTTAACTGATTGTATCTTCATTATTCAATTATTTAACATTGTATCTTCACTGTATCTATCATTGTTGGAGAATATTAAAAATAGATGGTAGATGATAGATAGATAGATAGATAGATAGATGATAGATAGATAGATAGATAGATAGATAGATAGATAGATAGATAGATAGATAGATAGATAGATAGATAGATAGATAGATAGATAGATAGATAGAAGATAGATGATAGATAGATAGATAGATAGATAGATAGATAGATAGATAGATAGATAGATAGATAGATAGATAGATAGATAGATAGGATACATGTGAAACTGAAGTACTAACTTTTCTAATAGAACATTTTCTATTTTCTAGTAACAAAAATCTCATCCCTAAAGACATTATTGGTTGAAAGTAATAGTGAACTCAAATTATGTGAATTTAAAATTTAGTTGTCAGAAAAATATGAATCTGAGAAAAGGAATTTACTTTGGAAAAGAAGAGTAGTAATTGTTCATTCACATGAAATATCTTTTCCCTAAAGATATCAAGAAATAATTGTTGTATCCTGAAATAACTAAATAATACAGTCCTGTATAAAATCGGGTATTTTTGAAAAAATATGAAGGTAACTAAATGCAAAATGTCACAGTCATGCAGACATAGAATAATGATAATAAAGGAGAATATTTGTAGCTAACAATTAAAATATTACCGAGTTTGGATAATGAAACATCTGCAAGAAACGAACCAAGCTCAGAGAGCACCAAGGACTCCTCATACAATAGTAAGGATACACAATTACCAATTCTCTAAATATAAAATAAGGAAGGCCCTTATTTTATATTTTATTTAGAAAGGTTCACCTCAGTAACTGTGCTGGGGAAGGTTTCATTCCATGAAACTGGAGAGTTCTGATAGAATAGAAAAATAGTTGAGGTTGAGGTTGGCAAGGCACTGGACATATTCTCTTCCCTTCCAAATATACATATAACAAATGTATATAAAATAAAACAGAGCTACTGAGTGCTCTGCATAATTTAAACAAAAGGAAAGTTATTTTCTTAATTTTATCTGCATCTCTTTTGTTAGCCACTACTTAAGCAGGTCCATAAAGTCATTAAGAATGGAGTCTGTCTAAGTTTTTAATCTTAGTTCAGGAATCAAGACTCAGGAGTACTAAGTATTACGCAGACATATAACATAAATGTGGTCCTCATTTTAAAGTAAATAATAACCAGGATGTGACGCTAATGATGGGCAGTTCTGAAATGGAAATGAATAATAGACGCATAAAATATAGTACCTTAATCATGCCAAAAGATAGAACATTAGGCAGGTGATTCACTGGTCATTTACTAGTATAGAATCATTATATCTCCTGAAGCAACACCAATATAATTGATCACAGAATTGCTTGCTGCTTTTGTTATTTGCATAAAAATTCTTTGATTGATGATTGATGGACTGAAGATTTAATCAGAACAATATATTTAATGTTACATGTTTTGACTGCTGCCAGATTGACTTTTGCACAAAAGTGGAAAAAAACATAGAAATCCCCACAGAGGAAGAGGTACTGTATAAGATATTGTCTTGTGCAGAAATGGATAGACTCATGATGGAACTAAAAGATAAAAAGGAATCAGAGTACTTTGAAATCTGGGATAAATTATATTATTGGTGGGAATCCAAGAGGAACGTTGGGATTATGACTTAGCGATAAGTTGAAGATGTATATATTTTTACACTAGTAAATAAGGAAAATGGATTTAGTATTGTACATAAAATAGAAATATATCTATGTAGTGATAAAGAATTATATCTAAGAAGAGAAATAACAATGAAAATGTGTAAACTGGATTGTTACGTCATGTCCATGGGATTTTTTTTGTCTTTTTTGTATGTTTGTTTTTAATTGTATTATGAATAAAAAACTTTTTTATAAAAAAAAAAGATTTAAGAAATGCTTCCATTTGGATGAAGATGGTTGAACCAACATTCCCTCTCTTTCAACCAAAACATTAAAAGTGAATATTCTCATGTTCATCAGTGAACATATATATCAGTGAACATATATTCAGTAGTGAGTATACCATCCATGTTCACTATTAGTCAATTAAGAGATGATTTTTATGTATTAACATAGTTACCAATTGATATCAGATCTAAAGTTTCATCTGAATTGGCTATTGAACTTGCAAGACAAAATATTATGCATATTCTCAGAATTGTCTTTACTGTTCCAAATATTCATGCCTACAATAGAATCCTGACAGTTAGTAAGAACTATTCAATTAAGCTTTTTGGAGGGGGAGTGCATTTCACTTACTAATATAAATATGATTATTGTTTCATGCTGTGGGAGCTTTCCTCCTAGGATGGTTAGCAGCAGGAGCTTTGTTTGCTGATGCAAATTAGAACCAATAGTTTAGATTCCTGAATATAAAACAAAAGAAATCAGGAAGCTAGAAAAACATTACAGATTCATTTCGCCTCTTTTAGATCTCTAATTAGAAATCACCAAATGGATATGTGATCTCCAACAATTATTGCTGACCTCCAAAATGTGTTCCGTCCATTTCATTTGAAATGCATTTAACCACAGACTCCTACTTCATTTTTTAAACTTTAATCTCAGATTTACTTTTTAAAATGTGAAAGTAAATCATGTTCTCCCTAGTCAGCTGCAAAAGAGTTGGTACGTTTGGTCAATCTGCTATTTATAGTCTATGGTTTATCATGAAAATAGCTAAAGATACCTGCTGGCCACACAGTAGCACCGTGTGGCTTCTCCAAAAGCCATTATTGATTTGTTTAAGGTAGAGTTCCCCAAAATGGTCTCAATATCAACCCTTCAAGTCTCAGTGGACCTATCCAAAGGCTCATTGTTGTTGGTATTGTTATTCATAGTACTACTAGTTAAAGTAACATTTATTATTTTCATAACATTTAGGAGTTAATGAGTAATCTGAAATTTGATGAAGGGATCAATGAGGCTGAAGAGTTTGGGAACCACTGCTGCAAGTTCTTGTCATATTTTTTCCTGCCCTTGTAATAAAAAAACAAATTTAGGATAATCTCTTGCTTGTCCCCCCCCTCCCCCTCTGGTCGACATCCACTGTCTACTCAGCTAGTACAGGCTGTTAGCCCTTTTATCTAATAGTAAGTATGCTTCCAGTAATGTTTATTTATCACCGTATTTTTCAGAGTATAAGACGCACCTTTTTACCCCCCAAAAGAGGGTGAAAACTTGGGTGTGTCTTATACACCGAATGTAGCCCCACCCAGCCACCCCCACTCTTTGATCTTTGCCTGCCAACAATTTATCTCCTTGCAGCAAACAGCAGCAGAGCATGATTAGCACAAGCCACTGATTATCTGCCTCCCGACACCAGCAAGCCCACATGCTAAAATGAAAGTGAAACTAAAGCTGCATGGAGGCAAATTGCTGGAGGGAGAGGCAAAGACAGAATTTTATTTTCTTGTGCTTACCAGACTGTGCTGAAACTGGCTGTTTGTTTTTTGCTGCAAGGAGGTAAGTCAATAACTATAAATCCCTATAGAATATTCAAATTAATAGACTTATTTTTAAAGACAGTTTTATTATTGTTTTAGACAACTTAACAAAATGAAGAAACTTTTTAAAATAAATGCTTGATCTGAAGAGGCCCAGTGCTATTGTATCTTCTTTTAAATAGCAGAGAAAGCCACATCAATTTTAAAGATCTGTAAAAGTATAATCTGAAATGTCCTTTTTTAGTATTAAGTATTAGTATTAAAATAAGGCAGCTGAGTTAAACCCTGACTTAGTCATGTTTGGAGTAGATCTATTTAAATAATTGGGAGGAGTTAGTGTTTCTCCAATTCTTTGCTATTTCTATGGGTCAGACACACATGCACAGAAATACACAGAAAACAGTGTATATCATCTGTGCTGTTTGCTGTTTGCTGTTTGGCAAATTGCTGGGAGGCAGAGGCCTTTTTTCCTTGTTTTCCTCCCCTAAAACTAAGGTGCGTCTTATACTTCAATGCGTCTTATACTCCGAAAAATATGGTGCTTTCTTTGGACACAAATAATACAGATTGAACTGAAGCACTAAACTTCAGTATGCAGTGACTATAAGGAATGAAAAAAATAATTGACTTGATCTGTTATTTTTTAAAAGGAAAACTTGAAATATCAAAAAGGGCAAAGATTAAGGCATTATTATGGAACCAGCTTTTCCAGTACAATGAACCCTCGCTATATCGCGGTTCACCTTTCACGGTCTCGCTGCTTCACGGATTTGCATCGTGCATGTGTTCTGCATTCTGATTGGCTAAACAGTCTCTCCACTTCTTCTCTAACTGTGTGTCAATAACGTTGCGGTTTATACACGTACGTAAAACATATTGCCAAGAGCAGTGAAATACACATGAGTCACTATTTGTCCTACTGTACTTTGTATTTTTTTTAATAATCATTTTTCATTTTCTCCCGTTCTAATCCAATGACTCGGGTCGCGGTGGGGTGGTGCTGATCTCCGCAATTTGAAGCCTTCAGTTCGTATTGATGATTAAAATTATTATTTTACAATACAGTAGTTATTTGTAAAAAAAAAACGTTTATACAGTACTTTTATTTGTTAAACAAATGCTTGGGCCTGTAAAAAGGTTTTGTTCTTTGGTTTCAATGTATTATGGAGTATTTCATTGTATAATAATTGTAAAAAAAATAAAGGTTACTACTTCACGGATTTCGCCTATCACGGGTTCTTTTTGGAACGTAACCCCCGCGAAAAACGAGGGTTCACTGTACATTAGTAAACAATACTAAATGCACAAAGATACTGGATTTTAAATACTGAACATGTCTATCACAAGAGGCTCCTTCTATACAAGCCATGGGGGAAATTATTTGATTATGCCATGATAGCATACAATTTCTTCTTCCTCAGATTAGTCAACTGTTACCTGCCCATGAAATTTAATACCTGTCAGCTCAAATATCAATTTGAATTCTGAATACTGAAAGGCATAAAAAAATGTAGCCAACTGAAACTTCTTTTTTAAAAAATCTGCCAAATAATTTAACTGAGGAAAAATAATGTAGAGATAACACGAGGAAGAGAAGATGCTGCTGCTATTCCAGATGCTATCAGTAGGAGGACAAAGCTAAATAGGTTCTAGGTTTAAACAGATCTTTCTCTGTGAACATTTCTCAAAACGTTATCATACAAAAACTTGGAATTACCAAGACTAGCATTTGAGATGTTTGACTTTTCTGACATAGCAATTTCATGTATGCAATTGTTACAAGGTTGCAATCATCAAATCATATAAATGGATGAATACTTTTTAACTAAGAAGAGGTCAATAAACATGAATGAGAAGAAATGCAACACAGAGGACCTTCAGTGCTTTCAGAATCCATATGCTTATGGGTTGTTTCATATTTCTCAAGGATAAATTCCATTCTATAATATTTTTTCCTGTGCTTACCTTGGCTACTGAAGAAATGCATCTTTTTCCAGAGGCTGGGAGGTTTACTATTAGAGTCTATTCTCTAATGATACAAAAGAAACACCAATTTCAATGTGAATGGAATGTGTTTCCTGCCCAGAACTCATTAAGAGGCATGTCCACTGATCCTGGATTGATTATGTTAAGGTATGTGCAGAGCAACCCTTGAGTAACAAGGATATACACATAGAAACGTTGTATTGCAGTAGGTATGAATAACTATTCAGTCACACACAGATACTTTATAGTGCATACAGTTTTACTTTAGGAAATAGCACAGGCCAATAAACAGTCCAGGTCATACACATTCAAATCAGTCAATAGCTAGAAGTACAAAGTCTTCTTACCAGTTGCCTTTGTTATGCACAATAAACAAAGATATCACAGCTTATAAACACAACAGAGAACAGATTGTCAGAGAGAGAGAGAATAAGCTATGATCTCTAGCTCCCTCTTATGGCAACTTGCAACACAACAGCCAATCAGAAATAGCATACAGTTAAAGCTACATTACATCAATACAGTTAAACCTACATACATACATTGTTGGTTTATATATTGCCAACCCAACTGTTTGGACTGAGTCCTAACAGATTAAAGATAGTCCATTGATGAAGGTTTATGAAAATCCACTTTGTAATTAAAATAAGTCTAATAAATATTATTTATTACTTCTTAAAATGTTTATATCTACAATTACATGTTATTGATACTGTCCAAACGGTGCTCTTTCAAAAGGCAACTGGACTTTCTTTGTTTTTCCTTGAAGACCTTTTACTTCTCATCCAAGAAGCTTCTTCAGTCCTCTTCAGTCGCCTTTTGAAAAAGTACCTTTGGGACAACCATGACCTGGATATGTTAGAATCTCCATAGACATTATTGTTTACTGTTCTCGTTATCTCCTAAACTTTAATTTTGGTGAACTATTTCTTAGATTATGACCCTAGGAATGGGAAATGGCATGGAATAGGACTTGAAAAGAAAGGAAAATGGAAACTAATCAAACAAATAATTCATAAAAAATGCTGACAGACCCTCAAACCTGACTATAAAGAAATGGAATAACCCCTCCCCCCCAATTGTATGCTTCATGCCCATGAAGAAAGGTCAGCTTGTTTCAAGTATACTGTATATTTTCTTATAATGTTTACAGATATTTTTAAAAAATCAAATTATCTCTTGAGATAATGCTAAGATTAAAAACATAGGTAATGCTGTACATAGCCAGTGTGTTTGTGATGCCCATATGGCGGAGACTACCTCATTTCTCTTTGCACAATTATGAAAGTGTGGTGTGGATTGCATGAACAGAATATCACCTGGCAGTGCTTCTGTGTTGCAAGTATTCCACCATTCCTGTTGATACCATAATGGCTTTTAAACAAAACAATCAAACCAGAAAACATAGTCATGAATAAAATGTAATCTTATGAAATTGTGGTCTTATGCTATCTGTATAGGCCCACAAAACACAGTGAGTCTAACATCTAGATAAATGAAAGCTGGATGTTATGTTAATGGACTTTAACTATATTACCTTTTACTTTCATTAAAGTCTGCAGGATTTAGTTGTGATTAACATTTACTAGATTGTACCTTACACCCTTAATTTTAAAAAATTACTTCAGTCTAATAATGAATTTAATTAGTTCAGTAAAGCACCAAGGAAGCTACCTGAGATATGGCTATTAATAAAGTCCCAACTATTTAGCAGGAATTTTGTCCCAAATTAGATGGCTCAAATTCAGGAAAAAGTAATTAGTCAAAGATCTGAACTCATTATAGAGATTCCAATTAAAGCCTCTTTTCTATGTGGCAGTAAAACAAGTAAATTTTAGAACTGAAAATGAATGTGACAGGAAACCCTGAAATTATGCAGCTCTATTAGTATTATGCCCTCTGCTACAATGACATGATCAGTTTTAATTGATCAGATACATACAGAGAGACAGCAACACCAATAACTAAAATGAATATTCTGGGGAAATCTTGCAGGGAAGAATGTTTCCTCTTCAGGAACTGATGATTAAAATAAGAATGTAATGGATACAGATAGTCCTTAACTAATGGCCAGTCGCTTACTGACCATTTGAAGTTTTGACAGGCCAACCTAGGGTCTACTTACAACCCAGATTTGAAGTTCCAGCAAACAAGTCTCTCCCCACAGTCATGTGACTACATTTAGGGTGCCTAGCAAACAAGCTTTACTGTATTTATAGCCATTTGCAGCATCCTGCAGTCATGTGACTGAGTTTTATTATGGTTTTGCCCCAAACTGGCTGTTACTTCCACTTTTCAGCAAAACCAGACCCACAGCATACCCCTCATTTTCCTAATGACTGTGTTATTCAATTAATCACTGTGGATTTGCTTAGAAGAATTTTTACGAGCCAGGAGTTTTTATATGGTTTGGTAGTTGGAGTGGGGACTGGATGTGGTTTCGGCTTTCTTGCTCTCCTTATGGGAGAAATGGGAAGGCTGGAAGTGCTGTAGCTTTAGAAGTGTGTGAAGGAAGGGGAAGGTTTGGGTTTTGAGAGAGCTGGAGAGTTGTGTGAAAGAATATTTGGAGGAAATGTTTGGATAGAGGCCCTGGTCAAGTGGAGATGCTGAGTATTACAGAAGTGCCAGAATACGAACAGAGCTTGTCTATCTAGTTCAGGGGTCCCCAAACTTGGCAACTTTAAGACTTGTGGACTTCAACTCCCAGAATTCTCCAACCAGCTATGCTGGCTGGAGAATTCTGGGAGTTAAAGTCCACAAGTCTTAAAGTTGCCAAGTTTGAAGACCTCTGATCTAGTTTAAGGTGGGTGTTTTTTTTGAGTATTTATCATATTTGTATAGGTTGGATGTGTCCCAGATCTTTGGGGATGGGAGATTGGGGGAGACCAAAGCCAGATAGAGAAAGAGGAGAGATGGTAGGGAAGAGCATTGCAGTGGTGATGGGCATTTGAAGGTACGGTGTGAGACAGGGGCCGGGCCACTCTTGGGAAAGGTGATATTTAATACCAATACTGCATTCTGGCCCCTTGTGGTTATTTACAGAACTGCTTCTTCCTAAGAATAATTGCCCATCGCACTAGATCTGATAGGAAAGGCACGCTCCAGATCCCTTCCCTGAAATCCTGCTATTTAGTGGGATCTGGGAAGCATATCTCTTCTGTGGCTGCCCTCCCTCTGGCGATTCAGTAGACCTCCCCTTTTAGCTTTTTGGAAGGCTATCAAGTCCTTTCAGATATTGGAAGACTGCTATCATGTCTCCCTTAACCTCCTCTTCTTTAACCTGAGCATACCTTCTTATTTTAACCACTTTTTGTAGAATTGAATCTCCAATACTTTTACCACCCTTTCATTCTTCTCTGCACAATTTCCGGTTCCTTTTTTTATTATGGTGACCATAGCTACACTCGGTAACTCAGTATATTCCAGGTGCACCCTGACCAGTGCAGCATATAGTGCTATCATTTCCTGTGATAGTACTATACAGGAAGTGACAGTACTATTCTAACACAACCCAAGATCGCATTGACTTTTTGGCTGCTATGGCACATTGCTGGCTCATGTTTAATCTGTGGCCTACCAAGACTCCCAGATCCTTCTCACAAGTGATACTACTACTAAGCAAGGCACTAACCATCTTGTATCTATCCTTCTGTTTCTTTTTGCCAAGTGCGGAACTTTACATTTTTCACCAATGAACATCTGAATGGAGTTCAATGCTGAGGACTCTGAGATCCTAGCAATCCCTCCCCTTTCCCAGTTTTGTATAAACCACAAATGTTATGACCTTCCCTTATCTACTCTCATCTAAGACACAGGTGTTGAAGAGAGCTTAGGACCTAAGTGCATAACTCCCTCCATATGGACATAGACCAACATTGGCTACAAATGTTCAGCAAACTGCTAATCCATCTGATAGTGGGACCATCCATCCCATATTTTTCCAGCTTATCAAAAAGAGGGCTATGAACTACTGATACTTTATTAAAAAAGCTTAGTAAAGTCTTAAATATACTACATCCACAGCAGTCCCTTGGTCCACTGATCCAGTCACATTGTCCAAAAAAAAAAACAATAAGTTTTATCTCTGACAACCTGTTTTTAACAAATCCTGCTGGCTTCTTACAATAACCACAGCCAATAAACCAGGGGTCCTCGAACTTGGCAACTTTAAGACTTGTGGACTTGTGGCTATGCTGGCTGGAGAATTCTGGGAGTTGAAGTCCACAAGTCTTAAAGTTGCCAAGTTTGAAGACCTCTGCAATAAACTAAGAAAAAGGAAAGCTCAAGAAGGCCAGAAATAGACATAACATATTTTCCTTCTCATAAAAATTCCTGGCTATCTAAGAACTTTGAATATTGGAAAATGGTTGGACAGAAGAAAAATAATCAAAGAAAATATAAAAAATAATAACTAAGAGTATACAGATAATCTCTGGATTTATTTGAATTATTCATTTATTAATTTGACTCAATGTAACTTTTTCAAATTAATTAGCAATTCATACAATTGATTCAGATTGACATTTTGATTCAAAGCATCAATTCAGATCAGTTCAATTTTGTATATCAATATGAAAACAAAATAATTCAGAGCCATTAAGAACCCAATTCAATTCCAAAAGTCAATGGAATTTGTGATCCAGTCAAATCACTTTGAAGTTAATATTTCAAAATTAATGTTTTTACAATCGACTTACAGCACAAAATTTGGCCAAGAAGAAATCAGAGGGCAGAGATTATTGTAAGCCACATAGTATTTTTAGGAATAAGCAGCATAAAATGGTCACATAAATAAAAAATAAATATATAAATCAACTCTCTTATAACCTGAACCAATCTTTCATAAACTTACCCTAACACGGTGTCTTAAAATTAATGACAGCTATTCTCATTAATCATTAATACTTTTTTTCAAGAAATTTGGATTTTAAGCAAAATATAGAAGTAGGATGTTAGAGAGAAGGATGGTTAGAGCTACTGTCTCAAGAGAATTCTGTGAGATCACCTATGAATATACTTTAGCAGAGTCCTTAGACCAGTGTTCCTGAACTTTAGCAACTTTAAGATGCTTAGACTTCAACTCCCAGAATTCCTCAGCCAGCATGCTGAAGTTCCTAATCTTAAAGTTGCCAATGTTGAAAAACACTACCTTAAATAAACACAGGCTAGATTAGTCTGTAAATAGGGGGAAATGTGGAGGAAAATGTTCAAAACTAACTGCAGAAAAGGTACAGTCATTGCTCTGAACCAACAGGAATCAAAACAGACCTTCATTCAGTAAAACAGAAATTGTCACCATTGTGTTGTGCCTCTGCCAGAGCAACATATGGTAGCACAGCTGACACCTATAATCTTTCCTCTTTTTTTTCTGTTGCACATGTGCACTGCATTTGTGGAATATGAGAAGTTTATAATTTGCCTGTTAACTCCTTAATATGATGACATCCACTGTTTCAAATATATAGCCTTCTCTGAACTGAAAATTCTAACAGAGTTAATTTAGATGGAACATTCAGAATATTCATTTAACACTTGCACTGGTAGGGACTGGAAATCTTCAAATGTTTACAAGAAATTGTTGCTTTTCATCCCCATCTCTTTATTGCTGATATCTATAAATCAGGAAAGAGGCAGAGAGGAGCAGAACTGCCTCCATTCAAAGACAATGCAAATATATTGAGGCATAAATTTGTCATCCCAGGACTCTTTCTGAAGTTTTATTCAATTCCTACATAATATTATGTACATATTATTTATTTTATTTACTGAATTTAATGGCCACCTAACTTATACAATGACTCTAGACCAGGGGTGTCAAACTCGCAGCCTGAGGGCCAGATGCTTCACGCACTGGCCACGCCCACACCAGGTTTAACAAAAGAGGAAAAAAGTCACGATACGTCACGTGATGATGCGAGTTTGACACCCCTGCTCTAGGCAGCTCACAACGATCCAGAAAATATTGTTAAAAACATACCCTTCCTCAAGATGCTAGATCAAACATCCTCCTGGCTCACCCTCCCCGATCATACCCCTATGTTTGGGAGAAGATCCAGGACTTAACAGCCCTCCAGAAGTCTAAAAGGGTGTCACTCTGATCTCTGTGGGAGGCTGTTCCAAAGGATTGTGGTGGCTACTAAGAAGGCATGCCTTCAAGGTCCCATCAGAGGGCAAAACCTAAGGTAAGGGAGCCCTGGAGCATGCCTACTTTATCTAACTTAGTAGGACAGGCAGATACCTCCAGGGAAAGAGTAAGTATTGAACACCTTTGCTTCTATCTTCTCGGGGGGGGGGGAGGAAGGAAGGAAGGAAGGAAGGAAGGAAGGAAGGAAGGAAGGAAGGAAGGAAGGAAGGAAGGAAGGAAGGAAGGAAGGTTATGAAAGAAGGGAGGGAGGGAGAGAGAAAGAGAAGGGGGAAAGATCCCTCTAATTTCCACTTTGGCAAATTATAATGGAGAATAGCAGTAGAAGAGGTTCCAAATAAAAAAAAGAGTTCAGCTACATTAAATAAAAATGTAGATCAAATTTTCAGACCTGGAAGCATAATCCAATTCTCCAATTTGTAAAACATTCTTTACCATCTGACCCATGAAACTCTGAAAATTTGGCTACACGCATGCAAAAGGTGCTCCCAAATTACCCCATATATTGGACAGACAAACCAAATGAGTCATTGAGTAGACCTCAGCAACGAAATAAAGAAAACCCAGAACACTTGCTATCTACTGACTGTCTGGACTTTGAGCCCTGCTATGGTAACACCAGCAAGTGGTCCCTGCCACAACACCCACTTCACTGCCTCTATTCATGTACTCTATACCCTAATAACCAAACTCACTCACACATTAGGGGCATTCTACATATCATATGTAGTTCTCTTTAAAAAGTGCAGAAAAGCCCTATCAAGATTGAACAATCACGTATGGAATAGGATTATTCTTTTTTCTTCTTCATATTAGAGTTCTATCAAATCCTGGAACTGTCCTCCCCTATTGTGGCTTTGGAGACATGGGAATTGATTGAGGGATGGGGAATATGTAAAATTACATGCATGATGACATTGTACAAATGACATGAATTCTGTACTGTACATTATTTGTGTCATGACATGAGTGACACAAATTACTTTATTAGGGTCACTTGTGCAATGGTATAATGATGCATAGTGTATCATCATGGGATCTTCCAGATGCACAAGGAACATCTGTTGTAGGAAAGGGCTCTTTCAAGTGCACCCATAACATGAGCTAGGGGAAGAAAGCTTTTTCTTAGTGTCATGTTTTCTGATAAGACTTTGGATGTTTAAGAAAATGTGGCTCTGAGTCTAGTTACATGCTACATATATTTGCAAAAATGGCTGTGACACTCATATTTCCTATGTGTGCAGTTAAAATATTGTAGGCAATATCAAGCAACATTCTATTGCATATCCTCATTTGGCTCAGTTAACGTTAATAATAATAATAATAATAATAATAATAATAATAATAATAATAATAATAATAATAATAATAATAATAATAATAATAATAATAATAATAATAATAATAATAATAATAATAATAATAATAATAATAATAACAACAACAACAACGACAACAACAACAAAAACAGAGTTGGAAGGGACCTTGGAGGTCTTCTAGTCCAACCCCCTGCTTAGGCAGGAAACTCTACATACACCACTTCAGACAAATGGTTATCCAACATCTTCTTAAAAACTTCCAGTGTTGGAGCATTCACAACTTCTGGAGGCAAGCTGTTCCACGCACTAATTGTTCTAACTGTCAGGAAATTTCTCCTTAGTTCTAAGTTGCTTCTCTCCTTGTTTAGTTTCCACCCATTGCTTCTTGTTCTACCCTCAGGTGCTTTGGAGAATAGTTTGACTCCCTCTTCTTTATGGCAACCCCTGAGATATTGGAACACTGTTATCATGTCTCCCCTGGTCCTTCTTTTCATTAAACTAGACATACCCAGTTCCTGCAACCGTTCTTCATATGTTTTAGCCTCCATTCCTCTAATCATCTTTGTTGCTCTTCTCTGCACTCTTTCTAGAGTCCCAACATCCTTTTTACATTGTGGCAACCAAAACTGAATGCAGTATTCCAAGTATGGCCTTACCAAGGCATTATAAAGTGGTATTAACACTTCGCGTGATCTTGATTCTAGCCTTCTGTTAATGCAGCCTAGAACTGTGTTGGCTTTTTTGGCAGCCAACATAATATCTGATTTAAATGCATATGTGATTAATATTTAAGTTTGTGAATTCATTTCATTTGAACTGCAAACCAACACTCAAGTTTGAAATTGGAGGGTCTATGTGAAAATAAAACCTGTGCTTGCATTTTATTGATATCCATTTCCCTCTCTTCTTTTCTAAGAATACTGTCCTATTCATCTTTTCAGAAGGTTTGTCTATGAGAAAATGTTAATAATCGTAGAGTAGGAAGACTGACAGCGTGTCTTTTAATTCAGGCTTTATCAGCCCATGATGATATGTCAAGGAAATTTATAAGCTGAAATCTTAAAGGATACAATATCCTTGTCTTGTTATTTGCTCCTTGTATAAAGTTTGAGATGGTGACATATATAGCTACAAAGGACTTCTAATGATGAATTTTGTCTGTTCATTTAGTAATTTTTTTACATTTTGTAATTAGAATACTGTATGTAGATCATCTTAGAAGTTATATTTTCATCCCAAGCAGAAAAATTGTTCTACCATTTAGGGAACATGAAATGATTTTCAATATTAATTTAATTTTGGGGTTTTTGACAGCTTGCTATTGGTGTTGAAAAGTCAATATATAAAATGTTGATGTATGTTGATTTGTATTTCATCTTGCTTAGATGCAGGCTAAACATAAACCTGCCTTATCTTCGTTTGTTCTGTTGTTTCTCCATGAACTATTACTCTTCTAATAGACTAAACAAATAATAAAAGCTTATGTATCATATTTTATTACCCGATATATAAAAAAAATCTTTGGAGAAACAGTACATTATGTCAGCAGTACAAATCAATGCATTTTTACAGATGTATGGTATGTTAGGAACTTGACACAAAAGATGTGAATTGAGTTAACGAGTCTGCCTGCATATTTGCCAAACTGTGTGGTCAATTTGTTTGAATAAACTTGACCTTTCCTGTTTATTGACTTCTTATAGGGAAAAAAAGATATTGAATCCATAGCCAATCATCATGATGACCATAAGGCTACTCAGGCACCTTGACAGCTAAATCCCTACCCATCAAGAAATTAACCCTGAGGCAACAGCTAAACTGGCACACATTTGTTGATTCTCCTTTTTCCATATTAAATATCTCTGTGGTTTTCATATTTTTCATGTTGTTACACTTTTCACTTCTGCTTTGCATAGCATTTGCAAGCAAAGATTTATATGGCATAATACACCCCATTAGCAGTCCTCAAGCCCTAGTTATACAGATGAGAAACTAAATGCAAAGCTGTCAAGTTTCAGTTTTTCAGGGAGGAATGTGTTGCTTCTTATGGTTCAAAGTGGGGAAAATGTTTGCAGAGGGTTATGTTCTGATAAGACAGGAGGAGCATCATTATACCACTAGGATCAACAATTCCGACATAGATCGGAAAGAACAATGCAATTGTTTCCATATGGCCAAGCAGGATTGGTGCTTCTTAAATAGGGCAGTAGCTCCCCCTGCCAATGGTAAACTAATTTAAAACAGAGGAGTATTTCCAGGGACTCCAAGATAAGCAATGATTTCTGCTGTCTGAAGGAAATCTATTACTCTGATGAATATGCTCAGATCTTGAGCTATGTCTAAAGTTGCTGGGGGAAACTTTTGTTTAAAGTAATGAAGCAGGGAATGAGTTTTATTTCAAATCAAATCTTTATTTCAGTTGTAGACCAGTATAAAATAATATCAATAATAATTGCAACCATTTATAATAGAAATATACTTAAAAATGGGCAGTACCAACCAGTGGTGGGTTCCTACCAGTGCGGTCCACTCTATAGCACTGGTAGCGGTCCGCTGGTGATGTCACAGTACTGGTGCGGTTGGTTGCCAGTGCCTGGGCACTGCCATTTTTTTACAATTTTTTTTTTTACATTTTTAAAAATTTTCTTCTGTGCATGTCCAGAAGCTGAGCTTCCGGCACTGCGCATGTGCTGCCTTCCTACCCCACAGTGAGTCCAAGCAGGGAAGGATGGCTGAGGGAGTTCGTGAGACGCTGAAAGAATGGGCGGCAGGAGCTATCTCCATTCCCCTCCCTTCAGCAGTCCGAGAAGCCACGAACGTGCAGTGATGATCCTAGGCATTTTCACACATTTGAGGCTTCTCGAGCTGCTGAGGGGAGAGGGAATGGGCGGCAGGACCTATCTCAGTTCCCCTCCCTTCAGCAGTCTGAGAAGCCACTCCCACCCGGTCACATGGCTGGAAAGCCACACCCACAAAATAAGCCACGCCCACAGAGTGGTAGTAAAAAAAAATAGGAACCCGCCCTTGGTACCAACATAATACTATAACAATTACTATAATATTTATTGTAATACTGTAATATCACAACATCCAGATCTTTATATAAAAGATCTTAATAAGACTAAATCTTTAAACAAAGAAGTGAAAATAGAATGTGAAACAGAATAATATAATGAAATGACTATAATTAAACAACACTAATGAATGGATAAAAATATGGAAACAGTTCATTCTGTGTTTATTTATGATCATAGATCAGATATAATGAAACATGAACTATAAAATATAAACTGTGATACAATTAACATTTTCAATTCATGTGTGTTACCTACCTGTGGATCCTCACTGCAACTGCACCTAACTTAGCAATTGCTACAAATACCTATTGCTTTGCATGAGAGAAGAAAAGTTTGATGGAAAACTCATCAGATGTATCCTTATTAGGTATGTAGAATATTCTTCATTGAGGTTGTTGTAGAAAAAAAACCAATATAACAATGCAGGTTGAATAAGTTCAATTTCACTCGATCGATAGGAACAAAACATGTTCCAAATATTTTTCATGTTACACTTTTCACTTCTGCATTCTGCAGAAACATTGTGTAGTGTTTAGGTACCCTCCTTAGAAAACTATGAAAGAAAGATTATTCTGGTGACCCTGAGGGCATAGATAAACCTCCAAGTGGCCTCAACAACTCTCAGAAAGAGTGCTAACAATCAGATGACTGTAAGAAATATAAATCCTTCCATTCTCCATTATTCGGTCAGAATTGAAGAAGCTCCTTAGATGAGAATTGACACGTCTTCAAAGACAACAAAGAAAGTCCAGTTGCCTTTTAAAAAAGCACCTTTGGGACAACCATGACCTGGATGACTGAGAATCTCCATAGACATGAAGATCATTATACTCAAAATAGTTTTATCTTTAATACATTGCACTCATGAAAAAACTACAAGAGATTGCACCCTCAAGTAATACCTAGAGTACTGAGGTCATCATGAATGGTTTAACAATGAATGTAACAATCAGAACACTGAGTTTCTTTCTTTCTTTCTTTCTTTCTTTCTTTCTTTCTTTCTTTCTTTCTTTCTTTCTTTCTTCTTTCTTTCTTTCTTTCTTTCTTTCTTTCTTTCTTTCTTTCTTTCTTTCTTTCTTGTGACATCTTCACAGATATTAGAAGAAAGCTAACATGTCCACTTCTCTTTCATGGACCATTATCTTGTAGTGATTAAGGGACTTGCATATCTCAATGTTGTGAGCTATATCGTTGGGAATGTACACAATTATCTAGAATTTCCATAGAGCACAGGTGGAATGTTGTGAATAACATTCTAATCCCACCAGCAAGCATCAGGTTAAAGAAAGCTCTTACAAAGGAGAATTAAGGAATTAAAAGCACAGTTGTCATTTTTGGCTATAGATTGATTCACAGCTCATATTGGCTTCCCAGTGATTCAAGCTGGTTGTCCACCTTACAGGACAAACTCAATTGCTAAAAAGTACAGCAGCTGAGGGATTCTAATTATAGCAGAAGATGAACTGAAAACGATCCAAATATTTTTTTAAAAATGTATTATGCATGTATTTAGAAATGTATTAGACACAGCACTTTAAATTCTGGATTAATACTTGTCCCATGACACAAGCATTTTCTGTTCATCTAGCACTAACCAATACTTAGCATTCAACTAATCAACATTCATTAAATGAAAATAAAATTAACAAATCCTGACTCTTCTGCAGTGAAAATGAGAAAATAATTCGTCTACCTGCCACCTCATCAAAGAACAATAGTAAGCTTTGCTTGGCATTGCAATCAGAAAATCTTATCACTAAACAGAAATGTTGTGTGAGACATTATTAGTCATCTGAAGGATTTTTAGAGCAAAGAGCACCACCATTGTGCCAGCATGATATTACAAAACCTGTAAGATCAGTTCGTGTATCCACTGGTCTTTGCTTATTTTACAGAATGTTTTGCTCATATATTGTGAAAAGCTTAGTTAAAATATGAAAATAACAATTATCTAGCACTTCTAAATTCTCAGTTGTAAGAATAGCTAAGGATAAAGGGGGGAAAACATTTTTTCAGCACCTCCTAAATTACATTGAAGGGACAGAGAAATATAATCTATAAATTACAAAGCCTAAGGAGCTGCTGATACGGTTCTACAGAGGAATCATTGAGTCTGTCATCTGCATCTCTATAACTGTCTGGTTTGGCTCTGCAACCAAACAAGACAGACACAGACTTCAGAGGATAATCAGAACTGCAGAAAAAACAATTGCTACCAATTGCCTCCATTGAGGACCTGTATACTGCACGAGTCAAAAAGAGGGCCGTGAAAATATTTACTGACCCCTTGCATCCTGGACATAAATTGTTTCAACTTCTACCCTCAAAACGTCGCTATAGAGCATTGCACACCAAGACAACTAGACACAAGGACAGTTTCCCCCCCCCATGCCATCACTCTGCTAAACAACTAATTCCCACAAAACTGTCAAACTATTTACTAAGACTGTATTACTATTATTCTTCTAATCCTTCCTATTACCTATTTCCTTTTCTACTTATGACTATAACTTTGTCGCTTGTATCTTTATGATTTATAGTGTTTTATTTAGTTTCCTAGTATGATTTATGTTGATTGCTTATTTAGTATCCTAGGACTATCACTGTGTTGTATCTTATGATTCATGATGAATGTATTTATGATGACTACAATCATGATTTATCACTTATATCTTTTATGTACACTGAGAGCTTATGCACCGAAGACAAATTCCTTGTGTGTCCAATCACACTTGGCCAATGAAGAAAGAAAGAAAGAAAGAAAGAAAGAAAGAAAGAAAGAAAGAAAGAAAGAAAGAAAGAAAGAAAGAAAGAAAGAAAGAAAGAAAGAAAGAAAGAAAGAAAGAAAGAAAGAAAGAAAGAAAGAAAGAAAGAAAGAATTCTAAAGAAAAGAAATTCAAGAAAAAATCAAATATCTATGCAAGAAATTTGAACGTCATCAGTTCTTTGCTTCACAATTGGATTAACTACTTAGATTTGATTTATCATAAAAATTAATTTTTCACTCTTTGCAATACTAGGAAGAGGTTTTGGTTTACCCTTTGACTTCCTCTTTAAGAAATAAATTTTTAGAGCTCCATTACTTAGCTTTAAAATCTTGCCATCCTTCATTCCAAGGTGCCATGTTCTCACCCAATCTATTTTTTGTTTAAGGGTTCTCAAAGATCCCAGTAATCTTCCCAAATCTATAGCCCCCACATCTCAAATAGGTATAGATGAGTAATTTTGTTCCTGAGAATATCTAGGTGGATATACATGACTTGTCTAGTGTATAGGTGGTCCCATATACAAGCAAATGTTGGGAAATATTTTTTTAATTTTAATTTTTCACATTTTTGAACCTCCATCTCCCTCAGAGAAAATGCACATTAAAAGCACAAAAATGGGGGGAAATACCCTCAAACTATATGCATTGCAAAAAAGGGTGTGTAAAACTACTATTTTCTATTTTTATGCTGATTTCAGAACATGAAATTAACTCAATATTTTAACCAAAATTACAAAAACTGAAATATTCCCCTTAAAGCAGTACTTGTAGTTAATACCATGAAAAATGTAGAGAAAATGAAATAGATAGTATGGTATATTGCTATTTTCAAGAATAATCATACTTTTAAAGTTTCAATATTTATTTATTTATTTACTTGTTTGTTTGCAATTTTTACAAATAACTCAAGATGGCGAACATATCCAATATACCTGCCTCCTCCTATTTACTCCACAATAAGAACCTTGTGAGGTAAGTTGGGTTGAGAGGGAATGCTTGTCCCAAGATCACCCAGTTGCCTTTTATGGCTAAGATGGGACTTGAACTCGCAGTCTCCAACCTGTTTTCTAGCCTGGTGTCTTAACCACGAGACCAAACTGGCTCTTGGCAGTTTGCCAATACTTGACAGGCACATGGAATTGAGTTGTTCTTGTTTTGGTTTAAATGTTAGCTTCTTGTCTAGTTGCTATGATTATTAAAATTATTAATTTCTGTTCCATGGAAAGGGCAAGTTTCCTTAAACCATCTCTAAAATTAAGGACTGGCTTATACTGGCAATAATCCTGTTCTAGTGAAATCAGAAAGGATTGCTTTGTTTCAGATATTATGTGTGGGTAATCTACAGTTAGAATCACAGTCTAAGACTGGAGGAAATTTAATAATTCAAGTCCTAACCAAGAACCTAAGAATTAATAAGGTAGCATCTAACAATGTATATTATTACAATATATAACAATGTATATACTTATATGTATTATCCAATACAAGATTGACAAATAAATAAATAAATATGTGATAAGGATGCTTTTTTGTAAAATTAGGGTCTTCAGGTCTGAAAAATTCAGTATTTCCAGATATCAAGGAAGTCCTTTAGGTAACCCTAACTCTGAGGCTACAATCCTAATTGGTATAACAACAGATTTCTTATTATTGTTATTATTTTAAACAATGAAATAAATCATCTTTATTTCAATATATTGAAAATCAAAATGCATTTTGTTCATGATCAATTCTGATGTTTAAAAAGTATCCCAGGCCCCTATAAGGAGGGGAAGGGAATCCTACACAGCTCTAATGAAAAATTAGAAGTTCTAGTTAGCTCAATAAGACTTTATTCCAAATAAATGAGATGATGGATCAATGAATGAGCGTACACCAGTATACACCAAACATTTATGGTTGTGAAAATACTTGGTAAATTTCATATTTTGGTTGAATAGTTTTTTATTACTAGCGTAAATCTAAAAAGATACTTTTAAAAAGAGTTGATCTGTTAAGTTCTATGCTAAGGCACGTATGCACTTTGGAAAGGTAATTTGAAAGCGAGTTGAGCCATGACAAATAGGGACAGCTGGCCTAATTGAATCATTTGATCTAAGACAGCTCAACTTGGTTATCCTCACTGCAGCTCACATTGATATTAGTGAGTGAATCATTAGCCATGAAATCATGTCGACTTCCCCGACTGCACCATTTTTGACATGACAGGGAGCACGGGCTGCCTTTCATTAGAGCGCTAGTGAGTTTTTAAGTCTGCCATAGGTGGGGGGAGGATATTTTTGGAATGAGAGAGAACTTTTTGGCACAATTATAGAAAACAGTTTGCTGTAAGATACACTATGGAGCCATTCAGAGGAAGATACTTTTGTTGTGGCTCAGGTTATCTGTTAGCCCCAGCAGAAAGGTTGAACATCCAAGCTTGTTGTGCTGACTGCACTGTTGGTGATTTAACCACATAATGCAACATAATTGGTATTTGGTGAACACCCAAATCAAATTCCTAATCTTTTGGTTTTCTTTGAAGAGCGCGCAAACTTGGTTACATTTGGGGATGTGTTTATTCTCCATATTTTTCAGCATATGAAAGAATTAGTAGTGGATTAAAGGCCCACATCAAGATTTATCCCCCAAGTCCCCATATAACTACCTAGATCTTTGTACATTCATCCTGAAGTTTGGCCAAGTTATTTTTATTGTTTATATAATGAATAAATCTTAGATGCAATAAACCATTATTTTACACAGTATATTATACACAGTGCATAAACCCAAACCAATGGGTAAATTTGCAGAAACAAAATACAAAGTAACACACATTATATGTTAGTATAATGAGTGAAATAATAAAGTATTTGAGTTGTTATGTTCTTGTTGCAGCTAGTTCAGTCAACTATATGCACACCTGCCGCTAAGCTAAAAGATCTACAATGTATGTTAAAACGTTTTGGGCACTCACATAAACTTGATATTTATGTTGAGATGTCCCAAATAATTTGCACCATGAAAGAAATTCATTTCAAAAAAGTCTAGGTTGTCTACTAATCCAAAAGAGAGTGAAATAGATTACTTAAAAGCAGTTTTTTACACTTCAGCATAGTTTCTCCTAACTGTGGTTTAATGAGAAAACCATAATCAGCTGACATCATACAATAGGCTTAGCTTACAAACCACAATAGCTGTAAGCTAAAACCAAAGAAGCCATGTTATAATTTGCTCCTATGTATATGCAATGTGGATATTTTAGCGTTTTTATGGTTTTACTGTTTTTATTATTTTAAATGTTTTTAATTTTTAACTATAGATTTTTTTAACTGTAATCCATTGATTGATTGATTGATTGATTGAATGATTGATTGATGGACATCCATAGAAAATGAATGAATGAATGAATGAATGAATGAATGAATGAATGAATGAATGAATGAATGAATGAATGAATGATTTAGTACAATGAATAAACCCAGTCACAATCCGTTATTCCATAGCTCTCCATTCTAATCCTGTGCATTAAATTGCAATCAGATTTAGCTAAATAGAAATTGTGGAACTTTCATTCTGAAAAAATCTATAGATTGTGCTGGTTGTTATGTACAAAAATAAGTGAGTATTTTTGTTGATTACATAACCTGTTCAATAAGGACCAAGAGTCCTGAGATGTCTTTTTGCACAATTCTGAAAGGAAGCAACATACTGTTCTCTTTTATCTCCTGTGACTGCTACACTAACTTGTTTTAGCAATATGCAAAAGTCTGTTGATTTAGCACTAAGTGTACTTTTGAAATCCCACTGGGAAATAAGAAGCTTGATTGACTTTTGGGAAGACATAAATATCCCAAAATGTCTCATCAAGTTGTACTTAAAGGTACAAAATGTAATAATTACTTGTTACAATTGCTGCCTGGTTGCACTTTGATTTAGTAGCTATTCTCAATTAGAAATGTTGCAAAAAATTATTATTTTTTAACCCTGATGAATTTGTACACCAGAATGTTTATCATACTCAGTACCTTATGTCACCTGAATCATTATAATTATAATTCCCTTGGTAATGCATGAACCCAGGGAATGTGATGAGCTGTTTATTAATTATCTGATCCTTGTTTATAAGTGATGTCTTTTATTACTGCAGAAGAAAAAAAGTGAACTTACCTTAATTATAGATATGATTTGGCTATACTTCCTGCACATCTGCAGGATATTCACTGCAGTGTGTATCAACCTGAAGTTACAATGGTCCCAGCTCAACAAACAATTAGGCACAATAATCTCATTATTTTATGCATATGTACTACTTCATGTTTGTCTAATAGCACATAAAAACCAAAGCCACTTATAGTGAGTCAGACATTCAAACTTCCTAGTTTAATGCCAATTGTTGGTTCTTCAGCTTTTAAGAGATCTTTCCTAGCCCTACCTGGAAATAGACTCACTGTGGCACTTTTTTCATGCAAACAAAGCAGAGGTGGGTTCCTTCCGGTTCAGACCGGTTCGTCCAAACTGGTAGCGACCCACTGGTGACATCACAATGACATCACAGAACCGGTTCGGTCAGTGCCAGTCCATGGGCGCTGCCATCTTTTTATTTTTTTTTATTTTTTTAAATTTATTTTTTTCTTCTGAGCATGCGCAGAAGCCGAGTTTCTGGCACTGCACATGCATCACCATCTTGTTTTGGGCTTTTGGGGGGGTTCTGATTTTTCGGCACTGCGCATGCGCACGCGCAAGCATCCACGGGGCGGGGCCATGCAGCGTGGGAGGAAGCAAACCGGCAGTGAGGTAAGTTAGAACCTACCTCTGAAACAAAGGTCTTTCTCTCAAAACAGAATAGAACCGTAATCCTGATGATTCCTTAAACTGAGTTATTCTGGTAGATGTTAAACTGAGCTATTCAGTTTAAACTCAGTTATTCTGGTAAATGCTAAACTCAGTTATTCAGTTTAAACTCAGTTATTCTGGTAGATGTTCTATATGACTGGTTACTAAAGTTTTTGTCACATTTAGTCATTTAGAAATTGTTGAAAACTATGAATTAGTTTTCACATCTATTCAGTAACCATCAGAACAGTAATTCTAATAGCCATTCAATGATTTGAAATTCAGTCTATATATAAATGCAAAGATATGAAATGTATATCTTTAGATTTATCTCTGGGATATGAAACACAGACATCTCTCAGGACGTCAGAGGACCACTTATTTATAAGGAATTTACAAGGTAGGTATGGAGTTTACCAATCAATCTAGATTTAGATTTTGAATTAATTACTGTTACCAGATCCATAGTCCTCCCCAAAAAGTCTGTGATTATTCATTAATACATGGGAACAGTCACTGATTCTGAAAAGCATAAATTAGTTTATGTTATCATTTATTTTATTTATTTATTTTATTTTATTTATTTTATTTGTCAGGCATATATGATTATAACCATAGTATAAACAAAGTATAAACATAATTGTATATATATATAATAGTAGAAGCGTGATTAAGAGTACAAGAAGTATGAATATATGGGAACATTAGGACAGGAACGGTAGGCACGATTGTGCTCTTATGCACGGCCCTTATAGACCTCTTAGGAATGGGGTGAGGTCGATGGTAGATAATCTAAGGTTAAAGTTTTTGGGGTTTGGGGAAGAAACTACTGAGTCAGGTAATGTGTTCCAGGCATTGACCACTCTGTTGTTGAAGTCGAATTTTTTGCAATCAAGTTTGGAGCGGTTTACATTGAGTTTGTATCTATTGTGAGCTCGTGTATTATTGCGGTTGAAGCTGAAGTAGTCATTAACAGGTAGGACATTGTGGAAGAAGATACATATTTCTGGGCAGAAAAGGAAGTGTTGATAGAAATACAGCAGAGTTTTTTGTTGGATATCCAGCTAAAATAACCTGAATATTCTTAGCAATAAGAATGTAGCCCCCCCCCCCAAAAAAAGGCAAGGAGCAAGACTTTTAGATCTCTGCAACTTAGCAACTTAGATTTACTTCAACATAAAAATTTGTGCCATGCCAGTGATGCAATTCTCTTCCTCAAAGTATAGATGCACTGTGATTAACCTTCACAAAATGATTTGTAATGCATTGAACAAATTCAGGCTGGTACTACTCTTCTCTGCACTGACTGAAGATCTTCCAGCACGACAAGTTGAGACGCACATTGCAGTATTTAGCACTGGCACAGCTGTTTAGCCTGGAAGACCTTGTGAGGATGCTTCAAGCTGGTGGCATTGCCTCTCCCTATAGAGACTCTTCTCAGCCTTTTCCATAACTTAACTCTCCTAAACAATCACAAGCAGAACTGTGGAGCAGAGCAGTAGAAGACAACAGGGTCACGCCATTTTACTCAGAGACGAAACGATCATAGAATGTAACCATATGATCATTTTATTCATTAAGGAATGGCAGTTATAAAGAGACAGAGGAAGGGAGAGATGTGCCATAATGCTAAAAAAGAAACCATTAGATGTCTAAGCACAATATAGGAATGGATATAGCAGATCTTCAGGGAAGAAGATAACTTTATCTGGCTATATAGATAATAGAATAGAATAGAATAGAATAGAATAGAATAGAATAGAATAGAATAGAATAGAATAGAATAGAATAGAATAGAATAGAATAGAATTATTTATTGCCAAGTGTGATTGGACACACAAGGAATTTGTCTTTGGTGCATATGCTCTCAGTGTACATAAAAGAAAAGATACATTTGTCAAGAATCATGAGGTACAACACTTAATGAATGCCATAGGGTACAATAATGCTAATAGCCAGGCCTAACTTAACCCTTGGACATAATAAGCAAATTAGCCTCGACCCATAATTAGTTTCACGTGTTTTATTAAATCTAGGCAAGAAATTCAGAAAATGTGAATTTAAAAAATTATCTTATTTGTGACCTATAGTCATAGCATGATTACCAGCATTTAGTAATTTTGACAGATCATATATTTGCTGTTGACAAATAATATATTATTTCCTATTTCCTGTTAAAATATGAAGAATACGTTTAAAATCACACAAACTATGGTTTTTATACTATTACTTTTATGTCGAAAGGGGCCATAAAAGACAAAAATACTAGGGCCCACAAAAGTCATCCTGTGCCCTTGCTAACAGCCATCCCTAGAATTAACGGCCTTCAGATGTTTTATCTTAAAATTGACAAAATGAAAATATTTGTCCAATATATCTGGATTGTGCCAGATTAAAGAAGACTGTGAGAGTGATGTTTTGTTTGCTCATTTAATGTTCTAATGAAAATAGTATGAAAGTCTATTTCTCCAACAAAAGTTACTCCCGTTAAAGAAAAAAATACATATCTATGGTGCTTCGGTTCAAAGACATGGTGTTTTATTAGATGCTGAGATTAATTTTAATGTTTTTCAGATTACTTTGAGATTAATATGCCTTCAGGAACTTGTGTGATAGTCTGGCAATATCTTTCCTCTTTGTCATCTCCATCATTTTCTAGACAGTAAGAAAGAGCAAATGTATAGTTAAGATCTGTCATGATAAAGCAAGTAGAGGGGAGATTTAATTACAGTAAATCATTACAACTCTTGTCCTTACAAACATGAAAATGTAAAAAAGAAACATAAATCCGATTATGATGAGGAAGTGTTAAGAAACCAAGTTCTGTTTTTGTTAGCTCTATTAAATTATCAATTTTTAATCCAGTCCAGATAGCAGAACAAATTTCCATTTCACATGCATGACACTATATGCAATTTTATACAAAATACTGATAATTCAAAATTACTGTCTCGTCTTATACAATTTCATTGCCTTAAATTATATGTCTGTGTCCTAATGTAAGACTTTTTTCCATGGTTTAGTTCAAGTGCTCTCTTCCCATATGTGAGCCAGCAAAAAAACTAAACAGCTTAGATTTTGTTGCCTCCGTTGCCAATTCCAATACTCTTTGTTCTGATTTGCAACCAAATAATAGTGTCATCATTTCTCATGCAGGGATGGCTGGTTTCTCCCTCCTTCTTAACATCACCTATTATTGGAAAAACCATCTGTCAATCACAGCATTGCTATAGGTTTAATCAACTATCAGAACTCATGCTCTGCTTCAACCACACCTCTTCCAGGCTGTGGATCAGCTGTCTAGGCTAGGAAATAAGGCAGGTGATAGGTGGAGGAGGTTCTTTATCCAACAGGTCAATGAACCAATCCCTAAATGGGCTCCAGGAGGGGGAGGGGACCCAGTCTCCCCCATTGTGAAATGTGCTAACTTTCACTGTGCTGCACAAGGTGCTGCGAGAGCAGCGGGCAGGCCATGGAGGGGGTATTGGGTCTTCCCCCCACCCCACGCCAAAGGAAAGCCATCTGAGCTTCTCCTTCCCTCCTTCCCTTCCCCCTTCCCCCTGCTCCCTTCTCCCCACTCAATCCTACTTAGGGACAGAGAAGCGTGCACTGGAAACGCATGTTGAGGCAATGTCGGAGTGCGTCTTCTGACCCTCCAGCGCTCGCCCACAACTCTCCATGCTCCTCTAGGCCCAGATTGCTGAGGAGGGGGAGCAGCCCTGATGCCTCTGCTTCCGTCCCTCCCCCATAGCCCCAGCCATTACTGCCTGGGGAAGGAACAGGAAACAGAAAGTGGTGCATTTCAAAGGCGGCGAACAGCATCCAACTCGCCAATGGGGCCACTTCTGCTGGGCCATTCTTCCCTCCCCACTGGGCTGTTGTGCTCAGCGCTCAGCGGAGGGGAGTGCTTCCCCACACCACCCCCTTCTTTCTCATGGCCCTGCCGACAAGGGAGGAGGAAGGCCAGACTTGGGGATGGCCCCCACCACACAAGATCTGCCCCCGCCGTTCTCTCCCAGCCCTCTACATTGGCCACAGCAAATGTACCGCAAAGAAGGCGGAATGCTGTTGCCATGCAAAGTCAAGTAGAGGAGCACTTTGCTCCCGCACTAAAGCTCTGGCCATGCCTCTGCTGTAACAGGATGATGACTCTTTCATCCCTCTGCCATGACAGGGTGACAGGGAGCCGCAGCAGGGGGCCCAAAGAGCCACATGCAGCTCCGGAGCCGCAAGTTGCAGGCCCCAGGCCTAGGTTACTGTAAGTACAGCAGAGATGGGAAAACCCATAGTATTGATCGACAGTAAAAAATTAATCATCCAGCTGAGCATTTTCTGCATCAAAAATTGCGGTCAAACTGCATACCCAAAGTGCCCAAAAGTGCCCAAACCCCTTTCTGGCAGCCCCTAAATGAGACAGAATTTCCATTTGTTTAGATTATGCTGGTGTTAATGTCTTTGCTGGCCAATTTTCTGCAATATATTCTGCACTTATCAATCAGATTATTAAACCTTTCTGTACTAGATATCCAGTTTCACATTTCACTATTGTCAAAAATTGTTTTTATTTATAATATGGAAATTCAAAACATTTACCAAGTGTACAAGAATCAACAATCTATTAACACTAATCTGGTAGCTTAAACACATGGAATGTGATAGAACAGCTGTTAGGATTAACCTACTCATAAAGAAAAACATTATGAGTCAGGGGTTTATGAATTAACACTGCTTTTGTCACTGCTAGAATAAACACATGGATTTTCTTAACTTGTTTCATTATTTTGTGTATGTTTAGATGAAGTATCTATAGAAGGGTAAATCATGCAGTTGCAGTAGCCAATTCTGAGTGCACCAAAATCTATTTAAGATATATGTTATGCTGACTAGTTTTTGAAGCCAGAGACCATCATTCCCTGATTCCTGTTCTAAGTACTACATAATATTGACCAATAGCAGAAATTCATCTTTCCTTATTATCTAATAAAATATTTAAATAATCAGATTTATGGATAAAAATGATTGCAGATACCAAATTTGATACATGGCTACCACAAATTCCAATAAAAGAGATATAACCCAAGGTTGAAATATTGGGTTCATTATGCTCTCTGAGCTTGTTTTCTTGCAGACATTTTATTATTTAACTATGTAACATTATCAATGTGCAAAGAGTGGAGTTTTCTACCTGTTTAGTTTTCTGGCTGTAACTTGACGTTTCATGATTTCTTTCCCTTCACAGAGCTGGGGTGGGCGTGGCCTGAGAGTGATGCATCTGGCTCACGGGCCACCAGTTTGACATCCCTGATCTATATGAAAATGTTTAGGAAAAAGTATTTTTAAATTATTGGTAGCAAAACAAATCATTCAAGGAATGAATAAAGGAAATCCATATAACTACATTTTAATTATGACTACAAAGTTAACTTCTTTAAAATCAGCTATGAGCAAAAAAAGTATATGCAAATTATCTTGGTTAGATCAACTAGTTTAACAACTGTTGGCATGTTGACAGTCAGTAGCAAAAAAACAGCTTGCTTTGAACTTAAGAGAAACAAACGACATAATATCAATAACTTATAGTATACTGTTTAAAACTCAAAGCTATAGACCTCCCAGACATAACAACTTCAGTCATAATAGGAGCTGAAGCAGGGGTGGGTTCTAACTTACCTCGCTGCCAGTTCGCTTCCTCCTGTGTGGGCGTGCTGCATGGGTGTGCCACATGGGCGCGTGTGCGCTTCACCAAAAAATCTGAAAAAAATACCCAAAAAAGCCAAAAACAAGATGACGACCGCATGCACAGTGCTGGAAACTTGGCTTCTGCACATGCTCAGAAGATTTTTTTTTAAAAAAAATCAAAAACTTTTTTAAAAATTTTTTTAAAAAGATGGCAGCACCCACGGACCGACACCGACCGAACCGGTTCCGTGACATCATTGTGACATCACCAGCAGGTTGTTACTGGTTCGGGCGAACCGGTATGAACCAGGAGGAACCCACCTCTGCGCTGAAGTGTACTACATATGAAGGTAATATGGGTTGGGGGAGACCTTTCTAGTTGATAAATGTGTATAATTCCAAATAGAATCCAATATTTCCACAGAGCAGCTAATTTCTCAGTTTAGTTCCTGGTTCTTAATGTTTTGGACATCATGCTTTTGAAAATAATCATGTGACTGTAAATGATAGAACTTCATCATCTCTTGAGAACGTGAGGTTGAGGAAGATTAGATTAATATTCTTAGGCCCCAAACATTAAGCTGAACCACTAGAAGATTTCAAGAAGAGATCTTGGCTTACCTTTTTTGCATATGAGGGTCATTCCAGGATACAATGACAATACAATTCCTACCTGAAGATAGTTTGGCTATCCAAATGGTAGAAGTGGAAAGTGTTGTTTTAAAAATGTTTTTTAATTGAGCCAAACTGCTGAATGTCATGTTCCAGACAAGCAGCATTTCCATGGGATAGTACAAAAGTAGACTGCATGCTGTTGCTAAGCAACAGTACATGCCAACTTAAATTGAATGGAGGCCAGTGGAATCAATAGAAACCAAGTGGCTTAAGTGGAGAAAGAAGGCTCACACCCAGAATACCAAGTTCTTCTCTCTGTAATGGTCATTTGGTAACACTGCCATATTGTACTTGCTGGGACTGGACTCTATACAAGACCATTGCTTCTCTGTCAGATATTATAATCCTGCATTCAGTTATACTGATTGATAATGGCAATATGTTAATTATAGTATTTGTTCATGAATTGTGAATTCAATAACACATTGCTGCACAAAATGTTCTAGTCACTCCAGTAAGTGTCCACCCACTTATTTTCTTTCCTGCTTCAGTATTACAAATGATTTGCCTCTCATGTGCATATTTTTTTAAAAAAACATGAAAAGTACCCGTAAAAGACTGAAATGATTCTACTGCAGTAAAAGAAGGTTGTTTAAATACAAAACATATGAAAAATCGATTAAATACAATTTTTGTCCAAATTGGTTAATAACAAAAAATTGTTTTAAATGCAGCAACAAAAGGAACACTAGGACTGTCTTTCAACAATATAAATAGCTAATCAAAAACATACCACACCAAATACCTTACTGGTAGTTCTGGCAGTAATGGCAGTAATTAATCACACTAACCACATCAAAAATTGCTGTTTTGGAAATGTCATGTCCCCCTTGACTGTCCTCCATCTACGGTCCCTGGTATCTTCATGACATGACTGGTCTCCTCCATATTGACCAGGCAGGCAGCAGTGGGCATGGCTGAGATACTACAATCAATATTGGGCAGGTGTGTTTAATTTCACCAAACTTTGAAAATGAGCTCTGTAATGGGGATGCTTCATTTTTCAGCTGCTCTTTTCTTCCAAATCTTGTTCTTGGAAGACTCACAATGGAGTGACTGATTAGGCTTTGATCTTTCAATATGGCTGAACTGGATAAAGTTAGCTTAATTCTATACAAGATTGGTCTAGTTGGGGTGTTACTGGAACATGTAGCCCCTGCTCTCTTGATTTGGATATAATAACCCAAAGAGACTAGATAAGTCTCTTGAAAAACAAGAATCATGAATACAATTATAACAAGTAATTAGAAACTGAATAAAAGCAGCAGTCAGCAGTTCTAGATAAGAATTGTTTACTGGGCCTAAGTTTCTTCAATTAAGGTAATCATGTAACACCAGCAATAGAAACCTGATCAGAACAATTCAGAGACAATTGTTCTATACCTTTCCCAATAACAGTTGCATATTCAAAATTAAATATATTCAGCTTGATTATAAAATGCTCATTATTCAATATATTTCTCCCACTGCAATCAAAATTACACTTGGCAGCTTACAGAGGATATAAATAAAAGAATTTAAAATGTCCAAGATTACATGTAACCCAGTGGTGGGTTCCTACCGGTGCGGTCCACTCTACCACACTGGTGGCGGCGGGCTGGTGATGTCATCAAGAGGTGCGGTCGGCTGCCAGTGCCTAGGAGCCGCCATCTTTTTTGAGAATTTTTCGGTGACTTTTTGATTTTTAACTTTTTGCAAAATCACACTGAAATCTCGTGAGGGGACACGCGCACGAGAGAGATTTCAGTGAGATTTCGCTTCCGCGCATGCGGGAAAGCAAAAAATCGCCAAAATCGCACGCGCGTGTCCTCTCGCAAGATTTCAGCACGATTTTGCTTCTGCGCATGCACGGAAGCAAAATCATGCAAGGGGGCACGCGCACAAAACACACGCACGCACGCGCACGCACAAAACATGGTGTCCTCCAAGGAGCCCTGCCCCAGAGATTGTTGGGTGTGAGACGCTCCTTCTGAAGTTGGACTTAGGAGTTCAGGTGGGCCTTTTGCTAACGTACTTGCCTCCTAGCTGCGTTGCAAAGGCCCTGCCTGTTCTGCTCGAGGCGGTTGCGGGTCTGGCGATTGAGTTCCCCAGGTTGATGGTGCTGGGGGACTTTAATCTGCCATCACCCGGTGAAGCCTCGGGGGCAGTCCAGGAGTTCATGGCTTCCATGACAACCATGGACCTGACCCAAGTAGTTCAGGGTCCGACTCATGAGGGAGGTCACACGCTTGACCTTGTGTTTCTCTCGGGGCAGTGAAGAGATGATCTGAGGCTGAGGGGTTTAGTCACAGTACCCTTGTCGTGGTCAGATCATTTCCTTCTGAGGTTGGATTTCATGGCACCACTCCTCCACCGCAAGGAGGCAGGACCGATAAAGTGGTTCCGCCCCAGGCGCCTAATGGAACCCGAGGGATTCCAGAGGGAGCTTGGGGAAATACCTGAATCCCTGGTACACAACTCATCTGAGGCCCTTGTTGCTACCTGGAACCAGGCAGCGGCGGGGGCCTTGGATTGTATTGCGCCTTTGCGGCCTCTCCATGGTAGCGGATCCAGGAGGACTCCTTGGTTTACCGAGGAACTCCGGGAGATGAAGCGCCAAAAGAGATGCCTAGAACGACGATGGAGATCTAGTAAAGCTGAGTCTGACCGGACACTTTTAAGAACTTTCATTAAGTCTTACTTAGTGGCGATATGGGTGGCAAAATGTTCACATTTTTCCGCCCTTATTGCATCCGCTGACTCCCGCCCAGCTGCCCTGTTTAGGGTGACCCGCTCCCTCCTTGCTAAGGAGGGAAGCGAAGATCCCTTGCAGGGCAGAGCTGAGGAATTTTCTCGGTTTCTGGCGGATAAAGTCACTCAGATTCGGACAGACCTGGACTCCGATTGGGCAGTACAGGCAGAGATGACAGGGGCAGGCCTTAGTCCTGTTATATGGGATGAGTTTGAACCGGTGACTCCTGATGATGTAGACAAGGCCATAGGAGCGATGAGCTCCGCCACTTGTTCATTGGACCCGTGTCCCTCCTGGCTGGTTTCGGCCACCAGGGAGGTCTCACGCGGCTGGCTCCAGGCATTGGTCAACGCTTCTTTGAGAGAGGGGTCCGTCCTGTGGCCCTTAAAAGTTGCGGTGGTGAGGCCCCTCCTCAAGAAGCCTTCCCTGGACCCGGCAGATTTAAAGAACTTCCATCCGGTCTCCAACCTTCCCTTTGCGGGGAAGGTTGTAGAGAAAGTGGTGGCACTCCAACTCCTACGGCTGTTGGATGACACTGATTTTCTGGATCCCTTTCAATCGGGTTTCAGGCGTGGCTACAGTACGGAAACGGCTTTGGTCACCCTGATGGATGATCTCTGGCGAGCCCGGGATGGTGGTTATTCCTCCATCCTGGTGCTACTTGACCTCTCAGCGGCTTTCGATACCATTGACCATGGTATCCTTCTGCGTCATCTCGGCGAGGTGGGAGTGGGCGGCACTGTTCTACAGTGGTTCTCCTCCTACCTCTCTGATAGGATGCAGTCGGTGTTAACAGGAGGGCAGATGTCGAGCCCTAGGCCCCTACTTTGTGTGGTGTTGCAGGGCTCGGTCCTCTTGCCCATCCTGTTTAACATCTACATGAAACCACTGGGTGAGATCATCCGATGACACGGGGTGAGGTATCAGCAGTATGCTGATGATACCCAGTTGTACATCTCCACCCCGTCTCAATTCAGGGAAGCCGTCGACGTAATGTGCCACTGCCTGGACGATGTTAGGGTCTGGATGGGGAGGAACCGGCTAAAGCTCAACCCTGACAAGACCGAGTGGCTATGGATATTGCCTCCCAAGGATTCTGTCAATTGCCCCTCCTTGGTTCTTGGGGGAGAGAAATTAACTCACTCAGAACGGGTTCGCAATTTGGGTGTCCTCCTAGACCTACAGCTAAAATTGGAGCAACATCTTTTAGCTGTGGCTAGGGGGACCTTTGCACAGGTTCACCTAGTGCACCAATTGCGACCCTTCTTGGAGAGGGAGGCTCTACTCACAGTCACCCACGCCCTTATCACCTCCCGGCTGGATTACTGCAATGCGCTCTACATGGGGCTACACTTGAAGAGTATCCAGAGACTGCAACTGGTGCAAAATGCAGCTGCGCGAGCTGTGGTGGGTGTGCCTAGGTACACCCACGTAACACCTATCCTCCACCAGCTGCATTGGCTGCCCATTAGTCTCCGGATCCAATTTAAGGTGTTGGTTTTGACCTTTAAAGCCCTACATGGCTCAGGGCCAGGTTACCTTCGGGACCGCATCCTGCCGCATACCTCCCTACGACCGGTTAGGTCCCACAGAGTTAGTCTCCTCCAGGTCCCATCGACCAAACAATGCTGGTTGGCGGGGCCAAGGGGGAGAGCCTTCTCTGTGGGAGCTCCCTCCCTGTGGAACCAACTCCCTCCGGAGATCAGGGCCATCTCCACCCTGCTGGCCCTCCGTAAAGCAATAAAAACTTGGCTCTTCCAGCAGGCGGGGTGAAAGTGAGACTGAGCAGATTATACTTGGGTCTCCCCCCCTTAGTTATGAATGTTGGAGATTTTTAAATTTTTATATGTTTTTAATTGTTATATGTTTTTATTTGTAATAGATTTGACATGTTGTGAGCCACCCAGAGTCCCTCAGGAGTTGGGCGGCATACAAATCTATTAAATTAAATTAAATTAAATTGATGCGCGCACAGTGCACTGGTAGCAAGGTAAGTGAGCAACCCGCCCCTGATGTAACCTAAACAAACTGACAAATAACAATGTTAAAAAATCACAATTGGTCTAAAATCAACTAAAATAAAGCAATAAAAAGGAAAGAGGGAAGAAAAGTTAGCATCAAATACAAACTCTGAAACAATTCCATCCTCAACAATTTCCAAAAGATTAGCCAGGAAAGGGCTACCCTAATCTTTTCTATGAGCCTGTTCTACATCATTGTGCTTCTACACACACACAAAATCTTGCTTCAGCCCTACAAACCTCTCAAAAATATGCAATATGCTCAGTTTTTCCTCATTGTTCTAACAGATGGAGCTGATATTGGTTGGAATGGGTGATCCTGCGGAGTATCCATGTACTAAACATAAAAGACTTTATAAGTCAAAAGGAGCTCTGAAAATTGTACCCATGTAGAAACCAATGAGCAATCAATCTATAAAACTAATGTTATATGCTCCCAGGACTGCACGCCGGAAAGCACATGCATATTAAATCAATTCAAGTTTCTGAGCACAGGACTGTATAGTAGTCTAACTGGGAGGTAATCTATTCCTTAATAGTTTATGCATGATTAAAATATTCTACAGCTACTCCTCAACATATGACCACAATTGAGCCCAAAATTTCTGTGGCTGTGAGACATTGGTTACGTGTGTTTTTGCCCCATGTTATGACTTTTCTTGCCACAGTTGTTAAGTGAATTACTGCAGCTGTTAAATTAGTAACACGGTTGTTAAGTGAATATGGCTTCCTCATCGACTTTGCTTGTCAATAGATTACAAAAGCTGATCACATGTTTTCTGGACACTGCAACTATCATACATATGAGTCAGTTGCCAAGCATCTGAATTTTGATCACGTGACCATGGGAATGCTGAAGCAGTCGTAAGTGTGAAAAACAGTCATCAGTCACTTTTTTCAGTGTTGTTGTAACTTTGAACAGTCACTAAGTGAACTGTTATAAGAGGAGGACTACCTGTAATTTTTTATGCAATGCGATTTAACATTATGACGAGATGAATAAAAGGCCTTGTCTATCTTGGTTGTGGCTAGTGTGAAAGAAAGAGTTCAAATTGCTAATTTGGATAACTTGGATTCAATTGGCCAAAAAGGAATATGATTAATTAGAAGATTATTCATCTGAATTTTTTTTTCTGGTTGATGATTGAAGAGAAAAATATTTAGTTTTGAAGGAATATCACAAATGTAAATCCGGGTGATCATATTGCCATTAGACAAAGATCTAGAAGCCAGAACTGGTGGCTTAGATGAATAGGAAGTATTTATGGTGAAGAAGGGAACTTGGCCTAGCACAGAGGTGTAGGTGTAGAGAACCTCAGCAGGTATCCCCAGAATGAATAATCCTACAAATCAAAAGCAGCAGGAGTAGTTGGAAAAAAGGGAAATATTCCTGCTTTTGCTAGCTGTGAGGGTCTTGAAGAAAAATTGATCAAAGGGAAAACTCATTGAGTGGTTTTTAATTGTTGGCACTCTCTAATACTAGATTCATGCATTAGGCTAAGCCCAAATAAAACATTTTTTATTAGGGCTTAGCATATGCTAATAAAGCTATATGCTTTATGTCATCTATGATTATTATTCTGAGTTATGAAATGGATCATTAGTATTAGGTCTGTAAACCTTGTTTAAAATTAAACATGGCTTTAGTTTCATGAATTCAGTGTGAACATTAAGAGTGATAGCATACACGCATACATACATATACATCAGTAGTGAGTTCTAAATCCCGTTGCTACCAGTTCACATGCGCGCTCGCGCATGCGCAGAAGCGTCCCAGGTGAGTGGGTGGGTGGAGCATTTCTCAGGCCACCAAGGAAGGGGGGAAATAATCTAACAGCTGCTCATACGCCACATCATCAAAACAGTTGTTTAGCTGACCATAAAACCTTGTCTGCACACTTCTCAGCCAAGGTAGGCTGCTGCCTTAGAAATATTGTAGAAAATACTCCATCCCAGGGGTGAAATTCAGCAGGTTCTGACAGGTTCTGGAGAACCAGTAGCAGAAATTTAGAGTAGTTCGGAGAACCGGCAAACACCACCTCTGTCTGGCCCCAGAGTGGAGTGGGAATGGAGATTTTGCAATATCCTTCCCCCAGGAGTAGGGAGGGAATGGGGATTTTGCAGTATCCTTCCCCTGCCATGCCCACCAAGCCACGCCCACAGAACCAGTAGGGAAAAATTTTGAATTTCACCCCTGCTCCATCCCCAGTGTTGATTATGATTCAGCTGAGAGCGGGGACGATGCCATCTTGTCCTTCACCTCAGGCAACAAAATGCCTTGTGTTTGCCCTGTTTAAAAATTGTGCTTTGTAAAGAAATGTTGATATGGTTTTTCCTTTTGAAATTAAGTATGTGGTACTAAAAAGGTTTTCAATATAGATGTGAAAAAGGAACACGGTGTAATCGAGAACAATTTTTGTATTTACTTATTTATTTTTCAAATTTATTATCAAATAATAATTCAATTATATTATATATTTAAATAATAAATACATTCCATTTCCATTCATTTCTTCTTTTACATTCTTTTACATACTCCTCTTCTGAAAAATAAAGGCATTTTTCCACATGCTGTGCCAAATAGGGTAGTAATACTAAATTAAATGACTAAGAAGATATTTGATGCTGAAAGCTCTATGATAGAAATAATGACAAGAACTACCATGTTGTTTTTATTCCTCACAATCCTGTACTTTACAAAACGTACAGTTAAGTAAGGCATTCACTGAAATGGTAATGAAGTGTAGCCAAAATACAGATAATTATTTTAATTAATGGTAATGATTTTAACGGTTGAACATTTAAACTAATTAATTATGATTGATTGCTTATTCTTAATCAAGGAATATGATTCAAAATTCTAATTGAAAAACTGAGAGTGGTGAGTACTAAATTGACTGTGATATATTCCTGTTCAGAGAACTGATATTTCTTTGGATGTAAGATATTTTAAAATAAAATTTATTGATATTGCTAGACAGCATACAGTATATAAGTATTTTCATTTCTATTTGTTGGCCATTAATAAGTGTTGGAATTCCATAATTTGCAGCAAGAATATTTAACCTTGCTTCACCCCTTGCCAACCTTATTCTGAAAGAGATTGTGAAATGGCAAAGATTGTGAAAAGCTATCATAGGGCATCTTAACAACACCACAACCCAAGAACATTTTCTTCAAAAACCTATCTCTATAAAATAAAGTTATGTGTATGTGCGTGCGTGCGTGCGTGCGCGCGCGCGCACACACACACACACACACACACACACACACACACAGAGTATATTAATTATCATGCAATCCATTTTGGTGTGAATCAATATAAAGAGTGATCAAAATATTTGCACAAAAAAGTCACAACTTGCTTAGCAATAACTACTCATAAAACAAAACAGTGAAGATGAATAAAGATGCAATATTTATTTGAGAATATATTTCTTAAAACTTAGTCAGACCTTCTGGGTAAACATGGATAGACATGGGATAGATGAGGTGTGATTGTTGAACCCAGTATGTTTGTATGCATGTGTGTATGTGTAGATAGATAGATAGATAGATAGATAGATAGATAGATAGATAGATAGATAGATAGATAGATAGATAGATAGATAGATAGATAGATAGATAGATAGATAGATAGATAGATAGATAGATAGATAGATAGATAGATAGATAGATAGATAGATAGATAGATAGATAGATAGATGATATGGATATACAGTGTATAGAGATTCAGAAAGTGTTCAGACCCCCTTCAAAAATTCACTTTTGTCAATTTTGTTATGCTGCAGCCTGATTCTACAAATGTTGAAATTGATTTAATAAATTTACAGACATTTCTAAACATCTAACATTCTAAACAGTAGTAACTGTGAGAGGGATCTTGGAGTCCTAGTGGACAATCACTTAAATATGAGCCAGGAGTGTGCAGCAGCTGCCAAAAAAGTCAACACAGTTCTAGGCTGCATTAACAGAAGGATAGAATCAAGATCACGTGAAGTGTTAATACCACTTTACAAAGCCTTGGTAAGGCCACACTTGGAATACTGCATTCAGTTTTGGTCACCACGACATAAAAAAGATGTGGAGACTCTATAAAGAGTGCAGAGAAGAGCAACAAAGATGATTAGGGGACTGGAGGCTAAAACATATGAAGAACGATTGCAGGAACTGGGTATGTCTAGTTTAATGAAAAGAAGGACTAGGGGAGACATGATAGCAGTGTTCCAATATCTCAGGGGTTGCCACAAAGAAGAGGGAGTCAAACTATTCTCCAAAGCACCTGAGGGTAGGACAAGAAGCAATGGGTGGAAACTAATTGTTCTGTCCCCACGGGTATGCCCCCAAAATAAGATGCACAAGAAGGAATTGGAAACAATATTGTTTTACTGCAAATAAATTCTTAGCCAGAGTTGAGTCTTTTGAAAAGAATATCATTCATTCACAAAGTCTTTCCAGTATTTGGCTGGAGTCTGAGAGAGCAATTAAGGAGCCTTATCTCACCTCATGGAGGTTTTGGCGGAAATCCAAACTCTCATTAATCACAGGAAAAGTGTTAACTGTTGATAATCCAAGCTGCAGATACAAGAACAAAATGCTGAAACCACAGAACGGGGTTGTTCTCTGCAACGAAGCCCCTCGTGACAGACCCTTAAATACCCTCAGGGCGTGGTCAAGCCCTGCATTACTACTCGCGATGAAGCCTCCTCCTGATTAGCCATTCATGTCTCTTTGAGAACCTGCGTGCTCTGGCATGCAGAAGAGCCTCCTCCTCTTCTCCTGAATCACTAATCTCAGGAGATGCATCAGGTTCTAATTGTTCGCCAGCCTCTGACCCCACGTCCTCTTCACGCTCCATCTCTGGTGCCAGGAACACCGGTCTTCTGTACTGCACCCTCACTACCTCTGAATCCTCGGGATCGGCTGCTAATTGCCCTGGACTTGACCTGGCCACAACACTAATCAAGGAGAGAAGCAACTTAGAACTAAGGAGAAATTTCCTGACAGCTAGAACAATTAATCAGTGGAACAGCTTGCCTCCAGAAGTTGTGAATGCTCCAACACTGGAAGTTTTTAAGAAGATGTTGGATAACCATTTGCCTGAAGTGGTGTAGGGTTTCCTGCCTAAGCAGGGGGTTGGACTAGAAGACCTCCAAGGTCCCTTCCACTCTGTTATTCTATTCTATTCTATTCTATTCTATTCTATTCTATTCTATTCTATTCTATTCTATTCTATTCTATTCTATTCTATCTGTTTTCACTTTGTCATTATGGGGTACTGAGTGTAGATTAAAGGGGGGAAATTTATTTCAAAATCTGTAGAATCAGGCTGCAGCATAACAAAATTGACAAAAGTGAACTTTTGAACGGGGTCTGAATACTTTCTGAATGCACTATATATGATATAAATATAGATATAAATATAGATATAGATATAGATATAGATATAGATATAGATATAGATATAGATATAGATATAGATATAGATATAGATATAGATATAGATACAGGTAGTCCTCTACTTATGACCAGCATTGAGCCCAACATTTCCATTGCTAAATAAAACATTTGTTAAGTGAATTTTGTCCCATTTTATAACCTTTCTTGCCACAGTTGTTACTGTATATGAATCACTGCAGTTGGTAAGTTAGTGATGCAGCTGTTAAGTGTATCTGGCTTCCCCATTGATTTTGCTTGTGAGAAGGTCACAAAAGGGGATCACATGACCCTGGGACATTGCAACCGTCATAAATATGAGCCAGTTGCCAAGAGTCTGAATTGTGATCACGTGTGGCGATGCTGCAAGTGTGAAAAATGGTCATATGTCACTTTTTTCAGTGCTGTTGTAACTTTGAACAGTAACTAAACAAGCTGTTGTAAGTTGAAGTCTAGATAGATAGAGAGATAGAGATACAGATAGAGATAGAGATAGAGATATACAGTATAGATGTATAGATATATAGATATATAGATGTTATACATATAGATATGTATGTGTTTGGTTTGTATTTCATTGCAGTCCAAAAGATATTCGGGAGTTAATATGTGTCAACAAAAATATAATATTCAAAGTAAAAAGATATTTTTTATATTCCCATTATAAACCCATTAGCGCAATGACTTTCTGGAGGACAACAGATTTTCATCATGAATATTTACTACACAACCAAAAACTTTTGCATCCAAATTAAGCATCAGTTCATTTGTGAAAGCATCAGACAAATAAACAGACTTCAGAAAGTTTGTCATTGTAGCAACTACATCACCAAAAACATTTAAACCCATGTGTTTCTAGTCCTGTTTTTTTTATAGCCAGGAAGATTAGATGAACAGGACACTCAGTCCTGTTGCTGTCTACTTCCTTATTAAGTTGCAATATTTAAAAGCAATCAAATATTAATGATGTAACCATCGGTTAACGTATCAAGAACTGGTATTCTTATCTGACTCCTCAAAAATATAGTCTGTTTGAATATCTTCCAACCACCCTAAGAACGACTAGAATAGAATGTTAGGGTAAAACTAATTCACTGTCACACAGTGATTATTGCCTGTTACATGTATATGCAGGGAGATGCATCCCTATCTAATATAATGGTTTATTCCTGAGCACGTGATTGATATGTTCTAGTACGCATGTGCACATTCCATTCTCCGTTCATTCCTTCTGTTCCTAGCTTCTATCAAAGCAAGACCTATTTCTTCATATCAGCAATGTAGACTAATGAGGATTTATTGTTTTGTATCGAAATAAATATTTTTACTTAGACTTTTAAACTGCGGTTTCTTTTTCTAATGTCTGATGTCCGGGAAAAGATCTATTTTCTCCTTTGTGAGATAAACTTCGCCTCTCGTCATTCACGTTAACAGGGAGAAATGCCCCCCAATTATTATAGTAAAAAGATGAATTTTAAAAAATAATAAAGAGAGCACAAAGTAGAAATTATAAATAAAAGGGTTATATTGCGAATATGGATCTTTTTGAAATCCAGGGCTGCTGCTTAACTAAATCCAGCCTATGAACTATCTAATTAGAACTGATGTGCTTATTTAGTTTCCAATTCATCACAGGTGTGTCCACGTTAATGTGACGACAAAAGTAAATTACCAGTATTTGGCAATCTCACTTAATGTCATTCACATCATTAGTTCAAACTTCAAAATGCATTTTTTTTAAAAAAAATCGTTCTTAGGTAACAAAGCAGCTCCCATCTAACAGACATTCTCATTGATCACAGTGGCAAAATGTCTTTCTATACAGTGCTACATAAAGCAATTTGCCACAAGAATAATTGACGGACACTCCTTATATCATGTTGCCAGTTAAATGTGTCCTTAGGCAAACTGTTGTTGGAGAGACTGACACCCACTTTCCTCTGAGTAAGATCATTTGGGAGTGGCTGTTTAGATTGGCCTACCTTGTCCCTGCTCCTTGAAGGAATATCTCATAAAAATTTCAGATCATTTAATTATAACCATCTTTTGCAATTACACTTCAGAGAGTTTCCTCCTGCCACTTTTCATTTGCTTCCTAACCCCCTTGTGGTTTTTTGAGCTTTCTTCAGAATCAGAAAGAATCTTGGTGCTTTGTTCATAATCTTACTAACATTATAGCCACACATTAAATCAAGAAATATCATGTAAGACTGAGAGTGAGTATGTATGCAAATGCATATGTGCATGTCTGACATATACACACACGCGCGCACACACACACAAATTAGAAAGATTAAGATTTATATAAATGGTATAACAGAGCACAACTAACACCAGCTGTCTTGTAAGGCATTTGTTTAAGTTGGGGTTGGCATAGAAATAATGTTCACAGAATTAAATTAAGGATTGTACAAAACCTCACTTTTGCTGAAAGCTAATGCTGATGCAAAGGTTAATTTGAAACCTACATCTTGTTCCACTGGTAGACCATAAAGGTCCAGGTAGGATTACATGTTCCTATAGCCTTATAGGATTCCTATAGCCTTATAGGAACACCTTTCAGAGATTTTTCCTTACCTAAACAGAGAAACAGAATGACCACTGACAGATTGCTGTTGTTTTGGTTTCAAAATTAAGGAAGAAAATATTTTATTACAGAAGAAAAATGTGTAGCAAGACAAATATAGATGCTTTTCATTTAACATAGGATGCTTTGAGTGACAATATTTGTGATTGAACTGCCATTCTTTAAGAATCTACAGTATATACAGTATATATAAGCGAATACCACTCACGCCGTAATCACGAAATCTCCAGAACCGTAAAGCCTACAAACTTGAAATTTGCCACGTATGTTCCTCTTGGCTTCTAGGTACTCACTAAGAAAGGATTTTTCGAAATGACCATCAGAGGGGGTCATGCGCAAATGCGTGGGAGGCGGGGTGATTAGGATGAAAAAATACCCAGGCAGCGCTGCGTCATCAGCTAGTATTCTAATATTTTCACTATTGTTTCCCTGGCTTAATGCAACATACTGTAACGAAATACCGGTTTTTCCATCATATTCTTCATCAGTTGTCCTTGTGCTTTATGTATAATAAGAGCAAAGCATGACTATATTGGAATTGTATTCTCTGATATCTTCACCTTCTGATAAATTGAGCATAATGCTTGGAATCATGATGATGTAATATTTGAAAACACCAATGTTTACCTTTGCTAGAATAAAATTATTCCATGATCATCAATATTCATTGCAAAGACTTGGAAGATCCAAGTACCCTATCCAAATGATGGGAGATTCTGCATTCAATTCCAGTTTATGTGGTGGCAATCGAGATAATTTAGTTGAATTCAGGAATTCTGTTGGAAAATGAGAAGCATTAGCTCCTTTGCTGACAGCATTGAAAAGACAATATTTTTCCATCATTCTAGGGAAGTATCTAATGCATGTGAAATTGATTTTTCTTGTAATTTCATTGAGATGAACCAAGATATAAGGACATGTTAAAACAAATTTGCAGTATTCAAGGTCTCTTCAGTGTTACAAAGAGCATTTCACCCAATGGCTATCTTGGCTATCTTGATGGCTATCTTGAATCTTCAATGTGCTTTCCTGTCATTGGTATCAATGTTACTGCCTTAGCAGATGATGTGGTTTTTCAGGGAATAGGAATGCACAACAATGAGGGCAGACTTTGGCCATGGCACCAAGATCAGCAAAAAATACTACATTGTGCAACTCATGAATTTGGCCGTGCTGTTTCTCTGTTGAGATTTTGTTGTTAATGGCAAATATTGTCATATTATAGAGCTCTCATTGCTATTAGTCTTAATTACATATTGTCTAGTTGATATTCTCTTTCCTCTTCCAACTTTTTTTCTCCTAATTTTGTATTTTTCATAATTCTGGAGATGTGCAGCCCTTCATTCCTTTGATTCTTCATCTTTCCTCCTCTTTGCCACATTCTGATGATGTTTGGTGTCATCTCTTGACCATGATGTCCCCATTCTCTTCTCATGTGATATAATTATGCTAACAGTATTTTTATTTAATTTAATTTTTTACCACAACGTTGTACATTGCCAGTCTCACCTCAGAAGAGTTTGGAATCCCTGCCAACTCCTCCTCTGAGTTGTAGTAAACTATCAGAGATAGAATAAAAATAGGATCACATGATCTCCTGAGGGCTAGGACAGGATTTATCTACCTGATCTCTGGTGGCTGAAGGAGGAGCTGGTTTGCACTCAGGTTCAAAGTAGGAAGCATGGCTAATGCTTCCAAAGAGATCCAATTTCTACCCTATCTGCAGTCACAGCACTTCACTTGGTGACTTTCAGTCTAACCTACCTAAAAGGGCTATTTTAAAGAACTATAGGAGAAAGGAACTCTGTGTGTACATTGAGTTCCTGAACAAAGATGGGGTATAGATACATGTGCATGTTTGTGTGCCAGAGAAGGGTAGATAAAGCAATAAATATATCCATGCCTTTCTTCATGTGCCTTAAAGTTGGTACTTCTTTAGGAAATACCGTATTTTTCGGAGTATAAGATGCACCTTTTTACCCCCCAAAAGAGGGTGAAAACTTGGGTGCGTCTTATACACCGAATGTAGCCCCAGCCACCCCCACCCTTTGGCCTCTGTCTTCCAGCAATTTACCTGTTTGCAGCAAAGAAGGAAGAGCCTGTAAAGCCAAGCAAGTCATTAGCAGCTTCCCGACCTACAGCTGATTTGCCACATGCTAAAATGAAAGTGAAACTAGCTTGCAAAGAGGCAAATAGCTGGGAGAGACACACAGATTTTTATTTTCTGCTGAACTGGATGCAAGGGGGTAAGTGAATAATTATAAATGTCTGTAGAATGTTCAAATTATTAGACTTTATTATTGTTCTATAGCTAGGGGTCTCCAACCTTGGCAATTTTAAGACTTGTGGACTTCAACTCCCAGAATTCCACAGCCAGCTTTGTTAGCTTTGCTGGCTGTGGAATTCTGGGAGTTGAAGTCCACAAGTCTTAAAGTTGCGAAGGTTGGAGACCTCTAGACAACTTAACAAAATAAAGAAGCTTTTTAAAATAAATGTTTGCTCTGAAGAGGCCCAGTGCTATTGTATCTTCTTTTAAATAATAGAGAATAATGTATACTTCCAGAAATTTTAATTAATTTTAACAGCTCTGTACAAGTATAATCTGAAATGTAACAGTGTCCTGTTTAGTATTAGAGTTAAATCCTGACTTACCTTGGAATAGATCTATTTAAATAATTGGGAGGAGTTAGTGTGACTACATTTAAGAAAACTTTCTGGCATAATGTACATTTCTCCAATTCTTTGCTATTTCTATGGGTCAGGCACACATGCACAGAAATACACAGCAAACAATGTATATCATCTGTGCTGTTTGCTGTTTGGCAAATTGCTTGGAGGCAGAGGCCTTTTTCCCTTGTTTTCCTCCCCCAAAACTAAGGTGCGTCTTATACTCCAGTGCATCTTATACTCTGAAAAATACGGTACATGATGAGTCCATTCCTTGCTGCTGAGTAGGGGAGGAAGTACGGATTGTGGGATTGGCTGGGAAACTGACAAATGTTGAAAATGAAGATCATGTGACCACAGCAGTAGCAGTCAGTAGCACTGAAGCAACCACAGCTTCTTCAAATTTCACTCCTTTACAAGTCAGGGGTCCCAGATTTTGGACACATTCTGTAAATTAGCCTATTTGAGGAAGCTTAGTTCAAAAATTGTTGCCCCATGATGCACCATTTGTCCAAGTAAAGGTCATGAAAATTTTCATGGTACATAGATCGTAAGACAACAAGAGTAGAAATGGATATAATGGCCTGGCCAGCATGTGTTATTTCTATCCTAGAGTGTATTAATAGGTCTTAAATATGCCCTGTTTTGTTCTGTCCAGAGCTGGATGGCACTTAATAGATTCATAGGCACCCTTGGGCAATTCTGCATTTTCCATCACTGTATTTAGGCTTGTATCTCTGAACATCCTTGCTAGGGGACAGGAAATATGTTTTCAATGACAACAAACACAATGAATTGGACAACCAAGCAAGCAGAAGGTGGAAGAAAGATTCCCACTACTACTAGCATTGACAGGCCACTGATTAGGGATTAAGTTTTCTCCAATACTGTCTCCACCCAACCACGGAATGTCGTTTTGAAGAATCATTTGCAGTAAATGAACGGAGAGGACCGATGAGGCCAGGAAATGGGTAGAAAATAATGGGGGGAAAGTGGGTAATCTGATGAGGATAATAACCTCTTCAAACTAGTGTCCTATTGCATTAGGTTTCCCATGAAATTATTTAAAACAGCAGGGATTCAAACATCCCTAGAGCATTAACCTCTAGCTTGTGCTTATTGAAGGGAATCAGGAGGATATTTATGAGCTTGTGCACCAAGGGAACCTGATGTCCCAGCCTGTGTCAGATAGAGTCATGGGATTTTGGGATATTATCTCCCATTGATTGAGAACAGAATTCCAGTTGCTCCTTAACACAGCAGAGTCAAAAGCTCATCTCTCAGTTCAGTGCTTTAGGCAGGCTGCCAGCCATCCCTCACTGCTTTGTTCTTTTTCCTGCTTGCTCATCTAAGGTTTTTCTTGTATGCTCTCTCATTCTGATAAAGGAGTGATTTAATTGCAAGCAGGTTGTAATGTCTCTGGTGTACCAAGGCTATACTGCAGGTTGGACAGTGGGCTATGGCATTTTTGTGTGCAATTAAAACAAGATTGGTTCTGTACAAATGTATTAAATATATATAAACAATGGCAATAGCCTAGAAGTGATTTTTATTTTTACTCTATAGTTTGCTGCTTCTTCAGATTTGAAAAGCATTATCTTCGGAAAACCTCATCATGATATTTAGAAAGCCTCAGATGATATTTTTCTATCCAAGGCAGGAAAAAAAAGACATAAAAATACAACATGATGGTGGGTTTTTTTTCTGTCACTATAATATTATAAGATGTCAAGGATGCGAATTACCACTCTGGGGTATCGCAAAGGTGCTTTTTCAAGAGGCAACTGGACTTTCTGGATTTTCTCTGAAGATGTTTCGCTTCTCATCCAAGAAGCTTCTTCAGCTCTGGCTGGATTTTGGGGAATGGAAGGATTTATACTCCTTGCAGACAGTTGGTCATTTGCATTCTGTTAGCAAGTCCTTAAAGTCACCTGGAGGTTTATCTGTGTCATCAAGGTCACCTGAGTGGTGCAAATGGCTGTGAAGCCTTCTTGGAAATGTTGAAAGGACTCTGTTGATGACACAGATAAACCTCCAGGTGACCTTAACGACTTGCTAAAAGAATGCAAATGACCAGCTGTCTACAAGGAGTATAAATCCTTCCATTCCCCACTATCCAGTCAGAGCTGAAGAAGCTTCTTAGATGAGCAGTGAAATGTCTTCAAAGAAAAACCAGAAAATCCAGTTGCCTCTTGAAAAAGCACCTTTGGAAAAACTATGACCCGGATGACTGAGAATCTCCATAGACACTCTGGGGTATCCACACCTCCTCTTTCCCAACAACAGTAGTTGGGTCTGCCCACTTAGGAACCCCCTGAATCAGAGTCTCCCTAACCCTCATAAGTGATTGATGGTATTGAATACTGCCAGGAAAAATCAGGACAAGGCAGGGTGCACTAAATTCTGTCATATGTCTTCCACAAAGTAAACCACTGGGGTTTCAGTCCCACAGAAAGGCCATAACTCAAACTGGAGGGAAACTAGACAAGCATTCCACTTGCACATGAGCCAAAAGGAAATAAAAACACAGACTTCACAACCAGACAAACAGCAGCTTCAAATATTAGGGAACAGTTAAGCAGTAATTCACTTCTGTGCTTGTTCTATGAAATGCATGCATACCCTAAATGTCCTGGTTAAACTTCTAGCAACGAATCTTGTTGTTTTGTTTAAAATATGTATAAAAGCTACAAAGGGGAGAACTCAAGTGCATTAGATAACGTGGAGATAATCATTTTTAAAATTGCCTAAACACACATTACATTCTTTTTATGGTTGAAAGAACTTCACTTTATTACCAGGTTTACAGTTTTTTATATTTATTGATAAGATGCTAAACAATCTTGAATTAGGATATCTGACAGATTGCATCCTTGCTGCCTAAATGCTATGATCATCATTAGAGGCCCAGATTGTGCCAGATGCAGAGATTCACTAGGTGTCAACACTGAAAAGGGCCTTTTCTTTTTTGGCACCCTCTACCTGGAAAACCATCTGTGTGAGATAAAACATGCATGCAGCCTGAGAACATTTTTAACCTGCAATTTTGCATTTGAGAATGCAAAGTTGTTTTATTTATTGACTTAATTTATTCTATGTAATTTGTTAAAAGCAATGCCTTTTTTTATATATATAAAAGACTGCCCAGGTTCAAATCCCAGTAAGGGTATGGCTATCTGATGAGAGCAAAATAGCTCAAAATAGATCTATAATAGTCTCCCTTCATTTTCATTTATCAGCTATATATATATATATATATATATATATATATATATATATATATATATATATATATATATATATATATATATATATATATATATATATATATATATATATCTGATAGATAGATAGATATATATAGATATATATATAGATATATATATCTGATATATATATATATATATCTGATATATATATATATATATCTGATAGATATATATATATCTGATAGATAGATATATATCTGATAGATATATGATATATATATGTATATATATGTATATATATATATATGTATATATATATGTATATATATATATATATATGTTTTCTGAGGTTTTCGCGGGTGTTTGTATGTAGGTCTTTGGTTATTCGGGTTTTCTCCCGCGTGGAATTGGAAGTGTCTTGGCGACGTTTCGATGAAGTCTCATTCATCATCTTCAGGCTGGTGTCTTCTGCTTCCTGCTTCTAGGAGCAATGTGAGATTGCTGCTGTTTCTTCCTTTTAACTGCCAGTGGAGGTTTGAACTGATAGGATGGGAGCTTGGCTGTGTTCTGATTGGTTGGAGGTGTGTTCTGATTGGTTGGGGGCTTGGCTGTGCTCTGATTGGCTGGGGGTGTTCTTAGGTTAGTCTGACTTGCAGGGGCATTTGAGCTGGTGAGCTGCATTGCTGCTGTTTGGCTTCTGGTTCTTGGTTGTACCACATCTTCATGGAGGGTGTCAGTTTGCTTCATGTGTGGATTGGAGGGGTTTAAAGTGGCACTGATGCAGCTGTAGTATGGCTTCTGGTTTGTGGTCGTGCCTCATTGGTGTGGGTTTGGGTTTGCTTATTGCGTGGATGTGTGGTGGTGACATCCTGTGTGGTTTTCGTGAGTGTGGGTCTGGTGTCATTCTTTGTGTTAGGGACTCGTTTGTCAATAAGGGCGGGTTTCCAAATGGCTGGTAGGCGGGAGGTGTCATCTCGTTTATTCATGCTGTGTGGGCGTTTTTCTATCTCAATGGCTTCTCTGATTATTCTGTTGTTAAAGTGTTCAATTTGTTCAATGCAGCTCACCAGCTCAAATGCCCCTGCAAGTCAGACTAACCTAAGAACACCCCCAGCCAATCAGAGCACAGCCAAGCCCCCAACCAATCAGAACACACCTCCAACCAATCAGAACACAGCCAAGCTCCCATCCTATCAGTTCAAACCTCCACTGGCAGTTAAAAGGAAGAAACAGCAGCAATCTCACATTGCTCCTAGAAGCAGGAAGCAGAAGACACCAGCCTGAAGATGATGAATGAGACTTCATCGAAACGTCGCAAAGACACTTCCAATTTCACGCGGGAGAAAACCCGAATACCCAAAAACCTACATACAAACACCCGCGAAAACCTCAGAAAACAAATATATATATATATATATATATATATATATATATATATATATATATATATATATATATATATATATATATATATATATATATATATATATATATGGAGTGCCCAGTGTAAGAGAAAAAAATATATACATTATTTAAATAAGTGAACTCTGAAGATAAAATGCTGTCTTTCAAAGGCATTCTAGCCAATTTTGCCGCATAAAAGACTTTGTTTTTGCATATTACCAGTAAGAGCATTTGAAAGGAAGAGAGCCAGGGTGGACCCTCCCTAACCTTTCATAATAGATTTGTGCTTCAGTCTGGCAAGATTAATGCCTGGTGCAAGGAACCAAGAAAAACACAAGAGGTTACTTCAGAGTAATTTCTTTATTGTTGCTCGCCTATAGATAGGAATCTTGCCAGACTAAAGCAAAACTTTGCATAGCGTATTTTTCGGAGTATAGGAGTATATAACCTTAGTTAGTATAGGAGTATATAACCTTAGTTTCTGTTAATATTTTTTCTAATGCTACATTGATTTGGGTTCAGATCAATCATGCCCCCACTGAAATCAGTTTCTCCTATTGATTGCTGCAGGGGTACTTTAAAATGGGCCTGTCTGAATCAAACCCATTATCATAATCTCTGCTATTCCTCATATATGTTCTGATTAATTTATTCCAGCTTCATAAAAGGGCAAGAGACACTGGAATGTATCAATTTGCAATGGTCAATTTAATTTTATTATGGATGGGCTAAGTTAGGTCTATATTTAAAAATGTATATGTATGAAAAACCTATAAAATCACAATGCTGTTGAAGTGTAAATATAGGAAAGGAAGTGGGGAAGAAAAAAAAGCATCATAATTTAGAACACATAAATCAGAGACATTGCGTTTGACTTTCTTTTCAAAGCCATCAAATGTAAGAGGCAATTTGAAAGTTCATGGTAACAAAATGAAAAAGAAATTGCCAAACAGTTATCTTGGGATAAAAACGATGCAATAATTGAAGAAATAAAAGAAGACAAATTATACCTTTTTGTCTCAGCCTTTTTACTCAGCATCAATAGACTCCTCTATCAGACATTCCTCCTTAATAATTATCTTTGAGGTGCATCAATAAAAAGGAGATGTGATCAGTATCTTACAGGTAAAAGCCCATTTGTTCTACATTTTTAATGGAAGCAAATGAAAGCAAACCAAATGAACAGGTGAGACTCAACAGGAGTGTCCAAAACAAAAGGTAGATTTTGATGGTGGTGGTTTTCTTCATTTGTTCACAACTCATCTTTCAGAACCCATTCATCCTTCACTCTACCTCTTCTTGTTTCATCTATAAGTATCCTATCTGCCCTGTATTCAAACATAACTTTTAAATTTTTCAGGTCCAGTTCCCCCACTGAAGATCATACATAGATCATAAATAGCTTGATCCTTGGTGGATTCACATGTCTGGAAGGAATAGGCTACTTTCACTCATATGATTTAATAGCAACCGGGGGGGGGGGCTGTTCAAAGCAAGCAAGTTGGCAGATGTGTTGTGATGCAAATCTAGTCTGTCACCCTATCTTAACAGACCCCTGCAAATGCCATTGGTAGTAGCCATTGATTAATTATCCATCTCTGCTCCAAGGAGCCTTTACTATAGTATAAGTGAAGCTAATATAACAACTTTTTGGTTAACAGGCCCAGCAAAATGTTGATATTTTCTATTATGTGTTCCTCGTTATCAGTAATTCAATGGGAATGCATGTAGTTTATGTGTGCGAAGCATCCGGATGTATGTTACATTTCCAAATCAAAATCAAAGTTGCATTACGCAAGCATGCTCTATGCACCCATAGATGATATAAAATAGTTATATAATAGTTATATAATATAACTAGCGTACCCGGCCACGCGTTGCTGTGGTTCAGTCTGCTTAAATGGGAAAGAAAGAAAAGAGAAAGAGCACATTTCTAATATGTTTAATGTCACAATGCTTGTGGGTATACAATATTTTTTGTTGTTCCATTGTCTGTGCAGATATAGAGATTGTCTGGTTTGCCAACTCTAGAACACGCAACATATAATTGTCCATGTGAGAAGCAATCTGTGTCTAGATCTAAACCACACAATTCTAAAGATTGGCCTTGAGCTTTGTTGATGGTGATTGCGAATGCCAATCTAATTGGAAATCAGCAGGCATGTCATGGTGGGTGGTATTATTCAGGCAACCTTATGCTCATTATCATCTCAGAATTATGGTTAACATTGATGTCAATTTTCCCCCCTTTATTTTGGAGGTTTAAATTGTGTCTAAACCTCTGCTATCTTATCCCTTTATTTCTCTGAGGTACTTGCCAGGGTCATGCGATGGGGGGCTGGTCAGCCTTCTCTCAGCAAGCATGTCATGGTGGGTGGCAGTGGTGGGTTCCTACAGGTGCGGTCCACTCTATAGCACCGGTAGCGGCCTGCTGGTGACGTCACAGTACCGGTGCGGTCGGTTGCCGGTGCCTGGGCGCCACCATTTTTTTTAAAAAAAATATTTTTTAATTTTTAAAAACATTTTCTTCTGCGCATGCCCAGAAATCTGACAATTAAGTCTTTCCCCATCCCTTCGCTTGAAAATAATAAGCTCGCATTTGACACTTTTCCTTCGCTTTTGCCTAAAGCTTCCCAAAGTGGGCATTTTCCAAAAGCTTAACCTTTTTTACTGTTAATTTTATACAGTTTTATACTGTTATTCTTTAGATGAAAACATTGAGACTGTTAAAAGATACTGTTCTTTTAACAGTCCTCAATATTTTCATCTAAGGAATCCATGACTGAAACCAAAAATGCTGTATGAGACTTGCTTGTCTTTTAACTATAGCATTTTCTGCATATAAAGGTTGCTGTGTTGCCATGGTGTAACACACACTTTGTATGCAAAGCTTTCCATGTAAGGTATAAAATAGCAAAAATAGTAGTAACATCTCTCTGAAATAACTAATATATGACCGGTAAGCCACGCCCACCCGGTCACATGGCTGGCAAGCCACACCCACAAAATAAGCCACACCCACAGAGTGGTAGTAAAAAAATTAGGAACCCGCCCCTGGTGGGTGATATTATTCAGGCAACCTTATGCTCATTAACATTTCAGAATTATGGTTAACATTGATGTCAATTTCCCCCCTTTATTTTTGGAGGTTTAAACTGTGTTTAAACCTCTGCTATCTTGTCCCTTTATTTCTCTGAGGTACTCGCCAGGGTCACGTGATGGGGGGGTCTGCCTCCTCTCCGCAGGCATGTCATGGTTTCCCCATTAAAAGCCTCTGCTATTCTATTCCCTTATTTCCCTCAGCTTGGCTCAGAAACGTTGGAAGGGAATAGTCAATTAGTACAGCATGTGTCCAGCAGAGGGCGCTGGTTTTCAACAAAGTCATGTTTTACCTGTTTTTCAAGAAAATCATGTTTTACCTGTCACAGGTGTGACATCTATATAATATAGGTATATAAAAACACTCTCGTATTCGAATGCAACGTTGTGTCAAAATTTCAAAGCAATCGATGAAGTACTTTCGGAGATCTTAGATCATTCCCAAACGAACAGTTACATTTTTATTTATATATAGAACAACCTGCCTCTGAAACTATAATTAGTAAGTGATAAACTTACTAATTTTCTCTGTGGGAAACATCCTTTCGAGACACCAGCATCATTAAGAGTCTCAATTAGGTCCTATATAGCATATCAATAGCTCCGAAGTAGCTTTAGATCTATAGGTTGGCACATACCTACAAGTACCGTATTTTTCGGAGTATAAGACGCACCTTAGTTTTTGGGGAGGAAAATAGGGGAAAAGCCTACCAGGTATTCATCTGGCTAGCATCCTTAATCTGGTCAGCTTCAGCACATTATTTTATCCCCTGGTTAGGACTTAAAAAAACCTTCTTCTGAGAGAATAACAATGAAAGAACCTGCAAGCCAGTAAGAGCTGGGAAGATAGTTAGCACCTGGTTAGGCTAGAAAAAAACTTATTTGGAGCAGCTTCAGCACATTATTTTATCCCTGGTTAGGACTTAAAAAAACCTTCTGAGAGAATAACAATGAAAGAGCCTGCAAGCCGGTAAGAGCTGGGAAGATAGTTAGCACCTGGTTAGGGCTAAAAAAAACAACTTCTTTGGAGCAAGTAGAGCAATGAAAAAAAACCCTGCAAAGACTTAGGGCTGGAAAACATTCTTCTGAGAGAGTAACAATGAAAGAGCCTGCAAGGTAAGAGCTGGAAAGATCTGTTAGCACCTAGTTAGGGCTGGGAAAAAAGCTACATTCGAAGTATAAGACGCACCCAAATTTTCAGCCACTTTTAGGGAGGAAAAAGGTGTGTCTTATACTTCGAAAAATAGGGTACTTTTGTGCTATGTGAACTACTTGGCTCCCCCCTGTGCCATTTCCCTTTACCTTCTCTTTGATGGTAAGGATATCACCTTCGATCCCTCTCTTCTTTGCCCCACTTATTGCTCTTACCTTCTAACAATCTCACAAGAATGAGGTCTGTTTTCAACAGACAGAAAATGCTTTTTTTAAAAAAAAATAAGCCTTTTTAAGAGAGGGAGAAACAAGGGGTTATGTTAAATTCTTCACTTTTCAAGTACTTGAGTATAATCTCATCAAAATCAACCTGTGCAACTTTCTCCACACCTATTTCCTATTGAATGGCTTTATTTTAAGAGTTCACATCGAATGTATCTGGGAAACGTGTTGCCTCACTGAGGATTTGTGTTCCTGTTCATCTAGAAATACCTTAATTGGCCATTTAAAAAAAAGCTAGCTGGTTGTGAACAGATTATATAGCAATAGCACTATAGCAATAGCACTTAGACTTATATACCGCTTAATAGTGCTTTACAGCCCTCTCTAAGCGGTTTACAGAGTTCAGCATATTGCCCCCAACAATCTGGGTCCTCATTTTACTGACCTCAGAAGAATGGAAGGCTGAGTCAACCCTGAGCCGGTGAGATTTGAACAGCTGAACTGCAGCTAGTAGACAACTGAAGTAGCCTGCAGTGCTGCAGTCTAACCACTGCGCCACCTCGGACCACTGGAGAAATGATGTTGCAATGCATTCGTTAAATGAGGACATCTTCAGAAATACCCATTCTTTCCAAGCACATTGAAGCTTTACTCACTCCCATTCTTTATGCTAAAATTAAGAAAAGGCTTAAAGGACCAAGGACATATTTGTCATAGACACTGTGCAAGGACTACATTCAAAAAAGCAAATGAGGCCAAAAGTAAAAAAGCGAATAGATAAACTCTAAAACATACATATACTTTACCTTTAATCTTATATGAATTAAATGAAATCACATTATATTAGCAAGGATTAATGTGATTTTGTCATATCGTTTGCAGTTTTTTTTCCTCCTTTCATCACATTAACAATTACAATTTGTAAGCAATATTTTTGGAGCTCTACGGGCTGGAGTCAAAGCTGTTAAGGCCAGATGCACCTTCACCACCTAGAAAAAGAGTAAAATCTGGAAATAACATTGATTACATTGGCAATAACACCTTGCAGTATTTGGAATTTTCAGAAAATTACATTCACAATTTCTATTTTGTTTGCCATTCAGTTCATATTAGAACTGAGACCACTGGAGAAATATTGAACTCCACGAGAAAGTATAATCTTCGTGTATTCTTACTGGCCAGGTAGATGTATATGGAAGGAGATGGGATTTTAGGACCCCAAACCATTTCAGCTTTAAAGGTCATAACCAGCAACATGAATGGCACCTGGAATTGAAGTGATAACTAGTACAACTGAAATAAGAAGTCGACTTGCTAAGATGTGAGTTTTGAAAGACCTTATTTATTAATTATTATTTATTTACTTTATTTATTTATTATTTTTACAAATAACTCAAAGCAGTGAACATATCCAATATACTTTTTGCTTCCTATTTTCCCCGCAACAACAGCTCTGTGGGGTGAGTGGGGCTGAGAGAAAGTGACTGACCCAAGGACACCCAGCTGGTTTTGATGGCTATAAGGCAGGACTTGAACTCACAGTCTCCTGCTTTCTATCCTGGTGACTTAACTACTAGGTCAAACTGGGTCTCTGTTGCCTGGTCTTCTGTTTGGTTGATTTCCACCTGGCATAAGAAAATGAGAAGTTAGGGATGTAACTAACAAAGGCTGGTACAGGTAAAGTGTCTTTAGACCTTCCAGTTTCAAGCTGTACTTGTAGAGTTTAGCTTTCGGTAAGTTATATTTTGCTGCTATTTGAAGTGCATTTTATGGGCATTTGTCTTAAATATCAATTGAATGCTTCATCTTAATGTATATTTATAAATGCTATGTGTTTATGGATTATTAAAGTTCTTGTTAAGTACTATGCCCAGAGGTGGGTTCCTTCCGGTTCGGACCAATTCGTCCGAACCGGTAGTGACCCGCTGGTGACGTCACAATGACATCACCGAACTGGATCGGTCGGTGCCGGTCCATGGGCAGCGCCATCTTTTTTTTAAAAAATTGATTTTTTCCCCCGATTTTTTTTCTTCTGCGCATACGCAGAAGCCGAGCTTCCAGCCCTGTGCATGCGTCGCCAATTTGTTTTTGGCTTTTTTTATTTTTAAGGGGGGCTTTGCATGTGCGTGCACCCACGAGGCACAGCCACACGGTGCGGGAGGAAGCGAAGCAGCAGCAAGGTAAGTTGGAACCCACCCCTGACTATGCCCATTGTCAATCTTGTGAACCATTTTAATGACCCCAGTTATCATGCAAAACAGACTATAAAGACAAGATATTGGTTTACAAGGCAGTTCACTACAGCCAATTCAATAAGTGGTAAGTCCCTAAATAATAGTTTTTAATTGAGGTTTTTAGAAGGATTCAGAGGTCTCCAACTTTGGAGGCTAATTCTGAAAACATTGTAGAAACTCTCACTAAATGATACTGGGACAAGAAAATGACAGTCATGGACAATATACTAAATTACAAAACACCATTTTAACAGATAGCTACAGAGCACTCTCCCCTCCCAGGGTCTAAATTCATCCCAAGTCACACTTCATCTCCCTACCATTAAAAGTTCAGTCCCAGGGTTATGACAGGAAGATATTTTTATTTTTTATAAAAATAAAAATATTTTATATTTTTATTTATTTATTATTTTATTTAGTGTTCTTCTATGCCGCCCTACTGCCTGAGGACTCAGGGCGGCGTACAACATTTTAAATACACCATATATACCATAAATATTATCACTGGGTATAGACAGAAAGCATATAGATGAGGAGTATGAATGAATCAGAGTTAACATCAATCATAGGCTATAGCAGGGCTGTCAAACTTCCGGTCTGCGGGCCAGATGCGTCACATGCTGGCCACGCCCATGCCCGGTTTAGCGAAGGGGGGGAAAGTCCTGATACGTCACATGATGATGTAAGTTTGACACCCCTGGGCTATAGCATAAATACACCCCATTTCAAGCTTTGGGAAGGGTTGCATTTTCAGGTGTGTGTGTGCTTGTGCGTGCGTGCATGTGCACATGTGTGTGTATGTATAGCATGCATTTGTGTATGATGATTGTGCTTTTGTAAAAGAATACAAACTAAATATAATTCTAATAAATATATCTGGTAAATAATGATGATGGTATCCATATTTCTTTGTTTAATTCTGAGTTTCTTGCAAGACCTTCTTGAAGTTTGGCTGTAATGGATCATTACGTCCATAATGTGCTCAGTGTTGGGAGTGAATTTAGAACAGTTTTTAGGTTGCATACTGTTTTCTTCCAGATAATTTACTGGATTAAAATTAGCAGTGTGAAAAGCTGTAGAGAAATATAAATGCCTGCCAAATCAAAGAAATAATCACATTTTTATGAATATTTAATATCATAGTCATGGCAAATAAGGCAAGTAATTAGTACTTACCATATATTTGCAAAGTATTATTTTATGTAAATGCTACATTCTACTAGTTTGATATGAATTATTCATTGTATTTCCCAACACTGACACAAACCAGTAAACATTTAAATCTATGTGTTATTCTTTTCTTGTCTTTAATGATATTGTGTAGACTGAATTTTGGAGAGAAGATTATTGTTTGTTTTTCCAAATGGGATAGAAACAAGAAGGTCATTTAAAGTCACCTACTGTATTGTACATCACTGTAAAAAAGTAAGTTAAGATGCTAATGTACAAGACACATGTTCTTTCATGTGTACTGATGAAGAGGTATTAGCTATGTCTCAACTTCTAAAGACAACTCTGGAATTATTTGTAATGGCACCTGGGAAGGGTTGCTTATCAAAATAATTCCTCTTAAAAGATCTGGAATCATGTTTCAGAAATACCATTTCACAGACCCTCCCAAATACTGACAGTAAATTAATGATAATGAGGCCAACTTATTACAATGGGTAGGAAAAGTGACTCAGCCCATCAGAACCTCCATGTGCATGGTAAGAGCATTTCCACTTCCCATCCCTCAAATCCTTTCAACTGAAGCCAACTTGAAGTTCCTTTAACTTCTGTTCATCTTCAATCCCTGAAAAATCTATAAAACCTTCAACCAATCACTAAAAAAGGGGAAAGTAGCTTTCAGTGCCATCTAAAGCCCCAAAAATCTTCTCACCTCTTTGTACATGGAACAGCTTGCTAGCATGCCCATATCTATGTTTGGATATTGCATCCATTTGTCTGCCATTTGGGAGTGAATTTGAATATTACTAACAGTAAGACTTGTTAAAACCACTCAGCCATCTTCCCTCCACTGCATTCAATAGTTCCTTTTGGGAACCGTTGATATGCTCTTATATGCCCTTATACTTATCCATTGCTTTAGTTGTGGTTCTGTGTTGTTGGGACAAATAGAAAACAGACATAATCAAAACAAGGCTTGCAGATAGATACCAGGACAGGATGGTGAAGCTCACAAGGATAGAGAGGGATATATTAATGCTTGTGTTGGGTGAAGGAGTCAAAGAGAGGCACCAATGGGGAAACAGTCCATCCACATGTTCCTCAGAGTTTCATTGCTGAAATAATGTAAACTAAATTAAATAAAGTAAAATGAAGCAGCTTTGATCTTGCACATCAATTGTAGCAGAGCCAAAACCAAAACCAGATCAGTTTACAATTCAGCATAGATTTAGTGCCAGTTTTGAAACAGCACAGAACTGCATTGTTTGATCTTGGGCTCAGGTTGGAGTTTAGCTCCTTGATAAACATTGATATTGTTGCAGATGGAGAAAATAATTCTTACTCACAATTAACTACCCTAATTATATCTTGGATTCCAAAAGAAAGTTAACCAAAACTAGCCAAAAGAATCCAGCAACTTATCTGAATCAGTAGCATTATTAAGTTAACTGATACTGGGGAAAATTGTATGTTTGTCCAATTCTTTCCTGTATTATTATCTTTTAGCTCTTGATTCACCTATTTTTACTATTTGTTATGGGGGAAAGTATCTTTAAAATGATAGAAAAATGCAGTCTTTCTGAAGGTTTCTGATATAAATATGTTGTTAGGAGACAAGAGACAGCCCAAGCCTCACAAAATTAGAAGAGAGCTCAAGATCAGAGCAATGGGATCAATGGGAAAGATGTTACCACCACACTATTTGAATTTTCAGTAACAGTACATTGTGAGCATCAAACAACGGAAAGAAAATGATACAGTGAAGACATTAAGAAAATGTACCTTTTAAAGCAAACGATTCAGTGGATAATGCATAATTATTCTAATATATTAATTGGGTTTGGTACCTTGCTTCTTTTATAGCCTATGACAGCTTTCTGGTCCACCACCCTACTGATTTTTCTACTGGTTCTATGAAAGCATCTATATATTCAAATTGGAACATAAAAGCAATAAATTATGGAATTAGAAATGTTCTAATAACGAAATAAGACTTTAAGAAATCTTTTCTATTTTCTAGACTGCATTACTACAAAATTCGTGTTCTGGATGTCTATCTCAACTGCAGCTAAGGAAAAATAGTGTACCAAATTTTTAGTAAATACAATTCAAGAGGAAATATAGGGAGTTACTAGGGACAATCCCCAAATGTTTATTTTTCACTGTAATATTTTAAGCCAAGATGTCTCTTCAGGTAGATTCATCCTGATCTCCACCTGGTATTTCTCTAGCCAGATGGAACTGTAGATTATTTAAAATCTTGGATTTTCATTAACAGTTGCATTTAAGTGCTTTTAAAAAGAGTTTTCCTGGGTTACAAAGTACTATACTAAAGTATGATGTCAAAGAATGAAAGGGATGTATAGAGTAGTGTTGCAACATGATCTTTGAAGTCTCTATCTATTGAAAAGTATATCTATCTGGGATACACACACATCTGTATGTTCTGATTAAGTTATTTTACATATGAGACACTATTCATAGATCAAATTAAGGTTTTAATGGAAAGATTGAGGTTCAGCCAAATTCTGCTTTAGAATTAATTTTCCTGGAAATTAAATTCAAATTGTCTGGGTTTTTTGAGCCCTTAGTTATTTTATGCTTTTGTTTTTGTTCCAAAAAGCAATTGTAAATTAATAGCCTAATAGTCCAAGAAATTAATCTGCAAAGTTAGACATATTCTTGAAAGAAAGATTATCTAAGGGAAGTTTATCTGTAAACTGGAAAAAAACACAAATAAAGCTATTCTTTTTTTTTTAATAGAAAAATGCACTGAGTTGAAGTGGAAATGTCATGCACACTGATTGAACATTATTTTTGCAACTGCCATCTTGTCTCATAATTATACCAATATGTTCATAATCATCTAATACTTTACCAGACAGGAGATAACAGGCATTCACAAGCATATTTGGTGTGAATCTTTTCCCCCAAAAAAACACTTTAGACTCCCTGTGAGTTAACTGATCAGAAAAGTTTTTATTTTGTTTACAGTTTTCCAGATATGGTTTATTTTAGTAATAGTAAGAATATTACTGATCTGGAACATAAATCAGTCATTAGATCTGAGAAAATTACTATGAACATAAAACTGAATGATGAACATCAGAAAATACTAGATGAGATAAAAGATTTATCTAGTCTAAGATCAAGGCACTTAGGTTGGCCAGCCAGAATACTTCTAAGATATTTATTGGTATGCCATGAAATCAATAGTTACCTCCTAAAGTTTCTCTATCTAACTGGCATTTAAAAGGCCACTATTTTTGAACCATTCATGGTTAAAAGCTGCTCATGCATCCTATAAAAATCCATCTAATCCCTCTTTTAGAGTTAGACCATTTAAATCAGAAAGTTACAAGACAGATCTTCACCTCAAGTATATCTTATGATTGACAGAAAGGATGGATATAGGTTTCCATATTAAAGTATCACTAAATCAAGGTATTACAATAAAAACTCTCAGAAATTAGCATGCAGCCCTTCATTAAATACCTCCAGCATCTCCAAGCCAAACTATTTCTCTTAATTTTCCAGTGAGATGTCCTTTTTTTTTAGCAATAGCACTTAGACTTATATACCGCTTCATAGTGCTTTACAGCTCTCTCTAAGCGGTTTACAGAGTTCAGCATATTGCCCCCAACAATCTGGGTCCTCATTTTACCGTAAAAGAAAAAAATGGCAAACCAAATCCTATGAGTAAAAAAAAACTGAGTAAGGTTTAGTCTGCAGAAAAGCAAACAGTAGTCTTTAGATATCTAAAGGGTTGTCAGAGAGAGAGAGAATAGATGTGTCCTTTTATCCTGGACAGCAGGACTAGATTAAATGGATTTAAAATACAGGAAAATTTGTTGAGATTAATTATTAGGATACATTTCCTGACAGTGAAAACTTTATCCAGTGAGGTAGGTCACCTGATGAAGTAGCATGTCCCCTTTACTAGAGACTTTTAATAGACTGAATGGCCATCTTCCAAAATTCTGCACCAAGCATGGGATTGAACTAGACAATAAAACCTTCCAGCTCTAAAATTCTGAGATGATTTTATAATGTTATGATACTGAAATTATATCCCAATCTATTCTTCCCATGCATTTTTTTTTTGAGGAACATATGATGCCTGGCTTTTCCCTAGCCCTATCCAATTCCATCTCATTATTCCCTAACCTTATTATTATTTATTTATTTATTTATTTATTTATTTATTTATTTATTTATTTATCAAACATGTACAAGATAGCAGGTATAGGTATAAACATAAACAAAGGAAGTAAGTACAGATGAATGGGGACAGTAGGCATGCTGGTGCGCTTATGCACGCCCCCTTTACGGACCTCTTAGGAATGGGGTGAGGTCCACGGTAGACAGTTTGAGGTTGAAGCTGTGAGGATTTGAGGATATAACAACGGAGTCAGGTAGAGTCATGTGAAATGATGAATATTATCATGTGAAATGATGAATTCATGTGAAGTGATGAATATTATCACAAAAAGATTAAAACTGATACGTATTTGCCTGTCGCAATGGTTTAAAGCAGCGGTTCTCAACCTGGGGGTCGCAACTCTTTGGGAGTCAAACGACCTTTTCACAGGGGTCAGGAGACTTCGCCCGGACACCGCCATTTGGGTTCTTTTACCCTCTGCGCATGCCCAGAATGCTTTGTGCATGCACAGAGGGTAAAAGAACCCAAATGGTGGTGGGGTGGGGATCACGGCAGCATGCGTGGCGGCAGGATGGGGCGCGGTGGGGGCGCGGGGCGGGGCACGGGTCGTGGCATTAGGAAGGTTGAGAACCACTGGTTTAAAGGAATACAATTGCCTCTTTTTACCCTGTATACCTCACTTCATTGGTAAAAGTACTTTTGAACTATATATCCTATATGCATATATTAGCAATATATTTATTTTTCTCTAGTTTTGGCAGAAGATTTGGAGAAGGAGCGGTCTGCCTTTATCCACCTCCATTTTGGACTGCATGACCTGTTGGTAAGAGAGGGCAACACTCTGAAAAGGAATAGCAAAACAAATCAATCATTAAAATTGCAACAATCATGGTACAAACAAGTCGGCCATGCTTTCTATGACTGCCATAAGGCTTGTATTGGCACAGCATAGTTCCAGAAGTAGGCAAAAAGGGGACAGAAAGGAGAGAAGAAATCACTTTATTTCCACTCTGATGCAGAAAGATATAAATACAAGCAAGAGGGGGTTAATCTAATCCTTTTCTGAGGCACTGAATCAGAGAACAAGACAAAAACAAATCTGTGATCTGGAACTTCCTGAGCACCCACTCAGGGTGGATTAATGAGGACTACACGGCTGTGAAATTATGTGCCCTCTGAGTCAGGAAAATAGTCCTAGTGGTGCATGACCTTGAAATGAGGGGAAGCAAACTTCACCTGATCCACAATTACAAAGAGCCAGGAGGAGGGGAAGGGGGTCTGGGACGAACATATTAAGAGCTTAGAAAAATGTTCTAAATATGAAAGCAACCAAACACTTAACAATCCGTCAGCTTGTGAAACTAACGAAGAGGCTTTTCAAAGATACCAGCAATTGAACCAAAGCATTAAAAAGAAAGTCAGTCCCCTTTATTTACAAGATGTGGATTTTGGTAGCTGTTGTCAGGGACTTAGCAATGTTTGCCTCTGTTCAATTTTCTCCCTTCAATGAAAAATTGTTGTGAGATGATTTCCAGCCTTAGCTGCTTTACATGACAGTATTATCAAGGATTCATCAAGAGGCCATCTGTCGAATTTATGAAAAAAAATGCATACACACACACACCACCACCACCATCACAGATGAAAAGGAAAGAGCAAGACAGAGATTGGTGGTCCTGGGGAAAGATAGATGTGGCAGCATGTGCTTGACTGTGAAAATCACAGCATTTAAATACTGTGAAATAAATTATTCTGCTTGAAAATTAGTGATGCTGCCCCCATTTATATTCTTTTACTCTAAGAACATAATCAAATACATTGCATTCTCATGACTATTTCATTCCTAATGAAAAACTGACATGGGGAATAAGATAGATCCTTAAATTTAATAAGCTTTGCAAGGCACATTTTGGAAATAAACAACTTTTTAAAAAGGGTACTTACTTATAGGGAAAAAAATGGTACTTTCTTATTATGCAAGTAAATATGTATCAAACAGAGTGATATAGCCATTTGTTTAGATATATTGGGTGAATTTTATTTAAATTATATATCAGTTTAACATTTGTTATTTTAATATTGATTTATTCTTACTCTAATGCATCTGGCATGAACAATTTATGACTCCCTTAAAGGTATATTTTTATCTTGCATATAAAACAACAAAACTTTCTTATCCTCAGTTCCTATTCTATAATAATTTTGTACTTCCTACATTTTAGGAAAGCAGTGAGCTTAAAACAAACTAGACATAGATTATGGATTCACATGAACAATATAACTAAGCTGATGCTGGCTTGAATAAAACAGAATTCTTCACTGACTTCAGTTCTATATCATGGGAAAGAGCAGTATTTTAACAGAGGAGGGTAGCTATCTTCTCACTGAGCCCTTGTCATAATCTCTCCTGTTAAGGGAAGAAAAATGTAAGACAGGGTTTATATTTTGGAACCATCCATAGCCACTCACTAGGTTATTTATTCGAAGTCTGGAATTGGCAGCCTATGACCATAGGCTGCAAGCAGACTCCAAATACTTATAATGGTATCCAATTGCATTGCTGAATTTCATTGCCATTTTTTAAAAAAACATCGTCGCTATTATTTATCACCATATTTGTAATGAAAAAACACAAGCAAAGGAAAAAAAGATACTAAAAATAGAAAAGCTTAAAGTCAGAAAGAAAGTGGAATTCTGAATTTATCCACTGTGTGAACTTAAGACCACCTATAAAGCCCATCCAGCACAGCAATTTATCTTCCATTTATCTGGAGGAAACAGGTATGGGGCAATAGGACTGCATTCATACAGTTTGTTTATTTATTTATTTATTTATTTATTTATTTATTTATTTATTTATTTATTTTATTTATTTAGTGACATTTATATACCGCCTCACAGTGCAAGCACTCTCTAAGCGGTTTACACCAGTAAGCAATGTATATTTATATTGCCCCCAACAATCTGGGTCCTCATTTTACCTACCTCGGAAGGATGGAAGGCTGAGTCAACCTTGAGCCGGTGAGATTTGAACCGCTGACCTGCGGATCAGTGTCAGCTAAAGTGGCCTGCAGTACCTGCCTCTAACCGCTGCGCCACCTCGGCTCTTATTTCTTGGTTCTTCTATGCCGCCCTACTCCCGAGGGACTCAGGGCGGCATACAGCAATGTATAAGAACACCAGATAATAAATAGCAATTAAAACCAAGTTAAAAAGTTAAAAACATTAAACATTGAACAGTTAAAAATATTCACCATCAAACATACTGGGGGAGAGCTCAGATTGAACTAGTTTCAACCCCCTACCTGCAGGAAGAGCCATGTCTTGACGGCTTTTCGGAAGGCCAGCAGGGTGGGGATGGTTTGGGTCTCCGGGGGAAGTTGGTTCCAGAGCACGGGGCCCCCCACAGAGAAGGCCCTCCCCCTAGGGCCCGCCAGCCGACATTGTTTGGCTGACGGGACCTGGAGGAGGCCCACTCTGTGGGCCCTAACCGGTCAAAGGGAAGTATGAGGCAGAATGCGGTCCCGAAGGTAACCTGGTCCTAAGCCATGAAGGGCTTTAAAGATGATGATCAACACCTTGAATTGTACCCGGAGACCGATGGGCAGCCAATGCAGCTGGTGGAGTATAGGTGTAACGTGGGTGTACCTTGGCACACCCACCACAGCACGCACAGCCGCATTTTGCACCAACTGAAGTCTCCGAATACTCTTCAAGGGTAGCCCCATGTAGAGCGCATTGCAATAGTCCAAACGGGAGGTGACAAGGGCATGAGTAGAGACCATGAGTAGAGCCTCCTTCTCCAAGTATGGCCGCAATTGGTGCACCAGGTGAACCTGTGCAAAAGCCCCCCTAGCCACAGCAGTAAGATGCTGGTCTAATTTTAGTTGTGGATCTAAGAGGACCCCCAAATTGCGGACCTGCTCCGAGGGAGTTAATTTCCCTCCCTCGAGAACCAAGGAGGGACAGTTGTCATGGTCCTTAGGAGGCAATATCCAAAGCCACTCAGTCTTGTCGGGGTTGAGTCTGAGTCTGTTCCTCCCCATCCAGGTCCTAACATCGTCCAGGCACCGGCACATTACATCAGCTGCCTCACTGAATTGAGACGGGGTGGTGATGTACAGCTGGGTGTCATCAGCGTACTGATGAAAATTCACCCCGTGTCTACGGATGATCTCCCCCAGCGGTTTCATGTAAATGTTAAACAGTTCTCTGGTTTTAATCAAAAACCTAAGTTTGGGCTTGACACAGCCACGTTTTTTTAAATATATTCATTTTCTAGAAGAAGTCATTACTATATGTTGGGAGAAAAGTTTGAAATATTTAAATATTCATATTTTTTTCTTACCTGAACCAAGCATACCACTCATCTAACTAAAACATGAATTGTAAGTTTTCCAGTGTCGCTTGGTATACTGGCATATACATACACATGTATATGTGGCATATACATGTGGCATACACATTTAATAAATAAATAAATAATAAACATCTTTAATTTGATCAAAGCTTTCAAAGCTGAATTGAAAGATAGCGATGACAACCAAATATTGGCAGGAAAAGCATTTTACTTCCATTTATTAGTAAACAAACAGATGAGGCTTAATCTGCGCTAGAGCAAACCATTCCTTTTTATCATCAGAATTTTCACCCAGATCATGAGATGACAATTAGAAAGGCCTCTTGAAGAACTGGGTAATCGAGACTTTTTAAATTCAGATTTAAATTTAAATACAGTCTGGGCATGGAACAAGAACCTGTTATGCCCAAGGGTGAGTCTTAAATGGGGGAGTGACACAGGTGCCTACATATGGGCACCTGAAGCTTTGATAAAAATTAAAGATGTTTATTATCTATTTCTAAGCCGGAATGTTTTTCCAGTACTTTGACTTTTAACAAAAGTTTTAGCATTACAGTATATTTGCTAGGAGAAATAGAGCTATTTTTATTCTCTCTCTCTCTCTCTCTCTCTCTCTCTCTCTCTCTCTCTCTCTCTCTCTCTCTCTCTCTCTCTCTCTCTCTCTCTCTCTCTCTCTCTCTCTCTCTCTCTCTCTCCCTCCCTCCCTCCCTCCCTCCCTCTCCCTCCCTCTCCCTCCCCCCCTCTCTCTCTCCCTCCCTCCCTCCCTCTCCCTCCCTCTCCCTCCCTCTCCCTCCCCCCCCTCTCTCTCTCCCTCCCTCCCTCCCTCTCCCTCCCTCTCCCTCCCTCTCTCTCTCTCTCTCTCTCTCTCCCTCCCTCTCCCTCCCTCTCCCTCCCCCTCTCTCCCTCTCTCTCTCTCTCCTTCCCCTCTCCCCCTCCCTCCCCCCTCCCACTCCCTCCCTCCCTCTCCCACTCCCTCTCCCACTCCCTCTCCCTCCCTCTCCCTCCCCCCCTCTCTCTCTCAACTTTTACAGTGTGCCTCAGAAACAATGCTGTGGGAGGAAGAGAAAGCAAGAAAAATGTAAATAAATCACAGTAAGAAAAGATTGCAAAATGTCATTGTCAGAAAACAAATAGTCCAATGGCTCAGAGTTTGTTTAGGTGTTCCATACTTAAGACTAGTCCAAGTCTGGGAAGGAGAGAGCTCTTGAAAACAGCCTGGATATTTAAGGGAATAAAAAGATGCTGACAAAACACCGAGCATATGACAAAAAAATACCAACTTGTGTTACACTTCCTAGATTTCAACACTTTCCAAAAATACACTTTAGCTTCCAGCATAAGATCTTATTTCAATGGATAGGAAGTTGACTAGTCACCAGCAAGATTTTGCCTGCATCGGGGTAATTCTTGCTGAAGTGATTATTCAGAATAAGAATAATAGAGAAGAGATTTTTAGGGTTATAAGGGGGACTATTCCTCTACAAATACCTAAAACACCAGCAAATTAAAAGTAATTATTGTGTTGCTGTGGGTGTTGCATGTGAGGTATGAATGAGAATTGAGAGCAACAAATTGCCCAACAGAGATTTATTTGTTTGTTTGTTTTATTTTATTTATTTATTTTTTTATTTATTTTGTCAAGTACGTGTTAGTAATATACATAGATATAAACATTGTTTATGTACATAAGATGGGTACTGATAAGAGGGAACATTAGGACAGGGACGGTAGGCACGCTGGTGCACTTATGCACGCCCCTTACTAAATTTTATTTATTAAATTTATTAATTAATTTTATTATTAAATTTATATGCCACCCATCTCCTATAAGACAACTCTGGATGGCTTAAAAGATAAAAAATAAAACAAAAATTTAAAAACTATATAAAAACTAGGACCAAGGAAATAGATGACACAGGGTGAGATCTTTGTACCCTATCAATATCTCCAGCGGTGAGCGCCCCCTTCAGGCTCCCAGACCAACTGGCAAAACCAAGTTTTGATACTCCCCCAGAAGGTCAAGAGCAATTCTCACTTCCAGTGATGGAGTGTTCCACAGGGTCGGAGTCACAATAAAAAGAGCTCTTCTCCACCCAGCAGAATTCCTTAGAAGATAGGGTCCACAGCTAAGCTCTCATGCCATCCCAAATCTCCCTTCAACCCCACCCATCAGTTGCAGTAGAGATCTGTCCTCCCCAATATTTTTCCTTGGGGGTGTCAGGCTAGATCTCTGATGGCGAACCTATGGCACGCGAACCATAGGTGGTACACAGAGCCCTCTCTGTGGGCACGCGCGCCATTGCTCCAGCTCAGCCAGCTGGTCATTGGGTTTCCGGTGCTCTGGCGCACACACCTTTCAGTCTGGGCACTCTGTGCCAAAAAGATTCGCCATCAGTGGGCTAGATCTTCCTCCTACTGATACCTTCTGAATCCACATCTGGCTTTGGGTTGGACCAAAGCTACAGATGATGAACTACAGATATCCATAAACTTTGAATAATACAATTCCAGCACTTATTCTTATAATCAACTGGAGGAACATAAAATAATTTTTGCTAGTAGATACTAACCTATATTGACCAGTCCTTCCCTTTCTCCACCCACCCAAAAATGGGAGGACAATAAAACCCATTCTAGTAGTCCTAGTATTCAAAATCAGAAAATCTTTTTTCTTACCCAATCAAGAAAGCAATGTGATTGAAAAACAATATCAGCAAGTTGCTGATGTTGTTGATAGCTAACTGCACATGTTGATCCTGGGCTACCAGATGTTGTTGTCAAGCCTTATCGTGCTGTGCAGAAGCTGTGTGAGTCTGGATGAGAAAGAACAGATTCGAACTCAATCCTGACTAGACTGTTTGGCTATGGGTATTTAGACAATATAAATATGATGAATGAATGAATGAATGAATGAATGAATGAATGAATGAATGAATGAATGAATGAATGACCAGAGATGATCCAACTGTGACCTTTGATGGGGATACCAATCTTTTGGGACTGGTAGGCAAATTGGGAGTCTTTTTTATCTTCTTGGACACAATTCCTGCTTGACTAAATAGCAGCTGCAGCCAGAAAAACTTTTGCACAAAGTCATCTAGTGAACTAATTTTGCCCATATCTGGACTTTAGGATAGTCACTCATCCTTTGGTCACCTCACATTTGGATATTCCAGTGAATTTTACATGGGGTTACCCTTGAATACTGTTTAAAAACTGCAGCTGGCTCAAAATGCAGCAGCACAGGCAGTTATAGACATATCACAATATGTCCACATAACACCCTTGCTCCATGAGCTGCACTAGTTACCAATTGGCTTCTGGGTGCAATTCAAGGTGCCGATCCTCACCTACAAAGTTTTTCATAACATAGTGCCTGATTACTTGAGGGACTGCTTGTCTTCCATAATTTCTGCCCATCCTGATTGTGCTAATAAATTTTAGTTTCAAGACAGAAATCATTGGTAGGATTTGGGAAGGGTGTGTTACATATAAATAAACAAAACTGGCACACCAGCTCTGTGATAGGTTAATGTATTTGGTTTACTTAATTCCCCTACCCATCCATAAAATAAAATACAGATCCTGCTTCTTCTGCTGTCATGTTCCAATTACATTATTTGCAATTCTCTGAGTCTGACTTTAAAAAAAAGAGTCCACAAAGATCAATTGCCCCATTCTGTAATAACTTTATACAAGAACACCATGCATTATTACTCTGTTTCTATTTCATACATCTGTTTTTATTCCATACATTTTTATAGAACAAGAGCTTTTCCAACAAACTATACAGGATTTGCAATGCCAATAAAAGTATTTCTCATGAAGGAAGGAAGGAACAGAAAGCTGAATTTGTTAAAACAAGAGGATATATTCTTTTTTGATATATATTATTTTGTTTCTGTATTTTAATTTAGTTGAGAAAGAAGTGACTTGGGAGCCTTATAGAAGTAATGGAATGGAATACAGTTACTGCAAGATACAAACAGAAAAGTGATTGAAACATAACAATCAGCAGAACAGACATCCGAGTTAAAAGAATTTAATAGTAATAATATTACATTCTTCAAACAGTAAAAACAAATTGTCAGACAATTCAGTTCAGGTATTATTAATATAATTAAGCGGCATCAATAAGCAAATGCCTGAAAGAAGAATTTTATTTGCTACTATGTTTTCTAAATAAATCCTGCAATAATTATGACTAATATTAAAAGATGGTTGTCATCAGATATTCTGTTATGTTTCAATTGTTTGTTTTTACTGCAAACATTATGTCCTGGCAGATCTATTACTCTAACACAAGTAATGCTTTATGAGCTCATGTACCATTTTGGGTAGTTTCCAGATGATAAATGAGCTTCTCAGTCTTTATTTTCATTTTCAGACTGCAGTTGCTAGCATAAAGAATTAGTTATTCAGAAAGCAAATTTTCTAACACATTTTATTCAAATAAAAATATTTCTACATTATTTATGTATGAATTGGAAAATCAGACATTTTTCCTTGAATCGCATTATCTTATGCAAAAGTGAATATAAAAATGAACACACGGAGGTATTGTAATGACTATTTTTCAGATGCATATTAATAAAGGTCGCATGAACAACAATCCATGTAGTTCTTTCAATAGTTAAAAAAAAAGACAGAGGTAATGTTAAGATAGGATAATATTTTTCATCCATTCAGCTGATTTACCAGGACCAATTTAATTTTGAACATATTTTTCTATATTCAACCATTTTCTACATTTTAGAAATTCAATTCAGTAATGGACATAATTATTTAGACTGCAGTCATTTACACAGAGACATTAGAACGTGTGTGTGATCCTATGAAATTGTTTAGAGCTTTAAATAATTTAGAGAGTAACTTGAAGGTCTGTCTTCAGCCATGTAGCTTAACCTTATATTATGATCAGCAAGCTTTCTTTGCTCACCTGCCCATGATAATAATCAAGTTGGTAGGTTTAAAGTAGATGTTAGGATAGAGACCAGGAGCGAGTTCCTCTTACCTGCCTACTGGTGTGCTGTGCGCACATCATCACATTACGCATGTGCGTGCGCTCACTATGTGCGGGCGCCCCCTCGCACGATTTTGCTTCTGAGCATGCACAGGAAGCAAAAATTGCTGAAATCTTGCAAGGGGACGCGCACATGCACGCAATTTCAGTAATTTTTTGCTTCTGCACATGCGTGGAAGCAAAAAATTGTCAAAATCTCGTGCGCGCGCGCATCCCCTCATGAGATTTTGCTTCCGTGCATGTGCAGGAAGCAAAAAATCACCAAAAATTCTTTAAAAATAATGGCGGCATGCAACGGACCAGCAAAGACGGTACTGGAGCCGTCACTCGCAAATTGTGCAATCGGCGGGCCGCTACCGGAACGACAGAGTGGACTGCACCGGTAGGAACCCACCCCTGATAGAGACTCTACAATGGTCTACTAGTCTCTATCTTTTTGTTGGAAATGTTGTCAAATGTGCTGTGAATAGAAATAAATACCTCTGATTGAAAAGTGCATCATAATAAACCAATATGTATTTGAAAATCTAACAAATTTTATAGAATACGGAACAACAGAGTTGGAAGGAACCTTGGAGGTCTTCTAGTCCCATCCCCTTCTCAAATAGGAGACCCTATATTATTACTGACAAATAGCTGTCCAAGTCTTCTTAAAAAAACTCCAGTGATGGAGCACCCTCAACTTCTGAAGGCAAGTTGTTCCACTGATTAATTGTTTTCACTGTCAGGAAATTTCTCCTTAGTTCTAGGTTGGGTGTCTCTTTGACAACTTTCCATCTGTTACTTCTTGTCTTGCCCTCAAGTGCTTTGGAGAATAGGTTGTCCCCTTCTTCTTTTTGACAGCCTCTCAAATATTGGAAGACTGCTGTCATGTCACCGTTGATCCTCCATTTCGTTAGACTATTGCATTCATTACTTTTCTTTCAGAAAGCACTTAAGGCACAGTGCAATCATTCACAACCAAAAGACACTAAAACTGACAAATGAAACAACATTACCCGTATAAATAAATGGATTTTAGCTGTATTCACAAGAACTATCAACAAAACCCTTGAAGAATCATGTGAAGGTCCTTTTGTGGATAAAGACAAGATTAGTGCAGTCAGGAACTGGACGATCTAATTAAATGGCTTAAATACACTAAATAAACTCCTGAGTTAATAACTTATAAATGCAGGTTTTCTATTTGTAAGAAATATTTAATATTAAAATTCCAGTTTCCTGCAAAGTAATTAAAGTCTTAAATCTTGATATGCTACTAATCTGAAAGGTAATAATTTAACTGGCAATGTATTTAAGTGAGGTACTCGTTATATCTGTTTTTCTTCTAAAGCAGAGGCTTGAATTGTGTGGTTATTTGTATTGAAGTAAGAAAAAAGCAAAATAATTATTCCCTAAAGAAAAGAACAGCAGGTTAAGATAGGACTGAATATAGTATTTAGAGCTTGTACATCACTCCAGGAGCAATTGAAGAATATCTCCCTTACTTTGCATTCTGCTAAGCTAAGAACTAGTTTGGTCTAGAGAGGACAAGGCACCAGTCTAGAAACCAGGCAATTGTGAGTTCTAGTCCCACTTTAGGCATATAAGCCTGCTGGATGACTTTGGGAAGTCATCTTCTCTCAATCCATGACATAAGGCTCAAGTGACAAGCAGTTCAGTCAATTCATGTCACAACCAATGGATCAATACTCGGTTGATCTGATAAAAACGAACCCTGTGCTTGTGGGAAAACACTAGGAAGAAAAAAAAAGTTGCAGTTTGCTTAAGCTGTGTACTTCAATGGCAAATAGTAACAGAAGCAAGGGAGGAGGAGCAGCCAGTCTGAGAGCAAACCCATGCGCAACAGCAATTAGTAGCTCTGCTTACTTGAGGCAGATGAACCAAAGGGGCATCTTAGATACCCACCTCAAAAAAACTACCTACTGTATTTTTCGGAGTATAAGACGCACCGGAGTATAAGACGCACCTAGATTTTAGAGGTGGAAAACAAGGAAAAAAATATTCTGAACCAAATGGTGTAGTAATATATTATTTAATAAAATACCAGTGTAACAGAATACTTTTTATAACCATGTATACTTTTTACAACAATGTACACTTTTTACAATCATGTACACTTTTTACAAACTTCAAACTTGACAGCTTTAAGACTTGTGGACTTCAACTCCCAGAATTCCTCCTCCAGTCATGCTAGCTCAGGAATGGGAGTTGAAGTTCACAAGTCTTACACTTGCCAAGTTTGAAGACCCTTGCACCCCTAACCCCTAACCCAGGGGTCTTCAAACTTGACAGCTTTAAGACTAGTGGACTTCAACTCCCAGAATTCCTCCTCCAGTCATGCTAGATGGGGTAATTAGAAGACAAAAACACCCTTGTTTTTTCGAAAAATGGCCCATTTTTTGCTCATTTTTTTGCAAAAACAGGGCATGCAGAGGGTTTGGGAAGCCTGCAGAGCACTCCTAGGGGGTGGGGAAAGGCAAAAAGTGGCCTGTTTTTCGCAAAAATGGGATGCGGGGGCAGGGCTTTGGGAGCCCAAAAAATGGCTGTATTAGGTGTATAAGACGCACCAACATTTCCACCATCTTTTGGGGGGCAAAAAGGTGCATCTTATACTCCGAAAAATACGGTATATCTGACACTGAGTAATGATCCAACAAATTATGCGGTGGATCTCATTCTATTCTTGCTTGCACCATATGTCCATAGAAAGGCATCAAGGAGGTTTGTTCTCACATTCTCCCTCCTAGCAAATGTAACTCAAAGCTCAATATGTTACTAACAGGAATTGCCAAGAAAGGCCATTTGGAATTGTGAACAACCTGGCCATTAAATGGCAGCAGTATTTTCCATAGGTACATTTTATTAGAATAATCTTTGAACTATTCCACTACATGAACTTCAATATTACTAAAATATCTTTCCATCTGTGCGAGTACAGGTTCGGGAGAACAGGCTGGCAAGAGATGGCAGGCAGTGTTATTTTAAATAGCTGTTCAACCAAATAAATACGAAGCACATAGTTCAGCATTTCAAAAATTGTAAAATAAATCATCATCAAAAGCCTTATTTTATGAATCTATAAATCTCTGGAAAATAAACGTTTTCTTCATCTTGCTGTGTTTTAATAAAGAATCCTCCCTTTTTACTCACTCAATTACAATATCACTATCAGTTCAAATTACAGGTCAGAGATACGGAGCTTAATGTATGTACAGCCAGTTCTCTCCTCCTAATAACCTGTCATTCCTGGGATTTGAATGTCAGAATGCAGCCTGCTGTGGTAATGCTCTTCGGCAGTGCTCTGATGAAAACTTTGGACAAATCATGAAGAACATTCCAGATCGAAATCATCAGAAGGTTACTGGGGAGAGCTTTTCATTCTGCTTTGACCCCTTGATCTGACAAGTGACACCTACAAAATGAACAGCCCTCCAACTTAAATTGTTTAACTGTAGCCTGATCAGTTTTATTATCTTGCTAATCCGGATATCAGCCGTTTCATCAGAATGGAAGATATGCATATCATGAATTATTTTGACACCAAGACCTTTTAATTTTTGCCAGCAATATTTCACCGCACCAATCAGGGCCTGCAGTCAGTGATGCTTCTCACCTCCTGAGATGTCAAGAGGACAGTGCACTCCTGACAGTACCAAATCATCGGGGAGCTGTAACGAGCTATTGCTGCAATTATTATTATCTCCTGTAGCCATGCATTTCATTACAGAGCAAGCAGGCAGAGGCTTCTCTCGTCTTATTGAGGAATCGCCGCTGTTTTATGTGCTGCAGGGCTCTATGGTGTAATTTCTTTTCTCCTCAGCAGACAAGGGTAGGTGAATTTCTAATAAAAAGAAAACATTGGCGAGGTGCTGTAGGAAAGGAAAAATGATCACAATACACTACATTAAGCAGCGGTGAGATTGTTTAAATGGCCCACTTCTAGTTTATGAAAGCAGTGGTTAATCAGCAATATGGTTTGCTACAGACAGAAATAAAACACAGTTTATTTTTAATATATATATATTATTCCGCATATTCCCCCTTATCTTTTGGTTTAGCTTTCTGTACTTTATACATAAAAGCCTAGAAAAACCTCTGAATATTAAAATATTCAAAATATAAAGATAAAAAGAAATTAATGTTGATTACACAAAAAGGCTGTGGAACAATTTGTTTATGGTGAGGAAGAGTGTTTATATACAGTATGTGGCCTAGAGAGACTTCCATTTCATAACCATTTCATAACCAGGCTTCCCACGAAAGCTTCACCTGACTTAGAACGCCTATTTCTGCCACAAAATATGCTCTTGCATTTTCCTCATTTCTTCAAATATCCTGAAGCCATCATATCATTCCATAATATTTGTCTATTAGAGTTTTCCCTTTCTAATTCCAAGAATCTAACCATAATATCATAAAGATTAAATAAATGGTATTGATCAGAGAAAACCAAAATATCTACTGCATTTGATTTCCAGGATGCAATATTCACTCTTCCATTGTTTCACAAAATGTTTCAACTTGGAGATCATTTCTATTTACAGAATTATAATGTACCCTACATATATATTAAAACTGTGCATGCTTCAAAAAATATTTAGAAAAAATGTTTTTCCCTCATGTGAATACAAGCATAGCATTTCCCTCTTAGAAGAAATATGTTACCATTTTAAGAGCTTCTTTAATGAATCAGTGTCCTAAAGCAGCAGCATCTTTGTTCATATTTACACAAAAGCCCACAAAAGGACATTGCTACTTAAATTAGTAGCAGAGAGGTACTGTGTTTGTTTTTATACAAGATCCAAAGATTTTTTCTGAGTTATTTTTTTAAGCATGCATGATTCTAATGTACAAGATCACAAGTGACAACTACATATATTTAATTTGGTATGTATGTTCACAGAAGCTCCTCATATATGAAGCAAAATAAACATGTATGCATTTGTAACTATTGATAATACATCTACATTTGTAATTTTCTATATGGAAGTAATACTGATATAAAAAATTCATGACATGATAATTCCCAAGTAAAAGTCTATTCAACTACTGTAAACATTGATATTTAAAATGTTGATATCTGAATACTGTCCAATGGATTATCAGAAACTTAGTGGGTTTAATTTTTATCAATTAAAGATTTTAATATTGATAAAATATAATAACCTAAAAAAAGCAACTGTCCTTTTTTTAAAAAATAATAGTATTGTATATGGTTATAACATAGTTATAACTAATTGCATATTTTTTATCTGGTACTTGATCTTTGACCAGAAATCATAATTTTCTTCCATGCATTTCAAAACAAAAACTAGATAAGTATGGATGCTCATACAATATAGCTGTATGTATGTCATTGAAAATAAATCTCTAACACAAGCACACGCAGTGCATCAGTTGTTTCAATTGATCAAACAGCTGGCTTTAGTTTACTGAGCTATTTGTATAGGATTGATCTACAGCAGACAGTGAAATAACTCTGCTTGCAAATATACATCTATTTGAAGTCAAGGTTGAAACTCCCACTGACTTTCATTGAGATGGATTGTATTCCAAATAATTGCACAAGATCATTTTTTCTCTGCAGGAGGATTTTTTTTTAACCAAATATTTATCAATCACAAAATGGTCTATTCCTAAAGTATAGAATTGAAGAACATGAAGATTCTACATATGTATCTATGAAGTAGCGGATTCAAGAAGTAAATCTCTCCCTGGGCTACATATCAACAGGATGGAAGGATTACAGTATTTACGACTCCCATATGGATTTTCTTCCCCAAAATGGAATACTAGTCAAAAGAGAGAGATGTGACAGAAAGAGATTCAGTTATCCTGCAATCTGAAATGGTCCAAGACAAGAAAAGCTTTTTCATTTTGTCCATGCTTGTAGGACAGATTAGACAACGTTTCGACATACATTTATTTTCATCTAATGCATACAGAAAACATCTCCGTGACATTTTGCATCATTAGAGAACTCAGTCTTCAAACATAACTCAATCTGGTCCACATTAGAGGTTAAATCCCAAGAGTTTGCATTGAGTTTGTTTTATTTATAACAATTTATAGAATGCTTATTTCAAACAAGGTTCTAAACAGCATACAGAATAGTACAAACATCAAAATTAAAATCAGTAACATAAAAGTTATAACATAAACCAGACAAATAATATTCATCATTATCTTGCTATTCATGATAGGACCAAGGGATGATATTGTCAATAAAAGGCTATAAATGGGGGGACCTGCCATTGTAGGTTCCTATACACCAGGGGTCCCCAAACTTGGCAACTTTAAGACTTGTGGACTTCAGAATTCTCCAGCCAGCTATGCTTTCTAACATAGCCAGTTCTTAATGGCTTTTCTCAATGCCAGTAGGGTTAATGCTGGTTTAATCCCAGATCAAGCATTCTTTCAAGAGAGACAGGCAAAAACAGAAGAGGCCTTTATGGTTGCTTCAAGTATGGGAATTCCAGACCTTCCAAGGCTTTTACACAAAAATCCGCTCCTGGTTATCCTCCCCCACCCTTTATTTTTTCATTTTACAGTATGATTTAGAGGAGGGAAAGTCTTTTGGTGCTGTCATTGCCTGGTAAGTAAAAATCAGAGATCCATGTGAAGTACTATAAAGCAACCAATTCTCAGACTCAGATATACCTTTTACATGCATGTGCATGTGATCACACTAGGGGTGGGTTCTAACTTACCTTGCCGCCGGTTCGCTTCCCCCCATGCCATGTAGCCGTGCCGCATGGGCACAGTGCTGAAAATTCACAAAAAAATGTTTAAAAAAAGCTGAAAACAAGATGGTGGCGTATGCACAGTGCCGGAAACTTGGCTTCTGCGCATGCACAGAAGAAAAAATCAGCAACCCCCCCCAACATTTTTTTCCCAAAAAAATTCCAAAAAAAAGATGGCGCCGCCCATGGACTGGTACCAACAGAACTGGCTCCATGACGTCACCAGCGGTTTGCTACTGGTTCTATAGAACCAGTGCGAACCAGGAGGAACCCACCTCTGGATCACACCCAAATATGCTCTATATTGGCTGGAAGCAGCTTTGTCACAAATATAGATATAAAAGTATTTCCCAGTGCAACCTGGAATTGCTGGGATTGACCGTAGAATCTAGACCACTTCCCCTTGATTGTCCCATGGAAGCTAAGGTAAAGGCACTTTTTTTTGTTATTTTATTCTGGTGATATGACTAATTCAGTTTTCATTATTAAAGCAACATGTTCTAGTATGTTTTTTATGTAGAGTAACAGCTGATGCTGTTTGAAAGTTTGGCACCAAAGAAACAGGACCATATTTTGCAATCACCCCCACACGCACACACACACACATAAAAAATATTTTAATAAGTTCATTGCAGAAATTGCTTGTTAAATTTCAAGTCATTTTATTTGGCAAAGACAAGCTTAACAGTGTTTTATTAGATATTCTTTAATCAAAAATTAAATGATGAATGTTATTTTTAAAATGCATGCCTTGCTTTTCCTAAATATAGTCCAAGGTGCTCACAACGTAGATAATCCCCACACCATCCAGATCAAAGCTCAAATTAAGAACCACAATATTAAAAGATAGTCTGTTATCAACTTAACAATCTTATTTGTACGTTATGACAAAAATGATGAAACATTATCCACACTGTCCTCATAAGAAGCTTTCTTTTTGCTCAGTGAATTCTACAGTGTCATGTATGAGTCTAAATATAAATAATATTTCGAATCCGTTTCTCAGTACAGTTTGATAATATACACCTCTGAACAATTCTGAAATATATCAGTGGCTATTCCTTGACAAGCTGAGCTCTTCTAGTGTTACATTGCATTATATTTTATTTATTTTATTTATTTATTTTTGTCAAGTACGTGTTGGTAATATACATAGATATAACATTGTTTATATACATATGATGAGTACTGATAAGAGGGAACATTGGGACAGGGACGGTAGGCATACTGGTGCACTTATGCACGCCCCTTACTGACCTCTTAGGAATCGGGTGAGGTCAACAGTGGACAGTCTAAGGGTAAAGTTTTGGGGGTTTGGTGACAAAACCACAATGTCAGGTAGTGAGTTCCAGGCATTTACCACTCTGTTGCTAAAGTTGTATTTTCTACAGTCAAGTTTGGAGCGGTTCACTTTGAGTTTGTATCTGTTGTGTGCTTGTGTATTGTTGTGGTTGAAGCTGAAGTAGTCATTGACAGTAAGGACGTTGTAGCAGATAATTTTATGAGGTATGGTTAGGTCGTGCCGAAGGCGACGTAGTTCTAAGCTTTCTAAGCCCAGGATTTCAAGTCTGGTTGCGTAATTTCAATTTCTCCAATTTCTCAGAATTGGGCTGTTCTAATGGACAGAATCAGCTGCAGCCTCAAGCAACTGGTTTGAGGATATTGTGGTATTATTTAATGTGCATAGTGTTTCATGCACACTCCTCTCCAGGATATCAAAGAGTGATACTGATGTAATTTGGCTTGCTATGAATTATATGCACCTTTACTTGGGGGGAAAAGCAAGAGTCTGGGTGGCGCAGTGGTTAGAATTCAATATTGCAGGCTAATTCTGCCCACAGTCTGGAATTCAGTCCTGATGGGGCTCGAAGTTGACTTAGTCTTCCGCCCTTCCAAAGTTAATAAAATGAGGACCCAGATTGTTGGAGGCAATTGCTAACATTGTAAACCACTCAGAGAGTTCTGTAAAGCACTGTGGGAAAGTTTATAAATCTAAGTGCTATTGCTATTGCTATTCTATCTACTGTATGCTAGCAAAAAAAATTGGGACAATCCTGGTTCAAGAGAAAATAAAACAAATCCATATTTTCTTACTTGACTTGTGGAAGAAATAACCATGGATTCCTGCATATTGTCACAATTCAGCTCCTAGAATCAAGATAAAGAATCTATAGAGGGTATTGGGAATGACGTTGAAGGACAGGAAGAAGAACCCTACCAAAGCAATGATCAGACAACTGGGCCATTCCAAGAAATTACTTTGAATAAATGTCTCAGACAGGTCTCTCCCTAGTTCATCTAAGTGAGGGAGGGGAAACACATTCCTATTTGCAAGGTTCTATTACTGTAGCTGTTACACTAAAAGTGGTCCTGAGCAGGGGTGGGCTGCTACAGGTTCGCCCGGGTTTGGGAGAACCTGTAGCTAATGTTATGGCCGGTTTGGAGAATCTCCAAATCCCACCCCTGGCTGGCCCCACCCACCCCACCCCTCCCACCCCACCCTGCCCCTCCCAGGAGTCTCCATGCAGCCCATTTTGGATGCGAGGTAAGTGCAGGGCCGGTGCAGAGGCTCAGAGAGGGGGGAAACGGGCCTCCCAGAAGTTCCAGAAGGCAGAGAACCCATTGCTGAAATTTTTGAAGCCCACCCCTGGTCCTGATTTATATAGCATTAGTTTCTTAGCCTGGGCTTCTTTACAGATATCACTCAATCTCTCCTCATGCAAGGCAGAACTTATCTAAGGTTGGCATTGTCCATTTCTATCTGCATGGTTCAAGGAGCTTCCAATTGCTGAAACATTTAACTTCTGGCTTAGTTTTAGATCTGAGGAAATATTACAAAAACAGTTGTGCAACCTTCCTTGTGGTTGAGATGGGAGCTCCAGTCAACACGAAACTTCCTTGAGGAGTTTCATGTTGACTGGAGCTCCCATCTCAACCACTTCCCAGTTCCTGGGATTTCCTCCTTCCAGACTGAACTTGTGCTACTGTGGTACCTCTTGATTTGCTATATCAGATATACTTGAAGAAGTGGATTTGCTAGTCCATCTATTCAACATCTCCCCCCCCAAAAAAAAATACAGAGTGGACCTGAGTATGGGAATGGGCAGGTAGAGCACTGATTAGCCTGCTAATTTTCACATTGGACCACTGGATGGCTCTTCTTCATCCATCATAGAGTATCCATGAGGATCCTTTCACTACAGCAGGAAAATGGACTAAAAGATAAAAGAAATGAGGCCAGGGCTATGTAGAAGCCCTGTTTGACATTATCTATTCTCACATGTAGCTTTAATACTCTCAAAACTTCTGAAGAGATCAGGCCTTTGCACATAAAGCTAATTTTTTGCAAGCTGGAATGATGGTACAGGATTCAGCAGGAATGAAAATCTTCATAAGTTTAGCTTTATTTATTTATCAAATATATATAGCCACCCATCTGACCCAAGGCAACTCTGATCGGTGCAAAATGATAGGTAAAAGCAAGAATAGAAAAATAAGAAATACAAATAGAATAAATCATAATAATGAATATTATTTTTAAAAAACACTGGGAATCCTATAGCTGGAGGAAATTAAAATGGTCTCCTTAACAAAGGAGCCATCTAAATATGTTTCCAGTTCCCTAGATACCCCAGGCCTGGTCACATAGCCAGGTCTTCTTTCAGAATATCAAAATGGATAGGACTAGTCTAATTTCAAGAGGAGGAATATTCCATGAGGCAGGTGCCGCAGCAGAGAAGTCACATCTCTTAGGATCCTCTAAATGTAAATCCCTAGCTGAAGATAGCTACAGCATACTTCTCTATGAGATTTGATGGGCAGGCTAATATAAACAGAGAAACATGGTCAAATAGCCCAGTCCCTACCAGTGGTGAAAATTTGCCCCCATTCACTGAACCCATAGTGATGGCCGGCAGGCCACGCCCCCGAACCTGTCCTCCGGTTGCCGCTCCTTGACAGTGGCTGGCAAAGAACCCTCTGCACATGCGCAAATGCTTCTGCACATGCGCAGAGGGTCACTTCCCCGATATGATGCAGGTGCATGGATGAGAGAAGCATGCCCGTGCGCACAAAATGCGCACTTCCTACACGATGCCAACCGGTTCTTACTAATATACATATTTTACATATAGAAAAGATAAGGAAGTCAATATCACCAGTAGAATATAGGCTGTAGTTATATACTGCAATTGCCAAAATGCTACTTGTTTATTTATAGCTTACTATTGTGTGAACCCAACTACCATGGTTTATACATTTTGTATAAATTAGGCATGGGTTGTGAAAAAGTGTGAAAAAGCTCTAGATATTAGATTAGCAAATTTTCCATAGAAATTAACTTGAAGGTGTTGGATAGGGCCTAATACAGAGGTCCCCAAACTTGGCAACTTTAAGACTTGTGGACTTCAACTCTGAATTCTGGGAGTTGAAGTCCACAAGTCTTAAAGTTGCCAAGTTTGAAGACCTCTGCCTAATAAATGGTTTTGTCATATGCTGATGACTTTCAATTCTGTTTTCTTTCTCATCATGCTGAAGTATGATGGTGCCTTCATACTGTGACAATTGAACATTCCTGGAACAAACATTGGTCATTCGGTGTATAATATGGTAACAATTATAGCCCATGTACTTTGATGAATTTGATAATCCGATGCATTTTATGAATTTAATATGCCAGTTTGCTGCAAGAATCTAGTGAACATTCAATGGATGGGATCAAATTATTGTAATGCATTGCTCCTTGGGCTGTTCTTGAAGATGATATGGAAACTTCCACTGTATGGTAATTCAATTGATTTGCCACTAATGGCTTTTGGATATCATTTGCACATAATTTTTGTCTTGAAATGTCTTCACTGGGTGACAGTATATTTTTGTACTCAATTCAGAATGTTTGATTTGACCTTTAAAATTTGAGCCTGGATCTTAAGTATCTGAACATGCCAATTTCCTGGGTCCCTTCATCACACTAAGATCTGCTAGTTCAAGATTTATTCCACATATAATCAGACAATAAACTATTTTTTTAAAAAAGGCTTAACTGTGACAGGCATGAGCATGGAAGGTGGGGAGCAAATAATGTATGTGACTCCAACATAATTCAAATGTATGAACTTACATGAGAGTCTTTTTTTTAAAAAAGTAATTTTATTAGAAGAGATTTTACATAAGTTTAAAAACTTACAGAAACATAAAAGAAAAGGTAGGAAAAAAAAGTGGAAGATAACAAAAGGGAAAGAAAAAGAAAATATATATCTAAAGTAATAACTTCTTTGCAACGGTTACAAACGTAACTGCCATCTTCACCCTTCCAAATTACATATCATTTGTGATGTGAGATCACCAGAGTATTTGTGCATGTCACCATCATTTTGGTGTCATGATAGTTTGTTATGGATACACTGGTGGTAAGCTTGTTACCATCAATAAATTCAGAAAGCATGATTCTTAATCCAGGCATTGGTAAAATGGCACAGGATATTTATAACAGTTTAACATCATCTGCATTTCTCCCAGATCCAGTCTGGTCCAAACCTATTCATACATTCTCAAATAAGAAATGTGTTAACCTTTCAGATGCCATGAAACTTTTCCTTAGTTTTATTACAAGACACTAAACTGGCTAGCCTTCATAAAACCCTATTCAAAAATATCTTTATATCATTTCTAGAGCTATTGTACAGCAAACTTTCTTCTTTTCAAACAGGTAAACCTCTAGGAAATTTAAACACTGTAAATTTTTACTATCCAGGCAGTCCATAAAATGTAATGAATAATAGAATAACAGAATAACAGAGTTTGAAAGGACCTTGGAGGTCTTCTAGTCCAGGAATCCTCAACCCTGAGCTACGGACTGCTACCGGGCCACCAAAATGGTAGGCAAGCACATGAAGCTTCATTTGTGCATGTGTGAGATTTAGGTTGTGTGCACAAAACCATTCCCCTCCCTGCCAAAATCATTGCCACTGGTCCATGGAACAAAAAAGGTTGGGACCTCTGTTCTAGTCCAACCCTCTGCTCAAGCAGGAGACTCTATACCAGTGATGGCTAACCTTTTCTGGACTGAGTGACCAAAGCGTGCACCCGAACCCCCAAAATGCAATGCGCGTGCGGCCCCATTCATGTGCCCTGACCCTGCACATGTGTGTGCCCGCCACATGCCCCCCACCCCCCCACATGTGCACGTGCCTCCCTGATGTGCCCAGCTCCATGCATGCACGCACGGGCCGCCCACATGCACCCCACCCCCACATGCATGCGCAGCAGAGACCCGAAGACCAGCTGGCTGGCGGGAGGCGTGCACACGCATGCGTGGTGGAGCTGAACTGGGGCGACGGCTCACATGCCCACAGAGAGGGCGCTGCGTGCCACCTTGGCACACGTGCCATAGGTTCACCATCATGGCCCTATACCATTTCAGACAAGTGGTTGTATCAGTGATGGAGCACCCACAACTTGTGAAGGCAATCTGTTCCACTGATTAATTTTTCTAACTGTCAGGAAATTTCTAGTTTCTAGATTGTTACTCCTTATTTCTAATTGAAACAAATTCCTTCCTGATATTTTGCAGTTCATGCATCCCTGAGGCATGACAGCACTGTATAAGGAGAGGTCAGCAATCAGCAAAGCTAATAGAGTCTGAAACACCATTACCAAAGCTTTGAACCTTTTGCCTAAACATGCAGAGACCTAAAAATAGATGGCAGATTGAATTAGATATGTTGCACTTTTCCTTTTAATATGCATAGACTCCAAGATCCAAGGTTTCCATTTGGGGACAGGGAGTCTCCGACAGCCACACTGAAAAGGTTACCACTTGGTAACTACACTGAAAAAGATCAGTTTTGTGCTTCTTCTAATGAATATACTAAGTTCTCAATTAGAAAAAAAATCTTACAATAATATTTAATGCAACATTCACATACAACCAAGGCTAAATGAAGACCACAATAAACTGCTACTAGTTTTGCAGGATGTGTTTTATAATTATCCCAAGACTGCCAGTCACTAATGTTTTATCTCACATATTGATCAGTCATTCATCTCTTTCCACTCTGTGTTAGCAATTAGTAGGCAGATGGCCCCCATTCAAAGTGCTCCATTTGCCTGAGAGTCATCAGTTGCTGACTCCTCTATTAGACAATTAAGTAGACAATTAAGTAGCGGGTACCATATAATAGATAACACAAGGAGCAGAGTGACTCTGGGCTGGGGGGGAAATAAACAAATTGTTCCCCCTGTGGTGAGCAAAGATCTTTCAATCCATAGAATCAAAAGGACATTCAAAAGTATTCAGCATGATAGAGAAAAATGCTAAATTATTTTAGTGTAGGAAGTGTGGACCTTTCATTTCAGATAAGGCCTGAACACCTTACAGGACTGAATATTATAGGGATTCAGGTCAACCAAATTATCCTGTCCTGTCCTAGCCTGTCCTTTCCTTCTATTCTTCATTTTATTAAACATATTTCTGTGCTTCCCAAAACAAAAGTTTTTTAGTAGCTGACATACAACATTTATAGAATATGCAGTTGGTCATGAATTTTCTCATGCAGTTAATTATATTGACCAGTATATCATTCACAGATCTTTGCATTCTAATTCATCCTTTGCATTTAAGGTTTGTTTGTTTGTTTGTTTACAAATTTAGTTAAGATGGCAGAACACCTTAAATAAGAGAATTCTGGGCAATGAAGTGAAAATAAAATCAATAAAAACACAGTAAGAACCACCAATTCAATACCTAGGTGAGACATCTGGATTTTTTCTCCTAACAACATAAATCAAATCGCATCAATTATGGGTCTCACTAACATCCCAGTCATAATGCTTGGGAGACAAGCCAGGTCTTTTAGGCTTTCTGGAAGGCCTGCAAAACTCAGGACTGTCCAAATCTCAAGTGTTCACCATGCATGTGTGTCAGTACAATGCACAAACTTCTTAGATGTAGACAACAGCACGTTGGCTTGCAAGGCAGTCTCTAAATTAGAGGTCCTAGCTTGCATAAAATAGGAGGTTTATAGTATACACATAGCAATGCCAATGTACTTTTGTTCCATCCTTGAAATGGGAGGAAAGTATGTCAATATAAAAAGCTCTGCCCTCAGATCATACCTTTCCCACATTTAGGCAACTAAATCAGTGCTAAGTATTGAAGTTATTAGATCAATTGTCAGATGACTAAAACTTTGTTTTTTTTTAATTCATGATTTCAAGAATCCAAGGGGAGATTGAAAAAAGCTGTTCCATAAAGTCTGACAAAGCAGGAAAAGCCATCCATGAGGAAGAGTCTCTACAGGGTGTACAGGAATTTCTAAGAAATGGAAGGATTGGTGAAGAGCAGTGGTGGGATTTAATTTTTTTTACTACCAGTTCTGTGGGCATGCTTGGTGGGCGTGGTGTGGCTTGGTGGGCATGGCTTGGTGGGCGTGGCAGAGGAAGGATACTGCAAAATCTTCATTCCCTCCCAATCAGCTGGGTCTCGGGAGGCAGAGAATAGATAGGGGCGGGGCCAGTCAGAGGTGGTATTTACCGGTTCTTTGAACTACTCAAAATTTCCACTACTACTTCTCCAGAACTGGTCAGAACCTGCTGAATCCCACCTCTGGTGAAGAGCCCTTCTTCATGTACTCCTGGTGGTTGTTTGTCTCACATCTTGCAAGTGGAGAATTAGCTGGGCACTGTTTCCTCAGCTGCTGGGTGTGAACAAGGACAAGGATTTCAAGTTGGACCATGGACAGCAAGAGGAGAGGAAGCCCGCAGGTGGCAGAAGCCATTTTGTATCAGATTGTAGTTGTGGAATAAGCAAGCCAGTCTTACAAAGCAGTAGAACTAGATTCCAACCTGACAAAAATTAGTACAATAGAGAAGCATTAAAAACAATTTTAGGTAGAAACACAGTCAGAATAAACCTCCTCCACCCTCCCCAACCTGCATTTTTGAAAATAATACTTCTGTTCTGAAAACTCATTTAATATTTTATGAAATTTATATGCTGCCCAACTCCTAGCAAACATTTAAAAGCAAGAAAACAAAAAAGAAGACAAAAAGTAATGATGACATAAATGACAATGGCAACATGGATGGTAACAAATAAAAAATATTGTTTATAATGTGTTATTGATATTGCTATTATTAATGTCTTATCATTTTAAGTTTGGCTTTAAAGCCTAATTAGAAAAGAAGAAACTCAGATACAAAAATAGGACAGCTGCTGAGCTTATTCTCTCTGGCAGCCACAACACAAATAGTCCTGGAGTTGCTGAGCCTAGCAGCTGGGCAGAAGAAATGTCCCATAGTAGAACTGCCAGCCAACTGGAGCCCAACAGATCATTGACCTCCGGAGGTCCATCTTCCATGTGCCATGGATTGCCCAGATGGGAGGCCTTCTGTTACAAGAAATGGGAAATCTTTACTTGCCTGACACAATACCTTGGATTGCTTTCAGCCTACCTTAGCAGCAGACTTCCTGTAGACAGAGGCTCCATTGGGAAGGCATAGCCTCAAGAAATAAGCAGAGCAAGGACACTGTGGGGATGAGCCAAATATGAGAAGACTTGGGGTAAAACTGGGCTTCGGTTTTGCTTGTGTCAAACTGACCAAAGTGAATCAAAGCTGCCTGGTACCATCCTTCCTGTTAGCAGAGCATGCTGCATGAGATATAGACAGATAGGAGGCAAGTAGCCTAGTTCATTATTTTGCTAGCTTATTACAAAGCAAGATGAGAGTACATAAATAGTGATTGGGCCATTTAGAAGCCCCCAAATGAATGATGATGTTGACTGGCAAGTACCTGATTAGAAAAAGCTTTCTTTTAAATATGTAGTTTGATCAAAACCTTATTCATATACACTAATATAATTCAGACGTAGAACTGATTTGATAGTTCAGAATGAAAGTTGAAAAAATTGTGATAAGAAGTTCTGAAAATGGGCTCTCCATTACTTGATAAGTGTCAGGACTGGATACTGGGGGGGAGAAATTGGGAAAGACGTGGAAGAAAAGGAAAGAAATATAAGAAACAATGTAAAAGTAAGATAACTATAGGAAGAGAAGTATAAGTCCTGTAGGTAAAACTATTAAAAATATACTGATCTCAGAACACAATGAATAGAAAATGAGCATAAGGAAAATGAGTGCAGAAATAAAGTGTGACAAAGTGCTACAGGAGCGAGTGAGAAGTGTAATGAGAAGTGTAAAAAAGGATGGTTGGTAGAATAACAGCAATAGTATTTAGACTTATATACTGCCCCACAGCACTTTTTACAGCACTCTCTGGACAGTTTACAATGTTGAAGTATTATTCGCATATTGCCCCCAACAGTCTGGGTCCTCATCAGAGGCGGGTTCCTAATTTTTTTTACTACCACTCTGTAGGTGTGGCTTATTTTGTGGGTGTGGCTTGCTAGCCATGTGACCGGGTAGGCGTGGGCCTCGGGAGCTTGGCAGCGGCTGGAGAAGCAGGGGGGCATTGCCCACCCGCAATGCAGCCCCCCACAGCGGGAGCAGCAAGACCGTGGCAGCGGTTCTTCTAGGAGGCTCCATCCGGCCTGAATGCTTCTCCCCATTTGATCCTAGGCTCCTGCCGCCCGTTCCCCCTCCCCATAGCAGCTCGAGAAGCCTCGAATGTGCAAAAATGCCTAGGATCATCACCGAGCGTTCGTGGCTTCTCAGACTGCTGAAGGGAGGGGAATGGAGATAGCTCCTGCCACCTGTCCTTTCAGTGTCTCACATACTCCCTCAGCCATCCTCCCCTGCTTGGACTCACTGTGGTATAGGAAGGCAGCGCATGCGCAGTGCCGGAAGCTCGGCTTCTGGGCATGCGCAGAAGAAAGTTTTTTTAAAAATTAAAAAAAAATTAAAAATGGCGGCTCCCAGGCACCGGCAACCGACCGCACCGGTACTGTGACATCACCAGCGGGTCGCTACCAGTGCTATAGAGTGGACCGCACTGGTAGGAACCCACCACTGGTCCTCATTTTACTGACCTTGGAAAGATGGAAGGCTGAGTCAACCTTGAGCCCCATTAGGATTGAACTCCAGGCTGTGAGCAGAGTTTTGCCTGCAATACTGCACTTTCACCACTGAGCCGCCAGGGCTATGTTACAAAAATGTGCAAGAGGCTATAAATGAGGAAAAAATATGCATTAGATGAATAGTACAAAAATAAGATGAGAAATCCTGTGTGTGTGCGTACATGTATCTATGTGTATGCATGTGTGTGTGTGTGTGTGTGTCTGTGTCTGTGTGTGTCTGTGTGTCTGTGTGTGTGCAGTATATATAATACAATGGATTCATTTATGGGCTGATTATACAACTTGTATAACATACAGTATGGGTGAAGATTGAATCTGTATTGGGGTCTGACTATTTGAAGAATGTCATTATTAGTCCACTATACAAAAGAAAATGTAGGTACAGTTGTGATTCTTGGTCTTGTGGTTAAGGTACCATATTAGAAAGCAAGAAACCATGCGTTCAAGTCCAGCCTTAGCCATGATAGCCAGTTGGATGCCCTTGGGCCAATCACTCTCCCAGCAACTCACCACTCATAGTTGTTGTTGTGGGGAAAATAGGAAGAGAGAGGTGTGTTGAATATGTTCAGCACCTTGAGTGATTTGTAAAAATTATAAAGGTGGGATATAAGTAATCAAATAAATAATAAATACGATTAAGTGTTCCTGGGAAGACATTTGGAAGAAATCTGATGGGAAGGAAGGATAGAAGAGGAGATCACAAGAAAAAAAATGGGAAGTGCAGTGCTTGTCAAAGAAAATTGAATGTATGATTGCAAATTATTCATAAATAGCAAAAAAAAAATCTTAGAGCAAGTAGATAATTCTGTATATCTTGGTACAATATTTGTACCAAGTAGGGTGGGACCATCCCCACCCTACTGGCCTTCCGGAAAGCAATAAAAACTTGGCTCTTCCAGCAGGCGGGGTATGAGTGAAAGTTCTTTTTAAAATATTGATAGTATTTTAACATTTTTTTAATTGCTTTTATTGATTATATGTTTCTATACCTGTTGTTAGCTTCCCAGAGTCCCCCGGGAGTTGGACGGCATAGAAATTTTAATAAATAAAATAAATTTTAATAAATAATATTTACTAAAAATGAGAAAATGGATGGAAAATTTTGAGATATTCAAATGCTGCTAGAATGTAATAGATAGTGTGAGGTGGAATTAATGTTTGCTTTAGTATATGTGCTGCCGAAGCAAGCACAAATTAAGAAGTGAAAATGACTGTTATAAGAACAGCCTTGTCCACTTTTTTATATAGCAATGAGATAGAAATGTCATGAAAAGCATACAAGTTAACTTGAAAGCAGTCAGACTAGAGTATTTAAGAAATGAGTGAGGTACAATTAGAAGATAGCGAGTCAATAAATACATACTTAATAAATGAAATTTTATTTCCAAAGTGAATGACTGATATTAAAGAATAATGCTACAAAATAAATATATCAAGGAAGAGTGAATGGATGAAGACGAAAGGAAAAACTGTCTAACTTAGGTGGATGTTGCTGCTGAGATTCTCAGAAGTACAGTACATCAAGGTCATAGAAGTAATGACGGTTCCCAAAGATAGGAAGTTTAGAGAGGAATAGTTGATGCCAATATAAATTAGTCTTGGGTGTTCCTTTTTCTTATCTCATGCTGTTATTTCTTCATTATTTATTGCACCATTTCAGTAATCCACAGTATGCAGTGATGGTCATTCCAAAAGAAAATAGCCTAATGGGTAAACTTGTATCCTTTTATGTGAATTCAAACATCAGGAACATAAGTTGGTTTGTTCAGGTAGCCTAGTTCTACTAACTGTTCTGTCTAGCAGTGAATGCAAGGTCTCACCTATCATCTGTTTTTCAGTCTATTTTTAGCAAAAGACTTCAGGATTGTAACATGGAATCTTCTCAAAGATCAAGATCACAATTATCACAATTGCTATTGCAATTGAAGGAACACTATGCAGCTGATTTTTTTTTATGATTGCTATTGTCTCTTATATTCACACAATTTGGAAAAGCTATAGATACCGACAGCCTATTTAATCTAATGTACATTTTTAATAACTATGTAATTTTACTAACTGTGTCAGAGAAAATAATATGGAAACATATCAGATGGTGAAATGGAACTATAATTATTTTAACTTTAATCCAGTCCTAAGGTTGCCACCCAGAAATATATTTTGTCCATATGGAAAAACTTGATATCTGCAACCATGTTTTTGGTCTATTTTCTCTCAGATGCAATTTTTCTGCTATATTAAACCCCATTTCTGACTTCTGTTCCATTTTTCTTGCCTGGAACCAAAAACCTACAAATAGCCTAAGATGAAATTACCACACAGTTGTTTAGATATAGGATTATTATGTTTTATTATTGTAAATCAAACTGTTATAAACAGAACAATTTTCTAACCTGGATCAAGCAATGTACTTTGACCAATTTGCTTCCTTTTTTCCTGGCGTATGAAATGGTTTTGTTCTGTCCCCCACACAATTACGGTAAGACATTCTGCTAAACAAGTCAGCATGAAAACCAAATTAAGTCCTTTCAAAAGTAATAAATCAGTGCCTGATTTCACAGAACATTGTATGACTTTTCCACCTAGACAAAGGGATAGATTTCAAACAGATAATTCCCAACATAACTCAGATTTGAATTCCTGAATTACATAACAATATACTCTGAGCCTTTTCAAAGAAAGCTGCTGCCTTTCTCATCATGGTGTGTTTACTTTCTATCAGATTGTTAGAAATTAGATTTTTAAACAAAGATGAGATATTTTGGCAATTTCAGTATAGCAGGATCAAATTTGGGTCAGTCACTGGGAACCAATGGCTGACCCAGTTTGGATCCTGCAACATTATCCTGGGACACATATATTTGCCTTCATTCATGAATTTCATTATAATTATGCATCCTCTCAAATATTTCCAACATTAAATGGCAGCTATCCTATTAATTTGAATTTCAAGAATTTTCTAAAACAATACTTTAAAAATAGTGCTTGATTTTTAGGTATTCAAGATTAGGCATAATAAGAAAACTAAATATTGTTTCATATTTTGAAACATCAACAGTTTAAGAAATTGAGAACAATTAAACAAAAAATAGTTGATTATTATATTTTCTTATAAAGGCTGAGTTTACATGACATGCTCAACCAAACAAATCACAACTGGGTTACCTGTGTTGTGTGAAGCCAGCTTACTGCAGTTTATCCAAAAAATAGTGTTAATATAGAAGCTAGTTAGAAGCAGGTGTCCAATGTTGTCCTAGGATCTTGCAGCAGATGAGGTTGGAGAGATAGATAGATAGATAGATAGATAGATAGATAGATAGATAGATAGATAGATAGATAGATAGATAGATAGATAGATAGATAGATAGATGATAGACAGACAGACAGACAGACAGACAGACAGACACCATTATATACCTTACAACAGATTCTTATACCAATGGCTGCATGTTTCGATGGGAGCAGACAGTTTGATAAAGTTTGCCACATTCATACCTTCAGTAAAGATGCCAACCTATAGACTTTCTCAAGAAATGCATTCTTGGCCTTTCACTATAATTTTTTTTAATACTCCAGGCTAGCAGGTAACTTTAATGGAATGAAACCATTGTGTTTTTCAATGAGAGGTAGAAAAAGGTGTCTATAGAAATCTATGATGATATAAAAATTATGATAAGTTGCATGGGGATGCTATCTTGAAAATGCTACTGTTATATACGTACATGTATTCTGATATCTAACACAAATATATAAATAATGGCACCTTTCATAATTTCCTCCTTGCCTCGCCACGTCCCTTCCTGTGGACTACCATGGACAAAGGAAGGGGAACAAAATGGAAAAAGAGTTGAAAAGTTTGTTTGTCCCCAGTCCATCTTGGCCAGAGACTTTCAGAGAAACAAGTGCTTTTAGGGGCAGATTTTTAAAAGTCCTAGAAGGGCTGAATGTTAGCAAAGCTAACATAAGGCGGTTCCATCAGCATGGAATTTATTCTGAATGCCACTTTTGCTCACTTTAAGTAATTTTACATTGGTTCCCATTCTCTATTCCTATACTGTATATCTTTCTCAGCCCAATTGTAACAATTCATTATTGTTCCTTATGCTGTGTAGATTTTACTCTCATATAACATGTACAGCTATCCTGTTTCTCCTATTCTTCTGTTGTTGCATTTATTAAAATAAATATCCTTTCTTATTTAGTACTCCACACACTCTAAACTGTATGGGCCTGAAAGCTGTCCTTAGAAAGAAAATTGTTGTGTCCTGAGATCTGCATACTAGCTGGGAAGTTTCCACACAGGTCCGCTCTATTGAGCAGAGCAGGAAATTGCTGATTGGTTCTTTCCAGCCAGGGTCCCCTATTTAAACCACAGTCACCACCTGGGTTTTTGCTGATGTTTGCTCATTGTAACCAATAAAGAGCTGAAGTCACTCAACCTGCCTCCTGCCTCTTCAGTATCGGAACCCATCATTTGGCGACGAAGGTGGGATGCTAAAGAGCATCTTCAAACAAAGCAATCCAGCCCGGCCGGAAGGAAGCATCGAACCACGAGGCGCCAGATTCAAAATCCGAACAAAGAAAACATAGCCAGCCATGTTGTCCTTCCACCTGCCGACTCAGTAGATGAAACATGGGAAAACTACATGACCAGATTCCGCTGTTTCCTGGAAGCCAACGATTTGCTGAATCTCTCCGACAACAGAAAGAGAGCGATGTTCCTGAGCCATTGCGGGGCCAAGGTTTTCGAGACCGCTTTAGCCTTAACTAAACCTGATGTGTTGATTCGACTTCATGGGACACAACAAAAATCCTTTTAAAAGCTTTCTCCTGGAGAAGATAAATTTCATGTTCTGTCCCATCTAAATGTATTTATTATTTATTTTATTAAGCCTGCCCATCTATCCAACAGAGTTCTGGAGGCAAACAAGAGTACATACAAAAGTCTTCTATGGCAGGGGTCTCCAACCTTGGCAACTTTAAGACTTGTGGACTTCAACTCCCAGAATTCCTTAGCCAGCAAAGAGTTTCCATAGAACTCAGACAGAGTACCTAGGAGGTTTAGAGAACCCAGAGAAGGACCTTTTAGGCATGTGTTGTTATTTATGAAAAACACAGCCTTCTGTTATAGTACCCTGGTCCAAAAGCTGCAAATCCAAAACAATTTTATACAGTATGTTTGTATGTTATAATCCAAACTTCCTCCTTTCCTTGGAGAGATTCCAATACCTTTTAATCCCTTAAGATAACAAGTTCTGGTCATCTGATTATTTTTGTTGCCCTTCTCTAAACTTCTTTCAAATTCTCTTGTACCTTTTTAAAGTAAGGGCATGGTACTTCTGAGGAAAGCAAAACAAAGTGGAATGATAACATTTTATTTCTAGGGTATTAATAATCTGTCCAATGTTATGTTGTATACAAATATGATAAACATTCTTTCCATATCATTATCCTTCATCAGTTTGATGTAAGAGTTTGATACAAAGAAAAAATTAGACCAACAATATACTAGTTCATTGTGGAGTCATTTTTCCATACATGTTTACTCACTAAACTTCAGTTAATACTGAAGACCGAAGAAATTTGATATGTTTATAACAAGTCTGGAATCCATCATAAAGATTTAGGATGGAATTCAGAGATTCATTAAATGGAATTTCACTGTCTCTAAATACAGAGGGATACATTTTGGAGCTTTTCTTTATTCTTCAATTTCCTCTAAACTAAAAAAGAACTATTGATGGGCTTTGGAAACTCTCTAGCGTGCAAGAAACAGACTGGGGGTTTGGGGGGGAGGGATAATCGGTAATGGTTGTCTTCCTGGCATTTTTTCCCAACATGAACCTACTAGCTTGGGGTGTATGGGGTGCTCAGGGAGGGGTATCACCTCTGGTGTAGGGGCATGTCGTGTCCTTTTACGGCAGCTCATTTTAAGGCAGCTTTTAGGGCAGCTTGTTCACCTTTGGTCCCCACCTGTCACTCAGCTCTCACCTGTGGCTCCTAGTAGCTGTAGCATGCTCAGCAGCCACACCCCGGGCAACAGCTTCGACAGGTGGCCAAACCAGGTTGAGTGTAGCCATTGGGTCATCGACCTTCGGTGAGATAGGGACTTGTCTATCCCGAGCATGTGAAGACAGATTCCGATGGACTGAGCGGATGAAATCTACTAGAATAGGACAACGGTCATGAAGGCGGTCTCTGCAAGCGATGTGGTATGCTAAGAGCACGGCAAGACACGAAAGACACCCTGGTCAACCACTGCGCCCAGCCCATCTCCAACTGTCTCGACTCTAGTCCTGCTATTTGGAGCAAGATGGAATCTGGGAAGAGAGAGTGAGGCTGACTATGCGCACCTCTCCCTCACTTTAATCCAATTCACGCGCAAGTCTTGACATCCCTCCCCCAATTGATAGATGTCAAGGTCCTCTTCGAATACGATGGACGAACATCATCAGCTCTTGTGAATAGAAGCATCTTGATCCATGGAAAAGTCAGTTTAGATCTTATCCACAAATTGATGCTACAAGGACTTTAAAGCCCTTTAGGATTTGGGGCCACGTTACTTACAGGACCATCTCTTCCCAGTTGTTTTTATCTGATCAGACTGAAAGGGCATTATTATTTTAATGTTGTAAATTGCTCAGTCATATATTTAAGTTGACCAGCTCTATAAATCTATTAAATAAATAAATAGTTCTTCCTTGAAATACGACTGCTTCTGCTCCTTTTCCTATAATAATCCCCACATCCTTTCTAGAATATATTACCTCTTCTAACCTAGGCTAGCATCATCCCCAGTCTCTTTCTGCATCCTATATTTTTCCATAATATCCAATGAGAGAAACTAAACTTTTTTTAGAAAGAGATCAGCAATAACTTGTAATCTATACAGCACTACAAGATTAATAAATCCATTACCAATGTCATTTTACGCTTTATAAGGATTTCACAACCAAGGGAAAAATATCCAGGTCACAACATTTTGTCACTCATGGGAAATGTGGAAATGAGTGAACGCGAGGGGATACAAATCTTTTTTCAGTCAAGATTTATATGGGGAGAAATTACCTTGTTAGCCAACTATGACTTGTTTTATTAGCATCATTTACTTCTGAGTAGATTGAGAAATGAAAGAAGAATGAATTTTCAGTTTTACCATTTTCTTCCTCAGTTCATATCCATCATGAATGGAAGCAATCAGTCACACTCCCACAATACACTTGACTTTCAAAAGCGAGGCAAATTTTGGAGATCTCTCTGTCTGACTCTCTTTGAAAGTAGTGACATAAGCAGCCAAGGCTTTGTATACTGTATAATGTAAAATTGACATATTTTTGGTTTTTAGTTGGGGAGGGTTGTGCATTTTTTTGTTTATATTGAAACGTTTTTTTACATTTGTACGATTCTAGTGCATCTCAACAGGTTATTAACATAGTTATTTCTACATTACTTGCTTTGTTTTGCTACTGAAGAAAGTTGACTAACTTTAATATTGCAAGACTAACAGGCAGAAAAACACTTTATTCTCATGTGCTGAAGTTTCCGATAAATGTAACACATCCTAAAGTATTAATTTGCTGGACTAGACCCTAGTTAAGCTTGAATCAACTTTATTTTTGACTCAGAGGTTGAATTTGCTAAATTATTTTCATGCAACCATTTTACACCAAGAAGTGGTGTAACCATTTTGTCCACCATGCTTAAATGTTTAAAAGAGAAATAATTGTTTGCTTTATATAATGCGCCCATCCTAAATATATACTTTTCCCCTGTAACATCTGCAGTGATGATTTGATGATATTAACTTTGAAGAAAATAAAGTATATGGTTAGATCAAAGCCGGCCTGTGGCATCAGACTGTATTTGTGGATATTCTCATTGAACTGATGTATTCTAAACAGATTCCTTTGAATTGGAATGCTACAGAGTCACATAATTTCTTTGGCAACAATAGAGAAGTGTCTGCCATTGCTTTATTCTGGAACGTTTTTCCCAATTTCCTAGTTCAGCCTGCAGCCCTGAGATTTCTTGATGGGCTCCCATCCAAGTATTAATTAGGTCAGGGCTTGAATCTTTTTCAAGCTCAACCAAGGTCAGTTGTAGTCCCCCAAATCCAAAAATGGACCAAATAACTGTTCTACATAAGGCTGCAAAGGATCGTTCTGGAAAAAAAGGAAAAGTTCATTTCTACTCCTGGTGATGACAAATGCAGGAACCAGGCTTCATCAATGAATTACAACCAGGATTTTTGTGTAATCAGATTTGAAATTTTCCTTTTCAAAGTAATGGATGTAGAAGTTTACATAGAATGCAAGGTCTCTACAGTTGAATCACATCATTGATTTTGTACTGATGAGACATCAGATGGATTTCCTATTATATATCCAAAGGCTGAACATCTGTCTTACCAGAAAGCTTGTTCAGCCTCAGCCAAAAGCTCTGGTATGCAGGGACACATGTCATAATTTGAGGCTACTGAACTGAAGCTATGCGGGAGGAGAGACAAGCCACTAGGGAATTATTTAACATAGTAGAGATTTGTTTTACACAGAAAGGACACTGAGGAGAATTTCCCACTTTCAGCTTCATTTGTGGCTACCCCTTTATTATTTTTTTCTATTTTTCAAGGTTGTTAGTGAGTATCCAGTGAAGCCGAGAAAGTGTGGCCCAGAGGCACACAGTGAATTTCCACTGCTGTGTAAAGAATTGCTTTATTTGACCTGATCTGTACTAATTTCTCTCCACAGAGAAAAGAAAGTATTTATTTGGATAGCCATAGAATTTACAGGGTGATTTGGGGCCAGTCACTTGCTCTCAGCCCAGCCTACCTCTAAGGCTGTTGTCAGAAAAATCTGGAGGAAAGACCACTCTATATGCTATCATGAGCTTCTGACGAAAATGTGGGTTAATAATCTAGCAAATGAATCAACTGAAGTGGCTTAAAATGGAGACTGAATAAATTCAGGGAGAGGAGGTCAAGCAGCATAACTGCTCAACAAAAGTCCTCAAAATGTAATTTTTATAGTACTAATACAAATAATGCAGGAACATTATTCCTGAAACAATTAATTATTTTTAAATATTTCAGGTTTCAGAAACACAAACAGAATGAGTGGAAATCCATTGCAACCTATGACCACAACTTAAACTATCTGATCTTTGCAAATTTTGTAAATGGATAGATTATGCCTGAGGAGATTGTTTAATCTGTGGAATTCTAAAAAAAAATACAAAAAAAATTAACAAGGAAAGATTTATATTTAAGAGAGATTTTGCAATTGTTGTCTCCATAAAAACCGTGGCTGGAGATACTATAGATTGCAGTCAGGAATAAAAGCAAATGTAAGTAAGTTTAGAATAGTATACAAACTGTGAGTTGTAAGTAAAAATGAACTATACTACCACTGTGGCAGAAGCTGATATGTGCCAATGAAGTTTTAAAAGTGAAAAGGAAGGAAGGAAGGAAGGAAGGAAGGAAGGAAGGAAGGAAGGAAGGAAGGAAGGAAGGAAGAAAGAAAGAAAGAAAGAAAGAAAGAAAGAAAGAAAGAAAGAAAGAAAGAAAGAAAGAAAGAAAGAAAGAAAGAAAGAAAGAAAGAAAGAAAGAAAGAAAGAAAGATGTTAGGAAGGAAGAAAGAAAGATGTTAGGAAGGAAGAAAGACAGAAAGAAAAAGAAAGATGGTAGGAGGGGTAGTCTTATACGGCGAGTATATCCCAAACTCTATATTTTAACTGGAAAAGTTGGGGGTCGTCTTATACGCCCAGTCGTCTTATACGCCGGAACATACGGTAATTTGCTAAAAAAAAAAAAAAAAAACCAAAGCCATTATTTTGAAAGAAGTATAGGAGCACATTTTGTAGATGACAAAGTTGATTTAAAAAAAGTGAAACAGGGTTAACTAAACTGAAAGCCTGCAGCATAAAAGATGAAACCAGGAATATGGCCCACGTCATATGCAAATGATCATTCACAATAAAATCAATGAAACTATATCAATGCACTTGGACACTGGATCTGTTCTATCAATTATACAGTATCACTATGCAAATGTAAGGAGTGTTTCAAAGATGGTAAAGTAAATGCATCAGAAATATAATTAAATACTTATGCAGAAAAAAGATCATACCTAATAGAATGATATCTGTACCTGTCAAAAACATAATTGCTATGGTGTTTTAGATTTAGATGCTGTGAAAACAAACACTGCAGTTGTGACTGGCTGAGGAAGCTGCTGCTGTTGAGTTAAAGGACCAACAACACAATTCCTGTCATGGAGCAGAGAGTAGTAAGCTATTAAAGGTATTAGATGATAATGCACCTTTGTTCAAAGATGTCATCTATTCTCAAGCACATCAAAGGGTTGTAAGAAAATGCCACATCTAAATTTCACAAAGCACATCCAGTACAATATACCAGTGGTTCTCAACCTTTTCTTTACCATGGAGCCCCTTTAAATAACTTTTGTGATGACAGACCCCCAAGATTTATACAATATTTAAATCATAACATTTCTTCAAGTCTTTTTGGACCCCCTGGGACAATATTGCATCCCCCCCAGGGGTCCACAGACCACAGGTTGAGAATCACTGCCATATACCATTCACCAAATGTAGAAACCGAACTAGACCTTACAGAGTTCTTTCATGAGCTACATTTGTGGTTCCAGATCCCAAAAATAATGAAACTATCAGCATATGTGGTTATTTTAAAGTTTAATAGTAATTCCAAATGGCTTGCTAAAATTATACACTAAGCAACAACCCTTACCTATAATTAATAACATTTTGCCAACCTCATCTGGGAATGGTATTTCTGCAAAATAGACATAGCAGAAGTTTATTTAAAAATATAAATGGAAAAAAATTCAAAGGTGTTTCTCAGAAAAAAATTGACACAAAATATGTTTTTTTAAAAAATCTGGTTTTAGAACAGCATTTGCACCAGGATTTCTGTAAAGAGCTACAAGGCTTCCAAACACTCCATCTATAATTATCATCAAAATAAATGATGGGTGTCAAACCTCAAGATGGTAATGTGAAGATTAGTGGATGATATAGGCTACAGGTTTGTTTTTTAAAATCTGGTGTTATAAACTGTGGATCATGCAAGATGCATTAGCTTCCAGTTTATTTCCAGATGCAATTCAAAGTGCTTGTTATCATCTTTAAAGTCCTAAATGAAATAGGGCCAGGCTATTTGTAGGACTTCCTCTCCCTGAGGTTATCTGTCCATTCCACCAGGTCAGATAAGGTAGGTACATTGTTGGTAGATTTTTCAGATTGTTTACTCTTCAGTTTAAATAATACAAGCTGCTTCCCTTTGTGTCATTATGTAATACCAAAATTCTATCTGATGTTTTGGTCCCTCAAGGATCAGAGACCAACCATGCCTATGACTAGATGCTACAAATGGACTCCTTTGCTATGAATGAAGGCAAATATTGGTGTCCCAGGATTACATTGCATGATCCAATCTGGGACCAGAGATTTAGTCTTCCGAGCTTTCAGACTCATGCTGGAACCCATCCTCAGGGAACTTCTCTCTAACTAGAATCATTTACCATGTAAGGAAGATTGAAAGTAGTGATGAGAGGAAAATTCCCTTCTGAACAAGCATTGGTTGAATGTTTAACTCCGCATTTGTTATTTTCCCCATAAAGAAGTGAGTATGAGGGAGAGAGGGAGAGGGAGAGGGAGAAGGAGAGGGAGAGAATTTAAAAAATGCTAACTCACTGGCCATTGATCATAGTAATCCAAAAATAAAAAGGATTAACCCATTTGCTCAGGTACATTGTGTGCCTTAAGTTCAGCTTTTCTGAATAGATTCATCAACCAAGTTAGCAGCTTAAATTATGTAATGTGGTTTGCCTAATAAGGTTGCTCCTGGCTATAATTGCTGTTCTAGGATTAGGTGGTTAATCTTTTAAGTGAAGGCAATGAACTCCCCTTCTGAGAGATGAACTAGAGCACCCCAATAAATCATTCATGGTTTTATGCCTCTCATACTGCACTTAAATCTATGATAACTGTTTCTTTAAAAAAAAACCCAGCAACCTGGCCACATCTTCTACTGTGATCAGTTAAGCCACTAAGTAAGAGATCAGAGATTTAAGTTCAGAAGGAGAATTCTTTTTTTTCTTAATGAGCAGGTGAAATTTATCCCTTTAACTCAAAGACTCTGTTTATATGACTTGTTTTGATTCATTTCTGAGGGACACTAATTTTCTGTCAAGACAGAGAATTACCACAAAGTTCTGATTCCTGAATATGTTTGAGTTCTCAGATACTTAGCCCATGACAAACTGAGTTCATGGTAGTTTTACTGATAGAAACAAATCCATCAAGCAGTGTTTTAGGGCTTTATGAGTTTATGGGCCATCCAATTAGAGTGAACTAACAAAACAATAAGGGAAGCACAAATAATAGAAGGTGCTTCTGGAAAGTATAAGTTTCACATATTATTTCTTGGTTTGTAGGTGACAATGCCATTCATACTCTGCTTATTGATCCAAAATTTTGCAATGCATTTCATGAGTACCAAAATAAGTTACTAAATGCATTTTTTTTGCACAAAAATTAATATGAATGTTGGTGCAAGAGAGTAAAATCAACCATCCAACTAATTTTACTTGCTTTTTTTTACTTGTTAAGCTATCATAAAATAAAAATATAAGTACAGGTAGTCCTCAACTTACAACCATTCATTTAGTGACCAAAAGTATAATAATGGTACTGAAAATGTGACTATCCCTGCACTTACAACTGATGCAGCATCCCTATGGTCATGTGATCGGAATTGGCATCAGGTGTGTATTTACAATGGTTGCAATATCCCAGTCACATGATCACCATTTACTACCTTCCCAGCCGGCTTCCTCTTTTCCCATTTTAAGTTCCTGGTATACTATTTAAATAAGCATGCTCTGAATGTTATAGTTTATACAACTAGTAAAGGTTCCTGTTGAGGCAGTCTTGCAAACTAGGTAAATGGTCAAGATAAAGAGTCAACTCAGGGGTCTCTAACCTTGGCAACTGTGAGACTTATGGACTTCAGCTCCCAGAATTCCTCAGCCAACCATGCTGGCTGCAGGAAATCTGGGAGTTGAAGTCCACAAGACTTAAAATTGCCAAGGTTGGAGATCCCTGAACTAGATAACAAATGAATTGGTGGAGGACAATTCCAGAGCTTTAAGATTTTGAGCAGGATGTACTGAAATGCCTTTATGTGGAAAATACAATGGGATGAAGGGGAAAGTATTTTGAAATACTTTTGAAATACTGATTGGCATTAGAACCAGACATCTAATAAGCCAAAGGTACGTTTTATTGTTCCTTAAAACTATTTAAACTGCAGCAAAAAAGTTTGGGACAAGAATTCCAAATAAATTTGTAGCTTTAGAGTTCTATTTCCATTTGGATAAAGCCTGTATTCAAAGCACATGTGGCAATTCAGGACAGACCTTACAGCAGAGGGATTCCTGAAGGCTCAAGAGACTGTGATTTCCTACAATGTCAGTCATTTAAGTTTACTTTTTTTTCCTTTTTGCTACGCATATCATTGCACAAGGCTACAGAATGATACCTATCATTTGAAGAGATTGCCCTTGCCAGTGTTAAACCAACCACTTTTGATTTGTTTGGCGCAGGGATAGCCTGTCTGGTGGCTCTCACTGAACTAATACAACCCTCAACAGACTCAACCACAATGGCAAATGGTCAGGAATTACAGAAATTATTATCTGAAACACTGAGAACCACACAACCTACCATATTTTTCGGAGTATAAGACGCACCGGAGTATAAGACGCACCTTAGTTTTTGGGGAGGAAAATAGGGGGAAACAATCTGCCTACCAGGTATTCATCTGGCTAGCATCCTTAGTCTGATCAGCTTCAGCACATTATTTTATCCCCTGGTTAGGACTTTAAAAAACATTCTTCTGAGAGAGTAACAATGAAAGAGCCTGCAAGCCAGTAAGAGCTGGGAAGATAGTTAGCACCTGGTTAGGGCTAAAAAAAACCTTATTCGGAGCAGCTGCAGCACATTATTTTATCTCCTGGTTAGGACTTAAAAAAACCTTCTGAGAGAGTAACAATGAAAGAGCCTGCAAGCCGGTAAGAGCTGGGAAGATCGTTAGCACCTGGTTAGAGCTAGAAAACAACTTCTTTGGAGCAAGTAGAGCAATGAAAAAAAACCTGCAAAGACTTAGGGCTGGAAAAACATTCTTTGGAGAGAGTAACAATGAAAAAGCCTGCAAGGTAAGAGCTGGGAAGATCTGTTAGCACCTAGTTAGGGCTGGGGAAAAAAAAGCTACATTCAAAGTATAAGACGCACCTGAATTTTCAGCCACTTTTAGGGAGGAAAAAGGTGTGTCTTATACTCCAAAAAATACGGTATTTACCAGAAACCATATTGGTTTATTATGTGATTCTAGACAGTTGTGGAGCAAATGTAAGACAATTTTCAACTGCAAGTACCTAGGTGCAGGGAAGCCATTTTTCTCCTTTTCTGGGAATGATCATACTGTAACTCATTGTATCCCAGGAAAGCAAATCTGCTGATGAGTTATACTAGTAGTTCATCCCAAACAAATAAAAATAAGAAGTATATTACATTGCCAACAATTATATATTATATTTGAAGATACCATGATCTAAAAGTCTGCAAATGCAGATCTGATGTTTGTACCAATGCTTGTACGAATGTACATATACATACAGTGCATACATAATATGAAAGATAAAATAATATATGCATGGCAAAAAAAAATTAAACAAGGCAGAATTCGATAGAAATAATTTCAAGAAGGGCTGCTATGGTTTATTGTGTAACTAAGGCATCTTCCTAGCCGATGAACCTCTGTGAAAGATTAATGTAGTTTGAACTTTTATAGAGGAATATCATTTGTGCACTGTCACATTTAGCACAAATGGTGCTTCAGTCACAGTTCAGTAATATTCCAGCATATTATTTCCAAGGCATTTGAGAGTTTAGAGAATTATTGAAGGGCATGCTGTACTCATTGGGTAATAAGGCAGAGTGCAGTCGCAGTCTCCATACAATTCCAACAAATGGAATCTCTGTTAATTTTGTTGCACATAGAGGATGTCTATGATAATTATCCAAGTGATATAAACCCAACTCAAGAATATTGAATGTGTGCAGATCTTTACGGAGGGTTTTTAAAAAGAAGGGAGCCACAGAGGCATCAGAAATAGAATCTCTCAAAAGCAAAGGCTTAGAGACCTCCCATAGTCAAAGTTAAAAAATAGGTCTATGAGAGACAAAATCTCCTTTACAGTGTATTGAATGATGCTTTTTTTATCTGGCAGAAGAAACTGGACTCAGAACCCATCAGTGCATCTGAGGCAGAAGATACAACACATCAGCAGAGAACCTGCAGACCTCCAGATGTTATTGATTTATACTTCCCAGTCACTCCAGCCATCATAGGCCCTGATAGGGAATGCCAGAAACTGCATTTCAACAACATCTGGAAGATCAAAGGTTTATTTATTTATTTATTTATTTAGGTTTTCTTATATGCCGCCCAACTCCCGAGGGACTCAGGGCGGCGTACAGCAAAGAGAAAATACAAGAACAACCAACAATAAATATTGCATTAAAATCAAATATGAAAATTAAAAACTTAATATTAAAAACCATCTAACAACCAGACATACCCGGGGGAGAGCTCAGATGGATTAGGGTCTACCCCCAGCCTGCAGGAAAAGCCATGTCTTAACGGCTTTTCGGAAGGCCAGCAGGGTGGGGATGGTTCGGGTCTCTGGAGGAAGTTGGTTCCAGAGCGCGGGGCCCGCCACAGAGAAGGCCCTCCCCCTAGGGCCCGCCAGCCGGCATTGCTTGGCTGACGGGACCTGGAGGAGGCCAACTCTGTGGGCCCTAACCGGTCGGAGGGAAGTATGAGGCAGAATGCAGTCCCGGAGATAGCCTGGTCCTAAGCCATGAAGGGATTTAAAGATGATGATCAACACCTTGAATTGGACCCGGAGACCGATGGGCAACCAATGCAGCTGGCGGAGTATAGGTGTCACGTAGGTTCCCTCTCATCCTTGATAAAATGCACACAAGCTACAAGATAATTTTTAGGCAGCTTTCTTAGCTTTGAAGAGTTGTGCCTGGAGTCTATAGCCGGTCCGACTTCAACATTCGGGATAAAAAATCTTGCATTTAGACATTCACTTCCTTTGCCCAAGTCAAAAAGGCAGTCAATTTTGTATTTGAAAATTATTTTTAAAAGACATATTTAGTATATGAGAAGACACATGTTCCTTTGTATTTGTTATATAATAGTGTGTGCACTCACGCGCACACACTCAACATTCTATGCTACCCTGAGCTCTTTTTTTAAATTATTGTATCTATACATTATAGATAGGAACTATACAAATGTGATAATGGAAGGGAAGAAAATACCATACCCTTCCTTGTCTCAGAGGACAGGATAAATTCCCACTGTGCCAACCTATTATCTAAATATGGCAGGTACTTATAAAATTCTTGAGCCAACTATAATTCTTAATCTACTTGCATTTTACCTTTGCCCTTCTGTCCCTTTTGCTTATTAATGTCAATGAAGGCCTTAAGCTAAGCTAATGAAACATAGAATATACTATGCAGAATATATTAGCCCTTGAGCTTTTGCCTTTTTACTTGTAGATATTCATCAAATCTCTCCTTCAAACTGAATTGCTGTGTGGCCACTGACAAGGGCCCTGCAGTAAAATTAGAGCAGTCAATCTTTCACATAGGAAAGCAAGAGGAGACATTTACCCCGCCAGAATCATCTTCTTCATTCCTCGTTTCTGTTTTAATTTCTAGCAAAGCCAAAGTCTTTTGATCATCCAGTTCTACAGTAAATGCAGTCAGAATCAAATCAGTACTTCAGCCAATACAGAACTAATAACAGCAGATGCACTTCTGTGTTTCAGAAATCTTTCTTTTGATGCCAGAAATGTTTCAACTCACTCCTGGGGAAGAAGAAAGCTTTCTGACAGTTTGAAAAATTCAAACATTATCTGCCCTGATGACACTCCAGATTCTTAATTAAAACAATTAATCTCCAGATGCAACTTTTTATTATTTTTAACATTCATGAATTGTGTTTTTTGTCACAAAAATATATGAATATGCCACAAATCATCTAACATAACATTAACTAAGTTTGCCTTAACCAAAGCTAAATGTTTTTTTACTAATAAAGTTAGCTTACCTATCTTGTTTATTTGAAAAAAACACAATACAACAACAGGTATACATGGAAAGGCTATGAATACATACAGTAGGTTCTATCTGGAGGTCAAATATTATTTCTATTTTAAGATTAAGCTCTACTGAATGCTAAATGCATTAGGGATGATATCAGTTTCTTAAAGTTTATTTAAGGAGGGTTGCTAAGAAGAACATAGCTTTCATTGAGATATTATTTATTTTACAAATTGCAACAGTTCTTGAAAAAATAAAAATAGTTTTATTCTGAGTTCTTGTTTTGGTTCTTGTGGTAAGACATAAACCCATTCTTATTCATTGTTGTCAGCTATTAAGATACACCCAACAAGAAAAAGCCACCACAGGAACTACTGAAGCTCTGTTATATTGTTCTGGAGTATCAATTCAATTCAATTCAACCTTTATTGTCAATGCACAACATGTGTACAATGAGCCTCCCTTCGTGCACCCCCCCCAACATAAATACATATCAATAACTCACAGTGAAAGAAAGAAAATCCCTAACCCAATAAATCATACTAACACACAAGGCCTCTTATACCAAAGAGAATCATGTTGGGATAATCTTGAGTTTCTTTCTCACCTCTCTTTTCTTTCTCAGGGATGACCTAGTGTTTACAAAATTGCACTTTCATTCCTCCTTATCTCTACTATGCAAATGCTTCAGATCAACTGTTACCAACTGGCTCAAACTGTATCTTCCTCCTCACAGAAATGTTATCCTGATGGAAAAGGAACAAAGGGACTTACTTTGAAAAATAATGCCCTCTCAATCTCAATGAGCAGCCCACTTCCATCCAGCAGGCCAGTATATGAAAACTAAAGCATTAAGAATTGTCTGATTTTTATCTCCTTCTGCATCCCCTATTCTTTCTGTATCATATCTTTGAATGCCATGAGACTGTTGATGGGGACTTTTTAGTATTATGGAAGTTGTTTTGAGAACATTTCAGGCTTCAATTAGGGGCTCAAATGCTATAAATAAAAACTCATTTTAAAAAGAAACAAAAATTTCATAAACTCCAAAATGAAAGAAAAAAATTAAGAATCATTTTGATGCCTTTTTTTTCTCCCTTTTATACCCAGTTTTGTTTCAAACTTCTGCTTTGTGGCAGACCTCTTCTCTTTTTAAATAGCCTGTTTCGGAGCTCTGGGTCAAGAATAATTCTCTCTGAGGAAATTTTATGATTGGTTAGAAAATGAATATGTATAGAAGACAAGTAGTATTGATTAAATTGGAGGAAAATAGAAAACTGAGGGTGATAGACCCAGGTGACAATATTAGATAGTTGAGGAGGTAGCACTAAGATAGTAGTTAATATACCTAGGAAAATAGAAGATATATGTATAGATATGAATATTGAGGGGGGGGGATGTTGGGTTGAGAATAAAATCTCATAGAGGCGACGTTTGGATCTTTTACTTGGAATTCAGACATTTAGAAATAAAACCGAGATTAAAGTCTAATAGAAAATATTTATTTCAGTACAAAAACAATAAATCCTGAATAATTACATCTTTGCTAAGAAAACACGACCGTTCAGGTCAGGAGCCAAGTCAGAAAGAAAATTAATGGCGACTTAGGAATGTAGACATGCGTAGAAAGCATATCACGTGTTCTGCTTGTATTGGAATATACCATAATATTAGATAGGGGTGCATCACCCTGCATAGACATACAACTGACAATATTCACTGCGTGACAGGGAATAAGTTTAAGAGTTGCACCGATAATTAAATGGATTTAGGGATATAAATTACCTGTCTGTTAACTATAAGATGGATTGTGATTAGATACACTCAAAGGGAAGGGATAAGAGGGAGAAAGGAAGTAGAGAAGGAAGGGAAGAAGGGGAGAGGAGGGAAGTAGGAAAGGGGGAGAGGAGAAAGAAGGTAGAGGGAAGAGAGGGAGATTGAAGGAGGGGAGTGATATGATATAAAGGGGAAAACAGGCAGGTAATAAAGGTATAAAAGGTGCAAACTAGGATGTCGGTTTTTGTTTTATTGAATAGAAATATATAATTATGTATATTTGTTATGATTTATGGTATATGTATGGATGTATATGTGGAGAAAAATAAAAAAACTTTTATAAAAAAAGGATAATTCTCTCTGTGTCTCTTTTTTTGCACTAGCATAACTTCAACATCCTAGTTCAATTGAGAGGGGTTGACTTCTTTATCTTTTTTAAAAAAAAACTAGTGTGTTAGTTTGGCTGGTGTGTAGATAATTTTATTTTATTTTTTCTAAGTGAATGAAACAGGCAATTTTAAACATTTTTGCAGGCTTCATCCAAGACCCAGATGGAAAACTGTGAAAGCTAGATTTTGAGGGCACCCGAAGCTGACAGCTTCTCAAGCAGGAGGCTCCATCCAACTTGTTTGAAGCTTGTATTTGTACAGAGGTCTCTATTAAGAATCCCAAACTACTTTAATCCATCCAGGAGATCTGTTTCAATCTCTAAAAATAAAGAACATGACAGCTATTTAACAAGGGACAGGGCAGAGTGTCGTCGTCTCTTAAAAACTGCAAGAGAAGCTTTAAAGCAGAGACCTTCAAACTTGGCAACTTTAAGACTTGTGGACTTCAACTCCCAGAATTCTCCAGCCAGCTATGCTGGCTGGAGAATTCTGGGAGTTGAAGTCCACAAGTCTTAAAGTTGCCAAGTTTGAAGGTCTCTGCTTTAAAGCATAGAAGAGGGCGGTCACTCAAGCAAGAGCTTTAGCCAAGATGAAATCACAAATTATACCTTATCTGATGGAAAGCATAGTGATAAGACTGTGATAAGAAGTGCCACAAGAGTCTGCTCAACTTTCCCAAACATTGATGAGAAGACACCCCCCCCAAAAAAGGAACCGAACCCCAGGGAAGGGGCCAAGACGAAGAGAATATAAACACAGGATACCAAGTTTCAGAAGAATTCCAGTTCTGATCCAGGTAGCCAATAAGCCAGGGGAAAACTGGGGGTGCTCATTTAATGCCATCATTTTTGACACGTTTGGAAGGATACGTTCAGAACTGGCTAGAGTTATTTAGGCCAGAGTTCTCCAACCTTTCTAGCATTATCAGGGGGGGAGGGGATGGTTCCGTGTGAGTGGCAGGCACGCACACACGCTGTTTGAACAAATGGAGCTCGCACACACACGCTCACATGCTGCTTGCACAAGTGGTGATGTGCACACACGCGCCTTGCCTGCCACTGCCGCAGCCTGGTACCAAACTGCACAAGGCCTGGTAGTAGGCCATGGACCTGGAATTAGGGACCTCTGATTTAGGCCATCAGTTCCAATCCTCTGCTAAGCAAAAGTCCACACAAAGCAACACAAGTAGATACATCCCATAGCAATATAGAAGGCTGTCCTTAAAATTCTTTGTTTGCCCTGGAAAATAAAGGCAAGTCTACATCTCTTTGTCTAGCCACCTTTCTCTATCCCCCACATGCAAGACATTAAGTCATCGCCATCATATAAAATGCAATGTTGTGCCTAGCCTCACTGATTCAGTCAGCTATACATAAGCGTCTTCTGTTATACATCTGCTGTGGTGCACATTTTTTATGAGTTGACTCAGTATTTGTACTGCTGCCTCATAATTGCACTGAAAACATCCCTAGCTGTACCACTCCGTAAATGGTAGCAAAATATTTGATAGCAAAATCAGCAACACCCACCACTTTCCTCTGTGCCTTCTGGCAATACGGAACTTTACTGTCTCCATAGCACTTTTGTGGGTAGTACTGGCATCCTTTTTAAAAAAAAAGAATCTTAAGCACTGAATAGCCACCCTACGGGTTAGTAATGATTAGACTGAGTTACAGCTTTCACCAGCACCTTTAAAAAAGTCAAGTTTTATAAGAAGACCACTTTGAGGGTTCCTGGTATATTCAGTAGATAGAACCTATCAAGAGATAGGAAAAGAAACACTCACCCGAAAAGGAAAATATATTATGAGGTCGAAACAGCACCATTTTAGAAGATGAACTTCTGAGTTTTACAAAATAAGGGCCAGATGCACCCAGTAAAACATGGTAAAAACAAATAAACTTTTTTGTGACATGTAAACCTAGTCAAGTCAGACAGAAAAAGAGTATGAAAAGTTGATATTGTGTATTAACCAGTCTTCCCCAAATTAAGGCACCCTCAAGACAAGTAGCTGATTCTCAGAATTTTCAGAAATCACCATAGAGGTTTGGGAATTCTGAGTTCACTTAACTATCTGGACCATCCCCAGCTTAGGGAAAGCTGACATTACTTCACTGACTTTCTTCAAGAATGACTCCAGCTTCCTTCCACATGATTAATCCCTTTTTATTAATAATCAGATTAGCTTTTACATCCTTTGGGCTGTGGGACATATTGGTTAGTAATTCTGGGAACTGCAGATCCAATAAATTTGGAATCCAATTAGTAAAAATCTATTGGATCCTATCACACATTTCCACATGCAAAACAAAGCACTTGAGGGTGGCTGGAAAGAGAGTAAATGCTGGGATTGTGGTGCCACTTACTGCCTCAAAAGCATGAGTGTTTTTCCCATGGGTCAGTCCTTATGTTATTCCCATGTTTTTCTGTTGCTGAAAAAACTGGACAGCTAATCTGAAAATGGAAACATTACCTATTGCAAATGCTCTACTCTGTATCTCCAAATTGAAAGAGTAAAGGCATATTGCAACAAAGACAAAAATTTAGAGAGAAACAAGTTCACACAGTCGATCTAATCTTAGCATATTACATAACACTTTCAACATTAGTCAAAGAGTATATCTTTCCATATTAAAGTATATACACTCTCAATTTTAAGAGTGTTCTCCTGTAGCCCTCTTTTTGCACTTTCATTGATGAAAGGATTATTTTTTGAAAATCAAAATCTTACCTAGTTCTCCCTACTTGCAACAAACCTATTGTTGCAACAGAGGGATAACAGATGCAGTGTTAATGTTGTTGAACCAGGTCTCTACACTATGTGATGTTCCTAATCTCTTACACACAGATCAATCTTATTAGCAAATAGCCACTTAATTCTTAAAAGCCTTTGTAAGCATGATTATTGGAGCTAAGTGTCATGCATTTTTGGAGCATTGACAATTGCTTATATGTGTCTTTCCCCTCCCCCCCCCACTGGATTTATTTTATGCTTCAGCTTTGATGTTTGAAGTCACTTGCTCAATTACTATAAAAACTCTTCTTCATTGATAGACATGAATGGATCCCTTTATATCAGGATATAACATTGAGATAAATGTTGGAAGCAAACAGGAAGATAACAACCCATTTTTTTGTGTGTGCTTTATGAAGTTCTCAATAGCTTCTTGACGTGACTCTTGCTGTGAGTCAAGGAACTTCTGGCCCTCCAGAAACTGGATGTGATTTTGATACTGGTAAACAAGTGAAGAAAATCAGAAAAGTTATGAAAAAGGGATGGGAATTCCCAAGGGATATATTGACTTTCCCCAAATTTGTGCTTTCCAGATGTGTTGTGCTACAAGTCCCAGAATTTCCTACTCTGGTCATCCTATCTGAAAATCTTGGGAGATTTTGTCTGAGATGGAACATTGTTCCATATGAAATAGGAGTTGGGTTTTGAAAAAAGAGAACCATTATTCACCGTATCTATGAAAATAAAGGCACTGTATAGGAAAAGTATTCATGTAAGAATCTCCTGTGGCATCCTCCAAAATGGATAGCCAATACACATCAATATAAACAGTGGCAATGCATATAAACCAAATCTGCATAACCAAGTCTTCTTAAATAATGTAGAATGGCTAGTGTTTATGAAATCTAAACATGCAACCTTCATCTTCAGATGTAACAGGTTTTTGATATATCTTGTGGCCCTGATCTGTCTAACAAGGAGAGACAAGAAACAGTCAGTTAGGTCAATTCAGCACAGTAGCTGCTTACATTCTGAGTTAGTTTAACACTATCAAGCCCAGCTGAAAAGCTTTTATTCTGATCCAGTATTTCATAGCCAAAAGGAAAGCCAAAACATTTTCAAAAGTCATAAAAATGGTCTCACAACATTTGATGCAAGACATTTGGCCAAAAGTAACTATTTATGGAAATAAAGCATTATGCTGGTAGGTCTTAAGTTTCACAAATCATAAAATTAAGAACAATGATGCATAAAAATAAAACATAACAAAATCTGGTCTTATTACCTCTTGAGGATGAATCAGTTTCAAAAAGTATTTTGAAGTGAGATGGAAAGAAAGCTATTTTAAAAAAATAAGGCAGATGGAACTGGATCTCATTCATTTTACTGTTTTACTGATTTATAGTCAAAGACTATGGAAGGCAATTGAATGATGGTTCCTATCAAGTTTCTATGTTTTCCAATTTATTATTTCATTTTTTGGAATCTTGGTAAAGCTTGCCATTTGAAAAGAACAGCATAAAGTAAAGATAATCAAATCAGCGTCTACAAAGAGTACCTTGGCTTTCACGGAAAAAAATCTCAAATTCAAACTTCTTCCTGAACACTGGGACAATAGCTGATAGTCTGGGTCACTAATACTGAACCAGGTGAGTTAGAAATTAACTTGAAGTGAGACTGTTGTCCGTTTATCAAAATAAAATTAGTAAATATTGAAACAATTTAAAAAGTTGATGGAAAAATATTCTTCAGTATTATGTCAGGTACAATAAAGGAATTCGTCTGACTTCTTTTGGCAAAGAATTGAACTGCTTTAATTGGAAAGGCCCTGTTCTGAATGTCCACCATCACTAAGAGCCTGCAGGAATGGGGTTGGAGCAATGTAAAGCAAGTTAGAATGCTAGAATGTCAACATGCTTTTGTCTAACTCAGAGGTCTTCAAACTATGCTGGCTGGAGAATTCTGGGAGTTGAAGTCCACAAGCCTTAAAGTTGCCAAGTTTGAAGACCTCTGGTAACTCATCATAGAGCAGTAGCAACTCTTACTTTATCTTTTAAAAGATCAAAAACATGATTTTCTTATCATATACTAGGTCCCTCAGTGACCAAACTGAATTATATACAATTATATTCGCATCTATCCAGCTACTGCTTGTGGCAACTCCCACTGAAAGAATGTGGAGTTATGCAAAAGCAGAGCTTGATTTTGTAACATCCTATTCATTTTACACTCTACATTGGTTCTTTATGGCATACGCCCTTTCCTGCCCATTTTCCTACCCCCTTTACTCCACTATAAATCCAAATAAAGGATATTCTGATATTTTATTCTCCTCAAAAAATGTGTCAACTATGTGGGTCTAGATGTATTAAATTTTAAAATGAATTATATTTTACTATTGTTAAAGATTGTTAAAAGCTGACAAATCTTTCTGATCATTTTTCCCCTCAGTCAAGTTTATTAAAGTGAAATAAATATTGCAGAATGTTTCTGCTGAACTGAACTCTAATCCACAAAAACATCTTTTAATAAAGGTGTTTAAGACCTCACAAGATTCTGTTGTTTTTGCTGCAACTAATTCAGCTACTCTTATACACTAAAAAAGTTGTTAAAATGACAATCTGCTATTTTACATTACAATGTAAATAGTCTACATTAGAGATTACATGAATCAAAGTAATCTACATATTGCAAAAGACCAAGGTAACCGAACAATTCTCACCTAAGTATGAGGCCAGCATTTGCAATCAACATCTTTTAATATTCAATCTCCACAATACTATCTCTGTTCTGCCATCTGGTGTTGATTTGAGAGAACAACATCACATTTTAAAATACATGTTTAAACAGAAAGCAAATACTTCAAAGGTTTTTTTTTTAAAGCTTTGGAATCCATCCACTTTGTATATAATAAAATAAATATGAAGACTACCTAAGCTATAACAGGTAGTTCAAGTAACAATTATTTTAGCCCACATATACTGCACACATATATTTTAATTTGCAAATGAAGTTGTGGATTTGAAATTAACACCAGGGCAAAATTTACATGTCAACATGATTTCACACACCAATCGCTAACTGCTACTAGCTAACGATTAATTGCAGTCTTGGCTTCAAATAGTACTGAAGGAAAAGTATCCAATGTAATGACAGCCACACAGGAAGGAAGTAAAAATACATTCATTCATTAAGTCATCCTAGTAATGCATTGAAACCAAACATAGCCATATTGTATTACTTTATGCATTTTGCTATATTTGGGTTTGAACTATGACTGTTGGATTTTATTGCTGTTCATCTGATAATAGCAACCCACATCTGGCTTTTTAACTTATTCCGTAGACCAAAATGTGGGAGAACTCCCATCAGATTATTTGTTTCCCACAAACTTCAACAAAGGGAAAATAGAAATTCAGTTAAGACCATGAATTGAGCAAGAGAATGCATTCTCATGTGCATTGGAAAGAAGACACTAAAAATGAAAATAAATCTGAAAAATGAATCTCTTTGCTCGACAGCAGTGGGAACTCTCTCTACTAATCAATCATAATGTGTTCTTACACAATCTAAAGATCTTCCTGCAAGATATGAAGATATGACCAACCTGAGAGCAGAAACAGGCATTTAAGAGCAATTTATAACACGTTTTGGAGAACTTCTATACATGTCCAGTAATTTTCATTCTTAAATATCCAGGAGACAGTATTTCTACAGAACAATGGAGGGTCACAAAAACTAAATGTTCTATTTACTAAAAATAGAAACCAAAAGGAAAGAAAATTTAATGTTAAGTTTCAGGATTTTCTTAACACATTTCACCATGGCGATGGTGAAATTGTTACAAAATGAAAAGTGGCGGTTCTCTCTATAATGAAAATCCGGCATTGAAAAAACCAGCAAGAATAAAATTATCCTATAGATAGTTATAATATTTTACTATGAGCTTGGTAGCATTTTCATTTGAACAGAAATTCATAGAATTGTATTGTTTGCATGACTATTTGGCCTGTGTTGTCCTGATGAGAAAATACTTCTTACAAAGAACCATATTTTGCTTCAGCAGTTCAGTTCATCTGGGAAATTAATATAATGGCTCCATAATATAGGCAGCAACATGCTTCAGTTGGCTCAGCAATATATAAAATATACAACTCTCTGCCAATATCTGGAGGTTTTAGTGATATTCTTTACATAAAATTTCATTTAACATGCACTCTCCACATTTGAAGGTCACTGCAATCAGATCTATATCTAGAAATTAATCTTTCCATTTTGGGGCCATTTTTCTTATATCCTTACCTAAATTATTAGATAAGGTGGTGAAGCAGTTCTTTTTTTTCTTCTCCTGCTGGACAGTATATAAATGATTTCTCCAAAAAGGAAACATCCCATTGTTGCATAAGATTTAATAGATAAATCCAAAATATTTCAAGATTACAACACTGTCTCACCAAAATGTCTTGTTCCAACTTTACCAGAATTGGACCAGCTTTGAAATGGAATAATTCAATCTTGGTACTACATTTAGAATAGTCAGTTTCAAGGTCATATTTTTGCCATTAAATTAGAACAGCTATTCTTACATCAAGACACTTACAGCAAGGACGGAATTCAATTACTTTGAGGTTGAAGCATTCCATATTCTCAGTTTCTGTTAACAAGCAGCATAACTTTTATTCGTGGTCAAAATAGCTTGAATTTTGCTTCTCTGAAAAAAATATCTGCCGTTTTTATTTTTGTGAGCAACCAGTGTACATTCACAATGCAACTGCACTTACAAAAAATCCTTCTCTGCTGATACAAACAAACCGTCATCTTATGAATTCTGAACTTCGTGTTTCAAAAATGCTAGAAAAATCCTTATAAAAGTAGAAGGATGCCAGTTCATTATATTACACTTTTATTTTACAGTTTTTCAAAATCTGTTTTACAGATACATTAACTGGGACAGCTGCAATACTGACCAAAAAAAGCATACCTACAAACCAAATACACATTTTAATATTTACTAGTATAGAATCACTAATATTCAAAGAGATGTGTCATGTAGTAAAGGAGGTGTGTGGCAATGCAAAATGTAGAGAAAAGATGTTAAAATGAAAAGTAAACATTGCATCCATGGTTACACAGCAGAGATCTTTGCAAACACATTTGGTATTGTAACATTCTAGACAGCAATATGCTTTGCAATACATATTGATTATAATACATGCCTTAGAAAGCTTGTATTCTGTGCGTGTAAACTTTAACCAAATAAAGATATGATAAAACAGAAAATAATCTAATCTGAAAGTAAGTTCTTCATCTTAAAAGGACACTGCATTCAGGTGAATTTTAAATTATTTTTGGAATATTCCTTCTCTCTTGCACATTATTTTCATTTATATGAGAAATTCATGATGCTACTTAATTGCTGCGATTGTGCAAGACAAATATACAGACTTCCAAAGAATAAAGCTTTGCCTCAAAAAAGTCAGTATCTTTAACAACTGTAGCACAAAATGATTTGCAAAGGACTTAAGTTTTGAACAGCACTGCAATTTCTCAGCTATACTCCTGTGGTGCAAAGTAGCAGTTGTTCTAACAAACTGAGAAAAATCTCAGCCAAAATTTCAATAATCTAATTGCTGTTCTCAACATCTTGCCTACCGAAACAGCACCTGTTTTATCATTATTGGGAACTAAAAGACAAGATCCAAGCACTTTAGAACTTCTTTAATGAGCTATGATACAAGATGATGCTCTCAGAGCAGTGTTTCTCAACCTTGGCAGTTTGAAGATGTGTGGACTTCAACTCCCAGAATTCCACAGCCAGCAACGCTGGCTGTGGAATTCTGGGAGTTGAATTCCACACATCTTCAAACTGCCAAGGTTGAGAAACACTGTCTCAGAGTATGGGGTTTTAACAGACTAGCTACAATGCACTTTTAGGGACTCTTCATATTTTCAAAGATGCCCCTCAACCCTAGCTATCAGGCACTAGTTTTGCCCTGCTCCTGGCTCTGACATGACATAAACTGTCCTACAGCTCCAAATATCAGCCCTATTGACACAGGGCAGCAGCTTCTTGAAAAGGCAATAGGAATAATATATGGTTTCCATCAAGCCAAAATGTTTAAAATGTAGGGGCACAATGACATATTCAGCATCCTGTTTCTTATTCCTTCTCCATAATCTTATATTTTCAGCTCTTCCTCAAAGTTTGTTTTCAATTCAGTCACCACACAAAGTAGCATGGAACAAATTGAAGTTTGTGAAAAGCAATGGCCTACATTCCAATCAACAGTTTCTTGTCATAAAGTCACAGCATTTTTACAGCAGATTATTTATAATGTGTATAAATACACATGCATTTCTGTCTTAACTTCTTCTTACTAAAACGTTCATATTGAAAGTGGTTATGGGCTGACAATTTTTTTTAAAAATCCCCAAGTTTAAAGTTCAAGTCTTCTTACATTCCTACAAATAGAGCATGACACTCTGGCTCTGAAAAAAAGGTGAACAAATGTTTTTTTTTCCTTCTAGAGCCATCTAATTGAAATATATAATCTGAAATAAGGCTAAAAAGAAAAGAAAAGAAAGGCATTTCATTTTGTAAAATCAGAGCTAACTATTTCTTTGCACGTATGTCCTGACATTTGTGTTGAGTGGGCTCTGCATCTATTTATCATGAATGTTAACTTAAAGCTTCATAAATTCAAAAATGTTTGGTTGATCATGGACCCACATTAAAAAGTGAGGCAATAAAACATAAAACGGGGGGGAGGGGGGAATGAACAAACGTTGATTTGAGGCTTCCATCTTCTGACTGCTCAAAAGGCTAAATGTCCAAAAAAATGCAAAACACAGTATATATTTTGTGTAGTCTAAAAAATCTGTTACGATAACTTATTGCAAATTGCACTCGGCAGTTCGCCAAAATAATGGAAAAACTACCCCCCGTTGGTTGGCACAGTCCTTTAGCCTTGATTCAAAGTCACCAATAGAAGGATCTGGAAAGAAAATTTGCAGCTGTGCTCAGCCAACTGGCTGCCCCTTCCGGGTGTGACCCAACACGGGACACGGCTTTGTCTTGCTCCTTTGAAGGACTTTCATCTTCTGGCAAGTATTCAGGGAGGTCAGTATTCTGTTCCACTTCTACTGGAGTATCTTGGAAAGGAACCAACATCTGCAAAAAATGAAACACGGTGTTAACACGCATCATGGAACATCACGCGTTATTTCACAAAATCTGCTTTTGCTTTTCATCTAGGCTACATTTATTTCTGCAATCGCTTTTAGAGAATTTAACTTTTATTAGCAGAAAGGATAAAAATGACTTTTTAAAGGTTTTTTTTAAAGCTAAAACATGTATATATATTTTTTTCTTCATGCTCATAAGTTCTACAAGTCTATCCAAATATAGATGGCTTTTCTTATCCACACATACTGTTGCACTATTATGCAGATATTGGTGCTCAAAGCAGATTGGAAAATTTATCTGCCTAGAATTTCATGTATAGGTGATGGATATTATTATATCGGATGAAAAGATTACAATTATTGTTGCTGCTGCTATCTTAGTGCAGGGGTGTCAAACTCGTGTCGTCACATTGTCATGTGACATAACACGACTTTTTCCCCCTTCGCTAAAACATGGGTGGGTGGATGACGCATCTGGCCCATGGGCCGCGGGTTTGACGCCCTGTCTTAGTGCCAACACTTTTAACAATATACTTTTATTGGGTGTCCAGTTCTCTCACCTCTTCTCCACTTTCACCTTTTACAACTTGCTGGGCTTTCATAACTTTGGTTGATGCTATTGCTGTGCCCAGTGCCTGAACAAAAATGGAAAAGGAAACAATAAGAAGAGCAATATTTTAAAAAAATCTCTACCTGAAGCTGAAAGAAAACCATTGGGAATGCTTACCTCTGCTTTTAAATCTGACCTGATTCTGACAACACATCTTTGAATTGCCATTTGAAACGTAAAGCTGATGACCCCTTTAATTTTAAGTAAGGCTTCTTCGCACAGGTTTCTCCGTGACTGGAAATTAAAGAGATGCAGTTAATGGGTTAATGCTAAGTAAAATAACATGAAGTTAACACATAGGGATGCGGTAGGGATGCGGTGGCTCAGTGGCTAAGACGCTGAGCTTGTCGATCAGAAAGGTTGTCAGTTCGGCAGTTCGAATCCCTAGCGCCACGTAATGGAGTGAACGCCCGTTACTTGTTGCAGCTTCTGCCAACCTAGCAGTTCGAAAGCATGTAAAAATGCAAATAGAAAAATAGGAACCACCTTTGGTGGGAAGGTAACAGCGTTCCATGCGCCTTCGGTGTTTAGTCATGCCGGACACATGACCACGGAGACGTCTTCGGACAGTGCTGGCTCTTTGGCTTTGAAACGGAGATGAGCACCGCCCCCTAAAGTCAGGAACGACTAGCACATAAGTGTGAGAGGAACCTTTACCTTTAACACATAGGTGCATGTGATGCTATACAAGCAGAACAACATTTTTAAACGAAAAGAAATAATTGTTTGCATTTGGCTGTAAGGAAATAAAAAGGTAACATTTCTGCTTACATTTTGAAGGCAAACTAGGGAGAAATCAACTGTGAATAATGATGGAAAGTGCTGAAAAGCAAAGCAGCTTTTCTTTGTTATGATCAGCTAAACAGTCTCTTGTGATTTAGTTCTGACTGACTGAAATCCTCGCTGATGAGCAGTTAGTTTTAAGTTGCTATTTATCAGACATCTTGTATCCATACTGACTGAATGCATCAAAGCAGCTGTTACATCCTTCAGCTTCCTTATCTGTGGCAGCTCATGAACATCACTGCACTACACAACTCAATTCTGATGTCAACTGACAATGTCTGCTTATAAAATCACAAGCTCATCTTAAGCTTTAAGCAAATGGCAGGGCCTCTTCTATGCAACACCACAACAGTAACCTATGCTAGTTTCATCAACTCTGAATTGCCCCAGCATGCTTTTAGGGACTTCTGGGGAAGAAATGGCAAATTGAAGAGGGCTCTGTTAAAAGCAGAGCTGATGGCTACAGTAGAAGGAACAGCAAGCAAGTAGACCAGCTCTTTGTGATTCCTTCCTTGTCTTTCAGATCACCCGCAAATGTTCCCGACCAGAGGTCTTCAAACTTGGCAACTTTAAGACTTGCGGACTTCAACTCCCAGAATTCCTCAGCCAACTAGGCTGGCTGGAGAATTCTGGGAATTGAAGTCCACAAGTCTTAAAGTTGCCAAGTTTGGGGACCCCTTTTCCAGACAGTTGCTCTTCTCTGGCAGTTTAACAGTCCTCCGGGAGTTGGGCGGCATATAAGAATACCAAAATAAATAAATAAATAAATAAATAAATAAATAAATAAATAAATAAATAAATAAATAAATAAATAAATAAATAAATAAATAAATAAATAAATAAATAAATAACAGATATGGAAGATGAGAAAATAGCCATGTTGCTCAAACCACGGTTGGTACCTTCAAAAGGATACTGGTTTCACATACAATAACTTTCAGAAATTGTTTGTTAAATCTTTGGATTGACAAGGCTGAAAACAACGAATGAGTTTTCTTCAAGATTTAGTGGAAAAAGTTTTAATTAGACATTTAAGGGGGGGTATGTGTACAAGTGTGTAGAATAAACAGCAAAAGTGTTAGTAGAATTTTAATTTTGGAAAGTTACAAACAGACTGATGGAACAGATGATTTTGAAGTAAGATTTTAGAATTATTATAAAAACCTTTCCAGTGAGAAAATGCTTTTGTTTTGTATTTTTAAAAAAAGATAGAATGAGACTTTGAAGGTTGGAGACTAGAGGGCACCAGAAGAATTAAAGATAACAATTAAAGAAGAATAACATATAAATTTGACTTACTAATACAGAATGAAATAAAATATTTTAACATTGGACATATTGAAGGATATTTTTTGAACAATGGACCCAGGAGTTAATTTTAAAAGTATCTGCCTCCATGTGTTTAATAAATGTTATGGAAGAGGAACAGGTTTTTCCTGTCAAGATTCAGACTAATTTTAAAGTAGATTTAAAAATGGAAGCCTACAAACATGATAGGGAAATATAGCAATAGCACTTAAGAGGTATATACCACTTCATTGTGCTTTACAGCCCCTCTAAGCAGTTTACAGAGTCAGCATATTGCCTCCAAAAATCTGGGTCCTGGATCATTTTCCTACATTGGATTTATAAAAGAGTTTTGTTAAAACTTCCAAGAATTTTGTGAGAAGGGACGAAGAAAATAATAAAAAGAAATCAAATTGTAGAACATAATTTGAAGGGATTAAAGATCAACTTTGTTAAAAGGACTATAAAGTTGATGTATTTTATCAAGGTTAAAACAGCTATGACGTTATCTCTGGTAATGAGACGACCTTAAGGATATTTTATTATCCAACTAAGGCAGTGTTTCTCAAATAGTGGGACGGGCCGATGCCACTTGGGGCGCGGAGCGATGCCAAGAGGGGCTCGTGTGACCCTGGGGAACATGCGTGGTCCCTCTCGATCGATTCCCCCAGATGGGGAGTGTTTTCCCAGTTGCACCCATGCTCCTGCGCCAGCTCCTTCCTGGCATTGCAGCCTCCCAGGAAGCGGGGTGGGCTGCGGGGAGGCCTCTGCTGCTCCAACCATTCGCTGTGAGTGCCCGGCAGAGGCGGCGCTTATGAGCCAGGCCGGCAACCCCAAAACATCAGCGTAATTAAGCTGGCCTGCCCAATGTCAAAAGAGGGCCCTAACCACGGTAGCATATGCCTGCCTAACCGAAAACAGGCTCCACTGAGTTCAGTGTGACTTACTCCCAGGTAAGTGGGTAGAGCTGCCTCCTCCAGCCAATAGTTTGCTTGCAGCTTATAATAAGTAAAATAATAAATATTAACACTAAAATTCCATTGAGGCCAGATTGGAGAGTTGGGGGGGGGGCGCGAAAGGTTTACTTCTTCTTAGGGGGGGGCGTAACAGAAAATAATTGAGAAGCACTGAACTAAGGTAACATCATCAGTGAGAGTGAGTTTGTGCTTTACTAGTTGAGTAATGAAATGTCTGCAAGCAAATAATCAAGTTCAGAGAGCACAAAGAACTCCACAGTATTTTCTTGGCTTTTAGAAACATTTAAAACACACCAATGGGCAAACACATAAACAACCAAGTTAATTACCATAATAGGGACAAATTTAGGGGAACTAATTAGATCTGTTTTAATGAAAGGAGGAGAAAGAAAGCCAAAAGAGAAATGTTATTCTGGAAGTGTAGACCTGAGTCCACACTGGGTCTGAGCAAATAGTTGATTTGAAGATTCAGTCAAAACACTGAATCCCCTCAGAAAGCTGAATCATTAAATACGTGAGATGCCTTTAAATCTATTAAAACAAATTGAATGTTTCCGCAGAAACCTTTTTTGGGGATTATTTGTAATTGAAGTCAACCTGTTTCAACCATTTGGATCAATTCAAATCAGATTTCATCTCATTCATACTTCCCACATTGTGCATGCTGATTGTTCCTCAGATTACCACCCCACCAGCTTTATTAGTGAGGATGCATCATCTGTAAATCTGCTTCTCTTACAGGCTAACTTGACCAAGATGTCAGGCAATGCAGCAAAAGATCAGGTTCAATAATTTACAATGGTATAGGACTGAAACTGAAACCTAAGGGGCACTGTGGATTACCTGTTCAGTTTTATATTTTTTCTGGGCAGCCATAAAAAGCCAGACATAGCCCTCAGATGTTTTCTACAGGGGAATGGAGGATAAATTTACAGAATCTATTTGACGTTCTATAAAAACTCCACTGAGATCTCATTTAATATCTGCTATCCAACAGTCAAAGAAATATACAATGTAAAATGACTGCAAGCAAAGCCATTTTTAAAAAAACTTACAAATTGTTTTGGTATAGACCAGAAATTATTCTTAATAAAAAAAAAATTAAGGAGAATTTTAAATAAAAAAGTAGCAAGAAAAATAACTGCCCCATTATTTGGTTGTAGATAACCCATACAGCAGTTGTAGTATTGATGAAATACTGCTGTCTCCCATACTGTATTATTTTATAAAAAAATCACCACATCCAGATGGCAGAGTTCTTAAAGAGCTCAAGATGTGACACCGCTGATGAGTAACTTGTTTGTCAAATAGGGCTCAATGCCAGAAGACTGGAAAGTATCAAATATGCCACTAATTTTTAAAAGAGACCAGGAGGGATCAGGATATGTTAGTCAGCTTTATTTATTCCAGATAAAATTGATAGAAATGGTCTTCAAAGTTAAAATAACCAAGAATCATGTGTGTCTAGGCCAGGAGTGGGCAAACTATGGTTCTTCGAGGACCTGTGGACTTCAACTCCCAGAATTCCTGAGCCAGCCATGCATGCATGTCTGGCTCAGGAATTCTGGGAGTTGAAGTCCACAGGTCCTCAAAGAACCATAGTTTGCCCACCCCTGGCCTAGGCAATCCTAGCAACTTTTTTAGATTATGTGATTTATAGTTCAATTTTCTATGATTGTGTATTATAAACCATCAAGTTATTGGAAGTAAGAGTAATATATAAATACTTTTATGTTTTGTATGAATATATTGGTGTAGGAGAATGGAAATCAGAACATGGACCTGAGAAGAATATTCTGGAAGAACGTGTAGCCAGCCAGCTGACAAGATTGGCAGGCTGATCAGTTTACTTCACTATTTTCCTATAGATTTCCATTGTAATTGCATATGCAATTTCTTATCCAAGTCTATTACTTACTTCCAGGCCCTAAAGTGGCTGAACATAGATCAATAAGTTTATATATTCAGAGACATTTCTGTGGTTAGTTTTTTGGGAAATGTAAAGTTATTCCTGAAATGTTCATTACAAAGTTATTTGTAATAAGTCACACCAGGGATTTGAAAACAGACTTAACGCAGATTAATTATATTTACATTTAGTTACACATTACATCTAATTTACACACATAGAATATGTTTACAAAAAACAATTGTTCTCATTTTCATATTTCAGTGGGAGTTATAAATTCCAAAATGTATATGAATTTCTTACCGAATCATCAAGGCCATCTATGTGTAAAACTACTGTTTTAGCACGTTTATTTGTACTTCCAAGAAAAAACTGAGCTTTTCGACGTCGAGAATTCATCTCATTCACATTGTCCATGTCAGACATATTGGAAGACTGAAGAATATCATAGATTTCTGAAGCTAATAGTTTTGTTTCCCCAGGTGTTGTGGTCCTAAGGCAAAGCAAAATCAGATTTATTTAGATGTATTATAGTTTTTTCTTAACCCAATTTCTTTTACAATTTTCCCAGAAAAGACAGCTGTTTGTTTTTTACTTCCACAAGGTACCGTATTTTTTGGAGTATAAGACGCACCTTTTTCCTCCCTAAAAGTGGCTGAAAATTTGGGTGCGTCTTATACTCTGAATGTAGCTTTTTCGGAGCTTTTTTCCAGCCCTAACTAAGTGCTAACGATCTTCCCAGCTCTTACCTTGCAGGCTTTTTCATTGTTACTCTCTCTGAAGAATGTTTTTCCAGCTCTAAGTCTTTGCAGGGTTTTTTCATTGCTCTACTTGCTCCGAAAAAGTTTTTTTCTAGCCCTAACCAGGTGCTAATGATCTTCCCAGCTCTTACTGGCTTGCAGGCTCTTTCATTGTTACTCTCTCCGAAGGAGGTTTTTTTAAGTCCTAACCAGGGGATAAAATAATGTGCTGAAGCTGACCAGACTAAGGACGCTAGCCAGATGAATACCTGGTAGGCAGATTTTCCCCCCTATTTTCCTCCCCAAAAACTAAGGCGTCTTATACTCCTGTGCGTCTTATACTCCGAAAAATACGGTAAGCAGAACTACAGATCCTAAGGCTGTTTTTCAATCTTGGTCCTTGGTTCTACAAAACAATCACCCCTTACAAAAAGATTCCTTTCCTAAATACTTTCCAGAAGATGACAGAATTATTCCAGAAAGATTTTGGTGTCTTATTTTATCATTATTGTTAATTTATTATGGATGTTGGGTTAAATGATTTATTGGGAGTTGAAGTCCAGACATATTAGTGGATGAGGTTGAGAAACACTGAGCTAGTTATTGTATGTCTGTAAGAAAAAAAACATAGATTCATGGTAGTCACCTGACATTCTCCAGTGAATAGTACCGTAGTAATAGAAAAACCAGAGATGAAGTGGGGGAGGGGGAACATGCAATATTCTGAACAAATGAAGTACAAAGAGAAAAATAGTCTGGTAGCTGACATTGAATGAATGTGTGACAATCAGATGAGAGAATTCAAAAAAAGACATTGAGCCATTCAGAGCCCAAACAATGAATTCGAAATATGACTCTTTAAATAATATCTGTTTAGGAGGAAAATACGTAACATAGGGTTTAACCATAAGTGTATTTATATGTACACGTGGAAAGGAATAAATCTAAATCTACAAGCATGACTGACCTAATAGTCTGGGGAACTGAACATAAGGGAAAAAGATATGGAAGTTGCTTGGAACAGAGTAGAAATGTTATACGTTGCTCCCATCCAGAATAATGTCATATAACAAAATTTGAGAAAGCTTAGCCTTGGAATAAAACAATCCAACCTTACTTGGATCTCCTTTCAGAAGGTATTATATTAAAGATAGGTGAGAGATTGCTCTTAGAAGGAAAAGATGAACATTAATGAAGGATATTAGCATAAATATAGATGGTAGCTTTGAAATATGTATCTCTATATATTTCCTGTAGGTATATACGCACTCTTTGTCCAACATCTAACAGATGTTTTATAGTTTCAGAGATACTCTGATAAACACAAAATCACAAGGGTAATGAATACATTTCAGCACACATACACCCCACAAAATGGAGAAATAGCAATCCAATGTTGCTGAAAATGGGATTATAATATTTAGAGGCTATTTTAGTTTAATAAGAACAGTGCTCCTTTGGTACAATATCAATTTTAATTCTTCTCCATATTTCTAGAATGGCACCTTTGTGAAACAGTTATGAAAATATTATCAGTTCCTAAAAAATTTCAGTTGGGGCAGTATAAGTATTTTATGAGTTTTATTACGGTTAATAACTTCTTTGATTATTCCCTTTTGTCAATCAAGGTATTTTGTTACTAAGCAAATAAACATTGGCTGCATTATTTGTTTTGTTCCCCAATGTTAGTTTTAATTGTAAAACAAAACTTGAACTATATCTTTAAAAAATTATTTAGGCAGGTTCCAATTAGGCACAGCAGATGGCATTGTTGCCTTTTCTTTAGGAACATTAAAATTAAACTGAAGCTGTATTCCTAAACTCCATATTGCACTATACAATGTGCATCCATTGCTTTTCTACCTCAATGATTAATGTATAAAATGTTCACAATTTCAAAGAATTCCATAAAGTCAAAATCAAAGAATGTGCTACCTCTCCTGATATTGCTTACCATTAATTGTACGTAAACCAAGATACTTATTGTTCCACAAACTATAATTTTAAAAATCCAGCTTAGAACTGGGTTGAGTCACACTTGTATTTCTCACCATCATGAGAAATGTGTATATGACCATCATGAAGAAAATACAAAAATCAATTTATAGATTCAAAATAGACTCCTGCTATCCAGCCGTGCACTCTGCCTCATTATCCTCTGTTGTATTGAATAATAGCCACAATAGATAAAGGATTTTATTCAATTATCATCAAGGAATTCTGGATTCATAGTATTACCATATTGAAGGATATCATTCTCCCCTTGCTTTTGGCAACTTAAGATAATCAGTTTAAACTTTTCTAATGGGAACTACAAGCAATTAAAGCTGTATTAAATTAAAACTGATGGAAATGGTTAGATTTACAGAAGTGTGGGTAAGGGAGATACATACCTGCAAGGGATTCTTGTGCAATTAAATACATATTAATTTAGCTGATTATTTTAGGCAACTAATAAATTGGAAAAATCTGTGCTGGGTTTAGTTCAACATATCCTGGCAAAAGTAGACTACCATGGAATAAAAAGTGCTTCTAGCTAAATAATTAGAGTTCGGCTTTCATTAATTTGCCAATTGCATTCAAAGTTCCTAGCTATCAAAATCCCCCTAAATTATAAAATACAAAAATGGGGGGGGGGCCATTGTAAAGATCCTCAGGATTATCAAACGAGCTATGAATGTTAACCTTCAGCTACTCATGGATCGCTGATCTAATTAACATAAAACATAAAATAAGCTAAAACAACTGCACAAAATCTGCACTTTAGTACCTTTTAGCAACATTTAGGCCACTGATGTCCTTCCGATGCTTTGGACTACAATCTGAGACTCCCTTAAGATTGGCAGTGCTGGGACTAGCTGATAAAACTTGTACTTAGGATACAGCGGGACTAACTTTCTGTCTCTTAGGATATTCATACAGGTAGTTTTCAGGTTATCACCAGTCATTCAGTGCCTATTCAAAGCTACAGTGGCATTGAATGAATGCTACTTATGACAGGTCCTCATAGTTCCAGCCAGTGCACTGTACCTGCAGTCATATGATCACTGCTACCTTTAAAGCAGAGATTCATTGATCACATTGTATGGAATCAGCAAAAACAAATTACCTTTGTATTGCTGTGTATATGACTTGGAAAGCAATTTTAAAAGAAAAGACAATAAGGTACATTCACCACAGAAAGCATGCTATACTTACTTCTGTACGACAGTCTGTAAACTCAGCATCATTCCCAGTTCACTTTTCATCTTTTCTCTATTGACCCGACATTCCGCCAAATAACGTAGAGCCTATCAGAAACAAATGGATCAAAGAATCAACCACAACAAAAGACATTCTCAGCATTTTCTTTCGCACATCTCAAAAATGCATTGTAGTAATTCAGAAGATTGGGAAATATGTTATTTGATGCTTACCACATAAAGCTAAAATACTGTTTATGTATTCATCACATTTCTATATCACCCATCTCACCTGTTATGTGCCAGATAAATATCAAAAATAATGTTTGCCTCTCTATAAAGTAAGAAATTAATAATGGACAATTCTGACGTGTTCGATTTCAGATTTTTTTCAAATTTGGCTATTTCTAGACTTGGGATTTTAATAAACACGCAGACATTCCGCCTAATACATATGCAGTTAGAGTATACAGTCTGTGTTTGTGAAACTGCATATTAAAAATAACTGGGTTTTGATTTGCATATTAATTCTGGAAGCACAAATTAGTTAAATGCAATGAAGAGTGAAATGAATAGGAATTAGAAAGAGGGCAGAGAAGAGGGCAAAGATGGTGAGAGACTTGGAGACTAAATACTATGGAATTGGTTAAAAGCGCATAGCTCTTAAAAGCCTAGGCTAAAAAAAAAAAAAATCTAAAGGAAATGCGATAGTAGTCTTCCAATATTTGAAAGAATGTCACAGGGCAGAGTATGTGACTTACTCTCCAGAGCACTCTAGAGTAGCACAAGAACCAATGGGTGGAAACTTTTGTTGACTGAAAGCCATTCAGCAGTGGAACAGTCTGCTTCCTGAAGTTGTGGGTGCTCCATCATTGGAGGCTTTCAAAAAACATTAGAAAAAAGATTGTCTGGAAAGGATCCTTCCAACCTTTTGGTTAACTTCAGCCTTGATTTCCCCAACCATATCAGTATACAAATTATAATCACTTTCCTTAGAAAACCAACTGATGTATATGCAAAATAAGTTTAAAACATTACTTTTAAATTTATCCACTGGTTTTCCGCTCGGGCACTAAAAATCCTGCTTCGATTTTGCCAGCAAGGATTTTCAGTGAGAAAGCAGAGAGACAGCTGGGTAAGAGGAGGGGGAACCCCAGGGTGGAGGAGGCCTTGGGAGACTCAGCACAAGCCACAGATGAGTGACTCTCCGCTCCGCTCCGCTCCAGCACTAAAAATCCTGCTTAGATTTCATCAGGGAGGATTTTCAACCCCCAGAGCAGAGAAACCTGTCCACAACACCCCACAGAACTCACACACAACTGCATTGGGCGTCCCAAGGTCTCCTCCAATGAAAGGTTCGCCGTGTTCCTTAGTTGGGACCCGTGTCTGCTTAGCGACCATTGATATTACTTAACAACTACTACCCAGAGTGCCTGGATTATGGTCACTGAGCAAAGCAGTTTTATGACGTCTTGATTAACAACCATTTCACTCAACAACTGAGATTCCAGTTCCAATTCTGGTCATAATTCAAGGATTATTTATAGTCCATATACATTCCAAGATTTTCAATACCCCAGCCAGCCTTGAAACTAGCTTTCAATAAATGCAAATCATAAGGTCTGTAATTTTTTTGCTACTGGAATAGTATTTTCAGGTTAAGAATCTGCTTATAACAGATGGGAAAAAATATGCCTCAGATCAGAAGAGAAGGTCCTATGGTAAATACTATACTTATTTTATCTACTAGTAATTAGCTTATTAAGAGTCAGTTTGGAGTTAAAGCACACGGCTAGAAATTGGGAGATCATGAATTCTAGTCCTGCCTTACGCATGAAGTCAACTGAATGACTTTGGGCCAGTGCCTTTCTCTCAATCCTAAGAAAGAGAAAGTGGCAAACCACTTCCAAAATATTGCCAAGAAAACTGCAGGGATTTCTCCAGGCAGTCACCAAGAATCAACAATGACTTAAAGGCACACACAAAAAAGTTAGTTTACTGAATATAGTTAGACCTCTTCTTTTTCAACGCTAATTATAATTTTTTCCCCTAGATTCTTAAAGCAATCACTGGAATTTGAAAATACCAAGAAAGCAAAGAATTTGAAAGAGGATAGTGATTTTTTCTTAATATAAAAAATGATTATTCCTAAAAATTAATAAGTGTAAATAGAACTAGATATCACCTCCCACAACAGAGGAAAGAAAAAAAAATGAATTTGGTTAAGATGGCAATGTAAACTGTTTTAAATGAAGAGATTTTATTTGGTTTGTTTCTATTGGAATACTGCTTCTGGTTATTTATGCTTGAAATAGAAAAATGAAATTTAGAATTTAGTTTGAAGATTTAATAATATAGCAATAGCAATAGCACTTAGACTTATATACCGCTTCATAGTGCTTTACAGCCCTCTCTAAGCGGTTTACAGAGTTCAGCATATTGCCCCCAACAATCTGGGTCCTCATTTTACCCACCTCGGAAGGATGGAAGGCTGAGTCAACCTTGAGCAGGTGAGATTTGAACAGCTGAACTGCTGAACTAGCAGTCAGCTGAAGTAGGTTGCAGTGCTGCTTTTAACCACTGCACCACCTCGGCCAGTTCTATAATATGCCATTATAGAACTGGCTTATAATAATAGGTAACGTAAAAAGTTAAAGTTGCAACTGTGTATTTTATTGTGTTGGATGGGGTTGGAGGGCAATACCCTTTTCCTTCTTTTTTTTTTTTAAAAAAATCCTGCATATTTCCTTTCTTCCCCCCCCCCCCCAAAAAAGCTCTTTTTTTGCTTAATATTTATTTTCATTACACTTTACGTTACAATAAACCTCAATAAAACATTTGGAAACAAAATCCCAAGAAAGGGAGCAAGCTTGAACAAGTTATTGAAACTTCTGAAAATGCCAGTTTAATTTGTTGTTACTAGTTTCATGCTGGCTTCTATCCTTCATGAACAGTATATCAAAAAACCATGATTAAACTGCATTGATTTGATTCTACCTTCAATGATAATCAGGACTTAAATTTGTATTCAAAGAAATACCCAAAACATATATACAAGCTGGAGCTGTCAGGAGCAAGCTCTTTCTCTAAAGAGATTTAAAACGTCGAGTGTTATTGAAAGAAATGATCAAACTGTATTAACACACACCATTTGGTAACTGCATTTGCCATGAATTAAGTATCTTATATTTTAAATACAAATCTATGTATTTAAAATAGCATAGGGTCCCTCATCTTGTTCAGGGATTATTATACTGTAATTCTTGTTGAGAATAATTTACACACATACACACCAGTAGTGGGTTCTAAATCCCATCGCTACCGGTTCGCGCGCGGTCATGCTCGTGACGCTTCTGCACATCCCAGGTGGGTGGGCGGAGCCTCCTGGGCAGGTGGGCAGAGCCTCCCACCGCCGCCGCTACAGGTTCGCCGAACCAGGAGCAACCCACCACTGATCTACACTCAGCATACTGTTTCTTTCTGGAATGAACAACATTACACAAAGTGCAGAAAAAGTGGTGCTATAGATTAAAAATAAATACTGAAATGTAAGAAAAAATCTAGATGCACACTGATGTGAATAATAAATAGCCCACATGCAATACAGAAATTAGATTTCTGATATGGGCCCTAGCACATTGGATTTTATGCTTGCAAGCTTCATTATATCATGCATCTGTATTTTTCAAGTGACAAAGTCTCTTATTTTCCCAAGACACATGAAACCTACTTGTAGACCCCTGCATAGAGTAGTAGACAGCATCTGGTCAGAATTTCTGAGCTTAGAAACATGTAATAAAATGAACAGATTGTAGGGAATACTCAACACATGTACCACAATGTACATCTATTCTGGCAAAATGTGAAGGCTACCCATCACAAAAGTCTAAAAATGTCACAAAACTTCCTTGAGTAAAATGGATGTCCTACAAACTTCCAAGCCAAGACAGAACAACTGAAGTTCACATGATAATGAATTAAATAACTTTAGTTGCAAAATGCCGAGTAAATACAGGTTTCCAAATGTTACATTGCCTTGTAAAAAAACTTTCTTGCTATAACTCTGTAACACTAAGCAGATATGACCATATAGGTAGATGAGCTCTAATCTATATTAAGTGTGCTATAATTTTTCCCATCGTTTTCATTTCAGCAATCTTTCTATGTTTCAGTGGGATAAAGGGTTTAACTTGCTCTACTCAGGATGTTTCAACACATCCAGAGAACTCAAATTCAAGCAATTTTCCACATGTATAGTTACAATACTTAAGTGTAATCATGGAAATGCATGATAGCAAATATGCATTTAGGTTCTTGCGTTTTAGATTCCATAGCTACCCAAAACCCTTAATGCTACAAGATGAGCTATCCAATAATACTTACAAGTAATGCTGAATGGACAACTGGTGGGTTGGGATGATCCAAAAATAATATAAGGCCTGGTAGACATCCCTGGTCCTGGACAATTGCTCTTCTATTCAAAGGATCAGCTGCCAGATCTCTCAGCTGGTTTACTACGGTGAGTGCATCAGGCTCCACATTCATTGAGGTATTCATTTTTCCTTGTCATACATACGATTCTACTACAAAGGAAGTTGTTATCAATAACTGATATGAAGTAATTTAATAACTTCTAAAACAAAAAATTCATGCTATGGTTTAAAATAATTTGATATAATTCATTTTTTTAGCAAAGAAGACTGTACTGTTTAGATAGTGATGAAAAAAACAAGCTGTGAGATTTTAAAATTGTGAAGTCCTGCATCGGAATCCACAGGGCTACAGAAGCACCATAGCAAGACTAATATGTGTAGTATATATATATATATATATATATATATTAGTTTTTTATTTGTTAATATCATATAAACATAGAAAGTAAATTTTGAATATTTATTAGGTATATGCTAACCATTTGTGGATTGATTTTTTTCCCTCAAAGACTAAACATGGCTACAATTACCTATGATGTAATTGGTATATTATTTGTAATACATAATAAAGTAGGCTTCTTAATTTAATCACAGCTTGGAGAATTTTTTAAATAAATAAAAAGCTAGAAACACAATAAGTAATGTATATTACATTCCCACAAATACTGGAATTCTTAGAGGATTCTTGTAAGTTTCACAGTTAATTCCATATGCAATGGTGATCAACATTCCCAGAAAGACCACCACTATAAACCTTACTTTGCAGTATACATACCTGCGGAGTATATTCTCAGTTCAGGTAAACCCAAAATATAGGTAGTCCTCAACTTACAAGAGTTCATTTAGTGACTATTTTAAGTTACAATGGCACTGAAAAAAATAACTTAAGATCCTTTTTCGCACTTTACAAATGGCTCATATTTATGACGGTTGCAGTGTCCCAACATCAAGTGAGTTCCTTTTGCAACCGGCTGACAGGTAAAATCAATAGGGAAGTCAGATTCACTTAACAACCATGATACTAACTTAACTGCAGTGATTCACTTAACAACTGTGGCAAGAAAGGTCATAAAATGGGGCAAAAGTCACTTGACTGCCTCGTCAACAACGGAACTCACTTAACAAAACTCACTTAACCACTGTCTCGCTCAGCAACAGAGATTTTAGGCTCAACTGTGGTCATAAGTTGAGGACTACCTGCAGAGCTCCCTCTAAATGGGAAGTAACTGTCCCCATTTGAATAGGCCTTCAACCCTAACCCTACAAGCTCTTGATTCTTATTCAGAAATTGAAGGAGTGCCAAGAAGGTGAAGAATTTGAAATCACTGAACTAAAATATGGATGTATTCCTATATTTAAACCAGCCACACTACGAGCCACTATTTTATAGCTTATTTTAAATTAAACACTATTTTTGCAACACAGGACTTTTCCTATATGATACATTACAAATGCTGGTATAAGGAAACATCACAATAAGCTGCTTTGGAAATCTATACATTGCCATGAAAGTTACTTGGAAAACATGCATTTAGGATCAGACCTAAGAAATACTATGCAAATGTGCTGTTTATATAGTTAACATATGAGCAAATTGTGTTTAGTGCTACACAAATATCACAAAAGTACTCCTCAATAGTTTCTTACTATAACTAAATTCAAAGCCAAGTAACTTGCTCACACAAACTTTAGAAAGAAGTTTCATTTAAAAAATTGCAGATAATAATGTCTGATGAATCCCTAGGATTTAAACTACAGAAACCCCACTATGGGAAATAGTGCCTTCAAGAAACCATGTGGAAGACTGCATTTGAAGTGCTGTTCTATGGATTAATTGGAAGTCTAGCAATTTCACTAGCACTTCCAAGCACACAATTACAGCCTTCAGATAAAATGCCACTGCAACGTCCAAACATATGCATATTTATTCACAAGTAGCCTGCAACTTATTTCCAGGAGTACATATTCCAATTAGGACATTGGACATTGCAGTTTTTCTTTTGCTTTCATGTTTACAAGTCGGTAACTCAACTCGACCCCTGGCAGCTGCCTGGCCTCGTCCTTGCACTTTCTTGCACTGCAACTCTTGCACTGGGAGGGATCACATAATATTAATGAAATCACTACACTGGTTTTAAGGAAGGTAAATAGGATTGCAACCTCACTCATTAAAAAAAAGCTAATTACCCGACCTGTGTTTCCGTTTGAACGTAACAAGATTGAGTTGAGCTCTAATGCTAAACCTAACTAGCAGCCAACTGCCACCGAGTCTTGTGTGATTGCAAATCCTTAGTCTTGGACAGGAGGATAATTTGGATCTCTAAAAGAACTCCAGGCATCGAAAAAGTAGCAGCGTTCATGATTTTTGTCCTGTGTTCTTTCCCGTCCGCCTTTAATCCACTCCCACCTCAGTTCCCCATCTTTCCTGCCCACCCATTCCCAACAGCCCCATTCCCAGATCCAGGGATCCCCATTACCGTCCTCACTTTCATTGGATGCAGAAGGGGAGGCGCTTTGGTACTCCCGCCCCACGGAGGAAGGACCACTCCAAATCACGTATCGGCTAATGCCGCTGCCGCCGCCTTCGCATACCCGGAGACCCTGGCAGAGAAGCCGCTTGGAACTTCCGGGCGCCCGGCGAAGGTCAGCAGCTGAACTGGAATCGCCGACCCGCCAAGGCAGCATTCACCCAGCAAGGCGGGCAATCGCCGCTCTCCGGCACCGCTGCAATCCCTGAGACGCGATTGGCTGCAACCGAAGGCCTCTCCTCTCCATTCGTGGCTTGCCTTATTATGAGCCCCCCCTCCGATTGGCTTATTCCGGGTCAAGGATTCTGAGGCATTGTGGGTTACAATGAAATCAATTTTAGTAGGCATCTCAACAATTACAACTCCCAAGAAGCTCTGGTTCAGTTTCTGATGGTTACAACTTACGTTTGCACTTTGCAGGCGGAGTGAGTAAACCGTGTGCCTTGGGACGTATCTCGCACATTTGCTTGCCTGTGGACTCCCGTAGTGAGGCTTATTCGAAGGCAAGGCTGTTCTTCCCCCCACACCCCCGAGTTTAGTGGATCCTAACTGTTTTAGCCAAATAATCAAATATCGTATAGGATTGCGACCTTAGGATAAAATATAATGTGCAATAATTCTTTCTGTATGAGTCCTGAAAGCAAGTTCCTAAGAGGCTGGCTTAGGACTGGAATTTTATAGTGCAATTATATACTTACTTATCCAAGATTTTTTGAAAAATATTTTTCCTTTGAATCAAAAGTAACTCCATACCTGACTTCAGACAAACATTTATGCAGTTTTGTTGGCAGCTCTACAGAAATCTTTTGCCTTTGCCTTCTGGCTTTTTTCCCAATCTAAATAACAGCCCTGGGCATTCCTAATTTTTTTTTATCTAAGTATTAGTTTATCTGTTTACCTGGAAATAAATTGCATAGAGTTAGATGAACAATTGTATTTAAATTGCAGTTTAAATTTCCTTTTCTCAAGGTTGCTATAAAATTGAAAATGACTCATTGGGAATAGTTTTCTGATAAATACATAAGTGGTTACAAAAGGGTTACATTATGGCCTGATTTATACATAACTACGGTAAATATATTGAATAAGTCCAGCTATTTATAAACCACAGTTTTTATTATAAATCACAGTTTGCTTAATGTACCAGCAAAACCCAATTACTTGCTTATTAAGAAACCATAGGTTTGTGTGATTGTTAAACCCATCAGTGGGTTTCTTGCATAGGCTTATGATATCTAGAAAATAACTTTGTTGATGTGCAACCACTACCATAAATATAATTCCAATTCTTTAATTTTCTACTCTACATCCACATACATGATGCTTCTAAATATGCCTCTGTACATAATTAGCATCTCTGAAGACAAATGGCTGCATCTGTAAAGTTTTGCTATCATAGATAGTAAGAATATATAAGTGTATAGGTGTAACTATACCTTTAAAGTAGACAAATTCATTTGGTCTTTAGGAAAGGCATGGATGTAGTTAGGGGCGCAATCCTGTACACATTTAATTGGGAATATAGACCTTTTTAAAAATCAGTAATTAAGCTATACATAAACATCTACAGTGTTGTTTGCAATAGTAGCAATGACTTGTTTTATTTGTGCATCAAAATCACAGAAAGCTACCCTCACACAATTCAGTGTGACATGCCTTCAAGATGCTAGTCTTTGCTAATCTGGTGCTCCATAGATACAGCATTGTATCCATCCTGACCCAAAATTTGAGGATTCCAAAAGCAAAGGATCAAATATTAAACTTTCCAACATCCTTTGCTGTTGGTATGCTATTTGGGGTTGAGGATGGTTATTACATCTGTAGTTCAGTGTTCTCATAGTTAACGTTTGGTTTGCTACAGGTTGAACTACAGTTCCCATCAGGCACAACTAATGCACCTAATGGTCAAGGATTACAGTAATGAATTTGGAGAGCTACAGTTTTGGCAACCCTGAATAAGACTTTTAAGTTTCAATAAGTTTTACTCTATATGAAGCATTTTGTGTAGTACAACAAACAACTAGAATTGCAAAATAAAGAGATCTGAAAATATGTTGAATGTGTGCTCTTTTTTAAAGGCTTTTTTTAAAGGTAGGTAAAATGAGGACCCAGATTGTTGGGGGCAATATAAATATACATTGCTTACTGGTATAAACTGCTTAGAGAGTGCTTGCACTGTGAGGCGGTATATAAATCTCACAATTAATTAATTAATTAATTAATTAATTAATTAATTAATATCCAAAGGAGGACAACCAGCAGTAAGATACCATAGATGGACGCTCTTGGAGTGACGATGAAGTACTGTTGAAAGAGCTGAAGGACCAACTTAGGGACAGATCATCATGAAGAAAACTTGTGGCTATTAAGTAGATAACGATGTAATGGCATGGCAGTCAATTAATAGTGCCAAAATTTACGGCAGTACAGAAGAAAGCAAACTACCGCCTTTAAGCAAACTTAGGTATTTTCTTACAGTAAGATAGCACTAGATGGCGCTCCTACGCGATCCTTTGCTACTAAAGAGCAGGACTTTCCCAGCCTTTGTAGCAAATAGCTTATCCGAAACATTAGGCGGGGTTTAAACTTTCTAAAACCATCGAGATGAGAAAGGAGACCTATGGAGCGGATGTCACTCCAAAGATCATAGAGTCCGCGGGCTTCTAGCCTGTCTCGATGATGTTATCGACGATTATATATCTCGTCATCTAGCCGGACTGCAAGACTAAGCCTCGCCTCCCTAAGCCTCGCCTCCCTAAATGGCGGTCAGCGATTGGCCAGGCCTACTTGCCGGCGCTCCTCAGGATTGGTTGCTGCGGGAGGCAGACGGAAGAGTGTCGAGAGATTGCTGGCCGGCGGGGACTCAGCGGCTCCGGGAGAGTCCGAGGCAAGGAATAACCCTGTAGCGGTCTGACGAGCTGGTGAGTTCCTTCCATCTGCCTCAGGGCCTCCCGTTTGTTGTCAGTTCAACCCTGCCGCGAAGTTTCGGGTGTGGGATAAACGGCGTCCTGTCAGGTCGGGGCCGAGAGAGAACACGCCGATCGTGAGTCAAGGACACGAGCCGTTGCCACCGAAGGTCTCGTCCGACGTTGCCGGGCGGCACTTTTTGTTTTCCCCAGTCGCGGGGCGGGAGACGAGAGTCGTGTCTTTCCGGAGACAACTATTTGGCTCTTCCGCCTTGTTAGCCGGCGGCTCCCGGTTCTTGCCCTGCGGCCACTTGCCCCCCGCCCTTCACGGGGCAGACCCGGGTGGGAGCGTGTTCGGCGGAAGGCCAAAGACTGAGCGCAGGAGGACCGTTTTAAGTTGTTCTGTCTTCAGGAAGATCTGGTTTTTGAGATAGGCCTTAACCTGGTGGTTCTCAAATTACTGCTTCTGCGCCCTTTCTAAGCTCCTCGGGGCGTAGCGTTTTGGGTTGTTGTTTTTTTCCCTTCGAGGCCCCGGTGGCTGATCTGAGAAATTTCGTCTGGTTTACACCGGTTCCCTCGATTGTCTTCTCCCTTCTCTTTTGGGGTGCTCCGGAGAAGGCAGTTTATTCTTACAATTGCTCTTGCATCTAAACAGAATTTGCGTGGCCACCTCTGTTGCTTCTAATAGTGCCAAATTTTCCTTGTTTTGTTTTTTGGGCACAAAACAAAAAATAATCTAGTAATGTGGAAAAGACGCAGCTGTCTTGTGAGCGATAAGCTTAAGAACTGTCTGGTTCAAAATAAATAACTCGGTAAGCCTCTCCAGAATTTGCCTCTAACTCAGGGGTAGGCAAAGTTGGCTCTTCTATGACTCGTGGACTTCAACTCTCAGAATTTCTGAGCCAATCATGCTAGCTTAGTAATTCTGGGAGTTGAAGTCCACGAGTCATAGAAGAGCCAACTTTGCCTACCCCTGCTCTAACTAATACTTAGTGGAGAATTCAAAGTGGGGTGCACAACATCTGTGATCTACAGTAAGATTCCTGAATACTTAAAAAGATTCTCTCCCTCAAAAAGATTTTAAAATCCTTCCTACATGGTTAACACATCACTCACCCACTTTGAATCATCTCCCACTGCAGTCTTTCTCCAGCAAAAACTAAAAATTTGCTTATCTCTGCCATTAGCTATGTCTATTATATTACTTTCATTGTTAGAAGAATGTGTTCATGATAGTTCATAGTCAAAATGCCTCACAACTTGGTGGTTAATACATTAAAGTATATTTTGAAAATATAAAAAAATGTGTTTGGAAAATTGTGTTGTTGCATTCAACAATGTTGTGGGAAATAGGATCATGATACACATGTAGATCTCATTTAGTGACAATTGGGACCACCAACTTAGTCATTAAGTGAAGTCGCTAAGTAAAACCATGACTCTGCTTATGATCTTCAGCTTTCCTTTGCTTTACAGACCTGAAACGTTATAAATATGAGGATTGCTCACAAAGTTACTTTTTTCACCATTGTAACTGTGAATGGTTAGTAAATGAGGCAGTCACTAAACAAGGATTGTCTGTAATCTCTGTAATCACAATATTTGGTTTCTGCAGTTAAATGGATGCAGTAGGGAATGATATGAAATAACTGACATCACATAAAACTATTCTGACACTGAATTTGCAAATAAACTGAGCTAGATAGAAAATAATCTGATTTGGCAGAATATAACTTTATGTTACATACTGATACTCGCTGGACACTGGTATAATTGTATTTGCAACAAAAATGTTTTCACATAAATTAAAATTATAGAGTTGCAACATGTGTAGCAATCATGTGCAAAACCAGTAATTTTGCATAGTTAATTATTATAACCTCTGGCTCAGTCATTTGTTTGATTCTGCCACAATTAAGTTACTTCAAAGAAATAGAAAGTTACCAAGGAATGGTCATGTACTCATAGTATATAGAAATGGACAAAAAGGTGTTAACGGCTATTATTAGTCATTTTGTTAGCAATTTATAAAATGCCTTGTGCTAGTAATAGTTGTATTAAGTGCTTATAAGTAAGCTTAGTATAAGTTAATAAAAATTATACACAATATAAACCAAAATAATAAAAGCATTTTATAATAGAATATAGTAAATAGAAACAATTTGTAATGGATGCAATTATATTGGTGATGAGTACACCACTGGAAAACCTGAAAGACTAGATTAGGGAAAGACCATCATGGAGAAAATCTTATTGTGGTTTGCTTACAGTTGACATCAAGTTGTTGACACATAGTCAGCAGTCAGTACAACTTCAGTATAAATCAATAGATAGTAATGAGAGAGAGTATTTTTCTGGCTTCATAAAGGTCCTATGAAAAGAAACATTCTAATAGCTCCTTAAAGTTCAGAATATTGGATTCTAAATTTAGGAACTAAATGGGAAAAAAGTCTTAAAATTTAGGGTGCATTATTCATTATTAATTCATTATTAATGATAGGTTGACATTTTACTAATTTATTTGATTCTATACTTGTAAACAGGCTTTCACACAACTGGATCTTCTATCAAAAATGAAATAATAAGTTATCTACTTTAAATGTTATGTCCTTAGCACAAAAAACTATTTAATTGTCTTGTTCAACTTGATTTTATAACTAGAGTCCCAGAACCCAGAAAAATAAAAAATAAAAAAAATAATTTAATAAAGCAGCCAAACCAAATAGCTGACACTTACTGACTGCCCTTGATCTTGTCAGTGTTAAACATTACTGAACAAGTCACATTTGTTTATTTTATTCTCTATGTAAGAGTAGTACATTACTGTTCTTACATAGCTTGGTTGTATTTGTTAGAAAATAATTATGTAAAATAATACATTTTAGCAATGTAAGTTCTCATTTTAATATTATTAGAATTTATAAATCTACGAGAAATTCTAAGAGATCGATGGGATTGGACAAATTGTGCTATAAATAAATCTCATTGTTTTAATTGCTCATATTAATGAATTGCAACTGTGTACAGGTATTCCTCACCTTACAATCACGGTTGAGCCCAAAATGTACTATTTTGCTACATTTAATTTTGGGAATGGGATAACTTGCTCTTTTTTATCCAGATCAGGCAGGAGCTTCCAATTAAAAGCTCTTGGGGAGAGCCAAGATGTGTATTAAAGTTAACATGTTGAAGTATAAGTCCTCAGCTATGGATGCTTATTGAATGATGATTTGGGGTTAGTCATTCTCACTCCATTACAGGTTTGCTGTTATGAGAAAGAAATTGAAAGAAAAAGTGCTCTGTAAAGTGCTTTGAACTCCAGGAGCAAAAATAAATCTAGTTAATGTCAATACTCCTTTTTAAGAACAAATACTATATTTTTATTTCAGGTTAAAGGAATATTTTTAAAATGTCAACTGTGAAGCATATGTCATGATGAACTGCTATTCCCAGGTGAGAAACTGACAACTGAACAGCCAACATGTTAGCTTCTAAAACCCGCTACAAGTAATAAAGCTAAAACTAGGAACTGCCTTTCCAAATGAATCTATTTTTCCTCTGCTAGGAGAAACTAACCTTTAACCTATAAACAAGTTTATAATGCAGTATTTTATGATAGCAGTTTTGCTTGAATTTCATTTATTTATTTATTTATTTATTTATTTATTTATTTAGACGCTCTTATAGGCCGCCCAATCTTCAGTTGCATTTTTCCATTACAAAGCTCAGAAATTTTATTACTTTCCAAAATAATCATAATCACTTGACTAAATTGTTCTTATGAACATTGAATACAGAAGGAATTTTATTCTTTAAGGATATGCATGTTTACTGCAGAAGAAAATTCATCTTCAGGCATTAAATTTCACACTATTAAACCATATATTTTTATTAGTTACACAGTCAATCAGATGTTTAGTCTGGATTTGGCATTTTTATCCACCTATTGAATCCTTCCCAAAGACCTCGGATATATAGATGTTTCATGGTGTTAAGAGGTATCATTGCAGCATATAATCTGTTGCAATTGACGGATGCTGATTTTGTCAGTGCTGCTGAAAGTATTTGACATTGTGTTTTAGGATTGCACCCAAGGTACTTATTACTATTGGTACTATCTTTGCTTTCTTTTGCTCCAGTCGTTCTACTTCTATTTACAGGTCTTTGTATTTTGTGATTTCCTCCAGTTCTTTCTCTTCTCTTTTGCTATCTCCAGGTACTGCCACACTCACCATACAGCCTTTTTAATATATTATTTGCCTAAAGTATACTAAATGTTTTAATGCAATGTACTTTCAAAATTATACTTGTTTTCAGTTGCTGGTACCATAGCTGGTCCTATAGACAATTTATTATATAAATTACATTAAATAATTGAATTGGTTACCATTTTTGTACTCATTTGAAGTGTGATCTTTGAACATTCCTAAGTACAATAACATTTTAATCTGAAAAAATAAAATATATTGTGATTGGTCTATGGGTTCTGTCTTGAGGTATACCATATAACTTTAAAACTACATTTTTTTAATACAACTGGTTCTTGCTTCTGTTGTTGTTTTCCTTCAAACCCTTTTTCCTGTTTTGAGTATTAAAATACAACTATATAGTGTTTAATTAATTAAAGGTGGTGTATAATTAAAACTATCGGTTACATACTTTTGGTGAAAAATGCTAGAGCTCTAGCTGTTGTTATATTTATTTTGAGACGAATTCTCACATTGAAACAGTTGCATATTCTCTTAAGTATTTTTTCTCTCTCCAGGCTCACGATGGAGCTTCTACCTCCTAGCAAGCTGAGGTTGTCAAATTACAAATTACTGAAGGCTTTACTTTATTTTATATGATCTGCTGGATTAAGCATCTATTTAGAGTTATATTTATGCAAATTGGGTTAACTATGGAATCAGTAAGTATACCTATTATTACAGTGATATATTTTCAAAAACTGAAAATCTGAATTATGTATAGGAAATGACATACATAAATGCCAATGACATTAAAAAGATGTGAACACACAGTATAATATTTAAATATAACTGAATTTTGGAATATAAGTATGCCTAAAGTTCTCTGGATTATGTCTGAGTATAGTTCATTACTTTATAAAATAGAATCAAAATAATTTTGTTGGTTAAGAGAGATATTGATTGTGAGCCCATTCAAATGTTGGACAGAATATTGTGCCACTATCAAATTTATATAGCTGCCCATGTCACTTGCATGACTCTGTGAAGTATACAATAAAATAAATCTTAAATTTTAAATCTGTTTTCTGTATATACAGACTTACAATGCAACTTGATGCATGTTTATACAAAAATAGATAGTTTTTCTGGGTTTATTTAAGTAAATAAAACTTCAAAGTAAAGTAATATTGACAGAGACCTTTTATTTTCAGTTGCTTTGGTCAAATAAAACTTATGGCCCAAACAGAAGTATTGTAAGAAAAATTGGCTCCAACCTTTCTCTGATACAATGTCCAAGGGTTCAGTTTCAGGTAAGATGTTTACTTGTTTGCTTTGATTTACAAAAACTAGAAAGACCTAAAAATCTCTGTCTGTGGTATCTGTGGATATAAGTTACTTTCTGTCAGTTTGGAACCAAAAATAGGGACACCCCCAAATTAAATTATTTCCTTAGGCAAAAAAATAGTTATATTAATTTCAAAGGTTAACATTTAATTAAATGAAAATGACATGGATTGATAAATTGGATGTACTGATCCCAAAGTCTTCATTGATGAGAGTAGAAAATAATTCAAATATCTAATGGAACTATAACAGAAGTTCCTCAGAGCCGCATACATAGTGTAGCTCCTTAAACAAATACACATCCTAGAGATTTCCTAAAGTTGTCGCTGAATTCTAATTTCTTCATATGATAGAAACAGATGTGACTTTATTATATAATTCTATAATTATTATTTTTATTAAATTTTATTTTAAATGCAACTAAACTGAAATGTTATATCCTGGCCTCACTAGTTTTTGAAATGTAACCTGTATATCCTGAATTACAAAAGAAAACTATTCTCATCTGTGTGTAGCCGCCTTCCCATAAGGCCAACAAAACTGGAGTGTGAAGCTTTCTAGAGATAAGCTATGAAATATATTTGCAAGTTCCACTGAACAGTTTTCAAAATTACTTTCATATGATACTTTAGTGAAAATAATTTCCCTTCTGACTATTCACTTGACTGGTTTGGCGTGCTATTATTTCTTTAAAACTTTCCTGAATCTGTCAGTTGTTCTTTAAACTGTGAATCTTTACAAAATATTTATTCTGCAAGATATTGCCACTTAAAGCTTCAGTCTGGAGAGAAGAAAATATCAGCCTAAAAAATCCACATGACCTCATTTGATAAGTGTGGAGTTTTTTTATACAATGCTTATTTTGAAATAGTAAGCAAAATATGACTAAGTTATGGGAGATATTTTTATACAATAAAGCTTACAAAGACAAAGACAAAACTGTACATAGGCAAATTGTGTGTGTGTGTGTGTGTCTCATTCTGAGATGGAGGTTGCCTCAGGATTCTTCTTGTAGTAGAGTATTCTAGCTTGCATTAACTTTAAGATAATAGCTATAGAACAGCATGGTCTCATTACGATTTTTGCAGTTAGTGGTTGGCTCTAAATTTTCGGTAAATTATTGTAGAAACAGGACTCCTTTTGTCTACAGCTTAAGGAATTACATCTGTGAATGTTATTTTTTCCCTCTTGTGGATTGGCAATTAGATGTTTTTCTCTTTCTTAGATGTTTAATATGTACTTGGACATTTTTCACTGCACCCCCAGGTTCCTATTTATATTTTTTGCCAAAAAACTGGCAGAAATGTACAAGAAAATTGTATAGCCAGAAAATTGCAAAAAAATGATAATTGGGTTTAGGGCACTGTTGATGCACACACATTTGCATCAAGAAGGAACAAAATCTATGTAGGAGGAATGTCAACATATTTAAAAGTAGGTGAAAAAATTACAGTATTTTCTAATTTTAAAATAGTTCCTTCAGAATAAGAATGTTGTAAAATCATTTTGTAATTATGCTGAAAATGGCAAACTATGAATACCATTGATCACTCAAAGGTCAAATTCAGTATATTTTAAATTTTTAGGTTTATTTTCTGATGACAACGCCATGTATTTTAAATAGAACTTTCTTTTCAGTACTAAGTAATGAATTCTGAAAAGACTTCTCGGTAATTGTGATTTATAGTAAAACTAATCTGTTTTATTTGAAATTGGAGGGAGAACACATTTTTGGAAAGATTGGTCATTTTATTTATTTATATTGCACTCAATTGTCAATAACATTGAATTTTATAGAACTCTTGTGATTTTTAACAGTTTTTGAGTGGAAAAGGCATTCAAGGATAAAATCATATATTTACACATAACCAATTCAGCAGCTTAGAAACATTTTGTAAGATATGTGAATATCATCATGTCATTTTTTTCCTTGGATAAAATAATTATTTTACCTGTAGTTATATTTATTTCATGATATTACTGGTCTAAGCTGTCAGTGACTTCTGAATATTTTTGATAAAACTTGAGCAGAAATTGATTCAAAAATATTGCTTATGGAATAAAAGAATAAGAAATAATATCTTCTATCTTAATCAACACTTTTCTCTGGAAAGCCTCCACCAATTCATTCACAAAAGAGAAATGCCAAGTTTAATGGTGGGCACGAATTCAGTTTAAAACCAAGCCCAAGAGAGTAGAAAGATACAAGTGTGTTCTTGACTTGTCACGTGCTTGATATTTAAAATAGTTGTTAGACCAAAAAAGTTCTCTGTCCCTGTCCTTTGCTGAAAAGTACTATAGTTTTCTGAATGATGGTAGAGTAAACTCTGCTGTTTATTCTTTTTTTAAAAAAATAAACCTAATAATATCACGGCTGTCTTCATGCTTTCTTGAAACTTTTCTATAGCATTCTCTCTTTCCCTTTTTCTTCCTTTCTTGCTCTCTAGCTGTTATATCACAGGATGGTGCATTGAGCTTACTGTAAGTCAGTCTTCTCTTTTTTCACTAAAGTTCACTAACTATTGGTATTTACTTACATACAAATCTGATTGTTAAGAATCTTAATTAACTTCTGTATTCCTTATTTTGTTGCGCATGGAAAATGAGCTAAAGATCTTTAATGGCAGTGACCGTTGTTTTGTCATTTTTGGAAGCCTAAACAGCAAAATCTTGCTGAAAAATTATACTTTTCTTCAAGATAAATATGCTTTGGATTTTTACTTTAATAGGGCATATGAGACTTAATTAATATATTAGCCAGATATTTTAAATGTGGATGGGAAATTTAGATACTTATTTTGGTGCCCCATGTTTAATCTTTTCACAATGCTTGGGTTTACTTGCCTATCTAGTTTAAAGCCTGACAAAAGGCAAATCTGAGTTTTTCCTATGGCAGGTCTCCAAAAAAGCAAGTGAAGTCTGAAATAATAATCAAGTTCTAATCCACTTGCAATACTTGCATATATAAAAGTTCTAGTTTCACATGACCATGAAAATGATCTCTGAATAAAGTGTTAAACTATTAAAAGACACATTGATAGGCTTTTCGTCCTTTTTGGAAATTATGTCACAATGATCCAATATTGGCCAGAGTAGTCACAGTGACAATACTCTTGTTAAAAGCTGTAGAATAGCAAACATAGGCTTGATTTTCGATAGATATAACCTTACAGTATTGAGAAATTTAACTTCAGCTATTGCTTTAAGTACTTTTGATGCCTCCTTAGCTGGGCTGCCAAATCTGGAAACAAGTACAGTAAAATAATATTTACATTAGTGTAAGATTTGGCGTTTCTTTCTCTGAAACTAATTTTTGTCTTTCGTTTCTCATCCAAATGTAATGCAATATGTATGAGAAATAGTTTGAAATTAATAAGATTATTCACCTATGTAACTTTATTAGTATATGTACATTTCCTAACCTGCAGCTAGATATTTGCTGTGTAGTACCCAATTTGTGTGTCATGCCATGCATTAGGAAACACCAGTGGAAATGCTAATGCTGTAATTCATTCCTTAGATTTCTTAGATTGGATTAATACTAAGTTTGAAAGCTTGCCTAAATAGAAAAAACCCACTAGTTTTTAACTCTGGTATAAACTTGTTCTCCCTTCCATTTATTCATGATTGAACTATGTATTTTATCTTCGTGTTACCTTTATAGTGATGTCATACTGATCCAGGCAGTTGGTCTAATATGTAACATTATCCAATCAATCTAGCTTATTTCTCAGCCTGCAGAAAACACTCAGTCTAACCAACTAAAAGAAGATGCAGTAGTCTCCCTTGTAGATGTAGGATGGGTTGCTGAAGAAGATAATGAAGGAGACAAAGTCTTTACACGTTTCCGGTATGTTTTTCAAAGCTTATCCTCTATTACTGGCTCTTTAAGCTTTCATAGATAACCTGTTGACCAAGGCCACTAACCAACTTCTATGAGGTTACAGTTTGTGGATCAGGTTTTCTGAGAACATGAAAACTGGCCAATATTATTGATCAAGGAAGAAAATCTTAACAAGCTTTAGGGATTCTTTTAAAAATGTAATAAATATGTTTTATTGCATTTATCTTGCCTTTCTGTTTATGCAATAACTTCATGCTTATATAAGCGTATATTTTTATAGTATGTTCTTATTTTAGTACCAAAATATCTGGGTAGTAGACAACAAATAGATATCCAGTATTATTTTAGCCAGAATGAGTTATGAGAAAGAATGAGAATGCTTATTTGCAACTCTAGGAAAGGAAAATCCATTTTAAAGAAATAGATTACGGGAAGTCCTCGACTTACAACCACAATTAAGCTCAAATTTTCTGATGCTAAGTAAGGCAGTTGTTAAGTGAATTGGGCCCCATTTAATGACCATTTTTGCCATGGTTGTTAAGCAGATGACTAATTGTTAAATGAATCATGGGGTCATTAAGTGAATTTGGCTTCCCCATTAACTTTGCTTGTCAGAAGCTCCCTAGCAAGGCTGCAAATCACAATCCCCGGATGCTGCCACCATTGTAAATGCATGCCAGTTGACAAGCAGTCAAAGTTTCATCACATGACTTATAGGGATGCTGCAATGGTCATAAGTGTGAGAACTGGTCATAAGTACATTTTTGCCATTATAACTTTGAATGATCATTAAAAATGGTTGTAAGTAGAATACCTCCGGTATCTAGATTCTTTCCAGTTCTTTTCAATTGGTTTTGGCATAATGATGACCTTTGTTGCCTTTTTACATGTAAAAGGATGGGGAAGAATATTCTATTGATGCTCCAGTATTGACAACAGGTGAATTTATGTATTGGCTAGATTTGTAATAATCTGGCTCTATCCAGAGAAGTTCATGACTAATTTTAAAAAATAACAAAGCAAAAGAAATAGGAAAATGAAAGCACTGATAAAATACTATTTGATTTTCTCCTATTTTTAGTTACTGTGAAGTAGGTTTATGTAAGGTCATGTACAGTGAAAGCTCTTGAAAGGGGAGGGAAAAAAACTTGACTTTGACGACAGTTCTAGTACAAAAGGAAAAGTGTTTACACAAGATCTAAACACAAGTTGCTGCAGTTATGAAGGTAGAAGAAGCCAGAGAACAGTCAGCAAAGCAAAATTATAAAAAGAAGTCTTATGACATTTTAAGCATCTGAGAAGACATCTTTTAAAGCTCACATAGACCCAAGAAACTATAATACAATTTAGACATTAAAAGAAAAGCTGTTAAAAATGTCATTAGATTAATGATATCTGTATAGATGAATTTTTCTGCACTGTTTGCAGATACAGTAATTGAAAAACAGTGGTTGTGTTTAATTTCTAAACCATCTGTTCATGAAAGCATTTTATTATTAAAATGCAATTTATATTTTTCTAAATGCTATTAGATTTTTAACTTATCTGTGCTGAAGGCCAAGGAAAAAGAACGAACCCTTTGCCTTCACCTTCTTTCCAACAGAACACAGTATAGTTTAATGATGTTTACAGGAACTTCCTAAATACAGTTTTAGCTTAAATACAAACATGGCAAAGACAGCATTCTACATTTGCAGAGAATAAGTTATTTGGTTTAAGAGACAGAACTTTAACTCGACTCCCCTTGATCAAGAGATTTACGCTACATGATGAAAAAAACAAACTCTTTTTTTTATTATAGATCAGAAGGTTGGTCAAAATCCCAACCATTCCTTAAAAGTGAAGGCTCCGCAGGAAGAGATTCAAGTACCGAAGAATTGTTGCCCAAGAAATCACAAGAAATGGAAGACTCCAAAACTGCAGTAGCCAAAAATGACGAAGCGTTGCAGAAAATAAATGCATTGGAAAATGAACTTGCTAATTTAAGAGCACAAATAGCCAAAATTGTAAGCGTACAAGAACAGAATTTGGCAGCAGGTATTAAATTGTCCTTTCCTCAATATTAGTAAGTTTTAAGTGTTGTGCCTTTAGTCAAAAAATACTAGATTCAGATGCAAATATCCTTGGTGTATAAATTATGACATTTAGAAAATTAGTTGTGGTAGTCTTTCTCTACCTTGACATGAAAGATCTGGAATGGCATACTTCTCTATTGGTCCCCCTCTGCACATATGATCTTGAGCCTGCCTTTCACGGCCTGTTGCTTTCCCTTTGTGATAGATGATAGCACCCATGATTGTAAGCCAGCATATTTTGCTGAGTGCATGTGATGAAAAATGTAATCTGGTGCACTGGAAAGAGTAATAGTAATGCTACTAATAGGTTGGGTAAAGTTACATTAGACACTTGCAGAAATCTGAGTCAAGGTGATCTTGGGGTTTGTATTACAAACTTTTGCTAATCGTAAAGATTTTGATTGGAAGTTCTTAAAATGAGATTTACCATGTGACTGTTCTTATAAAGCATCTAAAAACAACTTTATGAAAGGTTCAGTTGACACAAGTGATGATTAATTTTTTGCCTGTTTCCAATTTTCATTTTACCCAATAATGTAATGTTATTCTCCTGGGGAATAGTATACAAACACTGCTTCATTCTATAATTGCTGACTGAATAGCAGTAAGTGCTGGAGTGGGGGTGTTAACCTATAAAGCCATACAGTATATGCTTTGGCAGCAAGATACTTTTAAAAACCACCTTTTCCCTATAGAAGTGAATTTGATCAACCTGTTCATGGTGAAATTCTCCCAGTATCTTTTAATGGTCTACCATGTGTAGAAAGTAAAAGGAACCAGGACTTACGGGCCTTGGTTTTCAATTTTACAGCCCTCATAGTATAGAATGGTTTCCCTTTTGAGATTAGGCTGGCCTTTAGAAACTCTTAAAAATAGAACTGTTGCTAAATAGTTATCATTTAAATAGTTATCATGATAAATAGTTATCATTTTCTCCATTGCTTAATGATATTTCTGTGTTTTAATGTTGTTTTTATATTTAGTTAACAAATTCATACAGCTATCAATCTTAACCCCTATGTCTCTAGGCAGGAAACAGGAATAGAAAACACAATAAACTATGTTTATCTATAAAAGTCTTTTTTTTTGTTCAGCACTATTGAAAAGTAATAAACAAATTCCATATACTAGAAAGCTGCTTCAGTACTGGGGTCAGTATAACCATTTACAGCCAAGCTAAATATTTCCTTAAAAGAAGCATCAGCTTTTTCATTATATTTTGTGTTAAAAAAATGGAAACTGTCAGGGAACAGAGAGGGAATATAGTAGTGTTACACGATAGCAATCCAGTTCAGCGCTGATTCTATTCGATAATCACAATAATGGGTACATTTTTAAACAAAAATTTATGAAAGGTATTTGCAGCGTTTTTAAATGTACATTGTTCTTACAGCTGGAATAGGTTCTTCTGCACCCCTTTCTGTCCTACCGCCACCCCCGCCGCCACCACCACCACCCCTACCTCCACCACCACCACTTCAGCAGAGTGTTTCTGCCATTGACCTTATTAAAGAGCGCAAAGGAAAAAGAATAAATTCTGGCACGACTCTGATAGATGATGATCCAAAGAAGCTTGAAATTCCAAATATGCTAGATATTCTGAAAGACATGAACAATGTAAAGCTGCGCTCGGTGAAAAGGTACATTTTCCCCTTTACTTATTTGAGAAAGGGTTGCAGGGAAGAAGTGCAATATTTTGATTATTGCTAAGCAGAGGTGGATATAAGATATCATTTGTTTGCTTGATTCACATGATTAAAGTTCAGAGTTTGGTTTTCAAACAGTAGCTTGTTATTTTAATTAGTACATTGGGACCTGTAACCACATAGCTAAGTGACTCTCGTCAAGTGAGATATCACATGACTGTGATGGATTTACAGTGTTGATTTTCCTGGGATTGTTAATCAAATCAGTAGAGTTAAGAAAGACATTGAAGTGTGAAAGCAAAAAAAAAAGATTGGAAAATCATTGGTGAAAATGTCGCATGTATTTGCATCATTTGAAGTCAGTGGGTCATAAAGCCTTACCTTATTCTTTTGAAGGCCGGAGAAAAGCACAATAAGGAAAACTGCTGATCCAACAGATCCTGCTGCAATAATAGCTGAAGCTCTTAAAAAGAAATTTGCATATCGGTATCGTAGTGACAGTTCAAGTGAAAGTGATAAACAGATTTCAACTTCTGAAACAAATCTGGTAAGTGCTTGGTACAAAGTTTGTATGTTGTGCTGAGCCATGGTGTGGAATGGTTGTACTAACGTCAGGAGTCAGCCGGTTTACAAGCAACTAAGGCTAGGTTCATACTTTAGGCTACATTTGAATTTATGTAAATTCAGGACTAGAGATCTCCAGAATGCCTCATCTCAAGAGATTGGCAAACTAACCTCCACTCATATTTTTAACATGGCTTATTATCCGTCCCAGTATTTATGATTGGTTTTCCATTCCTCAAGTTAAAGGAACAACATGTCCGGGAACGTTTGCTTCCTTTCATTCTGGTGGATTCAGTGCTCCCACTAATAGAATCTAAAGCAGTGTATTTCAAACTTGGCACGTTTAAAAGGCGTGGATTTAAAATTATAGAATTTCCCCAGCTGTTGATCTAGGTGTTTTTAGTAGTAGGCATGAACTGCTGGTCAATAAAAAATTCCAACTTGTTGTATACAAACATTGCAAGGGGGAATATGTTAGTTTATACATTCTTTTTCTTTTCACAGTTTGGGCCACACCTGCTGAAACCTACAGGAAAAATGAAGAATCTAATTGAAAATTGTTAAGTAGAAAAATCATGCTTCAGTATAAAAGGACTCTCAACTGTTTTGAGAATTAGATTTATAATTTTACAATACTGTGTTATGTGCCTTGCTTCCATGAACAAGTTTAAAAACACAAATTCTACCGTATTCTAACACAGGTTTTAGTATTTATGTACATGCTGCGTTGGGTTAACACTAAGTTATAAATGTTACTCTTAAACTTATGTGAATGCAATTATAGTTTAAATTATAACTTTGATGTAATATTTGGAATATAATAAGACATATTTAGCCTGTATTGACATCTCATTTTTAATTTGAAGTACAGACTTCACTGGAGCCTCTTTTCTTTCTATAGGGTGAAGGTGACAAGACTTAAGAATTTTATTATTCAGCAAAATTGGCTAAATTTAAAGCAAATGCTGCATTGGAAGTATATTTATATGGAAGAAACTAGCCAAAGCTTATGTTTTTAGATAGAATGAAAATATTATAATTGAAACTTCATTCTAGTGTTAATGCACATATAATGTGCATATCAACAGCTACTAATGAAACTTAATAGCAATAGCAATAGCACTTAAGACTTATATACCGCTTTACAGTGCTTTACAGCCCTCTCTAAGCGGTTTACAGAGTCAGCATATTTCCCCCAGCAATTTGGGTCCTCATTTTATCGACCTTGGAAGGATGGAAGGCTGAGTCAACCTTGAGCCTGGTGAGATTTGAACTGCCAAACTGCAGGCAGTCAGCAGAAGTAGCTTGCAGTACTGTAATCTAACCATTCACCACCGAGGCTAATATCTAATTAGCATTGTTGATCTCCTTCATAGACCTTCAGACCTGCTTACTCACAAGTTCCTGTTTAACTGAATTGCAGATAACAACTGTCAAATAAGTCAGAAAATAATTTGAGATTGGGGGGAAAAAACAAATTGAAGACCAGCTTTCCTGCTCAGTAAAATATTTTACTTCTTGAATAGAATATCTTGTCAGTATTTTGTCATCTTGGGCAGTATTTGCAAACTGCTGAATTGATTCAGTGTGGTTTATCTACAAATGAAAAGTGGAAAAGTGGTTTATCTACAAATGAGATTAAGAGCAAATTTAAGCTAAATGTCATGAAATGCTTAAAAGCTTTCACTTTGAAATTTGTTCAAATATGAAAATGTTTTTAATTTGATCATGTAAAATTGCTCCTAGATACTTTAATGTTTATTATCATATAGTTACACCAGTATTTTTAAACTTTTCCAACAGTGTCCAAAATTTTAAAAATAGTATAATATATATTACATTAGTCTGGTCATTTTTTGATGCTTGAACAAAGGATATTGCACAATGCGGTCTAAGAACATCTAAAGCAAATAAAATCTGAACAAAATTCATGCATTAAAAGGATTGGATATATTTAGATACAACCTGTATCTGATGAGTCCTAACTCATGTTTGCTTTAGACTGGAAAATATAGTTTTAAAAATAGGGGATATGGAAAGTGTTTTAACCTTGGAACAGCTGCTTCAAATGTTCCAAAAGCTCCAAACGCCAAATTGTGGCTGATTTATGATTTATGAATGAAATATATTTTCAAACTGTCCAGCCTGACTTGTATAGCAACAGAGATGAATCATGTCCCTGCTAATAATTATTTAGATAAAATGGGATTATGTGGGAACAGAGCAATGAGAGGAAGATACAGCTAAGCATACTATCAGTAAAAAGATTTTCAACTTCACAGTCTAATCGATTACTGCTGTTTTGTGCTGTTTAAGAGAACTTAACCTTCATATATGTAAATAGGTGGGTTCCATATGGGTTGTGCTGTAAAATAATTGTTTGTGTGAATATAGATAGTCCGCAATTTATAACTGTTGCTTAACTACTATTCAAAGTTAACGTTGGCCTCAAAGAGCCATCACAAAATGTTGCATTGCTCCCAACCCATGGTCACGTGATCACATTTCAGGCCGTTGGCAATGGGCTCGCATTTATGAATGCATTTTGCAACTTTTTTTGCCATTTTCTGGCAAAAACACCCAGTGATTAAGCATCACTTACTAGTACATGGTACACTTAATGATCATGATGGCTCACTTAACAACTACGTGACTTACATTCTCCATTGCCATAAATTGGGGACTATCTGTATGCATTACAATGGTATGGTATAACTACTGCTGAAGGTATGAAGGTAAACAAAGATTCCTGGTACAACTGTTAATGTTATAGTGCAAAGAACAGAATATTTGCTATGTATTGGACTACTAATAACATGATTTAGATTAGAGGTAGCCATAGAACCAAAGAAGTTACTAATCTTGATCTAGATAGAGGTCAATTAGAAAATGTTAGCAACTTTCTTCTTATTCTCTAGTAAACTAGTAAATTTACTAAATTTAAATTAATAAATTGGTCCATGAGTTTCAGTTGTAGTTGAGGTAGTCTGTAAGTTAATTAAATAAACAATTTCACAAAGAAACCATACAAGCCTGGCAATAGGTGATGTAGTTTAAAAAAGATGTTATGTCCCATTGAGTTCTAACTTATCAATATAAAGCATTGCTCTTTCCAGGAATAATACTAGAGTCCCCAATAATTAAAAGTTTGAAGAGAGGTACTGAAAAATAAAAGAGAGACGGTGTATCTTATTTCCATAATCAGTATTTTGAAGATTTAAATGGTGTTCATAGCTGTAGCAATGTCAGCATATTACAGTAGAATTAGCTATTTTGAATATCAGATTGAGTTAACAAAGACTGGTGAATCTCAAAACATATTATTTAATGTATGAAAAATCTGTTCTGCATAAATTGCATTTTATTCAGAGAAAGAATGGTCATACCCTAGATGACTGGAAGCAGGGAAAAGGTGGTTTCTGAAGCAGATTTATCCAATTATAATTGATAATTAATTCGATGTATTCAAAAAACAGGATAGATGTTGGGTTTCTAAAAGATCCCACACTATAGAGATCGTACCATTAGTATTATACAACAGCAAAGAAAGGGACAGATTAAAAGACTGGAATGAAATCCACATCAAGATTGCTGAATAGTGCTGAGGTTTGCTCAAGACCCACAAGTAAGCCAGAAGTTTTCTGTGCTATCTCTGATGGCTGATACAACTTGGAAGAATCATTGTGTCATGACTGTTAGCAGGTCTCAGAGTGAAATCAGAAACACTAAGAAGAAGAAAATAAGAACCCCAGAAACACCAGAAAGGAGGTAGTTGCTAATGAGATAACAGTCATAGTAGAAACCTATGGTCACAAGATTTGGAATCTGCCAAAAGATTGTGGAAATTAAAACAGTGCCAAGAATAAAAATCTGAACAACAGAAAGCCAGATTCTGGACATTATCTTCATGCAATTGAAGAGTCTATAACCGTGATGGCGAACCTATGGCACGCGTGCCACAGGTGGCACGCGGAGCCATAGCGGAGGTCACACGAGCATTGCCCACCGGCAAACCGGAAGTGCGGAAAACGCACTTCCGGTTTGCCAGTGGGCTGTTTTTGGCACTCTGGAGGGTTCAGGGAAACTTCCTGAAGCCCCGGAATGCAAAAAACGGGCAAACCAGAAGTGCGTTTTCCGCACTTCCGTTTTGCCGTTTTTCGCATTCCGGGGCTTCAGGAAGCTTCCCTGAACCCTCCGGAGTGCCAAAAATGGCAAAACAGAAGTGCGGAAAACGCACTTCCGGTTTGCCCGTTTTGCCATTTTTGGCATTCCGGGGCTTCAGGAAGCTTCCCTGAACCCTCCGGAGTGCAAAAAACAGCCCAATGGCAAACCGGAAGTGCGTTTTTCCACACTTCCTGTTTGCCCATTGTGCACATGAATGAGGGGGGCAATGGGCGTGGGCATGCGAACCAGAAAAGGTTCGCCATCACTGGTCTATAAGCTCTTTTTCAAAGACCAGGCAAAGCACAAAATTTTAGCAATGTATTAAATGAAGAGCAAGGGAGAATAAAAGGTGGCTGCATTTCAACCAATAGGAATTATGGGACACTCCAAGTTGAACCCACCAAAGAGAGTTGAAGCTGCCTTTATCCCTTCTTTCTAACCAGATTTTTGTGCACAGTGCCAAGTTTCATAAATAGATTAGAACTGAAGAAACTTAAGTGGAACCACAGCTGTTGATAGCAATTTTTTTTAATTTTGTATATCTACTGTATGTATGGATCGGATGAAGAGAACAATGATCCTGCAATTCAGAGTTCCCATACTAGCACCAGTCTTAAGAGCCTCAGCTTTGGCGGGCCTGATTTGTGGGCAAACAATGCCAACGTACCATTTCCTAAGGCATATGAGACAAGGAAAACCCATCAGTGGATAGGATTTTGCCACCATATTAATATATTTGCAAAAAAGGTTATTTCACTGCCTTGATGTTAGGCTCCCCAAGAAAAGGCTATAGAATTGCCAAATGAGCACTATGGCCTCACCTTCTAATCAAAGTCCATAACTACAAAGATACTAGAGAAATTAATTTGTGATTAGAAAAGCAAACTAAGACATAGAAAAATGAAGGAAAAAACCCTCAAGATAAACCACTGGTAGCTTTTTTATAAGGTTATAGCTTGTTGCAATACAAAACTACTTAGTTTCCCATAACAGCAATCCTCTGAGGAAGCTTGGACTGATGAAGAGTGACTGTCCCAAAATCACCGAGTGAGTTTCCATAGCTAATGATGGCCTAGAACCTGGATCTTCCCCTCTCATATTACTACCCTTGGAACACCTATAGTGGACCTGAGTTTATAAGAGAAAATGCTCCTGGCACTGATTCTGGAGTTGAAAAGAGACTGAGGAGATAACTGAACCCACACCTAGGAATTTGGGCCCTAGGATATGCTTCCCACTAAAGATTTTCCTTGAACAGTTTGGTTTAAGTGCTGTATATATTTGCTGCATAGGCACCACAAAGAAAACATCTACAAAATAAGAAGCTCTTATAAAGTCCAAAGCCACTAAGAAAGAAATTCTCTTATTAATGTGATCATGATTATTTCTCCACCTTTCAAACTAGACTCCAGATAATGTGAAAAGTTTTTATTATTAATCAAAGATTAACAGCAACAGGCACATTAACATGAGGATGGCAAAGCCTTTAAGAAATGGCTTTACACTGAAGCTCTCTCCCAAAAATGGCTGTTGCAAATTGTAAACAGAACAAAACAGTCTTTACAGTAAAAACAAGGAAAATACAAATGAACAAAATTAAAGCACCAGTTTCTCAAAATAGATTACAGTTGTGCTTACAGTACTTCAAACTTAAAACTTACAAAAAAAGGAATGCTTGAAGATTAAAAATTAGTCCTTAAAATTTGTCCTTAAAAACATTTCTCCTTTTCACATCAAAAAAACCCAGGATGGGTAACATTTCAGTAGAGGGAGGGAATAAGTAAACAATGCACTTTTTCAATCAACAAAATTTGGTCACTTAGCTTTGTGCATAGTTTAAGGCAGCTGTAACAACCTATCAGTTCCCCTCCCCCCCGTGGCTGCTCATGAAAATATCACATTCTAAAAAGAATAAATTAAAAAATGCCTTTTGACTCCTTTCCATTTTCCAAATCCCACCAAGTACTCATTCACACTTTCACACTCTCCTCCTTTCTCTTTTCTTTCTTTCTCTCTGCCTCTCTCTCTCTCTCTCTCTCTCTCTCTCTCTCTCTCTCTCTCTCTCTCTCTCTCTCTCTCTCTCTCTCTCTCTCTCACACACACACACACACACACACACACACTGCAGCGTAAGGGGCATTTTGTACCCTTGTTATGAAGGACATGCTTTCCATCCCACTTTATTTCAGACTGGCAATACCCTGAGCTGTTTCTGGTAGTCATTCCACCTTTTTTGTTGCATGTGCAGTTCAAGTGTACAATAGCAAAAACAACATGCAAATGTTTTCCCCATAGAATCTTAACATAATTTGAAGATCTTCCTCTCCTCCATCCCACCTCCCCAAAATTCAGAAGTATTTCTGCTTGCTATATTGCATTCCCATACTCTAGGAGTAAAACATGGCTGTGCTTTATGTTAAATGTTCAATTCCCAATGCACAGCCAAATTTGTAACCCACGGCGGACTTCTCTTACTAAGAGAAAAATGAGCTGCAGTTTCATATTTGATAATTTAAAAAAAAAAATCAGTGGTTCTTTCACAGCCATGCAGAAAGGTTATTTTTGAATCTACAGTTTCCAAGTCTGTGTGTAAACATCAGTTCTTGCCCAAGGCAGCCAAGTATGGACACTTCACATTTCCACATTTTGGACAAGGATTGAATGGAGTCCTGCTAAATTCCAGGAAAAGAGAATCATCCATGTCATGTGGCAGTTTTGAAGGCCTTATGTCAAATCTCCTTTTTTTAAAAAAAACCAAATAATGTGGCACATAACAAATCTTGAACTTTCCCTGTCAAGACTTGTATTCTTCTCAGGGTTGCATATTCAAGGTTCCATGCAGAAGCCAACCGAGGCATATGCATATTGCTCTGTATTCAGGTCTTGTAACTGAAAACCAGTTTCAAATGATTTCTCAAAGGAAACAATTGGAAATAAATAATGCTGGCATTGTTTACACTGAAACCTTGGCAGTCAGACAGAATTTATCCTCCAACAGTGGTCTGTAGGTACCAAGCAAGAGCAGTTTGTTAAGCAGATCCTGGGGTCAGGATAATCGGTGTTCCTGAGGTACTACATCAGAGTCTGTTTCCTCACATGCAGGATCAGTATCATCACCGCTGTTAGATTGTTCTCTCTGAATACCTTTCCAACTAGCTTTATTCAGTCCCATGTGGCCAAGCATAGTTTGAGACAACTTGGTGTTTGAAAAACGAGCCCATTCTGCAAATAACGGTTCCACCAAATAGGTCATGAAACCTAGAAAGAAAAAATAAGTTATCATTTGAACATCAAAACCCCTACCCCACAACACTGTACATTTTAAGAATAGTTCAGTATTTCATGGTTTTTATTGTACTGCACAGCATCTGCATATTACTGAGCATAAGAAATGTATACAGTGAATAAAATAAATGTGTAAATATAACGATATAGTCCTTGAGAAACCGTTTCATCATTCTTTCTATCAATTTAGTTTTACTTTACAATATGCCATATTGTACAAACTGGCCACAGATTACATACATTCAGATCAATAGGTGCACCCAATATTTAGACTAAAGCAGAGCCTTGATGTGGCTCTTCCCAAAGATCTTGCACAAGATCAAAGGCAGATCCCAAGCAGCAGCTGCTGTAATACTTGAGCAGGAGGGTGACATGGCATTTCTGCCCTGCCAATGGGCTTCCCCAAGGATCCAGCTGACCACTATAGAAACAGGATGCTGCATCAGGTAAATTTTGGGTTTTATTAAGTTCTTATATCTTTGTGGACAGTCTGTTTTTAAGATTGAGACAGACAAATATTAATTGCAAATAGTCATTCTCCAATATATATAACTAGAAAGGAGTTACCAATTTATGCTGGAACCTAAATATAACTGCAGTATGTATCACAGTATGCTGAATTTGGGCACCAACACATATTATGATTAATTTAAACCATGAAGCTTAGAATGAAGCATGCAAACCTATCAAAACATTTCTTTTCCCTTCCCCCTACTTTCCTTCCCCTCCCTTTTATCCATTGTCTTTATTTGTATTTTATATTAGGAAAAAAACATTTAATAAAAATGTTTTTTTCCAAAACATGAATGTAAAGTATTAACGAAGGAATTGGTTTAAATCTGGCTGAGCTGTTACTTGTAAAGTCTTGTGTCATCGTTTATAAATTTAAAACTTCACTATAAAAATGTATCAAATCAAAATTAGACTGAAATTTTAAGCTCATTTCAAAAAAACAATTTAACAGTAGTTCAGGCAAATTATAGAGGATGGATAAAAGAAATCCTGTTTCATGAACATAGAAACTTTAAAGTCAATGAGCATCATTCAAGCAACATTAATACACAGCAATAAAAGAAAAAAAATTTGTTTGCAATCTGCCAAAGACATTTTAAATTATTCAGACAGTTCATTTCTAGCTCCATTTTATATATTAATTAAATTTTCCACATAAATCAGTAATCTGGTAATTACCAATCTGGATGTTGGCAACGGTTTCTGTCTGTCGATCACATAGTGGACTCACACCTAAGCGGTATTTTTTCTCAATGTCTCCTATAACAGAATATTGTTTTAATCATCTATTATCCACAATAAGTCAGAAAATATCCCCCCCCCTCCAAAATCTCCAGCAGACACTTGGGGACTCACAGCGCAGAATGAGCAACTGAAAGCAATGAATGGAGTTAAGAAAACGAAGTTCTACTGTGACAGTGAAACCAGCTGTTCAGTGTTCAATGTTTCATTATGCTGTAACAGCTGGAGCTTTGAGGACCAGTCATAAGTACCCTCACTGAGTGCCACTGTAACTTTGAACAGTCACTGAATGAGTAGTTGTAACCCAAAGACTACCTGTATACTACACCTAACACAACTATTATTATAAATTCAGCCCTATCAGTTAGATAGAATCCATGGAACCTCAGACCCATTTTTACCAAAAATAGCTGAAGGATTTCTCAGTTTTTAGAGGAGGAGGATACACAGATACTGCTGTTTGCACCCGTAAAATAAACTTTTACAATTTATTTTTAAAAAAAAACTTTTCCCATGAATACAGAAAACAATACTCTCCAGTCATATGCATGAATACCTTGTGCTGCCTAATGTAATTTGGGTGGGGTGGGGGGTTATATATGATCTATCCTTACATGTTATTTTAATAGCCAAACTGAAAAAAAGGAAAAATCACTATTTTCCAAGGAAAGAAAGTATCACACAAAATGTGAGGTAATAAGTAATAATGAATTCCTAGACATGATTTGGATTTCAAAGCATTTGGCTACTAGGGTTTCTAAAGTAGGAACACTACCGGTACTAAAGAATCCCTTGAATCATAATCATGTGAAGTTCATTTATAAAAGGAAATCTAGTTCTTTTAGATGGAGACTACAAATAACCAACTTACGACCACAACTGAGACTGGAATTTCTATTTTTTCAGAGGCTATCATTAATTCGAATTGTCATTAAGCAAACGGTCCTAAGTTGAGGACTACCTATAAATGAAATGTACTACAGAAAGAAATAATGGTGAACGGTTGTAAAAAAATTTTGTTTTAATAATTTCAATAAGGGTACTAATTTGAAAATTGTTTGGGACCCAAATAAATATTTTATTAGAGGTTATTTTAGAGAACATAATAGTGAATTCAAAAAGAGTCAAAACAGAAGCAATTTTGGATGAGATAAACAGAAGAAATGAAGAAATTTCCAGAAAAGGTAAATATTTCTCAACAAATTAAGCTTTTACAATTACAATTACATTAACGTAAGATAAATTGAAATAAAAATGAACTATGTAAAGGAAAAACATGGTGAGTCTGAAAACAAACTAGAGAAATGCTTGGCATATAAATTATGAAAAGAAAAAGAGAAGAAAATGATTTTGAAATTACAAGAGGGAGATACTGAATTAGTGGATATCACTAATACAAAAAAGCCAATACAAAAAGCATTTCATCAACATTATTCCAACTTTGTATAAAAGGAATGACTTCTATCTGAAGAAAATAAAGCAATATCTAAAGAAAGAAAATTTTCCAAGAGATTAACATAACATTGAGATCAGAGGCCTTTATTTTGGGGATAATGGACAAACAATTGCAAAAAAAATCATCAAAATCTATTTTTCTATATGATAACTGCAGTGATATTATTTTATGTGCAAAGATGGAAAGAGTTTGCATTGTCCACAACTGAGAATAATTGATGAACATGGAACTTGTTGAGATAGCCAAAGTGAACTTCTTTCTTCAGAGAAAAGACACAATGTTTATTGTTGAGTGAAAAACCCTTATAGACTTTTTGCATAAAACAGAAAAACTGAACTAATGATTTATGGTTTTCATGATTATGCAGGACAGACATACAGTAGAAATAGAAGAGTCATGATGTAACTTACATTATGCTGATGACACTAACCTAATACCCCACAAATGCAAGGGATTTGCAAGCCTCAATATTAAAGGTCAAAGAGGACAGTGAAAAAATTAGACTGAAATTAAATATAAAGAACGCCAAACTAATGGTAACAGCTAGATCAGCTTTAGAATTGAGAATGAAGGTATTGAAATAGGGATACCATCTGCCTTGGAAAAGAAATTCAAATGCCATGAAGACTCTATACCTACAAAGATCAGAATTATACAAGTCATGATATTCCGTATGACACTCTATGGAAGCAAAAGTTGGACTTAAAAAAACAGGATAGAAAGAATATTGACATCTTTGAACTTAGGTGTTGAAGAAAACTCCTGAAAATATCAGACAGCCATGAAAACAAATCAATGGATCATCAAACAAATCAACCCAGAGTTCTGACTTGAAGAACAAATAAGCAGGGTGACATTATTCACCTTTGGACACAATATGTGAAGATCCAGCTATCTGGAAAACACGCTGATGCTAAGAAAGACAGAAGGAAAGAGAACAATAGGATGACTAGCAGGAAGGTGAATGTTTTCAGTTACAATGATAATGAGCGCATCATTGGGAGATTTGAAAGAACAGATTAGGGATACATCACCATGGAGAAAATCTATATGTATGGTCGCTAGGATTGAAAATGACCTGATGGGAGATAACCAAACAATAAACCAAAAATAGATCTAGAAAAATAGTAATTTATTATCCCAGCAACAGTAATTTAATGAAACCATTCCAGCTCCATAGAACCTCTTGCAAATAGCTCAGGTTGCTTTGCAATCACCACAGCCATCAGTGTTTCACAATCTATGGTAATAATGCTTCACTTCTCACTACTTGCCTTGATTAAAAAATTCTTCAGTTACTTTTTCACTCCACTGTCTGCTTAGCTCCCAGGTACGACAGGGATTACAAATATCAGCACATTTCAATGCCATCTAGCAAACAAATAAACACATTATTTAGTTCTAGTTTGTCTTAGCATTCATTTTTAAATTTATAGTTATCATGTAATATCCTAAAACCAAGATAACAATAAAAGATAAAGTAAATAATGAGTAATGAGAGGTATAGGTCACAAAGAGTTAAATGAGGTGTACCACTAAATTTAACAGTTTGAATTTAACTACATTGGATTATGGCAAATATGTACATGAGAAAGAAATCCATTCAAGATTAAAGATAGAAATTAGTGTAACATCAATGTAACACTGAAATGTTATTGAAATATTCATAATTCTTACAATTTTATAACTTAAGTTGTCGAACAGCAAGTTTTAAATAACTTATCTTTGTAATTATTAATTAAGCATCAGAGGGACTTGTGTGGGACTTTGAACAGAACTGATATAATACTATCCTTCCATAAAATTCTATGAAATTCTATTTGCAATAAAAATGGACATAAGAAATGGTGGAACTTCCTGTAATTAAAACGTAACACAGTGTTCCATAATTTCAATGGCACATAATTTCTGAGAGAGGATGGGATGAAATGAACCAAAGATTGTACATTAAGAAATTAAAGGAAATAAGAGAATTATCACATGGAATTATTATGAAAAGAAATTTCAGTCATACGGGCTCGAAGGAAAACAGGTGGAAAAAGAAAACTTTAGTATAAATGAGAGTGATTATCATTCATTACTACAGCTCAATTAACCTTCAGTACTTCTGATAATAAATTAGTGTTTATTATTTTGATAAAACATAGCAATCTCTAAAATATTTTAAATATTGTATCGTTTTAAGGCTTTGTTTTTGAGACCAATCGTATCACCTGATTGGATTTTCTTACTTGAAATGTCAGATGTTACCATCATGTAATAATTATATTATTTGAAAGAAAAAAGTGGCAGCCATATTGCCTATTAACTTATAACTACACTATTTTGCCTTTACAAGTTCAAAATATGCACGTCAAGTCAAATCAATTTCTGTAGCAATACACATTAAATTCAGAAGAGGAACTGTGACGAGATCTCAGATTCTACGTAATTGCTTCCCTGTTGAATCCATGCTAAATCATTAAGGCTGAAAAGACATCGGTTTGTTCCTACAAGATTTTATTTTTAAAAAGTTTAAAGGTAAAAGCCTTTTTTTAAAAAAAAATTCTATTGCAATGTTTTTTGTTTTGAAAAATATAAATTCTTGCTCAGGGGTGGATTCTAACTTACCTCACTGCCAGTTTGCTTCCTCCCGCGCCACGTGGGCGCGCCTCATGGGCACGCGCGTGCTTTGCGCACACGCGTGCACAGTGCCAAAAATTCATCCCAAAAATTTTTTTAAGCCAAAAACAAGATGGTGGCGCATGCGCAGTGCCAAAAACTCAGCTTCTGTGCATGCACAGAAAAAAAATCCCCCCCCCAAATTGCAAAAAAAGATGGCGGCGTCCATGGACCAGCACCGACAGAACCGGTTCGGTGATGTCATCATGACGTCACCAGCGGCTTGCTACCGGTTCAAGCGAACCAGTCCGAACCGGAAGGAACTCACCTCTGTTCTTGCTAATATCTGCCTAATAATTTCAGAACATTTAAGAAACTGAGGAGATATCAGTTTCCATCAAATTGTCTTGCCAGAATAGGAAAACATATACTGTTGTATTACATTTGCAATAGGAAGAAATAGGAGACCTTAACTTTCAGTCCCAGCAAACTGTATTTTTATAAAAACTATAAGTAAAGAACCAGGACTTTTTCAAACCATATATTACAAGGATACTTTTTATAATTTTATAATTTCTTTTCCACCTAAGATTCATGCAAATTACCTGAAGGACAAGATGCCGATGATCTTCCTCTACTAAACATAAGTCTTCTTTGTCCAAATGGGTACGAAACAGGGATAGATATTCATTCTGACGGCTAATATCAGTGGCGAGAATCAATGCCCCTATTTGGCCTTCCATCAGCTGCCTGAAATGGGAGATAATAGGAAGAAATCCAAAGCAATTATTAGTAGGTAAATGCAAACATGAATCATTACACAATATTCAGCTCAACACTGATTATAAATTTGCAATGTTCAGAAAACATGGAGTTTAAATTTAGTAATTCAAAGTTGTAACTCAGATCTTTAGGTGCATTCCAGCCCTTCCCCCCACCCCCACCCGTTGTCCTTGAAGAAAAATATAAGAAAACCAGTATGAAACCGGATACTGCCATTGTGATGCGCCACAGAAACCACAGCCCAGGTTCTTCTATATTGCCAGTTCTACAGGAACATATGCCACCAGTTGATTACCCTTCTTTTATTTAAATTTCCAGGGCACTCTTGCAGCTTTATCTGTACTATTTGTTAAATAATCAAGATAAATTTATTTCTCTAAAGTAGCAAGATTTTGCTACATCACATGTAAGCTTTGGTTGCTAATAATTTTTTTTTCTTGGGAGAGAGTTTTGTGTTGTTCATTTTACTGATTGCATTATATTGATCAATAAAGTTCTGTCTATCTATAGGTGCCTTTCAGATGTTTGGGATTAGCAATGCTGCTTGGGAAAGTTAATCCAAATTATCTAGATATCTGGACTATAACTTTCTACATCATTAAAAATGATGGTAGTATAGATGAAAGCACCATGAATCAAGAATTATTGTTCATTCATTTTTCTTACAGATAGTTCTCTGTTAACAGCAGCAATTGGGACTGGAATTGCTGTTTCAAGTGTGACATCACATGATCACACCATTTAGCAACTGCAGTTCCAGCACTTTCAGTTGCCACTGTCAAGCACATCCCACATGATTGTGAAGCATTTGTGACCTTATGCCAATTTCTCCATTGACTCCGCTTGTGCAAAACAAGCACTGAAAGTCACAAATGGCAGTCGCATGATCATGGGACACTGTACTTGCAAGTGAGTTTTTGAACAGCTGGACTGCAATCATGTGACTAGAGGGATGCTATGACAGCTGGAACTTTTGAGAAATCAGTCCTAAGTACCATTAGCTCAATGCAAATTTGAACACTCTCTGAATGAGTGATCATTGTAAAAGCCACCTGCATTTAGCTTTATTTATGGGAACGTAAAATTGCGTTCGGAATTATAATGCATTTTAGAAAAAGTACAACTACCTTTTATTATTATTTTATCCATTTTAAATCATTTATTCTGTAATATATTCTCCATTCTGTAAAAATTACGGGTTTTTGCAAATAAATACCTGCTTTCTAGTGACATATGTGCAAATAATCCAGACTCTCTCAATAACCCCACTGCAGATCGCCAGTGGTGATTTTCTAATACTGAGGTATTCTGAAATAAAATAAAAGATTGTTGGTATTATACATTCTTTGAATCCTGAGCTACATATATATATAACAAGCAACATATCATACTGATTTTTAAAGAAAGGAACAAAATCCTATTAATTTTCCTCGATAAATCAGCCACTTTTATCAACCACACATCCCTTTCCTGACTGCTCTTTATTGGCAGCTGATTTTGAACCTGAAGAATAGCAATTCCCCCATAGCCCAGATGAGAACCACAGCATGCTTTGTTCCAGTGTAAATATGCTTTCCTGGGTCTTGCTAACAGCTGAAAAGTCAGGCAACTGTTTCAGATGCGAGATCTTCTCATGTAAAGTTTAGGATTACCAAAGCATCTTATCTGCCCACTTTTGTATAATGATGAAGACTATTTTATTTAAGTAGGGATTTTTTTAAAGCATCCAGACTGATTATATATCTGCTACTATCACCTTGTGCGGGAACTTTTAGGCACTATTTTTTTGTACTTGGATTTTTTAAAAAAAAAATATTTTCCACAGAAATGATCACTTCTTTTAAAAAAATTGTATGATGTGTTCCTTACTTTTATTAAACGCTTTAATACTTTTGAATAGAACATAAAAAGGTTATTGGATCAGGCCATAAGTTGATTCACTTCAGCATTCTGTATCACCAACCCCGGACTGTATGCAACACACCTCCTCCCCTATCCCCTCCCAATAGCCAGTATGTAACACATGCTGCCTTTGATTCAAGAGTAATAAACATTGATCAATATTAATAGCTACTGACAATATTGTTTCTCCATAAATCTATCCAGGCTCCTTTTAAAACCATCCAAATGGGCTGGTTTTAAAAACAGGTGTCACAAACTCCTTCTGTCAGTCCATACTCCTTGTATTTAGTTTCAGTAGATGGTCTGGGCTTCTAACACTGAATGAGAAAATGTTCTTTCTCTTCATGTTAACTATGCCATGATGATTTTATGTAATTTTTATCATGTCTCCCCTTAATCTTTATATTCCAAGCTGAACGGCCCCGTTGCTATAATTTTTCCTTGCACTGTGCTACACTAACATTAATTGTTTTGGTTGTTCTTTTTTGCATTTTTTCTTAAGATGCAGTGATTAAAACTATACAATACACTGCCTCATAAGATGCAATAATCAAAATCATACAAAACAAGTGCAACCTCAATGTAATTTTTAAGGGTAGCATTATATCCACAGTTCTATTTTCAGCTCCCTTCCTAATAATTTCAAACAGGGACTGCCTTTTTTTTAATAGCAACTGCGTGCTGATTTGACATTTTCCTCAAGCTGTGTACTATGACGTCAAGATTCTTTTCCTGATCAATCAACGCTAGTGGCTAGTCAGGTCCCATTAAAGGACAGAAGTCTTCATCTTCTACTTACCTTGTATAAAGTTGCTAAATAATGGTTTGTTTTAATAAGAAAAGGCTGGTTAACACCTGGATGATCCAAATCATGAGTGGCAGCTGCAATTAAACTGAGCAGAATATCCCATGGAGTTAGAGATTGGAAAAGCTGTAATATATAAATTATGACCATATGAATATCTATTACTGCTACTTCCCAAAAATGTGGCTAGCACATTTTAACTATGAGTTTAACTATGGCATCAAGTTATTTCTCACTTTGATTGCATTTTAGTTAGCCCACAAAAATCTTGGAGGGGGTGTTAATTCTAGGGCTAGCAATATTGAAACAATAAGTATTGTTAGTTTTTTCTTGACAAATATGCAATCTCCCATAACTGATACAATCCTTATTTCAACATTCTTAAATGTTTCAAAAATATTACAAGAACTTTCCCCAATTAGATCCCTCCCAATTTGTACTGAAAAAACTCCAAAAATTCCAACCAGCATACTCAATATATCTGGAGGAAATTATATCAAAAAATAATCTATGGCATAAAACAAGCTCTTCAAAAAAAATTAAAAAAATAAATTTTATATTACCTTTGCTTAATGTCACTAATGTCACTATTCATCAATTCCTTTTGTAATAGCAATTTTGTTATAAGTACATGAAAATAATTAATGACAGGACTGTTTTTTCTTTTACCTTGGGTTCGTTTAAATAACAGTGCATGGCCTGAGTCACATCAGCAGCATGAACTGCATTGTGGTATGGGTTGTGGCTGTGATAATCTTCTTGAACCATTACTACGAATGAAAGTAAGTATTAATGTGTGGAGGAAAAGGAGAAAGACATAACTCCAAAATATTCCCTTCTGTTATTGATTCATATCAATTAAAATGACAATACATATAATATAAAATGTGATAAACTTCAACAATGATTTAGCAGAAAAATTCAAATGAACGGTTAAAGTTAAATATCCTTTAAAATATTAAAGGTTAAATATCCTTTTAAATATTCAGAGATTTCTAAACATGCTTGTCATCTCTAGAAAATAATTCATTTTAAATATTCATTTTAAAAATTCAAATTTGAAAAAAAAATCAAAAAATTGCCTGGCATATTAATGTTTCTAAGCCTGTAACAAATATGGAAAAGTTTTTAAATCTCATTAGCTATTGTCTATTGTAGGCATAAACATGAAAAACTCCAATACTGTCCAAATAAAATTGAACAGCAGAAAATTCAGAAAAGCATTGCCACTATCAATCTAAAATGATAATATCTAAGATAAAATGAAGACGGATTATTGGAAATGCTGCCCTTTTGACTTTATGTCCATAAAAGCAAGCAGGTTTTTCTCCTTACAGCAAGTTATGAATCACAGAACATTTCATTAGAGTTTGTTTGGGGGGGGGAGTTTGGGGGGTTAGAGAAAAATAATTTCACATTCAGGGGATACACACTGACAATGCCCCAAAACATCTTTTTAACTTGTTATAATCAAGAATGTATTGTTTTGCTATACTTGGCATCTAACCAAAATCTGATCTAAAAACCAAACACAGTGAGCCATGGTTAAATCTTCAGACAAGAGATTAACCAGGAAATCTCAATGTAATCAAAAAGACAAGTTATATCCCAGAAGGCAGTAAAAAACAGCTGTTTCCATATTGCTGCAAATGTTTCATGTAATCACCAAGTACAGTATCTACCTCAAGGAAGTTTTTGCTTTAATAAGTTATCTAATTTATTTGACTTGTATAATCCTGCATTTTTCAGTGACTAATTTACCAGAGAATGTCAGTATACAACATACATTTATATGCAGATTTAAGTACAACATTAGCACAAAGGCCTTTCTAGTAAAGCATTTCATTTTGTACTATGTAGCACACCTGCTGCAAAACATCCAGATTTCTTCAGTTGTGGGTGTTACTGTTTTTCTAATCACTTCAACTTCAGTATTACAGTACTGGAAAATGCCGGTCACCAACACTTAATGTACCTGCAGTAATTTGAATTGCTCTGCAGTTAAGGCAGAAGAGAGGTAATCTATTTGCCAGCATTATTAACAACCGCTAAAGACAAGGTATACATTCTGCCTTCCAATTCTTCAGTAATATTTTGCAAACTACTTTTTTAAAAAAACTATTTTTTTAAATCTTCATAAGATGAGTTTACCTGAAAAATCTGCCAAATATGTTGGCACACATCTAGGAAAATCACTACAGTATATAGAAATATCCAGGACTACATAATCATCTCATTTTTTGGTTTACTTTCCTTATTTTCATAGGGATTTTTTTTCCTTTTTTCATGTTGGACAATATTCATGAAGAGTTATCAATCCATAACATAGATATTTTTCTCATTTTATTAAAAAGGATTGCCGTAAAGTAGTGAAATGCATTTAAAGAAAAGATTTAATGGGAATGTTTGAACTTAGGAAGTTTTTACCTAAAAATCTGCGTAGCTTCATTGTATCTAGTTGGAAGTATTCTGTAAGTCCATGAAGATTAAACAGGTGAAACGTTAATGTGACCAAACTGTTTCCTAAAAATACACATGCACAAAGAAACCATGTTTAATAGGAAGCAGACAAGTCTGTTTAAATAATTCTATTATACATAACATACATATTTCTTCTTCATATCTGTAACTAGAATATAGCTCTCAATGTTTTAATTAAGACTTCTAATTTTTAGTGCTTTCATATCATCAAGTGATTCAGAAATCTATCACCCAGTATTATAAAATTAATTCAATTAATTTTCAACAATCCCTTTACAGGTAGCCCTTGTTTACCAACCATAATTGGGGCAGGCAACTCCGTTGCTATGTGCTGCAGTTGCTAGACGAAAAACCACACTGAGTGACTCACCGTGACAATAATCATGTGACCACAATTTTCAATTTCACTTCTGCATTCATCATTAATCCTGCTATTGGAAGCCAGTTTTGAAGCTCGCCAATAGTGATCACATGGCTGAACACTACAACGGCCATAACTGAAAAGATTGGTCACAAAGCTTTTCAACTTACAACAGTTTCATTTAGTGACCATTCAAAGTAACAACAGTGCTGAAAAAAGAAACTTATGACCATTTTTCACACTTAGAATCATTGCAGCATCCCCATAGTCAGGTGATCAAAATTCAGATGCTTGGCAACTGGTTCATATTGATGACTGTTATTCCGGGGTCATGTGATCCCCTTTTGGGACCTACTGACAAGCCAAGTCAATGGGGAAGCCAAATTTACTTAACAACCGGGTTACTAAATTAACAACTGCAGTGATTCAATTAACAATTGTGGCAAGAAAGAAATGAAGCAAAACTCACTTAACAAATGTTTCACTTAGCAATAGAAATTTTAGGCTCAATTATGGTCTTAATAACACAGTTATTAAGTGAATCTGGCTTTCCCATTGACTTTGCTTGTCAGAAGGTCGCAAAAGGCGAAAATGACCCCAGGACACTGCAGCCGTTATAAATACATGCCAGTTGTCAAGCATCTAAATTTTGATCACATGATCATGGGAATGCTACAACAGTTGTGTGAAAAAGGTCATAAATCACATTTTTCAGTGCCATTGTAACTAAATGAATGGTTGTACATTTACAGGATGATAGTTTGGGTCACTAATACTAAACCAGGTGAATTAGCCGTTAACTTGATGTAAGACTGTTGTCCATTTAGCAAAATAAAATTAGGAAATATTGAAACAAATTAAAAATTTGATGGAAAAATATTCTTCCCCGTTATCTCAAGTACAAAAAGGGAATTAATCAAGGTTGACTCAGCCTTCCATCCTTCTGAGGTAGGTAAAATGAGGACCCAGATTGTTGGGGGCAATATAAATATGCATTGCTTACTGGTGTAAACCGCTTAGAGAGTGCTTGCACTGGGAGGCGGTATATAAATGTCACTAATAAATTAGTCTAACTTACAAATGGTTGTAAGTCGAGATTTACTTTCGAAGATGAAATTGGAAGTTGTTATCTGATTCCTCTCTCAATAGTTAAGTTTACTTATTTACTCACTAACCACAAAACAGGCACTCCCCTACACATATTTGCTACTATTCCGAAATTATCTATTCCAACCACTTTTTCAGAATTCACACACCCCAATTTGTTTATTGGCTGAATTACTGGTTAATTACTTTAGCCAATGGGAATTTGAAGTCTACCCATCTTAAAGTTGCCAACTTTGAAAATCACTGATACAGAACATCATGTATAAAGCAAACAATGCATTTATACAAAGTAGTTCGTCTATAATCTGAATGCAAGCTTAACTTTCTGTCTTACCAAATTTTGCACAGGTCCTTAATACATGATTGCCTTAAAAGTATGGGATCAGAATTTTAAAAAGTGAAGGAACTGGCTGTTTCAAGTCTCTTGAGCCACAGACTTTACCATAAAATCCCTACAGAGAATTCCTTTGCTCATAAGGCTAAAGCAGAGGTCTTCAAACTTGGCAACTTTAAGACTTGAGGACTTCAACTCCCAGAATTCTCCAGCCATCTATGGCTAATGCATAACTGGAGCTATGAACACACTCTCAAGACCTTCCTTTAACTTAACAGTCTATTAAATTGTTTTACAAATGTTAAACTGAATATGCTTTTAAACTCCCTTAGCATTTTCCCATTATGCATATGAACACCTTTTCAACAGCCCGTCCCACACAGGGACATGGAGACAATCATGTGTGCATACTCCCTTATCAGCCCTGCATGTAAACTGAGAAATCCCAACATAGGTTTAAAGAGAAAACTTATTTCCAACTCTATAATCCCAATACTCAACTAATTACCAGGTTACCAGATTTCATGTCTGAAAGAAGTAGAATATTAGTCAATCTATTTTGCTAGCCCAACAATCTAGACAATTTCGGAATAGTAGCAAATATGTATAGGGACTGCCTGTTTTGTAGTTAGTGAGTAAATAAGTAAACTCTTAACTATTGAGAGAGAGATCATATATATACACATACAGCAATTGCTCAGTTTTTAAAGTAGTGTGTTCAAAGTAACAAATGAAATCTTACCGTTTGTTAACCTGTCAAAAAGGAAGATATCAAAATTCCAGTTCCCAACTTTTTCTAGCATACACTGAAAAGCAAAAGAAAGCAACATTTTATTTTGGAATAAAAACAACTTCTTTCCAAATGCTATATATCTGAATCATCCTTGCTGCAATTTTATAAATCTATACAGATGCTGAAAGGAATAGTAGTCAGAAGAGAAAAGCGACAATATCCCTGGTCTGAGACCACATCATTCTTTTGACTTGAGAAGTTCTAGAAAGAATCATATTCTTCACTAATGGATCAGCTGGATTGCAACTGCCTTCTTACATCAACAGCTTTCTGTCATAGAAGCAAAACATCACTTTTTGGGGTGTACATTACATAGACCAATGTAATAGACCTATGTAATGTACATTACATAGACCAATATTAAAATGATCAACTATTTCTAAAACGAAGCAGACTCATCTGAACCTTACTATGGACAAAGCTTTTGCCCACTGTTTTCCATGTGCCACCTAGTTAGCTCTATTTCTATGTGGATAGTTTTCTAGGCACAACTAGAAGAGGAAGGTGCTACTTCTCTGTTGCAGCGGCTGTGCTATGGAATAGTCTGACAGCAATCAGGCTTGCTGGTCTTCAGGAAAATATTTAAACATGATTTTCTGGATAGCTTTCTCCTAAGTTTATGCATTATGCATATTTTATTACATTGACTTGTTGTTAGTGCTGACTTTCAGTGTTTTAGTTATGATTACTTGTTTTTAATTATAGATTATTTTTTAAAAAAATTACAATGCATATTATATAAATCAGTGATGGCGAACCTTTTTAGCTCGGGTGCCAAAAGGATGCGCGCGCGAGTGCCCACACCCATAATGCAATGCCCTTCCCCCTCGCATGTGCATAACCCCCACGCTGCTCCCTCGCGCATACACACAATTCCCCCGCGTTTTCCCCCGCACATGCGCACAGGCCTCACTGGAGCCTCCGGACTTCCGGTAGCCCCATTGGGCTGTTTTTCGCCATCCCCAGGGTGGGATCCCCAGGATTCAGGAAAGCCACCTGAAGCCTGGGGAGAGCGAAAAATGGCCCAACTGGAAATTCGGAACTTCCAGTTGGTCCATTGGGCCATTTTTCGCTGTCCCCAGGGTTCAGTAGGCTCTCCTAAAGCCTGGGGAGAGCAAAAACGGCCCAAAAGGCCAAAAATCAGCTGGCCAGCGCGCGCATGCGTGCTGACATAAGACAACGCCTCACGTGCGCTCAGATATGGCTCCACGTGCCACCTGTGGCACGCGTGCCATAGGTTCGCCATCACTGATATAAATTGATGAAAGCTGGCAAATTGCAGAGGTAAAAGATAAACAGAAATTTCATTTCTACAAGTCTGGAACAGATACATTATCAACTGTTAATAAAAATTATTTATTTACTTGCACACCTTAATAAAAATTATTATTTCTTTTAGAGCAATGTTGCAAGATAGATACAAAAACAAACCTTAGCTTGTCCATTGTAATCATCGTCTAAAATGTTTGAAGAATTTGGAAGAGTAATACCACGGAAGAAACGGGAAGATCTCAAGTACCGCTGGAAACTCAGTAGCCTTCGGATATTTCTTGCAGACACAGAAACTTCAAATTCAGAATTTGCTAGATGGGAGGGAAATAGTAAGATTTCAGTTGTAAAATCCTTTCCTAAAACTTCAAAAGCTGAATCTATAAGGACAATATTTATTTATGGAAGAATAGCTGAACATATGAAAATGTTAATTTTCATCATTGCTGACCCCTGATCAGACTGACTGGGACTGATGAGAACTGGTGGATCAAAAGTTCTCATCTGGACTTAATTATTTCAATTTTGTTCAGTGACCAGATAAGTCATCTCATTTATTAAAAAAAGAAAAAACACAATATAGATTAATGCAGAATAGTTAGGGTTTGACTGTAAAATAACCACCTATTTATATCTAGGGAAAGGCAATTTTCTCTTCTTCGGCATTCCCTTGCCAGCCCTTCAAAGTACATATGGATCAGATTTTCAGGAAGGAACTAATGTAAGCAGCCTTTAACTCCAAGTCTAATTAGCAAAGTGTCAGGAACATGTCTTTCATGAGCAAATTTTATTTGATGGATTTTAAGGTGCAGCATTTAAATCCCAAACAGGAAAAAGCAATAGAAAGTATTGTTTAGATATCTGGATTACTTTACGCTACAATTGTCACTCAACTGTAATGATGCTATTAACATAAATGTATAAAACCCAATTTATTGCTTGAAATCTACTTCATGTCTCTGAAGCTGAATTCAATATTTGATATATCAGGCCTTCTAGTTACTGGGTATAGTGAAAGAATACATTCCAAGACTTTTAGCAGATAAACTATTGCTATTTAATTACTGTGAGTGGACTAATCCTAAACCTAAAACTGAACAATGGTTCAGGCTAGGTTCTGAAAATAACCTTAAGCTTGGCCACAGGATAACAAACATTAACGACATACTCAGCCAACAACTTTGACAGTTTAGAATTCACACAATAAAACCTGTGTATAATCCTGTATAATCTGGAAGTTTCATTATCTGCAAAAAGATTCAGCCACAGAAAACCCTTATTTCTAAAATGTACATCTTGCACTTTCTATTTGTATTCCTATATTTATTCGTGAGCTTTATAGCCACTGCAGTCTCTAACACAAAAACATTCCTGATACTAATGAAATAAAGAGTATCTAGCTATTAAGATCTTTAAACTTTTATTTTAAGAGTTTAAATCCTGCCCCGATACTTTTGCAACATAAAAGTCATAATACCCAAAATGTTCTTGCATTTTTCAGACAACATGAGAAATTGAACCATTTTTAGAAAAGCCCACTCTGTAGATCTTTCAACACTTTTAGGAAGTAGCCACCCATAAAGGCATAATCTTATGTTGCCTGAACAAAATGTTAAATGGTGACTTTGTAAATAAAACTTTGGGGGAAGGGGGGGGAAACTAGAGGTAATTCTCATTTAGCTACCATAATTGGGACTAGCAACTAAGTCATAAAATAATTGATAAGTGAAACAGTGAATGTGTTTATTTATTAAATTTATGATGCCGCTTGCAAGCCAAAGCAATTTATGATTTTACTTCAGCTTTCCTTTGCTTTACAGACCTGTGAAGGTTGCAAATGCAAACATTGGTCATAAAGTTACTTTTTCACCAAGTCGTAACTGCGGATGAACAAGGCAGTTGCTAAATGAGGAATATCTGTACAACTTTTAAGTTCTCTGAATTAAGCTTCTTGCTAAATAATGTAACCCTATGACATAACTACAGATTTCAGAAGCACATTCCATATGATTTAATGCATTATCCTATACTACATTTAATTGTACTCAAATCAGTTCTTTCAAAGAAAGGCAAAATAGAAGTGAATACAAAATAAATGTAAAATTACCATTCTTAAGAAAAATTGAGGTATTTTTCATCCAATATATCAAACTCCTATACCTCAAAATAAATACACTCATCAAACACTGTATAGTGGCTTGAATATCAAAAGCATAATCCTGTAAATAAAGACATTAATTGTAAGCAAGACAGGTATCTTCACAAGGTAAGTTTGCATTCCTTTTCCAATAGCAGTTTAAAGAGAAATCCTGATACTTCCCAAAAAATGAAAAAATTCACCTCTCTTTAAAGAAGCCATGAATTGAATGAGAAAGACAGTTTGTGCTTTTAGAATGTCTTTTCATTCTAGAACATGTTTTAAAAAGATCCACAGAAGAGAATGGAAAATTCATGTTTCCAAACTAATAATAATAATGAATTTCCAAGGTTGTGTTTCTGATCAAATTGACCAATTTTTCTCAGATTTCAAACTGGGAAAGAGAAGAAGTAAGTACATGATAGCAAGACAAGAACACTGTTGACCAAGTTGAAATATATCAATTAAAAGGAAAAGGAATACTAGAGAAAAATAGATGTCCACGTAAAAAGCTAATAATTCTCAAAAAGTTTATTTTTGAAAATGGAAAATCATTTCTTCTTACAGACAAAACTGTGCTCTAAAAATTTCACACATACTTGTCCATTACTGTACAATAAATATTTCGGAAGTGAAAAGTGTGCATTTGTTTTAGCACACTCGGGTGCATTTATTTATTTATTTATTTATTTATTTATATATCATCTTTCTTCCGAGCTTTGGGATCAGCTTATGAAAGGATTCCTCTCCATTTTATCCCTGTCCTGAAGTAACCTGAATGGGAGAAAGTCATCGGACCAGGGTCACACAGTAGGTTTTTGTGAATGAAGGTGGACTTAAACCTGGCTTTCCCCAAACCTGTTTCAACATCTTAGCACTCCATTATATTGACTCCCCTTCCTTAATGCTAGTTCCTTAATCTTAGCAGTTTTTACTGTACACTGGTATATCCATGGAACTGTTATCAGGAGAAAAAGAAGTGCTATGATGAACACCATATCTAACCACCACCAACCCTTTACTCTCCCTGGCCCAATAATTTGCAAACAAGAAAGCAGAGTAAAAGCAGTGAAACTAAAATTTTATTTCAAGGACCCAAACCAACTGGCCAGAATTTGAAGTGCGAGAAACATGACATTATTTTCCAAAGTTACTAGCATATAACCCATATATAGATGTGTGTGTGTGTTTTTCTTTTGAGTTTGGGCAGGAGGGCCTGGCGTGCTATGATCTATGACAGGGATGTCAAACTTGCGGCCCATGGGCCAGATGCATCTCGCACTGGCCACGCCCACCCCCGGTTTAGCAAAGGGGAAAAAGTTACGATACATCATGTGACAACATGTCGTTGCGAGTTTGACACCCCTGATCTATTAGGTTGTGAAAAGTTGGACACAACTTAAACAATGAATACATTTTTTCTTTAAATTCTATAAGTATCATTCAGCTACTGGTATCAATTTTTACATTATGACTTAAGAGTTATGTGTCAATTTCTAAGTAAGGCAGGCTGGCCATCCAAATGGCGAGGTCCACAAATTAGCTACGTAAGAATCATAGGGCTAAATAAGGGTCTGATCAGAATTTTCAAACTTGCTAATATCAAATGAATGTACAATCCCTTTAAATTTCCTTTTCATTTAAAAAAATCTGTAACTGAAGATTGGGGAATCTCATGGATGGAGGTGATCTAGAGAGATGATAAGGAGTATTTGAATTCCACACAAAAATTGTCCACCTGTAAACAGAGATCTCAAGTAGGTTAAGACTCTATTCTTCAAGCATTTTTATGGACAACGCTGCAGCTAACAAACAATAGTATTAAATTACACTAGAATGTAGTTTAAAATATTCTGGCTTTTTAACATTTAGAAACATTTTATGAAGAATATGACATGGCAGATTATATCTTGACATGAAGCACACAAAAGCTTAAATAATGTATATATTTTGCAATGATATGAACTGAAAGTACCAGTTTTCAATTAACCAGGTAACTATACCATGATAGTTTAAGCTATCTAGGTTACAATTTTATATGCACTGACATAATGAGAATAAATCCCACAAATATTAGCAGGATTAATTTCTGATTATATGTATGTGCATATGTATATGTAGATATATATTTACTATTAAATTGAAAGAATTCAGAGATTAGCAATACTGTGAAGTTAACAGCAATATTGATCTTCACTAGATTTTTTCAAATCCTTGTCATACTAAATAACTAAATTAGAAGTTTCAAATCTTTGGTTGTAATCTCATTTCAAGCATGTGCATATATACCGGTAAATATAGCTTTACACTACAGTTTTACTCCTTGTCAAGTTTTTTCAGATAATTTTCAGAACTCAAGATATAACAATTTCATCTGAAAAGCACACACATTAAACTCTGTTATAATGCCAATATTTCTAAAATCCAATCTAATATAGAGCTATAGAGACAAACAATGTACAAGTAGGTATGGATTCAGTCTGATAACAAATTCACATGTATATGGGTGGTGACTGAGAAAAGGCTACAGCAACAGTAGGAATCGGAACATACAAGTTACAATTATGGGGTGATGTATATAGCTACTTTCCAAACAGTATTAATCTTTGAAATACTTAAACTTCATCAAGTTACATATTCAAAAATTCTGTGTAGATGTATAAAATGTGTATATTAGTCACATGGCTTCATGTTCTTTATTGCCCATTTTAATCTAACCCAAAAGATAGTGAAAATATAAAACCAACAGAATTATACTCCAGGTAGAAAGCTCATATGAGGTTATGTTAGTCTGAATAGCATTATCTGTCCTGTCTTTTTGCTATTCACAAGTTATCTAGCATTTCTAGGGCTGGAATTTATTAATCTTTGTTAATAGAGCAGTCAGCTACAGATACTTCCTACATTTAAATATGCTATCACAGCAATATTCCTGCCAAACAAGAACAAATGAAAAAGCTTATTTTTCCATCTTAACAATAAACTAGAAGTGTAAAGATGAGTGACTTAATATACTGTCCTGTGGTTATCATTCACAAGATCAACCGTCAATGGTACAGCACATACTTTGCACATAGGACTCTAAATTTAAACCCCAGACTCTCAAGGTAGAAATAAGAAAGATCACTATCTGAAACCTAGAAAAATTGTATCAATCTTCCTAGATATAGACAGTATCATGATGGATTTTTTGAATCAGTTTAATGAAGCTTCACATAACCAGTTAGCTAGCATAATTTTCACATTAATGCACCTAGTATAAGTAATTGGGAGTTTAGACCTTCCAACTTGGTACAAAAAATACAAGCAAATCTTACTCCCTGTGACGTATTTCAATTGCATGATTTCTTTCTCTTTCTTTTAGGGCTCTTTAATCTCTTTATTTCTAGGGTGAATAAAGGTTGTCCTTTAAACATTTCAGCAATGGCTCTGAAAGTGGTTGCCCACTAAACTAGTTTAGTGGTTGCCCTCTAAACCAGAGTTCCCCAACCTTTCCGGCTATCCAGACTGGGGGGGGGATGGTTCCAAGCCAGTGGCCAGCAAGCGCGCATGTGCTCAGTTCATTTGCACAAGCGGCGGGCATGCATGCCCAACACTTGCACAAATGGAGTACACGCACGCTCACTCGCGCAAGTGGGAATGTGCCCACCACTTCCGTGGCCTGGTTCCGAAAGGCTCACAGCCCACTCTAATTGTTCATGTAGGGAATTAGGTTTGCCATCTCTTATTATTACTCACAATTAAGATACAACTATTGTTAAACTACCTGTTCTTCAATACACATGAATATTAGAACAATTAATAGGGAGGGAGGGAGGCTTTCTTTTCAATAGACATTACCTAAACTCAGACTAAGATTCTCACCAATGATAAAGTACCTGACCAAGTTCATTTGCTGTCAAACACTATTTTAATGTTTTTCTACCAGGAGATATACCCTTTAATAGTAGTGAGCAGGCATTGTCAAAATGCAGAGGGCAATCATGGTTCCAATCACATATTCTTTTTCCCTTTCTCTTTCCTTGACAGCACATTATTTCTGTATTAGGACTATAAAATAGGATGGATCAAAATTAAATACCCACTTCAATCAATGATTCCAGCACTATCTTGGATGATTCTAATATAGTAAGATGAATGAAGATAATGATCACTCAATTTACCTGAATCAGAAAACTATGTCAAGCAACTTTATTAAGTCAGAATTTTAATTCAGTGCCATATGGTGTTACAGACTGTGTGCCTTGTTGAAGGCTTGCAACTACAGTTTCACAATTCAAAAAAAAAAAGGAAGCCATTGTTACTTCCTGTTTTTTTCTAGTACCTGTGTGAATATATGAAAGAATTGTATTCACGAACAGCTTCAGCATAATTCAGTTTATTAGATCAAATAGAATAGAATGAAATGGACCCATCTTGCTTTTTACTAATGAGTAATGTGAAATCTACATAGAGGATAGTAGTTATTTTCCCAATAAGTAAACTACTTTCAGCAAAAAAAGAAAACTTTACAAGAGTGTTAAAAACATCTCTATGTGAGAGAGTCCATTTTGAAAGCAGCATACTAGTAGTCCTCAACTTATGACCATAACTGTGTCCAGAATTTCTGCTAAGGTGATTGTTAAGTGAGTCACACCTGATTTTAAAACCTTTTTTTGCCACAATTAAGTAATTCACTGCAGCTGTTAAATAAATCATGTTTTTGTTAAGCAAAACCAGCTTCCCCAATAAATTTTGCCTTTGGAAGCTGGCTAGAGTGGCTACAAATGGCAGTCATACAACCGCAGAACACTGCAACCACTGTGAATAAATACCAGTTGCCAAGCCCCCACATTTTGATCATGTGACCATGGGGATACTGTGACAGATTTAAATGTAAGGAGGACTGGTTGTAAGTCACTTTTTTCAGTGCCGCTGTAACTTTGAACAGTTACTAAACAAACGGTTGTAACTTGAGGGCAACCTGAACCGAGCATCTACGAGGTGTTTCAAAATTCAAAAAGCTGAACTTAAAATACTTCCAAAATACTCAAAATATCCCACTTTGCACACAAAGAAAATGGTCCAAACAAAAGAAAATTTAAATGAAAATGTGGGGAAATGATCCCACAAAAGAGTATACCGTAAACCCAAAATCTCCCAGGAATAGAATTTCTTTATATAAGATTCATATGTAGCTTGAACTATACGAATCTTCAGCATTCTGTCAAAAAGCAGCTTTCAGATTAATCCAAGCATTTAAAACATTCACAGAAGATAGTATTTTAAAAATAGAGATAATTGCATCCAGTATGTCATGATTTGCTCAAACCTATCATTTTGCAACTAGTCTGTCTTTCAGTAGAATCTGATGAATTTTATCATTAAAATTTCAAGCCACGTTCACAGTGAAAACATTTGCACTTCTATCTTATCATCATGGCTACCTAAAAAGACAAAGATTGGTTATCCTTTGCCATCAGAGTCTTTAATTCTTAAAGTCTGGGAGAGGTAAGAGGAGTTTTACATTCCTATAGAATATTGCCTCTTTGTCATTGGAATTAGTTAATTTACACAATAATGAGATTCTCTAATTATGCTCTTAATATGTGAAGGTAGAGAATTACGTTTTTCAAAAGATCATTCAATTACCCTCTGCAGTTACTGCACTGTACTATCCCAGGAAAAGACATATTTGAATTTAAAGATCTGGAGACAACTCCTGGGTTTGTATCCTCACACACTCAAAAGCCTGAATTCATTGTGCATTTTTTTTCAACTTGGTATAATATAGCTTAAGAAACAAAACTGTAATATTCTACATAGTGTATGTTCATAACTTCTCAAATAGAAATTATTTCTATAAACGAGAAATATTAGTTAATAAAACCTGGTATGACTATATGCGCAGCAGCCACACACAAATGGAATTCTTCATTACTGTACTGCTATTAAATACTTACAGTGAAAAATACGGAAATCAATGTATGGATGAGAACCTCTTCTCTCTCTTTCAAATCCTGCCCGACTTCTTACTCGTACATCTCCTGGAAATAGGGTCAAGAGTGAAATATACCATGTCGAAGAGCTACAGAGAAAAATGCAACTGACTACAGTTGCAAGGTGTAGACGTTCTGTGGATGTAGGGTAACAATAATACAGCACCTTTACCCTAGATGCGATTTCACAAGTTTGAAGTTTTTTTCAAATATCCAATTCCCTGCTTGTCATAAATTCCTTTCCTACCTTCTCATATACAGTTCACTACATATATATTTACATTTTATATATATGCTAAATTACCATAATGACAAAAATATAATAATGAAAAATATCAGAATTCTTTGTTTCTCTTCAGTATCAAATCATTTTTCTAAAATATATCAGTTGAGTAGATGTGCAATGTATACAATCCTACATTTATAATTTTCAGAACTATAGTAATTGCCATTACAATTTATGTTCAACTTGATTATATCAGTCATTAAAATATCAAAATGTAGTATTAATATGAAAATTACTGCAAGTATTTCCCCCTTCAGCAAAAATAAGCATCTTCTATAATAATGTTACTATTTATACTGGCAAAACAATAAATAATAATTATTTTTTCTTCCATTCAATGATGTCTTGTTTTCAGAGACTGCCTGGATAAGCACCTGCAATTTTCTTGACACAGTTTTTCAGAAGCGGTTGGCATTGCCTCCTATCTAAGCCTGAGAAAAAAGTGACTAACCCAAGGTCACCCAGCTGGCTTCTCATGCCAAAGATGGAACTAGAATTGTGTCCCACTTTCTAGTTTGATACCTTAATCACTTACATACCAGGGGTGTCAAACTCAAGGCCCGCAGACTGCATCCGGCCTGCGGAGTGCTTGGATCTGGCCTGTGAGGCCAGCCTAGAAATAGTAAAGGATTGGCCCACTGTGCCTGTGCTAGCGAAAACGGGGTGCGGGGGGCGTGCACGGCCTCCCCGTTCCCCATTTTCAGCCTGGACAACCTCCTGCAGCACTCTGCCCCCCGCTTTGTCTGGCAGTGCTGCAGGAGGCCGTCCAAGCCAAAAACGGTGTGGGGGCGTGCATGGCCCCCCTGCGCCCCATTTTGGCTGGCAGGGTGCTGCAGGAGGCATCCATCCCATCTGCCGTCCATCCCGTCCCCCTCGGCTGGCCCTCGGAGGACAACTACAATGCTGATCCGGCCCTCGAAGAAATCCAGTTTGACACCCCTCACCTACATCATGTTGTGACTTGCCCGCGTCCCGCGCAGATGATGGAGGACCCGGAGGACGTGGAGCCGCTCATGTCGCAGCAGGACCACCCGTGTACCTGGCACCTGAGTCTGCCAGCGATGACGACTCAGTGCCAGAGGAGGAAGACCAGCCAGGACCTTCTGCACCTGCTCAGCAAAGTGAGTCGTCAGAGGAAGAGGAGCCTCTGCTGGATGCTAGGGCTCGTAGAGCAGCCAGCAGGCAGGATTGGCTTAGCAAACGGAGGCCTCCTCGGAGGTAGCACTGAGGGCTAATTGGGCCACGCCCTCAGTGCCTATTTAAGTCCGGTGCAGTCAGAGATCCGTGCTGAAAACAACACCAGTGTTTCTCGAGCACCATTGGAATTTCTTGCAATCAGAATTCTTGCGTTTGGAAGCTAACATCATCTGTCTGGGACGCCAGCCAGCTCAAGTGAGTTTGAGATAAGGAAGCTAATTGCCTCTGTATTTGAACTTAACCCACGAAGAGCCCAAAGACATTTGAGACTCTGTTCTTTGTATCTTTTCTGGACATTATACCTATTGTGCCTTTACTAAGAAGCTTTATTAGTAAAGAGATACTTTTATTTGATTATTACAAACATTTGTGTGTGCATTTCTGGTCGGGTTGCGGAGATGGGACACAACACATCAAAGGCTCTCAATCAATATTTACCAATGCCTAGATTTTTTTTTCCAAATTATAGAAATACTTCACAGGTATGCCAAAAGTTAACATGATACAAATTGAACTCAGAACTCAGATATATACTATTATTTTATAACTTTTTTCCTCAATATGTCTGTTTGCGAGTACCGCTCAGGCCGCCACTTCCAGCAAGCATGGCTGATTTTGCAGCCGCAAAAATGACAGGAGGCCCAGCAACGTGCCTTGCACCCTCCTTACCTAATGGCGTGATCGTCGCAGCAGGCCATCCCACCATCCACGAAGCAGCTGCTTCGTGGGTGCCACTCAGGTCTCTATCTCCAGCAAGCGTGGCCGCTTATGCAGCTGCAAAAGCAGCAGGAGGCCCAGCGACGCGCCTTGGGCCCTCCTTACCTAATGGTGTGATTGTCGTAGGCCATCCCACTGACCATGAAGCAGCTGCTTGGCAGGTGCAGCTCAGGCCGCTTTTGCAGCCACAAAAGTGGCAGGAGGCCAAGCGACGTGCCCCACACGTTGCTTGGCCTCCTCGTTGCTAGCCGTGCAGACAAGACGAGGTGAGGCGGCAAGGCCGGAAGGGGGGGAATGGGGTAGGAACATGCTCCACGCGCCCCACGTACCTGCCATCCACACAGAACAGCCTTGTGACGGCCGTTCCCACAACCCTAGCCTTCGCGTCCCTTCTTCTGTTAATGGCGGCCGCAAAAAGAGTCACTGGGCCTCCTCGTTGCTTGCTGTGCAGACAGCACGAGGTGAGGAGGCGAGGCCGGAGGGGGTGGAACTTGCCCTACACACCGTTACCTATGTCATATTTATGAGAGTTATAACCTGGGGTCGTTATGATCCCCTTTTGCTACCTCCTGACAGGCAAAGTCAATGGGGAAATCCAGATGACTTAACATCCGTGTTGTAGTTTAACATTTGAAGTGATTCCCTTGACAACTGGCACGAAAGATTGTAAAATGAGGCAAAACTCATTTTTTGCCTCATTGCAAAAATTGCAAATCCCAACCACTACCACCACGCCAGGGCAACCACAATTGCAAACCTTAAACCTACACACAGGGAAACTACAATACTCATGTATGGTACAATGATCAATCTATTAAATTAAATCTATTAAATTAAATTTATTCATATATAGCAATTTATTCAAATATAGCAATTTATTCAAACTCAACAATTTACTCAAATCGAGTCATGTCATCATCTTCTGGAACATCATCAAAATTCTCCACACCCTGAATTCCAGTCTGAGTTTCTTGTGACTCCATTTTATTTAAAACCATTAGTCCCAATCGCTAATGTCTAGCAATAGGGGTCTCCTTAAAAGAGTACCTCCTGTCCATGTAGCCTGCTCATATTGCACTGGCAACACAGGTGTCACTGATTTTGTCCCATGCATTCTTGACCCAATTCACAAGCTCTGGCAGGCTAGGCTTCACGAAGTTCCCACGCTGGTTTCTTGCCATTCTGTTTTCAATGTGCTCATTCATTTCGATGTGGAGATGGTCCTTGAATGGCTTGTTAATCGCGATGTCCAGTGTCTGGAGGTATCCTTTCATTCCTGCAGGTATCATAATTTGGTCAATTCTTCGCTGGACAAGAAACTTTTTCATGTCTTTAGCACGGTGAGTGCTGACTGAATCCCAGACTACCATACCTCTTTGGCCACCTCGCACAACAAGTGGCAGCATTAGCTCGACCCACTTCCTGATAGCTCCTTGGGTGCACCAGATTTTTTCGGTTTCAAGGACGTAAATCCCTGAAACCCTTTCAATTTTTTCCTTCTTGCCCTTGGTGATTATTAGAGATGGGACTTTGGTTCCATCCACCCGAATTGCCAATATGCACATAACACGTGCACTTTCATATCCATTGGAGGGAATATAAATTGATGTGGCACCCCTCTGATCAATTTTTGTGTGAGCTCCTTGGCCCATAAACACTGCAGTTTCATCCATGGCAATCATACTGGAGAGCTGTTATTTGGAAAAGTCAATGCCATCAACGAAGAACTTGAATGCAAGTGCATGTTTGACAAGTTCAGCATCTTCCAGCTTGAACAACGAGGTGGATCTCCTCAGAGACAGTTCATATTGCTGAAGGAAGCCATCCAGCCAGTGTTGAGAGGCTTTGAATTCTTCCTGGGTAATTTGAAATTGTGGTGCCATTTCAAGGGCAAATGCTTCAATATCAGCCCTGCGTACAACCAAAGCCTTTGCTTTCCTGTCAGCAATCCATTCAGAGATGCTGCCTTCAAGTTCAGGAAATAATGGTTGCCGACCTGATCCACACTTGCACTTCTTAGAATTTTCCTCGTGCACCTGTTCACTGAGGTTATCGTACTCTGCTCTCCATTTTCGGACCAAACGGAGATCCAACATCTTCTCTTTTCAGAAAGCTGTCAGATTCTTGCCCTGAGAATCCTCCACAATTCCTTTCTTGAATTCCACGGAGTAGTTCTCTCTTTCTGAACTCATCTTGTCTGAGGGTCAAAATAAAAGTAATTTTAGATCATTAAATACATTAATCCATTAATCCAAAACCCTGGGTGTGGTGGTGGTTGGGATTTGGCATTGTGGTTGCCCGGGGAGGAGGATTTGCAATGAGGCAAAAAATGAGTTTTGCCTCATTTTACAACCTTTCCTGCTAGTTGTCAAGGGAATCACTGCAGTTGTTAAGCTACAACACAGATGTTAAGACACGTTCCCCCCACTCCAGCCTCACCTCCTCACCTCGTGCTGTCTGCAAGACAAGCAACGAGGCACAGCAACTCTTTTTGTGGCCGCCATTAACAGAAGGGGTGCGTGACTAGCGTTGCGAGAATGGCCGCCAGGTGTGTGTAGGGCGCATGGGGCATGTTCCTCCCCCTTTCCCCCCGTCCGGCCTCTCACCTCATGCTGTCTGCACGGCAAGCAACGAGGAGGCCCAGCGATGCGCGGGGCGCATCGCTGGATCTCCTGCCGCTTTTGCAGCTGCAAAAACAGCCATGCTTGCTGGAGGTGGTGGCCTGAGCGGCACAGGCGAAGCAGCTCTTTTGTGGACGGTGGGATGGCCTGCTGCGACCATTGCACCGTTACCTGTAGGTAAGGAGGGGAGCATGAGGCGCGTCGCTGGGTCTACCACTCTTTTGGGGGACACCATTAACAGAGGAAGGGGCGTAGTGGCTAGTGTTGTGGGAGTGGCCGCCGCGAGGCTGTTCCGCGTGGATGGCAGGTGCGTGTGGGGCGCATGGGGCATGTTCCTCCTCCCTTTCCCTCCCTCCGGCCTCATCTCCTCATGTCTGCACGGCAAGCAACGAGGAGGCCCAGCGACTCTTTTTGCGGCCACCATTAACAGAAGGGGCATAGTGGCTAGGGTTGGGAGAGCGGCCACCGCGAGGCTGTTCCGCATGAATGGCAGATGTTTGTGGGGCGCATGGGGCATGTTCCTCCCCCCTTCCCCCCCATCCAGCCTCGCCTCACCTCGTGTTGTCTGCATGGCAAGCAACCAGAGGAAATGGTGGGGACCGGCTGCGCAGGCGTTTAAATAGGTCTTATTTTCGGGGAAGGTCTTATTTTCGGGGAAACACAGTATTAATAATAAAAATAATTTGAAATCTCAAGACTTATTTTTAAACTTTTTTATTTTGAATCTTTTCTTATTTTATAATTATAGGATTAATTTAGAATAGGGGCGTTGGTCTTACCTGATATGCCCGTTCTCATGGCGATCCGTAGGAGAGGCCAGGATGGGTAGCTCTAGTCCTCCAGCTCTATGACTGAGTTGTAACATTTAAGACCGCCTGCCTACTAACGGTCCAGTTGGAAACAAAGCCGACGCGACATCCAAGGAACTCCAGAAGCCTTTTGAAAGTCACCTGTGCCAACAGACATCACAGTACTGCCTCTGAACACCGGGTCCGTGCCGATGCAGCAAGTCCTGAGGAAAAACTCCCGCCGGGGCCAGGAAAAAAAAACAAAAAACACAAACACAAACAAAAACCACAGGGGGGGTCTGGCCTCTCCTACGGATCACCATGAGAACGGGCGTATCAGGTAATATCAATGCCCCTTCTCTATGGCAACCTCCGGAGAGGCCAGGATGGGACATACCAAAGCTTGGCATGCCCTATGGGTGGGAGTCTGAATGTTCCTGAGCCCCCTCATGATCATGGATCTGCTGCAGAACCCTCCTGACGAAGGCAGCCTCTGCTGACACAAAGGAATCAAGTCTATAGTGGCGGATGAATAGCGACAGAGAAGTCCACGTCGCCGCCCTGCAAATCTCTTCCACTGGAGCTTGAGTGGCCCAGGCAGCGGTAGTAGCCGCGCTCCTGGTCGAATGGGCCGTGATCCCCCGGGGCACCGGGAGCGCCTCAGCCTCATAGGTGCAGCCGATAGCCACTCAAAGCCAACGGCCCGCCGTAGAAGGTGTCACCTTGTGGCCTAGAGTCGACGGCTGAAAGGACACGAACAGAGATTCAGTCGTCCGGAAGGAAGCGGTTCTGGAAATGTAAATGCGAAGGGCCCACCTCACATCCAGAGTGTGCCAGGTCTGTTCCAAGGCGTGCCACAGCCTGTGACAGAAGTCTGGCAAGATCAACTCCTGTGCCTGGTGAAACAAGGAATTGACCTTGGAAGAAAGGCAGGATCCAACCACAGAACCACTCTGTTCGAGTGAAACACGCACAGGTCCTTTCACACCGATAAAGCCACCAACTCTGAAATACACCTGGCTGACGTGACGGCCACCAGGAGCGCCACCTTGTACGAGAACAGCCGCAAGCTAGCCTCCCTCAATGGTTCGAAGGGACTTTTAGTAAGGGCCTGCAAAACTTTGGTCAAGTCCTAGGTGGAATAACAGTGGACCACGGGGTTTTCAAATTGGAGGGCCCCCGCAGGAATGTCCGAATTCTGGGATGATGGGACAGGGAATCCAAATCGCTCCCCTGCAATACTGTGGACAATGCTGCTACCTGATGCTGCAGCGTGTTAGGGCCCTTGTCCAAGCCCTCCTGCAAAAAGGTAAGAACATCAACCACATTTACCCCCATGTGGTCCAAGTGAACGGAGGAGCACCACTCCGAAAAAGTCAGCCAAGTAGCATCATAGATGCTCGTGGTTGACGGCCGCCTGGCCTGCATCGTCAAAATGACCTTCGTGGGAAACCGTTCCCGGCTCAGGAGTCTCCACTCAACCTCCAGACGGTCAACTGGAGCCATTGAGGCTCTGGGTGGAACCCCCCTGCCGGAGCCCTGCAACCATTGGAGTGAAAGACGCCTCCAGAACTTGTCTGTGTACCCCCAAGGCAGCTACCCTGTCTACGGGAGCGCCCTGAGGATGGGCCCCCAGCTGGGCTGACGTGACCACTTGAGCGGAGACCTGATCGCTCCCCGTGAAGGGAGACCAGGATCTGGTAGGCAGAGAGGAAAGGTCAATTAGCTGCTGCACTGGCCCAGTGGTAGGCGCAAGGAGGCTGCCAGGAGTGGCCAATGGTAGAACCGGTGTCAAACTTTGTTCTATGGCCGCTTTCTTAGCTGTCAAATTCTCTATCCAGCACCTTCTGATGCTGTCTCACAGCCTTTTCCTCTGCCCTAGAGGCCTTAGCCTTTGCTGTTATTGTGGTGGCGGCCGCCAGGCTGGCCGATCTTGGTTTGGCCGAAGCTTTGCCAGCTTTGCCAGCAGACTCAGGGGACCAAATACCCTCCTGCACCCGGCTGGACCCAGCGCCGCTGTCTTCCATTGCAGCCAGCAAGAAAAAAAGACACGCTAACAGACTTCTGTTGACACAGCTATCAATTTTAGTTGGGCACAAGAGCAGGCCCCACCGCCAAAGGGGAAGTCTTACGCGTGGCGCCGCTGCCGCGGTGAAAAGGAACAAGAGAGTCCAGGTAAGGTTAGCTGTTAGGCACCAGCCACAATGGCCACTAGAAGAATAGCTGAAGCTGTGGCCCAAATGCTGCTAGAAAGGAGGCAGTCCTCCAAAATGGCCACCTGAAAATGGAGCTAGTGTCAGGGCTCAAGTAGCAGCAAAAAAAAAAAACCTCCAAGCTCAATACAATGGAGGGCCAAGGGGGAACAGGCACCAGGGTCCTTAAATAGTATAATAACGATGCTGTGAACAAGTCAAGGCAATCCCATGGGAAGAACCGAGGGAAGCCAACCACAATGATTTTGGCGCCAAAAAGGAACTGAAAAGATGGCCGCTCCCTCCAAGCTACCAACCGCCCAGGGCAGGGAGACAAGGGAACACGGCAGAAGCTCACCAAAGTCTCTCTCAGGCAGGAAAGTGTCCAAAATTACCAAAGGCAAGCTCACAAGCCTCAGAGGCTTAACTTTTAAAAGTCACTTTTTTTCCTTTCGAGCAAAAACTGCTCCAAAATAGCCAACCTCCCCCTCAAAGCTGCAATCCGCTTCGGCGGAGAGCCAAAGGGCCGCGGCCGGACCACAGGCATAGAAAGTGAGGTCCAAACAATCAATCTGGATAGCCTGAGCCTGGAGCTAGCCTCCGACGATCCCAGCAGTGAGGGAAGCCGCCCTCCACACTCTATCTGCAGCCGCGGAGAACACCGCTGAACAGCTGATCGCTCCGACAGCGTCTGCGATCGAAGGGGAAGCTAAAAAAGATCTCTTTGGAAAAAAACTAGCAGGGACCTTTTCTTCACTACCAATCCTAACAGAAAAAGCTGAGGAGAAATCTCTAAAGCGTCCTTCAGAGCTAGGACGGAGTTGAAGAACTGGACAGTTAGCAGGGAGGCGGTCCTAAATGTTACAACTCAGTCATAGAGATGGAGGACTAGATGGAGGACTACCCATTCTGGCCTCTCTGGAGGATGCCATGGAGAATAAGAATTTTTCTATGTGTTTTGATCTTTCAGAAAGCATCTTGACAAAATAACAGACTAACAAAGTTGGAAGGGACCTTGGAGGTCTTCTGGTCCAACCCCCTGCTCAAGCAGGAAACCCTATAAATAAAAAGATGCAGAAAGCAGAAATGATTAAAAATTATACATTGCCAAATGTTTCAGTAAACATCTTCCTCAGGGGATATTAAACTTAACAAATGCAGAATAAAATGAGTGTGATAGCAATGCCAACATAAGATAACATTCCTTTTAAAAAAATCAGGCTCAATGTGAATAGAATAAATATTTCTTTTCAAAGGGATTCTTTGCAATACTGATGAATAGCAAGTACTTTAAACTTTATAATTTTATCTGCTTTTGATACTGGTATTTTCTAAAGTAGCATCTGTCCCTGAAAAAGACATTCATCACAATGTGTTGGGCACCTTTGCTTTAATTAATTGAATCAATAATAGTTTCAGTCTCAGGCTTATTGCTATTTTTTCTCTAAATTAAATATTCCACATTCAAATACTGTACAAAATTATAGCCAATAACAACTACTATGGCCACTTGCCAACAAAATGGACCCAGTTGCCAGAATGCATTCCTTTCTCCATTATGTAGGATGGAAGATTTATGCAAAATGCAGCAGGAGATTCTTGAATATAATCAGTCATTTGTATTCTATGTCAGCGTTCCAGAAGAACCCAACTCCAATTAAAAACTCCGAGACAGACATTCTCTCAAAGTTCCCATTTATTAGAGTAGGTATACTGGCACATTCTGGGAAAACAAGAATCTGAGAGTTCCGGGTTTTCCCTCAGTAAATCAAAACCTCAAATCCACCCCCTGCACCCATCAGTCCATCACATGGTCCAATCACCATCCATCACAACTGGAGCCATTCCTTCAACCACTCCTCCTCCAGGTGCAGGAATACCATGACCTTGACCAAAAAGAAGAATACTATTATGTCTAACTACATTCCCTGTACTAAATCCCCCCTCCTAATTTCCCAAGTACAAGAATGTGGCAGCATGGAAGCTTCTGATGCTAATATGGCTTCCAAAGCTGACATTCTATATGGAAGAACTTTAAAAAAAGTCAAGATCTATTCCTGATTTCACTCCTTGAATCCCTTCTGAGAAGAGATCATTGACTAAACAAAACCTTAATGTAGCAGCATTTTATAAATCATACTGGTTTTCTGCTGAAAACAGAGTAAGCAAGTTGCAATATCTCAAAACAGAGATAAAATGAGACAAAGAATGTTACTATCTTATAAAACTAACAATCCACTCTTTTGCCAGTTGCCTAAATTGGGTATATTGGATGGAAAAATGAAATTATGCAAATTGACTTTTCCAACACTGTCATAATTGTTTTGTCACCAATACAATATTATGTATACTGATTTAAGGCAGGAATACATGATGACGTAGCAGTTCATCAAAAACTATGTGGCCTAGATTATCTAAACATCAATAGGCATAGATAACAACTATCTTGCTAGCTAAAATAAGAGCTCCTTACTTTACTGCTTTCTGAGCAGTAGCTGAGAGTTCAGGATGACTCTCAACTTGTATATACTGTATATACTGTATAAGCCGCATAGAGGAAGTGTGATTCCATCCAAGATGAAAACATCCGGGGGGGGGGGGGGCAAATAACCACAGCCAGTCAGAATTCTGTCAGAGTTGCCTATTTCTCTCCATTCAGATCTAAACAGCCTCCAGAAGGGATTGACAGTTTCGTAGCCCAAGGCTGGGGTGAACAATGCACAGGTCATCAGCATACTGATGATACTGGACTCCAAACTGATTGGCAATGGCACCCAACATGTAGGTTCATGTAGGTGTTAAACAGGGGGAGTGAGAGCATTGAGCCCTGAGGCATGATGCACTGAGGAGCTGCAGATGCAACCTCTCCCCTCTGTCAATACCTATTAGGACTAATCACTGAAGAAGGAGGCAAACCACGGGAACATAGTATTTCCAACTCCTAGCTTCTGCAACAGTCAAAAAGATATCAATGGTCAATGGTACTGAAAATAGCTGAGATATCATGAAACACAAGGATGGACATACCACACCCATCCCATTTTCACCAAAGGTCATCAAGAAGTGTGACCAATGTTGTTTCAGTGCAATATCCTAGCCTGAAGTGGATTCAAATAATCTGCTTCCTTCAAGACTCTTTACAAGAACTATCCAACCACTTTTTCAACAATCTACATTACAAAGGGAAGATTAAAAACCTGACAATGACTATTCAGAAGAAAAGAATCCAGCAATGGTTTTTTAAAAAGGAGCTGTACTACCTCCTTCGTCAAGCCAGAAGGATCACCTTCTCCCTCAAAGATGTCAATACCACCACATGGACCCAACCAAAAGACCCAGGACGACACTGGACCTAGCAAATAGGTGACCAAATTCACAGTTCAGTGGGAGTCACAGAATCAATTTCAGTCCAGATAAAGCCATAAGGCTGTGCATAGGCAACTCAATCAGATCTACCCAGAGTCCAAATCTATATGAATTTACCCACCAGGTAGTATGAATATTCAGCTCTATACCATTATTAAACTGGAGGACTTTTACATGGTTTCACATCTGATTTGTATCTTACAAGTCTTTGCATTGAGAACAATCTGGTAGAACTATGAATCAACTGAAATCTGGATGGCGTGAGTGCTGTCCCCATGTCTTTGGCACTACTAACTATATTCACTTTTATCTCACTCACTCTGGTTTGGGAGCTACATACCTACTATAGTAGCACTGTTACTTTTTCTGAACAATCAGAAGGTATCTTCTAGCAATCATAATGTAATTCTAAACTAGCTGGGTTCAACACCATTGCTTTTGGCTTTCAGAATGGTCCCAGATAAACTGTATGATGTCTGTACTGAAACACTCAGATTCGGAAATTGGATAAGCTTAATAATGATACAGAGCTACTTTCATTTTAAGTTTCACTTTCATGGAAGGACCAGGTGAACAGAGAGGAATGCCTCTGGATTTGTTGCCTTATCTGGCAAAGTGCTGGAAGTGCTTTTTAATCAACTAAGGCTTGTTAACATAAATGAAACAATGAAAATAAATACTTTCCTAGTGTTGCCAAATGCCAACAAATACCACAGAAGGAAATTAAAACAAGCAGGGAGGTTAGTGTTTGTGGCACAGCAGTAAACAGGGAGGGATGAATGAAATTTGCCAAATTAGTCTGAACTTGTCTATGTGATAAACAGAGAATAATTGTGTAGATACCAGAAAGGAAATCTAGAATTAATCTATTGTAATTATTTTTAAGGAATCGTTTACTTTCAATTTCACATATGCAACAGAATTACAATTTTTTTAAAATCTGGGGATGCATAGAGATTCTACTATGATTTACCAGGTACTAAAGTAGAATTGGCAGATACACCATCCAACACTTACTGTCTGCTGATTGTTCAGTATTAACAACTGAACTTACTTTAGGGTTCAGTGCTCTAAAAGCCACCACCAATGCATTTCTGCAAATTTTATAATAATGAATAACCTAAATAGAAGTTACTGTAAAGGGTGCAACAAATAAATCTCTTATGACGATGTATTTCTCCTTATGTCTGTGGAACTAATCTGAATAATTTACATTAAAATTCCTTCCACATTTTTTTCTGTTTTGAAGTTGCACTATTTCAAAATTTCTAGCACATAACAATTTTTAGTTTACAACTAAGCTGAAACTCATTCCTATACAAATATTTGTTCATGAGTCATTCCAACTATCTTTAAACATAACAAATTCCTAATCTTATATGTATTTGGCATTTGCCATGTTCAACACAAGAACTATAACTACAAGAGCTAATCTTTAACACAAGTAACATACGTTAAAAATAAATATCTGTTATACAATTTATACATAAATGTAAATGCATGTCACTTCAGTATCATATATTTAATATCTGGCATGTTCTTCAGTATTTCTCCTATGTATTTGCATCTCCACTCCCATATTTTCTTCCCACTGAAATCTGAATGACAGCCCATATTTTCCTTTTTTGAAATCATCTTCAGGTGTATTTTTAGTGTCTGACTCAACATGAAAATAGTACCAAATTAAATGTAAATACTTAGAAGCATTTGAAAGCAATGGACCAAAAAGAACCAAAGTTATTAAAGTGCATTCTGCATTTTGTCTACTTGACAGAGAGATCTCATATCTCAATAAGCAACCACACTTACCTAACATGCGAATGTACAATGCAGTTTGATCAGAACTGTCATAGGAAATTGCTCCACGTCTCTGAAAATTAAAAACATATGTTATTTCTATTTTTTAAAAATGTCTTAATTTCTAATTTAATTTAAAGACCATTGTAAATAAATGTTCCAGTAAAGGACAAAAGTTCAAACTTTAATCATGTTTAACAAAACTAGCCGTGGATGGCATACTTTTCTTCACATTCCACTCATCTTAACTCTCTAAAATCAATTATAAAATGACGCTTCTTAGTTAAAAAGTCAATGGCATATATTTTAGCTACATCCAATCATATTTTACAGTGAACTTACCAGTCTATCACTCACAGAACAAACAATTCACTCAAGGGGTTTTAATTGCTAAAAATACTAAAAGTAGTTTCTTCCTATATCCCTTACTAGAACTAGTTCCTTCCTATATCCCGACTCCTCCAAATGGCTGGTTATTAGTAAGACTCCTCTTCTATGATAATTATTCCAATAATAATTCAAGATTGGGAACCTCTGTTTTAGGCAGTAAAACTAACTGGATCTTTTGCCAGTAGTTGAAAAAAAGAGTGGAATAGTAACAGTAATCCACAATGGTAATAAGACAGATTTGTAAATAAAAGGAAGGTGAATACTTAGAAGAAATCCCAGTATCAAATATGAAGGAAGGTACTAACAAACCGTTTCTGTATTATTACCAAGATAAGTCCTTTGGGAGTTGGGCGGGATATAAATTTAATAAATTAAATTAAATGTGTGTAATATTAATTGAGCATGAGTGTCAGATGACAGACACTTCCCAGTCAGAAAGCACCATTCTAATTATAACAGAAGAGTGTAGAACTTCCATGAACAGATCTGGAAGTAGTGGCATGACCATGCCAAAGTCATAAGAGTGTCTGATAATTGACAGTGCCAGTACTGGAAAAAAAGCTCACTACTTTCTGAGGATACATACAAACAAAACAGGAAAAGTGAAGAAGACATGAAACTGTAAAAGCCTGACTAAACAGAACTACAAAAGTTCAGACACCTTGTCCAATTATATATTTCAACAAATCCCTAAATAAAATGAAGCTGTCATAATCTGTATATGGTACAAAGTTAATGACAACATATTTATGCCATGTTTCTGTATATATTGAATGTACGTTTACAATTGTTTGCAGATTCATAAGAAAAAAATAGTGAATATGGCAGGTGCAAAAGTTTAGAGACCCCTTCAGAATTCTGAAATACTATGTAGTTTTCATCAACTGAAAAATCTCTACCATCTGAAAATGAAAATGGCTTTCTGAGGCAACAAGAGTTACAGCTGCATATGCAGGTTTAAATCCGGACTTCCTGTTCACATTTTATAAACCACCAGCCCCTTTAAAAGGAGCATTTAGATGATGTAAGAAACTGATTTTCTGATGGCCCCTGAAGAAAAAGGATGGATTGCAAAAGTAAGACTTAGAGAACAAGATAAATATAATAGCTAAAAAATTTCACATATCCTGAAAAATTTAAATGTTCAAAACTTTGGATCATGGATACATAAAATATTTTGAATTCAAAGTACTCTGTTCACATTCAAACCAGACTGTTGTGAACTTATGGGTAGAGTTTCAATCTTACTGAAGTGGATTCTACACTCTCATTTCTGTTTTTGGTATTCTATAAGGAAACAAATTAGATGAAGAATGTTGATAGTATTAATATAGCAATACATCTGCTCTTTTTTAAAAAAAAAGTTGGACCTTGCTCACCATAATTTTGCATCATGGATTATGGTTATATATTAGAGCTGCTCATATTCAATTTTTGCATCTCATTTTCTAAACTTTCATTCTTAAATGCTGGTAGCAGTAATCCCCCCTATGCACTCTGCATGGGGCTACCCTTAAAGAGCAATTTGGCAGCTACAGCTGGTACAGAATGCAGCTGTACAGACAGTTCTAGGGGCTCCTAGGGCAACCCATGTAACACCACTGTTGCATAAGCTGCACTGGTTATCAGTGTGCTTTCATGTCCAATTCAGTGTGTTGCTTTATGACCTTAAAGCCCTTTACTGCATGAGTCCAGGCTACCTGAGCAAGAAACCCAATGGGATTGGCCCAGCCACTTGTTCCTGCAGAAGGGCTTTGCTGCAAACCCCGTAAGTCAAGGAATTCTGGCTGGCAGCATGCAGGAGAAAGGCTTTTTCTGCCAAGGCTCCCACCCTCTGGAACATCATGCCTCCCAAATGAGATGTGTCCCCACTCTCTTGATCTTTCATAAGAACTTCAAAACCTGGCTCTGCCAACTGACCAGGGACCTCAATCGGGGCACTCCATGTTGGAGGTTAACAGATTAACAGATTAACAGAGTTGGAAGGGACCTTGCAGGTCATCTAGTCCAACCCCCTGCCCAAGTAGGAGACCCTTACATCTGTCTCTACCTAGGATCAAACTCACAACCTGATTGTGAGGCAAGAGCTCTACCTCTAGGCCACAGCAGCTGGGTTATTACCCAGTTATTACCACAAGATCACACCGCCACATCATGGTCTCTTATTTAATATTCAATATTCAATTTAATCTCTTATTTAATATTCAATATTCAATGTTTTAATGTTTTGCACCTTTGTTTTATGATGTTTGTAAGCCATCCAGAGTCACTTGACAGTGATCTGGGTGGCATATAAATGTAATAAATAAAATACATAAAATAAGTGAGAACATCTAAAATTATAATTTACTGTCAGCAACAGAGACTTACGGTAAGTCTTTCAGTATTTTCTGTGAATTGCTCTACTTAAAAAGTTGTACTAATATAGTTGTAACTAAATATTATAAGAAACAACTTAGCATCCTAATTACTGAAATAAAATATACTCTTTTATATAGTCCATTATTAATTACATTGTCCAAATGGTTTGTCCTTAAGAACAATAATTTTGTATAAACACAATCAGTTTATTTACTGAACACTGAGACTTCGTAACTAACATTAAACATTCTTCAGTATAAATAATTGTGGAATTATTTATACATTATAAATTCCTTGTAAGAATGACTGTTTGCAAAAGAAATAGCAATGCCTACAATCATTTAATTTACAAGGTGTCAACAATTGTAAACAAAAGCTATCAATCTTCCTTTCAAAGTTAATACCATTCTGCATAGCAGTTTCTATTGATAATAACCTAGCATATGATTTATAATATAATAGCTAAGCTGCTAAGCAATAAACATACAAAGAACTTTTTCTTGTATGTATTTTCTATTCCCAAAGGATATAATTAATAGAACATGAATTCCACTGTCAGCCAACTTAATTATGTTAACTACTCAGGTAACCAAATGCATAAGAACCAATTGGAAGTAATTTCTGCTATTACATAAAGGTAGAATTTTGATCCAAAGTCCCTTGCTTCAAATCTGGTTTTACTAAATCAGTTCAATTGGAAGCATATTTAATGTCTGAGATTAAAGGATATTATTGCTGAAAGTCCCAGCGCTAATGCCTTAATCTCAATTTAAGAATATCTATGGGATGGCTCAAAAACTGCAGCTATGTTTTGTTATGGATGAATCCATCATCACACAAACAAAAGTCTACATTTTTAAGAGGGTTTCTATTTTCCATACACCAAACACCCACATCTTCCTATCCTCAGATTTTGAGAGTACATGACAGGACTACTTCAGTCAGCATTCTTTCAATACACCATTGACCTTATATTCCGCCTATGCACCTCTGAATTCTTTAAAACAAGCACAAACATATTCCTTCTGAATAATTTGCAACCTTGTATTTCACATAAATTTTGAGTCAATATAGTTTCTATCTGAGATATTTTCTTTAGACACAACCCTAATAAATTTAAGTTTGACTCTCTTATCAAACTAATTTTTTATAATCCACATTCTGTAGCGTATTTTGTTGTGCTATTAAACTCAAAAAGAAACCAAAGAATAACTGACTTCCTCTTCATTTGCAAATAGTATTAGTCAGGACTATTTCAAAATTTGAAAGGGACTTACATCCTTAGAAGTTTCAATAAAATTATGGTTTGCCCAACTACATGCAGTACTGCAAAAATAAAGCAAAGATATAACTCTAATTCTGGGCAAATGCCTTAAGATTCAGAGAGTTGTTATCATTCATAGGGAAATCTCAGCAGACTGCATCAGGGCAATAACAGATGGTAACCCAATCCTCAAAACATTTGAAGAGCGCCAAAAATGGCAACAGAATCTATTTTCTCACATTTTACCACCTACTTACATTTGTTATGGTTAAATTTATTACTGATATCATTCACATTGGACTCATAGTATATTTACTTTAAAAACCTATGAGACATATTTAAAGTGCCTGAAAAAGGCAGAACATACATACCTACACATACACATACACACACATATATGGCAATCTTTTGCAAAATATTTTAATGAATGAGCATATTATATATGGCAATCTTTTGCAAAATATTTTAACGGATGAGCATGATTCAGCTGAAGTGAAAAGCAAAAGACTCCTCGCTAAAACCTGAAGCGTTTATAACAGCTTCATTATATCCTAGTAACTCTCATAACTGCTATAAATATCAAGGAGAAAAAGACTGAACACCTCAAAAGGTATCACCCCAGCTATCTACCAAATAAGCAATTCAATCCCCCTTTCTAGCCTTATGACCAGGATAAAATTACGGACTGTCTCTAGTCCGTTCGGGGGAGGGGCGGAATCAACAAAAACTCGTGAAAGGCAATCTTGGCGATCTACTACAGCATTACTACCCAACTACAGGTGACACACACAAAAAGCGAGAGTTAACAAAAATAAAAACGGGAGACGAGCAGAGACCGATAGAGGGCAATTCCGCAGAGTCAAGCGGTGCTCCGGTGCGTCTTTCGCGTGTTCCGAGCTTTGCCTGCCTGTGCAGCTAACCGAAAACCTCATCTGCTGCACGCTATCTGGCCTAATCTTCCTACCTCCCCGCTTTTGTTCCCTCTCGCCTGACCGAACGGTGCTGGAGGACTCGAAACCTTTGCACGTTGCAGCCTCCGGGGTTTTTGGGGTGGTTGTTTTTTTCCCATCCCTTTTTCCCCCTCGGGGTCCTGCACGGATATTCCTGTTTTTTTTTCCTGCCCCTCCTTCCAAGATCTCTTCCGAGGGCCGCTTCCCACCTCCGCCTCGGGGAAGAGCGAGAGGGGCCCTCACCTGAGAAAGCTGCCTGGGGTTGGGGCAGCCGAAAAGCGCAGAACTGGAACTGAAGCTGATGGCCCCCCGGCGACTGAGGACGTGCTGCGGGACCGGCCTGTCCAGAGGCAGCACCGGCAGTTGATAGCATACTTCCATTGAAACGGGGGCAGCACCGCCGCCGCCACCACCTCGTCGTCTTCTGGGGTGCCAATCCAAGCCAGGCCCGGCTCCGGGATCAAGGCAGGCTCGGCTCACCGCTTTCACCTGCCCCACGCAAAACCGGGCAGCGCTAGAAACGACTTCTTTCTAACCGTCCGAGCAGGGCTCGGCGAGTTTCGGGCAAGGGAAGCGCAGAGGCAGCTTAGATGATGATCCGGAAGAAACCAACATCAAGCCCCCGGCTCGAATACCGAGTCCCTCGGTCAGCTCCGCAGCCGGGACGGCGGCATCCCCGCCGCTAGTTCAGGTCGTAGCGGGAGGGCCCGGCGGCTGCTTGTAACTGCGGCAGTCCCGGCCTGATTTGGAGGAGGCACAACTCGGCTGCGGCAACGCCGCTATTGTCCAGCACGAGGCGCGGCCCCGCGCACGAGGGGCGGGGCCAGGTGCTGGCTGGAGAGTGATGGCGGTAGTGGCGCCGGAAGCTAACGGTGGGGTGGGGGGGGGAGAAGAGTTGCGCGTGCAGCAACCCGTCCTCCTCGCCCACACTGAGCACGTTCTCCTCCCTCGGTGTCACGCGAGTGCACGCCTCTCAAGAGGAAACCTCGTCCTGGAATGAGCGGCGGGCGCGACGATCCCCGGCGGGAACGTCTTACGCCGTGACGTCATTACCCTGCCTGATGGCCCTTTGTTTTTGTTTTTGTATTTAACCCTTTTCGCTCGCCGGTTTTATTTTTGTTTTCATCGGGGAGTTGTGTAAGGCGGTGCCCAATCTATCTCCACTAGGTTGTGAGATCCGTTGTTTTTCTTTATTTTTAGATAAGGGCAAAGGACATGGTGTACAAACTAGTGTTTGAAGCCTTCGTAAAACTTTTTATGTTCAGACCTTGACCTTAAACCACCTCTGCCTTTCTGAAGAAGTGGTTCAAGTTACTTCCTTCTTGTCCCCTAACCTGTCCTAGCATGCGTTTGTCTTTAACGGCCCTGTTCTGTAGCTATGATGCTGGAAACACTATATGTATAATATGAAGTTGTGGGTGGTGTGATAAAGGGATTGATTGACTCATTTATTCACTTACGGTCTGTGGTTACAAATTTTTTAATACTGTTTTGTAGGTAACCTACAAAACCTGTTTGGTTAAAAAAAGGATTAGCATTGGGAAAGGTGGTGTAATCTACATAAAATAATGATCCACAGTAATACTACCTACAGGTGTTAAAACTGATTTATCTGCATACAGTTTTGCATAGAAAAATGTAAGCCTCATGGGAAGAAACTGTATTACTTCTGGGCTGTTCTTTTGTTCCAAGGAAAGCAAATGCAGTTGGATGGGCCTTAAGGAGAATGATGCTACTGTGCACCTGCACTGTTGATATAAGATACTAGCTCTCAGCCTTTCTTTGGCCATTCTTAGTTGATAATATCTCAAACAGTGGTTTCCTTGTACTTCCTTAACAACTGCCAAGTTACATGAACTAACTCTGACCTTAAAGACTAAAGTAACCTTTGATGTACAGAAAGATACCACTGATGAATTCACAAGATTATGCCAGTAAATAAAATGCCAATAAATAAATACTGCAAGTACTACTTTCCCTTCCACACCCAAGGTTTTTATTTCCCCATTATGATTTGGGGCTTTCTAGAGTTCTTTGCAAGCTGAACTGATGAAAAATGACTATGCAGTGGAAACTTTCCCATGGAATAAAATCCCTTTTTATAGATCCTGGGACTTGCCCACTATCTTGAGTTTTATAACTCTTTCTCTTTTCTGGAATGCTTGAAGCACATCACTTTTTCCCCATACTGAAAAAGCAGTAATGAAGAAAAGATAAAACAGGAAGGGACACTGGCTGGATTGCCAATTTTTGAACTCCCCTTTTAGTCAGCAGAATTATTTATTTTCCCCAGGAAGCAATACTGAGGGACACTCACCATGGTGAAAACTGCTCTACAGGGCTGAGGGCAATGGTTTTAAGGAAGTGGCTTACAAAATATTTTGGATGAATCATAATTCTTTAGTGGGAACCAAATCCCAACATAGGGTTGCAAGTCAATTACTATATTGCAATGAATTTTACTATAATTAGTCATAATTTTAGTATATTCACTGAAATCAAGTGTGATATTGAAATCAAGTCAGCATCCAGTTTACTGCATACCATTTCTCATATTGTGAATGTATTGCTTTAATGTACAATAATATTTGACCATATATAAATGAGAAAATTGTTTCAGAAGAAGATAAAATTGAGAATGTTCTAAAATTATGTTAACTAGTTTCAGAAAAGACTGTACAATAAGAAACATTATTCCTGATGCACGGTGAATTATTGAGAAAGCCAAAGAATGCTAAAAAGAAGTCAATATGTGCTACATTAAATATAGAGAGGTCTTTGACTATGTCAGCCATATCAAGCTGTGAGATATGCTTAAGAAAATGGGAATGCCAAAACAATCCGATTGTGAAGCATATCCACAGGTCAGGAAACCACAATTTGGATAGGACATGGTTCAACAGACTGGCTCAGTCTTTTACAAGTCAGTAAATGAGTAAGACAAGGCTTTATATTCTTCCCTTATTTATTCAATCTAAATGCTGAATATATATGGATTAGAAATATGGATTAGAAGATGAGGGTATTTTTTTTAATGGAGAAAGAATAATCAATAATCTGCACAATATTGATGAAATTAGTAACTGAAAATGAAAACCATCTGCTGTAATAGAAACCAAAGAATACAGTGAAAAAAATGAGATAAAGAAGACCAAATTGACAACAACAGGTACAGCAACTACCCTTAGAATTGAGAGTGGAGATACTGAATTGGTGATTGTGCCTTTTAGAATCAACTATCATCAGGATGTACAGTCAATAAAATAAATATGCTACTGTATATATTATGACTTAGTAAAGTAGCAATGAAGACCTTAGAAAATATATTCAGATGACAAGATGTCTCTATACCTGCAAAAGTCAGAATCAAGCACACATTTTTTTAGGTTTCACTTCAAGGAAGTGAAAGCTGGAGATTGAACAAATAGAAGAGGAATTACCAGCAGCAAGAGGGATGGACTCAGTCACAACAGCATCAGAAGCTCTGAGGATCCAGCTGATGACAGATTACCCTATGCAGACTATATCTACGTAGTTGCTAAATCTAGACGCCAACTAGATAGCACATAATCATTAGTCAGTGTACTTTTTCCTTTGTTTTTTTTAAAAAGTCACATTAGAGATATCAACACTTTTACAAACATCTTAAGAAAAATCAAGTTATTTTAAATGTCTATGGAGATTTTCAGTTATTCAAGTCTTTGTTGTCCCAAAGGTGCTTTTTCAAGAGGCAACTGGACTTTCTGGTTTTTCTCTGAAAATGCTTCACTTTTCATCCAAGAAACTTGTTCAGCTCAAAAGCACTTTTTGGTCAAATTATTTTACTTTATTAGAAAAAAAAATCACATTTTTTTCTTCAATTATGTATGCAGCATCCACCTTGTTTTTAATTTTTATTGACTGTTTTTATATCCAGTGACATTAGTGGACTGATTGATACATAATACTAAACTACTAGGTTATAGTAACTAGAGAATATATTTCCCTCCATGAAAGTTGTTAAGACAGAGCAATAAGTTCTTATGTCTAAATATGCTGCAAGATAAACATTTGGTTCTTTGTTTTATAACCATGATGTTCATATTCTGCCTATATTGTAATAGTGCATATGTAAACAATGTAGTCACAAGTTCAGAGCTAGACCAGTGACTCTGAGCCCCCTCAATTGTTTTAAAAGATCAGTCATGCTATGCAAATTTTTGCATTAATGCAGATATGAGCATATGAAATATGGCTATGTGTATGACGTAAACAATTTCCAAACACAACCTATAAATTAAATTAATGTGTGTTGATGGGTGCTAAATAAATGTAAGGGAGAAAGTATTCTCAGAAGAAAGATAAATAACAGAAAGATTCCAAATTGGTATATCCATTTTATTTTACCTACATCCTGCTTCTGATGCCAAAAGAAATAACTTAAGAGCCAAAATAGCATAATCACAGGTGTGGAAGGCTTAAAAAGAAAGAGAGTGAAACAGAGTTCCAGATTGTTCTTTGTGATTTCAGGGCATTATGACATCTCAGCTCAGGTGACAAGGCTTCTTTCTTCATTTTTAATTTTTCTTCTTCATTTCCTTTTTCCTCCGTGCCCAGTTGTGCACCTACTATGCCATATGCAACTTTTATTTTGTAAAATGGGGAGGGGGAAGAGAAATACCATAATCACTCATATAATGGTAATGGTTCATGGTAGGAATTCTCTGTGCTCAGATACTTGTATTACCCAAGTCTAATGGAGGATTATTAAATAAATCTTGGGCAAATGGATATCTGTAAGTTTGGACTAGACTTAACTACTTAATTAGTCTATATTTATTTTTGTTGCTTCCTGACAAAAGCATTTTTTTCTAACTCTTTGCCATGTATATTTTCAAACATTTGAATGGTAACAACATGAAAAACCATCATATAAGTGCTAAAAAAAGCAATTCAATGAATCTAATATACCAATAAGCTAAATCTAAATCAGTATGTCAATTCCCACAGTTCTGTGACTTGATTTTAAAGCACTTGGAGATTAAAATCATGTCATCTAAATATGTTATTTCTTATGGAAGTACTTTTGTTTGACGAACTGTTGCCCTTAGTACAACTTTGGTCAATCACAGTTAATGTGACTAACTCTCTTAGGCAACAGAAAAGGAAGGATGACAGTAAAAGGAAGAGGGCGGAGGATTGTATTTCATTTTCATTTTGTTTTCAAAGTTAAACGGTAGCTTTTTTGTGGAAATTTAAATATTTAGCAATCCACCTAATTGCTCAATAGGAATAATACAGACAAATAAATTAATTAGGCTCTCTCTGTTAATATGCTGGGTATTCTACACTGTATTCCTAATCCTTTTGCGCTCTTATTGGAGTTGGCTTTGAGAAAAAGGGACAATTCTTCCATTTTACCCAAAATCCAAATGAAAATGTGTGTGTGTGTGTGTGTGTGTGTGTGTGTGTGTGTGTGTTTGAATGCTTAATCTTTGGTCCAAACTTCCTTATTTTAACACTAGCTTATAGATACAGTCTTTGCTTCTGATAACTATATAGAAAGTTCAAAAATACCAAGTAGGCCAAATCATGAACTATATATTAGCTACCTGTATCTTTATGGCTCTGTAACTGCATGATTTATCAAGAATAAAGCATTTTCTTTGGAAATAAGCCAAAGCTCAGATTATTTTTATTGGTTAATGAAGTTGCAATATCAATATCTCATACTAGAAGATAGCCACAATTATAGTTCTTTAGTTTTCTGGTGATTTATTGTTACTTTATAATTACTTGATAGACTTCCTTTTTAAACAGTAGTCAATAGTAGTCAATTGTTGTTGCTACTATTATTTTGGTGATTGATCAGTCTCTAATCCAAATTCCCTACCCCACATCCCAATCAGCTCTCTCTTCCTATTGTGACAAGCTTAAATGTAGAAAACTTTTCTTAAATGCTCATACTTCTTTCTGATAGTCATAGCAATACACATATATACACAAATATACAAAATATGGACAAGAAAAATGGCTATATGACTAGTAAATTTAAAGCAGCATGATAGTCAACAGTAGTCTGGAAATATAAACAGATCATTATCAAGCACCATCTTAAAATGTTTCCTAAAGGTCATCAGCCATTTCCAGACTGCATATTTTAAATATTGCTTCATTTTTAATTTAAGTAAAGTCTTGAAATACCTAGGATCAATTGATGAGGAAACATTACATGGTTAAAGGAGTGAAGTAAGGGTGTGGAGATGTGTGAAGAACTACTCCCCCCTTCCTTGGACAGAAGTGGATAATCAGTCCTCCCCACCCTTCTTAGTAAGTGAATGGGGAAAGAAGGGGGAATCAGCCTTCGTTCTTTTGTTATAAGTGGCAGGATATATAGAGAGGAGCAGATAAGTTCTTTTTGGTGCCATTTCCCTGATCCCACAAAGTAATTACTTTGTAAGATCTGAGTACTGAGCCCAGAAGACTGATGGATCTTCCATTGTTTATAAATAACACCAAAATAGGTCTTCTCATCCCATATTCTGTTTCATTATCAAAGCAGAGTAGAGGTGGGAAGTATGCTTAACACTTCTCTAAGTCAGCATGTGTTCTGCTAGCTCCTGCACTGGAAAGCAGCTCTTTACTGTTGCCATAAAGAAGACAAAGATGGCATCATGTAAATATGTACTTTTTTCCCAAGTTTTTTATTTTTATTTCCATGTATTTCCATGTAGACAATTCACATATTTATCATCTCATTTCTCAATTCATTTTGTATACAATCATTACACATTTTATACAGATATCTTATACTTATTGCTTTATTTAGTTCAGAGTTACTTTTTTACTATCCCTTTTCCCATCTTATAGTCCTTCCTTCTCTTTCTACTTTCTTTCCCTTCTTCTCCACCTTTACTACTTTCTTTCTTTCCTTCTCTCCCCTCTTCTGCTCTACTCCCTCTCCTCCTTCTCACCTCATTTCCCCCTCTCTCATCCTCATCTTTCTTCCTCCTTCCTCTCATTTCTCTCCTTCCCTCCTTTGCAGTGCTTTCTCCATTTCTTTGGGATGGTATTCCAGCAACTCTGAATTCTTTTACTTATTCTTACCTTTTACACTTTATTTCATATATATTCTTAAGGTTTATTTCTTTTATTTTTATGTGTTTGTCAATCAAAAGTTTTCATATTTATGGTTTTCCCTTTTTTTCCTCCTCTTCCCCCTCCCTCCCCACCCTTTCCCCATCCCTACCCTACTCCTACTCCTTGTATCATTGTCATCTAGGTATCGCTCTTCCCCGCCCCCAAATCTTATTTCTAGTCTATATATATTTTATATTATTTATCTTTTTCGCTTTATTTTACTCTTTTGGCCTTTCTCCTCACTTCCTTTAATTTATTTAACCATCTCAAAATGCCCTAATAATATATATGTATATATTTTAAAAGAATACATAAGACTCAATTAAAAAAACCTTTAACTTATAATAATCCATTGTTTTCATCCCTAATTTTATCATTACTATTTTTGTAAGCAGAATCTTCTGCCATCATATATTTTAATATCTACCGGTACCCTGTTTCCCTCAAAATAAAACATAAGCCCAATCGGGCTTTTGAGTGCATGGCAATAAGGCCAAGGGCTTATTTCAAGGTTCAAAAAAATATAAGACAGGGTCTTATTTTCAGGGAAACACGGTATACAGCCATTGCTATGACTTGTTATCCTAATTCCATCATCCAAAAGGAACATTGGGGGGGGCTTACAATCTTATACAAAAACAAGCTTAAATCATTCTTAATCATAATATTGGTATCTAAATATCTTTAAAGTTATTTAATAATTATATTCATTATAACATTTCATTATTTTCACCCACAATTTTATCCATCTAATAATTTATTTTTTCATACCTTATATTAACTATTATACCATATTATCACAATCCCATATTTTCCCTAGAAATTATGTCATTTCAATCTTACACAAAAATCTTATATCTTAATTAGTTATACAATTAATATTTAAACATCTACAACAACCTTACTAGGTCTTCTTATCTTTTCTTTCTATTCAGCTCTTCATCCATTTTCATTTAACCTTTCCACCATTTCTCTCCTTATATCGATTCTCTTTCTCCCTACTCCCATCTTTTCCTTTTCTTTTTTTTTCTTTCTATACAGGTATCTCCCCCCCCTTTTGTCTCTTGATTCTCTTTGCTTAAATCTAAAATAAATTTCTTCTTTATTCTTCTCCTTATTTTTTGCTTTCTTTTTTAATTGATCTTTTTGTAACCAGTACTTCCCTTTTAATCTTCTTTTTTTACTGTTAATCCCAGTATAATCCTCATTCTGTATTTTCATTTCATTTTTTTTTTATTTCTAAGTTCCAGAAGACAGTCTTTTAAGTCTTCCTGTCTTTTTAAATTGTCAATCTGAATTTTGTTTTCAAACTCTTTTTCAACATGGTCTTCTTGTTCTTCTTGTTCATTTTCTTCCATAGTAAATTTTATCTGTTCCTTGAGTCCCTGCTTTGCTTCAATATTCTTGTCTTTTCTGAGTATTAGAAGACAGTCTTTTAAATCTTCTTGTATATTTTTTAAAATCCCAAACATTTCTTCATAGAAACTCCTCTTCATCTTGTCAATTTTTAGTGTTATATCTCTTTACACTTCAATCCAAACCCGTTCCAAATCCTTTTTTCCCCCTCACCCTCAACAGTGAGATGATAAGGACTCCTTTGAACTGCTTTTAATTCCACAAGTCACAAGCTCCAGCTGTACAAACAATTTTAATTTCCAGTTCTTTAAACCAGCAGGTGGCGCTGTTAATTCCCAAAAGCAACGACAAAACTCTTTAAAACCAATCTCCAAAGTATCTCCGTTACTAAGTTTCAAGTTTTTAAAATTTTACCCAGTCTGATTATAGTAAAAATCAATAATCTCCTTGGGCTTTACTCTTCATTTATTTCAGCTTATCTATGATTTTTTAGGTTGCTAGATAGCTGCCAATCTCCATTTTAAAAAGTCCTCAGCAATTTTTTTTAAAGTTTTTGTAACTTAATTGGCTCATCACTCACCATACTCCTGCACTTTCCTCCTTCTTTTTCTCTGCTCCAGCTCCAGTGTTTAGATGTTCTGACCCAGATGGTTCAAGGCTTTCTAGTTTCCTCATGCCGTTTGTGACCACCTCTGCTATGGCGAATTAATCACCCCTGTACGTCTGCTGATGGAGAGGTTTGTGCCAGCCTCCCAGGAGATTTGCCGTTTCTCTCAGGCTGCTGGCAAGATCCTTCCTTCTTCACCCCCCCTCCAGGGGGGTTTCAGTCTGAAACCGAAGGTTCCAAGACCCCCAAACTGACGCAAGTTCGCCACCTCCCTCGGAGCCCGGGGGAAGCGGTGCATCGCGGAAGCATTGGCCATGCCCTCTCCTGTGAACATGTACTTTGAAAATGGTGGGGGGAGCATTTTTGTCTCATAATCAGCGGGATATGTCCTAAGTACTTTACGGAATATGTCCTAAGTACTATTATAAGCAAAGTACTGTTTGTACTTTGCTTATAATCATATATGCTTGACAAATAAACAAATACAAATACAAAAAAAAAGTCAGCGGTTCTCAACCTGGGGGTCGCGACCCATTTGGGGGTCAAACAACCCTTTCACAAGGGTCGGGAGACTTCACCCGGATGCCGCCATTTGGGTTCTTTTACCCTCTGTGCATGCGCAGAACGCTTTGCGCATGCACAGAGGGTAAAAGAACCCAAATGGGGGCGGGGTGGAGATTGCGGCGGCGGGGTGGGGGTGGGGCACGGAGCGCGGCATTAGGAAGGTTGAGAACCACTGTCCTAAGTCAATTGGCCAAACTATATGTTATGTATTTATGTTCATTTAAATAAGAGGATGGATCATTGCAGTGGTGGCAAGATGAAGTACTTCACTCCCAATAATTTTTTTTTAGATTTTAAATTTTCCTTCAGTAAACTTCTGCTTTCCTGATGCAGAAGAATTAGGTGGTATTTGATATGCAGTGGATCTCCGCTATATATTATTTAATGGTTTCCCATTTCTTGCAAATCACTGTGACTCTACATAATACAAGTTGAATTCCAGATTATAACATTTTAAAAACAATTATTTACAAACAAGTAACAAATATTCAAAGACAAATATAAAATCACTGTACTGAAAATACTAAGGCTATAATTTCCTATGCTGGCTGGATATTCTGGATGTTGTATTGCCAACATGTCTAAAATATACAATACTGGGAAAGATCACCAGACATCTTTGCCTAAAAAATCAACCTCGTAGAATAAAACATCATTTCTGTGAATACAGGATCACACTAAAAACAATTAAACCTATTAAACTCAATAGATCTTTGTTCTGGATAAATATATTCTGGCTTGTTATATATTAGAGTTGATGCTGCACTTAATAAAATTAAGTACATGGCATATGCACAAGTAATTCAAATTACTATTGAGTGCTCAAAAAATTAACATACTTTAACAAAGGTGGCAAAAGTAAAAACTCAAAATAAGTTCAACCTAACTCATGGTGACTTCAGAGATGATTCCATATATTTTTCTTTGCAACAATACAGCAGCAATTATTCATCTCCTTTTTCCAAGCTATTACTTGACTTTCCAGGCTAGTTTACAGTTCTGATATTTTCTGATGATCCTGCACCTACCGTATTTTTTGGAGTATAAGACGCACCTTTTTCCTCCCTAAAAGAGGCTGAAAATTTGGGTGTGTCTTATACTTCGAATGTAGCTTTTTTGAAGCTTTTTCCTCCAGCCCTAACGAGGTGCTAACGATCTTCCCCGGCTTCCTATTCCCTCCGAAGGTTTTTTCCAGCCCTAAGTCTTTGCAGGCTTGTTTTCATTCCTACTCCCTCTGAAAAAGCGGTGCTTTTCAGCCCTAACGCGGTGCTAATGATCTTCCTGGCTTGCTGCATTTATTTTTATTCCTACTCTCTCCAAAGCAATTTTTCCTGCCCTAAGTCTTTGCAGGCTTGCTTTCATTCCTACACCCTCTGAAAAAGCGGTGTTTTTCAGCCCTAACCAGAGGATAAAATAATGTGTTGAAGCTGAACAACTAAGGACGCTAGCCAGATGAATACCTGGTAGATAGATTTTTTTCCCCTATTTTCCTCCCCAAAACTAAGGTGCATCTTATACTCCGGTGCATCTTATACTCTGAAAAATACGGTAAGCAGTCCAATGCTACGCAGCTTTTTCAAGACCAGCAAAAGACAGCATTTAGCTGGGCTTAAAAATGAGCTGGAGTTACAAAATAATAACTGCATGTTTATGAATATATACGTCAAAGTCTGAAGTCTGGTACACAAAGGGGGATATGACTCAGGGCAGAGCTCAGTTCCTGGAAACAATTTCTAATTTACTAGTTTGTGAGCATGATTAAGAAGGTGTAAGAGGAAAAAATAGGAAAAAATAGGAAAGACATAAATAGTACAAATTTTGCCATTTTTCCTACAGAGGTTCAATAGGCTTAATTTCCAAATAAGCATGCATAAGATTACACCATAAAATATTTACAATGGGAAGCAACTGTATCATAGACATTTCTCAGAAAAATCCAATTAAGTTTGTTTTCAGAAGTCACTTATGGTTTAAACTACAATTTGTGTCCCATGAGTGAAAAGTCTTTCATCCACAAAAGGTTTAAGATTCCATGCAGCATTTCTTGATATTTTTTTTCTATTTCTATTTCCCCTGTCCCTTCAATTGACCATGTTCCCCAAAATCTGACCCAGAGTACTGTATCAAAATCCATAAGTTTTTCAGTTTCATCCCTGGATTTCAGACCAAAATAAAACATGTTTGTACATAAAAAAGGCATACAGGATTTAGCCTACCATATTTTTCGGAGTATAAGGTGCACCTTTTTCCTCCCTAAAAGTGGCTGAAAATTTGGGTGTGTCTTATACTCTGAATGTAGCTTTTTCAAAGCTTTTTTTCCAGCCCTAACTAGGTGCTAAAGATCTTCCCAGCTCTTACCTTGCAGGCTTTTTCATTGTTACTCTCTCCGAAGAATGTTTTTCCAGCCCTAAGTCTTTGCAGGGTTTTTTTTCATCGCTCTACTTGCTCCGAATAAGTTTTTTTCTAGCCCTAACCAGGTGCTAACGATCCTCCCAGCTCTTACCGGCTTGCAGGCTCTTTCATTGTTACTCTCTCCGAAGAAGGTTTTTTTAAGTCCTAACCAGGGGATAAATAATGTGCTGAAGCTGACCAGACTAAGGATGCTAGCCAGATGAATACCTGGTAGGCAGATTTTTTCCCCTATTTTCCTCCCCAAAAACTAAGTTGCGTCTTATACTCCGGTGCGTCTTATACTCCGAAAAATACGGTACTTAGTAAGAATATTGTAATGTTCTTGAACTTCACTGGTGAGGTGTATCTTCAGGTTTCTTTCATCCACATTAACTTACCCTTCTATTAAGAAGTGCAAGAGACTTGCAGGAGCTGGAATGATTATTTTCATTATTTATTTCTAAGAAGTACTATCCTTCCTTTTCTCCAGATAGTGTAGTAGAAGAAATATTGATCATTTACAAAAGAACTCTATGCCCTATAAATCTGTTACATTAGAAAATGCTTCAGATATGCTTACAAATATTTTCTCTTTGAATTTTCTAGAGAATGAAACAGGAACAGTGGTGGGTTCCTACCAGTGCGGTCCACTCTATAGCACCGGTAGCAGCCCCCTGGTGACGTCACAGTACCGGTGCGGTCGGTTGCTGGTGCCTGGGTGCTGCCATTTTTGTAAAAAAAAAGTTTTGAATTTTTTTTAAATTTTCTTCTGCGCATGCCCAGAAGCCGAACTTCGGGCAATGTGCATGTGCTGCCTTCCTACCCCACCGTGAGTCCAAGCAGGGGAGGATGGCTGAGGGAGTGCGTGAGATGCTGAAAGAACAGGCGTCAGGAGCTATCTCCATTCCCTTCAGCAGTCCAAGAAGCCACGAACGCATGGTGATGATCCTAGGCATTTTTGCACGTTCGAGGCTTCTCGAGCTGCTGAGGGGAGGGGGAATGGGCGGCAGGATCTATCTCAGTTCCCCTCCCTTCAGCAGTCCAAGAAGCCACAAACGCGCAGTGATGATCCCAGGCATTTTCGCATGTTCAAGGCTTCTCGAGCTGCTGAGGGGAGGGGCAATGGGCGGCAGGAGCCTAGGATCATCGAATGGGGAGAAGCATTCAGGCCGGACGGAGCCTCCTAGAAGAACCGCTGCCGTGGTCTTGGTGCTCCCGCTGCGGGGGGCTGCGTTGCGGGTGGGCAATGCCCCCCTGCTTCTCCGGCTGCTGCCAAGCTCCCGAGGCCCACGCCCACCCGGTCACATGGCTGGCAAGCCACACCCACAAAATAAGCCATGCCCACAGAGTGGTAGTAAAAAAATTAGGAACCCGCCCCTGAACAGGAATATAATAAATTGAAAAAGGTTGAAAAATTATATTTCAATTAAAAATAAAAGCCACATAAGCTCAGTTCATAATAGGAATGTCTCACTATTCCTTAGAACAGGAGTGGAAACAGTGAAGGACTGGCCTGCAGTGCTTCTGCCAATGAAAACAGGCTTTCGAGCTCCATTTTTGGCTGCCACAGCCTCCTGCAACCCTCTGCCAGTAAAAACTGAGCTTGCATGGCCCTCCCGAGCTCCGTTTTCACTGGCAGAGGGTTACAGGAGGCCGTTACAGCCGAAAATGGAGCTCAGGAGCCTGTTTTCGCTGGCAGAGCGCTCGGGCCATCACAGCCGCCCCCAACAGGACTGATGTCCAGCTGGCCACGCCCCCAGTACCACCACCACCCCGAGGTCAAACACAACCCTGATGTGGCCCTCAATGAAATTGAGTTTGACACCCCTGCCTTAGAACATTTAAGGTTATAAATTTATTAGATAACTCCACTCAAAAATCTGACTTAAAGTGCTTCTCTGGTCTAACAAATTGCTAGAAAAGTATGGATTTGTGACTTCTCAGTAGACCCATATCTTAGAAAATAAAGAGCAGAATATTCTATTTAAAGGTTTCCATTTTGGGGCAATGAATGTGTTTGTTTTATTCTCCTAATAACTAACTTTTGAAGGACTTTTACCTCACAATTTTTTAAAATTTGGGAAGTGGTTTTAATTCTGGGAAGACACCTAGATAAAGGAGGAACAAATCATATATAAGAGTTCATATAACTTTGGGGGATTCTAAATCTTAAGGAAAGGTATTATTTATATTCAATCCAATGTCCTGTCTCTTCTGCAATAAACCAAAAATAATATAGATGAAGGAATAGTTTCAGTTTCAGAAAGTGTCCCCAAATACTTTCACTTTCAATGATGATATCATACAACCCGCTAGAGGAATGCTTGTCAGAGAATGAGGATAAGCCTCTGGATGTGGTACCGGCTATATTCATCCTAGAACTAGAGACCAGAAGACCAGGAAGCACATATCTATTCACAGACCACCGTAAGCCAGAGAATCCATCAAGCACCAGGAGGACCATCTCCATTCCAGCCAAGTCCAGCCAAGCCATAAGAAATAAGTACATGTTTTTGTGGGTTCAGAATGAAAAATACAGAATTTGTTTAAAGAACAGACTTCTTTGGAAGTAAGGACTTTCTTAGGAAATAATCCTGCTTGCAATAACTTTCTTCTGAGGGATTTATGGTTGCTGGAACATGATGGAGACCTGAGAACGTTGGCTTTATTCATGATGAAATATTTACAGGCCATTATTAATCTGTTCAGTCATCATTAAACTGTATTTTTATACATCAGTTTTTATCTGGAGTTAATTGGGATATTCTCACTGTAACTTGTTTCAGTTACATTTAGATAATATCTTTGTTGTTATTACAAGTTTTAGATAGATTGGAAGCTACCTTGAAGTCACTTTCTGTGAAAAGGCAGGGTGATAGAGAAAGCAAACAAAAATGTCTTAATTATATGCATTGTATTATTTGTTATGAGTTGGACTGTCTTTCTCATTTCTTAATGAATGTGATCATAAGCTCATCACCACACATACACACACATACACAACTACACATCTTGACACTTGAATTCTCCACCTGTATCTCCTGATGTCTGTTGCTTTGTTTGTATTAATTAGAATGCTCACACCATGGCCTTACTATAACTCTGCATTTAATAGTCTAATTCTCATATACTAGATGTGATGCTATCTTCTTGTGTTTGATTCATGCTGCATATTACGGTACCTTAAAAAACTTTTTTAATCTTAGGATACAAATCAATCTAAAATAATTTGCTACAGTTTGACACTAGAGGGCACTGCCAGCTTACAGAATGTAGAATTTATTCTAATAATTGGCAGAACATCTTTTAATTTTCTTGAAACATCATTCAAAATGCCTCAAACCAGAGATTTCCAGAAACAATATTTACAGAATTTTAATTATATTAAAAACTGTTAGAAGAGTATTTAATTCAACTAATACTATGTAAATACTATAAAAATTTTGAGAAAAAGCCAGAAGGCTATAGTGACAATCTGCTGCCCTCAATACTATAATGTTAAATGAATAAATCAGTGGATTAACAAATAACAATCAGAAGGAAACAGACAATTAACAAAACTAAGTTGGGTAGAAATGATAAGATAGAGATAGCATTTGATTTCTTACTTGTATATGTCTGACTTTTCAATTATAAAGCTAGAAGGAAAAGTTGATTTACTCCTTAGATGAGAACATGCCATTTTATAAGCATCCTTTACAATTTTACCATTAATATGAACATTTAACAGATTATTTTATCCCACATGTAGGAACAGTCCTTCAGAAGAAAAAAATAACACTAAGGCAGCTGTGTTCTTTTTCATGTTCACTGTCATCAGAAATGCAATAGAGCTATTTAACAAACAGGGTTAATAATAACATTCCATGCACACACTGTTCCTTATACAGGACAGCTGACTTGTGTGGTCTGTCCAAACTGCAACAATGAACACATTTTGACTGTCTGGCTCCATATATCAAAACCATTTTATTTTTTCTTTCCATTTAGGTTGCAATATGGTGTCCCAGCCAAAATTGGGTGAGAAGGTTTTAAAAAAATCAAAACTGAGGGATTTCTTTGGTGACTACATGTGTAGACATTGGTAATAGAAGCGGTGGCTATAGACAGGCAAGGAAAGGAGAACACTAGGAAGATCAGGGGACAGGAGGGCCAATAGGAGATGCCACACCAACACATTGGTGGTGATGGCTCAAAGAAGGTGCTGGAAGGAAGTGGGAGCCACTAGGCCAGCATATAAGCTATGTGAAAGAGAAGGGAGAGAGGTGGCAGTGTGTTCCAGGTCTGTCCAGATGTAATGGTATGTGGGAATGACTTTGGGAGGCAGGAGGAAGAGCTGCAGCCTAGATAGCCGTCATGCAAATGATATCTTAGTCCTCAGAAGGAAGCATCTCAGAAGAGATCCTCTCTAGTTTTCTGGAAAGAAAAAGTAAAGAAAGGGAGAAATGTCTTCACACTTGCAAGATTCTGTTATTGTAAACTACAATAAAAATACTGTTAATTTTCATGGTTTGTGCTTCTTGTCTGGACTGGCTTGAAGGATTCACAGTCCAGTGGTGGGATTCAAATAATTTCACCACCGGTTCGCCGAAAATGTGAGCACGTGCATGCATGCGTGCACGGCTTCTGCGCATGCGCGGACTCCGTCACATGGCAAGGCTCGACCGAGTAGCCTTTCAAATTCAAATTCAAATCTTTATTGTCAGAGTACAACATTCGGGGCCTGCTCCCCTCCATCTTTGCTCTCCGGGGCAGCGGCTGCTTCTCTCCGCACTGCTGGGAGTGCATCTTGTGCAATTTAGCAGCTGTGAACCCTGCAGCAGCAGGCCGCAGGCCAAATAAATTGCTTTGGCCCAGGGGGCCATAATTTGAGGCCAGAGGGGGGTGGCAGCATGCAAGTGGAGGCCCGGGGCAAGGCCAGAATGGGGGGAATGGCGCGTTCCCCAATCTGGCCAAGGCAAATGGCGAGCGGGCAGAGGCTCCAGAGTAAGGCCAGAGCGGGGGAATGGCGCATTCCCCGACCCGTTCTCTTAAACATGGGTGAAGTTATTTTTTTCAGGGTTAATCCTGTGTAAGGAAAGAAATTGAGTTAAACTGGAAAAGAGAAGTGAGGTTCACATTACTAATTCTGTTGCTACTGGAAACATTCCATATTTTCACTGACTAAAGGCTTTATAGAACCATTTTTACAGTTTTTATACTTCCTTTATTTCTGAGAACTTGAGCCTGAACGCAGCTGTAACCCTGATTAGTCAATACTCTGAGTATTAGTATCATGCAGATGCAGTTCCTGTTGCTGTTTATACAGGGCACCATGGTTGCAGGGCAGCATCCTTTTGTAATCCTTTTGTAATCACACACCAATTTTGGTAGAAAAAGTGCTACAGTGATCACAGTTGTTATGTATGGGTAAGTCACAGCTGCATGTTCTCTATTGTGTCCAATTAGTTCTGGGTGCTGCCAGACAGAAGAGCCTTGGCTGCTCATTACCAGCACTTCCATTCCCTGAGACAGCCCTTATTGAACATACAGCTCACTCAGTCATTTCCTCCTAGTTCACTCAGTCCCCTCCACACCTTTTATCTCTCAGCCAAGTTAGTTTTGAACATCTGAGTGCAGAAGTGCATTGGATCCATGCTTAGAAATAGCCTTAAAAGGTCAAGATACAAACAAACAGTTGCACCAAGAAGGAATAAAGGAATAAGTTTCCTTATTCTCCCCCTGCCTCCCCGTTGTCCCACGTTCCACCTCTGTTAGTCAGGCTATTTTTGAATACTGGTTTTAGTGGTATTTTAGCAGAACACTGATACGTGATCAAAAATAGCCCAATTAGCCAGCTGGTATATGAGGCTTCAAGAAGCATCAGGACAACTCCCTCTTGCTTCATGCATCTTAGTATCTGCCACCTGTTAAACAATTTAACAGGAGGCTAAATCCACCATTTGGGGCATGAGTCTCATTTCAGCCCATTTTGCCCCATCCCATATTAGGAAGAAGGAAATGGTTGATCTTTCTACCAATAGATAATATGTGTGAAAGGGCAAACCAAGCTTTTAAAAAGCACCATTCTGTTTCCTTAACTTGGCTCAGAATAAATAAAGATAGCTTCATTCTCTGACTTTATTTTGGCAAACCAGGGATTGGGTAATGGTGGGAACACAATTTAGGTCAATGTAATGTTCTGCTGGCTGAAAGACTAGTGGGTAACACTAACTCAGTCAACTAGAAGCTGAGTTACAGCCATCTATTGATGTCTTTCACATAAAGTTAGTTACAGATCCATATGTAAAATAATGCATATACAAACATGATAACACAATATTGGAACTGGGAGAGATGAGCCCCCACTTTTCATTTACTGGAAAGGAGCCCAAATGCAGGTATCAACAGTTTGGAAGACATCTAAGGCTTGCTATTGTGGCAAGTTAAAAACTATGAACAAATTAACAATTTATTCTCACTAGTCTTGATCACCATTCTATGTGCATTCTCAGTTGGCTCAAAAAGATAAGCACCAGTTGGCTGGCAGTTCCCTGCAAGCTCTACAGACTGTAAATATGTCAACATATGTGTCTTAGTAATAATCAAATTGCTAAGATTAGTTCTGGAATTTTTTTAAATCTAGGAGATGAAAAGAGTACCCTTGCTTCACACCTATGATTTACTAAGCTATAGTTTATTGAATTAATTACAGTGGTCTAAGTTCACATAACATGAAAAATCTAAACCATGCTTTTGGTTGATGAATTCATGCAACATGCTGAGCAAAGTTCATGCAACACACTGAACAAAAAACCTAAACATATCATATTATAGTTCAGCACAGTATATTAATCTAATGCGATTGTTCTAAGATTCAGTGGTGATTCTTGTTATGTATTGAATATACTATATATCAGGGGTCGGGAACCTTTTTGACTAAGAGAGCCATGAAAGCAAAAAATTTGGAAATTTATTTCAGTGAGAGCCATATAATATATTTTAAAAGTGAATTCAACTAAATGTCAATAGGGACAATGGGATATTGAGAGAATCCCTGTCTTTGTGCTGTTTAATTTGTTGCTGCTGTAGCAGCTTCCTTGCTCCAAAGTGATATTTGTCTTTGAGTTGGTGATTTCCATCATAGCATTGGTAATGATTCTTTCTTTCTTTCTTTCTTTCTTTCTTTCTTTCTTTCTTTCTTTCTTTCTTTCTTTCTTTCTCTTCTTCTTCTTCTTCTTCTTCTTCTTCTTCTTCTTCTTCTTCTTCTTCTTCCTTCCTTCCTTTCTTCTTCTTCTTCTTCTTCTTCTTCTTCTTCTTCTTCTTCTTCTTCTTCTTCTTCTTCTTTCTTTCTTTCTTTCTTTCTTTCTTTCTTTCTTTCTCTCTGCAAACCAATCCCCACCGTGGCTCCTTTCTCCCTCGCCCAGCCCTCTTCCAAGACGTCAAGTGCGGGGAACCGCACCAAGCGAGGTAGGTGGGTGGGTTGCTGAAGAAGCCCCGGAGCCCCGCCGCCAACCTGCGTCTCCTGCTGGGAAGGAGCCTCTGTCGCTGTCTCTCGCGGGGTTCCAGCCACCCGACTGAGTCCCTGACCGCGGCACCGGCAGGGTTAATGCGTATGGGAGAGGAGAGAGAGCGCTACCCGCCACCGCTGCTACTTTCACCGCTCCGATATTTCTTTGGTGGGCGCGCGCGGGAGGGACCATGGAGCAGAGGCGCCCGGCAGCTTAAGGCAAGAGGCGGGTGGGAGACGCGGGCAGGAGCCTGTCGCCGCCGCCGCCACTTCTGGCATCCCCACGCCTCTCACCCCGCTCGCCGGGTGCCTCTGCTCAGCGGTCCCTCCCGCGCGCGCCCACCAAAGAAATATTGGAGCGGTGAAAGCAGCAGCGGCAGCGGTAGCGCGCTCTCTCCTTCCCTCCCATGCAGGGAGGGAAGGAGAGAGCGCGCTACCGCCGCCGCTGCTACTTTCGCTGCTCCAATATTTCTTTGGTGGGCCTCCGCAGGAGGGACCGCTGAGCAGAGGCACCCGGCGAGCGGGGTGAGAGGCGTGGGGATGCCAGAAGTGGCGGCGGCGGCGACAGGCTCCTGCCCGCGTCTCCCACCCGCCTCTTGCCTTAAGCTGCCGGGCGCCTCTGCTCCATGGTCCCTCCCGCGCGCGCCCACCAAAGAAATATCGGAGCGGTGAAAGTAGCAGCGGCGGCGGTAGCGCTCTCTCTCCTCTCCCATACGCATTAACCCTGCCGGTGCCGCGGTCAGGGACGCAGTCGGGTGGCTGGAACCCCGCGAGAGACAGCGACAGAGGCTCCTTCCCAGCAGGAGACGCAGGTTGGCGGCGGGGCTCCGGGGCTTCTTCAGCCGCTTGGCTGGAGAACGGCGGGGATGTGGCCATGGCCGTTTTTTAGCTCCCCCCGTCCCGGCTGAACGCCGCCATTTGGGTTATTTTTCCCTCTGTGCATGCGCGCGCATGCACAGAGGGAAAAATAACCCAAATGATTGTGGTCAGCCGGGACGGGAAAGTGGTGATTGTGTTCAGCCGGGACGGGAAAGCGGGCAGGAGAAGCTCCGCGCCGCAACCGCCGCCAGTTCCATCGGCTATACGCCGAAGGACTGGCCCCGGCGAACCGGGAGGATTTCACCCCTGCTGCGAGCCATATGCAGTCATCAAAAGAGCCACATCTGGCTCGCGAGCCATAGGTTCCCGACCCCTGCTATATATAGTTGTGTTAAGCCCTGCTAAAGTGAAACCTTTAGATGACCCTAACTGTTAACTTCAATTGTTTTGGAGGGAAACTTAGAACATTCATATTTGGGTGGGCTTTTTCAAGTATTATGATTGGTTAAGGCCCTGTGGGCCCAGAGTATAAATTACAGGGAATTGCCTGCAATTCCTCAATTCCAATTTTGAGTCAATAAATGCTGCTGTATCTATGCTGGTCTGCTTCTTGCCTATTGAAGCCCACTACACAATAATCCTTAAGTGGTATTCTGTTTCAAGCACTTAGACCAGAATGAATGTTAATCTCTCACACTCCTAAAGAATCCTGCAGTCATTCTCATAATGTGTAACAGACGCGTAATAACAATTACCAGTTAAGAATTGTTACCCTACATTTGGATGCAGAAGCATCTTACTCATAGTACTGAAGGAAAAATAATGTCTTTAGATGTGTCGCTTCAAGATCTGAACACTCCTCAGAAACTGTGGTTGTTAAGCAGTCTGGAAATGAAATAAATGAATATTACACAGATTCAGTGTTCTACAGCTAACCTTGTTAGAGCATCCTTAATGAAATTAAAGCCCAGTTAGATATCATATCCCATTCATGAAATGTGAAAACATGTCAACAGCATTCTGCTATCTCCTAAACATTCTGGGCAGAAACATCTTCTTCACTATTGTTCGTTTGTTTTAAACTTTTAATTCTTTAAGAAAACTTAGTTGCTTATAGATGCTACGAAGAAACATTTATGAATTCTTAAATAAGCTCAACAACAGTGATGGAGGCAAGGCAAAGCAGAGCTGAGAGTGAGGCTTAATAAAACTGGGATGCCATGCTCTCTCTGGTGTCACTGACTATTGTGCTATAGCAACCTGTGCACTCATTAATCTTTAATTCACCTTTTCACTAGCCTACAGAAGGGACAACTAATGGAATATTGGAGCAACAAAAAGTAACCGGATGCCACTGACCTCCATTGGTGAAGGAAGAAAAATAAAAACAGCTTTTTTCTATAGAAGCTTTTCAAATACAGAAGTGTTTAGCTTTCCATTGCATTTTGTCTCTCATTTTTGTCTAATTATTGTTTAAAACTGATACTTTTATGTTTTAAAAATCACCACTTGCTAATATAGGGCATCAATATACAGTATATACTGTACATATACAAGACTTCTGTTTCAGAAGCAGGTATGTTTTCTCCCTTTTTCTAGAACTTACCTCTTTTGTATTTATTAGAAGCAAATAATAATATGCTTATAAAATGTATTACATTTGAAATTTTGGGAATATTTTAACTGCACTTGTGAATGTTTGCATTTGTTTTAGAACTATATGCACAAATCAAGATATGTTCTACCCAGAAATACAAATAAGATGCTGTTTATTCCAGTTTTAGTAATAAGGCTTAATATTTTGTATATGAGATTATTTCATTTATTTCCAATTTTATTTTGGTGTGATATAGAATAGTAAATGTAGAATTTTTATTACATTTGGTATTGCATGTAAGATTAGGAATCTTCATATAGTGTATAGTCTTGGGAAGTTGGGAGTAATGACAGTGGACTCTGATTCTTTTCAGAGTAAACTTAAAATGGATTAGGATATGTGTATAAATATAGTACCACTGAACTTATCATCAAAATGATTTAAACATAGTTATCACTTCCCAAATTAAATGAGATATATAACTGTATTGCATTATTGTCCATAGTTAACAAACTGTGTTTTAATAGATGGGCGGATTCTAACTAGACAAATAACTCTGCAGGCTGCTTGAAACCAATACAACCAGTGTGAGATTGAAGCTGTGAAACTCAGGGCCATGCAAGTTTAACTGGAGAGAAGTTCCACAGAAGTTTAGTAGACCTATCTTCCAGGACTGTAGTCTTTCCATGCAATTTCCATGCAATTCTTAGCCAGAAGAAACTATCGAATTTACTAAGCCTTATTTTTGTGTAGATGTACACAATGTTGCAATTGTGTACAGAATAACCTATGCATATTTTTTTGTTGTTGTACCCACTTGATTCAACCATAAAATTAATTTCTGATTGCATTCTTAATTTTCTATCGTTGTGTTTGGAATAAAATCTCATGGTTTCAGAAACTCAGATTATGTCGAAAAATAGAGAAACACCATGTTAGCTAAAGCAGTAATTATACACGTATCATAGATGGTTTTATATAAAGTACAATGAATAATACTATCTGATTTTTACTGTTGTATGTTATCCTGTTGTAGAACCTGTTTCCTCTAATTTCATTGATGGCAACTCTAGCCCCCATGTTACTCAAGTGTTTAGTATATTGCAGATACATTATTCTTAATTAACAGCACGCAGTGCAGCCAGCAACTTAATAATTAAGAGACCTGAAATGACCATTAGTCTTTATGATAGGAAAAAAACTGATACTCATTTCTCTTAATGATGTCTTTTAATGTTATTTCTCTTGAGACATTAACTTCCTCTGGATAAAATCAGTATCAATAAATCATGTGCCATTTTATGTTTGTATATTTGTTTCAAAAATGCTGTTGAGAAAAGAAATGTAAAATGTAAAACAATATATTTACCATTAAAATGGAGAGACTTTTCTCAAGTTATTATGAATATAAGTTGTAATATTTATTGGTTTCAAAAGACAGGAGTAGATAGCATGACACGAGGCTTTACTGTTTGACTATCACAACAAAAATAGATTTATTACAATCTGAACATCTAATGTAACATAACCCTTTAAAAATTCATAAACTGATACATGATTCTGCTTTTCGCTGACTAATAAGATAAAGAAAAGGCAAGGCATTGAATTTATGTGTAATGGAGAGATTTACATTGCCCGACTTTTATCTTTAAAATCAATTAATGGGGCAATTCCCTAAAGTGAAACACAAGCACAACTTTGCAAAGGACTGGTTGTAAGCCTGTGAAATCACATTGTGATCAGCTGCTTCTGGCATTCAGTGTCAATATCTTAAGTATATATGGGCTTGATTTTTAAAGATAAAATCATAGGCTACATGCCTGTCCCGACTGCAGGGATAAATAAGTAAATAAGCAGACACGCAAGCAGCCGTACATCAGATTATTGCTCTGGTTATACTTCTAAATCAGTAACTTTCCAGTCTTAAAATCAAGACAGTCATACTTCTTTGGCACCACTAATGGGATTCAGCAATTAATTCCTTAAATGTCAAAAATAAATGAGATGGAAGATGAAACTAGGAAATATCTTTCAAACTTTGCAGCAATGCATGGAGAGAAAGGAAGAGCTAACCTGCTCATGCCATAGCAACGGAATGAGTCAGAAATTGGGGCGGAGCTACTGTGTTTATGGAATGGTTCAAAACCAAACCGTTGCCTATATTGCTGCACACATTTAAGAGCCAGGTGGCTTGCCACATTGTACACTGATCATCTATGTTCCACCAGTCATGGCATAAGAACTAGAATATGAGATATGGAGCCCTTTCAGAGTTTCCTTAACCAATAATAAACATTTCTTCTTGGATGTCCTTTTTTTCACATTAGAGTTCTTGAAAATGCATTGATAAGATGGCTGAGCAAAGACAGAGAAATTTATCTACATCAGGACAAGCACTCTATGAACTCCTGGGTCTTGAAAAAGGGGCATCCCATGAGGAAATCAAGAAAAGTTACAGGTATTTATGAAAATCTAAAGATAAGTACCCACAGGTCTATCTACCCATTCACATTTGTTTATATCTATTCTAAAAAATATCAATGCCTTATTTTACCTCGACCATTTCCACAGGTGCTCAGATTATTTTGTCTAGTGTTTGAGGGTTGATACTCAAGGGTTGAATGTGAATTGACTGCTTTGAGGGCTGGACATGCTTAAATGTTTCATTGTAGGGCAATGGATTACAATAGTGTCAGTTATGTTTCAAAACAAAACAAAACCAAAATGGCTATTGATGCTATGATAACTCACGTTTGTTATGAAAACAGTGTTGCAAATGAAAACATTAACCTTATAAAGTTACTGGAAGAGCCCTTTTAAAAATGATAAACATAGGTGTTTAAAAATAGCTCTGCTTTATTTCCTAGACTCTTACATTATTCAAAAATTTTATTTAAAATATGTTTATTATTTTAAAGATTGTGAAAAAACTTAATGTAAACACTGAATTTGCCACTATTATGAGAAGACCGAAGATTAAAGTTGTGCAGATTTAATCCAAACAATGTATCAACTAATATTTGCATTATATAAATAAGTATATATCTAAGAATGAATTTTAAAATTTCTAATTGAGAAATGTTTAATAGTTAACATGAAATTTTATTAATAAAACATTATGTGAAACTTACGTTAATTCTACAAATGATTAAAATATATTGTCACCTTAAACATTTCTTAAATTATTTATATTTACCTCAATAAATACATCAAGGTATCAGTCTTCTTAGAATTTGAATGTTATAATGTGTAGGAGGTAAATTGATTATATCAATCTTTTGTTTATTAAATAATAACCCAGGAATATGGGATTCAAACCATTTAAAAATTTAAACTTTTAAATAGTTTGAACCTAAAAATATTTTGCACCAAAAATAAATAAAAAGATAGAAAGTACTGAGAAGGATTTTTTTTTAAAAAACCAAGAATTCTTGAGTACTAGTTCTTCACCTTCAGAATGACTAAATTGTAACGTACATAGAAGATAAAATCACAGGACACCAGTCAAAAGCAAGGCCCGCTGTTAAAAGCAGGGTACCAAAATATTTTTTTTTCACACCTCTCAATAAATTGAAGTGGGATATTGGGTAGTTTACAGTGCAACACAATGTGGCAACCAGACCATTGGCTTAGACTGATTCATCAAATATATCACCACATTAAGCCTAAATTCCTAAGAGGTCAGTAAGGGGCGTGCATAAGCGCACAATCGTGCCTACCGTTCCTGTCCTAATGTTCACATATATTCTTACCTCTTTTACTCTTATTCATGCTTGTACTATTACATATATATTCAATCATGTTTTACTGTTTATTCTTTGTTTATAATCATATATGCTTGACAAATAAACAAATACAAATAAATGTGTGTGTTTTTTAAAACTGGATGCAGGTACTGCATTTTAGGAAGGACATTGATAAAATTGCATGTCCTGATGATAGCAAGCTAGAAGATAAGGATCAGGAAAAGGGGGAAAATGTGGAATGCATAGGGCTGCTCCAGGATGCAGATGTTTAAATAGAGACTGAATAAATTATGTTAGGGATACCGTAGCAATGGGTTCCTCCACTGGATGAAATTATCTCCTTACTTTCCATGATTCTATGTGCAAATAATCCATTCCCTCAAGTCACTACATAGGCTTCTTGACATAAAACAACCTGGTGCCGTTTCTTAATAATACAACCTCTATAACTCTCTGCTGCATTAAAACAGCATATACGATACTTTACCTGTCCAAAAATGAAATCTTATGGCACCTTCAGGGTTTTTCGTTGCTTTGTCTGGGGATTAACAGAGTTCTCTTTCTTCTGGAGCAGTTTCTGAAAATTTAGAACTCTAATAATGACTACTGGTTTTGCTTGGCTACCAATCAGATGTATCCTTGAAACTGGTGACCATATCTGAATGCTCAATGTTGTTTTTCCATGTGGAAGAGAAGAAAAAGTTTCTCTAATCCCATAAGGGGAGAGTTGTCATGGAAGAATGCAAAGTGAACTGAATTTCATTTTGCCCTGTACATGAATAGTGATAATTTACATAACAATCTATGGCAAAACTGACAGTGGTGTTTTATCCATCTTTATTAGCAATTATGGTAAAAACAAAGGCTGCTTCTGAACAAAGTGGAAATATCAAAGGGATTCACACTTAATGGAATTGTTGTAAATACTTGCAAGACAAAATGATGAGTCAGACTCTTGGATTTCATTTAAATGATCCTTTAACTTACGTTAATTTGCTTCATGAATCTAAAAACCTGCTGCTGAAGTAAGCACTTGACAATGCAGTATAATAAGCGTAGAATACCTGACTTCAAATTTCCTATTGTTATTAGTTAGCTTGGTGCTTGCCAGAATATAACCCTCTATATTTTAAATGTCATAAACGTGGTACCGCTACATGATGCTTCTTTTTTCATTTTGATATCATTTTATCTGCAAAAGAGTTAACATGTTTTCCAATTAAGATTTGACCTGCTTTGAGTTAGAGAACATTGCTAGGGCACATTGACCCACAGAAGATGCACAAAGGAAACAACAAATTTGTATAAATGTCCTGTATCCCACATACTACTTTTCTATTCTCTACTTCTTCTCAGTAGCACAAGTAACTTGGGTGAACAACTTCCAATCCTAGGGGCCCATGCCAACTCTTTTTCATGAGCCCTAGATCCCACCCATCTGCCTTGCAGAGTATAGTTTCCTTTTATTTTGATATGGGGGACATGAACAATCTGAAGTATAGATCTAAAATATGAACTTTAAAAATAATCCAATCCCCTCCTCTCTACCTACACTGCTCCAGTAGAAAATCCTGATCCTTTTGAGTGCAAGATACAATTCCATACACTTTGACTTATTGCTTTGCCTTCATTGCTCAGAAAACCATTAAATGCCACCCCTCCCCCGGTTATCTAATGGTTGCCCACCACTATATAAAACTAACCAAGAAGTGATCCAGGAAACCTGTAGATTCATAAACTAATGACAATGTATTTTTACAATGACTATGATAATGATCTATCACTATTGCCATAGTGTATGCATCGGAGACAAATTCCTTATGTGTCTAATCACACACACAAATTATGTTTAGAGGTGAAATATATCAATGCTGTTTTCCATAAGAAATAAAAGTTCAGAACAAAATTTGGGTTTTATTAATATCAAATTTTTAAAATTGTGAACATTTCCTTCTCCAACCTTGGGTTATCTTTACAATGCCAAATGGAATTTTGGAATAAAAGAAAGGGATGGGCTTGTGATTTTATCAAGACCCACTAAAAATAAAATGACAGTATGGACATTATGAGCAAAAATGTCAGCTAGAATACTGAACAATTATTTCATGCACAAAGTGAAGCCATGAAGCTATTTTCCCTCTGTTTACAAGGGATCTAAATCTAACATTAGGTGATTTATACATTCTTCTCAAGAAAGACATTGTCTTGTTTCTAACATTATCTTCATTTTTTTTTTGTCCTTCATCTTTTCTGTCAAAGGAAATTGGCTCTGAAATATCATCCTGATAAGAACCCGGATAACCCAGAGGCTGCAGAAAAATTTAAAGAAATTAACAGTGCTCATGCAATATTAACAGATGTGTCCAAAAGAAATATATATGACCAATATGGATCATTAGGGCTGTACATCGCTGAACAGTTTGGTGAAGAAAATGTCAATACATATTTCATGCTTTCTAGTTGGTGGGCAAAAGTAAGTATTTTAACTGCAAACCTGGTAGACCAGAGACTGAAACACACAGTCATTGGTTTGTTATAATCTGTTTTGGCCTTTCTATTACAGCTTTCACGGAATTTGCACTTAAGCGTTGCAGAGTTCTAGATCAGTTAATCTAGGAAAGGTTTTAGTCTCAGGAACTTTAATGACATGGCTTTCTATCTCCATACTTCTTGTAAAGTGCTTATTAAATGATATATCCCTGTCTCTTTTATTTGCTAATTAAATATGCTGCATACACGTTTAATTGCCTGAAGACATTAATTATATCTGAAGCTAAAGCTCCAGGTTAATTTTGACTTTCTTCTCAGAAATGACTAAATGCAAATGACTCATTTTTCAAAGAGAAAAGTCTTCTTGGTGTGACAACGAGATAATCAGTTATTAAAGTACAAACCTATCCCTATTTTGGGATATATATGGCGTAGTGTATGCGTAAGCAGTAGTAATACGTAACACTATTTATCATTATGGTACACCTTAAATATCTTGTAAAAGGGCTGGAAAAAGGAAGTAGAAGATTTCAGGAGGCCTTTCTGGAACAAAACATAATGGATTGACCCAGGAAAAATGGATCTTGCAATTCGTATGACACTGAAAATCTTACTCATCTTGTTTGTTATGTAATTGTAAAGATTTGGCATTTATACCTATCACACACATTAGCATTTCCATCACAGTATGACCAAACATATTAGGCCTCAGGCATCCCAAAAGTGCCAGATTTCACACCTTATGTGTTATTCTCACTGCTATTTCTAGTTATAAGAGCCTTTGGGTAAGAATATTATTAATTTAGCTAGAACATAGACACTCAAGGATTGCCATTTTGAAAAAGGGGTGAATTTATACAATATTATATTTTTATATTTCATTTCTATGATCTAACTTTATAGTGTGGTTCTGCTGGGTATGACCTGCAGCACTTGCACAAAGCATTGTTTTCATGTATGAGCCCTACAAAAAAAATTACTCAACTGTCTTCACTTCTGCAGATGTTGAGATGCTAAGAACAGGCAGAAAACACATGACTAATCATCACTCCCTGCAAGAGAGTGCAAAAAAGGTCATTCAACTAATCCTTGCCCCGCCTAAGCATCACAACACCTGAAATAACAAACTCCCACTCCACACACAAAGGAAGGATGGTTTTTTTAGTTCTCTCCATCCAGGGTTCTGGTTTGTATTGGGTGTATTTGAAATCTGTAAAAACAAAAGCAGTGATTAAAACAGTAATTGCTATGGGGGAATTAAAATTAAAGTTCCTCATTCATGATTTGAACATGAAGTTCTAGGGAAAGAGAGTACCGATTGCTGCTTGTGTACATATATTCCTGCTACAAAATACTCTTCTGCCTGAGCTGCTTGACTCTGCAGCTGGACTGAAGGAGAATTCATCAGGCCCTGCCTTCACTTGATCCTGAGTTGGAAGTGACTTGAGAATTCCTGGCCAGTACTGGACAATTTCTGTTCAATCTCCAGTCTTCCTTTTTGGAAGAAGGTTCTTGAGAAGGTGGCAGGCTTACAACTAAAAAGAAGCTGGAAGCAGCTGATTATTTGTACCCACTGCAGTTAAGCTTCAGGCTAAAATATATACTGACACTGATTGTGTTTGTGCTTGTGGATGACCTGTGGCAGTCTCAGAATAGGGATGGTGTATCCACCCTGTTCCTTCTTGATCTTTCAATTTCAATATAATTGATCATTATATTCTTTTGGACCAGCTGAGATAGTAGGGAGAATGCGGCACAATTGTTGTTGGTTCTTCTTCCTACATTGCTGGTTCCAGTCAAAATTATCAGGGGGAAATCTAGCCATAGGTCATTGATTTATTCCTCTTTAATATTTACATGAAACCATTGGCCAAGGTCATTCATTAGCAAAGGGTTTAATACACCAGTACTCAGCAGAGGTGGGTTCAGACCGGTTCAGACCGGTTCACCCGAACTGGTAGCGACCCGCTGGTGATGTCACGATGACGTCATGGAACCGGTTTGGTAGTTTCCAAGGGCAATTTAAAGTGCTGGTTGTCATCTTTAAAGCCCCACATGGCATTGAGCGAAATTACTTGTTGCTTCTTCCCAATAGTTTTTGTCTGCGCACCAAATCAAGCAGACTGGGAATGCTCTGGGTCCCATCAGTAAAACAGTGTCATTTGATGGGCTGTAAGAAGCATGCCTTCTCCCTTATGGAACAGCATCTCTCTGTGATTTGGATGGCCTCTACCCTGTTGGCAGTAGAGTTACTGTACCTCTCTTTGTCTTTATAGCAACTAATACTCAGAAGTCAATTTCCCCTGAACCTGCAAGTTTTAAAAAGTGTTAAGTTTATAGGGTGACCATTTAATCAAGCACTCCCCCACCTCCCTCTCCCTCTCCCTCACACACACACACACACACACACACACACACACACACACACACACACACACACACACACCAGAAGCAAGGTCAAGCAAATCACTGATGTCAAAGCAATTGACTTTCTTTCAGCAACAGGGCAGGTCAATGCCCATATAGTTTCTTGGGTATCAACACTACTTTGGTCAACCATAGAAGACTCCTTTAAAACCTTTGTGGTCAACTCATATATTTCCTAAATCAAGCCAGAAAGGCATTTATTTCTCTATTCTGATCTCTCTCAATACGTTCCTTCCTCTTTTCTGCTTCTCTAAGGGTCTGTTCACCCTTTGTGGTCTTTTGACTGGGTGCTACTGTTGTTGCTGCCTGTGCTGCTGTTTCAATTGCTGTTGTGGAAAATGCAAACCCAAGCCCACGGCAGAAGAGCAAGAGTTTTGCATGTCTCCTGAAGATCTGGAAGAGCAAATCAATACAGACATGGAAAAAGGTACCTGTTATTGTAGAGTCATGAATTATACTATTTAACCAAAAAAAAAAAAAAAAGAAAACTCGCTCTTACTTTCTCAAAAGAATACCCAAGGGCTTTATTCCAGCTGCTCAGTTTTGGGGATTTTAATTTGAGAAAGGACATCCTATACAAAGAAGTGTTAATTGAATTCCTCTCAAACTGCAGGACAGGTTACTTTAAATGCTCAGCAGGTGGTAATTGGTTAATATCCTGATTTCTTTCTATGTGATTAGTTAATTTCTAGAGTAGAAGTTACAATTTCTGGATTGTAGAGCACTGAAATGAGAAGAATATTATTATTTTCAGTGTAAAATGAAGTAGAGGGAAGAAATATAGCAATGGAAAGGAAGAGTCTGATTTGCATAAAATTTTTAGCCATATGCCACCCAGAATCATGTGATAGCAAGATGGGCGGTAAATACATTTAATAAATAAATAGGATTATAAACCTATAAGGTATACATTTGAATGTGTGTCTATTACGTGTGTGTGTGTTTGTGTGTGTGTTTAAGAGATTTATAGACCATTCAAGTCTGGTACAACTCTGCAGCTCACAAATGCAACATTAAAAAACAGTAAAAACAAAGAATTATGTCATCAAGAGAAAGTCTGGAAAAATCAACAATCATTTAATATCACACAGGCATTTATCAACCTCTCTGATGCAGAACCAAGTTTTAAATTCATTTAAATAGGACTAAGTTGTAGACAAAATGACTCAGGGTGGTGGTGGTATTTTTCGAGAAGATAGGTACCATGACCTGTATGAGTGTGTGTGTATAATATATGCAAAGCCTGTGCCCAAATTTTAGTAGTAGTAAATATATGAAATAATTTAAAAAACTCTGACTAGCTTCTCACGCAGAGAAATCAGCTATTAAATGATACAAATTAAATGCTTGATTTCTTACTGCTAAGAAAATAAGAATAGAAAGCCACTAACGAGACTCGAGGAGAAGACTTGACCGCTGGAAAGGCACACTAAAAGTTTTCTTCCTGTGTCAAATTTTCCTTCTCTGACTCACAGAGCGTAAACTGAGTACAATGAGCCATTACAGCAATGAGTGGGAGGTTTTAACTAGGCAGCAATTCTCAGACTTGTGTTGGGTTTAGATATTATGTCGTTTGAGGCTGTTTGACATACAGGTAGCCCTTGTTTAGTGACCAAATTAGGATCAGCAACTTGGTGTTAAGAGAAGCAGTGCTAAATGGAATTGCATTATGATCTTATTTCAGCTTTACTTCAGGATGCTTTCTCCCCAGTTCCTATTCTTGCTCCACACATTATTTTCCTGGCTATTTAATAATTGGGTCCCATTTTACTGCCTTCTTACTTATAAAGTTAAAAGTATAGTAACTATCAGTTTTAAAATGTGCAGAATCATTTTTATAATACTGAATTTTACTAGCTGCTCTGCAAAGGAAACAGGAGATTCAGGATTGTTTCAAATGATCAAGCAGAGCAGAAAATTGATAAATTAATGATGTTTCCTTTATTATAATGCTAATGTGAGGTTTAGAAGGAAGAGCATTTAGATGAGAAACATGATAAATAGAACACTGCATTTTTAAAAAATCCTATTCATAAATACTGTAGATTCTAAAATCAGCAATGAATCTTTTTAAAAACGGTAAAATTTCAGATGCCTGATCTCCTACCTAACCCAACAAACATCAACAAAAAACAAAAAGGCCTTTAAAAAAACCTTCAGTCTCTGGTTAGCGCTTCTATCAAGTGAACCTCAGAATTTCTGTATTGGTAGTCCTTGACTCACAACCACAATTGAGCCCAACATTTCTGTTGTTAAACAAGACAGTTGTTAAGTGAGTTGTGGCCCATTTTATGATTACATGACCCCAGGACACTGCAATCATCATAAATGTGAAACAGTTGCCAAGCCGCCAAATTTTGATCATATTATGTGACCATGGGGATGCTGCAACAGTCATATTTAAGAAAACCGGTTATGAGTCACTTTTTTCGGTGCGGTTATAACTTAAAATGGCCTTTAAATAATGGTTGTAAATCGAGGACTTCCTGAACTGTACCACATACTCTAGTACAGTGATGGCGAACCTTTTTTGGCTTGGGTGCCAAAAGGGTGCGCGTGCGCGTGATAATGTGCGCATGCGTGCCCACACCCATAATGCAATGCCCTTCCCCGTGCATGCGCACAACCCCCGCACTGCCCCCCATGCATGTGCACAACCCCCCGCACATGTGCACAGGCTTCACTGAAGCTCCGGACGTCCGGTAGGCCTGTTGGGCGATTTTTCGCCATCCCCAGGGTTCAGGAGGCTTTCCTGAAGCCTGGGAAGAGCGAAAACGGCCAAAAAGAAGGCCAAAAATCAGCTGACCAGCACGCACATGCGCGCTGGAGCTGACATAGGGCAATGCCTCGCGTGCCCTCAGATATGGCTCCGCGTGCCACCTGTGGCACCCATGCCATAGGTTCACCATCACTGCTCTAGTACATTTGGAACCCTGGAGGGAACACCTATATGCAAATCTATTCAAAGGTCAAGCTATTTAGTCAGGCATGGTGAAAACGTTGATGATTTTTATTCTGGAGAATGAATTCAGTCAACTCTTGTGAATATATAATAGCCAATATGCTTTGAGGAGAGATGTGTCATTTCAATTGAAAAAACAATTGAAAGAAAATGAATTTTATCTACTGCAAATGTATGGTAGCTGAAACAATAATCTTGATTGAAATATTGAACTCTTTGCAGGGCAGTTGAAAATCTGTTCTTTATCATAGGATTATTTCTTGAATGTACAAACTGTCCACTGACAATATGCATCCATGTTTTATGCATGCATACACTTCTAAAGAATTTTAAATGCCTCACATGGCATCTGAGTTAAAACAAATGAAGACCAGATGGCAGTTTTATTTTATATCTAAATTTTCCTAGGCTAGAGCTGAGAAACATAGGATTTCAAGGACACTGGCATAACATTTTTGGGATGATAAAGGCAACAGTTGATAGGAAAATGAAGTAAAACGGAAACAGCCAGGATTTGGGAAAATGGCAAGGGAAACTGTCACTGTTTTTAAACCACGTTAAATGTATTTTGTGGGTCAAACTACAATTTTCCTGTTTCCCACACAAAACTAGAAATCTGTGCCATTATTGTTTGGCAAAGGAATTCAATAGTTCTAGTTAGACTGGAGCACATCATAAATGCCTATTCCACTCCTAAATGTCCAAGTTCAAATCCTTCCTGAAAGGAATAGCTTTCTTTTATATAGATATACTTTTTACCAGGTGATTCAAACCATAATTGTGAAATCCCTTGTATTTAGTGCTCTCAAACCTTGCCTATTCTGCCTAGTTCTACATTGTTATTTTAAATAACAGTACTTCATCTTCTGTTAAAATAAGCATATAGCCAATTTGGAGGTAATGCAATTATGCAATGATATTTAGTAGGCTGAAGGATTTTCCTGTACTGTAGAGCATAGGATTTTGAAAGAGGATCAGAATGTGCTAATTGAGTTGGGTAGGAACAAAGAAAGTACAGAAGGAATTAAAGAGAAGTCTATGCTGGAAATGGGAATGGACAGGAAACAAGGAAGTGATCTTTCATAGAAAAATAAGAATTCTAGCTCTGAAGCTTTTCACTTCTTAAGATACATTTTCACAATAATATGTACGGTAGTTAAAGCACTTGTCAACTGAAGAGAGAAATGTAAGCATCTGCTTAGATCTTTTTAGTAAGACTTAAATATGACTGATTTAAGGGAAAACTGGATAAAGAATGATCTTTTCCAACTTGGTGCCCTCCCCAAAATGTGTTAGAAAAAAACCCTGGATAAATATGGTAACTGAGGATAAAGGGGGAATGGTCCAATGTATTTGGAAGGCAGTAGTTGCATCTTATGTAGGAATACTTGTGTATTGCCAAATAGAAAGTACCGTAATTTCTTACTACCAGGGGTGGGTTCCTGCCGGTATGCTCTTACCTGTTGGTCGCTGCAGAACCAAAGAAGCCGGTGGCGTTCGTGGCGCAGGGCTTCCCCCGCCCGCTTTCTCCCGCCTGCCTGGATGCCGGCATTTGCGTTCTTTTGCCCTCTGCACAAGCAGAACACTTTGCGCATGCGCAGAAGGCAAAAGAGCGCAAATGGCGGGGGCTAGGCGGAGGGGAAAGTGGGCGGGGGAAGCCCCGCGCCACGAACGCCACTGCCTTCTTCGGTTCTGCGGCGACCAACAGGTAAGAGCGTACCGGCAGGAACCCACCCCTGCTTACTAGCTATAATTGTTAATAAGAATGGAAGACTCTGAGATGTTTAATTCCTGATTCTTGCTGTTTTAGATGGGGAAGCTCCAGTTCTGCTTCAGCCAATAAATGCAACTGAGAAAACCCAGCTTATTGGTGACAGTCATCGCAGCTATCGCACAGAATCATAAATCAGCAGCTCTTAGAATTTGAAGGAGTATAAATGAGAAGTTCTGGATTGTAAAGTATCGTTAGAACATGAAAGACATTAGGACACTGTGCACACCATGTACCGTCAAATTGACTTGAGGCCTAATTCTGAGAAGATGCTCTACCATAATATTGTTTCAAAAACTGTGTTGTTGCATGCATGAATACTACAAGCATGGTAGGAACAAATTATTTTTAAAATACATGCACTTTCAATATTGCTAGAAACATATGACACACAACACACTCTTCTCATAGTATGTAAGAAAGTCCCTAATATTCTGGGTACTGGCATGTGGTCTCTAGTGAATTTAAAATCATTAAGGTTGTTATAATACTGCTTCTTCTCAAGTCCTAGAAGTGTTTAAAATGACTGACATCCTTACTTTTCTCTGCAGTGTTGCAATTATTTTGATCTTAGTGTGCTTCTTCACCTATATAATTTTTCTTAAAAGCAATACTGCTTTTCTTACTATTTCTTCAGTAGATTGTTTTCCCCGGGTAATACATGTATAAAACAATATGTAATGTTAATAGGTTTGTTTTGTCCATGGAGGATTATTGCACAGGTTTGCTACTATCTTGGAAATGCAGAAAACTCAGAGTTAGGGAATAAATTAATTTGCATTTGGGTATGCTGTAGGTATAAATAATTGAAAAGTTACTGTATCCCTCTTCAGCAACTGAAATGCCCATGACTCTACTTTTGCTCAATGAGTATGATATTCATTGAGACATCAGATTTCGATTTGACATATTCAAATTTCCTTCACTGCAAAATACACTAAAACCAGAAATCTATACTTCAATAGTTTTAAACTTATTACTTACCATGTATGTCTAATAATTGAAAACCAATATAATTTGTATACCACATCTGGGCTTCTGATACCATCTTGTGATCTAACTCTTAGAATTATATTTAAAGGTTAAATGATATATATTTTTTCCAGATAAATTTAGGTAGATATGAACTTTAAAGCAATATTTTGTGCATGCAGTTTGGATTTAACTTCTGCATATCAATTATTATTGTTATGCTTTTGCTTAATCAAGGAGAGATTAACAATGGCTGGAAATCTGTCCCCAGTCTTTGGAATGCTGTATCTTTTTTTATAAGAAAGGCAGTGAAGCAAACTGTTAGCAATATGAATTTGTACAGAAATAGTAAGACCAACAACATCCTACTCCATGGAAAGTGAATCCAGACAACCTCATTTTATAAAACTTACATTGTGAATACATAGAAACAGTCTTGAGAATGGTTTAACTGAAAGATTTCAAGCAGAGCTCAGTTTTGTAGTAAAGACTATGTTGTACAGTATGGGATATGAACTGAGTTGTGCTTATGGAAAAGAACAAGTTTTCCAGTTGATGAATGCAAATCCAATCATGGGTATTGCCCTGTGGGATGCATATTTACTGAGAAATAAAATCTTAATGCATTTCTTGGACTTTACATCCAAACAATCATGGACATAATTAAGCTAGAAAGTTAATAATTTGAAAAAATGATAGAAAAATATAGCAGGAAAAAAGCCAGGATATCAAAGACTAGTCATAGACCTACAATCCATACAAGAACAAGTGTATTCCATTTTAGATAACCTAAAGTCATACAATATTCATTAGCCATTTGACAACATAGCATTTGCTTTTCTTTACATGACTAGTAGGACAAGGAATATAAAACAAATCCTGTAAAATGAAAAATGTACAGTAATATAATCTTGATTACAAGTGTAGATATCGTTGGTAGTCAATTCAAAATGTACTTTGTATACTGCATTTCACTTTGTGCTGACCAATATATTACTTGAATAAAAATTCCATATAAGATCTATGTCTACACTTTTTTCATGGAAAAAAATCTGTTTTTCTAATTTCCAGAATAGTATCATTTTCTTCTACTATGACTTCTTCTTCTACTACTGTGTCTTTAAAAGAGGTTATTTTGGCTTAATATATAGTTTGGCATTTCAGTGGTACCTGGAAGACTATTCTCCTAAGAAGCCATATATCCAGGATAAATATAGACAATAATTTAATGGAATAATTTGAAATGATTGAAATATTAAATACAATTAACTCCTGGGGTGAAATTCAAAATTTTTCCCTACCGGTTCTGTGGGCATGGCAGGATCCTGCAAAATCTGCATTCCCTCACCACTCCTGGGGGAAGGATATTGCAAAATCTCCATTCCCACCCCATTCTGGGGCCAGCCAGAGGTGGTTTTTGCCGGTTCTCCGAACTACTCAAAATTTCCGCTATCGGTTCTCCAGAACCTGTCAGAACCTGCTGAATTTCACCCCTGATATTTAACTCAACATGTATTTACTAATTTCCCATTTATCACATTAATTTCAGATTCTGCTAAACCTTTCTTTGTTCAGTCTTTGTAAAGTCTAGTCCCCATTTCAATATTTGTGACCCTCTCCCCACTCCTTCTCTCATTGTTGCCTTTTGTGTTGTTTCTATCCTTGTGTGGAGCAATCCAATGCAGGTGTTAATCCGGTTTTCTCCCTTCCACGTTCTCTGCCAAACGCAGCACCTTTTCCGCTCTATCAGTTCTTCTTGCTTTGCAGTATCTCCCTTTTTCAGTTCTTTTAAAATGAAAACACAGCTCTTTTGTCTGCAATAAAAGGGTACAACAAGGTATTTTGGTTTAAACGTTTGTTCATTACATATATTTCTTATTAATTGTTCCCTGTTCTTCCTCCTCTCCCTTCCTGCCCCTCGATTCTGTGGGTGTGGATGCGGGGGCACACAAGTGCATCTTCCTCAGGCTTGTCTGCAATCCACACAACTGAGGCATGGACACAAGCCACCAAAGTACAGGCGGTCATAATATTAGTTAGATGCTTAACAAAATGCGCCTTATCTAAACATTGCATTTTCCTTCAATTCTTAAAGTAAAAATGCTCCAACTAAAGCTATCTTTTCCCACCATGGATTTTTTTTTTGTTTGCTTTGTAGAAAGCTATGAACACAGCTTTAAACTGCAACTGGCTTGAGCAGAGATTTGTGCCACAGCAATGAACTCTTCTGCATGACACGTATGTAGGGGCTGCTTTAACAGATTATTGTTAATCACCCCAAATAAATATGAAGAATCCTGCAAGAATAGCAGCCAGCAGAGAAAGGGGTGGAAAGAAGAAATAAATCTAAAACTACTTTATGCCAATTAGGATTTTCGGTTTGTTTATTATTTCAGTTGGCCTTTAATTCACACACACACACGTTTGTGAGTTCCGCGTAGTATCGTACTGTGCTACTACTATAAATTTAGCAATTCGCTGTTTTCCTGAGAAGCTCCTTCTCAAATGAAACCCCGTTTGACAGTAAGCTCAGTTTCGTTTTATTAAAGTAATGGCAGCAGCAAAAGTGACTTATTTATTCCTAACGCCTTTTTGTTTCCCACCGAAACCATGAGCAAATCCAAAACAAGGTCTTAATTTTTTGTTTCCTCTCAAAGCACGAGTGGCAACTTCAGAAATAGTGACAAAGAACAAATTTATAGAATAGAATAAAAAGCCTCCTTCGAGCCGGAATCGAACCAGCGACCTAAGGATTTCAGTATGAGTAATTCTACAGTCCTCCGCTCTACCAGCTGAGCTATCGAAGGGACACATGGAAGCGTTTTTTGCTACTGAGTGTAAAGAGCGTAAGTAGAGTTTGCTTGTTAAATTGAGAGAGCCGATGAGATCGCAAGATGGCGCTGAAGATCGCGGGCTTCGAACATGTTTTTTGTTCTTTGGTGAAATCAGTGGCTTAGTGTTTCTGCAACTCCAAAAGGGGAGAGCGTGTCAGGAGACAACTAGGAAAGCGCGGAGGGCCCCGGACTGTGGGATTGATAAAAGAAAGGGACAAAAAAGCGAAGCGTATTTTTAATACATATTTTAAAAGGCGATAAATCCGCCAGAATCGAAGAGCTTATATGAGCTCAAAGCGAAATGGCTGGCTTGCATGTCCTTATGTTTCTTATCTGTTTCAGGGTCTTTTCAAAATAATTAACAGCTAAAGTCTCTAAACAGAAAACAGAAAATTATAAGTTATCTAATTTATTTTATGGAAAACAAGCTGATTTGAGATATGCCGTTTGTACATGTAAAATAAAGTAATTCAGGAGTCGACTCCTGGAAAGAGGAAAAGCCAGTGCACTGTGTTACTAATGGTCTGTTAAGTTTGTTCTGAACTAGATTCGAGCGTTGCCTTACCAGGTTTGAAAAAAAACAATCTCATGGACGTTGTTTAATATATATACATTAACATTAAAGAGCTCCCATCATTTGCAAAATAAACTTTCCGAGCCAGGCAGGAGTCGAACCTACAATCTTCTGATCCGTAGTCAGACGCGTTATCCATTGCGCCACTGGCCCTCCGTGAGAAATTGTTTCTTGTAAAAATCTAAAATAATAAAAATGTGCTTTCGGATTCGGTATAAGTTTCTTCCATATATCAGGTTACACTGATTGTTGTGAAAATTGATTCAGGAATACTTCTGTGCTCTATTTATTCTCTGCAAATGCGGTTACAATGATGTGGAAATAGTTAATACAAAGTCCACTCTATTTTGGCAGCTTATATATCTCTTTCGAAACAGTCGTCTTGTTCCTTCGATAGCTCAGTTGGTAGAGCGGAGGACTGTAGATGAGTTGAAAGTAGTTATCCTTAGGTCGCTGGTTCGATTCCGGCTCGAAGGAGGTTTTTTGTTTTTCCTTTCCTATGCACAATGTTATTGGTGGCATATACCTATTGAAGAATAAGTTTTGAAACCAATTTAAATTCTATACGTTTTAATGGATGAAGAAAATAAGAAAAACATTTCATGTGAAATAAATCTTTGCATCTGCCACCCAACTGGACTAATGAAGAACTATGTCAGATGCCCAGTTAGAAAAAGAAGGAAAATAAGAGATGTCTTTTCTAAGCATTCAATCAGAAACTTTCTAACATATTACAGTATGTTAATACTTTACCTGGTTAATCAAAAATATATTGCAGCCTTCATTCTCCACTGTTGTTTTAATCATATATGTAAAAAATGTCTAAAGTGTAAAAAAGTAATAAAAAATAGGAATGAAACATATACATATGGGGGGAAATTAGTCTATAGGTTGAGTTTGTAACTTTAATTGCTATGGTGAGTAGAACTAGGATCATAGATCCAGGAAAAGTACGGGGATATTCATATACTACAGATACTTACGTGCCTCACTCTTCAGTTAAACGCACACACACCTTCAGAGTAACAGAGTTAACAGGAAACCTTGTCGTCTTTCTTCAGCTTACAGTCCCTCTTAACAAAAGCTTAACATTTGTCTTAGAATAAAAGGTGCTATTACTCTCTCACACATACACATTACTGTAATGGGGGCCAGAGAGATATTGTTTATCTGATAATAATCATATAAATTAAAGACATTCTTGTACAGAAAGTCCTCACTTAGCAACTGCAATTGGGACCAGCAACTCCATGGATAACTAGCATGGTTGTAGAGTGAAATGCCCCATGACCAAGCCCCACTTATGTCAGTTTGTTCATTCCAGCTGCTGTCATTAAGCAAATTACCCAAGATCATTAAGTGCAATGTCACATAAGAGTGATTTGCAACCTCCTGCCAGCTTCTACCTTGACTTTGCTTGTCAGAAGCTGGTAGTGAAGATCACAAAAGAGGATGATGACGTGACTGGGATATTGCAACTGTCATAAATAAGCACTAGTTGCCAAGCACCTGAATCACAATCATGACTGCAGGGACATTGCAACAGCCACAATTTAAAAGATCTAAGTCTCATTTTCCAGCACTCTGGTAGCTTTGAGTGGTCGCTGAACAAGTGTCAATAAGCAAGGATTACCTGAATTTAACTTAGCCAGGTTGCTTTGTAAAGGCTTGTGGCCGGTGCTTTTTATCAAGCAATGCATGCCTCTTTCATGGAATTTTAGGAGAAATGTAGGTTTACATATGGCTCTGGTTTGGTGCCCAATATTCCCCATATTTCCAGCACTTGCCTTTTTTATTTATTGGGGGAAAATAGTTAACGACAAAAATGTATATGGAGATTCTCAGTCATCCAGGTCATGACTGTCCCAAAGGTGATTTTTTCAAGAGGCAACTGGACTTTCTGGTTTTTCTTTGAAGATGTTTCGCTTCTCATCCAAGAAGCTTCTTCAGCTCTGACAATGCAGTGAGCCATGTGCAGATCTGCAGATCAAACAAAACAACCCACCTCATAAACACGTGGCACAACATAGGAGAACAAGCCCATTAGAATAGAATAGAATAGAATAGAATAGAATAGAATAGAATAGAATAGAATAGAATAGAATAGAATAGAATAGAATAGAATAGAATAGAATAGAATTCTTTATTGGCCAAGTGTGATTGGACACACAAGGAATTTGTCTTTGGTGCATATGCTCTCAGTGTACATAAAAGAAAAGAAAAGATACATTTGTCAAGAATGGTTGTCATAGGGTTCAAGTAAGCAATCAGGAAACAATCAATATGAATATAAATCGTAAGGATACAAGCAACAAGTTACAGTCATACAGTCATAAGTGGGAGGAGATGGGTGATAGGAACGATGAGAAAAACTAATAGTAATAGTAATGCAGCCTAGTAAATAGTTTGACAGTGGTGAGGGAATTATTTGTTTAGCAGAGTGATGGCGTTCGGGGAAAAACTGTTCTTGTGTCTAGTTGTCTTGGTGTGCAGTGCTCTATAGCGACGTTTTGAGGGTAGGAGTTGAAACAATTTATGTCCAGGATGCGAGGGGTCAATAAATATTTTCACGGCCCTCTTTTTGACTCGTGCAGTATACAGGTCCTCAATGGAAGGCAGATTGGCAGTAATTGTTTTTTCTGCAGTTCTGATTATCCTCTGAAGTCTGTGTCTGTCTTGTTGAGTTGCAGAACCAAACCAGACAGTTATAGAGGTGCAGATGACAGACTCAATGATTCTTCTGTAGAACTGTATCAGCAGCTCCTTGGGAAGTTTGAGCTTCCTGAGTTGGTGCAGAAAGAACATTCTTTGTTGTGCTTTTTTGATGATGTTTTTGATGTTAGATGACCATTTTAGGTCTTGAGATATGATGGAACCTAGAAATCTACTGTTGATACTGTGTTGTCTAGTATTGTAAGAGGTGGTGCAGAAAGAACATTCTTTGTTGTGCTTTTTTGATGATGTTTTTGATGTTAGATGACCATTTTAGGTCTTGAGATATGATGGAACCTAGAAATCTACTGTTGATACTGTGTTGTCTAGTATTGTAAGAGGTGGTGCAGAAAGAACATTCTTTTTGTGCTTTTTTGATGATGTTTTTGATGTTAGATGACCATGCCCTTGTCACCTCTCGTTTGGACTACTGCAATGCACTCTACATGGGGCTACCCTTGAAGAGTATCCGGAGACTTCAGTTGGTGCAAAATGCGGCTGCGCGTGCTGTGGTGGGTGTGCCAAGGTACACCCACGTGACATCGATACTCCGCCAGCTGCATTGGTTGCCCATCGGTCTCCGGGTCCAATTCAAGGTGTTGATCACCATCTTTAAAGCCCTTCATGGCTTGGGACAGGTTATCTACGGGACCGCATTCTGCCTCATACTTCCCTTCGACCGGTTAGGGCCCACAGAGTTGGCCTCCTCCAGGTCCCGTCGGCCAAGCAATGCCGGCTGGCGGGCCCAAGGGGGAGAGCCTTCTCTGTGGCTGGCCCCGTGCTCTGGAACCAACTTCCGCCAGAGACCCGAACTATCCCCACTCTGCTGGCCTTCCGGAAAGCTGTTAAGACATGGCTTTTCCTGCAGGCGGGGGGTAGAGCTTAATTCACTCGAGCTCACCCCCCAAGTATGTATGATATTGAATGGTTGGTGATGATTTCTATATTATGTTTTAATTTTTATATTTGCTTTTAATTAACTTTTTAGATTTTGGTTATTCTTGTATTTTCTCACTGTTGTACGCCGCCCTGAGTCCTTAGGGAGTTGGGCGGCATATAAGAATTCCAAAATAAATAAATAAATAAATAAATTATAGGTCTTGAGATATGATGGAACCTAGAAATCTACTGTTGATACTGTGTTGTCTAGTATTGTAAGAGGTGGTTAGGACTAGATTCAGCAGTTCATCTGCATTTAAAAGACAAAGGCCTCTTTTGAAGACAGCAACGTCCACATTTTGGACAGAAAAGATTGCTGATTTGAAAGAGGCCATCAAAATTGAACAACTCTCTCTCAACAGAGGGAAAGGGATACAACATCATCTATCTCCAGTCTACAACACAATCCTTTCAATAGTTCCAAGAAGGCTCCACACTCTGATGAAAATACAGAGGTGCAGCATTTGCATGATTATGTCATTACATACATGCCATCATTTGTTCCCCACAGTCACCCATGTGTTCTATGACTAAATTTCTCAAAGGTTATTACAAAAATGTAATGTAATATACAGGCATGAAAAATATTTTACAAGCATAAAAACAGCCTGAAGATTATGTCAGAAGATGGTTCATCTAGTTCAATGTTATGACTCTAGCAATGACACAACACATAAATCTGGACATCTTATCAGGAAGGTATAACAGGGCCTGCCAAATCTCCCATGCCATTCATTCTCACATCTGATCAAGTGATATTGCCTGGAGCAATGAAGGCTCAGTTATCATGGCTAATACTGCTCTGCATTTGTTCAATGTATAATGTGATCATAGCCTCCATTTGATTGGCTACACTGGTTCACTGACATTCCTAGTGCTCAATGAACAAACATAGCCAAATAGTCACAGTTCAGCTTCCTTACCTATTCAGGAACCTGACAATTTGATTTTAATTAAACCACACAAGTTCTGAAAATGTTAAAACAGAAATGTTAAGACAGGTTAGAGGCAAAGGACCTCTGTGGTCCTATTGTTCATTGATAATAATATTGTTTGTTGCAGAATTTGGCAAATGCATTAATTGAATGTGATTACTTTATATTGTTTAAAATAATAAAATAATTTCTTTAATCGATATTAACCAAATACACTGGTACTATGTAGTCATCAAAATTCAATGCAATTAAATGCAACATAGTCATAAAAATCCCATTACTTTTGCTCACCCTCCTAGGTCTAGGTCATGCTTCACATCAGTGGTGGGTTCCTACCGGTGCTGTGTGGAGCGCAGCTCCGGTAGGAGCCCGGTGATGACATCATTTTCTGGCGCTTCTCCGCGTCCTGAGCTGTCGGAAAAAAGCCCTCCCACCCGCCCTTGTTTCAATATGGACCTTTATTCTTCCTCCGAGGCACAGCTGAGAAGCTCCTCAGCTGTGTTTCGGCTTGTAAGGTCGTCCTAAGCATGCACGGAAGTGAAATCGCCTGATGGAACACGAGTTCACTTCTGCGCATGCTTGCGATGCGCACCGGTAGCGAAAATAACCGGAACCCTCCGCTGCTTCACATCCCTTCCATTATACCAATATTTCTCAATCTGAGCAACTTCAAGATGTGTGGACTTCAACTCCCAGAATTTCCCAGATAGAATTTATGGGAATTCTGGGAGTTGAGGTCCACACATTTTAAAGTTGCTCAGGTTTGTTTGTTTGTTTGTTTGTTTGTTTGTTTGTTTAGAAAAACACCACATTAAACAATGTCTTCTTCTTGGATCAAGGGTTTCTGCCTTATCCTGAGCCTGTCCTCTGGAACATCAGCCCCTCAGGGAATTGGGTCATCTGGATCCTATCAGCCTTTTGTAAGGCTCCTAGGTTTCCTTAGGAGTTTGGACAACCTCAGTTATGAATGGGATTTTGGGATTGAAATGTATCGTTTATCTTGGGCATCATAGACTATTGTTTTTAAATGTTGAGGTTTTTAATCTCATGCCACCCAGAGTCATTTCTGTGAGATTGGCAGCCATATACATTATATACATAAATTTAGAGTAAATAAGTAGACAAATAGAATTATTTTTATTTTAATTTCTGAATATTAGCATTTTAATATTAGCATTTTCTTTAAATTTGCTATCTTACTACTATCCTGTATTTAGCCAGAAGTAAGTCTAGAAGGGCTTACTTTCAATTTTGTGTAAGTTTTGTGCTGGCACTTTGTTTCTGAATATTCAAAATAATGCATTACATCAGTTATCATTTTTGTCATACAATAAAAATGCTAAATACTTAAAAGTCACATATTTTCAATCTTCATCTTTTCTATTATCAGGCTTATATTCAAAAATATTACTACTAATTTATACCTTTTTATTTTTCTTTTATCCCTTCTCTTTTATCCTGCTCCAAAGTTTTAATCCTCTTTTCTTTTTCTTTTTTGCTTGCCTCCTCCATATTTCTTTTAGCTCTCTCTTTTCTATCTTTGACTCCTTTTTTTTTTGCTATGGTCTCTATTTTTCTCTCTTCTCTTTCTCCCTTTTTGTTGTCTGATATTGCTTCCATTTTTTTCTAGTTTTTTCTTTCTTTCCCTTCCTTGTCTTTCCCATACCAGAGATCTTCCCCTTCTGCTTTGCTGCCTTTTTCACCCTCTGTATTTCAATCACCTCTTTGCTGCATTTTCTTTCTTGTTGCTTATTTCTTAGTTCTTATGTTTCTTTCACTCTTCCAAAGTTCTGCATCTTTTCCTCATTTGTCTGTACTGCATTTGTTATTTTTTGCATTATATTTTCCAATTTCAGTTCTATACAATCCATGACTTGAAATATTTCTTTCGTTCCCACGTACTGGTTTTTTTACAAAAGTCTTAGTATCCTGGGATATGCTTTCCACATCTTTATTTCCACTTGGTATCATTTTAGCCACAACATTTAATCCACATTATTTATCCAACAAAAAGGAAAAATCCGAGAGTTACACGTTCTCTTTCCCCCACAAATGGTGCTCCTGCTTCAAATCAGAAATTCCTCTTCTTTATTCTGTGCTCTCAATTTGTTGTTTTATATTTATAAATCCAATATGATAGTCAATTTATATTAAATCAAAACCAGCTCCAGTTCAAATATCAGTGTTTTTTTCCCCTTTAAGATAGGGTATTATTTGAAAGCCACATCTTTAAATCTTCCCAAAAAAACTTTTCAAAAGTTTTGTTCCCCCACAGTTTTAACATGCTTGACCCGCCGCTAATCCTTAGCTGCCTTATTTCTCTCCCTCATTTGGGGGGGGGGGGGGTTTGTTCAAAAACAGTCTTTTTTGTTCCAGATCACAAATCATTCACTTTTCCTCCTGCTCAATCTTGTTGATTCTGGTTCTCCTTTGGCTTCGTGGCAGCCATGTTTGCTGTCGCAGCTTCGCACTGTTGGCTAGGGGCTTGCCAGCTCAGGCAGGGGAGATGCTGCTACCCTCTACCCTCCTGGCGGTACCCCTTTGCTTTGCCCCCTCTATGGGGGGGGGGGCTTAGGTCCGAATTCGGACCCTCAGACATGAAGTTTTCGGAGCCGCCCTTGGAGGTCACGGTCCCAGCTTCCAATCTCGCCGAAGGAGGAACCGGAAGTCCCAATATGTTTCATATGGTGAAAAAATGAAAAGTAATATTTTTGAACATAAGTTTGATGAAAGATGATGTTTGATTAATTTAGTATTACATAAGTATGAAAATTTTTTTATTGCGATAAGGATAAAATATAATTATGAAACATGTAGAAATGAAGTTATAAAATAATATAAGAAAAGATGAAGATTGAAAAATAGAAAAATGTAAAGGTTGAAATATGCAATGTATTTTTGAATAAGTTTGATATTTGAAAAGATGAAGATTGAAAATATGTAACTTTTAAATAAATATGTAGAAATGAATTTATATGTTTGGGATAAAGAGATAATAATTAGTGTTAATGTGTATGTTTAACCAATTTACTAGTATTATATAATTATGAATAAATTGTTTACTGTAATAAGGATAAAATATATGTATGAATAACATGAAATGAAGTTATAAAATAGAAAAGATGAAGATGAAAAAATAGAAGAAAATATAAAGATTGAAATAAGTAATTTTGAAATATATTTTGTAAGGGAAAATAATGATGTGGAAAAGAGGATAATGAAATTATAAGTTGATTTTTGATTAATGTTTAGGAAATAAGTGAAATAAAAGATATTAATGTTAGGAATATATAAGTTGGGAAATGACCACATCTTTGTTTGTTGGAATTATAATAGGGATAAAAAATGTAAGAGGGGAAAAAGACTAAAGACAGATATTAAAAGGAAAATAAATGTGATTGTAATTTTGTTAAAAAACAAGAAATATTGTTAAGAATATTGTATGGATGTATGAAACTCAGAAAGCAAATGCTCACGACATGAGATGTTGAAAGAACAAAAACAAATAAAATTTATTGGGGGGAAAAATAAAAATGCTAAGTACTAAGTAAATAGAAAACTTTTGCAGAATACAGTTTGCTACAGTAAAGCATGGTTGATATTTGGCCTAAAGTTATGATGCAAACTGCTCTTACAATTCTGTGATGAAGCACTAGCAAATAACAGCACAGATGGCTTTGCCCTAAGATTAGGCCTCACATGCCAGACGTGATCAGGAAAACTGTCATTTTAAAAATAACTTTCAAACAAGTGCCAAGTGTTGAGTGATGCATATGTCTAATAAACAGCTAGAAACATAGCAATGCCCAGGGCTGGAACTTTGTCCTGGAAGTGAAATATGGCCATGGAATTATCACCTAGATTCAGCCAACAATGGCGGCATGCCATCACCATTTTTCTAAGTAACAAGGGATAAGCCTCCAATTTTGGGGTGTATGGGTGCATGGAGAGAAAGAGAGAGATGAAAGAGAGACAGAGAGAAAGAGAGACAGAAGTCAAACCATGCATGTATGTATGTACCAAAAATATCATCAAAACTTATGTACATAGAATATTGCTAAAGAGTTGGTATTGAATGAGATTGATGTTTGTTAGTTTCAGCTTTCTATCTTGCTGTTCATATCAAAACTCTGAATGAATTTGCAAAGAGTAATAATAACAAGAATCAATGTGTAGATAAAAATGCCAGTTAATCTAAACATCTGGCTGACTGTGAGACCAACCACAATAATAACAACTGGTGTGGTAATTGCTGCAATCCAACAGCATCCAGTTGAAAACAAGCTCTTTCCACTTGAGCAGAAAGGAAACTGTTCAACGGCAGAGGAACAAAATATCAGCTCCTAATTGACAAGATGATTTTGGAAAACTGCAAAAGAAGGAAGACCAACTTGAACATAACTTGGATTAATTAAAGGAAGGACCTTGACTCCCTGCCACATGATGCTGTCTCTGCCCTCTCACGATGCCTGGAGGTTGTAGGATCTAGATGAGGGACAACAGACTTAGACTGCATCCTGGCAAGACTGAATGGCTTTGGGTGCATGGAGCCTCAGGATCTGAATGTTTGTCATTTTTAGTTCTGGATGGGGTTGCACTACCCTGTTCAGACCTACCGTATTTTTCGGAGTATAAGATGCACCGAAGTATAAGACGCGCCTTAGTTTTGGGGGAGGAAAACAAGGAAAAAAGGCCTCTGTCTCCCAGCAATTTGCCAAACCGCAAACAGCACAGATGATATACACTGTTTGCTGTGTATTTCTGTGCATGTGTGCCTGACCCATAGAAATAGCAAAGAATTGGAGAAATGTACATTATGGCAGTATATTAATCCCAGAAAGTTTTCTTAAATGTAGTCACACTAACTCCTCCCAATTATTTAAATAGATCTACTCCAAACATGACTAAGTCAGGGTTTAATTCAGCTGCCTTATTTTAATAATAATACTTAATACTAAAACAGGACATTTCAGATAATACTTTTACAGATCTTTAAAATTGATGTGGCTTTCTGGAAGGCTTTCTGCTATTTAAAAGAAGATACAATAGCTCTGGGCCTCTTCAGAGCAAGAATTTATTTTTAAAAGCTTCTTCATTCTTGTTACCGTATTTTTCGGAGTATAGGACGCACCGGAGTATAGGACGCACCTAGATTTTAGAGGAGGAAAACAAGGAAAAAAGTATTCTGAACCAAATGGTGTAGTAATATATTATTTAATAAAATACCAGTGTAGCAGAATACTTTTTACAACCATGTATACTTTTTACAACCATGTACACTTTTTACAAACTTCAAACTTGACAGCTTTAAGACTTGTGGACTTCAACTCCCAGAATTCCTTCTCCAGTCATGCTAGCTCAGGAATGGGAATTGAAGTCCACAAGTCTTAAAGCTGTCAAGTTTGAAGTTTGTAAAAAGTGTACATGGTTGTAAAAAGTCTTGCCAAGTTTGAAGACCCTTGCACCCCTAACCCAGGGGTCTTCAAACTTGACAGCTTTAAGACTTGTGGACTTCAACTCCAATTCCTGAGCTAGCATGACTGGAGGAGGAATTCTGGGAGTTGAAGTCCACAAGTTTGAAGACCCTTGCACCCCCTTGGCAAGTTTAAGACTTGTGGACTTCAACTCCCAGAATTCCTCCTCCAGTCATGCTAGCTAGAGTTGAAGTCCACAAGTCCTCCCGGTCTCGCAGCCAGTTCCCTCCTGAAGTTCAAGGGCTGCAACTTGAGCTGAGCAGATCTGCGGCGAAAGCGGCGGCTCCTGGTTTTCCCGGCCAAAGAGCGCTCGCTAGAGAAGAGCAGCTGAGGAAGCAGGCGAAGCGTGCGGCAGGCAGGTGTTTTGGAAGCGCCGAGGGCAGCCCTCTCGCTTAGCCGGCAGCAGCGGGCGCAGCGAGTTCCGTCCCCACGCACGTCCCCGGCGCTTGCTGTGGCGACGCTGTTTTCTCCGAGACCTTTGTCTCGGAGAAGGAGCAGTAGACAAAGGTCTCGGAGAAAACAGCGTTGCCACAGCAAGCGCCGGGGACGCACGTGGGGACGGAACTCGCTGCGCCCGCTGCTGCCGGCTAAGCGAGAGGGCTGCCCTCGGCGCTTCCAAGACACCTGCCTGCCGCCACGCCTCGCCTGCTCGTACGCCCACTCGCTCGCAAGCGGGCAGTGGTGGGGATCGAAGTGGAGCGGTGGCACCTCGAAAGGTGCTAGCTCAGGAATGGGTGGCGGGGGCAAGCAGCGGTGGTGGCGGCGGCAAGCAACAGCGGGGACAGCGGGGGCAAGCAGCGGGGGGGGCAAGCGGCGGTGGCGGAGGCAGCGGTTGGGCGGCGGGGAAAACTTCCGAAGGGTGGGGGCTGGGGGGGGTTGGGGGCTGCATTCGGTGTATAGGACGCACCCACTTTTTGACCCCCTTTTTGGGAGTAAAAAGGTGCGTCCTATACTCCGAAAAATACGGTAAGTTGTCTAGAACAATAATAAAGCTGTCTTTAAAAAATAAGTCTTATAATTTGAACACTCTACAAACATTAACAAAATAACATGTTAACAGAATCTGCCTCTACCTAGGATAGAACTCACAACCTCCTGACTGTGAGGCAAGAGCTCTACCTCTAGGCTACAGTAGCTGTAGCTTACCTTCTTGCAATTTCAGCAGTGTAACATTGCCAGCAGTTTATCTCCCAGCATTTTGTCTCATTACAGCCACCGTAGTTAGTTTCATTTTACCACGTGGCTTGCAAGCCTGTCAGCTGTAGGTCGGGAGGCAAGTAATCTCTTAGTGTGCTTATAAGGCTTTGCCCTGTTTGCTACAAAGAGGTAAATTGTTGGCAGGCAGAGGCCAAAGGGTGGGGGTGGCTGGGTGGGGCTACATTCGGTGTATAAGACACACCCAAATTTTCACCCTCTTTTTGAGGGTAAAAAGGTGCGTCTTATACTCCGAAAAATACGGTAGTTTCCAACCTAGAGGTTCTCTTAGACTCACATTGGCAGGCGTGACCAGGAGACCTTTCCATGGCTCCTGTTTGTGCACCTGGAACATGACTTTATGGGCTCAGTTACTCAAGCCCTGGTCACCTCTCGCCTGGACTATTGCAATGCAATCTACAGTACATAGGGCTACACTTGAAGTCCATTTGGATGCTTCAGCTGGTGCAAAGGGCAGCAACAACAGCAGTTTTGGGGGGCCCTAGAACATCCCATATTATACCTCTGCTCTGCAAACTTCACTGGCTACCAGTGTCCTTCCAAGTTCAAGGTGTTGATTATGACCCTTAAAGCCCTTCATGGCATCGGGCTACCTGATGAATCACCTTGTCCTGCCAGGACAAACCCATCCTACTCATGCTGGCAGAGAGGGCCTACTTCGGATCCAGTTGGTCAAAGAAATCTGACTAGAAGATCCAGAAGAAGACCCTTTTCTGTGACAGCGCCCAATGTTTTGTTGGGAGAACAAAAAGACATACCGTATTTTTTGGAGTATAAGACACACCTTTCCCCCCCTAAAAGAGGCTGAAAGTTTGGGGGTGTCTTATACTCCGAATGTAGCTTTTTCAAAGCTTTTTTTTCCCAGCCCTACCAAGGTGCTAATGATCTTCCTGGCTCTTTCTGGCTTGCAGGATTTTTTCATTCCTACTCCCTCTGAAGAAGTTTTTTTCCAGCCCTAAGTCTTTGCAGGCTTGTTTTCATTGCTACTCCCTCCGAAAAAGGTTTTTTCAGCCCTAACCAGGGGATAAAATAATGTGCTGAAGCTGACCAGACTAAGGACACTAGCCAGATGAATATTTGGTAGGTAGATTTTTTCCCCTATTTTCCTCCCCCAAAACTAAGGTGCATCTTATACTCCAGTGCGCCTTATACTCTGAAAAATACGGTATTTACACAACTCCATTTTTACACATGTCTGAAACAGAATCAATGGGGAGTTTTAAACTTTATCTCAGGAACTTTTCTTCACTGCAATGCTCTAAAAATAATGAGAGTTGTCAAGCTGGGCTTTTCTTCATTATTTACCATTTTCCTTCTGTATAAAGGTAGTACTCAACTTACAATCATTCATTTAGCGACCATTTGAAGTTATAACGGCATTGAAGAATGTGACTTGCAACCAGTCCTTGCACATATTACTGTTGCAGCATGCCCATTGTCACATAATCAAAATTCAGGTGCTTGGTAACTGGTGTGTCTTCACAACAGTTGAAACATTCCAGGGTCATGTGGTTGCCATTTATGAGGTTCCCAGCTGGCTTCCAACAAGCAAAGTCAGTGGGGAAAATTCAGATTTGCTTAACGACTGCCTGATTTACTTAACTGCAGTGATTCACTTAGCAATCATGGCAAAAAACGGTCATAAAATTAGGTTCAACTGATTTTTAACTACTTTGCTTAATAACAAAAAATATGGTCTAAATTGTGATTGTAAATCAGGAACTACCTATACCAGGGGTCTCCAACCTTGGCAACTTTAAGACTTCTGGACTTCAACTCCCAGAATTCCTCAGCCAGCAAAGCTGGCTGAGGAATTCTAGTAGTTTATTTTATTTATTTATTTATTTATTTATTTATTTATTTATTTATTTATTTATTTATTTATTTATTATTTGTTCTTCTATGCTGCCCTACTCCCGAGGGACTCAGGGCGGCGTACAACAATTATATAAGAACATCAATAATAAACAGTAATTTAAAAACAACAGTTAAAAGATATATAAAAATTAAAAAATGTTCACAATCAGTCTAACCAAGGGGGGAGTTCAGATGGATTTAGTCTTTCCCCCCTTCCTGCAGGAAGAGCCATGTCTTAACGGCTTTCCGGAAGGCCAGCAGGGTGGGGATGGTTCGAGTCTCTGGGGGAAGTTGGTTCCAGAGCGCAGGGCCCCCCACAGAGAAGGCCCTCCCCCTAGAACCCGCCAACCGGCATTGTTTGGCTGACGAGACCTGGAGGAGGCCCACTCTGTGGGCCCTAACCGGTCGAAGGGAAGTGTGAGGCAGGATGCGGTCCCGAAGGTAACCTGGTCCTAGGCCATGTAGGGCTTTAAAGATGATGATCAACACCTTGAATTGTACCCAGAGACCGATGGGCAGCCAATGCAGCTGGCGGAGTATAGGTGTAACGTGGGTGTACCTTGGCACACCCACCACAGCACGCGCAGCCGCATTTTGCACCAACTAAAGTCTCCGAATACTCTTCAAGGGTAGCCCCATGTAGAGCGCATTGCAGTAGTCCAATCGAGAGGTGACAAGGGCATGAGTGACCATGAGTAGAGCCTCCTTCTCCAAGTATGGCCGCAATTGGTACACCAGGTGAACCTGTGCATAGGCCCCCCTAGCCACAGTTGTAAGGTGTTGCTCTAATTTTAGCTGTGGATCTAGGAGGACCCCCAAATTGCGGACCTGTTCCGAGGGAGTTAATTTCACTCCCTCCAGAACCAAGGAGGGACCGTTGTCTTGGTCCTTAGGACGCAGTATCCAAAGCCACTCAGTCTTGTCGGGGTTGAGTCTGAGTCTGTTTCTCCCCATCCAGGTCCTAATGTCGTCCAGGCATCAGCACATTACATCAGCTGCCTCACAGAATTGAGTTAAAGTCCACAAGTCTTAAAGTTGCTAACGTTGGAGACCCCTGAATACTATAGTCCCATCCCCATCCCCTAACCTGGTAAAATAAGGTATGAGATTGTGTGGTGACTACTCAGTTACAGATACCCAGCTTTAACTACCAGTAATTAAACAATCATTGCAAGGACTGTCTCCTTCTCTAAGGCTTTTTCTTCTTGTTGTATCTTAAGTGTTGTATAGTTAAACATTTTTTATAGAGATATTTTTATGACTGGGACGCATCTTCCTATAAGTTTATTTATATTGCACATTATAGCCCTACATGGCTCAGGGCCAGGTTATCTTCGAGACCGCCTTCTGCCACACAGCTCCCAGCGACCGGTGAGATCCCACAGAGTTGGTCTCCTCCAACTTTAGCACTGTCTGCTAAACAGTGCCGGCTGGCGGGCCCGCGGGGGAGGGCCTTCTCTGTGGCTGCCCCAGCTCTCTGGAACCAGTTACCTCCGGAGGTCCGGACTGCCCCCACCCTATTGGCCTTCCGAAAAGCAGTAAAGACCTGACTTTTCCGGCAGGCTTGGGGCCGTTGATCTCGTGGTTGTAATCTGCAAGATCCAGCCATGAAATGATATGTATGAGTTTTAAATTGTTTTAATGTTTAAGATGTTTTTAATGTTTATTTTGTTGTTAAGCTGCCCAGAGTCCTTTGGGAGTTGGGCAGCATATAAATTTAATAAATTAAATTAAATTAAATTATTTCGAACTTGTGAGATGCACCAGCCTAGAGAAGTCCAAGCAGAGTTCCAAGATTATGGAATTGCATAATAAAATAACCCAATTCATTAGACAGTGTCCTGACTAATAAATATTTTCCCATTGAGTAAAATGGTGAGTATGAGCAAAGAAAAAAGAAAAAAGCAATGACTTCATCTATAAAAGTTTCCATTCTCATAAGTCAGGCAGGGAGTTGCAACAAACACATCAGAGAGCTAGGGATTGTTGATACATCCGTTGTCTTGCCTGTCATACACTTTATTTAACCAACTGAAAGTAAATGTCAATTCTTAAAAAAATAAATGTCAACTCCAGTCACAACTGAAGAAGCTTCTTGGATGAGAAATAAAACGTCTTCAGAGAAAAACAATAAAAGTCCAGTTGCCTCTTGATAAAACACCTTTGGGTCAATTCTTAATAGCACCATTTTTTTCTAACTACTTCAACTGAGTGTCAAATAACTAGAAAATATACACAGGGTTACTTTAATTACGAGTCAGCATTACTAATAATGCCTTCATTTTCTTTTAAAATGCAAGTGATCAAACTATGTTATGATTACCATACAACACTTGTAAGCTGTTAGCTATTTGAATAGTTTTTTGACACTGCACTTTTATTTGAAGAAGGCTATCCTAAGACAGGTGATCCTTGTTTAATTATGACTCATTTAGTGACGTTTAAACTTATGATGGTACTGAATGAATAGTACTCATGACCACTTTTCAAAGTTCCGACCACCGCAATGACAGGATTACAATCTGGGCACTCACACCCAGCTTGTCTTTACAACATTGGAGTGTCCTGCAGTCACATGATCACTATTTGCAACTTCTTTGCCAGCTTCCTACAAGCAGAGCCAATGAGGAAGCCAGCAGTAGACTGTAAACAGTGATCAGGTGACATTCTCATTTAACTACCTGTGGTGATTCCCGTAACAATAGCAACTGTTGTGCAGGCATGAAATTGTGCTTGACGACCACAAAGAAAATTCCAATGCCAATTACTGTTGTTAAATGAGGATTGCCTGAAAAATTTTTGTTCAGGATTTCCTTGTGTCACAAGGTGGCTTACAATGGTAAAATCCTGTGCAATTAAATAAAAAATATATAAAATCCAAACATTTATAAACCTTAGGATCTAAAATCACCAGTCAGCTATTTCTAAAATAAAAAGGTTAAGATGCCCCAAGTTGAATTCAGCTTATGCTGACTATATGGACACAACTAGGCAAGAAAGAAAAGACATAAATGCAACTCTAATAAAATCAACTCAGGTCAAAGCTTGAAAAAAAAAAATCAATCTTCAGAGTGCATATATTTTGGGGATCATGCAGCAATTATCACTAGGCGGAGGAGGATACTTAGAAGGAAAAAGGAATAACCGTAGTTTTGTTATGCACAAAACTTAATACTGAATGCCATTTATTTTACAGCATCTTGTGCTTTCCATATTGGAATGAATTTTTTAAAGAATGATAAGAACAGCGTCCATTCACTAGTGACTTTAACACACCAGTTTTTCCAAAGACAAGAGTTGTACATCTGTGGAGACAGACGTTGCTGGCAACTGTTAAAATCTTCCTCCTTTTCCCCTTTGCCCACCCCCTTCCATACCAAACACAAGAATGTGGTTCTCTCACTCTTGTAGGCTGTCACCTGTCTAAATCTGTCCTTGTGTCAGAGGCATATATGGAGAAAGTGAGTCTGGCAGCCAATTGCGTTCTGCTTCTAAAATAAACTCCGCTCCTTTTGCTCTCCATTAAAACAATGTCCTCCAGGGAAAGATTTTTCAAAGGACATTTGATCTTGCCAGCTTTGGAATTCTTTTGAGCGACCTAACCCGGAAGCACCCTGATTCTGAGCTTATGAGCTTTGCAATCGTCAGGAGATGAGCGCCACTCTGAATTATAAGTCTTTTTCTAAAGAGCAGCAAACTATGGATAACTTGGAGAAGCAGCTTATTTGTCCCATCTGTTTAGAAATGTTTACTAAGCCAGTGGTTATCCTTCCATGTCAGCACAACCTCTGTAGAAAATGTGCCAGCGATATCTTCCAGGTATGTTGATTTAAACATTTAAGCCTCCAGTTAACATTATATCTAGCTTAGTGATCTCATACTACAAAATCAAGAGAATATTACAGTGTTGGTTTAATTACCAGGATTTTATTTAAATAAGGAGAAAATTAATTAGAGGGAAAGTTGTTTGTTATTTATCTTATGTGTGATTTTGGATCCCTTGCATTTGGAAATGTCCCTTTTATTTATATGAACTGAACTGTTATTTCAAGTATTTAGAGCTATTAACACATAAACTCATTCCTGTTGTTCCTCAACACCTCTAAAAATGGCAAATTTCTCTCTAGCGTACTTTGTCATATTATTAGCTTCCAAGCATTGAACAAAATGATACTGAAACTTATTTATCTTTTTTTTCTACTTTTTCGAGATTTGACCTCATGTGAAGTCCACTAATACCATAACAGTGACTACATTGAAACATTAGATCATACCTTAAGTAGATGGTGTGATAGGTATCTTGTGATGTGCAGAATGATTGAGAAATAATATACAATTAGCTTTACAACTTTGTTTTACTGCTTGGCAAGAACAGGCCTCCAATCCATATCTTCCAACCAGAGGAGGTACCACTGTGGCTTCAGGAGGTCGATTTCGCTGCCCCTCCTGTAGACATGAAGTAATTCTTGACAGGCATGGAGTGTATGGCCTTCAAAGAAACCTGCTGGTGGAAAATATAATTGATATATACAAACAGGAATCTTCCAGGTAATTAACAATTTTTATCTTTGAAATATCATTTAACAATCCCATTTAACTTAGTGATGTTTGCCTTTGAAATGCATGGAATTAGACTTCTCAAGAGTTAAAAGCAGAGAATTCTGGAAAATTCAGGCTTGGGAGTTTTAATGTTAAGCAGTTGTAAAGGGAAAATTGTAATAAGTATGAACAGCAGTCTTCAGCAGGTCTTTCTAACTGCCCAAGAAGTAATTCTAGACACCAAGTTTTGTTTGCTATCATTATGTGTCCTATAGGCCTATCTTGCCCAGCACTACTTTTTAGAGCAGAGGTCTTCAAACTTGGCAACTTTAAGACTTGTGGACTTCAACTCGCAGAATTCTCCAGCCAGCAGCTGGCTGGAGAATTCTGCGAGTTGAAGTCCACAAGTCTTAAAGTTGCCAAGTTTGAAGACCCCTGTTTTAGAGGGTCCTTTTAAAAAGCTAAAGATTAATAGCAGCAAAGAGAGGCCTACTAATACCTGCTTCTGTGCTCTTCTTTTTTCCATTGATTGGCATCTATCTCTTCCTCACAAATGGTTTATGTTTGGGCTACAGGCCTATCTCTTGTGTTGATCAAGAAGCTTAAAACACATAGAGTACAATACTTGTGCCAAATTGTCACAAATAGGAGAAAATACCCTAAATATATCTGTGAAGGTTAGCAACTTTAGGAAGGGGCTCCTCAAACCTGTCCATATAACTACTGTATATGTTTCCATGTGAAAGCATGTCTTATTTCTCTACAAATGGAATGTTTGCTATATCATTAGACTTTTAGATCCAGGTCAAGACTATTAGACAGCAATAACATTTTGATAACTGTAATATTAATGCTTGGAATTATGCTACATTACTGTATGGGAATTTTAAAAGACAGTGTGCAGACATTAAGCATTGAGGGAAGGGAGGGAAAAGGAGGGTGGAACTAGAATTTAAGGATGTTGTCTCCTTGCAACAGCTACATAAAGATAATTACTTTTGATATTAGTCTTGTATATGAATCTTCACTTTATTCTGCTGTATTACTGGCCTGGGTCTCAGTCTGTAAAGAACTTAAGGTTACTTTACTTCAAATATTTTAACCAGGGTAGTTTGATATCTATTCCTTGAGTTTATGATCAAGTAAAATTCCTTGTGCTCAGATATGATTTAAAAAATGGCTCAATATATGAATGGTATGTATCAAATAAGACTGTGCTACCTAAGACAATTATATAAGATGCAATAGTAAATTGGGCATGCTAAGTGATTTCTTTCTTTGAAGTTTAAATCAAATATATAATAATTTATAAACACATAGTGATGTCATGGTTGTATATTACTGTTATAATTAATTCAAAGCAATATAATAGACATTACATGAAAGACTTATTCTGAATGAATTCTATCATGAAAACAAGGTCTATTGTGTCTTCGTTTTCTTCTCACGTTGTCACACAGTCTTTCCTCTTTTTTTTAGTCCAGTTGACTAAAAAGACAGAAGAGACTGTAAATTTATGATTTAATGTGCATAATCGAGATATAACAATGTTGTAAAAACGGGTGCAGATCTGTATCAAAATATTTAGATGTTTAATGAAGAAAAATAATAAAAAAATTATATAAAAAAAAAGAAAAGAAAACAAGGTCTATTGATTTTTCAGCAAAAAATTATCTTTGTGCTTTTATTAACATTATGAAATGATTTATTCAAATGAGTCACACTGTTGCAAATGATTAAAGTTTAATAAAACTAAACAGTTTGCTTAATTTCAGAACGTGTATTGGGGGTCTTGCTTTTAGGACAGTTTGTTTAATATGCATGTCTAATAGAGCCTGTATAGTAAGGAGATGTGATGGAATGTAGTTTGGATTCCCAGGAGAGAGGGGTTGAGAGAAAGAAAGCTAAGGCAGCTCCGCCCTAGCAATTCTCAGAGTATATCTTTAATTATGTGAGTAGTTGCTTTGGTTTGGCAAGGTTTCTATCTGTAGGTGAGGAACAATAAAGGAAACTGCTTAGAACAGACCTGGGCATTTTACGGCCTGTGGACCACATCCGTCAGTTGGTAATGAATGGTTCAGGGAGCTGGGCACTGACCAGATATTAATGTATTCTTTGCATTCTACTATTAATCTGACATAAAGAAAGATTGTGAGGTCTGATTGGTTTATGGCATCCCATATCTTTGTCTGGATTTGAACTTCTTCCCCTGTTGAAACTGAGATAACTGATTTGTGACTGATGGGGAATAAGATGGAACTGCTGCTGGTACTGAAGTGGCCTTAGACTTCCCTTAGGTGGAAGATGCTTTAAGCTACTACCCACAACTGTATTAAAAATGTTTTATATTGGTACTTTAGCATAAAGGGGAAAATTATTGGGGATATTTGCCAAGTAACTTTTACGGAAAACAGCCTTTTAACTTTTCATAAAGGCCTTTCCAAATATTCATGTTCTTTCCAATTGTTCAGTAGGAAGCACACACATGCATGCAGGTTGTCACAAATTCAGTTCCTAACATCTTCATTGAAAAGAATCAGTTGAATACAAATGTTTAGTGGTGGTTAACCAGGAGACTGTGAGTTCTAGACCTTTCTTAGACATGAAAGCTGGCTGGGTGATGTTGGGTCTCTCTCTCTCTCTCTCTCTCTCTCCTCTCTCTCTCTCTCTCTCTCTCTCTCTTTCTCTCTGCCCAACACACCTCACAGGGTTGTTGTTGTGGGGCAAATAGGAGGAGGAAGGATATTATATATAATTGCCATCTTGAGTTATTATTAATGTAACAAAAGCAGAATAAATACCTAGTCAATAAATAAAATAATAGGAATTTGTTTGCTCCCCCTATGAACCCAGAGAGCTGCTATCAGTCTCATAGTTACCTTCCAAACAGAGAAATATTCTTATCTGCCTCTTTGATTTGATCTTTAGTTTTTAAATCGTTTTGGTTTGGATTTGCTTTTTTTCCCTAAATTAATTCCATTCACAGGCCTGAAAGAAAAACTGAGCAGCCAATGTGTGAAGAACATGAAGATGAGAAAATTAATATTTATTGCCTGAATTGTGAAGTGCCCACCTGTTCCATGTGCAAAGTTTTTGGTGCTCATAAAGACTGTCAGGTTGCTCCCCTCTCAAATGTGTACCAAAGGCAGAAGGTAAAAAAGCAAACAAAATATTTCTTTTTTTAATGGCTTCTCATTTAGACAATTAATAACTCTCCTGTTTATAAAATTGAAGTTATCTTGTTTAGATCTTAGGTCCTTGAAGGATTGTTTTTTTAATCTACTCAATCTGTTGCTCCAGCTGGCAGGCACACAATTACAATTAATATGAAATATTTGAGCCCTATGCTGCCATTCCAAATATGGTGCCTTGAAGAGGTAATAGACTGAAATTCTCAGTATCACAAATAATCATGATGGCGGGAAAGTGAAGTTTTGTTTGAGGAATTTCCAAACTAATTCAAATTTTTGCCAGAACAACCACTGTTTGTTATTGGTGTACAGATGTCCCATGCCATATAATCAATCCAAATGGTTACTGGAGAAATGTTCTAATTTCATGGCTTCCAAATTGGTCTGGTATCATAGAAGCATTTCTTTATGTTTTCCACATAGTTGCCATCATGTATAGAGTATCCTTATAATAAATACCTGATTTCTTCTGCCTTTGTTCCCTATGAAACTAACTCTTTACATCAATTTCATTTCCATATTTAATGCAACTCAACATAAGCATCAATTCTTAACCCTAACAGCACCAAAATGATGAAATATGTATCATAACATCAAGAAGGAGACCTTTACACACCCTTTTTGTGTTTGTATTGCAACATCACATACAATACAAGTACTGTACATAATGGACAGTGTCACAATGTTATGCCATACATTTTACCACTTTTCCCAACTACACATCCCTTCCAATGGATGCCTATATAGCCCAACACAAAATATCTTCTGGAGGGTTTCTTCAGATGGCCAAAATCTGCAATATGGTGGGCACAGCATTGCAATCAAAGCTTACCCCAGTTGCAGCAGCATTGAATTTGTATACAAAAAGGGCAGATTTTAATCATACCCCAAAGATGCACACAACTCCTCCATCAGTGAGTTTCCCTGACATTTCACACTAACATAGTCTGCATCAGTGGAACTGCTTTTTATCTTTTCACAATGTTCCTAAATGTGACATGAAAGCAGTATAAATAGTAGATTGCAGATGCTTTAAAATTTTCACTGATAGCCTCAAGCAATAGCAATATACATGTACTCTTTCAGTCTTCCTCAGATTGAAGTCTCTTTGCCACGGGGCAAGCTGAAACACTTGTTCCACCCACTCCCAATCAGTTGCTGTTGACCACAGTCTTTCTAATTATATTTGATTATATTTCATCTACTCTTAAATATTACTAGTCTGAATCTAGCATTCTTAAAAAAGTTATCTCCAAATATCTTCAGTCTTTGATTTCAGATTCTGGCTTTTATTCTGAAGATGCCTCTATCTCAGGGGTCCCCAAACTTGGCACCTTTAAGATTTGTGGACTTCAACTCCCAGAATTCTCCAGCCAGCTGGCTGGAGAATTCTGGGAGTTGAAGTCCACAAGTCTTAAAGGTGCCAAGTTTGAAGACCTCTGCTCTATCTGCAGACCAATATATTTCTGTCTGTCTGTCTGTCTGACTGACTGACTGACTGACTGACTGTTATTGTTTTTTAGTTATTAAGAATGTTTTTATTTTGCTAATAATTTCTTGGACATGGAATAGAAAAGTTCAGTGATGATCCCAGACTCCTTTGCTGCCATCTGTTAAAGGTCCATTTATTTTTAACACAGCATTCATGAAACAGCTGTTTATATGGAATATCCTCATGAGAAATGCAACACAATTTCTTGAAAGCCTTGCTGAGGCTGCCATGATACAGAGCCAGTTCATAAGCAGAGCTTTTGGAAGAAGCCCATTATTATATTTGTCAATATTAAAGCTGAGTACATGTTTATCAGGTTGAAAAAAACTGTGTTTTTTCCAACCTGGTAAACTTTATGTTCTCCTATTCTGAAATAACACATGAAAAATAGTGCTTAGAAAAAGTGTCTAAATAGAAAGTGTTAAACTTATGCATATCAATCACTAGATTCCCTGCCACAGATGACAAGTAATATCACTACATTGTGAATATATAGAAGAATATATAGAAGCTATTGTTATTGTATGTTTATAGTAAAATTTACTGTTGTATATTTGTTCCCAAAATCACAGGAAACAATATGAAAAGATCAGGGGACAGAATAATTAACATGAAACTGTCTAAAATATTTTTAATGAGAGAATTAAATCATGCAAATCTGATTTCAATATGAAAAGAAAAAACCTCAGTTAAATAAATTTGTTATAATAACTTCATCTTTTGCAAAAAAAAAAGTATTATGTTCAGCCATTTTATTTATGAGGAATTTTATAAACTAGGTTGTATCTCCTTGGTAACTAAATAAAATATACACTTTTTCAGTACCCTTTTAGGGAAGTTTTAATGATTATAAAAAATTAGATTACTACAATGCTTGAAATCTTCTCAAAGTATATGTTTATTTTATATTGCAGTCTGAAGTTAGTGATGGGATCGCTGTGCTTGTGGGAAGTAATGACAGAGTACAAGGAATTGTAACTCAGCTGGAGGAAACCTGCAGTACAGTTGAAGTAAGCAAACACTATTTTGATACCATGAAACCAAATTACTATTATCTCCACAACAATTTGAAGTCATAGCTGCCAGTTCTTTTAACTGGTGTTGGCCTTCATATCCATCAAGATTTCCCCAAGAACCTAGGACATTGTAATGTACCATATAATAATATATTTACAGTATTTACAGGTAATAAGAGCTTTGTGACTGTGCAGCTTAAAAGTAGTATTTTGGTTTTTTGTTTCAATGTGGTCATCCATATGGTGTGTAGATGAGGAATTCCACAGTTTAAGGTTGCATAGGTCTGTCTTTCTGAGAAAGAGTTCTTACTGCTCAAAACCCACTCTACCCAACTTCTACAAATGTTGTCTAGAGGTGCCAGCCTTCTGGAACCAGTAAGCATTTTTGAAATTATTAGTCTCTGGGTTAGGTGTTTGCTGCACTAGTAAAACAGGCCAGGAAATAAACTCCACAGGAAGGCTAAAACTACTTTTATGGAGAATCTTGCAAGTTGGATTTTGCTGCACCTCCTCCCCCTCCTTATATTTCAATGAATCAAGACAACCACTGATTCACTGGAAACATTCTCTTGTTTCTCGAAACTTGAAAAATGTTTCAATCCCTTTTGCTGACCTGAAGCACTAAGATCCATGAACCTATCTTCCTTGCTCTCTATAATACAGTATGTGCTCTCACGAAAAGCTAGCAAGCATAGGAATTTGCAAGCTTCTGCTGCTTTCATCATAATGACAAAGGCAGCGCTGCTTTGCAAAGCTCTTCCCTTCTGGATGTGAAAGCAACATCAAAACCTGTTTTTCTCAAACAGACCAGTTGTCCAGTAAGCTCATAGACACCACTGCTTCCAAAGGGATTGTCCCACTTCCCAGTCACAAAATAGCTGACATAGAGGAGATAACCAGTTACAGGGTATTGTTAAAGAGAATGCTACTTGACACCCATTTAGTACTTCCCCATTCTCTTTTGTTTCACTTCCTGTCTTTTGTTTTTTGGGCAAACAGACCAAGCACCAGACCACAATCGCCCATAATCGCCGCCCTAAGTCCTTCGGGAGTTGGGCGGCATATAAGAATAACAAAATAAATAATTGGGGGTGTTTGGGGGTTTTTTTGTTGGTTTTTTTTTTTTTTTTTTTGCTAAAATGCCTTGGGTTTGAAGCATTCTTAAAAACATTCTTGTTTTCAAGAATGTAAAAAAAATAAAGGCAAAAAACCACATTTATGGAAATTTTATCCCCAAATGAAAGATTTAAAGGGGAAAAAATGAGGTAAAGAATGTTGACATCTCAATATGTCATTCTAATTTGCAAAAAAAAAAATCCATCAGAGTCCTTTCCGTAATCAAAACGTACGAGAGGAAATAATATACGAGAGGAAATAATATAGTAAACATGGTTCAAAATTGCTGAAATTTCTGAGCCAAGGAATGTATGAAAAATTAGCACTTAAAAGTTAAGATGTCACATATTGCAAGTATGCATAAAGGGAGTCTACATATTGCAAAGATGAAATGTGTTGGTATCAGGAGTTTGCAGACCATAGCAAGCCTTTCAAGTACCTTCACGGTAAGAATTAAACTCTCTCCAAAGGAGAGATACCGTAATATTGAAGTTTTAGCAACTTAGGACTCTTCCTTACAGTCAAGCTTAATCCCTGAGATGGCAGAAACCTATTTGGACATAAAACTATATTGACATAAAAATTGCTACCCCCAGTGATGATCCCTACTACCATAGAAACAATGCCAACAAATTGTGTTGTCTATTTACAGTGTACCAAGCATGTTAAGGACAGACCTTGCCATATTTCACTGGCTTTGTTTTTCTCTCTTCCTACCAAATGTCGGTAGCTGGCAGGAAAACATTCATCCTTCATTTTCCTTAACATGGAATAGAATGTGGAGGGAAGAAAAGAAAGACAAGTTTTAACAGATGGCTAGACTGCTAGGTTTAGCCGTCTGCCAAAACATGGTCTGGCTTTCTACAAGTGCTTTCCGTGGCTGTGTTCAAAGCAGCCCAATTCCCAGTTGATATTCAGAAGAGCACTAAGTAACCCAAGCAAATATGACATTGTGATGGGAGTTGTGCTAGAAAGCAGCAAGAGAGAACCAGGTCTGCCTCTACCATTCACCGTGTAGCCCCGTATGGCTCCACCACTGTTAGCTGTTTTTCAAGGTGACTTATGTTTCAGAGACCAGGTGCACTTAGTGAAAACTCAATTTGAAAGAAGTGGATTGTTCCTCGGCTCAAAGCATAATAGCTCTTGAAGACAATGCCCAGGAATGGGATGGGAGGCCTAACAGGTGAATCTAAATAACCAATAGCTGTTGGGCTGATCCACCTTTTAGGGATCACCAGATTGCACTATTGATAGCATGGTAATAGAAATGCATAAAGTTTTACCAACTGCAAAACTTGTGTCAGAATAAGGCAAAAAAAAAGGCACTGATAGACCTAAGGAGATTTAATGCCAATTCAGATGTGGTCTAAGAATCAAATGAACACAACAGTAAAGAGCAGAATACTGGTGCATCTCTGTGCCATAATTATGCATCGATGCAAACAAAGAAAGGTTCTTAAATAAATTCAAAGCCTTTGCTCAATGCTTAGCGTTTTACAAAACAATCCATTAGGAAGTAGAAGCAATCACCAAGACTGATATTATATCTTTTCAATAATGACTTACTTACATATAATTCCCACTTTTTCCAAATGCTTTCCAACTCTAATCTGAGAATTGCAGATTCTCATAAATCCTTTCATTTTCATAGCATTCAATAGGTTTAGTGTCCATATATAATGCATGGTATTTTGGGAAACAGCCTTCATTATGTTTTCCATATTTTGTTTTCTTTATTTTTGTAATCTTTATTTTTATTTAGAAAGGCAGTACCCCAAACTTCTAACGTGTTTGCACAACAGAATGATTTTACCAATTAAACATTCCAAGTGCAAGACTGTTTAAATATAATTAATGTAAAACTGAAAACATGAATATAAGAAGGTTATATTTAAAAACATCAAATCAACAGGAAACACATTTTTCTGCTCGACAAAAAGCAATACAGTAAAGGAAGATCCAAAACAATCTAACAAGGACACATCTTTCATAGTCTGTGTGAGCCAAAGAAGCTCTTTTTCATAATTCCAACTAACTTTGTGTCCCTCAGTAATAGAACATAACGATCATAGCCTTTCTTCTCTCTATAGTAATAGCTCAAATATTTTTCTTAACTTCATATCAGAGGTGGGTTCCTCCCGGTTCGGACCGGTTTGCCTGAACCAGTAGCAACCCACTGGTGATGTCATGTTGATGTCATGGAACGTTCAGTCAGTGCCGGTCCGTGGATGCTGCCATCTTTTTTTAAAAAAAAATTAAAAATGTATTTATTTTTTGAATTTTTTTCTGGGGTTTTTTTTTCTGAGCATGTGCAGAAGCTGAGTTTCCGGCACTGCACATGTGTCGCCATCTTGTTTTTGGCTCTTTTTTTTTGGAATTTTTTTTTAAAAAATTGGTACTGTGCACACGCATGAATCATGCACATGCCCATGATGCGCACCCACGCTACGCGGGAGGAAGCAAACTGGCAGTGAGGTAAGCTAGAACCCACCCCTTCTTCATATTATGTTTGTGCCAGTGGTGGGTTGCTGCTGGTTTGGACCGGTTCGCCTGAACCGGTGGTGGGAATTGGCCCCCGCTCGCCGAACCGGCAGCGATGGCCGGCTGGCTATGCCCCTGAACCGGTCCTCGCTCCGTGAAAGTGGATGTCAAAGAACCCTCTGAGCATGCGCAGAGGCTTCTGCGCATGTGCAGAGGGTAATTTACGTGACGTGACAGGGGCGCAAAACGCACACTTCTGACACGATGTGAACCGGTAGGGAAAGTAAGTAGAACCCACCCCTGGTTTGTGTCCATTAGACACCAATGTGATCTTGAAATCAAATAGTCACTTGGAACTTAAATACAATCCTTTTCCTATTGAGTAAAAATGCAACTTTTCTGTCCCCATCCGGAACAGATAGCATATTTTATGACCTTGCTTAAATTGGCTTGCTGAAAACCTTAAATAAGGCATAGCTATTAAAATAGTCTGATTATTCCTTTGCAAAAGCAAAATATATCATACTAAACTATATTTAGTTCTGGAAATTTTCACAGGGCTTTTGAGTGTTCAATTTATGGAAAGGGAAAACTTATTTCAGGGTATTTAAAGTGGCAAAACTGTATGACGTACCTGGAAAGTAATCATATTTCAAAAGAGATAGCCAGGACAAAGCCATCATTGGAGCCTAAGGAAAAATACATTTTGGTTTAGTTTAACAGTATGTAATTACATTGTATTAAATTAGTTAAATACAATTATTAGAATTACTTCTCAAGATTTCAATATCTTCTATTACATTTATAATGTAATAGAAGATATTGGAATCTTGGGAAGCAATTCTAAAGTAATTTTAATAATTTACAAATTACATTACATTATTTATTATTTATAATGTAATGTAATGTAATTGTAAACATTGTAAATGGCAACATTTTGAGGTGTTTGGGAGAATTTGCAAGTCACCCTGAACATTTTTAGTATAAACAGTTCTTTTAAAAGCTATTACAGTTCATATTTTTAGAATATTTATTCTAAAATTAAAATGATCTTGATGCTTAAATAGAAATGTTTAGAGCTCTACCATCAGCGTTTGAAAAAAGTTTCATTATTATTACTTATTATGAGGCAAATTTAGTTGGGTGTTAGTTTGGAATGTTCAAAACTCAAAATTCCCTCTTTGTTCATATCACCTTCGTGATTTGTCTCAATCAATGAAGTTTGTTGGCTTCTACAAGATACTGTTAAAGGTTTAAAAAAAAAGAAAAAGCTTTTTCAGTGCAGAGGCATTTCCCTCAATTTATAGAAATAAAACAGATGCAGTCGGCATAATCCTTTTAACACAAAGTTAATGATTCATTCACAGGAATGCTGCAAAAGGCAGAAGGAGCAACTATGTGAAAAATTTGATTATTTGTACGCAATATTGGAAGAACGAAAAAGTGAGATGACACAAATAATCACTCGGAGCCAAGAGGAGAAATTGGAACATGTCCGGTCTCTGATAAAAAAGTATGCAGATCACTTAGAGACAGTATCAAAACTGGTGGAATCAGGCATCCAATTTATGGAAGAGCCAGAAATGGCTCTATTTTTACAGGTATGTTGCAGAAAAGTTTTCAAAAATGAGAATATATCATTATACATCTTCTAATCAAACCTTCCCTTGTGTTAAATCTCTCAGAGGAAAAGGCCTTTTCCTTAGCATTTTTCTTAGCATTCCTTAGCACTATGGAAAGTACCACTTGAGTGTTCACATGTACTTCTCAAATGTAAGTTTTATAGAATATCTACCTGTGTAGTACTTTTCCATATTCAATCTAAAAATTATATGTTTGCCCATCCCATATAGGGTTTATGGTACTTTCTTAAAGTGGGAGAAAATGGTTAAACAGACAACACTTACAGGGAAAGATGTTTTTCAAAGTGAAAAACCAAAGAGTCATTTGAGATGACATTAATCCTAGGGTTATTAAATGAAGATAATAAAAACCCTTTGGAACGTAATGCAACATTTCTGTATAGGGAAATAATTAGATTACATTATGTTTTATGTCAAAGTGATCCAATTTTCCCCCAAAATTAAGTTTAAATTTTAATTTTAATTGATAATAGTATTTTCTCCTGAACAGTTTATATTCCAATCTGCAGAATCAGATGGTTCTTATTTAATTAGAATTTCCTACTTTGTGAAGATCATCTTCAAGTTCCTTCAGATTTTGCAAAGAGATGACAGTGTATCATATTAGAGCATGTATCTTTATTTTTAGCTGGGAGCTCTCCCAAGCCAGAAAGTTAGAATTTGATAATTCATTCTGTTAAGTAGATCAGGTAAATTGAATATAAATAGCCTGGTATTTCCCAATATGAAAAATTCACTAATCCTATATTCCTGTCAGCTTATATTGATGCATATCTCGGTCATTACTCTATAGTGCAAAAGAAGCAAAATCATAGCTACAGAGCAATTTGTGATATTAGTTGGCCTACATTATTGTTTAACCCAAGGAACAAAATTATTTGCTGTTCTGTATTGAACTAAATGTTCAGGCTGTGATGTAGCAGACAGGACAAATCATAGCAGCTCGTAATCTTTCTCGGCATGATTTTAGAAATGTGTACATCAGTGTATAACAGAGATGGGGAACATGTAATTGTTTATATGTTGTCAAGTTATATGTCTTATAACTCTTAACATCCATTGCGGCTATGCTAACTGTAGTGCTGAAAGTTTTAATTTAACAATATCAAGAGGGTCTCTTGTTTCCCAATGTGGCCTAGAGAAATTAACAGTTAAAATATCTTTCTGGATCAAAATATACTTTCTGGCTTGGTTTACCTCAAAGGGTCCACTTTTGCATTATCTTGGTGGAATATCTTGTTGTGGTTAGAATTCCAGCTATTATTTGTTAAAAATATATTCTAACATTTTTATACATGAATTAACTTTAAATCTGTATGCTGAAAAGAAAAGGAACAAGTTATTAAATAATGCATTTTACTGACTATATTTTGTTTTTCACAGAATGCTAAAACATTGCTACAAAAGTAAGTAAAGATGTGTTACCATTTTCATCCTAAGCCAACAATTTCTAAACTGTTCAGTTGCAAAATAATGCAGATGACACAATGGTGTTTCTATTTTAGAATTACTGAAGCTTCTAAAGCATTTCAGATGGAAAAAATAGAGAAAGGCTATGAAAATATGACCCACTTCACAGTCAATCTTAATAGAGAAGAAAAGATAATTAGAGAAATTTACTTTTACAGAGGTAGGTTTCCCTTTTTAAAAAAGCTTATTTTCTTTTTAGCTGTGAAGCGTTCAGTTTTTGTGAAGACATCCTGTCACAAAAATAATCGAAAGACCTTTTTGACATTCTACAAAAGTGAAAGATATATTTTACATGTCTAATAATCAAAAGTAAACTCATGAAGACTAAGATGATATGCTGAAATATATGTTTTTTTCATAGAATCTGAGCTTTGGCATTAGTGTTGTAAATCTTTCAAGATTCCAACATTCAGTATACATCAAAGCTATTAACCTCTGTCTGATCTGTTTATATGACTATCAGAACCTTAGCAATGATTACCAATAGTGATTCATGATAGAACATTTCCTTGAATAAAGGTAGTTATCAAGCTTGGTTATGTGTATTTATGTACCCAAAAGATGTTAATTACTATCAATGTTATACTGAAAAATATTGACAGGTTATTTATGTGCACATGTGTATCTATGAGCATGTGTATGAATTTATATACAGTAGCCAATAGTATTTATCTAGTGTTTACAGCCATTGTAAAGAAAGAATGTCAATTTTGTTGATAGTCAAGGTTCCTGGAATCTTATTGAAAAAGTGATAATTGAAAGCTTCTCATTCTATAGTCTTACCTTGTTGTATTCATAAATGTAGTGGTAAATGAAGAGTGAGAAACAAAAGTGTAAACAACTGTTTTAAATAAAAGATTGGAACAAATATTTTCAGAGTTTGTTGCAAAATTAAATCCAGAAAGCACACACAGATAAACTGATTCAGCAAGATTCATTAACTTCTTTATATACATAATAACAGATGAATTTACAATTCCAGTAGCTGATTCTTCCAACATGGTAGCTGTTACAAGCAAAACACAAGCAGAGTACAGCAGACTAGATTTTAGTTCAGAGTTGCAGACAGACTAGTTTCAGTTTCAATTCTCAGCATAGCACTCAGAGCTGCAGGGCTAAACCACGCCCAGGCTCCAATCTGTTTCAGCTCCCATTGACTGACCTTGTTACTAAGCTCTATTTATTGGCTGACCTTGTTATCATGTCAACTCTTCCAGTTCATGAATATACTCTGACAAATATAGTCAAGATAGAAGGGCAACGTTCCCATTAAGTTAAGCTAAATTAGGATCCCGTGGTGCCATGCCACCCTAAAATAATGTGTTTGTGTGACCCCCTTACTTAATTCGAGATCCAACACTATGTGACAAGTTGAGCTCCCGTTCTTGCCTCAGCTCCTGCCAACCTAGCAGTTTGAAAGCATGCAAATGCGAATAGATAAATAGGTACCACTTCAGTGGGAAGGTAACAGTATTTAACCACATTTATATTAGTTAGACCAAAAGCAGCTCAAGTTCACAAATACTCCTTTATAAACCATCATTTATCAGAACTTGGTATTTTGTGCTCTTATTGAAATATTTATCACCAGAAAGGTGAAGCTGGACTCAGTATTTATTGTATAACGAAATCAGTTCAGAATACCCTTTCAGAAAAACAAAGTTATTTAATGCTAACAAACATTTTCCACATAGTCCTGAGATAATCGCATGCATCATATCATGTCATATTCATCGTAGAACACTATTTCATTTCAAATCTTTGATCCAATAGTGTACAAAATCATGTGATCAGCCTAGTTGTTATATAAAAAGTGAGAGTTTCAGGAAAGAGGTGGAACTGTATCCTTTAGCTTTTTTAATTGCTACATTATGTTGTTGTTAAGTAATATTCCTCAATACATATTTCAGCACAAACATAAGGCAGATTGGGAGGAGGGATTGTATACATACTGTATATACAGCACACAAAGTTTGATGGCAAGGGGAATCATTTCCCTTCCCTTTTTTATACACAAATAGTATAAGCATATGTTCTTGATACCCTTGGTAACCCCATATGTCTAATGTATTCTTAGACTGTTCCACTGGAGACCTTTTTTATTTTAAGTAACATACAATTGCAATGATTAATAATTTATCCATGGACATTCCGACCAATGACCATATCCTGGCCATAATTGCACTTCCCACTTTTCCTAGAAATAAAGGACTCATTGACAAACATCAAAGGACTCAGGAGTGAAAGTCAAAAGCCTGCTATGATAGTTTGTCCACTCTCTACACAAGCTACTTCCTCTTATTCTGTTCCGATTATTAGATGAATGGTTTCTGCTTCTAAAAAAAACAATGTGCTAACCATTCTAGGAAATCTCAAAGTCCTTTGGGAAGGTTTCACAGAAAAACAAGTTGTTAATTTTATTATGTGTTGAAAGAAACAACTATGAACAGGAACTGATGCAAAAATACTATTCTGCTGGCTGTGGTTTTTATTTAATGCAATTCAATTCCTTTAATAGGGCCAGAGACAAATATTCCTGCTTAGAAAAGGATAAACTAGAACCTTTAGAACCAAAGATTCTCTATTAACAAATTTTATTTTAGAGGAACCAATTAGTGTATTTTCCCTTTTATGTTACAATAGAAGAAGAGGAGGAGGAGGAGGAAGATGCTACAGAAGGGAAAACACCAGATGAAATCCACACTGAATCATCAGGTGAAGAAGATGAAATATCTGAACAAACATCATCTCAGCAACTTCAACAGGATATGGCATTGAAAGATACACTAGCAGTATCTCAGAGTAATCTGGCACCATCATTACCTTCTAACCCACTAGTTAATACTCCTACTACAGCAAAACAGGTAACTAATATTCTCATATCAGTTATGTTAAATATTTTATCACTTTGTTAATTCCTTTATTAATTAAATATGCTAATTCATTAGGTCAGTCTTCGCCAATTTTTTGGTACTTTGAGTGTGTTGGTCTACAACTCCTAGAATTTTCTTGCTCTCTGGTAAATCTGGGAATTGTCAATCAACATATTCTTACCCTGAAAGTTGCAGTAGGTAAAGAGATCAGTGAAAACCTGGAAAGTTCAACTAGAGCAAGTGGAATGGTTTTCTGCATAGAGGCAGCCACCGTTGGATGCAGCCCTTAAATTTTTACTTTAAAAAATCCAATAGCAATAGAAAATAAACCTCACCTAGCCTACTTTGTCCTTTTCTCTTCTGATACAGTACTTTTAAAACTATAATTCCTGTTAATGTCATCTTAAAGTAAAGTCGTAACCTATTCCCTAGAACAGTGATGGCGAACCTTTTTTTCCTCGGATGCCGAAAGCACGTCTGCGCGCGCTATCGCGCATGCGCAAGTGCCCACATCCATAATTCAATCCCTGGGGAGGGCGAAAATGGGCTCCCCTGCCCCCCGGAGGCTCTCTGGAGGCTGGAAATGGCCCATTTCCCAACTGCTGGTGGGCCTGATAGGCCCATTTTTCGCCCTCCTCAGGCTCCAGAGGCTTTCCTGGAGCCTGAGGAGGGCGAAAACAGCCTCCCCCGCCCCTTGGAGGCCCTCCAGAAGCCGAAAACACCCTCCCAGAGCCTCCGTGCGAGCCGAAAATCAGCTGGCTGGCGTGCACATGCATGCTGGAGCTGAGCTAGGGCAACAGCTCGCATGCCAGCAGATATGGCTCCGCGTGCCACCTGTGGCACACGTGCCATAGGTTCGCCATCACTGCCCTAGAACAAATAAAAATCAAGATGATCAAAAAAGTAACATTATGTAAAATAAAGCTAATATAATAATAATTAATAAAACAACTAGTAGAATTCAGAATTTAACAAAAAGATTTAAAACCTAAGTGTTTCTTTTTTACTTTGGCTGCAGAGGGTGTATTTAAGAAACAACTACCAAGCTGAGTTTACCGTTTCCTTAGTATGAACTTTAATTACCCACTGCTGAGTTAAAAGTGTTGTCCCCCATCCTTAAATTGGCAGAAAATTATACTGGCTTGACCTTGAGTGTTCTCATTACCGATTCCTGTCCTGTCTCTATTTCTTCTGTTTCAAATCACTGAAGTCACCTGCATTCCTTGCATGTAATGGGAACTGATAGCTAGCAGATTTTACGTTTTTTTAAAATGTCTTTATTAAATTTCAAAACCAAACATTAAAATATAAACTAACATAAAAGGAAAAATGGAGAGAGAATAACAGGACAAGTTAAAAAGTGACAAAAAAAACCCTATCAAATAAATATATAACAATAGTGACCCCCAACTTTTTTCAGTAGAGATAATAATACAATACAACAATCTCTAAGTTTAAATAAATAATACCAGTACTTAAAATATCCTAAAATACTAACACTTAACATTCTAAAGAACCAATATTCATAATATATTATTAATTTTAATCTAAGATATTGTATATTGTCAATAAGAATAACCATATAATTATAAATCCACAATATAGAATAGAATTCTTTATTGGCCAAGTGTGACTGGACACACAAGGAATTTGTCTTTGGTGCATATGCTCTCAGTGTACATAAAAGAAAAGATACATTTGTCAAGAATCATGAGGTACAACACTTAATGATTGTCATAGGGTACAAATAAGCAATCAGGCAACAATAAATATTAATATATATCGTAAGGATACAAGCAACAAGTTACAGTCATACAGAGTTACAGTCAACAAGTTACAGAGCCGAGATGGCGCAATGGTTAAAAGCAGCACTGCAACCTACTAGTTCAGCAGTTCAGCTGTTCAAATCTCACCGGCTCAAGGTTGACTCAGCCTTCCATCCTTCTGAGGTCGGTAAAATGAGGACCCAGATTGTTGGGGGCAATATGCTGAACTCTGTAAACCGCTTAGAGAGGGCTGTAAAGCACTATGAAGCGGTATATAAGTCTAAGTGCTATTGCTATACAGTCATAAGTGGGAGGAGATGGGTGATAGGAACGATGAGAAGACTAATAGTAATAGTAATGTAATTACTAGTACTATGTAAATAGTAAAAGTAATAGTAATAGTAAAAATATTTCTCTGGTCACAAATTTTACACTCTTGAGGCTGCCTTTGTGTGGTGTTGGAATAAGGCAGAAAGCACTCATGGATAGGGCCAACATGAAGCAAACTTCATGGGGAGACAATAGAAAAAGATGTTGCCAGGACATGTTTGTGTCATGTGTTGTGTTCTGTTATGGTTGGGGATAAGTATGGAAAAGCCCTAAGATCTGCTGCACTTTTCAGTAATCAATAAGCATAGTTTAGAATATCAAGTATAGAAAATTAAAATATAAGTGTACATGTATATTTTCTTTTATGTACACTGTATATTTTTAATGTATATTTTCTTTTATGTACACTGAGAGCATATGCACCAAAGACAAATTCCTTGTGTGTCCAATCACACTTGGCCAATAAAGAATTCTATTCTATTCTATTGAAAAAAAAAATTCCCATGATACTGCCTTTTCAGAGAGAAAGATGGGAAGAGATGGAGGTTAAAAAAAAACCACCTCAAATAATTTGCATTCTATTTTTTCTTTTCTTTTTTTAATCTTTCCTACTAAGGATGAAATTGTACATACTACTACAGCACAGCCTGCAGGACTAGTAGAGACTGGACTACAGTCAAATGGAGAGTCATCCGATCCCTTGTTCTACCCTAGTTGGTATAAAGCATCACCACGACAAACAAGCAATTCAAATCCAGCTCCATTGACCGAGAGTAGGCAGGTAGGGCCTTCCATTCCTGTAGAAGTGAATGTCAAGAAGACAGAGGCTCCAGAAGCGGCTTCTGCAAATACAAATTCTGCTGTGTGTGGTAAGGAAGTTAACTCATCTACAGATACTTCACAGGTTAGTATAATTCTTTGACTATGTTGCATTCAATGATTTTCTATGACATAGTACCTCTAAGAAGGAAATTATGTTAGTTCCCCATTAACTCTAATATATGCCAGTTCAGCCACATAGAATTCCAATGAAATCTTCAAAGAAAATTGGAGAAGGAAGGCTACATTCTTAGACACAGACACCATTTTGTAAATTTTTACATCAAGTGCAGTATATATAGTACTTATATATACTGGCTTTTAAAACCTAGTGCAGCCTTTCTTGATGTAATATTCCTAAAAATACCAAGAGATACTAGGAACTGTCATTTGACACCTCTAGAAGACATGGGCACTCACAAGAGGAGGCAATGACATCAGATGCATCATGATATCAGTGTGCAATTGATGCCAGCAATGTGATGCCAGCAATGTGATGCCAGCAATGTGATTTGTGTCTTTCATACAATGATGCATATGACATTCTTGCTTCTTGCGCAATACCTTTACCAGACAGCATTATTTTGGGATTAGCTGACTAGGCAATTTCCTCACTCATAATTTATAGTGCCATTGAAATACCTCTGTGCATACATATAAGTAGTAAACACAACACTAGCTGAGTGACGATGGCCAATGCTACAAAGTTTTAATAAAGAAGTGTCCCTAATCAAACACTTTACAAAAAAATTACATATATTAGCTTCACTCTCCAAGGCACATTATTAGCAACCATCATTGCATAGCTCTTTTGCATAGCTGTCCTCAAACAAACTCCAGATTAGGAGAATTTATAGATAAGTAACTACCCCCACCCCCAATACCAAAGAAACTCGCCTTTCCAATGCCACTCTTAGGTCTCTGGTTTCCATTATCGTCTCGGACCAATTTGAATCACTTTTAGAAAGGAGGAGAGTTTTAAGCTGCTTGTCTTTTATGCTTGGGCAAGAACTGAAGTTGCAACAGCAAGTAAGAAGATCAAGAGTATGTCTTGATTATGAGGTCTCTGTTGAAATGCTTGCCTTGGGAGTTGCCCGATAGTTCTGACTACAGCTTTATTTGCAGTCTATGTGAAACAGATATATATGTGTGATCCTGTCAATCAAGGTAACATGTATTGTAGACTAAAACCTGGCTGAGATCTCAAGAATGTGCAAATGGTTCTATGAATCAACAGATCTTTAAATATTAATTTGAGAAATACTGAGTTCTAGGCAGCCATCCTCTCTCCAGAAAATCCTACACAGGAAAATTATATGGGAATTCTAGAAAAAAATGATCTCCATATTGAGGAGCCGTGGTAGCACAATGCTTAGAATGCAGCATTCTAACGCTGCCCATAGCCAGGAGTTTGATCCTGGACAGCTCAGCCTTCCCTCCTTCCGAGGTCGGTTAAATGAGGATCAGATAGTTGGGGACAATGTACTTGTAAACCACTTAGAGAGTGCTGTAAAGCACTATAGAGCAGTATATAGGTCTAGGTGCTATGGCTAATATCAATAAAAGCTATCTCAATAAAAGCTTTGAAAACAGTTCTAACATTATGCAAAAAGGCAGGTGAAAACTGAAGGTATATAATTCAAATTCATGGTATTCATGAAAATACCAAAACAAATTTTCATTTGAATCATGTGTTTATGTTTAAATTAGGCAAATTAAGTAACTTTGCCCTGCTGAATATGTATCATGGATTCCAGTTGTGCAATTGTGTTAATCACACAACTGGAAAATACTTGCTTACCGGTAATTCTTTCCACATTTTATATTATTTATATCATGACGGTTGAAACCTCATTTTCTTTCCTATCATTAGTAGCAATATAAAAAACATAATGAGCTTTAAATCAGATATATATAATCAGAAAGCAGTAAGTACATAGGATCTGGATATGTGCAGTAAGTACATAGGATCTGGATATGTGCTTAACTCCACAAGAAGAAGATAAGGATGTAGCTTTCACCAGTTCCTTTTATTCCTTGCAATTCAAGGGACTACTAAAATACTGCTCTGGAGACTTTCTCACCCTCTCTAAAACACTATTGAAAGTACTTCTGGAACTAAACAGAGCTTTAGCAGATCCTGCACTAAGCAGGGGATTGGACTAGATGTCCTCTGATATACCGTTCCATTACGGTACATGATTCTGTTAAAAAAAAAAAATTAGCAAAACATGCTTCCCCACCATTTTCCTCAAATGGACAGCCTCCCTTGGATTCAATTGGTTCTTTAGGTGGAAGGAATAATTTCCATTGTCAAATTGGCATGTTTGGATCTAACCTCATGAAATAACTAATGATATTAAGAGAAAATCGCACTGAGTTCAGAGGGGTTTATTTCAGAAAAGAAATTATTGGATTGAAGTGTAATTTAGCACATTTGCAAATGTATGGTAATGCCTGTGACACTGATGGTATCTGAAAATCATGACTTAATAAAATCAGCTGCATTTCTAATCGAAAGTTAACATTTCATCTTTGCTAATTCCAAACAAATCTCCTTATGTAGTTCTCAGATAAGAGAGTTATGCTGAGACAAAATTCCAAACTCCATATGCAGTTTCTAAATTATCATAAACTCATTTTTGTATGGGTGAAGATCTTGAGACATATTACTTTAAATGATTCACTAACAGTTCATTTATGTAGTGCAGATAAAGATTAAGATAAAATATAATTCAGCAGCCACATCTTTAATCTTATCTGTTTGCATCATTATACTTCATGCCAGAGGATTTTTTTTAACAGATTAACAGAGTTGGAAGGGACCTTGCAGGTCATCTAGTCCAACCCCCTGCCCAAGCAGGAGACCCTACATCTGCCTCTACCTAGGATTGAACTCACAACCTCCTGATTGTGAGGCAAAAGCTCCACCTCTAGGATTTCAGAGCCAGGAATAGAGCAGGGTACCAAGGTCACCACTATGGATAGCCTCTGTTTTTAAAAAAAAACACCTGTTCAGCTATGTCTGCTACCATTGCTGAACAGGGTTCTCTTACCCAAAACAAAGGTGTTTTGTTCCTCCAGACCTACCCAAGAGTATTGAAAGCAGAGCCATTTACTTGCCTGGCCCTAAGACATGCTTGTGTCAGTACATTTTGGCAGATGAAGTGGCTAGCCACCATGCTGCTGCTGGACATCTGGTCTCCTCAGAGTGGGGCACTGACAGCAGCTTTTGCCCCAAATAGCCTGCTTTCAGGTACAGCCCCTTTATTTAATTTACTTTTATTTATTTATTAAATGTATATGGTGTCCATCTCACTATCCAAGTGAATCTGGGCAGCTTACAGTGTAGCATAGTATATCGTTATATAATTATACATCTTATTGGCGCTTACGAAATTGACATATAAATGTTTTTAGGATCTTGTCATTGCAAAGCTCTGAATCAAGATCCTACTGAGGTCAGAACTGGCATTCACACAGAGCTAGGAGGAACTTTTTGTGAGGGAGGAAGCCTTTTTTAGGAGTGCCCGTTCAGAAGGCCCACATTATCAGTTTGGGTGAGTGGATTCAGACTATAAACCAAAGCCAAACAAACCACAATAAGTGTCATTTCAGTTAACTTGGGGCTCTGTCAATGGCATGTCCCCTACTGAGTCAACTCACTCCTATTCAGAAAGCTCACCTTAATCACTGCTGGGTGCCACAGTCTGTGCCAGCATTTTAATTTCTTTAGCTTAAAATTGGGGCAAGCAAAGGCTGAATAAGATATTCTAAGTCGGGGGTCTTTATTGTTGCCTGACATTTTAGTTTGTACATGCTTCTTACAAGGACTAATCTGGCACAAAGTTTACTTGATATTGCTTGTATAACCACCTGGCATTTTAAAAACTGGGCTCAATGTATACTGAGAGTGGAATGTCTTCTTCACCTGGCTCAACAGTTATGAGCAGATTATTTTGGTGACATTGGTGAAATCATGTTTTATTATTTCCTCACAGGGGTTGACATTCTGCATATCAGTTTTGGCTTTTCTTATCTTACTGCACCATATCTGGAATCAGATTCAGTACATGGTTTTTACTTTGAGGGGTAGGAACTGTTTTGTTTTATCTCAACTAACAGCACCAGTCTTTTCTCTAGCAATGCCTGCAGGTAGTTTAAGAAACAAAGATCCCATTTTTTTCATCTAAAAGGACCATATCATGTCATTAATGCTATAAAGCTTTTCCTCCTCATCTTTCCCTCCTCTAAAATGTTATCCTGGATGTTACACCGCATGATTAAAAAATGAGAGCTTGTAGTGAAAGAAAGAAAAAAAGATCTTGGAGAGCCCATATTAATCCCACAGACATATATTTCAGCATTTCTGGAGATGTTTAAAATGGTGGATGTAACAAGGTGCAATTTCCACATAAATAAGCACCTTAATGATTGCCCATCCCAAATGTATGCAAATTATTCTCAGCAGAGACGGTCCAAGAAGCAACATTATTTATCCCTTATAACCAACTACTTCTGTATTTTTTCTCGTCATGAAAAAAATATATTTCAAAACAGAAAGAGGGGACCTTATGATTAAAATTATGACTGGGTTCACACATCACACTAACTACATTATGGCTTAGCATGCTAAGTGAACCCAACCAACATGTCCTTGCTCCCTGATTTTAAACTTAATCTTCTCCTTAGTACACATATTTACTATAAGTAGGAGGTTTCCTATCAAGGGGAAGTATTAAAACATGTTGTCCTTTGCATGCATTTCACATTCCCATATGTGTGCCACCTGATTTCCCTCCAAATTTTATAGTTCAGCTTTCTGTTATAGTAACCATGAAATCATATTGTCAATATACTTTACTGATTTTCTATTGGAAATTGGAGATCAGCTTATGTGGGATTTTCTGACAGTCTCCCATTCAAATGTTAACCAGCCTAGACATCTGTGCAACATCACAACACAGACAGAAAAGGGACAGAGCTTGCAACACAATGCTGAAACACTGTTTATGTGACTCGGACATCCCTTATTATTTATTCGAAGTTCTTGTTCTTCGAATAAATAATTTGCCAGTCAGATGTTGCTGATTGCCAGGACAGGTCCCTGGAGACACCAACATTCTGTTTTATGGCAAGAATTGAGTAGAATCAATTCCTTCGGATGCTCTTTGATGCTGACATTTGGTGGCTTGGTCCATTTTAAAAAAGATTAGGAAGTCTAGATGGAGGGGTTTTTTCTACCGTGCCCTTTATTTGTTTTTTTAAACCCTCATGCATTTAATTAACTAGTTTTGTCCCAAAGGTGTTTTTTCAAGAGGCAACTGGTCTTTCTGGTTTTTCTTTGAAGTCATTTCACTTCTCATCCAAGAAGATTCTTCAGCTCTGACTTCTTCAGTTGCCTCTTGAAAAAGCACCTTTGGGACAACCATGACCTGGATGACTGAGAATCTCCATAGACATTTAACTAGTTTTACTTAATAATCTTTGCAGGGTTGCTAAATATTTATCACTATTTGGTAGTCTTTTGGCTAGTCCCAACAATGGTATTATTTTATTATTACCAAATGATTTTCATGTACCTGAGCAACAAAATATTTTGAAATGTTTATAGCATTTTAGAATTTTATTGTGCTACGGTATTGCTATTGTGGACTCAGTTCAACTTACATTAATATTTTGTGCTCCTTTTCAGTTTTTGCAAATTTTGGACTTTCTAAAGATAGATGGAGAGTGGAGAAGGAGGGAGGGAGGGAGAGGGGGGAGAGAGAGATAAAGAGGGGGAGAGAGAGAGATCTTCCAAAATGCAACTTTTGTGATTCTGATATCTTGAAAATCGATGAAGCTTAATAGCTGATGATTCCACAGTTCAACCCTGAGAGAGTGAATATATATATATATATATATATATATATATATATATATATATATATATATATATATATATATATATATATATATATATATATATATATATATATATATATATATATATATATATATATATATATATATATATATATATATATTCTCTTCTATTGGAGCTATGTTTTTTCTGGGTTTATTTCAAGCATGAGATGGCTATTCACAAAGCTACATGTCTAGGAATTTATTATTCCATGTCTCAGGGTGATATAGTCAAGTCTAATTGATCGTTTGACTTGTTAAGAGCAATGGAAGTGCTAGTTGTAAAACTCATAGATGCAGGTTTTTGTAACTGTCTGCATAGTTAACAATATTAGATGCATTTAATGGCATGTTTGTTAAGCTCTTATGTCAACTGTTGGAAGAGGTCAAATTTATGATATAGAGGTTTTAAACATGTCTTTTGCAAAGTCCAAACCTCTATATAAGCATTTTCAAACCTACTAAAATTATAAAGCAAATTATACATTCATTAAAAAATCAATATGAAACAGTTAATTCTATCAGAGCTGTGGTTCTATTTATGGTTCACATCACTTTTGTCTTCTTAACAACCACTTTTTTGTTACAATTAACTGTCCAACAAGGAAACTAATTTGTTTTGTTAGTGTTGTTTTCCATTTTACTGTAAGTATTCTTCATTCTAATCCAATCTTCCCATCATCAGTTTTCCCTTGGTCATATAGCATAGTAGATATTTACCACAGTTGCAAAATGGATATTTTATTTGGAATTAACATTTTTAAAATGTGTAACTAAGAGATGGAGCATGCCAAATGTCAAAGGAATCAACTTTATGCTAAATCTCAGACAACTGCTAACCGTGGGGTTGTACTTCAAGTGCATGCTGGCTAATAAGATCATTAAAAGAAAGGACTGAAAGATCAGACAGTGAATTAATACCATGCTACATTTGAGTTTCAAGAGATAAATTGTGATTATATTTTTTAAATTTTTCTAAATTGCAGGCTCTCGATTCCAAAGTCAGTTCAAATAAGTTCACTGTTTTAATGAACATTTTAGGGTTCAATTTTAAAAGAAGCTTTTAGTACTTCAACCTTTCCAGATTTAATCCATCAAAAGTGTTTTATGAACGCTTTAATCTTTTTTGCATATAAAAAAAAATAAAGAACCCTTTTAAAACCCTGGTTGCTTTTAAGAGTCTCAGTAGGAGTAAAACTTCTGTTTTAAAATAAATAACACAGTAACACCATGCTGCATGGTTTTGAAGTTAAGCCATAAATTTTGTGGCAATTAAGTATAGCAGGATCCCTACCAGTACTTTATAGCTTGTTCAGTATCACTGAACCATCAGTGTGCTGATCTAACAATGACAAGCTTTATATTCCCTCAGCAATATTTTGGTGATGCAAGGAAACACTCTAAATCGTTAGTAGTGAAACAATCTAAAGTAACATTGTGTTTCTTCTTCAGTAGATACTTAAATCAAAAATCTGGCTCCCTCTTTAAAATGGAGCTGCCCTTTCATTTTCAATTTTCTTCTTATCTCCAGAGGCAGAGATGGTCATTCCGTGATGGAATGGAATACCTTATTCAAGCTGTAAGGCAGGGGTGAAATTCAAATTTTTTCCCTACCGGTTCTGTGGGCGTGGCTTGGTGGGCGTGGCAGGGGAAGGATACTGCAAAATCTCCATTCCCACCCCACTCTGGGGCCAGCCAGAAGTGGTATTTGCCGGTTCTCCGAACCACTCAAAATTTCAGCTCCCGTTTCTCCAGAACCTGTCAGAACCTGCTGAATTTCACCCCTGCTTTAAGGTGCACACTACATTTTACGTAAAATCTATTTAACTATAATAATCTTTACTCAATCTTTAAAAGAACAACATAAAGAGGTATGGCCTATTCCCCACAACAAGCAGAGGAGGGATAATGTGTAGAGTTCACTTATCATTTGCTTGCTTTAATGACATCCTAAGCTTTTTTTTCATTTCCACGTGGAGTTTGAAAGTTTTGGCTTGTTCTGGCTATAGATGGTAAGGGACGTAATGGGAAAGAAGATACTTTCAGAGAATAACTTTTCTTTCCTATTTCTCTAATCCAATTGCCCCTCTGAAGGTTTTCGATTTTTGAAAAAATAGTCACACGTTGGTGTTTAAGATATACAGTACTTTTCAACATAATGTAGCATGTCTTTTAAATCTGGAAGTGTATTCCTGAGTTTTTCTTCTTTTTTTTAATTTAGTCTTCTGATTTCTGGAAATTGCTCATATGATTCAATAACACCAGTGAAAAGCTGTTGCAAAGACAAAGCATTTTGTAACATTTCAAGGCAATGGTGTTGTTGTAATTAATTTTGTCAGTGATTCCTTCCTTTAGCATTTAATAGTTACCTCCACAGACTATGAGTCACAGCATACCTTCCGGCATCTGAGTTTAGAACTGTTTTAGTAATTTTACCCAGAATAATGGAAGAAAGGGATTTCCTCCTAAAATGAAATTGCAGCTGGGCTGACCTTGCCTTGTTATTTTATTTCATTGAAATCTGAAAAATGTTGAATTCTGGTCTCTGTTAAATTGCTTCCTTAAAATAGCCTGTCTTCTCCTAAATTGCTTGTAAAAATAATATAATGTAACAATGACAAATCTCCTTTTTTAAGTCTCTTTCCCTCAGAAATGTTGACGTCTACATTTTGCCTTAAAATCAGTTGTATGTGGCTACAAGGAATGCACATTGTCCCCCTTTGGCCTACTCTCCACTTTTTATGTGGCAGCTGTTTTATTGTGGTACACTTATATTTTCAAGTATTCCAGGCTTATTTATTCATTTGTCATTTCCTTTGGAATGTTCCTGCTCCGGTTTCATCCACATCTGCTGGATATTGTCTGTGACATTTCCTTCCTTCCTTCCTTCCTTCCTTCCTTCCTTCCTTCCTTCCTTCCTTCCTTCCTTCCTTCCTTCCTTCTCTTCCTTCCTTCCTTCCCTTCCTGCCCCCTCTAGGTTATACATGTAATACAACTTGGTGTAGAAAACAAAAGTCAATTAGACCAGCTTGTTTTTGAGGAAGACATTAACAATAAGTACTTATAATTAACCTATTGGCACATTTTTTTACTTCACTATTTTTATATTTGAATGCAAGTCTATTGTCTCTGGATATTCACTCAAATGGTTATAAAGACTTAGGGCATCCTTTGTTCTGATCACAAAGAGCTTTCATATATTAAAGCTATTCCTTTCTATAGGACAAATTTTGTCACTTTTAGACTATTTCACATTGTTTGCACACTGATTGGTGACTGTACCTCTAAGATCCCGCTTATTCCTCCTGTTCACAATAGATGACAATAAGACATTTTGGTTTGTTTGTTTATTTCATTTGTATGTCTACCTACATCAACATGTGATTCAGGATGGCTAACAATCCAAAGCATCAAGAATAACCAAAATAAATAAATAAATAAATATAACAACCATCATCACAGTGCAAAGCATTAATGATTTGAAATGCTCACTTGAAAACCTCTGAACGTAGACATCATAAAAAAAACAAGCTTTTAGCAAATGGAGGGAAATGTACAGGAGGCATGAGAAGGGATCCGTTATGCTTAATTTTGCTCTTCAATCATCAGTGGTACTGAAAAGGGAAAATCAGTTCATCTTGAGCATGCTCCCCAATTCCTTTATTATATAGCCATCCACAATTATCCAAGTATAGCTATTAAGTACAACTAGTCCTCAACTTACAACAGTTTGTTTAGTGACCGTTGAAAGTTACAATAGCACTGAAAAAAGTGACTTATGACCATTTTTTACACTTACAACCATTGGCAGCATCCTCGTGATCACTAAATTGAAACCCTTGGCAACTGATTAATATTTAGGACAGTTGCAGTGTCTGGAGTCATGTCATCACCTTTTGCAAGCAAAGTCAATGGGGAAGCCAGATTCACTTAACAACCGTGTTATTAACTTAACAACTGCAGCGATTCACTTAAGAACTGTGGTAAGAGAGGTTTTTAAATGGGGCAAAACTCACGTTACAAATGTCTCACTTAGGAACAAACGTTTTGGGCTCAATTGTGGTCATAAGTCGAGAGTACCTGTATGTTATTGTGTTTCCTGCAAGGAGAGTGGAAGAGAGGAGTCCAAAGTTAGAGGAAACTCCCGTTCCAAAGCTTTGCTACCTTTGTAGCATGGGAACAGGGGAAGGAATAGTTTACTTTGTCTCCCTTTTAACTGTTTGTCTCTCCTTGGTTGTGGTGCATATTTCAGGAGTGTGTGACAGAGTCGTAGAAAGTCATAGATTCTGTAGAAAACCCAAGACGTTCTTAACTCCTCCTGTAACTTAGAATAGAATAGAATAACAGTTGGAAGGGACCTTGGAGGTCTTCTAGTCCAACCCCCTGCTTAGGCAGGAAACCCTACACCACTTCAGACAAATGGTTATCCAACATCTTCTTAAAAACTTCCAGTGTCGAAGCATTCACAGCTTCTGGAGGCAAGCTGTTACACGGATTAATTGTTCTAACTGTCAGGAAATTTCTCCTTAGTTCTAGGTTGCTTCTCTCCTTGATTAGTTTCCACCCATTGCTTCTTGTCCTACCCTCAGGTGCTTTGGAGAATAGCTTGACTCCCTCTTCTTTGTGGCAACCCCTGAGATATTGGAACACTGCTATCATGTCTCCCTAGTCCTTCTTTTCTCTAGACTAGCCAAACCCAAATCCTGCAACCGTTCTTCATATGTTTTAGCCTCCAGTGCCCTAATCATCTTTGTTGCTCTTCTCTGCACTCTTTCTAGAGTTTCAACATCCTTTTTACATCGTGGCGACCAAAACTGAATGCAGTATTCCAAGTGTGGCCTTACCAAGGCATTATAAAGTGGTATTAACACTTCGCGTGATCTTGATTCTATCCCTCTGTTAATGCAGCCTAGAACTATGTTGGCTTTTTTGGCAGCTGCTGCACTTGAATCACTTCTCCTTATCTCTTTTGGCAAGAACCTGAGAGCAAAAGAAACTTCTCAGGCATTTGGAAGGAAGTTTTTCTTTAAGATAGGAATTATCCCCCCCCCCCCATTCTTTAATAGGGAATTTGGACATTTCAAAAAGTTCATGGAACATCTCCCAGGGGCCTTTAGACCACAAGACTGCAGCCTTAATCAACAATCTTATGTTATTATCCATTCTGAACATAACTGATGAGCAAGGATACAGTTCTTATCTAGCAATACTCCTATCAGAATAAGAGAGGGCAGAGAGCACATCTCAAGCAAATGAGATCAAAAGTTGCAAATAACTGGAAATTAGAGAATAGAGAAATTAATGTACTGTGTACGGTGAACTCTTTCCAACTATTATGTGACTTCAAGAAATAAGAATTTGATTGTAGCACTGAAGTCTCAACAAGATGCTCTATTTACAGAGCTCTTACAAAATTGGGCTGATTTCCACGGCATATACAGTGTCTCTGTGGTTGTTATGTGTCCCTCCTAGAATATTTTAAACATCTCAACTCATTCATTCATTCATTCACGATCAAATGATCCCTGCATCCAAACGCAACAAATTATTCAGTCTTTGTTATTTGATCCAATGAATCCATGGTGCAAACTCTGCTATGAGTCATAATCTGAAATGGTAATGGGTCTCATTCATCAGGCCCTTTCAGAGAGCAATCTATATTTTAAAGTGCTGTCTGCTTCCTAAGTGGCAGACTTAGACTTTGTTCTGCGTCACTGCAGGAATATCTGCCCTTCTTTTCTTCAATGAGAGAAAAGTTTCTTCTTGCAGCTCTTTGCAGTTTACTTCATACAACACAAAACCCTCTTAATGTACATTACACAACCAGCCAGTAATCCACCAATTAGTTCACATTATTTTTTATGGCAATTGATTTTCCAATAGTGTCTAGGGCAGTGTTTCCCAACCTTGGCAACTTGAAGGTGTCTGGAGTTCAACTTTGCTGGCTGGGGAATTCTGGGAGTTGAAGTCCAGACATCTTCAAGTTGCCAAGGTTGGGAAACACTGGTCTAGGGCCTAGACATATTCTGTAAAATAGTTAATCAGCATAGTCTACAACAGGAAGAATAATTCAGTTCTAATTTGTCAAAAATCAACAGTAAAGACCTGTTTGAAAATAACTGGATATAGTTAATTGATATGTTTAAACTATTGCAGTGCTAAAGAATTAACTTTTATCAGTGTAGATTTATCAGTAGATAATTAAATATACACAACTGAGTTTATTTCTAGACATTTGGTTGGACTAAAAATATGAATAAGTGCAGGTAGTCCTTGACTTACAACCATAATTAAGCTGAAAATTTCTGTTGCTTCACAAGATAGTTGCTAAGTGAGTTTTGCCCCATTTCACAACCTTTCCTGCTACAGTTATTAAGTGAATCAGTACTTTTGTTAAGTTAGTAACATGATTGTTAAATGTATCTGGCTTCCCCATTGACTTTGCTTGTCAGAAGGTTTCAAAGGTGATCACATGCAATGTTCCCTGTAACATCAGAAAACGGCGCGCGGCAGTTAGAAACTGCTGCACGGCGTTCTTTTTTTATGTGCGCGGCCGCGCAGGCGCGCAGCCTCTGCCATTAGAAAATTTAGCGCAGAAGTTAGAAACTTCCACGTGGCGTTCTCTCATTATGTGCGCGGCCACGCGGCCGCGCAGCTTATAGGGAACAGTGATCACATGACCCTGGGACACTGCAACAAACGTGCCAGTTGCCAAGCATCTGAATTTTGATCATGTGACCATGGGGCTGCTGCAATAATTATAAGTGTGAAAAATGGTCATAAGTCACTTTTTTTTATACCGTTGTAACTTCAAATGGTCACTAAAGTAATGGTTGTAAGTCGAGGACTACCTAATATAAAATCATACTCTCTGTCTATCTAAAATGAAATTCAATGGTGAAAAAAGTAAGGTTCTACATTTAGGCAAGAAAAACAAAATGAACAGGTACAGCATATGTGGTACCTTGCTCAACAGTAGTAACTGTGAGAGGGATCTTGGAGTCCTAGTGGACAACCATTTAAATATAAGCCAACAGTGTGGAGCAGCTGCCAAAAAAGCCAACACAGTTCTAGGCTGCATTAACAGAGGGATAGAATCAAGATCACGTGAAGTGTTAATACCACTTTATAATGCCTTGGTAAGGCCACACTTGGAATACTGCATTCAGTTTTGGTCGCCACAATGTAAAAAGGATGTTGAGACTCTAGAAAGAGTGCAGAGAAGAGCAACAAAGATTATTAGGGGACTGGAGGCTGAAACATATGAAGAACGGTTGCTGGAACTGTGTATGTCTAGTTTAATGAAAAGAAGGATCAGGGGAGACATGATAGCAGTGTTCCAATATCTCAGGGGCTGCCACAAAGAAGAGGGAGTCAGACTGTTCTCCAAAGCACCTGAGGGTAGGAAAAGAAGCAATGGGTGGAAACTAATCAAGGAGAGAAGCAACCTAGAACAAAGGAAAAATTTCCTGACAGTTAGAACAATTAATCAGTGGAACAGCTTGCCTCCAGAAGTTGTGAATGCTCCAACACTGGAAGTTTTTAAGAAGATGTTGGATAACCATTTGTCTGAAGTGGTGTAGGGTTTCCTGCCTAAGCAGGGGGTTGGACTAGAAGACCTCCAAGGTCCCTTCCAACTCTGTTATTCTATTCTATTCTATCTTTCCACAATATATCAAAAGCATATGATTTAGTCTTTTACTTAATTCTGGATGGGAACAAAATGCTTAATAATTATCTAGCAATTGAGGGATTTATTTGTTTCATCTGAAATTGCTTAGAGAGCAAACCAACCAACTAGAGATGGATCTTCTCCTGTCTGGTTCCCTTTGGATGCAGTGTGCAAACCGTAAGGCAGTGGATGGAAGCAGTGCATAATAGGAAAACTACAACATGGTCATGGGAACAATTCAACTGCTTTCCCAAAGGGAAGTCATCCCTGTGTGGCAAGATGTCCCTGGGGCATCAGTGTATTATACTTTCATAGATATAATACAGGATACAATATGATTATTAGCAGAAATATTCAACATTTCACTTTTAATGACTGTATAGTACGTTGAGCTGGATTAGGGATGCAATAAATTGTACCATTTTCAGGTGACCTCCCAGGGATTTTTCACATTATGCAGTCTTTCTTAAGAATTCTCTTCCAAGAAAAGAAAAGAAAAAGATTTCTCCCTTAGTTTAAGTTTCCTAAAGAATGCTTGACATTATATCCTTCAGGGAACTTACCCAGCCTACACACAAAGAGGAACACTGAATTCATTTGCTCTGAACTATTTTTGGAATTGTTAAGGTTGTGTGAAATAAACAGCATTACATTATCTTTTGCCACATGGCTCTAATTGTAATAGAATGAAAATCTATTTTGGTGAAACAGTCAGTCCCCATGGGTGCGAGAAGTTCACGACCAACCACCTTGCTGAGAATTGAACAGCTAATCTCATGATGGATGGAGTTTGCTGGTGCATATTTTACCTGCCTACAGTTATGTAGTTGAACAATTTATTTCATAAGAAAAGAATTTCAGTTGGCTTCTAGAGAATTAAAAATAGGCATAAGGAAAGAAATCTTTGAGCCTCTAACTATGTTGTTTCGATAAAAGTTGAAGCTATAGAAAGTTCTGCTGAAGCAAGGATAGTTCATTGCAATATAAACAGAAACTATATAAAACTTTGAAACTATTTCAAAATAACTTCTACAAGTACTCCTTGTGAAAAGTCCGCTTGCACAGCCATTGTTTGAACTTACAATAGCACTGGACAAGGATAGTTACAACAACAGGTCCTCGTATTGTAGTTGTGACTGGCACAGTATCCCTGTGGTCATATGATCATGGTTTAGGTGCTCAGCAACCTGCTCATAATTACAACATTGCAGAGTCCCACAGTCATACGATTTCTATTTTGCAACCTTCACTGCTGGCTTCTGATAAGCAAAGTCAATGGAGAAGATAGCAGGGGGTCGCAAATGGTAATCATGTGATCACAACTAGTACTGGCTATAATACTATAACTGCCGAAACTGGTTTCATAAGTTGGCATGGTTATGTGGCAATGCATCTTATGACTGCATCACTTAGAAATAGAGTTCTCAATCCCAATTACTGTCAGTAAGTGAGGACTGCCTATAGCTCAGATTTTCACATCATTCCATTCCCTGCAAAATGTTCAGTAGCCAGAAAGCAGTCCCTTGCTATTAAGAATAAGCTGTTATTTGCACAATAAATCATTAGTAGATAATTTATGTTATAATGCTGAGATATACATATAGAATATAATATAACAGAACAGAACAGAACAGAACAGAACAGAACAGAACAGAACAGAATAGAATAGAATAGAATAGAATAGAATAGAATAGAATAGAATAGAATAGAATAGAATAACAGAGTTGGAAGGGACCTTGGAGGTCTTCAAGTCCAACCCTGCGTAGGCAGGAGACCCTATACCATTTCAGATAAATGGTTGTCCAATTTCTTCTTATTTCCAGTGTTGGAGCATTCACAAATTTGACAGATAAGATTTAATTTCATAGCTAGGTCTTCACATAATGTGCCTGAAGTAAATTAATTTGAGCCTTAAGAACTTAAAATCAAGAACTCTGGGTTGATTTGTTTGATGATGATAAATTAGTTTGTTTCTTTGGCTGTCCATTGTATCTTCAGGATTCTTCTCCAACATCAAAGTTCAAAGGCGTCAATATTCAGGAAGAGTCTTGCTTCTTCAAAGTCCAACTTTTGCTTCCATAATGTCACAGGGAGGGAATACTACAATTTGTGTGATTCTGATCTTTGTAGGTATGGGCACGTCATAGCTTTTCCCAAGACTTTTCCAAGGCTGCTCTATCAAGCCTTAGCCTGCAGCATATTCCCATGACTGCTTATTTCTTTACTATTGAGGGTTGATTCTAAAAGGCATGAGCTACCTTCCACTTCAATATTTTCATTGCCAATTCTGGTTATTCTATTTGTTCCTATTAGTATGGTCTTCTTTATATTTAATTTTACTCCATTGTTTTGCACTTTGCTCCTTGATGTATATTACTAGAGCTTGTAGATCGCTTGTATTTTCAATTATCAGCGTATATTATCAGCCTAGCAAAGGTTACTGATATTTCTTCCTTCGGTTTTAAAACTATACTCATATTCCAATCCAGCTGCCTTTAATTTATATTCAGCATATAAATTTACAGACGTCACACTTCTTGCCAACCTGGAGCCAGTCTGTTTTGCCATGTTCTGTCTATGCTGTGCCTTCCTAACCAGCATTTAAGTTTCTCATGAGGATGGTGAGATCTTCTGTGATTCCCATTTTTCTGAACATTCCCCACAACTTAACCCAATTGACATAACCAAAGGCCTTTCTCCAGTTGATAAAGTCCATAATCACTTCTCTTTGGCATTTTTTGACTTTCTCGATTATCCAGGGGGTATCAGCAGTAATGTCCCGTGTTCCTCAGACTTTTCTGAAGCCAGCTTGAACACCTGGCATTTCCTTTTCCATGTAGGGCTCTAATAAGCATTATTTTGTTATAATTTGTTATAATTAAGTCTCCACTTTCATTCTCCACATACTTGATTGTCACACAGTGATTTGTTGCCTGTTACATGTATATGCATGTATATGCAGGGAGCTGCATCCCTATTCATTATAATGGTTTATTCCTGAGCACATGATTAATATGTTCTTGTATGCATGTGTGCATTCCTTTCTTTCCTTCTGTTCCTGGCTTCCATTGAAGGAAGACCTACTTCTATATCAGGCATGTAGTTAATGAGGATTTATTGTTTTTATACCGAAATAAATGTTTTTACTTAGACCTTTAAACTGCGGTTTCTTTTCTAATGTCTGATGTCCGGGAAAAGATCAAACTTCTCCTTTGTGAGATTAATTATCACCTCTGTCATTGATAGATGAAATTCAAATCAAAGTGGCAAAATTTACTATTTTTTTCATCTCTGAACTGAGTTTGAAACCAATATTTTTGTAATATTTGAATTCTTTAATTCGTTTGTAACATTTTTAATGTAGTAAAATAGTCCCTGGACACACATTCAAGATTTGGCATTCTTTTTTTCCTTGTTAATACAAAACATTAATAAAAAATACTGATCTATGTGGCTCATCAGCATGTACAGTTTACATTCTTAATTAAGAATGAATTATGGGTGATTTTCTAAAATAATGTTGTAGTGCACTTACCAACTTAGTATGCTTCATATGAAGTGTGGCTACAGCTCCCAGATTTCCCAATCATTGGCTGTGGCAGTGAAAATTCTAGACGTCTAATTCTTAATACAATTTAGAAGACAACAGATCAGGGAAGACTCTTAGTATAATCCAAGTGACAGTTCTGTATAGACTTGAATATATGCTTATTATGCTGATATCTCCCTTCTGCCAGACACACAGAGTTTGCTTTACATCAGAGTCAAAATGCACATTCATCCAAAGTGATGTGGTAACGCTTTTGATGGTCTGATAAAAGATTATGTGTTGCATATTACTTATATCAAAACATTATGTGAAAATAAGCCCATTGAAATAAAAAAAATCCTGAAACTCTTCAAACTAATGCATAGTGCAAATATATGTGATATGTGGTATCTGTATGTTTCTGCTTTATTGATTATTGAAACAATTGCCAAATAACCTAACTTTAAGCACTAATTCTGACTTCTAAAAAGCTTGGTTTTGTTATGCGCGAATAAGATTGAAGAAGTAAAAGAATGGAGGATTGGTGGGGAATGAATTGTTAGGTTTTTTCCTGGCACTGAGATGAACAGAACTTAAGTTAGCCACAAATAACTTATGCCATTTCATTTAAAATATGGTCTCCTTCTGGATCAAACCTAACATTTTCATGGCAATTGTCTGAGGACAGAGTGCCTTCTGCTTTTATTCTTAAAAATAAATAATGTAATAAATCATCCCAGAATATCCCTTCGGTCATTTGATTATTATCAATCTCAACTAAACTGCAGGTAAATCTCTTGCACATAATGTGAGCTGAATTAAGTATGAAACTAGCTATACAATTGTTCAGCTTTACATTCTTGGCACCTGTATGTTTTTTAAGTAAAATTTACCATTCATTAAAAGTACGTTTTGCTGAACAGTCCAAAAATAGTTCTGATTTTTAGCTCTTTGTGGCTGGCAAGATCATCTCTCCCAACCAGAGTCTGCTTATTCTGTGCATTCAACTGCAAATGGGCTCTTCCAGAACTCCATCCCACATGAGCTCAAAGAGATGGGAACCTGGAGTTGCATCTTCCATACTAAGGAATATTCTGCCCCTTGAGCTAAGAGACACCTGACCTCACATGTTGAAAAGCAGTGATTTTGTTCAACTGGACATTTGATGTAGACAATGGACCTGGGATGCATCTGTAATTTTTTCGGTATTGTGTTATATTGTTATGAGTTATGATGGCTTTAATTTTTCTATGATTTAAATCACCTTGACTTTGTAGAAATAGAAGGATAAAAGTTTGTTGTTAATCAACATACTGCAACTAATAACTGGCCAGCAGGAATCAACATATTCCTGGGCCGTCATCTAATGAAATTACCATTGAACCTCCCAGTGGCATGACATGGAAGTAAGAGGATATACTGTATATATGGTGAGTTTACAAGGGTACCATAGGAATCTGAAAGTACATGATGGGCTTATTGGGGTGGAGTGGGGGAGAAGCCTGTCAAATCAAGATAGAGACCATAGTCATGCAATTTAAAAAAAACCTTTTATATATATTTATATCATGCACGTAACACATGTTAAAAATGATTGCACAGTAGTGGCTATGGTCTTGATTTTTTTTTAATCCTCTTCTCTTCTTGCAGACACTCCTTTATAGCATTCTTATCAAAATGAAATAAATAAATCTGGGTTGGTCAGTGCCTGGATGGGAGACTGCCTGTTAACTTATGTACTTTACTTTGGTTTCAAATCAGTGCTATAATAATAAATGTAATTAATAAATAAAATAGCAAATATAATCACAAAGGGGAGTGTAATGTTCAGTAGGCCTGAACAGAACCCAAATTCCAGAGCTAGTGACTAACTAACATTAGGGCACCAAAATGCAATGTTTAGGGCAAGTGAGCTGGTATGAATATGGGAACGTTATAAATGCTCCAGTTCCAAATTTTTCCATGTAAAAATTACTTCCCTTTGTAAGAATCCTATGCTTGCTACGTGTTATTAAGAGAACATCGGAAAGAAACTCACATATTGAGCTTCGCTGGTTTCTGTTACAGCCTTTTCACTATCAAATTGAGTTAGTTATATTATAAGGCTGAGTTAAAAACAAACACATACAGTAGAAAGTTATAGGAAATTTCGGGTTCAGAAATAATGGATATGGGTCAGGAGATAAAAAAGATGCACTCAAAATTCCCAGTTTGTCTTTTCTTTTTACTGCTGATCGTTTCTACTGAGATTCATCCAAGTACCTGAAATTTCCACCTGTACAATCACCCTACTGCAAGACGTTAGATCAGAAGAACAAAAAATAACATTATCAAAGGGCTTCTAAAGAAAACAATGTTGACTGCCTAGTGAAGGCAGAAGCCTGGTATTACCATTAAATTCAGCTACATTTCATTTCCTAATCTTGACCCCTTGGTAATAGGACAATCATTTTTTCCCCTCTGCCTCATCCTCTTCAATAAAAATGGCATCTTTCAAAGATGAAGAACATATCTATTATTTTAATAACTCTCTGATGGTCCCTTATTTTCTTGATCAGTTTGAATGAATAAAAACTGTCTTGTCCATGAATGTGGATTCCAAGACTCAGCCTTGGTGCAGAAAAAGAGTGTATAGGATTCAGTAGTAATAAGAGTATAATTCTAAAAATCTTGTCTGTAAGTGTATACAAAATATGTACACCAACTCTTTTATTACCAATAATTTCACCACCGCAAAAGAATAATCCACATTAGGATATATTTGTATTTTAGAGGATAGCCCCAGATAACAAAGCTGCATAATGCAGCAACTCAATTAGAAAAGCTCAGATTAGACAGAAACATTTCTATTTTTTTACAACCATTAGACAACAGGACATGTCATACAGTAATATGGCTTTGTCCATTCAGCATGTAAATTAATTAATACCTAACATATCATCATTCCTCACTAATTCAGCTTTGAATTTTAACATCATGCATTTACAAAAGATGCTTGGTATATGCCAGATCATCTTCTATTTCATGTAGCAGTTCTTTGCAAGCATCTGTGACAGTTCATAGCTGTATATTTTTATGATTTGTGGTTATGGATGCTTTTGGTAAATATGCATTTCTTCATAAAACAAGCATGTAATCTCACTTCATGGGGAAATTAAAGAGATATTTCCTTTGACTTTATATTGCTTAAGAAAAAAAATTGTATCATAGTTAGCCGTTTTATTACAATCTGCCAAAGCAAAGTAAAAGTCACATTTATTTATTTTATTTTATTTTAACTTATTTATTTTTATCTTGCTTTTATTATTTTCATAAATAACTCAAGGTGATGAACATACTTAATATTTCTTTCTCCTTCTATTTCCCCCATAACCACAACCTTATTAGAGGAATTGGTCTGAGAGAGAATGACTTGCTCAAAGTCACCTACCCGGCTTTCGTGCCTAAGGTGGGACTAGAACTCACAGACTCCTAGTTTCTAGCTTGATGTCCTAACCACTACACCAAACTTGCTGTCATTCGACTATATTTTCTTTGATACGTTTAAGAGGAAGCAATATATAATATTTGTTTCCTTTCTGGGATTCAGACGTAATTCCAAAATCTCAAGAATGTTCAATAAAAGTAATAGCCTATTGGCTTTCTGAGTGCACAAACACAAGCACAAGCACAAACGTGACTAATATCATTTTTCTGCCATGTTTCCATGATTCATAATCTATGAATCAAACAAGTTTAAGGGGTCCAGGGCTGTCCTTGTGTCCTAGAAGTTTCCACCTTATTTTGACACCCTCCAAAGAAAATGGGAGTTTTTGTCACCTTAGAGCAGTGTTTCTCAACCTTGGCAGTTTGAAGATGTATGGACTTCAACTCCCAGAATTCCCCAGCCAGCGTTGCTGGCTGGGGAATTCTGGGAGTTGAAGTCCACACATCTTCAAACTGCCGAGGTTGAGAAACACTGCCTTAGAGAGAAGTAAGATGATAGGCACAGGATGGAAACAGAGGCAACAGGAGGATAGGGATCAACAATGGGCACATGAATTCCATACTTATATATAGTGTCTTCTATCTCAAGAATAAGCAGCTTAAGCCAGTATGGAGGAAAGGCCTATAACAGTACTCAAAAGTTTAAATTAGCTGGCAATATCCCATACTAGATGTATTTATGAATGTGTACGTTTTGTCCCTAAAATATATAATTTAGGACAGCCCTTTTGAAATGAATCAAGTAGTATGTAAGATCAGGTAGTCTAATGTACTGCTTCATCTCAGCAGTCTTGTAGACAGATACTTTCTACTGTTTTCTAAATATTTTATGTTCTCACCCATGAAATACTTTAAATGATCAAACTACGTAGGTATAAAATATTTCAATTTACTTTTTTTTCCTCAGACTGGGTCTGAGACCTTACAAGGACATGTGGAAGGACAGCCTGGGAGCAATGAAAGAGTTGATGAGCCAGCTCGTCATGTTTTCTCTTTCTCCTGGTTGAACTCATTGAATGAATGATGACTCCTAGTCCAGGTGGCATCTGGTGAACTCAATAGCAGGAAATAACAACAAAGAACACATTGAAAATAATAACGGATCAGATTTGATTTAAGGACTTTATTTTGAAAATCATCACATTGGATCTGACTTTTGTACAATTTGAGCAGGGTGGTGCTGGGGAAGAAAGAGTAGGAGTTAATACCTTGTCACGAACCATTTGAATGTCAAAATTCATGCACATTTTTTAACTCATGGCAAATATCAAATGATAACATTACTTGTCCAGTTTGCTTCTAGGCACTGGGATTTGGACACAAGGCTCTACAGTATTTCTAATAGCTGGTCTGGGTTATGCCCAAATTATTATATGAATGTGGTAAATGCCCCAACTTAAGTTCAAATAAAATTAAAATCAGAAGGAAGGAAGGAATTGAAAAGAATAATATATTTACAAGTAAACTAAAAACTAAACTAAACTAAAAGTTAAAATTCATTATGCATATTTGTAAATGCCTTAGGCATACTCTTAATTTTATGTTTGTACTTTATCATTTCTTCACTAAAGACGTTGTTAATAAATTTCTCATTATTTGGAAGTTTCTTCACTTGCCTGTTTTTGTAATTGAATTCGGTAAGCCTGAAATTCAAATATTGATCAAAATATTCATAGATTGTTTAGCTCATAGAATATGACTACATAGATATAAAATTAAGAAACCTTACAATAGTTTTAATAGGATCTAAAAAGGCAACTATTGGAAGCAATAACAAAAGAAAAAGATAATTAAAATTGATGAAAAGCATAATGGAACAGAAATATTTTTATCTGTTACTTCAAAATGAGCTTTGACACAGCTAGTGCAATGTTCTTCAGCAGAGAATTCAAAAATGCTACCACAAACCCTATTGCACAAAAAGGTGGGATGATATATAACTGGCCATTTACAGAACATTAAAGAATTGACATTTATAAGCAAAATCACCAAAATTAATGAGGCACTAATTTTCCTGATGACATTTGGATTCCAGTTGGGGTTTTTTTTAAATCAGAATTGTCCTATATACTGTTAGAAAGCTGGTTTTGAATTTTTGGAGTTTTCAAAGTAATTTTTTTCATATAGTATAAAGAATAACAATTCAAATCAATGTTCAAAATCTTTGCAAACAATGATGATGTATAATGGAGTATCCTAAATTGTGACCTAATTGCTGGGATTCTGTTTTTTAAATTCATAGGCTTTATGTTACAACTAAGTTGAATTCTCATTTTCTACATTAACAATGAATTAAAATGTCCTACACTGAGAATCTATGACCCTCTAAATATTGGGCGTCAACTCCCATCCTCTCTAGCTTGATTAAACAATGATGATGGATTATGTGAACTGTGTTTAAAATCAGCTACAGTGCAACAAGTGCCTATATGTATGCCACACCAATGATTCCTTAGAATTTTAAAAATGTATCTCTTTCAAAGCTTCCATGACTTTTAGTGCAACACCATGGAACCTCTTTAGTGATTAGTAGCCCAAATATTTTTCATGTCTGTGTGCAACCTATTCGTCCATCAAGAAAAAAAAGAATAAATATTTGATTTGAATTTTCCTTTCCCTTTTGATAAAAATAATGACTTCCTGCTGACAATTGCCTAGAACTTATCTCATACATTTATTCATTCATGCCACCTGTCAATCTAAATGTTGAATTTCATTTTAACAGTCACGGTGATGCTAAAAATCAAAAAGACTCACATTTCTTTTTGAGAACATCCAAATATATGGGGGAGGGGAGTGAGTTCGATGACGTACAAAGAAAAGAACATGTTGGCTCTTCCTGTGTCTTCTGCCAAATATTAGTGTATCTGTTTTACAGCATTCAGACTAACTTAGAGTTAGATATATTGAGAAAAAACAGAAGCAGGTGCTGGTATCAGGAAGAACTGTTACTTAGTGAAACATATTTCGTATGCATGGAAAAGTTCTCAGGTTCAACTCATAGCCTCCTTACATAGAACTGGGGTAAATTCCCATTGAAACTTTGCACAGTCACTGTCACATAATGTAGAGTGGGTAATATGTACATCTTGCAGGACACCAAGGCAAACTTGTTAAAAGCCTCCTCTGTTGTGCAAGGCATGCCCCATCCATAACAGCCATTTACGTAGAATGGACTGGAGAAGAGAAGAGGAAGGTCACACATCTGCTTCTTCATTGCCACTATGTAATGATATGTGGGAATGACTTTAGGAGACAGGAGGAAGACCCACAGTCTAGTCAACAGAATGATAAAAGGAATCTGAGTCTAAATGTACACTCTTCAAAATTAGGAAGGGCCCCTTCTCAGACATTTTCTTCACCCCATATCCATCCTTTGGATTCAGATTTTGTTCATCAGAGAGTTGTTGAGGCTGCATCTCTTCCTCTTGTTTCCCACGGTCATTCCACATACCATTACACTCTGCTACAGTAGACTTCAGGCCTAAAATGATCTCTCCTCCTCTTCTCAACCACCCAAATGTCCTTCCTCATCCTACTTGGCCTTCTGCAATCATGCCCCTCTTACCACAAGTCCCCCCATGGACATACTAAGCCAGCAGAAATACATTCTTTCAAGCATACAATATCTACAAAAATCTAAAAGATTACTACCGGTATGTGCTTTTGTTGGGGTCATGAGGGTGAGCTGCTTCTTTCTGGGCTATAAAATATTAGTTATGTCAGCAAAGTGAATCAGAAAATTGACATTGCTGCTATCTAGTGATTATCTAGATTTTTGTAGCCCACATATAGTGATTGTTAATTGCATAAAGTATGCTTGCATATCCATTGGTGACAAGAAGAACCTGAGTAGACCTCTTGTGCCTGCAGATCCCAAGGAATATGCTTCCTGCATTTTCATTATATTTGCACCACTGAGTGTTGACTGTCATTCCAAAGGCATTGCTGGTTGGAAATATCCCTATGGAAGGGCACCAGGTTGACAGTTTATTTTTACTTTTTTATTTTAATTGATTTGACTCCAAGCAACTTTGGTTGGCTCACAATATACCAGAGAATGTAAAAACAATATAATAAGAAACAACAAGCACAAAACCATTGAAGTTCTAGTTGTTCTCCAGTCCTTGAGTTAGGGTAGTTGGAACCCTTTGTGAGTGTTGTTTTTGGCCAATTAACCATCTTGGTTTTTTTACCTGCTTTCTTCTTTATTTTCTGGTAACTTGCTTTTGGATTATAATCCATTTTACTCTTTTGGTTATACTGTGAACTGCCCAGAGGATTTTGGAATTAAGTGGGGAAAAATTAAACTGAATAAATTAAACTGACAGAGCTTTTGTTTTATATTTTTCTTGGTCTGCTGATCCACACATATACAGAAATTATAACGCATAGAAATTCGAGACAAAATTCTGAGAGTTGCAGTTCCAGTCTTCTTAACATCATTGATCCAGAGAGTACCTGGCAGGGGTGGGTTCCACTTATCTTGCCACCGGTTCTCATTGTGATGTTTCGCGCTCACGCGCTCGCTCCGCTCATGCACACGCACACATCCCCTCGCACGATTTGGGTTGCACGCATGCTCAGAAGCAGGAAAGAGCCTGAAACACAGCTGAGGAGCTCATCAGCTGTACTTTGGTAGAAGAAATAAAGGTCAGAATTCACCCGTGGGTGGGCAGGAGGGCTTTTTTTCAAGCCACGGAAGGGGAAAAATCCCAAAAAAGATGATGGTGCACATGTAACAGCACCGACAGTGACATCACCAGCGGGTCGCTACCAGTTCGGGCGATCTGGTACCTGGGTGTTACTAGGCTGGAAGAGCTCTCTATCCCATTCAGGTTTGCTTGAGTTGCTATATATATTGGCTAGATCTTCTATTGAAAAACATATTTAAGGCACACCAAGAAGCTTATTATTCAACAAGAGCACATGCAGACATCCAGAATCATCTGCTTAACTTTTTTTTAATCACTGACAATTTCTCCCAAAACTCACAATTTTGTCCCCCATCTTCACTACCACCACCATTTAATCTTCATCACAAATTGGTGATGTAAATTAAACTGATAAACAGTAGACCAGTTGATACCCACTTTCTCCTGGTCCCCACTCTACCTTTTTAAATGATTATATCTCACTGGCTTAAATGTTGGGGTGGAAGAAAACATTCTCCATAATGGATGGATGTCTTTAAAAGATGACAGTCGTTCATTTGGGCTGATTTTGAATTAGCCACCATCTTGGCCACCACTATGGTTTCCGAAGAATTATTTCACTTTCAAAAATGTCTGAGAATTGTGGAAGGAGTTCTGTTCCATTATCTTGGTTTTCTCTTCTAAAGATTCTTGAGAGGCCTGTCCCCTTGTCTAAATATGGACACAGAATAAGACACTTTGCAAAGTCTTTGATGTGAGAAATAACCCAGCAGTTCATGCAAACACCTATATTTTAGCCACCAGTCTAAATCTGGGGAGGATTTCTAATGAAAAAGCTTACTCTCATCCCACTCTAGCCAAAAAATATGCCACATTTCTTTCATAGTTTGCTCTCACTCTATCCTAAAAAACCTGTAAGCAAAACTCTGATGAAGAAAGATGGGAAAAGTTTGGAGGATGTTTGCCGTGTTATTAACAAGAATGGAGTTTTACTTGGTTTTTTTTTTTTTTACATGGTTTGAAAGGTAGATCTAAGAATATACGGCATCTTTTTTTAATTATCTGAGGTGACAACAAACACTGCTTGTATTCCTGCAATGCCAAAATATACTGAAAGGAAGGAGGGGAGCACTGCAACTTGAATAATATATTTCACCTGGAAATCCACCTTTTGGTTGGATTGCAGTTAACTGGGTTAAGTGGGACAGAGCACCAAAACAGTTACTGCCTGGGGAAAGAATAGGCAGGTGGATACACCAAATGGGAACTTTGCACATGCTTTTACTCTGTAGCAAATGTAAGCTGCAAAGAATTCCTTGAAACGTAAGGCAGGATGAACAAACAGAAATTCTCTCTTATCGATTCCAAGATGACAAGCAAAGCAAAAGTGGCAGTTTTCTCTTGGGAATCATTTTGTTGAACCTGGAACCTTTATCCTTCTACCCAAAATCTATAGAGCTCATTGCACCTGTCCAATGCAGCACCCCATTTTTAATTACTTGTATCTGAGCTAATCTGGAGTTGATATCCTAACAGATGTCAGGCAGATTAAAAATTGAGATCATCCTCTATTCAGTTGAGATTGTCCTCAACTACCTATGGTCAATGGGAGTTGTAGTATTTCGTTCCCTGTTGGGCACACTTATCTTCCAAAGCACCTGAAGGCCAGACAAGGAATAATAGATGAAAACTGATCAAGGAGAGATTCAACCTAGAAATAAGGAGGAACTTTCTGACAGTGAGAACAATCAACCAATGGAACAGCTTGCCTTCGGAAGTTGTGGGAGCTTCATCACTTAAGACTTTCAAGAAGAGATTGGACTGCCATTTGTCAGAAGTGGTGTAGGGTCTCCTGCTTGAGTGGGGGGGTTGGACTAGATGACCTATAAGGTCCCTTCCAACTCTGTTAATCTGTTAATCTGTTAAAACCAGTTTGGAGAGTTATATTCCCCTTCCTCATGCCCTTCCCCATTTCAACATCATTTCTTCCCTAAGGCAAATTGAACCTTGGCTGGATGGGTGCACAGCCATTGTGTGTGTCAATGTGCGTGTCAATGTGTTTTTCTACCCCATCTTCCACCGTTGATCCATTTAACAGCCCCACCCCAACCCTCTCCAACCCTCCATTTTCCTGAGATTTGACGTGCCGGCAGGCAAGGAAGTGTATGCAAACCAACGTTCCTTTGCAGCTTTTATTAAAAATATAGAGAGATATTATATAGATATAGATATTAAACGTTCTCTTACACAACCAAGTTGACCGAGCGCTGAAAATGTGTTTTATTTGTGGAAAGAAATGTTTACAAAGAAAAGACAAAGAGGAGTGAAATCGAAATAGCTGAGTACAGAGAGGCTCCGGCCCGCTTCCCCGCCCACCAACCCCAGAAGACGCTTCACCTGCTTCCGATGGCCAGATCAACGGACCCCCACCCTGGAACGCCTAAACCTGACTCTTGCCTGGGACAGGACGGGTGGGAAAAGAAAAGAAAAAGAAGTTACAAACGACGACACTTGGGTACGACGCCGGACATGCTATTCAAGGCTACTTCGATAAAGCTTTCGAATAAAAGAACGAGGAGGGAACGGGAAGGGCGCGAGGAAGCGGTGTAAGTAGACCTAGGAATCAGAGCTCTTCAAACTTGGCAACTTTAAGACTTGTGGACTTCAACTCCCACAACTGGCTGAAGAATTCTGGGAGTTGAAGTCCACAAGTCTTAAAGTTGCCAAGTTTGAGGACTCCTGGGAAGGGCTGTGCTAACTGGAGGAGCTCTTTGGTCGGGGCCAGGCAAGCAAAGGAGAGCGCTTCATTTCCCGATGATTTCCATCAGTTTCCTGTTGCTATGAGCCTGCTGCGCCAACTGCTCCGCTCGGGCCATCTCCAAGACTTCCCGGAGGAGATGGAAAGTCAGATCCAAGGAGATCGGCGGCTCCTCGGATCGTTTCTCCTTCTCCGTGGCCTGTAGATGGGCGCCGTCGTCTTCGCCGTCCCAGGAGTCGGGGGCGCCCTCTAACGAGCGTTCTCGGAAGTGCTGCAGCTGCTGCAGCTGTTGGACGACGGCTCGGAAAAAGTTGCCCGCGGACGCGGACGTAGCTAGGTGGCTGCTGGTGGTGCTCGTGCTGGTCGTGGAGGAGAAGGATCCGGCGGCGGCGGCGGGAGCAGCGGGGTTCTTACGAAGGCTGCCCAAGCGCAGGAAATATTCTTCTCCCATGCGGAGCAATATGGGGAGCGACTGGGGTTGTTCTTGGAAATCTAGCTGCTGCAGAGCGCTACTGGCGGCGGGAGCGGCCGGGGCTCCCTTGCTGAGGGTTCTGCACTCATGGCAGGGCTGGAGAGCAAGCAATAAGATCCCGGTAGAGACAAGCAGCTGGATCTTCATGATTCAGGACGGCCGGATCTGCAAATGTTAACAGGAGGGATGGTGGGAAAAGGCACAACTGTCTATCAAAGAACGGGGGATTATTTATTTATTTATTTTGCTGTCCGTGCAATTTACTGTCCGAGGTGCTGAAATCTTTCAAAGCAACCCTCGCGAAGACTCTTAACGAACCGAGAACACAATCAGACTCCCCCCCCCCCCCCGGCACGATCAACCCAACCCGAATCAATTTTGTTTCCCTCGAACTTAAGCGCGAGACGGATTGCCATTCTTTCTCTGGGTGAAGAGCTGCCTGAAACCCACCCACTCTTCCTTATTAAAAGGTCAGAAGAGAGACGGAGTAGTACTTGATTTATACAGCTAAATCGCTACATTGGGGGCTTCCTATAAATCAACACATTTAATCTTTTAAAATAGTGAACCTTGCCGTACCAAACAATGTCTTCTCCCTCCTCCTCCTCCTCCTCCTCTTCCTCATCACAGTTATGACATGATCTCAGGATACCGATGTTTCTTAGACCATACTACATACTTCCACCACAATCCACAAACATGCACACACATGCACACGCTTCCTGAGAAAAGTTTGCAACCTGTGCTTGCCATCTGTCTCTTCCCTACCTTGAGATACCGACGCAGCAGTCTGGGAGAAGTAGAGTCAATCAGTGGTCGGTGCCCACTTTTTCTCTCTCTTTCCTTCTTGGGATGTGTACCTAACGTCTCCTGCCTGTCCTGGTGATCCGTTGGTGTCCTAATCAGAGTCTGGCTGTGTGATTTTTATAGGTTAGACCCTGTTCTGGAATCACGCAGTCCTCGCCTAATAAGCTGACGCTTCCTTGACAGCTCGCTTGCGTGCCCCGATCCACTGCTGAATCAATCATGGGGGCCGCTCCATAGCAGCAGTGGGCAACGTCCTGCAATCACAACCCCAAGTCTCACATCCAATTATAACAAGAGATATTTATTGCTTCGTTAGTGACGTCAGCAAAGCCTGTGGTGGGGAATTATCAGCGGGACACTCTTTCCCATTGACAAAAACCCTTGAATGAAGAGTTCCCAAACTGGAGGGGGGGGAGGACAGGACAGAACATCAGCAAGCACCACCTCCTACTATCCCCAGTCAAAGATGGTCAAAACTTTCCACTTTGTTTGTTCTAAGGAAACGGTAACTCAAGGAAATCAAAGCACTGGAATCACACTTCTTTAAGGGTAACAAGTCGTTTCTAGGAGAACTTCTGAAAGTAAGTCTGGTTTATTGCCAACAAAGCCATTCTTTCTACTTTCCTCATTTGCAGGGTAGAGTGTATCCACAGAATTTCTAATATTCAAGGGCATAAGCAACGTCTTAAAAATAGCCTTTCCGCTGGGTTTTGCTATTAATATAGGAGAAGAATTCAAATGGAAAAACTGAAATCAGGAGAAAGAATCAGGTAAACCAAACATATACAACACACCTTTCTCTCCTGCTTTGTTTCTAATAGTGGGGGGAGGAGGGAGGGCTGATATGGTAAAGAGTGATAAAGTATTCTCTTAAAATAGATGGTGAAATTGACAAGTTTGCTAATCCTAACCTTCTTTTGGAGCATAAAATCCCATGAATTGCAATTGAACTTTCTCTGCTGAATAACTGTGGAGTGTGGCATGAAAGAGTTCCAAAGACATTATAGAGGGGTTAAAGTCCAGCCCATACACAGCCCATCTGGCTAGCTAAAACACACATATAGGGGAAGAAGGGAGAAATCGGATTGTTGTTGGGGTTTTTTGCCATTGCTACTGTGCTATACTTCCATACACAGAGGATCCAATTTAAAATGTGCTGTTGGACTTTTTTGGAGCTAGACCTGATGGCCTTTTCCTCCTTTTCAGCAGCTGAGAGTCTGATATACAGTATACAACTGAATCTACATAGGGCTATCCAAGCTGTTCTTTCTACACCTCTGATAGCCTTTGAAATGATCACAGGCTTTTATCTCCTGCATGCAGGAAAACAGTAATGCTGGGGGTAATCCTACCTCTAATTTCCTTTGATCTGGATAACTTGGTGTAGCTGAATGGCCCTTTTAATTTTACTGGCCCCTCCCTTTGCCTGCTTGTGTCTGTAAAGTTAAGTCTTCCTCAAGGACACTTGAACTCCTATTGACTTCATAGGGACAACCAAGTAATTTTCTTGTTACCAATAAAGGAGAATATTTGTAGCTCAGGGTTGAAATGAATGGGTAATGAAATGTCTGCAAGAAAACAAGCAAGCTCGGAGAGCAAAAGGAACCCTTCAGTTTTCTTGTTAGGAATATAGAAATGGTTTGCTATTAATTTCTGAGGTTTTTGTTTGTGTGTTAGATTTATTTGCTACCCATCTCACCTCAAGGCTTTTTCACCTTCCCAGTCTAATTGTTACCGATAGAATTCCTTGGTCTCCCACCAAGTACTAGCCAGGCATTATTTTGTATATCCTCTGTATGTGGAGTTAGGAAGCGAGTTGACCTGAATTAGTGCTTTAATTTTAAATTTTTATTTACACTTGATTCTACTGTATGTCACCCTTGCCATTTCTGTCCTTAGTCTTATAGGCATAGAATAGTTTGAACACATCCTATGACCAATTAGCATTGTTTTCCTCAGTCCAACCCAAGAGCTTCAATATCAGAGATGAAATACACACAAACTTACATACTATACTGGTTTTTTTTTCTTTTCTCACCCCCAGTCGGTGACAGTTGAACCTGGACCCCAGAACAGTTGTTGTTGCGAATGCCATCATCGATCCAGCTTGTTTACTCTTATAGGAAAGAGGTCCCACAGTCAAAAGGACTCTTTAATTCTCTGTTCTCCAGGTGCTCTCAGCCCAAGTTAAGAAGTTGGGTTGTGGATGTATTTACCTCTCTATGGCTGATATTATGGGAGGGGGCAGGAAAGAAGAAGGGAGGACAGGGTAAGATAGGGGAGGGGAGAGGAGGGGTGGAGAAAGGAGAGGGAGAATCGAGAGGAGAGGAAGGGGAGAGAAGGAAAGGGGAGGGGAGGAAAGAGGAGAGGGGGATAAGGGGGAGGGGCAGGTAAAGAAGAGAAGGGGGTGGAAGAGAGGAAGTAAAAGGAGAGGAGAGGAAGAGAGGAGGGGATAGTATAGTAGAGGAAAGGGGAAAGAAAGGAGGGGGAGGGGAGGGGAGAGACTGGATCATCACAAACCAAGTGGACCGACATTTTGGATACAGCACAGGAGTTGGAATTAATACTAAGGGGTGGGTGTGGAGAGTTTGATCATGGGATAATTGTTTGATATGTTCAGATTAGTATCATAAGAAACTATTCTGATGAAACATTCAGAATTACATACTGTAGTTCTCCAATTTAAAGGGGAACATCGTTCATCTTGTTGAATGACAGGAAAGAGCAATTGGGGTTTTTTTTCCCCCCTGGGAATAATTTGACCTGTTCTTCTTGTTTCTAGTCTACTCTTCCAACCAGATGCAAGCTAGTGCTATAGCATGTTAGTGCTATAATATATCTGGTGGGAGTCATATTAGGAAAACACGTTCCTTGGTTAATGTTAAAGCAACAAAACTATGGGACGTGTGTTATGTGTGACAGTATTCTGGTTTAAAAATTTGGCAACCTTACATAATTCCATGCAGATATCCAGTTTCTAGCTATGAATACTGTTGTATTTTTACTGGCATAGAGTGCACTTCTGGGATTTTCTACTTCAGAGGTAAAATGTCTACATACAGCTAGTCCTCAGTTAATGCCACAGTTTGGACTGGCAACTCCATTGAGAAGTAACGTGGTCATTAAGTGAAACTTCAAATGATCACGATGTATTTATCATGATGTATCCGTTCCCCTGCAGTCGTAAAGCAAATCATTTGTAGTCATTAAGTGAGACATCACAGTCACGTGATTTACTGCTAGAGATTGGATTTGTCTGAAATGGTATAGGGCAGTGATGGCGAACCTTTTTAGGTTCGCGTGCCAAAAAGGGGGGGGGCGCGCGCTAGCACGCGCTCACATGCCCACACCCATTCCCTCCCCCCCACGCATGTGCACAACACCCCCCATGCTGCCCCCTGCGCATGCGCACACACCCACACCCCCACGCAAAGGCCTTACCGGAGCCTGGGATGGTAAAAAACGGCGAAACGGGCAAACTGGAAGTTCGGAAAAATGCACTTCCGGTTTGTCCGTTTCGTCATTTTTTGCATTCCGGGGCTTCAGGGAGCTTCCCTGAACCCTCCGGAGTGCAAAAAACAACTCACTGGCAAACCGGAAGTGCGTTTTTTCCGCACTTCCGGTTTGTCCGTTTTGTAGTTTTTTGCATTCCGGGGCTTCAGGAAGCTTCCCTGAACCCTCTGGAGTGCAAAAAACAGCTCACCGGCAAACCGGAAGTGCATTTTTCCGCACTTCCGGTTTGCCGGTGGGCAACGCTCGCGTGCCCTCAACTATGGCTCCGCGTGCCACCTGTGGCACGCGTGCCATAGGTTCGCCACCACGGGTATAGGGTTTCCTGCCTAAGGAGGGGGTTGGACTAGAACACTTCCAAAGTCCCTTCCAACTCTGTTATTATATTCTGCTGACTTTTACATTGACTCTGCTTGTCAGAAACTGGCTGTGAAACTTGCACATGCAATCACATGAGCATAGGAAGCTGCAATGGTCATAAAATCATCCCAGTTGCAAAACCTCCTAATTGTGAGGACGTGACTGTAAGTACACTGCACTTGTCTAATGTCCAAACACTGGTCATAAAGTTAGTATTTTACCACTATTGCAATTTCAAACTGTCTCTAAACAGGGCAGCTGTTAACCAAGGATTACATATACCTTGATTTTGGGGTGTCATTATTTCAGCTAGCAAATGTGTTGAGCCAACAGTGTTACTGAAGTCCTCCATATGGTTCTCCTTTCTGAGGTGTAGTTGACATCATTAAGGAGAACATTTTGGTTATATTCCAAATGTCCCCAAGAATTGACAACTCTTCTCAAAGTGGTATGTTAATATTTTTAAAGAAACAAATGAAAATCTGGACACTTGGTTATTGGGCTATTTTGCTCTTTTATTAGTTTATTTATTTATTTGTGAGATTTATATACTGCCTCACAGTGCAAGCACTCTCTAAGCAGTTTACACCAGTAAGCAATGTATATTTACATTGCCCCAAACAATCTGGGTCCTCATTTTACCTACCTCGGAAGGATGGAAGGCTGAGTCAACCTTGAGCCGGTGAGATTTGAACCGCTGACCTGTGGATCAGTGTCAGCTAAAGTGGCCTGCAGTACTGCCTCTAACTGCTGCGCCACCTCAGCTCTTTTCTCTCTTTGGTATATGTTTTATTGATTTATACTTAGGTTTTGTAACCTCACAATAAGGGTAGCACTTACTGTAAGATTACATAAAACACAATCTTGAAAGACTAAAAGTATTTCCCCCTCCTTTTTTAGTCTCCAGAGAACTAGGGGGAATACTTTCCATGATTTCCCACCATCTGCAGACTGAGATATCTCTTATCAGATTGTTGCCAAGGTTACAGCTCTTGCTCCTATCTCCCAGGACATTCCCACATATCATCAAAGTTTCAGAGGACCTTGGATGATGTGGATTATTTGGACCTTTTCAGTTGAATTTTAAGCTGGGTTATAATACTGATTGGTTGCACTTCTAGATGTTATATACAGGGCTTGGGATGGGGATAGTGTGCCCATCCTGACCCTCCTGGATCTTTCAGTGGCTTTCAATACCATTAACCATAATATCCTTCTAGAGTGGTTCAGGGTTGGGAGTGGGGGAATGTTGTTTTCATGGTGAGACTAATAAGTCCTTCCCTAGGGCCATCTTTTATGAGGTGCATCAAGACTCAGGTCTCTCACCTCACAAATTTAACATCTACAGGAGGCTTCTGGGGAGGTCCCTCAACACCATGGCATGTGATAACATCCATATGAGAATGATGTTCAGCTATACCTCTCCATCCCAGGTGGGGAAGATGATGCCATACAAGTGATTACCTAGTGCAGGGGTCCTCAAACTTTTTTAACAGGGGGCCAATTCATGGTCCCTCAGACTGTTGGGAGGCCGGGCCAGCTGGGTGGGTGTGGCTAGGTCATGTGACTAGGTGGGCATAGACAATTTAACAGACCATTAAACAATGCACACAAATTAAACTTTAATTTGTTTTGCTCCTGGGGGTGTTTTATTTGCTTTTGTTTGCATGTTGCTTTTTTGGTTGACTTTTCTTTTTACTAGATCATTTTTCAGTTTTTTAGGAGTCTAGTGGTCTACCTCAGTAAACTCAGTTTTGCAGCGATTATTCTCAGCCCCGAGGAGCTTGAGAAATCTCTCTCTGTCTCTCTTTTCTCTCTCTCTTTCTGTCTCCCTCTCTTTCTATTTCTCTTTTTCTCTCTCTCTTTCTCTTTGTCTCTCTCTATTTCTGTCTCTCCCTCTCTCTCTCTGTTTGTTTGTCTCTCTCTCTCTTTCTCTCTCTCCCTTTCTCTTTCTTTCTCTCTCTCTCTCTCTCTCTCTCTCTCTCTCTCTCTCTCTCTCTCTCTCTCTCTCTCTCTCTTTTTTTTTTCTCTATCTATCTTCTGGAGGTGGGGGAGGTGAAAAACAGGCCATTTTGCCCGTTTTTTGCCTCCTGGGGCATCTGTGCACCCCATTTTTCACCTCCATCGCCTCCAGCAGCATTCTGCAAGCCAAAATTGTTGGCCTTACCTTTCAGTTCCAGCCTGCGGGGCTCACAAAGGTAAGTCCTGCACTTGGTCGAAGGGTGGGCAGGGCGATGTGGGCGGGGCAGCTTCGTGGTCCTGCACGGGCCAGATTAATGACTTCAGTGGGCCGCATGTGGCCCACAGGCCATAGTTTGAGGATCCATTACCTAGTGTCTGGTGGCTGTGAAGGCCTGCATGTGGAGAAACCAACTATGACTCAACTCTGGAAAGACAGAGTGGCTTTGAGTTAAAAATAAGAATGATAAATATTTGGAAACTTTCAAAGTCATTAGAAATTCCAGTTGGACCAGTAATCTTACTTTTATTGGATTATCAAGAGATCCACATTGCATTGGAGTGATGTGCATTTATTTGTGTTTTACTTTTGGTTATATTTTATAATAAGAAATTACCAGCCATATACTTACAAACTGGTTAAGTCACAAAGCAATTAGCCTTCCCCAATCCAATGTACCCAAGTGAATTAGCCCTTTGTCTTTTTTAAACATTATATAAATGTTGCTTACTTGGATCAATGCTCAAACATTAAAAAAGCAGTTAGGGAAAGCAACATTTATTCAGAGCATGTTTGGAGTCTGAGAAAGAAGACAGGTGAAATAATTGGGAAAATCTAGACCGGAAATAAACAGCTGGTTAAATCAAAAGAAGTGTCCTGTTGATGAATGATTACCATACTAAATATAACCAAGAAAGAACTGGTCTTAATTAGAAATATATTGAAGTATTATAATAAGAATACCTACACTTAACCAAGATAATTCCATAACCATTATATACAATTTAATTTAAAGTTTGTCAGTTCTATAGGAATCAATTGTCTTAGGTGTGCTGCCTTTACCAATAATGTTGATCTTTTCTTTAAAGAATTTACACTATATAACACAGTAATTGCAAGCTGTTGTTTAGGTTTCATGCACACGAATGCCATTGGGATAAACATGTTGCCTCCAAATGTTGTTGGATTGCAACTCCCATTATCACATCCCATGGCCTATGCTGGACAGCAATATCTGGAAAGTTACATATTACTTACAGTAAGTAAGACACACAAAGACTTGATAAAGTAGCTCATGAATTGAAACCATTCAAATGAATTCATGTAGACAAATTAAACACTCTTATAACTTAATTTGGATTAATATTTTCTGTTCTGAAAATGTAACTGGCCCTAATTATCTTTTAATGTGGGCCTTGTTCACTTAAGTGTGTTAATTAGGTCATCGGGAGAGGGTTAAGAATGTCATACAAACAAGAAAACCCAATTAAAGTTACCCAGCCATAGGTTTGACAGCCAGATTAAAAAAATACTTTCTATTTCTTTCTGTCTGGAAAACAGAATATATACTGTATATATGTGGAAATGAATTCTACAGGTCCTCCCTGTCAAATCATTTTTTCATCTTTGCCAGTCCCAAAGGAGGTAAAAAGGAGACCAAATTAGTAGGATAAGAAAGTTTTTTCCCTGCTTTAGAGGGAAGAAACATTGTGTACTGTACAATGTTTGAGATTTTAGCAGATTTCCCCATCAGAATTGCCCAAGTGTGTTGGAACCCCACAATGATCTCTGGGAATTCTGGAATTATAATTCCACCCCTAGAGCATTGTTTCTCAATCCCAGCAACTTTAGGATGTGTGGGCTTCGGTTCTCAGAATTCCTCAGCCAGCATGTCGATAGGAAATTCTGAGAGTTGAAATTCACACTTGTTGAAGTTGGTAAAAGTTGAGAACCACTGCCCAGGACATTGAACTATGGAAGTCTTATCAAATTAAATACCTCAAAAAAGGAATGTTGACACATTTGTATCTAAAGTATCTAATATGGTTAAAATCTTATTGTAAGAGAGGATTCTAAAATGATTTCTAAGTTCCGGATCTGCTTGTAAGACCTAGCAAATGAAAGCAGTTCGCATTCACTGTGGACCAGTGGTTCCCAAAGTGGGTGGTACCGCCCCCTGGGGGCAGTGGGATGACTTAGGGAGGCGCTAAGAGGCAAGGGGGGCAGCAGGGGAGTGCTAAGAGGCAAGGGGGCGGCAGAGGGGCGCTAAGATGCCGCGTGGAAGGCAGGAAAGCATGTCGGGATGGCGGGGAAGGGAAGTAGCAGCCTGCTCCCTTCTCTGCAGCCCTGCCATTCTTGGCGGCCTTCCATGCAGCCTTCCCAATGGTCCTCCACGCCCACTTGTCTTCCAAGGTCGGCGTCCAGCCCAGCCCGGCCAGTGGGTGGGCGGGCAGCTCTTGGTGGAAATGCAGACACTGAGAGGGGTGGCGGAAGGACAAGCAGATGTCCCGGGGCTGCTGCACATGTGCCTGCCCCATTTCTGCAAAGGCAGAGTCCCCCCCTTGCAGGACGATCCAAAGAGAGGAGGGGGATGCTGCAGAAAAGGCCGACTTCCAACCGTGCCAGTTCTGCAGTGCTTTGGGGCTCCGAACTCAGCCCACTGGCTTCTCACCCGGCCACCTGCCTGCTCTCTTTGTGGATCGGCCCGGCTGACTGCCGGGCGCCATTCTGGGAACTTGGCCTGCAGCGCCAGGTTGGAAGCCAGTGGGCTGCTTCGGAGCCCAAAGTCCCGCGGAGCCAGCATGGGAGGCACGGGTGAGAGGTGGCCTTTTCTACAGCATCCCCCTCCTCTCTTTAGATCGCCTTGCAGGGCTCTGCCTTTTCAGAAACAGGGCGGGCGGTTTGTGTGGAGGATTGGTGGGGGAATGTGCGGCCCTCCGGGATGGAGAACGGGGCAAGAGAAGGCACAATAGGCAGTCACCCCTCTCACCTTCCCGGCTTCGGCTCCGGGACCTCTGCAGGCCGGGAAGCATCGGCGCATCTACGGAGCTCCACTGGCTGGCGGGGGCCTTGGCGCAGGGAGAAAGTGGCGCTGCCTGGAGAGCCGGCAGATGGGCATGCCAGGTGGTCTCTGAGCCTCGCCAGGAAAGTAAGCCGAGCGCCGGCCAGAGCACCTTCTTCCTTCTCCCGCCGCTCCCGAAGATTGGAAAAGGCATGGATGTTTCTCATGTGCATTCACACATTCAGGGACGCCCTCACTTTCTCTTATCTTATAGGAGCTGAAGTGGTGCAGTGGTTAAATGCAGCCATTGCAGGCTGACTGCTAGTTCAACAGTTCAGCTGTTCAAATCTCACTAGGCTCAAGGTTGACTCAGCCTTCCATCCTTCCGAGGTCGGTAAAATGAGGACCCAGATTGTTGGGGGCAATATGCTGAACTCTGTAAACCGCTTAGAGAGGGCTGTAAAGCACTATGAAGCGGTATATAAGAAAAGTGCTATTGCTATTGCTATCCAGATATACCTGCACACATGGAACCGTTTTACAAGCCATAAACTCTATGTCAGGAATCCCCTGTCTTGGGAGTTGGTGAGTAATTTGGAATTTTAGGAGTATCTCATAGCTGCTGTCACAAGATATTTGCCTTGAGGGAAGTTGATTTCTACTGCAGAAGAAAGAGAGAGACACAAGAAAGAAAGAAAGGAAGGAAGGAAGGAAGGAAGGAAGGAAGGAAGGAAGGAAGGAAGGAAGGAAGAAAGAAAGAAAGAAAGAAAGAAAGAAAGAAAGAAAGAAAGAAAGAAAGAAAGAAAGAAAGAAAGAAAGAAAGAAAGAAAGAAAGAAAGAAAGAAAGAAAGAAAGAAAGAAAGAAAGAAAGAAAGAAAGACTTATGACCACAATTGAGCCCAAAATTTTGGTTACTAAGCAAGAGCATTAAGTGAGTTTCACCACATTTTACAAGTTGGCCATGCCCACCCAGTCACCTGACCACCAAGCCACGCCTACCTGAAGGGGTTGGGGATCACTGAGGATGAGTTTGTAGCACCAAGGGGACGGTGGACTGAAAAAGTTTGGGAACCACTGCTGTGGACTGTCAAATGCCTGAATGTTCCAAAACCAGAATCACAATTTTTATCAACTCTCAGCCAGGCCACAATACCCATGACTCCATTTGTCTTTTCTAAGCATTAATTTCTTTAATAATATCCTTATTTATCAGTTTGTCATACAAGAAACCCAGTTTGCTAATTGTAAATGTATAGAATCAGGCTGTGGTTATTCAGAACTTGGCTTTAGTTGCTTAATATTAAATTTCCTTAGCATTATGATTGCAGTCACCATTAAGTGATCTTAGCAAAGAACTAGGGACAGTATTAATGGCACTTTTGTATTTCATATCCATAATACTGTTAAAAACAAAAAGCAAACAAATGAGATAGCAACAGCCAATAAAAAAGCACATTCAATTATATCCGTCACAGCAGTATTTATCCCAGGCCTGAATAAAACTTTTCTCAGAAGTTTTGGAGTGTGTGTGTGTGTGTGTGTGTGTGTGTGTGTGTGTAGGGGATAGCATGGAAAGAGAATTTCTGTCTGGTGAAGTAATAAGGGATTTCTCACACACACAGTCCGAGGGTCACATCACAGAAGGAAAGGATTAAATTCCTCTGCACAACTAATGAAACCTCAAGCTTGTAATTAATACTGTTGGCATTTTAAAAATATTGCAGTTAAATGCATTTTATGTCAAGTGTTCCTTAATTTTTCTAAAGTTGTCAGCCTTGGATTTCCAACAAGCTCTATGGCAACAGGAGAAAAAATGACTTTCTCCCACTACTTTGGGTTCTCCCAAGTTACCTTCTGTTGCTGTTGTTCAGTTGCTAAGTCATGTCCAACTCTTCACGACCCCATGGACCACAGCACGCCAGGTCACCCTTTCCTCCACTTTCTTCCCAAAGTTGTGTTCACTGAGTCAATGACACTATCATCTCGTCCTCTGCTGTCCCCTTTTCCTTTTGCCTTCAATGTTTCCAACATCAGGGTCTTTTCCAATTAGTCCTCTCTTCCCATTTGGTAGTCAAAGTATTTGAGCTTCGGCTTCAGCATCTGTCCTTCCAAAGAACAGTTAGGGGTTTTTTTCCTTTAGGATTGACTGATCTTCTAGTTGGTAGCTATTCCTGATACCAGATAAGAGTGGGAACTTTAAAAAATATAGATGGCTCTCCCCATAGGAAAAAGTTATCCTATTCTTCCACTTCCATTCTATTTTCACGACGGAGTTAATTGTTCTTACAGAATATTTCTCTCCAACTGTTCATATCCTTATATTTGATGTTTGTTATCATGATCTCATTTACTGTGAATTGGAACACCACTGAGATTTCAGGTACAGTATACACTGCCATCCAATTTGCTATTAAATAACTTGATTGCCATAAATTAATACTAACACTGTCAGTGATGAAGTGTTCATGTGCTTTCTTGACTTGTACTAATTCAGCCTTACTGTGATTAAGGCAGAGGTTGGCTCCAGATCCATCTCTGCCCATTAGCGGGATTTTTCTTCCTAAGACTCTCTGCTTCTTAAATCGTGTAAATATATTTCAGAATCAAATAATAACTAAATATTAGTTCCATGGTTGTATAAAATCTGAACTTACAATCTTTTTCTCGGTCATATAATATATGTTGTACGACACAACAGAACTATACATAAAGTATATACTGTAGTATCACATAATTAGCTAGAGAAAATAATGCATTTATCACTTCACAGGCAAAAATAATTAAATAATAGGAAGATAATCCCAGAGATCTGCTCAGCTGGACAAAATATAACTGTAGGGGAGCTGAAAAAAAAGGTGAAAGGTGAAAGCAACAGAAAAAACCTTCTATGAATATAAGCTTCCTCCATATTGGTAACTTGCCCACATTGGTAGTGCAAAACTGAAGCCGGCCCTAATGTTCAACACATTGGCCACATTCATATAAAGGTCTCAATCAGGACATGTTTATTCGGTTAAGAAAAAAAAGTGGGTCTGTTTTCATATAATTTTAAAACATGGTCAAAATGTTTTATTAAGAAAATAATCACTTAGAGTTGGTCATGAGTGAAAAAGCCTATAAGCCTAAATAAAGGTATACCATATCACACCATAGTATAATATTTTACCAACATCAATTAATCAATCAGCTCTAAACATAAATTTTTATCACTCTCTTTACACTATTTCCTGGGGAAAATGTTAAAAAGCTGCCAATGCTACTTCGATCAGCCTAGTACAGGGCTGTCAAACTCGCTGCCCACAGGCCAGATGCGTCACACGCTGGCCACGCCCATGCCCGGTTTAGCAAAGGGGGGGGAAAGTCCCTATACGTCACATGATGCCACCATGACGACATGAGTTTGACATCCCTGGCCTAATATCACCTTGGCTAATCATAGGTCAGTTTGAAATTGGCTATTCAAAGATGATCCTCCCATAATCCCAAACTCAAATATAAGCTTGTATATTCTGGTGAAATATGGGCTGAGGAAGCATGGACTCAGGCATCAAGAAACTAATCCTCAGACTGCAAAGAAAACATCTGAATCATATGAGAGTGAAATTCCACATCCCAAGACATGCTGGTCCTCTGTCCTTCATTATTGCTATCGCACTGTTTAGCATATCTTCTGCTGTCTTTCAGAGTAACGAAGGAAAAACACCCCATCCCATTTTAGAAATTATTCATAGCATGGAGCCAGATGAAAGATAGGAATAGTACAGCTTTGAGATAGAATTAATTTTACAATACTTTTATTATTGATATTGTATTTATGTGTATATGTACACAAGGTTCATTGGTTGCTTGCTTGCTTGCTTGAACTATATTCTAGATAACATACCTCCATTTATATTCTTACATTGCAAAAGAAAGAAAATTCCTTTTTCAGAATCCATGCTGGTTCAGAAAATCTTGTTCCTCTCATTATACTTGGAAAAGTTTAAAAGTTTAATTTAGTGGTGCTTTCTTCCAGTTAAAACTCAACATTGGAGCAATGTGCTTATAATGTCTTGGCTTCTCCTTAGATTTCATATTGGACATAGTATTGTCTATATTGAGCTCATTCACTTGCAGTAATATTAGAAATAGTATTGAAGTATAAAAAATTCAATAAATAAATAAATTGTAAACAGATTTTTTAAATCTTTAGATTGACAGCCTCAGAACTTCATTTCTCATCTGATTAAATACTGAAACTGGTTAGTTTAAAAATGGTTCTGTGGTTATTTAATACCTTCATTATGAAGACTGATGGAACTATTCCATTTCTCTGTATAGCTTTTCTCTTTTAGCAGCCTTTCGACTCATTTGATATTTGGCAATCCAACTAGTCTCATAACTAGCTTTCTGCTTTGCATGTGTAGTGCAATGTTTTATATGCTATTGAGAAATATGTTTCTATATGAGCTCACTCCCAATAAGTTGAAATACACACACAATGAGAAATATATCTTCATTGATTGTAACTTAGTCACATACTCTTCAATCCATTTTTAACCTCTCTTATTGTCAGTTTTGTCAGAATTAGTTTGAGTTTCCTCATTCAGCTAAATCGTACATTTTTGTCTATATTGTGTCACTTTTGAAAGAATCATCTGTAAAAATACAATACGTAACTTGCTTTGAGCTGAATGCTAATCAACACAGATTTCTTCCCCTTTTCTTAATTTCCCAAAGATTTTTCTTGCAACTCTTAATTCTAATTCCTAATTTATATGCATACATATACGTATCCATATATACATACCTCCTCAAGCATTTTCTCCCCATGGTTTATATTTACATTTTGAACCCCTTTCTAAACTCAATTCAGGATGAGTTTGTCTATTCAAGGCTGACAGAATTTCAACCAAAAACCTCTTGTGTATCTATCCCAATGGGTTAAAGAGCGTCTTGTTCTTAAATGGTTTATTATCAATGCTTCATTAGAAACTATGTCACAGATTATGTCAATCTGGACTACTCTTTCTTGCCAAAAAGTAAAGACTTTCAAGCTGTGCATTTCTTACCTTCAACTTTCCAATCTGTTTTTGGAATCTCAATCAGTTCTTTAAGGAATGCAAATGATACTTCTCCCTTTAGCCCTGTAACAAGCTACTGGGAAATTCACTTGCATAATCTCTGCCTGTTCATGCATGTATTGTAATAATAATTGGTACTAAAAGAATAGGAAACTTATAGATATATTTTCAAAGACACATAGCTGTTCCTGGCCTTTCAATCAATTATCTCCAAAACAATCAGTAACATAAATGTAATTAGAGTTAATATATATCAGTGGTTTGAGTTTTTAACTGTAAGTGGGTCCTACATCATCAGTTATAGATTCACACTGTGCCATGATTTGTCAAACCAACTAACATTGGTTAGTCATTTGTAATATTAAGTGTACACTGCGGTTATAAGTGTAAGTTCACAATACATTTCATACCATATTGGCCTATCAAACTCCTATGGAGTCCGTCCCATAGATTAATTATGTGCTTTATAAATATGTCCTTCCTTTGTGTTTTAAAGCTCCTTCTAATAGTTAAATGATAATCATTCTTATTACTACCTTTATTACTGTTGATTCAAGCCATTCTGATACATTTTAGTAAAATTCTCTGCCTGTTCATGCATGTATTGTAATAATAATTGGTACTAAAAGAATAGGAAATTTATAGATATATTTTCAAAGACACATAGCTGTTCCTGGCCTTTCAATCAATTATCTCCAAAACAATCAGTAACATAAATGTAATTAGAGTTAATATATATCAGTGGTTTGAGTTTTTAACTGTAAGTGGGTCCTACATCATCAGTTATAGATTCACACTGTGCCATGATTTGTCAAACCAACTAACATTGGTTAGTCATTTGTAATATTAAGTGTACACTGCGGTTATAAGTGTAAGTTCACAATACATTTCATACCATATTGGCCTATCAAACTCCTATGGAGTCCGTCCCATAGATTAATTATGTGCTTTATAAATATGTCCTTCCTTTGTGTTTTAAAGCTCCTTCTAATAGTTAAATGATAATCATTCTTATTACTACCTTTATTACTGTTGATTCAAGCCATATGTATAGTACATAGAACATGTATTCTCGCCACCCACATCCTCAGCCATCATTTCTCCAGCAGCACCCAATTTTATTTTGGAACATATTTAATAAGAAATAACTTTATTTTATATTATTTATTTATTCATTTATTCATTCATTCATTCATTCATTTGTCAAACATGTATAGGATAGTAGTTGTTTGTATAAACATAAGTAAAAAAAGTAACAATAAAAGAAGACAATAGGACAGTAGGACAGGGACGGTAGGCACAGTGGTGCACTTATGCATGCCCCTTACAGACCTCTTAGAAACAGGGAGAGGTCAACTGTAGACAGTCTAAGGTTAAAGTTTTTGGGGTTTGGGGAAGAAACCAGAGAGTCAGGTAGCATTCCAGGCATTGATCACTCTATTGCTGAAGTCGTATTTTCTGCAGTCGGGTTTGGAGCGGTTTACATTTAGTTTGAATCTATTACGTGCTCGTGTATTGCTGCAGTTGAAGCTGAAGTAGTCATTAACAGGAAGGACATTTTGGTATATGATTTTATGAACTACATTTAGATCAGATCGGAGGCGACATAGTTGTAAATTGTTTAATCCTAGTATTTCAAGTCTGGTGGAATAAGGTATTTTGCTGCGAGTGGAGGAGTGAAGGACTCTTCTTGTGAAATATTTCTGGACTCTCTCTATTGTATTAATGTCTGATATGCAGTGCGGGTTCCAGACAGGTGAGCTGTATTCCAGAATTGGTCTAACAAATGTTTTGTATGCTCTGGTTAGCAGTGTAATATTGCCAGAAAAGAAGCTACGCAAGATTAGATTAACAACTCTTAGTGCCTTTTTGGCAATGTTGTTACAGTGGGCTCTAGCACTTAGGTTGTTGGATATGAGTACTCCAAGGTCTTTGACAGAGTGAGGGTCATCTACAAGTTCGTTTCCTCCAAGTTTGTATTTTGTATTCTGATTCTTTTTGCCAATGTGTAAAAAGATAATATAAAATAAAACTTATTAAATGTCTAGCACTAATGCCGTCTTAAAAGAATGGTTCGTTATTCTTATAGTATGTAGGTAACATCTGGAAGAAGCCTTAGCATCTACATAATACTAAGTTATCTCATGGGCTTGTGGCAGAGCAAAATTACTATAATGTTTCTCTATATGTATGATGACTTAATGCTACTTTTTAAGCATGCATAACTATGCTTGGATGCTGTGGGTCTATTATCTTGTGTTTACAGTAGCCCTAGAAATCAGATGATGAATCTTCAGTGCTGTGGAATGATTTTCCTATTACTGTCCATGACCTTTCCCCCAATTAACACCCACTCCCAGCTCCTGTTTGCTTTTTGCTTAGAGGACTGAGGGGCAAAAGCTTTGTTTTTCTTTTCTTTTTTGCTCCATCTTTTACCTTATGAGGCAAATAGCAAGTTATAAGAGTGATTTTTATCAGAAAAATTATCTGGAATAAAGGTAAACGCCTTTCCTTCAGGCTCTGTCCATGTTGCTATTCCCTTTATGCCAGAACGTTCTGAATGCATTGGAATTCTATTCACATCCGACTTTTTCTCCTGCATCACATATAATTTGGCCCCAAATTAATCATCAAAGTCTTGAAATGCTACCAGAAAAGCTGCTTATTTCCCAACCTGTCTGAATTCTTTTTAAAGAACACTTAAAATGGATGTGTGTTGACTACCTTCTGATGTAGAACAAGAAACAAACACATCTCTTTGACGAAATGACATGCTCCTTTCCTCCCTTACTATCTGGTGGGGGAAGAAAGATACATTTCCAAGGCATGAGCAAAAAGGAAAAGGAAGACAAATATTTGAGGGCTTCTACAGCTTCCAGCATTCTCTGCATTCATGACTAATAGTATCAGGTTGACATTCCTTCCCCCCCCCCTCCTTTTTTAATTTCCAAACTCCAAGTCAGTGGACTGGATGTTCCTAGGAACAAAGTTTCCAGCTGCAAGGACTATTTTAACTCTGCCAGAAATCTATTTTCATTGGCTGACTTGAAACAGCATAAATAAAACAAATAAGTTTTATCAGATTTGTTAGCAAAGTCATGTCCCATATTACCACATCATCAAATTATCAAGGGCTTCTTTTACACCAAACCAGAATATACCTTCAAAAGTACCTTCATCTAGAAAAGTTCTATGGCCAGGACAATCAATGATAGGAGAGGACTGTAATGCAGATGGTGAGGTGCATGTATTTCAACAAAAAAAGACCAAATTTCAGTCTCTGCCAATTTGATTTCAAAAGAATCCTGGTACCAGTAAAATGAACCACCCTGCCTGGAAACGGAAGAGACATGGCACTTGACAAAGCCTGGGGTAATCATTGGACTGGTATAAAATTTCATGTATACACTTAGAGCTCTATAATCCTGGATTTTATTCTGGAAACAATTTTCAGTTGTTTGTTGGCCTGTATTATGTATTAACTGTTATTGGGATTGAGCATCACATTAAACTACCATGAAGTTTGTTTGGTTTTGATACTGTATACTGCATTAAACCAGCCATTGTGATTCGAACAGCATGATTTATGATTACCATGTAATACAAACTCATCTGATTGATTAATTACATTCTGTTAAATAAAGCACAATGGTGTAGTGTGATATATGAACAAAATCTGTATGTTGTTACTCGATAATGAATCACTGTCTATAGCCAAAGATGTTATTCATAAACTCATATAAATAATATTGACTTAATATCTATTGGCTCTGAACCAAATAAAATATTGTGATAAAAATTTATTCTCTATTTTCTCTCCATGCTAACTCAATTTAATGGCCAAAACATTTTGATGAGATTTGCATAATACGAGCCTCCACTTATGGAGTAACCAAGGAATGTGTGAATATAGTCTTCTAATTCTAAGAATATAGTCTTCTTATTTTCTTCATTCTCCCAAGCTTCCTGCCCTTCCATTGTATTTCATAAGGAGACACCATGTTGGAAGTATAGGAAACCAGGGAAGCATCACAATGAAGGAATAATGTGCAACAAACAAAAACATTGAAACACCTTACACCAGTGATGGCGAACCTATGGCACGCGTGCCACAGGTGGCACGCGGAGCCATATCTGCCGGCACGCGAGCCGTTGCCCTAGCTCAGCTCCAGCGTGCATGTGTGTGTCAGCCAGCTGATTTTTGGCTCATGCGGAGGCTCTGGGAGGGCATTTTAGGCTTCCGGGGGGGCTCTGGCGGGCATTTTCGCCCTCCCCAGGCTCCAGGGAAGCCTCTGGAGCCTGGGGAGGGCGAAAAACGGGCCTACTGGGCCTACCGGAAGTTGGGAAATGGGCTGTTTCTGGCCTCCAGAGGCCCTCCCCAGGCATTGAATTATGGGTGTGGGCACTCGCATGTGCATGATAGTGCACGTGCATGCGCTTTTGGCACCCGAGGGAAAAAAGGTTCGCCATCACTGCCTTACACCATTCTTCAATAACAAAGTAAGCTAAAAAAAATCACTAAAAGAAATTCTAAAGAGATTTCAAAGAGCCTGAGAACAAGGTAGATAGAAATATTTTTCTGCAGCAAAAGAACACTACTGAAAATTCCAGGACACATATCAACATAGAAATAATTTTATGTATTTTCATATTTCTAAGCAGATTGTGTAAATTTGAAAAGTTCTTTGCATCACCAGATTTCTTATCCAACCAGAACAATGCCTAGTAATAAATATTGAACATCTTTCTGGATAATAGCTGCAGGAAATACTCATTTTTATCCTGTTAATATCTATCAAACAATTTCTTATAATGTTGTTTACCTCAGCCATATTTGACCGAACCATTAAATATTCCATCTTCAACAAATAATTATAAGATACACAGAGACACACATCCACACACACACCACTAAAGGTAACATTTCAAACATGTTCTTTTAAACCATTTACACATACTTGATTAATGGAAATTAAAGAGAAATGTAATTGCTTCATTAGCTATATGGGAACAATTCTGCCCTTGTTAAGAGAAACCTGCTGGTTCAAAATGATTTGTTAATTGGCTTGTCAGTCAGCTGTGAATTAATTTTTCATATCAGTTATAACAATAAACCTTTCTTTCTCTTCTTGCTCCAAAGGAACATATAAAAGGGCAGTTTTATAGCTTTCAGAGAGGCATGAGAAATGTGGCTTAAAATCAGATTCAGAATTTCTTATGAGCACTTGCTTAACATTTGGAATAGGTTTAAAAATAGATTGCAGAGATAGATTTAGTTTCTTTTATAGTACGTCTCAACTTGTTAGCACAATGACTATATTGACACATGGACTATAGTTTATTTTCTTCACTATTAGGAGACATTAAGCTCATCCCTAATGCTAAGAAGAATGGACTCATTCTCTGTCACCTGGATTGCAGGACCAGAACGGGTAAACTGAAATTACAGGGGAAATATATTCAGGTTAGATATGAGGGGAAAAATTCTTACAGTTGGAACCCATCAACCAGTGAAGTAGGTTGCCTCATGAAGTGGTAAGTTCCCTTTTATTTCAGGGCTTCAAACAAGAAGCTGGAAAGCCATATATTCAAAACACAGATCAGGGACTTGGACGATACTTACATTGTTTTCATATAGCACATTACTCTTTCAGTATAATTTGTTTCATTTTGTATATATTTTGTAAACTCAGCCACTGGAATCTGTGATTCATGAGCAATAGCTTAGCCTATGTGAACTCAGCCAGTTGTGGTTTATTCAGTAAGGCATAGCACTGCACGATGTTAAGTTATAATGTGGATTTTGAACCATTAAAGAAAATTAAATTGGCCAAGTTACCCATACCAAAGATGAATTAGATTCCTCATAGCAGAGTAGGATTCTCTGGAGGTCCTTATCCAAAATGTCAAGAACTATTTGTACGCAAAGCAGAAATCTGGATTTTCTGGAGAGGAGGATAAAAGTCAGCTTGTTATTGTTTGAGATCTTGAGCCCGATGAGTCTGTTTATTCCTAGAGAAATTTTGAAGCAGAAGGTTCACTTGTGGGATTGAACTGAAGATAGTCCCCTTAAACATCTTATACTGAACATTAAAAAATAGTCTATTATATCAAAAGATTATTTATTGCCTGCAAGATAACTCCAAGAGATCAAGAAATACTGAGCTTTCAAATTCTATTTGTTTTAGCTTAACACATATACCATAAACAAGTTACATTATGTACTTCACTTGCCAATACTTACTCCTAAGTAAACTCCAGGGAATCCAGTGAAAGTAATGACTTGGTACTCTGCTAGCTATGTTCTGTGGAAGGCAAGCAGCATGATTCATCTCACTTAGAGAAGTTGGCATGTATCCACTCAAGTCCTGACATTCCATCTTACTTTAATGCATTTCTTTTTATACTTAAAGGTTTTACTAAATCTGCTACAATTTGTAACAACTGGGAACCACTTTGTCCATTTATATTATTTTCTGCTTGACCACTGGACCAAATGGACCAGCTTTCAAATGGTTTACTTACCATAAACTGAAATTCATCATCTTCCAGCAACAACATGAATACAGTGTAAATCAACACAAATCAACGATGTTAAAAAAATACTGAAAATGTTTTGTGAATTTGTGTGATGCCCATTATATTCTACAAAAGATGGCGACTTATCACATCACATGCATATAAATTTGGGACTGATCTTCCAGTCTTCTGATAAGCTTAACATTCTCACCACTCAAAAATCATATTACCAATCTTCTATATATATAAAAAAGAGTGGTGTGTGTGTGTGCGAATGTATGTATGTTCCAGCATAACTCTGGAACGCCTTGAGCAATTTCAACCAAACTTGGTACACAGATGACTTACTATCTGGAAACAAATACTGTGGGGGTAAGACACCCCTAGCACCCCTAGGTGTGTGTGTGTGTGTGTGTGTGTGTGTGTGTGTGTGTGTGTGTGTGTATGTGTGTGTGTGTGAGTTCCAGCATAACTCTGGAATGCCTCAAGCAATTTCAACCAAACTTGGTACACAGATTACTTACTATCTGGAAAAAAACTGTGGGGGGTAAGACACACTCTAGCACCCCTTGGTGTGTGTGTGTGTGTGTCTGTGTTTGTGTCTGTGTCTGTGTGTGTGTTCCAGCATAACTCTGGAATGCCTGGGCCACTGAAATGAAAAGGAATGGATTATATCTATAGTGTCAAATCACAGTACTTTTGACAGTGATAGTATGCATTTTGGATTCAAGTTCTGTTAAGATACAGCCTGTTGTGCCTTAAAATGGCTTCTACTGTACAGCACAGTGGGGTTGCCCTGGTAACGGCTTCACAGTACTCCACAAGGGGGCTCCCTCTGGTAAGGGGAATTGGTTATTAACAAAAACAAAAACAAAAAAAATAACCCCCCTAGGCCCTCAGCTTCAAGCAAAGAGGGCGAGCTGTCGAGGGAGGTGCCTGCTAATGCAAATAATCACCTCAAAGGCTGTTCCCTGTAGAATTCTTCCCACGCTGTTGGACAGGGCAATTATTTGGCACTATAGATATAATTCATTGCTTTTCCTATCTAATACAGGATTGGGATAAATAAATACCCACGCAACGCCAGGTTATCAGATAGTATATGATAATATCCATAAAGCTATTTTAATTGTAAACAAAATGAAGCTCAACTCTGAGTAATTTCATGGACACATCCATATAGTTATTTTGGAATCGGTATGGATGTAGCTAATAATCATGGCCTTCTTTCAGCATTTTTGTTTTACTCCCCAGTATTTTCTGCAGCCCTGTTATTTCCTGATGCTATCCCATTCAAGTAATAACTTTTTCTCACAACCGACTCCAGTGTACTAGTACAGCATCTTCATTGCCATTTTTCAGATCTTGTAGATAAATGTCCAATAATTATGTGGTTATTGCAAAATTCTGAACAAGGGTTGAAGTCCCAAGGATCGGTCAATTTCCAGATTAGGTAGTTAAAGTTAAAAGCATGGCTCTGTAGAATTCTCCTACTGTTTTAATTAATGAAATTATATTTCACTTCCTTTCCTATTAAGTATGAAAGAGTGGAAGAAAAATGGAAGGAGCAGGTTACGATAGCTTCAGTAGAATGATTGTTATGTTTCATCTCCGATTCTGCTTAATTTTGGCAAAATATGAGAAATAGTGCTCTTGTACCTAAAAGTTATCGGGAACAGATATCATCAGGGAGAAATCATTCAAGAAGGAAAGTAAAAATCTCCTGTACAAATAAATGAATTTTTTTTCTGTTTTGATTAATTATTCATAAACATTTTACTTAGATGCATTGAGGAATTTTATTTTATTTAATGTTACTCAGTAGAAAGTACTTTACATAGTTTCAGGGCTTACCTTCAACAGGTACTGATGAAACAAGGGATTTTCCATTGGAACCAAAAGAAAAATATTTGTTCAAAGCCTTTCCTTTCCATAAAAATGTATGCAGTTTACATATTCCATCAGTCATTTAAACTTTTAAAACCAATTTTAAACTTGGCCTGCCAAATGTCAAGATGTAGATACTATACACCATACCTTTAGCATATTTCACTAGGTAGGTTGTACTCCTGACATCACACTGCTTTATAAGAATGCATCCAGTGTGGCTTCCTCAAATGAGTCACCACCATGATGCATTGGCCAGGATATTTATGGAATCACTTTACTTAGGATCTATGATTTAAAAAATCGAATTTTTCAACCTGAGAAGCTAAAATATGAAAATATTACTTAAAACTAAATCATATTTTTCCTTCCTTTTCCATCTTTTCCTTTTTGTTTCCCTGTGTGTAATTAGCAATTCTTTCATTCTATCAGTGATTAAAATAAGCAATCTTTATAAAAGAAATACAGAAATTAAATATATCCTTGGAGCTGTAGCTATCAACTGATTCAGGGGCGGGTTGCTCTTACCTCGCTACCGGTGCGCTGCGCGCGCATCGCCATGTTTCACATGCACACACGCGTGCTACATGCGCGCACCCCCTCACGAGATTTTGCTTCCGCGCATGTGCAGGAAGCAAAAAAAGCCCACAAATTCCCGAAAAAAGATGGTGCTGCCCGATGGACCGGCGAGGACGGCACCGGAGCCATTTCGCAATCCACCAGCCGCTAGTGGTGCCATAGAGAAGACCGCACTGGTAGGAACCCACCCCTGAACTGATTCATCATGACTTCTATCTTGCCTTCACTGATACCTGCTGTCTAAAGGGCTGCAACACAGGGGCTTGTCTACTATGTGAATATCTTAGTAGGATGTCTGCAGCTGCAAAATGCACACACTTCATTTTGGAGTATTGCATTATCAAAGTAGCAAAGATTAAATGCTACCATTGTGTTGAATCACAATATTGTCTGATTGCTTCACATACCGAACACAACCACTGTGGTTGGTAAAGCACAGTTAAAGACTTAGCAAAGTCTGTGAATCTAATTTAAAAAAAAAACCCCACATGCCAGAACTCATGAATCATATTTTCACCTCAACTAAATAATATAACTCACTTGCAATTGCCCTAGATATCTTTTTATTCTGTAAAAGTTTTGTCATTGATTTATTGAATAACAGCATTGCATCTCTATGCTGAAATAAGCAAATTTTGATTATTTAGCTTTCCAGTGCAATTAATGAGCCCAAGTTAAACAACAGTAGCTATCATATATATATATATCTATATGGCTGCCAAGACTTGACAATGATGGCACATAATCAGTCAATCAGCTGTCATTGTCAATCAGTGAAATCCTGTCTGAAAGTCCCTAATATTGGCCATCTCTATTGGTCGATGAGTGACCCTGTGCTCACCTTTAATTTGTTCTTGTTTAGTGGGCAGCAGTTTGCAGCTGGGAAAAGTTGCCTTGCCCTCCCTCAGTCAAGGGAAGAACCAGAGAAACAATCAAAAGGGCTTTTCTAAAAGGCAACTGGACTTTCCTGAACTGAACTGAAAAAGCTTCTTGGATGAGAAACTGAAACATTTTCAAAGAAAAAAAAACAAGGAAATCCAGTTGCCTTTTTGGAAAAACACCTTTGGGACAATTATGACTTGGATGGTTGAGAATCTCCATAAGCAGCCAAAGGAAAGATTAGAGTGAATAGAAGAAGGAAAGAAAGCTGGAAAGAAGGAAGTGGAACATGTGCTTCTAGCATGGAGAAAGATATCACATCAAAGCTACCTCTTTGGGTTGGGACCAGTCAATCAATTGGTAAATTCGGTTCAGTTTAAGTAATTACAGTATAATATGATGCACTTTGTGGCAATTCCCCTACACACACACACACACACACACACACACACACACACACACACACACACACACACACTTTATTTATACTTTGTTTCATCTTATAAACAGCCTCCTACCAGAGATTTGAGTTATACCTACTTTGACATCCTTCAGAAAGGCCTTGAATAAGGATGGAGCTATACCTCAGGGCATTTGGAACTGGTTGGTTGATTGGTTGGTTTTCAATCAGTGCTTAGGATGGTATTTCTAGTTTTATAGCATTACTTTGTTGTTCCTTTATTATTCTTAATGTATATGATTATTTGGCAAACAACCAGGATTCAGTTGAACCCAGCAGCGTAAACTTTTAATAAATAACTATATACATAGATACATCCACCAAAGGGGTCTGAGCAGTGTGGAACTAACCAGGAAAAAGGTATTCAGGTCATAATGGATAGTCAATTTAAGAACATGTCAATTCATTGTGTGGTAGCTGTGAAAAAGCAAATGCCATGCCTCAGATCATAAGGAAAAGAACTAAAAATAAACTGCCAACACTGTAATCCAGATTAAGGAGTGCGGGGGCTCACGTACATAGGACGTTGGGCTGATGACGGTCAGGCTTGTATTTGAGACCCAGTTACTGCTGCAGGATGGGGTAAACTCCCATCACTTGCTCCAACTCCTGCCAACCCAGCAGTTTGAAAGTGGGCAACTGTGAGTAAATAGATGGGTACCATTTCAGTGGGCAGCTTAAAGGGGACATGAAAGGAGCCCACAACTGGGCATCCCCGGGCAACCATGATGTCACTGGCAATTCCATTCAACCAGGATGCACTTCAGTGCTCCCAACACGACTGTAGTAGTATCCAGATTAGGGAAACCAGAAGTTTGAGCAGAAGTATTAAAACTAAAATAGAATAAACAATTGATATTCTTTCACTTGGGAGAAAAGGCATGATAGAATCAAAGTGTGATTATATTACTTTCAAAGGGAACTGTATAAATGCAGGAAGGATAGTTCTATTAAATACAATTACTCTCACACTACTTTCAGGTAGTGACACAGCATGCTTCAATACAGTACCAGTTGCAGGAGAACTGTGGCAAGAAAAGGTTATGCCTTTCCCTCCTTCCCAGAAGGACCACAGAACATCCAGTAGGTCACTGTGGAAAAGAAAATGCTGGGATAAAATGAACCGTGCCTGAATCCACCAAAACTATTCTTAAAGCAAACTAGACCGGATGTTAAACATGAATTTGGGCAAACTCCAGGAAACAGTGGAGAATAGGGGGGATCTGGCATGCCATGGTCCATGGGGTTGCAAAGAGTCAGACACAACTTAGTGAGAACAAGAACAAAGTAGTTGAAGTCTAAAGACTTTTCCTAAAACAATGTGGCATTATATACATAGGTTGCTATGTTCAATAAAAAAAGGCAAGAAACAGGAATATATAAAGAAAAATTTAAGAGTTGATTTCTAGTGAGAGAAGCTTTTAGAGTTAACTAGATAATGAAGCATTGGTTCTGCATCCTTATTGTTAGCAAATACTTTATGCTTAATGCTTTAGCTTGCAGGCTTAGAATGACTCTACCATTTTACTCTGTACCAAAATATTTCAGTGCTGTGAAATGATTTGCTCAAGGATTATCAAAATATTGGGTCTCCCAGTTGACTAAAGATAAAACTATAGAAGCTTTGCACTAGAGGAATGACATCACTGGATGCAACTCAGATTCAAAACTCAAAACTGTGCATACTCCTTGGCTGCTACTCATTGGAGATTATTACATCTGTAAGTGTTTTCTACTCTCTCCATATCTGGAGAACACACTATTAAGTAAACTACAACTATAAATACTTGAAATGTTCATCCAACAAAATTTCCTAGTAGAAATACATCCATAGTTAACTCATGAGGTTTCCTATGTATCTGTATTACAAATAGAGAGAACACTCTACGATATGAAACTACATTTTGGTTCTATTTATAGCTCAGAAGCTTACATTGCAGTTTACCAGAATTTTTTTTACAGTTAACAACTATACACAGTCAACTAGCAGGTGTTAATTCTAAATTAAGCTTTTAGAATTATTTTAAAAGTAACATACAAAACCCAGAAGCCCTACATAAAAGGAGTGATTTTTTAAAAATTACAATTTAAAATACGAGTGGATTAGCCAGTTTTATGTTCCTAGTACAAAAAATAAAAGGAAATTAAGATCAATCTGTCCTTTTCTATGTCTCCTTGAGTAAGGAAACCACAATACCTCTCCTCTGAGAAACACATAGCCTGTAGAAATGTACCTGGGGCATTCCTTTCAATAGCTTGTGTATAAAATTACTGCCCAAAGTGTAGATATGTAGTTGACTCTGCTTCTTTTATTCAATATTTTAACAGGTTTTCCTTTTTTGAGAAAAATGCTGTTATAAGGGGTGATCCTATATACAATTCCAATCCTGGGTGCACTGATAATCTAAATCCATTTCAGATTGGATTTTCGACTGATTTGGGAGTTGAAATGGCACTATTCACCCAATGGGATTATTTATACCAGTGGTTCTCAACCTGTGGGTCGCGACCCCTTTGGGGGTCGAACGACCCTTTCACAGGGGTCGCCTAAGACCATCAGAAAGCACATATTTCCGATGGCCTTAGGAACCGAGGCACCGCTCCTCTATCCATCTCCAGGCGGGTCCACCCACATGCAAATAGACTACTGCAAAAAAAAAAATCTGTACCATGGGAACTTCTGAGCAAGCGCAGAAGCCGAATTTCTGGCACTGCCTTTATTCAGTCACCATCTTTATTCTAGCTTTTTTTTTTTGCAATTTTTTAAAAAAAATTCGGCACTGTGCACACACGTGCACGCAAAGCGCATGCGTGCCCACGGGGAACGGCCACGCAGCACAGGAGGAACGAACCGGCAGCGAGGTAAGTTAGAACCCACCCCTAAGTTTCCTAATAATTTTATTATTTTATGGTTGAGGGTCACCACAACATGAGGAACTATATTAAAGGGTCGCGGCATTAGGAAGGTCGAGAACCACTGATATATACCTACAGAAAAATATGGCAGTGAAATTGCTATCCATCTGATTCCTTCTGGACATCTTGATGATTTTCAGTATCAGCTAGTCCAATATTTTCCCAGCAATAAGGTCGTTAACTAAGTCATCACATGACCAGACCAGATTTCATAATCATTTTATCGTGGATGTTAAGGAATTCATAAGGTTATTAAATGAATCATGCAGTAGTTAAGTGAATCTGACTTCTCCAGTTAACTTTGCTTGTTGGAAGCCGGCTGGGAAATAATTATGATCATGTGATTGCAAGACATTGTAACCATCAGAAATGTGAACCAGTTGCCAAGTACTTGAATTGTAATCACATGACTGTGCGGGTAGTGTGACCGTCGTATTATTGAGGATGGGTCATAAGTCACTTTTTTGAGGCCCTTGTAACTTTGAACCATTGTTAAATGAATGGCTTTAGATTCAGGACTACGTGTAAATGGAATTTATTTTCAGTCACTATTGTTACATTTAAGTTTGTGTACTCTAATCATTATTATGCCTGAATTCAATGAATTTGCTCTGCTTTAGAGATAGTGCAGTTACTATCAAGCATATTTTGGGGCTAACTTGAAAACTTGATTTTAATTTTTTCACTTGTTTTAAACACAGCAGATAGACTAAATGGGCCATCTTTATCGAATATATCTCACCAATTCTACAACCATTTTATTTATTACCAATGTCCACCGGAGTACAACACAAAATGGTGGGTTTAAGCCCCACATGGCATGCAACACAACCATGTAAAAATTTGTATAATCTATATGATCTTTTCTCTTTAATGGTCAGGTCATTCTCCAAAGCCTTTCTCTAGAAATCTCCTAAAATTAGGTTGGTGAGAACAGAAGGGTTTTTTTCTGTTATGATGAATGGAATTATATCCTTATGAGGGTGGACTTGGTATCACATAATGATCTATAATGCCAATTTTCACATATTTTTAATGTATTTTATACTCATTATTCCATTGAATATTTTAACTTAACTTCTTAGTTTAATATTTGAATAGCAGTCTGCCTGGGACTCATAAATCTAGGATATAATATACAGTACAGCACATAAATATATGATTAGATGGTAGAACCACAAATATTTTGAGATACATAAGTATAAAGTTATAGAGACATAAAATTACAATATAAAGGTCTAAATGTAATCATTTCAGAAAGTTCTAAGTTTAAAGTATTTGCCAGAGACGTTAGCTCCACCCCATGACATTTGAAGAGAGAACTATTAGTCAACTGATGTCGTTAACTAAACCTCATTATGTTTTTGGATGACACCAAAAATCTAATCGATCAGCTTTATTAAGCTAGCATCCATCATCTTAAAGACAAAAGGCAACCTTCAGAAAGAAAAATCATCTATTCTAATCTAAGAAGCACTTCTTAAGTCAGAAGTGATGGTTTTCTACATTTTAATTCCTTTGCTCACTCAAAATTGCTCTGAGTTGCACCACTATGGACTAGAATACTTTTAATAATTGGAAATGTTTGGATGTAAAAAGACTTGGCAGTATTCCAGGGATTTGAAATTTTGTTTGCATATCTACTGACTCAAACAATGAAATGATTAGCTGCCTCAAATTTGATAAGAGTTCCTCTCATATTTCAAAGGACAATTCTCAGTTTTATTTGTAACTCAGGGTTGAAATGAGGGGGTCCTTAGTGCTCTATGAACTTGGTTGTTTTCTGTACTTTAAATAAGCCTAATTCTGAAATAACTTTGCAGACGCAGAGCTTGTAGATAAAAAGGATTCACAAGCCCAAAACAGGTCTCAATAAATGCAGTTGGAGGATCTTTTTCTTACAAGGTTTACAATCAATTCTTGCATTTCATCATCTGGGACAGGAGACCATGATAAAGCATAACTAAGTCCAAAGGATAATATATTAAGCTGCTTTTCTATAGCAATAATGTGAAGGAAGAAAGAAGATTAGAATCTATTGATAGAACTCTGGGTGATTTGCAGTAATTGCTAGGAGCTTTCAAATTTTCAGCAGTTAACAAGAGCAGTTAAAATAATGACATTTTTCTACAGAAATAGAGCTGTTGAAATAATGAATATATAATATATCTCAATATAATATTGAAATAAAGGATGTTTGGAATATCCAGAGAACTTTTGGGTTCAAGGGTAGTGAGATTAGTTCAGTTCAAGCAACTTATATGTGTGGAATGTGCATTGAGGCACCGCCCATTGCTTCATTCTAAATGTTTGCCTTTTGCAACTTATGTATCCATGTATCAGGGGTGGGTTCCAACTTAGCTTGCTTCCTCCCGCGACATGTGGCCGCGCTTCGTGGCTGCGTGCATGTGCAGTGCAAAAAAACCAAAAAAATAATAAAAAAGCCAAAAACAAAATGGCGACACATGTGCAGTGTCAGAAACTCAGCTTCTGCTCATGTGCAGAATAATTTTTTAAAAAAAAATCCCAAAAAAAATCCTAAAAAGGGGCCAATTATCCCCAAGCCTTACTCCCGAGTAGTCCTACTCCTCTGGAACTGGTCTTGCCTTTTGGCAGCTCTGCTCTTGCACACATTGAGAACAGGCTCCTCCTGTTCTTCTCCAGACTCCAGGCCTGGCCCAGGTTCCTCCCCAGCCTCCTCGCTGTCCAACTCTGCTGTCGGCTGCAGGCCGCTGGCGGATCACAACACAGGCCATTCCTGCACTCTTGACAGAAGCAACTCAAAGTGCAAAGCCTCAAGCTCAGCGATTACCAGGGCAATTGCATTCCTGTACTGGGCTGGAGCAACTTCCATGTTCGTTTCGGCAAATTTGAGGGAGACCTGCCCCTGACAGTGGTATGTGGCTGCCTCCCTAGTCTATTGGGCCTGGACTGGTTTAGTGCACTGGACATGGGAGTGACAGGAATAAACGCTGTATCCAGTAGCTGTGCCAACAACCTGCTGCAAGAGTTCTGCAATGTGTTCAACAACGGGCTCGGCAGGTATGTGGGCACCCCTATTTCATTTAGCCTTGACCCTAGCATAGCACCAATCAGAATGAAGCCCTGGAGGGTTCCCTTCGCATTGAAACCCAAAATCGACCGTGAATTGGACAAACTAATAAGCTGGGGGTGTTAGAGCCGGTTGATCATGCGAAGTGGGAGACCCCTATAGTGACGCCGGTCAAGAGTGATGGGTCAATGTGCATCTGCACTGATTACAAATGTACTCTCAATAAGGCCCTTCAACAGAGTGCAAACCCAGTTCCAATTGTCCAGCATTTACTACACATGCTAGACCCAGGCGCCATCTTTGCTAAACTCGATCTCACGCAGGCGTACCAGCAACTGCTGGTAGATGGTGCTACAGCCAAGGCGCAGACCATAGTCACGCATAGGGGAGCGTTTAAATGTAACCGCTTAATATTTGGTGAGTGTAGCCCCAGGGATATTCCAGGGAATTATGGAATGATTACTAAATAAAATCCCAGGGGTAGTGCCCTACTTTGATGACGTGCTCATCACTGCCTGCGATGAAAATCAATTTAAGATTAGACTCAGAGAGGTCCTGTCTTGGTTCAGGGCTGCCAGACTCAGAGTCAAGGGAAGCAAATGCCAGATAGGGGTACCTGAGTTGAGTTCCTAGATTACCGGATAGATGGGACTGGCATTCACCCTATTAAGGACAACGCTAGGGCAATCAGAAAGGCCCATACACCCGCCAACAAATCTGAGCTCCAAGCCTTTTTGGGACTGCTGAACTTTTACAGTGTGTTTCTGAAGAATAAGGCTACTGTTGCTGAGCCCCTGCATTGACTCTTGTCCAAAAAGGCACCTTGGGCTTGGGGAAAGACCTTCCAGGCTGTTAAGCACCTCCTGTCTGAGGACAGTTTCCTCCTCCAGTTCAATGAGACTCTACCGGTGGTGTTGGTATGCAATTCTTCCCCCTTTGGGGTTGTGGCTGTCCTGAGCCACTGACTGCCCAACAGCCAGGAGGCTTCTGTTGCCTACTTTTCTAGGACGCTATCCAGTGCAGAATGCAATTACAGTCAGCTTGACAGGGAGGCACTTGCTGTGGTGGCTGGGGTGAAAAGTTTTCACGAGTACCTTTATGGCAGGGACTTTGAGCTGGTCACTGACCACAAGCCCTTATTAGGGCTTATCGCTGGGGACCACCCCACACTGGCATCCCTCTCACCCCGGCTGACCAGATGGACAATCTTTCTTATGGCCTATTCCTACAAGATGACCCACCGGCCTGGCAAAACCATGGGGCATGCTGATGCCCTCAGCTGTTGCCCACTGCCAGAACTTGTGGACAACCCCACTCCAGGCGTCCCCATCCTCCTCATTGACTGCCTGGACTCTGGCCTGGTCACTTCGGCTGATGTAGCTGCACAGTCAGCCAAAAACTCAGTGTTCGGGACTATTTTGAACTGGGTGTGGAGGGGATGGCCACAAGGGCCTGTTAAACCAGAGTTTAAACCATGTTTTGCTAAACAGCATGAAATCTCAGCACAAGGGGGTTGCCTATTGTGGGGAGATCGCATTATTGTTCCTCCGTTGCTAAGAGAGGAGATACTAAGGGCATTGCATGAGGGTCACCCAGGGGTGGTCAGGATGAAGGCGCTGGCCCGGAGTTATGTTTAGTGGCCAAACATGGACAAACAGATAGAAGAGTGGGTGGCCGGCTGCACGCTTTGCCAGGAGTCTAGGGTAAGGTGACCAGATGTCCCACTTTTGGCGGGACAGTCCCGCTTTTTAATAATTTGTCTCGCATCCCGCGGCATTTCAAAAAAGTCCCGCTTTTTAAATTTGAATTTGCCCTGCACACCCCTCTGCCTCCTGCCTTGCCTGCCTCCTCCTGCCAGGCAGGGAGGGAGGGCAGTGAGAGGGGCAGCGGCAGTCTTGCCTGTTTGTTGCCACAGAGCCAAAGGAGCTGGTGGCATTCGCGGCACAGGGCTTCCCCCGCCCACTTTTCCCGGCCGCCGGGACACCGCCATTTGCGTTCTTTTGCCCTCTGCACAAGCAGAACGCTTTGTGCATGCGCAGAGGGCAAAAGAACACAAATGGCGGCGTCCCGGCGGCCGGGGAAAGCGGGCAGGGGAAGCCCCGTGCCGCGAACGCCACCAGCTTCTTCGGCTCTGCGGTGACGAACAGATAAGCCTGCGCCAGTAGGAACCCACCCCTGGCTGCGATGAAGGGGGGGTGTTTGGGGGGGTGCACAAAGCGGCAGGATAAGAGAGACGGACCCCTCCCATCTTGCTCCCCTAGAAACTCCCCCCATCAATGGTCTCCCGTTTTACAAATATTAAAATCTGGTCACCTTAGTCTAGGGCCGCACCCCCCAAAGCCCCAGTTCAGCAATGGGAAAGGCCTAGGGCACCCTGGTCAAGAGTCCACATTGATTTCACGGATCCATTCCACAGCCAAACATTCACGATAGTGGTTGATGTGTACTCCAAATGGCTGGAGATTATATTAATGGGGTCAGCCACTGCCAAGGCGGTCATCCGAATGCTCCGAAAGCTCTTTGCCACTCACGGGTTAACAGACATGATAGTATCAGAAAACAGGCCTCAATTTACGGCCGCACAGTGCGAGGACTTCTTAGCCAAACAAGGCATTTGCCACTCACTGACTGCTGCTTTTCATCCAGCCAGTAATGGTCAGGCTGAACGCATGGTCAGATCAGCCAAAGAGGCACTTGGTGGCCTAGGCCCAGGCGACTGGCAAGCAAGACTAGATAAGTTCCTGTTGGTACATCACATAACTCCCAGCGCAGCCACAGGAAGAAGCCCAGCTGAGCTCCTAATGAGCCTGTGGCTCCGCTCTGTACTAGACAGATTACACCCCAATTACTCCAACCAGAAGGAGCCAGTCACGCAGAAACAAACCAGGTCATTTACAATAAATGACCAAGTGTTCACAAGGAGTCCCTCGGGAGTTGGGTGGCATACAAGAATGATTAATAAATAAATAAATAAATAAATAAACTTTGCCGAGGGGTCTCTATGGCTACCTGGGGAGATAATTGAAGTTACAGGTCCCCGGTCCTATGTCGTAGCGTTAGAGGATGGGAGAAAATGGCGGCGGCACATAGACCAACTGGGCAGCAGCCAACCCACTAACGCAGATAACCAAAATTCCCAAAATGGTGATTTCCCTACAGCTGAGTCAAACCTGAGGGCAATGGAATACCTACCATATTTTTTGGAGTATAAGACACACCGGAGTATAAGATGCACCTTAGTTTTTGTGGAGGAAAATAAGAAAAAAAAAATTCTGCCTACCAGCATCCATCTGGCTAGCGTCCTTAGCAAACAGCCTGGAACAGGTATATTAGCCTTGCAAAGCTCTGTTTGAAAGGCTGCTTTTCAGCCTTGCAAAGCTCGGTTTGAGAGGTTGTTTTAGCCTTGCAAAGGTCCATTTCAGAGGCTGCTTTTTCAGCCTTGCAAAGCTCGGTTTCAGAGGTTGTTTTCAGGCTTGCAAATCTCGGTTTGAGAGGTTGTTCTAGCCTTGCAAAGGTCCGTTTCAGAGGCTTCTTTTTCAGGCTTGCAAAGTTCGGTTTGAGAGGTTGTTTTCAGGCTTGCAAAGCTCGATTTGAGAGATTGTTTTCAGCCTTGCAAAGCTCCGTTTCAGAGACTTCTTTTTCAGCCTTGCAAAGCTCCTTTTGAGAGGTTGTTTTCAGGCTTGTAAAGCTCGATTTGAGAGGTTGTTTTAGCCTTGCAAAGGTCTGTTTTAAAGGCTGCTGCTTTTTCAGCCTTGCAAACCTCAGTTTGAGAGGTTGTTTTAGCCTTGCAAAGCTCCATTTCAGAGGCTGAGCGGGGCTACATTCGGTGTATAAGACGCCCCCAGATTTTCATCCTCTTTTATGGGTGGAAAAGGTGCATCTTATACTCTTAAAAATACGGTACTTGACGACCCAGGGCTCCAGCAACGTCACAATCCCGAACTGGTTCCAGTAGAATCCACAACCCCGCCCGAAAGCTTCCAGGAGCTTCCACACGGAGCCAGAGATGACAGCAGACCCAACCTCTCTGGCCGAAGCCAACTCCCCTACTGAACCGTGCAGGTCCACTACAGTTCCCAAATGCCCCGCCTACCAACGGGACTACATATGCTAAGTGGAAGGTTCCAACTAAGAGGGGAGGGGTGTTAGATATTGAGACTGCCTGGTTACTCTAAGGTCCACTGTTCAAGTGGAAAAATGGAGACTGCTGATTGGTTGAGCCATCTGACAGCTCCCAATAAAAGGGGAAGCTGTCAGCCTGGTTCTCTGCTGGATCTTGTATATAGTTGCAATAAAGAGCTGTTGTCTTGAAGTCTGTCTCAAACCTCTTCAGTCCCAGGACTCAACACTTAGCTTTATGACCAGCCCATCTTGGGGCTAAGATACTGTTCCTGTTGAATCAAATGTCCTGGAAGCGAACTTTTTAAAAAAATATCCAGGTTAAATAAGGGCAACTCTTGATAAGAGCAGCAACTATTGTTAACCGGTTTCCAAATTTTCTTAATATCTTTCGTTTTGAGGGCTAAACTGTTATACAAGAAACCTTGGTCATTTTGATTTTCACTTTCAAAAAGAAATGTATAAACTTTTGATTTTTATTTTGAACAGAAAGCAAATATGCCATAAAAGTAATATTTAATCTTCATAGCAGATTGGTTGAGTTTTTTTATATCTACACTTTTAATCTTTCAATAGGTGATTATTGCTGTTGGAACTGAGTGTGCTAACCATCTGTTCCATGTTTCGTGCGTACTTCTAGTTTAAGAGAATAGTCGTAATCATGTGGGGATGCAACCCTGAAAGTGACTCATATGGTTTCTAGCCCAGCAGGCAATCTGTATGTAGATTACCCTCACTGCAAAGTATGGTGTAAGAACAGAAGGCTAGGAAAAAGTCACCTATATAAATTTAGACTGGAGTTCAGTTTAAAATAAATAAATAAATTGCAGGTGTAAAATACTTTAACATGAACAAACACCCCTTTGAGTTGATTATGGACTTTGGTTCATTTATGAAAGTTATTTTCTTATTTTTAACATAGAAACATGAGCAATTATTGCTAAATAAAATCTAAGAATTGTTTGCAGACTCTGAAGAGAGATGTTTTTGATGCCAAATGGATGAGAAATATGGTGCCTTTTAAACTGAGATAAATTCTCAGTCTTTCATTTATGGCCCTATGAAATAAGTGAAATATTATGAAATGATATTTTTTTTTAGAAATAAAGGGATTTTACTTTAAGGCTGTAGCTGGTTGCAACTGAAAGAGACAATTTTTGGGAAACAATAGATTATTATTTAATAACCAAGAAAAACATGTACAAGGAAGAACAGCACCAAATATCTAGTTTCACTATTCAGTAGGCTCAAGGCACAGGTCATATATAAACAATATTTGGATTTATTTGGACATACTGAATTGTATTACATTTCAGGTTAATGCTGCTAATATAGTCTATGGATAACAGAAGCCAAACGTGTATATAATCAAGATACAAAAAGTATATAAAACATAGCTTCTGCGACTTTCTAAAATCCCTTTACCCCAATGTAACAAAATAATGTTTCTGTGTGAGCACAAGTTAATTTCTATTCTTCTTTCAAGTTGTGCCACTGTGTATATGTACCATGGGAGGCAAACCCACCCATACCTTATGGGACCAGCAGGCAGAAGAAAAAGTGGCTTAGAATTCTGACCCCTAGCCGGATAGAGTCCATTTTCAAACTCCATCTTCCTTTTGCAAGCTTTTGCCCCCACCCCAAATTTGGTCGCATTCTGTTCTGTTTTCAGGAGATTATCCTATTGGTAGACAGATGGATAGAGACCCAAGCTCCTTTGCACAACTTCTTTTCAACACCGTGGTAGGCTATAAAGTATAGAAAAAGTGTTATAACTTTTTTTGAGAACTGGCTTTGGTATGCATGTTACTGAATGTAAAAGCATTTGTTACTCTAAACAAAAAAATAATCAAATCAGTGACCTTTTGCTTAAAAAGAACTACCATGTCTGTTAATGATTAAAAGAGATTTGTTTTACTTGACCTTCCTACTTAGTAAGTTTGGAACTAAAGACTTTACTTTTGGGCATAAAGATTTTCAATAGTTATTTTGAAAAACTTTAAATGTTTGATTTCCAGCTGTTATAGCCAAGGCTAAGGCTTAGACTTTTACTACTGTGGGCAGCAATATATTGTTTTACAAGGTGGTCTCTAGATTAAGAGGTTCTGGTTTACAGGTGTGTAAGATGTGCATCTGTTTGGGGGAAAACTGAGCTTTAGTTGTCTTTATGGAATGGTCAAATTGTGTCAATGTTGTCCCGCTAGCAAGGAATATTACATGTGCACAGATTAATATAATTATGTCTGGTAATCTAAACCTACATTTTCTTATTTTACTAAAACAAAAAGATTTGATCAACCAGGCAGATCATGAAGATAATGTCTATGAGCTCATCCAATAACAATTGTGGCATACAATTACAATTTGTAATATAAGAAAAATAAAGTATATAAATTAACCCAGGAAAGGAAATAATTGTGTTGTGTGTTCTCTGAAAACATCTACACTGAATAGTGATAATACAATAAAGAAAAAAAACCTAAATATGTTAGTTATGATATGATGGTTAAATGAACTAAACATAACAAGAAATTAAAAGAAAGAAAAGAGCCATATGATAAAGGTAGCTATCTACAGAAAATTAATTCAGTTGTTGAGCTTATTATTAATGGACAACTAACCTGATTTATCACATATGTGATGCAGACTAAGCATCTCTGTTAGTCCAAAGAAAAATAGATAACATTTATTTGCAAACCTTGTAATCTGCCAGTCCAACTGTTCTGGTTCATCAAAGTGCTAGACACTTCAATTATTCTTCTGCGGACTACTTTGGCTCCAAACAGTAAGACATTAATGCCAATTGCCAGTTTATAAATTGCAACTTGTAAGATCAAGCTTTGAAATAACAACTCGCACACAGATATTGATTCTCCTTCCTCTTACAATTCAACCACGTACATATACCAATCCAGTTTACCTTATACAAAGTGATCAGAGGCTCAAATTATTATTCAGATCTCCAACAATCAGGTTCGCCTGAAGAACATATTCACCCTTATCCTTCTACCTCTCTTCTGACTAATAATTCTGCCTCTGCATAGCAAAAGCAACCACTTTATAAGAGTTGCATATGCAGCAGAATCTTTGAATCTGGGTGCAAATAAACACTCATGTTTGTGGTTAGTCACAATTTACTCTGGTTCTTGTACCAAATAAAATATTTCAATTTGTATGGATATTAATTTCTCCATACATTAATTCTCTGTGTTAATAAATTGGCTACTCTACAGAAGTTTGATGACTCAAGCCCTAGTCATCTCTCATCTGGATACTGCAATGTGCTTTACCTGGGGCCACCCCTTAAATGCATTCAGTAGCTTCAACTAGTATCAAGTGTGGCAGCACAAGCAGTCTGTGGGGCCTGTGGAACAACCCCTGTCACTGCTTCGCGAGCTGCACTGGCTGCTGGTTTTCTCCCAAGTGCAGCCCAAGGTGTTGGTTATGACTTTTAAAGCTCTGCATGACATAGGTCCATTACTTGATGATGTGTCTCATACCACTAAGACAAGTCCACCCTACTTGTGCCAGCGAAGAAAGCCTTCTGAGGATCCCGTTGGTCAAGGAACTCCAACTGGCAGACTCCAGGAGAAGATCCTCCTCTGCTATAAAGTTGACCCTCTGGAACATCCTGTCCTCCAGGATGAGATTTTCCCCCATCTTCCTATCATTCTGCAAGGACCTTGAAGACCTGGCTCTGCCGGTTGGCCTGGGGACCCAACAGGAGAGTACCACACTGGAGGTGCCTACTGGACTAATTAGCTGACCCCACCCCACCTCCTCCACTTCCTGATCCTCCTCCAGCCATCTTTTAATTCATATCAATGTACTTTCATTGTTTAATTGCTTTGCCATTGTTATACTTATATTTTTTATCAATTGTTTTCCATTTTACTGTTGTAAGCTGCCCAGAGTAGCGCCATGGCAAGATGGGCAACAAATTTATTTATTTATTTATTTATTTATTTATTTATTTATTTATTTATTTATTAATTTTATTTTATTAATTAATACATACATACATATACATCCGTGTGTGTTCTGTGTGTGTGTCTGTGTGTATTTATATCTTGCTGCATTCTTGTGAAATCATAAAATTAATGACTAACTTGTTGCCTAATGAAATTGGACTCTAAAAAAGAAAAAGATTGTATAATACATTAGTAGCACTGGAATTCTCTCCAGAAAAACTCAATTTTTAACAAACTTTTAAAGGACATCAAGGAAATGGCTAGCCCAATCTCTACATGGGAAACCTTTCATAGCATCACCACTGCCACTGAGAAGGAGTGCCTTCTAGCTTTGGCTCCCTCATTTCCTGGAAATGTGGAAGTGCAAAAATGTGTCCCTCAAAGATCTAGTAGAACAGGAAAATGCAGATTGGAAAAGGCAATTCTGCAGATACTCAACTATCAAATTATAAAAGGGATTTATGGATAAAAACAGCATTTTAAATTGAACTTGGAACTGAATTGGGAACCAGAGCAAGGTCCACAGTATTGGCATTACATGCCTTTAGCCTTAAGTGCCAATTAACATAAAACCACTGAATTCTGACTTACCCATTTTTCGCACTATAAGACGCACTTCCCCCCCCCAAAAAAAAGTGGGCGTAAAGCTCTGTGCATCTTATAGAGTGAATATTGCAGCAGGAGGGAGGGGGGTTGATGTCACCGCCGCTGCCTCCTGTCACTGCTGCCACCGTTCGCTGCCATCAGGGGACACTGGAGCCTTCGCTGCCGAGCAGCTGATTGGCAGTTGGATCGGCCTCCCGGAATACCGCTGATCAGCTGTTGTAGGCGATGGGATCGCTGCCGCCACCGCTCGCTGCTGATTGCCGGCAGCAGTGATCAGCGGCGGCGATCAGTGAATGGTGGTGGCGATCGGTGGTGGCGGCAAACAGCAAAAACGGTGGCGGCAATAGGCAGCAGCAATCCCCGCCACCTAAAACAGCTGATTGGCAGTATTCCGGGCGGCCGATCCAACCGCCAATCAGCTGCTCACCAGCGAAGGCCCCAGTGTTCCCCGGCAGTGGCGGCAGCTCAGCTCAGTTGACCAGGGGTGGGCGCAACGGAGCGGATCCCTGACGAGCCACATGCTGGGGCTGCGATAACGTGCTGAAGCTTACCAGGCTGTTTGCTGTTTGCTGCAAGGATGTTAGCCACATGAATACTGGATGGATGCTAGGAGGCAGAGGCAGATTTTTTTCCCCTTGTTTTCCTCTTCTAAAGCTAATGTGTGTCTTATGGTCCGGTGGGTCTTATAGTGCGAAAAATACGGTAATTTTTTATCAACAGTATTTAATTTTAATTTTTAATTTTTCCAATTTACATATCAATAAACATTTTTAACAGTACTGTGTCATATGTTTCATACGGTTATTTACATTTATTTCTATACATCTTTATTTCTCTGTTCTAACCAATTATGCCACTTATTCCACACCTCATAAAATTCTGTTTCTTCCTTGCCTTTCATTTCATTTTTTATCAACAGTATTTAAAGGGATTGTCATGTAAATCTGGGTGATTTAATAAGGGTGTGAACACTAGCCAGGTCATCTTGCACCAGGAAAAGTCACAATTTGTGCCTAGCTGAACCTACTATTCAAATAGGTGTCTTGATTCCAGAAGGCTTCTTCACAGCTCATGCCAGCCCATCCAGAAATAACAACTGATCAATATCCCCAATATACAAACTGCAACTTAGTCTTGTTGAGTTTGTAGTGCCCCATCTAGACCCTTAAAGCTTCCAAGCCCCAAGAAAGACCTTCAACAAGAAGTTCCCCTACAACCAGGGTAATGATGTATAATTAGGTATTATCATCATATAGATAATGCCACCTCCCAACAGTCAAATGGCCTGTCCCTGCAGCTTCATATAGATGTTAAAGAAAGGGAACCAATTAATGCAAGATAGCTAATTGAAATTGTTCACTGGGGAAGGAGCAGAACCACTGCAAGACTGTGCCTCTTATATCTGAATGTTTTTGAAATAGCAGCTTCAAATGCACCGGCAAGAATGTTGACAGTCATAACAGATATTATTAGAAAATGTCATCCAGCATTTTTTTTAGACACTGAAGCAATGAAATATTGCCATTCTCCATTTAACAGAGTTTACTTGCAGGTAATTGAATTCAATGAACCTAGTAAGATGGAATTAAACCTAAGAGGCTTCAAATCTTATAATTTCATTTTGCTGTGATGCAAAAAAAAAGATATTTACAGAGGAATTCTACCAGGTCTGCACCCTAATCATTCTCTCCTATTAAGAAGGAAATATGTTTTTTGATTATTCTTTTCTTAATTATAAATGAATAAATGCAAAAAGTCAAAATTCCATTTGGAGAAGTAAATTGTTAAAATCCCTATTCCTGATTTTAAATGTTAATGCTTATCACATCTTGAGTGATCATAGTGCAGAACGTATTCATAACCAAGTTGGAAAAATGGATAAGAATGTTACTTATACTCCAAACTCATTTGTCTTCCTGCTCAGTTATTCATAATCCCTCAATTTTCTATCCAGTATCTTTCTGGCAGTGTCATTTGTTCCAACATAAAACAGGAGAAACGGACAGTGGTCAGTAGGCAGGTCAACCTCTCCATCGCACAGTTCCTTTGATATCATGTCTGGTCAGCATATGGCTGACTCCCTTTTTCTCAGCACTGAATCACCCAACCCAAGAGAGAGAGATACACATCTCAATAATAAGAATATTATTATTATTATTATTATTATTATTATTATTATTATTATTATTATTATTAATTATTATTATTATTATTATTATTATTATTATTATTATTATTATTATTATTATTATTATTATTATTATTATTATTATTATTCAATAATAATAATCTCAATATCTCAATAATACACGGGCAAACAATCGATACAAACTCCAGGTAAACCGATCCAAACTTGATTGCAGAAAATACAATTCAGCAACAGTGTGGTCAACGCCTGGAATTCTCTACCCAACTCCATTGTTACAGCCTCAAACCCTCACAGCTTCAACCTTAAATTGTCTACCGTGGATCTCAACCCATTCCTAAGAGGTCCGTAAAGGGGGCGTGCATAAGCGCACCCGCGTGCCTACCGTCCCTGTCCTACTGTCCCCATTTATTTGTATTCATTTCCTTCGTTCATGTCCATGTTCATATTCATACCTGCTATCTTGTACATGTTTGACAAACTAATAAATAAATAAATGCATTCATGCTTACATACATGCTTACATACATACATACATACATACATACATACATACATACATATAGATATAGATACATCTAATTATATGCAGTGATTTGATTACCACACATATACAGCTCCTGCTGCAGGAAAAAAATTCCCTGCTTACATCGGTTACAGGTAGTCCTCAACTTACAATCATTCATTAGTGACCATTTAAAGTTACAACAGCACTGAAAAAAGTGACATATGTTGCAGCATCCCAATGGTCACATGATCAAAATTTTAGCACTAGGAAACTAAATGTATTTAAGAAGATTGCAGCATCTCATGGTCATGTGATCACTGTTTGTAACTTTCAGCTGGCTTCCGACAAGCATAGTCAGTGGGGAAAGCCAGATTCACTTAACAACTGTATAATTCGCTTAACGACTGCAGTGATTCGTTTAACAACTGTTGTAAAATGTTTCTAAAATAGGGCAAAACTCATTTAACAACTGTTTTGCTTAGCAACAGAAATGTTGGGCTTGATTGTTGATGAGTACCTTTTTATGAACAATAAGTATAAAAGACAAAGATGGAAAACGCTATAGAAGAGGCATCCTATGGTCTCCGGAACTTCATTGAATTGCTTGTGCATATATTCAAGAGAATGAAAAATTTTCCAGATTATAAATCTTTCCATTAGCTAGTTATCTGATTTCACAATTTGAAACTAAACAAAAATTGAAACTCATTTAAGTGAGCTCTTCTGACAGTTACATAATCAGGGCATTATAGGAATATATAGGAACAGCCCAGGGGTGGGTTTCGGATTCTGCTACTGCCGGTTCGCTCAGGGACACATCGCGCAGGCGGGCGCATGTTGCACATGCATTACACACGCACGCATGCACAGTACTAAAAAAAGCTTCTACGCATGCGCAGAAGCAAAAAACAAGATGGTGGCGTGGCAGGCCTGGGTCGCTGCCGGTTCCAGCGACCCAGGCCGCCAAGTTACTAACGGTTCTATAGAACAGGTCAGAACCAGTAGGAACCCACCTCTGGAACAGCCAATTTAATATCCATATGGGCCTGCAGCACACACAAAGAATGTACAGCCCATTAGAATACGCCATCACTTGCTAATGGATGAGTACAGAGATTGCCAAGCAATGCTCGATTATTGTGCAGTTACTGACAGCTCAGACCATTCTGTGCAATGCAAAATAATGAAATGCTGCTGCTTCTGCTAGCTTTGGGAAGTGACCAAGTGACCAAGTTGCCCTACATTTCAATCTGCCGCAGAGAAAGCCTGAGAAGAAGTTTAATGTCTATCAACAGCATCTACTGATCAGTAAGAGATTCGACTCACCTACAAGCAGACATGAATCTATGGCTATTAATGCTCCATTGTGAGTTGGGCAATATATAGTGAAAAAAAGCAAGGTTCTAATGGGCTTCATTGCATCATCATGGTTATCATCATTGCATCATCTGATTATGAAATCAGATGTACATCATAAAACAGACATGGAAAAAAAAATATGTGAAAAAACCCAAGAGTGAAAATAAAAGAAGTTCAAGAATAGAAAGTACAAGTATGAACAAGTATTAGAAGACAGAATGAATGAACAGTTGACAAAAGGAAAGAATAACACTATTAAAAGAATTATTTTATGGAATGTTACCGAAGTGACATTAATGGTAAGAATGAAAAAGAAATGCTCAGTGAAATAGTGAAGTGAAAGAGGCTGTGGATGAGGAAAAATACATATAAGAGAATAATTGCTACAAAAATGACACTGAGAAAAACACATAGGATAATGCTCTTATCAAACAAAGGGGTTGCAAAGGATACAGCCAAAAAGAGCAAGGAATAGTTAAGAGTGCAAGGAAAAGAGAAAATGCTGACCAATTTTGTTCGAAATAAAAAACATGTTTTAGAAATGGGTGAAGAGGCTAAATCAGGAACTCCCACCGAACGAATGGAATTAAAAATAAAAGTAATGAAATAATTTGGGATCAAACTAAAGTAGGGGAATGATAGATTACTATTTTAAGAATTTGTATAAGAATAAATACTGATATATTAAATGCTATAAGTGTTAGTCACCCTCCCCCACAAAAAAATCAATGAAGTAAGGAAATTATAACTGCTATGAGAACATTGAAATATGGTAATGCTAAACGAGTGGACAACATAATTGAGAAATGTTACAAATGGACCTGATTTCCTTGTGGGGTGGCTGTCTGATTTGATTTAGTATGGGTGTGAACACTGCCTTTGTGTGTCAATTGGAAAAATGTTGTTATAGTTATCCAATATAAAGGGAAAGGTAGCAAAAGTAAATGAAAACTTTACAATGTGTTAGTTTGTTAAGGATCCCTAGGAAGGTACTTGGCAAGTTTGTGATACAGCCTATAAACATGACAAAGTTTATTGTATATTTCTTGATTCAGAGAAATGTATAAAATAAAATGAGGATACTTGAATTATGGAATGTTATGCAAGAATATGGAGTCAAATATTAGTTCCACAATGCAGTAAGAGTGGCATAGAATGAACATAATATGTAGAATATGTGAAAATAACCGGGATACTTTGCAAATGCTTCAACATTGAGCAAGCTGTAACACAAATAATATATTTATGAATAAAAGTAAAACAAATGTTTGTGGTGACATTGAAGTAGTATGGATGGCAACTGCAGTTATGTTTACATGCAGATGATCCCATATTTTTGACTGAACCTAAATTATAATTATACAATTCAATCCAAATCTAACAAAATTAGATTGCTTGATACAATGAGAAGCATAGATATGAAAATCTCAAAGGCCAAGGAGATTATATCTGATAGGGAAACTCAAGTTAATGATTGCAACGCAAGTAATATATAAATGGTGAATAACTAGAACAATAGATGAACTTGTGTACTTTGGTGGAAAGTTTTCTAAAGATGTAAAATGGAGACATTTAAGTTGTGCAAATGCTGGTAGAAAGTAGAAAGATAATGGGTAGTAAGTATACTAACTGCTGAAAGGAATGAATGGTTCTTGAAGGAAGAGAGTTCTTCTGTTCTTCTATTACATGCAAGTTGGGTATATCAGGAAAGACAAAAATAAATTTACTGCAGGGTTTTTAGGATGTAAGTGTGATAAAATAAGAAGCAATAAAATTAAGAATGGATAGGTACCAAATGAATGTTGATTTGAATACAAAAGTGAGTGACCAGTGTGAAAGTAGTACATTGAAGTGGTCTGGTCATATAGAGAGAACAAATAAGGACTGAATTGCAGAACAAATATATGATGAAGGAATGAATGATGGACAACATGTGCATCTGCAAAAAGGCAAGTGAGAAGTGTTGTCATGTATGTCATCCTGCAAATTAAGTGCTGTATGTCATTTACATCGTAATGCAGCTTGTATAAATTATGCAAATCAATGCCAAGGATGCATCATTGGCATGATAAAATCATGACATTTATGATGTACTCATAGCATCTGGAGGATTCCAATGATTAAGAGGAAGGGAAAGGCAGATAAGGTGGTCATGGTTGGATGGAATTGATAAGATCTTCAAAAAGAAAGAGGTGAATAGTTTAAAGAACCAAAAGGAACATATGCACAGAAAAGTAAGGCTTGCTTGCAAGCATAGAAAGATACAGAGACATATATTGAAAGTATTAGTGTAAATATTTAGCCATGTTCCATTTTATTTTCTCTTAGTTCATGCCTTAATTTATTTGGATTACTATTTCTTACTCTTATACTCTGTACAGTGAAAAGAAATAGCATAATAGGTCTGTCTGTCTATAAACAAATGATACTATTAACATAAAGAAAACATCCTGAGTTTCCTATAAAGAGATGATTCTATAGCATGTTATAATTCATGCTTTATTTGTGAAACTCCAATACTAACACTAGTGCATTAATGTTGAAAGCTGCATTTCAAAGTGGAGCTATTGATTATACAGGTGGTCCTAACTTAACAACCATTCATTCAGTCACCATTCAAAATTACAGTGACACTGAACAAATAGTAGTTACGCCCAGTCCCCAGAGTGGCAGCTGTTGAAGCAGTCACATGATCACATGATCAAAATTCCAACACTTGGCAGCCCACCCATTTACCTCCTCCCCAACTCTTACAACCCTGCCCTCCAATGCCTCTGCTGCCTCTGCCAGCCTTGCCATCCAGTGTTCCAGTAGCCCTGAGCTGGGCTTGCTGCCCGCAGCTGACCTTCATTGTCTTCCTCCTTCTGCTGACAAGGCACCCCTGGCCTGACTCTTCCCATGGTAGCTGCTGGTCATGCATGCCCTTCTCCAAATAGAACATGGCCTTAACCAAATTGTGCTATTGTCCAATCTGAAAGCTTCATGTGAAGACCACACATGCAAATTGCACGCAGCATTTGGACAATGCTACGTGCAATTTGAAAGCCTTGCACAAGGCCACGTGCAATTTGGACAAGGGTGCACATGGCCTGTGTGGGAAGAAGCCCTGGCATGGGCAGCAGATACCCCACGAGGGGCCAGGCTAGCTGCAGTTTGTTAGCAGTGGCAGGAAGAAGATGGTGCAGTCAGCTGAAAGTGGTAGGCCCAATACAGGGGCAGCACAGTGCAGGGCAACAGGCCCAGGTTGACAAAGCTAGCAGAGTACAGGGCAGCAGGCTGGCAGAAGCAGCAGAGTGAAGGGTAGCCAAAAGGGCAGAGATGGACGAGAGACAGTAGGTGTGGGGAGTTGAAGAAGAGGCAGCCCTTCACCTTACCAAGGCTCGGGGCTGGAAGGGACCAAGCCAGGAATGTTTTGGATTGAGGAAAGTCCTCACCTAGCAACTGGATAGGATTCCATTAATGAAGCAGTTGGACAGCTGGGATTGTCATTGCTAAGCAATGTGTTCGCATGACATCATGTTTTATGACTACATCACTTAGTGACAGTGCCAAATACCATGGTAACCCAAGGGCTACCTGTAGTTTAATATGCCAGAGGAAAAGAACAGAATGGTATTATAACCATTTGTTCTGGGAGAAATCAACCCCCCAGCTATATATTAGAACACATATGACTGTAACTAAAAGTTTGTTAATTATGTCAGGGTCTTCTGTTCGGCTTATATCAAACCTATACTAACCTGTGATCAATTGTGTATATAAGGTTTACATATTGTAAAGTTTACCCATTCTCCTCCTCAGCACTAAACAAAATTACGAGGGCAGAAAATAGTTGCTTCAACCCTTGAAGCCAAGGAGAAATCCCTTGCTTTATATTGCTACACAGATGAACAGAAACATTAAAAAGTCACAGTAGTTCTGTTGCATTCTTAACCACGAAGTACAGACTGATTGATAACACATGCTAACATCCAAAGGACTAACAAACATAAACAAACTGCATTATTCTAGGGTTTACATTTGTTTGGAATGATGCCAATGTGAGTTTCAGTAATGAGTCTGAAGTTGCTATCAAAATGCCATAGTACTGCATGTGCAGAACACTTGTAATGTTACCAAGTTGCATTAAAGCATATTGATGCTGCTGCTATTGAACAACTTCTCCCAGCAGTTAGATGTTAAACAGAAGGGGCAAAAGACAGAAGCCCTGAGACATCCCTTATTTCAGGAGCCTCTTGCCCCCAATCCCACTGAATGGAACTTGCCATAGAGCAGTGTTTCTCAAATAGTGGGGTGTGCCCCCCTGGGGGGGCGCGGAGCGATGCCAGGGGGGCGTGTGACCTCTCTCTGTATCTATCTCTCCCCATCTCCTCCTCTCTCTGTGTGTGTATTACTGTGTGTGTCTCTTCTGTCTCTCTCACCCACTCTGTGTATCACTCTGTGATCTTCTCTATGTCTCTCTCTCTTCTCTATGTCTCTCCCCCCCCCCCCCCCCGCCGCAGCTGGGCCAAGCCAGCAAGCTCTTTTTGGAGTGCTTCGCTACGTCTTTAATTTCTTCTTTTTGGAAATCCAGGCTGGCACCAGCAGCAACTTCCCTTTGGCCAACTGTTCTCCCCCCCCCCCTTTTTTTCTCTCGCAACCTAGAACCTCGCAACGCTTTTGCATCTAGAGAGGAGGCAGGAAAGGGGACTGGGAATCCAGCTTCCCTCCCGCTCCTCTTCCTGCTCTCCCTATGTCTGTTAAGCCAGGGCTGAGGAGATCCCTTTGCGGAGAGTTGGGGGGGCACGAAATGTTTACTTCTTCCTAGGGGGGGCGTAACAGAAAATAATTGAGAAGCACTGCCATAGAGGAAGGAGGAGAACCACAGTGACCCCAAGAGCCAGTCCAGAAGGATACCATGGTTGATGGTATCAAACACTACTGAGAGATCTAGGAGGGCCAGAACAAATGGCCCAACCCAGTCCTTGGCCTTCCACATATCATTCACAAGTATGATCTGACTTAATATAACCTTTGGGCAAGCTTATACCTGACCTGGCCGGATTTTATTTTGAATTTATTGCTTTCGGCTGGATAATTTTGCATTAAAAAAGAAACAGCATTCATTCAACTGAATGTTTCTGTGCTGTAATTCATATTGTTTTACTTTAATTTTTGCATTTTACCTTTTTCTTATAAACTGCCACAGAAATTTTTCTACATGTAGTACATAAATACTTTAAACTAAGCAAAGCTTTTACAAATGAAGTCTACACAGTGCAGTTATATGACCATGGGCTTTATTCCTCTTAGTTGGAGAATTTGTCTTCCAAATTCCACAAATCGTGGAATGTACCAGGAAGATCCTACTGTACATATGGATAATCCAATCAAACGTTTAGCAGAAACTATGCAAATCAAAGGCTGAAGTTTCCTAGAGCTACCTTTCTGCTCCTACAAACTTAATAATTATCAGTGCAAGAACAGAAAATAAAAGAGAAAGAGAGTTTCCAGTTGTCCTTTTGATCTGTCTCACTCTGGCAATAGTATTACACACCTGCCTCCAGATGCAAGTAATGCCAGGCAAAACATAAATGGTAACAAACACTAGCCAGTTGAGCAAGACATAAACAAGAGTAGCAATGTAGCATTCTATGTCTCAAAACAGAGTAGAAGCATTTTTAATTGTATGCTTTATCCAATACATCCCGGTCAATAGAGATCGGTTAATTAGACAAATGTTAAAACAACAAAATATTTTGTCATAGGAATATTCTAGGAAAGCAATTAATATACTTTTTGTTTTCTACACAGAGATACACTACAGGTACATTGCAAATTTTACCCTAAATATAATTTTTTAAAAAGAGATTGTAATAGTTGATGATTCATATTATCTAAATTTAATATCAAAATGTAGCCAGTGTTTAGTTAACACCTCCTACACATCTACTGAAGCTTTGGATAACCTATAATATCCTAATTATTTTGAGAGCATCTTCATGAAGGAAAACACAGTGGAAATTCTACACTATTATAAAAACAGGAGGCACTGTTTTTAAACTAATTTAAATTCTAAGCCTAACTTTCTTATAAAGGCTGAAGTAAGCCTACGAGAAACAGAAATTGCAGTATATTTTTTCTCTCTTCACTTCACATATAAATTTATCATGAATATATGCAGAAATTTCTCAAATAACATACAAAGGAATGCACAAAATAATTTGAAACAGAAGTGCCATTCAAATTTTGCCACTTGGTTTCCTTTTTGCCAAGTTCATCCAAGTTCAGGACTAGTTAAAGAGTAAAAACTCATCTATAAATAGATTCAAATTCTGTAGAGTTGAAAGAAATCTGTGATATTCCAGTGTGACATTTAAGTTAGCAGCACAGAAAAATCCAGGTGAAAAAGTTGCTAAACACCAAATTGGAAAAGATACCATTCTAATATATAATCTCAGAATGAAACAGGGCAAGGCAAGGAAATAGAAAACTCCCTTTTTTGTATTTATCCCCTCATAACTTTGACCATAACTACACTGGATTGAACTAAGTCTGACTGTCTTGTTTCCATTTCATGATTTGACTTCATTATTCTTACTAAGGTTACCAGATATGCCAACTACAACTTTTAAATCCTCCTTCTGCATTTGACTGAACCATGAGCACTCAAACTAGAGAGAGAAATGGACTTGCTATCCTCATGTTCAGCAGCCAAAATTTGGAGTGTTCTGTAATCACAGATTCTGTCAAGATTGGGCTGTTTGTTGCCTGCACTTCATAAAACTGACTCTCTTCTGCTTCCCGCCTTATTTTCAAAAGAGTAAAGAGGCAGTTACTCCACTAAAAATGCCTTTGATACCAACCTTGTACTAGTCCCGAAAGAGAAAAGTTTATTTTCAGATGAATTGCCTCCATCTCTCAGGTTTGGTTTCCCTTTTACCCAAGGCTATTTGTGTGCACCTTCAGCAATACTTTGCTAAATCTCTTATTTTGCCAAGAAATGCAACACACCAGCATTACAGTAAAGAAGACCTTATGAAATAAAAATAAAAAAATTCCTTGCAAGCGCATCATATTTTCATATGCTGAGGAAAAACATTAAGAAAAGGTCACAGGATCAATTTATTTTTTACCTTTTTTAAACTTTAAAAGAAAGAAAACTATACGGTGGGCTGATTTAAATTGGACGGGGCAACATAGCTTTGCTTCAAGCTATTACAATTTCAGTTGGCAAATGCTAACTATTCTGTCAAGTTTAAGGAGACATCCTTTTGCTGGAAAGAGAATATGTTTGAATTTAGAATCATGGTGTTTCATATACGAAGGAAGGTTGCCTTAAAAGATGCCAAAATATTAAAATTTTAAAAGATGAATATTTTATTAGAATTTACACATTTTGTAGAGTAGGATGCTATTTGTATTAGAAATAAAAATGAGCAGATCTGGTAGCATGTGGAATTCAAGTGTGAAGGGTTTTTAAGGAAATTAACATTAAATAATCTCCCTCTGTTCTTCTGAAGCACAATCACCATTGTATTTTTATGATTAACTAACATCAAATAGACAATATTAGTGAACAGATACAGAAATAGTGTTAAAGGTAAAAGGGAAAGCCCAACATCAAAAAGTGATAAACAGTAATCATTCTCATTAGACACACAGATATGTTTTATGTCAGAAAGGATGGGAAAACAAAGGTTTGAGGACAATATTCTTGTAAATCTTCTGAATTGGCTGAAAGGTTTTTCCTGCTCTCCCAGGGATGAACAATATATCTATCTATAGAGCATCAGTCAGTCACCAAATTCTAGTCACATAATAGTTTGACCACTGTAACATGTTCTACGTGGACCTGTCTTGAAGACCACTCAAAAGCTTCAAATGATTCAAAATGCAGCAGGACATGCTGTGCTGGGCATGCCTCAGTATGCCCACATGATACCTCTGCTTTGTGGCCTGCACTGATTACAATTAAAATGCTGGCTATTACCTATAAAGCATTATATGACAAATTTCCATAGTTTCTACCCAGCTGGTACGTGCTCCAAGTCCCTTATATTAAACAGCACCATCCGTCAAGATCTAGGTCGGAAGCATGTTTTCTTCTGCAGCACTTGGGTCTCTGCAATGGGATCCCTCCTGAGATCTATGTAGCTCTCACCCTAATGGCGTTCTGGACGTGATTCTTTCAGGTCTTGGGTTAGGGTGATTGTTAAACGCATTTCTTTTGCATTAAATGGTCAAATCCAATCTTCTTTATCTATTTTGTGTGGTGTGTCTTGCTTTTTACTATACTGTGAGCCGTCCAGAATCATTTCAGAGTCAGGCAGCACCAAAGTAATTTTTTTAAATACTTTTTTTTATTATTGTTCTATGTTAAGACTTTTCCTTGAAGAAGCTTTTGTTTGAAAAATGAGACAAATGACTTCAGTGAAACATTAGTGGAAAATGATGTAATTAAAAAGGAACACGTTTAAACAGTCTCTAAATATTCATAATTAGAGCTGTCATCTTGCTAAGTAATTCACCTTTGACTTTTGCAGCTTTTTTTTCAAACTGTATGTCAGGAACAATGAATTCAACAAAACCAGGTATGTGACAGACCTAAATCTTTCAGAAACAATTGCAGGCAAGTCAGATAAGCTCCATTCAAGCTATCAATAGTGCAAAAACTCCAAACACATCCCACTGAAAAGATGTGCAAGAACTTAACTCATTCTTTCATATAGCTTGCTGGAAATATTGTTTTTTATGGATTGTGCAATACATCTCTGTGATTATGCTATGATAGTATGTAGCATATACCGTATTTTTCGGAGTATAAGATGGACCTTTCCCCCCCCCCTAAAATAGGGTGAAAATCTGGGTGCGTCTTATACACAGAATGTAGCCCCGCCCAGCTTCTCAAACGGAGCTTTGCAAGGCTGAAAACAATCTCTCAAAAGGAGCTTTGCAAGGCTGAAAAAGCAGCCTCTGAAATGGAGCTTTGCAAGGCTGAAAAAGCAGCCTCTGAAATGGAGCTTTGCAAGGCTGAAAAAGCAGCCTTTCAAACGGAGCTTTGCAAAGCTAATATACCTGCTCCAGGCTGTTTGCTAAGGGCGCTAGCCAGATGGATGCTGGTAGGCAGAATTTGTTTTTTCTTATTTTCCTCCCCAAAAACTAAGGTGCGTCTTATACTCCGGTGTGTCTTATAGTCCGAAAAATACGGTAGCTTTTAATGGCCCAGAATGGCTGTTGTTTTGTTGCTTTAATTCAGAAAAAAAAGAGAAAAACGGGAGAAGAATCTCAATTTTGGTCTTGAAGTGTAGGGCGTGCTCTCAGGAGGGCTGATGAGCTGACCTGACTGCTAGCCAGGGTTCTTGTGAGTCAAAAGGAGATAACATTTATGTTGGGCAGCCTTCTATAGAAGGGTGGGACTGGAGCCCTGAGGGTGACACTTACTTCCTCAGTTGCTGAAGGCTAAAGTTGATGCTAGTGTGTGAACCAGTTATTGGTTCCTGGGTTGGAAAGGGAGAAGAAAAGTCAACAAGTAACTTCCCTGAAAAAAAGAAAAAGAAATGAAGTCCCAGAGAGACAGAATGTTTATCCAAGGTCTAAAATGGGAAGCTCCAGGGAAGAACTGAAGTCTTCCAAGAGAGGTTCTATCCCCAACAGGTGAGATACGAACAATAATCAGTTGAGAAGATCCAAGGAAAGGAGAAGATCAAAGCCAAGCACACTTATCCATAAATCCAGCACATTCTTTTCTTTACCCTCTCTTGATAATCTCCAAAACAGGGGAAGGAGATGGAGTGAAGGAGGAAGATGTTAAGCATTTAGGAGAAGAATAGTTTCCAGAAGAGAGAACAAAGATCGGTTACTGAGTAGAATCCACATATTTGTAAATAGTTGTAAATACCTACTGTAAATAATTTTGTTATATATAATATGGTAGTAAAATTTAAGAAGCATAAAAGCCTTTACTTTCTGTGGTTTCTCTGTGCCAACCACCATCCTTGTAACCCTAAATACATATCCTGTTCTAAAAGAATTGAGTCACACCATCATATAGTGCTGTGATAAAAAAACTCTCTGCTAATCACATAGCAGTAAGTTTGAACCAACAAGGTGAATGAGTAGAGGTATGAAATCTCCTTTTTCAAAAAAAAAGAAGCTCTGAATCTACATACCTACATTTCTAACTTAGTAAAATACTTAGTAATTCTCAGTGACACAATCTATCATCTGGAGAGATGGCTAGGGGTGGGTTCTAACTTACCTAGCTGCCGGTTCACTTCCTCCCGCGCCACATGGCCGTGCCGCATGGCCGCGTGCATGCTTTGTGTGTACGTGCGCATGCACAGTACCGAAAAAATAAAAAAATCCCCCAAAAAAGCCAAAAACAAGATGACACGCATGCACAGTGCCAGAAACTCGGCTTCTGCACATGCTCAGAAGAAAAAAACCAGAAAAAATTCAAAAAATAAAATAAAAAATAAAATTTAATTTTTTTAAAAAAAGTTTTTTTAAAGATGGTGGTGTCCAGAGACCGGCACCGACTGAACTGGTTCCGTGACATCATCGTGACATCACCAGCAGGTTGCTACCAGTTCTGGAGAACCAGTCCGAACCGGGAGGAACCCACCTCTGGAGATGGCTTTTTCTGACATCCTCCCTACTAACCTTATCATGTGCTTTTCTCTCAAGTAAAAGGGGAACACAAAAAAGAGTATAGGTATCTACCTGCTGATCCTTAAGTTAAGCATGTGACTAGGGAACTCAGCTCCTCAGAGCCATGGTGGTGCAGTGGTTAGAGTGCAGTATTGCAGGCTACTTCTGCTGACTGCTGGCAGCCTGCGATTTGGCAGTTCAAATCTCACCAGGCTCAAGGTTGACTCAGCCTTCCATCCTTCCGAGATGGTTAAAATGAGGACCCAGATTGTTGGGGCCAATATGTTGACTCTGTAAATCACTTAGAGAGGGCTGTAAAGCACTGTAAAGCAGTATATAAGTCTAAGTGCTATTACTATTGCTCTTCTTCCTCCTCCAGTGTGAGAAAAGAGGCCAATCTCACAAGGGACAAACAGAATCAAGTTTTATTTTAAAAAATCAACAAGAGAAAAGACAATCATTCCTTTTTAAGTTTAAGTGGTTCACTTGCAAAACAATCAATGATACAGGATATAAAAGTAGAAAATATGAAAATCACAGGCAACATTGTAATGAACATTAGTAGAAAAATCACAGGAAATACACAGAAAAATGTAAAGCACTGAACAGGCTATAAGATGGTATTGGTATAAAATCACTGAACTTGCATAGAAAAAATAAACATCAGAGACAACAAAAACTAAAAAAAAACACATACAATCAAAATAAAAATAGTCTCACATAGCTAAACTTACTCCTCAAAGGTAAACAGATTACTTGAAGCAAAATTCTTCCCCTTTCTTCCTTCTTTATTTTTTTAAATATATTGTAACCATTTTTCAGAGGCTCAGGAGTGTTGCCTAACTTCTTTACTTACCTTTACCTACTCCCCAGGACACAGCTTTTGTTTCGGTTTTTAAAAGACACAAATACTACCGGTATTCCTACTATGAAAAAGGAAGCATCTGGCTGAACTTCCTGCCTTTGCAACATGATCGTCAACCATGCCTCAATGAGATAGAATTAAATGTCTGAGCCTACCTCCCATGAGGATTGAAAGTGGGCTATTCTCACAATAGGTACTTGCCAGTTCTATATATTATTTAACCATTGTAACCATGGTTATCAATGCAGAGAAAATTTAAGGGAGTATCAGTTTAAGCAGAAAGTAAATCTTTTAATTGCTATTTCCTCCTGTGCTCGATCTGTATATCGGTAAGTAAAGCTCAGATTATACAAAGAACCATATATTTCAGGAGCACCATATATTTCCAATGGCTGCTCTGAGGGAAAGCAAACTACAGCATGTGCTGAAGTCGTGAAACTTCTCAGCACTTGGAGAAGTAGATGAATGCAACAATATTTTAAGGCGAGCAATGAGTTTTTAGCCATATAAAGCTCCTTTTATTCAAATAGGATGTTTAGCTTCAACAAAGTTAATTGTGCAAATATTTGAGGAATAAGACTTTTCAACACAATCCAAGCTTACATTGCACAAAGCCATAAATATGGTTTGCATGATTTTGGTTGTTTAAAAAAGTACACACATCCAGAGCTTCTGATTTAGTGTGATTTGTGAAGTAAGACAATAATAGGTATCTGCAGAATAACAGTAGCAAGTGAATTTATAGCAGCCATTTATCTTTGCTGTTTCACCAAAAATGAAGCACATTCTAGTCTTTTAAAACAATACGGCATTGGAGCATCCTTACTGTATTGAACAGTACAATATTTTATTCCATCTTAAGGTACTACAGTCACTCAATATTTTTAATAAACAAACTATTGCATTTGTTATTTACTAGTAACATCCCTTTGAAAACATCATCTTTTTTATGCTCCTATATTGTAGAAAGTTAAACTGTAGATCTGGTGGGAACTGTTTGTGCTTGCTTGTGCTAAAATCCTTGAAAATCATTTTGACCAAAGGCCTTGAGAGAAGTGAAAAACTAATGTACTATGCAGAACACCACTGAAAATCCATGCCTCTCCACAAACAGGAGAGGGTTCCAGTTATCTTTGCTACCGGTGCGCATCGTGACGTTTCGCACACGCTCGCGCATCCCATTGAGTGATTTTACTTCCACGCATGCTCAGAAGGACGTTTCAGGCCGAAACACAGCTGAGGAGGTGCTCAGCTGTGCTTCGGATGAAGAAATAAACCCGAGGGTGGGCGGGAGGGCTTTTTTCCAAAGCAGAGGATGAAGAGAAGCCATCCAAACCCGAAAAAATCGCCAAAAATTCCGATAAAAATTACGTCACCAGCATGCCGCTACCGGTGCGCAGTACTGGTCCGCACAGGTAGGAACACACCCCTGTCCACAAACCATTACTTTACATGATTTTACATTTGAACATGGAACCCTATGAAGATGGGGGAGGCTACTCATTGGCTTAGCAGTTACCATGGATGACTCAAAACCGTTGGTTAAAACCAACTGTACCAATTTGTTTACTGATTCTATGCATCAGATTCTATGATGACAGATTTCAAATGGGGCATTGGTGGTTTCCTGTGTTTAAATTGTATTAGGTCTATTCTTAATCTTATAGTATAGTTTTCAGGAAATAAATGGTAATTGTGCTGCTGATTTTCAACATTAATATTGACTCAAAACCGTTGGTTAAAACCAACCGTACCAATTTGTTTACTGATTCTATGCGTAGTGTCCTGGAGACTATGAAAGCAGCAGTGGGTCAATGGGTTGGCAAGAAAACCAAGTAGCCAAGGATGACAGATTTCAAATGGGGCATTGGGGGTTTCCTGTGTTTAAATTCTATTAGGTCTATTCTTAATCTTATAGTATAGTTTTCAGGAAATAAATGGTAATTGTGCTGCTGATTTTCAACATTAATATTGCTGAAATTAAATGACATTCACAAAATATTGGGGGTGGGGGTGGGAAGATCTTCAGGCCTCCATGTGGTCATGGGCAGGTGATTATATTTTGCAATCACTTTTTCCTTGAGGCCATCAGCCTACAGTTCTATAAGATTACATGGTGTACCACAATGTAAGCAGGAGGAATTGACAGAAAACATATGCTGACCTTCTTCGTGTATTGTCATTTAGAAATAATACTCTAAAAATGTCTTCTCAAAGTAGATCTGAGACACATAGCAGGATCCATTAAGAGAAGCGATCGTTTTCAGCATTATAAATAATTGTCATCATTTTATGGTAATTTTCACTTAACAGCTGGTGGCCTTTGATGCTGACAGTTAGGCTAGCAGTCAGAACTCTTGTTACATCATAAAACCTTGTACCTTAAAATACATTAATCCACTGTATCTCTTCAGAAGCTCAAAGACCATCAGAGCAGACAGGCTACCTTCACCCAATGAACAGATGTATCTTTCTTATTAGGAAACTTAATGAAATCAACCTGAACAACAATGGCAAGACACAGAAAGAGTTGTGCTTGTAGATCTAAGCGCCAAAAGTCTTCGCGTCGTAAAAGGGGGCAGAAAAAAAAGAAATCGTGCAAAAAGCAACTAATCAGTAAGAACAATGGTAACAACAGCATCCTTGTTCTTAATTTATACTATTTATTAACTTACTTTTGTATGATTTAGGTTATTCCCTCTGAATTGGCAGACTAGTTTGTGATTCATATATTTTAAGGATAAGATGTTACATTGAGGTTGGGTCACATGTGAATTGAAGAGATGCGCTATTATATCTCAAAGCAAATTTCATTATCACTATCCATAATAAATAACTTATAGAATAGTTGCCAAAAATATTTCAGAATGTCATCATTTTCTGACAAATCCAGATTTTCCTTCTTTGTTCTAGAACCTCCGTGTTCCAGAACATAATGCTTATTCCTCATTTCAGAATAGCATGGTACACTTAGAACACTAAAGAACATGGTATGCTAAGCAAGATGTAGCATGATATGCTAAAGGCACTTCCTGATGAATATACAGTATATGGATTAGATAAGACGGCCAGGCATAGTTCACTTCCTCCACCCACCTTTGTGAAGGCAACCCAGCATCTTTGCCAGTGAATGGCTGGTAGTCATTTATTGTTATTTTGTGCAAGAAGTTAAGAACTTGAGCTGATGAAATGACATCACAAACTCAGGCCAAGCCATGATCAGAACTGTCATGACTAAGATGGAGAACAGTTATCCCTCCTTTACACCTTGTTTCCACACAAAGTTGCTGCAAGGTCACAGGGGGTGAAAAAAGTGGAGAACAGAAGGAGTTGCCTCTGCACAATTACACTTGCAGCTGTTCCTGTACCCTGTATTGTTTTCTGGAGGACTAATGGCTGCTTAACCATAAGCTAACCATTATTCCAGGTTCGGATGACATGCTAAGCCACGTCCAGAACTGCTTAACCATGGACAAAGCAAGATTACAGATTGTGCTTAATGGGGTCTCAACTGACAGTGAAGTGCCCAAGTTTCCAGGTTCAGATGAAACGGTAAGCAAACTATAATATGGCTTAGCATGTCGTACGAATGTGGTCTATCACTACATATCAAAAGTTGTCTTGACTTGATATATGATAGGTGAATTCTCACCTCTGAGGAGTGCGCAGATTTCTAGGGCAGAGACTATAAGAAAAAAACTAATTTCAGGCATGTATACACATCCTAAAGTAGAGATACACCTTATCCTTCTTCCTCCTTTGTCCTCCTTCCTCTAAGCATAAGGTGACCAGACGTCCCGATTTTGGCGGGACACACCCGCTTTTTCACCATTTGTCCCGCGTCCCGCCCACCCTCTTAAAAAGTCCCGATTTCTTGAAAGAATGCCCGACTAGGGCATTCTTTTAAAAAATCGCCCTGAAAGGCAGCAGGCCTCTCAGCTCGGGCCGGCTGTGGGCAGCGTTGGCGGCGGGCGGGCGTCCCGCGTTGTTGACTCCTCTGGCGGCGGCTGGAAGCTGGGGGGAGGGGGAAGGGAGGCTGCTCCTCCTCTCCTTCCCCCGCCCCATCCCTAGCCCCGCCCTCGGAGGCGCCGCTGCTGTTGGGAGGGGTGAGGGACGAGGAGCCATCGCCGCTTTGAATTTACGTCACGAGCGGCGCAAACAGCCCTTCCTCGTCCCCCTCCCCTTTCTTCCCCCCGTCGCCTCGCTGCCGCTGTTGCCCTGGGGCCGGGCGGGCGACCGAGAGACCGCGGCGCTTGGATGCTTGGAGCAGGTAAGCTGCCGGCTGCTCCTTTCCCCGTCTCCTGCCTCCCGTTCGTTGCTTGCCAGCCCAGCCGAAGGGAAGGCGGCAGGCGAGGAAAGGCCTCCCGAAAGGAGGGGAGGCTTCGGGAGCCCGCCTCCCTTTCGGGCCGAAAGGGAGGCGGGCTCCCGAAGCCTCCCCTCCTTTCGGGAGGCCTTTCCTCGCCTCCCGCCTTCCCTTCGGCCGGGCTGGCAAGCAACGAACGGGAGGCGGGAGACGGGGAAAGGAGGCAGCTTACCTGTCGCGAGCTGCAGGCATCCAAGCGCCCTCCCGCCTCCCCCCTCCCCCCCCTCCCCCCCACCTCACCTGGACGCCGACATTTGCTGTTTTGCCCTCTGCGCATGCGCAGCGTTCTGCGCATGCGCAGAGGGCAAAACTCAAATGGAGAAACCCACCCCCGTCAATGGTGTCCCGCTTGAAGAAAAAAAAATCTGGTCACTTTATCTAAGCAATCTTGAACAATTGGAGGGGGGGTTGCGGGGGGAGATCCAGAAAGGGATGCTATGGAGCAGCAAGCAGGATTTTTTTAAAAAAAAACAGTTTCCCAAAATGCCAGTTGAGAAACTAAAAGTAACATGTCAAAGAATTGTCAATAAAAGTACCAACTAGTCAACCACCACAATTCAGCCTTTCTTCATGCTATCCACCGAGGCACAACTATGATTTAATACAGGTATTTAAAAATAAATTAAATTTAAATTTAAAAAGCCATTAACTAATTTAAACATGGAAAGCTACATCCATGTAATCCTGTTTAGAAATAGCCAAGGGCTTTTAATACACAACTGCATCCAAGTACATTCATCAGGATTCCTTAATTCAAGAAAGAATATATTCTTTCCTATTTATTTATTTATTTATTTATTTATTTATTTATTTATTTATTTATTTATTTATTTATTTATTTATTTTCTATAACTGCCCATCTCAGTCAATGACTCTGGGTGGCTTATAATTCAAACAATATATTACAATCAAAATACTCAAAACATTTTAATAAAAACAATATAAACATGCAAATAAAATAGACATGGCAGCTGAGATACTTAGCCAGTTAGCAATACAGCCAGGAAATGGGGCCCTTCACATTCAGCACCTTAGGCTCAAGAATATAGCCAGGTGTTTAGGCCTTATGAAAGACTAACCGAGGTCGTAGAGTATTGTTACCTCAATCTTGCATAGAGCATCATTCTGGCAGAATCTAAACCAGAGATGTGCAACATTTTCTAAGTCAAGGGCCACACCTGAAGGTCATGCAACAACTTAAAAGAAGTATACCTCCCTTCATATTATGAAAGCAGCTATGGCTTTTTTAAAATGTGCTACAGAAGCTATTCCCAATTGTGTATATTTCATGTGCATGTACAGCCATTTATAAAGCACCCCTTTTGGACAATTTGTAGAACATATCCCATGGTTTTGTCCTGGACTGCCATGGGTTGTACTTCAAAAAAGGTAGTGCGTGGAACTGTAAAGTTATCTATGTTGCATTAAGCCAAGAGGTTTCAGGCTGTGCTCCTCTATCCCACATTCTGCACAGATCCAATGAGTAAAGTGGATATAAGACCTATGAGCATTTCTTGAAATATACCACCTCCATATTGATAGCATCACCCTTCATGGATTATTTAATTGTTAACCAAAAGTTTTAGACAGTTGAGAATCAGTGTTTCATCTTACTGTCAATATCTGATAAGAAGCAAATTCCAAGGAGATGACATTGGGGAAGCAGCCTTAAATGGAGAACAAAGTCCAAGTGTACAGTAGCTGTGCTGAGACTGACCTAAAAGAATGGGTGAAGAAAGTGAGGAGACATGAAGATGGATTATGGAAACAGTGGACATTAGAGAGAGGGAGGGGAAAAAGTAGGGGAGGAACTTGTGATGTCTGCATATGTACTTTGGGTCTGATATGTATGTCTGTGATTGAGAATTAGGAGTTGAATTGTGTATTGTAAGTGTGGAGAAATTTATATGGATGTGTTGTGGCCCGCCATTGGCCTGTGCAGCTGGTAGCTGACCAACAGCGAGGAGGTTGGTGTGGTGATTCGCCATTGGCATGTGCAGCTGGCACCAGAGTCGGACAGTGAGGAGGCTGGAGAAGACTTGGTGCCAAAGGCAGGGATTCAGCCAGGGCCTTCAGAACATCCAGAGACTGCAATGAGCGAAGAGGAATAAGAGGAGGAGCCTGTTCTCAATGCATGGGCGCACAGAGCTGCCAAAAGGCAGGAATGGTTCCTGAGGAGGAGGTCTCCTCAGGAGTAAGGCTTGGGGCTAATTGGCCACTCCCCTAGCCTATTTAAGGGACAATGACAATGGAGCCAATTTGCAGGAAACAACTTCATTCATATTCCTTCGTGTCTTGAATTCAGAAACGTCTGTTCAGCTCTTGTTTACCAGCGTCATTTTTCCTGCAAATTGCTTCTGAGCATTTTGCCAACCACAGTAAGATTACTGTTATCTGAAAGACTTTGCATCAGAATTGAGTTATTTTTCCTTGGACTCTTGCCGGCTGTTAATGAAGTTGAATTAACAGCCATTGTTCAGAAAAGACTGATTTAAACTGTATCTGTGTTTGAACAACTACTAAGAAAGCTCATTAGTAGTCCTTAATTAGTAAACCAAGGTTTGTACAGACTCTGTGTGTGCTGTGTTCTTTGGATCGGCAGCTGGGGCAGAACAGGATGAGAGAAGAAGAAACACAGATGTTTGACAGGTTCCTTAAGCAAGAGAGACAATTATGGGTCCCAATGTGTGAATCTGTATTCTGTGTCTCTCAGGGCACATTCAAACATCCCCTGTCAGCAACTAAAAGGCCTCACTAACCATTTTTGAAAGGCCCTTCCTCATGACTCAAAATCTCTTCTCATCCCATACCACAGCTGAGGCAAGTTAACTTTGCATTTAGCTGATGTGATGCTAAAGTGGTATTTACATTTATTCTCAACACAAGGTTTGCTAAAGTACATAATACCACTCGGGCAGCCATTGTGGCAATTATGTGGCAGGGGCTGGATCTGCCCATCTCTTAATGGCTACTTTCAACTATTGTGATCATGTCCCATTTTTCCAGTGATTGCTGGCATATTATCATGGCTATTTTGATTTGTGATGCTTGGCTGATGTGACATCAAGAAAGGAGAAGCAGCACCCAGCACATGAGAGAAAACCATAGTCCAGGAACTTTCTAAAGTAACCAGCCTCTCAGACCAAAATAGTCACAATGCTCTGTGAATTTGCAAGTCACTCTATGCACGTTGTTTCTATGGGTCTGACGGGCAGAGGTCCTCTTCTAAATGCTATTGCAAGAACAGCAGCAGTAGAAAAAGCAGTAGACCAGGGCATCTCAAAAGTGAGCTGCCATCAGAACCTATGCAGAAAAAAGTACCTCAGAGGTGACTATTAGGCACTTCCTTCTCTGTTGCCTGAAGGCAAATCTCACAATGACCATTAGAAAATTACTTATATTCAAAGGTTCTGACAAATGACTAGACCTGAAGGGAAACAGATATTTTTTGACTGGTTACAATCACTCTGTATAAATTGTTCTTTACATTTGTGGTCATTTCTTCACTAGTGATTTATAGTATCTTCTAGGATCATCAAACATCACTGAGATACTCTAACAATAATGGCAACAAGCTTATACTGTCTCAGTAGTGTCTTGGTGATGCCATAAGACAGTGTTTCTCAACCTTGATGACTTTAAGATGGGTAGCCTTCAATTCTGGGACTTGAAGTCCACCCATCTTAGAGTCATCATCATCATTTCTCTCATTATGGAGAAACACTGCTATAAGATGCTAAAATTCCTGGTCAAGGAAGTGGCTTGTGAAAATCTCACAACATTCCTGATATATTTGTTGACCTGAAAATCTCTACTTTATAAAACATTTATCCCACAAAGATTATTTTTAAACAAAATTATGACTTTTGGATTAGTCATGTGAATTTAACTTGGACAATTACTATTTGTAATTGTAATGTATTACAATTTTTAATAGGCCACAATCACCACCATGGAGAGAAATTTCTTCGTAATTTTTTACATTCACTGAAAGCTGAATGTCCCCACAACCATTTTAAAAATGAGGAATTTGGGTGGGGAATAAAGAAAAGTGGAGTAACATTGCACTCAAAATGTATTCAGATGATACAGGTGATAATCATTTTGCACCTAAGAATCAAAACAAGGTATGTGGGTAGCATGTGCTGAGTGATGCAGTTTGTCTCAAAGTTTCTCATAGCATGTTTTCTTAATGATAAAGCATTGTACTCATGTGTCAACAGGGTACGTACGTATCTCAACCACCTGCCATTACAAAAGAAAATAACGCCTGCTTTGTGACCCGCCTTGAAAACATCTGTTTCATTGCCATACCACACATGAAATCTCCACCTCCTTCTTGAAGGTGAACAGCAACCATGGGGAATCATCAACAGCAACATCTAAGGGACTAGAACATCAGAGAGTTGACAATGCAACAGCTGATTCCACTGATGGAAGTGATGGTAGCCTGTCAATACAATTGATAAATGCCTCTGTTCTGCAATATATTCCTCCAGATTATTGGGAAGAAGGGCATTTCATAGGACTAGCTCTATCATTAAGCAGAACACCACCATCACTTTAGAGGCAGTTGATGTGGACTAGCAGAACATGTTATTTATTTACTGTTACTCACTGTGTATTCATTGTGTATTCACTGCAAGGAGGGAAGAAACTCTGGGAGTTTCTGTCACATTTGCTGTAATATTTTGATCAGTCTTGGGTAGCATGAGCCTTGATCTAAAAGCCAGGCCACCATAAGGGATTGCACCTCAAGCAACAGTTGCATTTATTGCATTGTTTTGAATACATTGAGTACATTTAAATATTAAATTTAATTACTTTAAATTAAGTATTTAATATTTAATATAGCTTTCAAGACAAGTTAGAATTCAAAAATGAGCTTTCTGCCATTATCCCATTTATTGCAGCACCAAAAAAAGCTTTGCAGTTAGGCCTCCTTTGAGCTTTCACAGCCTTCTTCTCCACTAAGAATATGAGATAGTCTCTGTTTACAAGAAGGGAAGAAACATTCATGTTCCTTTCTTTCAGTTAATGACCAGCATAAAACAAAAACAAAACAAAAACAGTGAAGCAATAAAAAAGAAATACAGATCCATATGAGCTCTTGAACAACATTTGTGTTTTGTATTGTAGAAGTATAATATGCTGTAGTAAAACAGAATACTGCCAAGTCTTAAACTCAGAACTAAAACTACCGTAATATTCAGAATCTAACCACAAAGAGAGGGAAAATAGTGGAAAGTACATTAGTGGATAGTACATCTTCATAGTAAGAAATATATGAGTTATAAGCTACATAGCCAATTAGGGAAAATACTTTTTCAAAGATCCGTGAGGAGAGTTAAAAATACAAATGTGAATAACACAGTCCCAGGAGAGGAAGAAAGGAAATTGGGCCTACAATAGGTTATTAGTAATAGTAACAGTACCGGTATATATTACAGGGACTAAAATAAATATACTAAAATGTTGAAGTTCAGTATTAAAAAAAATAAACCTGGGGACTTAAAGCAAGAAAACAAGATTAACCTATATAATATCAACATATCTGAAAGGGAATGGCTAAGTTATTGGATCAAGAAATTGACCAGGGTGATTTTAATTAAAGGAAGAGGGTTCGGTTAAAAACACTATTGATGATAATATTAATGATAAAAATTTTTTAAAAACTTGGTTTTTTATGTACATTTGCCCATGTGCTAGCCATTTGTGGGTTTTAATTGCTGCCACATTATATCCACATATAGATACAATAAATGCAATGAAAAATAACCTTATCAGATAAGAGAAAATCCACAAAGCATACATTTTGACGTACAATATCTAGGTGGCTTGGGGGAAGAAACAAGGGAGAATGTACCTGAGTAAAAAATATTCCATCTTTTATTGAAAAACAGATAGAAACCTATTAACCAACATTCTGTGGAAAAACTTCCATTCATACAATGGAACTTCCCCTTGCTCTCCTTTCTTTAATCCCCTGAATTGATTTGGAAAATGAAGGGTGAAGGGAGTGAGATAGACTAGGAAAGAAAAAATGCTTTATATTGCTGGATGTTGTTCCATCAGCTGTTGGACAAAACTCATTGCTCATTGTTTTATAAAATGCATATTGTAACATAAAAATCAACTTGCAAACAGCTATAAATATATAGCTGTTGCTACATATTCTAATGATATAGTATAAAATAGCAAGATCACAAGTGACAATCACAAGAACCTGGGTTACTGCAATAGATACATGCTGGTTGCTAAATGCCTGAATTTGATCATGTGACCATGTGGGGTGCTGCAACAGTCATGTGAGAACAGTTACATGTGAGAACATGTAAAAATCTCTTTTCTCAGTGCTGTTCTACATTTGAATGGGCACTAAATAAATGGTTTTAAGTTAACGACTACCTGTATGGTAACTCCAGCTAAATTCTAAATGGACTCAAAAGCTCAGGGTTGGCTTAGATTAGTATATAGATGAGAAAACCAGGCAAGTCTTGGGAATGTAGGCTGAACTGAGAAATAAAAGCAAAAGCCCCCAAATCTTTTCTATATCGGTACCAATTACATGAACATTAGTAATACAACTTTATTTCAAGGACCCTTGATACTTTTTTACTGTAATAACTGTACTCTCCAGTTCAGGGATCTTCAAACTTGGCAACTTTAAGACTTGTGGACTTCAACTTCCAGAATTCTCCAGCCAGGAGAATTCTGGAAGTTGAAGTCTACAAGTCTTAAAGTTGCCAAGTTTGAAGACATCTGCTCCAGTTATTCATTTTCTCATCATTTCTCAACTCAAGGGGCTACTTAAAAGATTATACAAGTTTGTGTATGTGATTTACGATTTTGATGATCAGACAAGATAGATTATAGAAAGAAGAGCAACATGATGCATCTTTAAAGAGAGAGAGGTCAAAATATATTTGCACTTACACAGTAACTACTGTGGTAAACATCAGAAGCTACTTTATATTTTTCTTCAACTTCTTTTCTTTTATTGCATTGTTTGCTTTTTCTTTGATTGATTGGTTTTTTTATTACTTACTGTGTGTTACTTTGTGTTAGCTTTTTGTTTATTAAAAGTTTTAATAAAAATTATATATTAAAAACGATTATACAATTTTAAAAGAAAAATAAGCAATTCTAATTCTAATTCTTGAGCTATTGTTCTTTTTGACATTATGCAGGAATAATAATAATCTTAATGGCCTGATATGATTGCTATTGAGTGAGTTGGCGTGATTCAAAAAAAGGTGAGAGAGAGAAAGGGGAGAAGTTCAATTCTGGCTTGAAGTGTAGGCGTATTGCGAGGAGGGTGCTAGCCAGGGTTCCTGTGGGTCAGAGGGAGAGAGATGCTGCTTGCCTTATCCCAAATTGGAAAGAGAAAGGAGAGAAAAGAAAAAGATAAAATTAAAAAGACTGTTGTAAAAGAGAGTGGCTGGAGAGAAAAAAATGCAGGTAAGGGGTGTGTGTGTGTGTGTGTGTGTGGAGCAAAGGTTTGTTCAAAAGGGAGAAGTAAAACTGACAGGTGGCTTCCCTGAAAGAAGAGAAGCAAATTCCCCACGTGACAAAATTTTCACAAGACTGGAAAGAGGCTGTCTTTGACAAAATTCTAGTCTTTGGGGTAGATTGGGCAGAGAGGTTCTTCCCCCAAGGAAGGAGACACGGAGGATTATCAGCTAAAAATCAGGCGTCTCCAACCTTGGCAACTTTAAGACTTGTGGACTTCAACTCCCAGAATTCCTCAGCCAGATTTGCTGGCTGGGGAATTCTGGGAGTTGAAGTCCACAAGTCTTAAAGTTGCCAAGGTTGGAGACCCCTGAGCTAAATGGATCCCAAGGAAAGAACTCTCATTTGTTAAGTCCAGCACTTTTCTTTTACTATCTTTCTCTTCCCCACCCTCCCCAGAAATGAGGGAGGGAATCTGAAAGAGAGACTTAAGAAACCAGGATCCTGTTGCAAACAGCTATTGTAAATAGTTCTGCTGTCTATAGAAAAAAGAAAAAGAAAACATAAAAGCATCCACTGTCTAGGTTTCTCTGTTTCAATTATCATTCTTGTAAACCTAAATATACCTCGTTATTTTATATTTCTCCTCACTTTCCTTCTTTTGTGACATACAGAACACGTTTTGTTTCTGAATACTGTAAAACATCTGTAATTATTTTTTTAAACCAGTAAAACGAGAAAAGTTACCTGTAACCTGAATACCTTCGGTAAGCATTGAATGCATAGCCACAAAATCCTACAGCTTTCATCTAATACTTTAGCTATTCAGCACTACTACCAGTTGAATCATGCATACAAATATGTAAATGTTATGAAATCATGTCAGAAATTCTTAAAATGATTAAACTGAGAAAAAAAAATATTCAGGGTAGAAAAATGATGCAAAGTGAAGAAAAGATGCTGATTGTTTTCTTCTGCTGTTGTTGTCTGTATTATATACAGTAGTAAAAATGTTGAAAATATTCCATTGTGCTCCATTGCACAGACATGACACTTCATTCAGCTCCCATTCTAAAATAATACCATTATTATGAGTCAATAATATGACTTCAAAGTAAGTGTGATATCTCCTCCTTAGGCAATCAGAGATCACTTCAAGTCATCACAAAGATGTCTCTTAGTCATGCTTCAAAATGCATAAGATTTGTTCTTCTGTACAGCTGATAGAGTTACTGGGAAGAATATATCATAATAAATTTGTTAATTTCTGAAGTGCCACACAAATTCTTTGTTGTTCTTCTGAGTTAATCATGAGTGAGAACCGTCTGAAGGATGCAAATATATAAGCACCATCCAATTTCAGAAAGCTATTCGAAATCTGTGATAGAAATTAACCTAGTTTTTCCAATTTTGCACAACAAGGATCAGAATGAGCTAACATAATAAGATGTTCTGCTGGATTGGTACCCTAGCCCCACTAGTGTAGGATTCTGTTCTCACACTAGCCCAGGGGTGGGCAAACTATGGTTCTTTGAGGACCTGTGGACTTCAACTCCCAGAATTCCTGAGCCAGCCATGCATGCATGGCTAGCTCAGGAATTCTGGGAGTTGAAGTCCACAGGTCCTCAAAGAACCATAGTTTGCCCACTCCTGCACTAGCCAATCAATTGCACAAGCAAGGCCATTAGTCATCCAGAGGACGGCTTCAAAATAGTCAAATTGCCATCAAGGCTAATAGCCACTGATACCAATTCCACATGCAAAAATTATAATGTCCATGATCCAGTATTATTGAGATACACATTTCAGATCACCTTAAGTAAAAAATTGGTATTGCTATTGCCCCCAAAGGGTAAAGAGCCACAAATAATATTCAACTGCTGTCAAGAATTGAAATATCTGGGAGAACTGCTCAGCTTGCTTATTCAGAGCAGTTTGCTCTTCAGAGCTTCACTATGCTGAGAGATGAACCACAAACAACTCCTTATTGCAACAGAGACAGGGTATCTCCATTTTTTTAATTAAAGAATGACAGGTGCTCAATAGGTTTTCCCATAAGTGGATACTGAACAACCTTGAAGACTCCAAAAGCCAAGAGACACACAAAGAATGTACCATTGTTGACCTCAAGATGACCCTAACTGACTGCTTTATGACTACCAATGACAGCTTCAAAAAAAACCTGACTTAAATACTTAATGTTATTAAATATCCAACTCCTTGCATATCCATATTTTTCTACTTTTCATAGTAATTTTCTGCTTTAGAACTGTTTTATGTCTTGATGTTGTTGGCCAAACCATGAATTGGCCCAACCAAATGCTGAATTTGTTTGGCAAAATAGCCAATTATCACACATGGCTGGAAATGGCAAACTGTTTATTTTGTACAGCAGTCTAGTGTGCTTTCAAGACTAAAATCACAAATCCAAATCCCCCAGTACAGAAATTAGCATAGCATTTATACGCTTTTGAAAAATAAAGGCACATGATTATTAGCACTTAAAGGCAACAAGCAACGTATTCACACCCATGGCTCTCCCAGAAGGTGGATTCATTAATAAAATATTACAGTGCTCGCCTTTCTGTCTATAACTGATAAGGCTGGTAATTCAATATCCAAAACTTTCTAGTTAATTTATGCAACAGGAACTGCCGGCCTGGTATGAGTTCCTTGATAAAGCTATCACATAGCCTTCCAGGAATTTTTGGGCAAAAGGATGAGCAAAAAGGAGCGGCCCAAAGAGAAAACATCTAAAAGCAAAATGAAGGTTTGTCAACAAAATGGGGCATCTCTACCTAAAATTAGTTATACCGGTCCTACAATGTCTAACACCTAATCTCAAATGTCAACATAGTAAAGATACTGCATACCTCAGTGACCACATTGAAAAATACTTTGTAGAACATTATGAATTTGGTGAAGTACCAGAATTGCTAGATCACCAAGAAGTGGCAGAATTAAGTAACAGAGAGAATTTGGCAGTTTATCCTACCTCAAAAAGTTGACTATTCAGACACCATCACCACCACCACACCACCCAGCTGACACCAAACTCTCATATATATTATTGCTTGACTTTTAGTTGTGATTTCACCCATCCCGATAAAGATTCCACAGTAGTATCAATACGTCTGCGTCCTAGAACTTCTGAATATCCATCGTTTGCTCCCATATCTATTTTACTAATCAGGAAAAAAAATATGTACTAGTCAGGGATGTTGTGCAGAGCTTTGGACTGAAGGAAATGTAATAATTCAATTTGATCTATGAGATATCCTCGTCCTCATTCGCCTTTTAATCCTTTCAAAAGTTTTTATGAAGTATTTTTCCCTGCCTCCTCTTTTTTCTGCTTTCCCAAACATGCATGTTTGCAATGATACTTATGTCATGAGCTTTTGGAGAGTGGGCGTGTAGATAAGCAAGAAGTTCTATTTTTACAAGAATATTTAAAGCATAGTTCATGGGCTGGATTTATTTATTTCTCAGAATCCTTTTCTGAAGCTACTCAAGTTCTGGGGTGGTTTCGCTTATTATAGTTATAGATTTCAGCCTGAAGAGAAACTATAGTGGATATGCCTGGGTAAGCAGCAGATATGAACATTGAAGCTAGAATAGGAGAGGAAAGAATGCTAGGAATACCATCATAATAATTCCATAGAATAGGACAATTTCACTGGAGAAGGTGTGTTTCTATTTCTCATGAAACTAATACTGCATCTACAACCTGCTGCTTCTGTGAAAATATAATTCATCATCCCCCCCAAGTCCCCTAAGATTAGGCCCCCTAATATTAGGTAGATTAGGTATCTATTGCATGCTGGCTGGGGGATTCTGGGAATTGAAGTCTATACATCGTTAAGCTGTTGACAATGAGAAACACTGTTCTGGTGAATAGATTTGACTCATCAAATTCTTCCTCCCTCCTTTGGAAAATGTATTTTCGCCTCTGGACAATTCATATACCAACTGAACCAATTCTTAGTTTTACAAGATCAGTTCACACAAATCATGATTAGCAAGTGCCAGAGAAATGGAAATATTAAAAAAACTAAGATATTGGTTCCGAATAAATCTATTACAATCTTAACATTATAGTTAATATTATCCACAATGGGAAGGTATGTAGTATTCCAGATCAAAATTACCATAGCAATGCATTTGATTCATCATAAGTTTTTTTTTTAATCATGTAAATTATACACTAAATTTGGGACACCTTGATTGTATATGGATTATTGTGAATGAGTTTAAGAACAATCCATCCATTAAATCTTTATACATGAAGAAGTACAAAAAAACCTCAGCAATACATATTGACTGGAATTATTCAGTGCTTAATGGCAAAAGGAGTAGAGGTGCTAATGTAAAGTAACCCACTTGAAGGAATCGATCTAATTTTAGGATGAAAATGCTAGGCAACAAATGAGAAGGACTATAAGAGGTTACAGGTTGCCCTGACTCCATTTCTCCCCTCCTTTCCTTTGTGTTTGCATTCTGCAGGTAACCTACTTCTCAGCCTAGAGGAAGGACTTACATAACCTGGTTCTTTACAAAAACTAACATCAGTATTTTGAACCAGTCTTCCAAGATGAAATAGAAGACAAGCATTCCAATTCTAGTTTAATATTTTGCTAAATACAGTTGGACTTAAACATGCATAAGCGAGTTCCAAAAGGATACTTGTGCCATTTTGCAAAAGACCATGAGGGCATATTGAGTCAAGCAGCATTTTAACTATATACTGTCCATTATGCTGATCTGGCCAGAGGAATCCTTCAGTCTTCTTAAAATGTAATTAACTCCTGAAGTTCAAAATATCAATTCTGTTAGTTGTAAAGAAAATATGAGTTATCAAGGCACAGTACCATCTTGTGGTAATTAACAGTATTATTCCAAAAACAAGCCTGAATGAAATATTAGAAATATCACCAAGACCACTTGAAACCGTGCACTTAAATCTATGACATATTTATTTTTTCAGTTTTGTAAATTTGGAGGGGGTTGTTAAAAAAACACAATTGTTTCAAATCTTTCATCTGGGCAATGTTTTCAAATGTATTTATCTACTAATCTGGATGCTTTTCGGTGGGTATGGCTTCTGGACAATATACAAAACCTAAACAGTTGTCAGAATTTTGACATAATACTATTTACCAATTTATGTATTTATTACACAGAAATCAACCATATGACCGTACTTTCTACGTATGTAGAAAGCGTTAGCCCCCACCCATGCCCTCCCCTGCGCATGCACACAACCCCCATGTGCACTTCCCCCTGCGCTACCTCCCACGCATGCGCACAGGCCTCACAATGGACTTCTGAAGCCGGGGGATGGTGAAAAACAGCCAAATGGACCAACCGGAAGTTCCGGTTGGCCCGTTTGGCCATTTTTTGCCGTTTCCCCGGCTTCAGAAGGCTTCCCTGAAGCCTGGGGAGAGCGAAAACAAGGCCAAAAATCAGGTGGCCAGCGCGCGCATAGATTCGCCATCATGGCCCTAGATGATAGGCTCAAGATCCAGATGGACCTCGACAGACCTGAACACTGGGCCCTATCTAACAAAATGAAATTCAACGTAGAGAAAAGTAAAGTCTTACACTTAGGCAAGAAAAACCAAAAGTACACAGACAGACTAGGTGAAACCCGGTTTAATAGCAGTAACGGTGAGAGGGATCTTGGTGTCCTAGTGGACAGTCAATGAAATACAGTATGAGCCACCAGTGTGTGGCAGCAGCCAAAAAAGCCAATGCAATCCTAAATTGCATTAACAGAGGGACTGAATCAAGATCACATGAGGTACTAATACCACTCTATAAAGCCTTAGTAAGACCACACCTAGAATACTCATTATAAAAAAAGATGTTGAGACTCATTATAAAAAAAGATGTTGAGAAAAGATGTTGAGATGTTGAGTGCACAGAAGAGCAACAAAGATGAATAGGGGCCTATAGACTAAAATATATGAAGAACAGTTGCAAAAACTGGGCATGGCTAGTCTAGTGAAGAGAAGGACCAGGATGACATGATAGCAGTGTTCCAATATTTGAGGGGCTGTCACAGAAAGAAGGGGGACAATCTGTCTTCCAAAGCACCTGAAGGCTAGACAAGGAACAATGGATGGAAACAGATCAAGGAGAGATTCAGCGTAGAAATAAGGAGACATTTTCTGACAGTGAGAACAATCAACCAATGGAACAGCTTGTCTTCAGCAGTTGTGGCTGCTGGAGGCTTTCAAGAAGAGACTGGACTGCCAACTCTTCGAAATGGTGTAGTAGGCTCTTCTGCTTGGGCAGGGGGTTGGACTACAAGGTCCCTTCCAACTCCGTTATTCTGTAAAGGAAAGTCTGTTTAAAAAAATTATGAGGGCGGGCGACTAGGATACAGTAAACCCCTCGTTGTATTTAGAACTACGAGAACCATTGAAGGAATGAGAAGCCCTTCTTTTAGCAATCTTCCCGATCAATGGAGGACTACATCCCCCAGGATACCACGCACCCATGCTCCATGAGTCGGGAGCCCTGGCTTCCGACGTTTGTAGTACAACGACGCCGCGGAAGGCACAACCGGAACTTAATGTAGCTTCGCCCCGGAAGTAGTCTCCTTGACCCTTTCTAGAAGCCGGTGTGGGAAAAGGGAGAGTTCCTTTTCGCCACGTGCGAAGCGCTCGTGGCTATGGCTACCCTCTTCGTCGAGGACTTGCTGGCGCGCGCCCAGGAGCGCGAGGCGGAGACCCAGCGCAGCGTGGCGGTGCATAAGGAGCTGGAGTTGGAGTTCGACGTGGGTAACTTACTGGCGGTGGATAAAAACCCGGCTCCGCGCGCCTTTGCGCGAGTCTCCTCGGAGCGCGAGTCTCTCCTGCGCGCTTTGGCCCGGGATAACACTCAGTTGCTGGTGGGCCAGCTGTGGGCGCTGCCGTCCGAGCGGGTGGAAGGGGGCGCGGGGCCCGTGGTGGCCCGCCTGACCGAACCCTCGACGCGCTTGCCCAGGGAAAAGCCGCTGCCAAAACCTCGGCCGCTCACCAAATGGGAGCAGTTCGCGCGCCTCAAAGGCATCCGCCCGACGCGGAAGAAGCGCGGCACGTTGGTCTGGGATGAAGCCGCCAAAGAGTGGCGGCGGCGCTGGGGTTACCGCCGAGCTGGCGGAGATCCCTCCCGCGACTGGCTCTTGGAAGTGCCGGACTCGGCCGACCCGATGGAGGATCAGTTCGCCAAGCGGCGCCAGGAGAAGCGGGAGCGGGTGTCGCGCAACGAGCTCAACCGCCTGCGGAACCTGGCGCGCGCTCACCGGGGCCGGGTGGCACCCGACCTGCACCCGACGGGCCACCAAGACCGGGCCGAGATGGGCCGCGTCTCCGTCCTTGCTCGCGTCTCCACCGCCTCCCGCGGCCGCTTCCAGCCTCGCCTTCCCAAGGAGCCCGCCGTCGCGCAGACCAACACAGCCCGCGGAAAGAAGCGTCGCTTCCAGCCGCTGCTGGGAGACCTTGAAGGGGAGAGGAAGCGGCACCTGGAGTTAGCCCGCAGCCTGAGTAGCAAGAAGCCGACCCTAGACCTCACCCGCGCGGTCAACAAGCAGCTCCGCGAAGAGGAGTCCGAAGCTGCCAGAGGCAAAGGCAAAAAGCGCGACCAGCGGGGCAAGAGGGGGCGACGGCAGCAGCAGAGGTCCGGAAACGCCAGGGGCAAGAAAAGCGCCGGAGCAGGTCGCAGAGGGAATCGGGGGATCTGGAAGCTTCAACAGCAAAAGGAAAAGAACATGAGCTTTCTGTTGCGTGTGGTTACGCTGCTACCCAGCTAAATAGCAGACTGAAGCGATGTATTTTAAAGAAGGCTGCAACAAAACGTGGACTTGCTAAGTTAAACATTATTCTAACTTAACATTGGCCTTTAATCCCCAAAGAACTTTGTCGGGCCTGATTAAAGAGCGTATAAAGACATCTGCAGTAAATAAAAAATGATATATAAAGTTACCTTTGAAAGAATCTATTCACTTGAAATATCACGGTAGATGTACAGTTCAGAAAATGCCTTTACTGGGAATTGCAGCGACTTCCAAGAATAAGACTTCAAAGGAATTGAAATATATAGAAGGACCTGCTTTGTTTATAATAAAGTTCTAATATGCCTTTTTCTTTTAAATGAGAATTGAAATGGACACCTCTCAGCTGCAGTGTTTTTTCTGTATTTCTTTTTCATGTATCTGAATTGCAGTATCTCCATTGTCAGCCAGGTTGAAGGCAAATCACTAGAAGAATATTGTGTTTACATCATGGTAACTGACCTTTTATATGTGTTGAGATTATAAGTCTGCATATAACATGTCAAATTTGTCTCATCAAAATACTGTTCTTCATTTTGATACTATGAATCCTGATTTCAGCAAAATTACATATTCTGTATGTGGATCTATGTACTTGCCCACTGTTCTTACAGCAAGATTGAAGATATTAAATAAAAACCCTATGGTTTTCTTTTGTAAGTTGTTTTTCTGCTGCTCTTAGCAGCAGGGAGTCATCTTAAATTTAATCACTACAATGGAAACTTCTGCTTCCCAACAAGCCCAACTTTATTAAAAACATGTATATACTTTATATGTTAAAAAACCCCAAAGTGATTTACAGGACTATAAAATCCATTAAAAACAAATGTTAGATGGAATCAATGGTTGGGAAAGGTTGGGATAATTTTTTAATGATTTTAAAAGATGCACTAAATGTATAAATGTATGGCTTAGTAGTGCATCACAGAAAAGCAAGTATGACAGAAGGCCTGTCTCAACATAATCTACAATTAGATTACACTTGGCTAATTTTATTTTTTAAAAAAATTAAATATGGGTGTGTGTGGTAAGAAATTCTATTCAGTGTTCTAGCCCAGTTCCCTAATCTTTCCGGCTTTGCAGACCTGGAGAACTGGGGAAGGTTCCATGCAAGTGGCAGGCAAACATGCACACACGCTGCTCCATTTGTGTGAGCTGCCAGCAAGCATGCCTGCCGCTTGCACAAATGGAGTGGCATACACGTTTGCCTGCTGCTCACACAAGTGGAGATTCAAGTGAACCATGGCATAACAAATAGATATTTAAACTGTCCTTGCCCATTTTTATACTTTGAAATAGAATAGTCTTTGAATGAGCTGTAAAAATTCCATCTCGGAAATGCAAAGTGGTGCAGTGAATGAGTGTGGTACTGCAGGCTACTTCTGCCGGCTGCCTGCAATTTTGCAGTTCAAATCTCACCAGGCTCAAGGTTGACTCAGCCTTCCATCCTTCCGAGGTAGGTAAAATGAGGACCGAAATTTGGGGGGGCAATATGCTTAGGGCTGTAAAAGCACTGTAAAGCGGTATATATGTCTTATTGCTATTGCTAATCTTGAGGCTTTTGGTGATCAGAGCCTAAAAGGATTCTTTTTTTACAAAATTAAATCTACAGTGATCAATGCTACTTGTATCACTTTGTTAACGTTACTTATCTGGATCTATTTTCTTATTAAACAATCTAAAATTGGTCGTATATTTAAATACTAGTATTTAAACAAACAGGACACAGATTGTCTCCATGAACATAAAAATATGCTACTTTATATAGATACTTTCCTTGGAGGGTAGAACCTAATTTTATTAGTTACAACAATACATTGTTATACGAAAAAATGTTGGTTCTATGGAATTAAGAACGGTGTATGCTATTTTAAAAAAATGTTTTTATATGTGTTACTGTCAATGTGTGAAAATAGGTATTTTATAGAATACCTAGAAAATTTATAGAATGCCAAGAATAGGACATCAAATATGAAACACTTAATATTTCACCCATTTTTGCCAAAAGGCAAAGCAGCAAAGTATAAAATACTGCTAAAATGCCATTCTAGCCTTCCTTGTTGCAATAAGTGTTGGTCTTATTTCTCCACCCCCCCACCCCCCAATAAAGTCCTGTACTTTGTTTTGTATTTCTTTGTTCATTTTCATATACGTCTTTTCAATAAAGGCTTTGAGTTAGCCTAGAGAAACTATATAGCAGTGGTTCTTATGGGGGGGGGGGTCACAGTGTCCTCACGGGGTCCGCAAAGGCCTGAAGAAATGTCATGATTTAAACCTTGAGTTAAGTCTCCAGGGTGATCATGAACCATGGACACAAAAGGTATTTAAAAGGGGTCCGTGGTGAAGAAAAGATAGAGAATAATTGGTATTTAGCATATTAAAATAATAAACATTTCATACTTTTGCCTAAAAAGTCATGCATTCTATAGATTTCCTAGGGATATAATGCCAATTTTTCACACATTGTGGGTAACATATATAGCAATAGCACTTAGACTTATATACTGCCTCACGGTGCTTTACAGCCCTCTAAACAGTTTACAGAGTCAGCATATTGCCCCCAACAATCTGGGGCCTCATTTTATGGACCTGGAAAGGATGGCGGGTGGGTCAACCTTGAGCCTGGTGAGATTTGAATTGCAGGCAGCGGGGCAGGCAGCAGAAATATATAACTCAAGGCAGTAAATGTACCTGCAAAATTAAGGGTACCAAAAGCTTTTCTCATTTCTATACATAAAAGGGAATTTGTGTTTTTAAAGCCAACCATCATGTCCATTATTTGATTTATATTCCACCTTTATACCCAAAGAGTATATGCCATTTAAGCACAGTAAATAATTTGAACACAAAATGCTCAGTATTTACTGTAGAGATGCTAAATCCCAAATAAGGGGCTAGACAACTGGCAGTCCAATTTCTGGCCCTCTAATATCCCCATATGGGACTCAACCTGTTCTACAGATAGACATACTTTTTTGCATGAGCTAAGAAACTAAGCCTATAGCTCCAAAGAACACAAGACTTTGTTAACAGCATTCATACCATGCTTAACCATAGTTAATGCAAGCCAATTTTCCTAGGGTCATGATGCAGCATAATGAACCATAAACTAAGCCAGCAGAGTTTATGAAAACAGTTTATATATGACTTGCTAGTTTGTGGTTCAATATGTGTGGTGGTACTGTAATGCAGTCAGCGTCGGACCTCGCACCTGTGGGAAAACGGTAGGATGAAGAAGTCAGGTAACCACCAACTAGGTCTAATGCTCTAAATTAATGCCCAATTAATGTCGCTGTACTCTTCCGGACCTTGATCTCAAACCCATTCCCCTTGTCAGCGAGCCGCTGCAGCGGATTGCCCAACAGGAACAGCCATTTCTTCCTTTCTCTTTAAAGCTCTTTACTCAATTTGTCCTAACTTCGCTTTCCCGTCGTCCCTTGCTATCCCAGGCAGAGCTGCAGAAGTCATGGCAGGAGGAGGACGTGATAAGGTGGCTCGTTTGCTGAAGCAGCTGCAGCTGGCAGCGTGAGTGTTTGTGCCTTAGTTTCTTGCTTCTTATGGGAGCGTCTGGCAAAAGCAGCTTGGCTCACTTTCCACGAAATTGGAATCAGGCTTGAAAGCTTCGTTTGGGAGCGTCTGGCAAAAGCAGCTTGGTTTACATTCCACGAAATTGGAATCAGGCTTAAAAGCTTCGTTTCTTTAGGAAAAACAAAACCGCAGCAAACCTTCCGTGTAAGAAAAGACTTGAGAATTTCACAGGTCCTAAAGCCAAGTTGGGGATAATTATCTTTGGAAGCTGATATCTTAATTATTTCCACCTAGCGTCCTGCTAAGAGAGAGACAAACAGAATGCTAGTCTGTGTTTCAGAATGTTATTTGATCAAGCACAGAAATGGACTTTGGTTTATACATCTTGTTTTTGAAGTAAATACAAAGAAAAAACAAAGAAAAGAAAAAAAAGAAATGGACTTTGGTGCATAGTGAAACTGAGCAGCAACACATAAAAAAGTTATAATTTACAAATCGAAACAAAACTTATTTATTTAATATTATTCATGTACTGAATGTGTAGCTACCCTCTGCAGCATATGCACTCTGGGTAAAATTGCAATATTGGGGGAGGGGGTGAAATATTGAAATATAAAATATAGTAATTAAAATGTCATAGTAACATTTTTTCACTGAAGAAAAATAAAACCAATTAGTGATTGTTCGGAATAAAGATATATTTTTCTATGTAGTTTCCACTTTTAAAAAATATAAAACAATCCACGTAAACATATCTTTTGGAGGAGAGCAATACATTTTTAACATGAATTGAATGATAATATTTCAAAAATGTGCAGGTATAAATGAATTAGAGACAGTAGGTGGAAAATGTTGACATGAGAGACTTATCCATAGTTATTGAATTCTATTAAAATAATGGACCACAAATAAATGTTTATTGTATAAAATTGCCTCAGTTTTAAAAGAGTGGAGGTAGTGCCCAGGAGCACACAAGCCTATGCAAAATAATAAACACGTGAGAATTCAATAATTGAATAAGTAGCTTTAAATTATATGCACCACTACTTGTAAATAAATGCCATTAGAGCCAATTAAACTGTTCTATAAACATGGTTCAAAGAGCTAGGCAAAGTGAACATGAAACATACTCTTAGCCTTAGAAAGATTCTTTAAAGTCTTAATAATTTGTTGCTCCTATGACTACTTTATAAAAGATAAAATATATCAAAAATAAACTGCCATTGATAGATGTAATAAATAACTCGGGTTGAAATCTTACATTGCAAATGAATGTAAATTGCCTCATTTTAAGCCCTGTTTAAATTTAATTCAGATTAGATTGTGATATTATACAATCATTGACATTTCAATAAAAGGTAATTGCCACTAGGTGGCAGAATGTGCTTGTGAATTAGAGCTATCAATTGTTTCTATAGACAAAGTTGATATTTCCTCTCAATACTTTGTTACAGTAATCATTTTCCTTTTCTCTTTTCAATAGATGCATGTGTCCAGTTCATTCTCACACTTACAGTCAAGGTGAACTGTTATTTTGTGTGTGTATATGCCAATACATTAATTATTCCCTGTTCCAAATTCTACAAATATTAAATGACCATTACAAACAGTATTTTACCAAGTAAACCAGCTGCTAGAGGAAGAGCAACACATATATATTACAATAACTCTTGTTTGATTCATGTATTGTTGAATTTAATAATTTGTTTATTTGGAAAATTTCTATACAGCTTCCACTTAAAAATAAATAGGTTACAATTAAAACAGTTGAAGCAATAGGAGTAATTGAAGCTGGTCATTTACAAAGCAAAACTTGCTGGTTATTTTATTTTATTTTATTTTATTTTATTTTTTATCCTGCCTTTATTATTATTTATAAATAACTCAAGGTGGTGAACATACCTCATACACCTTCCTCCTCCTATTTTCCACATAACAACAATCCTGTGAGGTGGGTTGGGCTGAGATAGTGACGGGTATTATTTTGCTTTTACTTTTCTTGCCACTTTGCATAATTCAATAAAAAATAATTCTATATAAATTTCAAAAAATAAATATTAAACCACAGTGATAAATGAGATGGTAAAAGAGTGGCTTTATTGCAAGTCCTCTTCAGAATTATTCTTTGTTTCAAAAATACACATGTTCCAAAGAGAACAATACATATAATTTTCCAAGACCAATGAAGTCTTTAACAAAAGCTTAGCTCTACCAGATAATATAACAGCAGGACTTCTATTGTACCACCCAAAGAAAATAGTGGAAGTGGCTTGGACATGTTGTTGGGATGTCAAATTAATCACAGAAATTATTGCAGATTCAGACATTAGAGGAAGTCGACCGTGAGCAGAACCGATGAGAGAGAGCATAACAAGCAACCCAAAGACAGCAGGTTTAAGCACAGATAGATAAAACAGAAATGTTTCTATATTAATTGTTGAGTGCATCACTGCATCCCAAGGCTTATTAGTTGGCTTATTATCATGGCTTAATTGCTTGGCCATAAATTCAGAAACTAAACATTGAATGCAGCTTCCAGACAGAAGTGGTTTGACTGGGCAAGGGAACCAATGTCTAATTTTTCGTATAGGAAGGGATCGATCAATCGATCGATCTATGTGCTGCACTCTGGAAAAAATTATGGCTGGATTGGCTCTAGACTTAGCTAGAAAGCAAAGCAATAACCTTGTTATTATAAAGGTGAGTACTATTTTTTTCAATAGGCCTACTCTAAATGTAGCTAAGTCCAGAAATAATGCCATATTTGGAACGGAAGTGCAAATATGGAAGGGAAGGGGAGAGAAAAACTAATCTGTTCCCTGGTGTACCTGATCTTTCTAAAGATTCTTTTAAATTTAAATGAAATTAAATGGTAAGATGGCAGACTGCAAAGTGCCAGCCTTAGGCCTAGAGGTGTTCTTAAAATTAAAAATAGTACCTAAAAAGTTGAACCCTAGAGTATTAAAGTATCAGAAAATTTAAAAAATGTAGTAGAGAGTCATCATGCCAATTTTCTTTCTGATAAATGTTTGCTTTGTGATTGGAAACACCTTTATGATGGCTGTTATATGTCTCTCTCAGTTTCCATGACAGGAATGGCATTTTATAGATTTGCCTTCATCTCTATGGTGAAATTCTTAAAACATTATAGAACCCAGGGGTGAAATCCAGCAGGTTCTGGAGAACCGGTAGCGGAAATTTTGAGTAGTTCAGAGAACTGGCAAATACCACCTCTGGCTGGCTCCAGAGTGGGGAGGGAATGGGGATTTTGCAGTATCCTTCCCCTGCCACGCCCACCAAGCCACACCACACCCACCAAGCCACACCCACAGAACTGGTAGTAAAAAAAATTTAGATGTGACCACTGATAGAACCCCAACCCATTCCAGTAGAGTTTCTCTGGTTTTCCATAAACTAAACAGCAAGCTAACTTCATTGTTTTCATTCCAGGTACTAAAGACATTGCTTTGGGGAAAACGGACTATGCTTTTGAGGTAAACAAACTGCTACTTGTTGAAAGGCACACTTCCATTAGTTATATTCAAAAGTGACTTGTGTGCATACTTTCATAAACTATTTTTACTGAAATGTTGTTGTTTTTATTTTTCCAGATGGCTGTTTCCAATATCCGATATGGAGTGGGAGTTACTAAAGAAGTGGGAATGGTACAGAATAGTTTCTAATATTTCAAAAAAAAAGCGGTTACTTAATTCTTTTTTGAAAAGGAGGAAGAATTTTACATGCATTATAATCTATATCACATGAAACAGAATTATCATAAAATATCATGCGTCTGCCATTGTTTTTGGCTAGGTCAGCTAAGGATTGCGAGATTTAAAATCGAATACATATGGAGAGACCCTGGTTTGGAAAGGCTCCTTTGGGTTTTTGCAACGTTGCAGTCAAGGAATTAATTATTATACTTATCCAACTGGATCCAAGGCATCCAATTGGAAAAGATGATACAATAGATATCTTTGAGACCATGTTAATCTGTTAATGATTCTTTCCATTTCAGAAATCTACATAAAGATACAAGTTTTTACAAGTGAAGGATAATTTGGGAGCCCTACAATGGGCAGCCATCTACCAAGTTGAATATCTGGCATTTTACAATGGAACACAATTTTCAGATTTGTCTTTTCCCCCTTTCACTTTCTTTGTTTTAACTACATTTTCATTTACTATAGGATTTGCAGAATTGGGGTGCTAAAAAAGTTTGTGTGATGACAGATAAGAATCTTTGTCAGCTTCCTCCCATGACAGCAGTGTTAGATTCTCTGACAGTCAATGGCATCAAATTCCAAATCTACGATAATGTGAGAGTGGAGCCCACAGACCAAAGGTTTTTATTCTTTCCTACATTTGTGCAGCCTACAGGAATAATTAGGCAGAGATGGAGAAGCTGTGCACTCTAGATATTACTATGACTCCTAGACACATTACGATATTTTATAAATTGTGAGTTGGATAAATGTAAAATAAATTGAAATGATTTTTTTTTTCATTTCAAGTTTCCTAGATGCCACTGAGTTTGCCAAAAAGGGGGAGTTTGACTCCTATGTTGCCGTAGGCGGGGGTTCAGTCATAGATACTTGTAAAGCTGCTAATCTCTATGCATCAAGTCCAAAATCAGATTTCTTAGATTATGTCAATGCTCCTATTGGAAAAGGCAAGCCTGTTACAGTCCACCTCAAACCTCTGATAGCAGGTAAGGAAAAGCTCTGGACTGAGGGAGGGAGAGTGATTGTATTTGTATTTTATTTGTATTTGTTTATTTGTCAAGCATCTATGATTATAAGCAAAGTATAAACAGTAAAACATGATTGGATATATATGTAATAGTACAAGCATGAATAAGAGTAAAAGAGGTATGAATATATGGGTACATTAGGACAGGAACGGTAGGCACGATTGTGCGCTTATAAATGTAAAACAATAGAGCTTGTGTTCTGTATCTCTATGGTTTAAGTTCTCATATCATTACTTGAATTGGTTTTGTAAACTACTTGGATCGGATTCTCTGAGCTATTTGGGGAAATCACACCACGGAAATACTCTCATAGCTAGAGAATCTTTCTAACGATAACAGATAATTTTCATTATAATAAGGTACTTTGCTCAAGTTTTTCTTCTCACTCTTGTTTTACAATTATTTTTTCCTAGTTTTCACAATTTTTCCCAGAATGATTCTACATAGTGACATTATATTGCTCCTAAGGTAGATACTGAGATATAATATAGCAGCTGACAACCTTGTACTGTACAGGCTGACTGATAATTCACAATGAATTGGTTGGTTTACTGATGAGTAAATAACTTTTATTCATATATGTGCTATTGAATTCCAGATGTAGTTGCTACAGCTTGTGGAGTAATGTAGTAATATAATAAGCCATCAGTACCTGAGGGCAGCATATTTCCCACCTCTGATATATGTTATTGTGTGTGTAATGATGTGTAGCTAAATATACTATTACATTTAATTTGCTCTTTTCCAAAGTTCCTACAACGGCTGGAACTGGAAGTGAAACCACTGGAGTGGCTATTTTTGATTGCAAAGAATTAAAAGTAAAAACTGGTAAGAGTTGTACATATGCATTTATTTTTATTTTATAATACCTCTTGGCTTTTTAAAAAACTTCTTTTCTGAAATTTTATTTAAATCTCAGTAATATTCTTAATTATTTGAAAGGGTCAAATACTTTGCATAGTCTAAATCATTTTAACCCTTATTGCAAAATCTATTTAGAAAGTTCTCATTTCTAGGTATACAATACATACATATTTTTTCTATATTTAGGCATTGCATCTAGATCCATTAAGCCTTCTTTGGGTATTATTGACCCATTACACACACTCCATATGCCAGAGCGGGTGGCAGCTAATAGTGGTTTTGATGTGCTTTGGTAAGTATATTTTATACAACGTTTTTAGTTATACATTAGATAACTTCACAATTTGGGATGATTCTGCATGTGGGAAGGATGTTGGGAGACATGAGGAAGTATGTAGCCTGGGCAATGGTCTGATAAGTGGCAGCTCCGTCCACAGGTAGGGGAAAAGCATAGGAAGCATTTCAGAAGAGAAGCAGAGTTTTAGTGAAACAGATTGGCTGTCCCTTGGGTACAGTTTGTACGCCCAACAGGTTGTGGAATCATGAAGTCTATTGCTTTTGCCTTACGTACAAGCAAACAAGTTGGGAATGAGGTCTAGTTTTTGCCTCATTAGCTACAATTCCAACTATAGTTCCCTGCTTTTCTATGCATTCAGCCAGAGGTCTGAGGACAAAAAGGTGGAATAAGTCTCTCTGAGGACAAAAAAGGGGAATAAAGTAATCCAACCCCATCAGGACAAACCCTAGTTGTCTTTTATTGAAACATACTGTACTTCAATTTATTTTGTTTAAATTGACCTTAATGAATTATGAGGAAACATTTTTGGCCCTGTGGAGGAATAAAAGAAGCATTAGGAAAACATTCATCCTCTCATAACCAAACCCTGTATGTAGTTTATTGGTAGCTCAGTATGATGCATGTCTCCTGTAGTATTTGGGAAATAGTTGCACTAAGTCTAGGTACAAAGATATGTTACCATTTTACCATTTTGAAAAGGTCAGGAACAGTCATAGACCTTCTGCTTTCCCAATAATATTGATTTGTAAATCCTTATAGGAAACAACCCATAAAGTCAAATTCTTATATACTGTATTTCTCCCACTTCCCCATTCAACCTGCCAGCCATGCTCTTGAATCCTACACTGCTCTTCCCTACAACCAGCGCAGCCCTTGTCCTTCAAACCCAATGAACCGGCCAGCTTATCAAGGAAGTAACCCTATCAGTGATGTCTGGGCTGTCCATGCATTACGGATTGTTTCTAAATACTTAAAGAGGTACAGGTCTTCAAATGACCTTTTATCCTTGTATTAATATTTTCCCCTTTCAGTATCCAAATGAATACTTAAACTTTAAAATATACAATCTGTGTTGTGTGGGTTTTTAAGTCCTATAGCAGTGATGGCGAACCTTTTCTCCCTTGGGTGCCGAAAGCGTGTGCGCATGCGCTATCACGCACATGCGAGTGCCCACACCCATAATTCAATGCCTGGGGAGGGCAAAAACGGCTCCCCCGCCCCCGCAGAGGTCCTCTGGAGGCTGGAAACGGCCTGTTTCCCAACTTCCGGAGGGCCCAGTAGGCCTGTTTTCCCCTCCCCAGGCTCCAGAGGCTTCCCTGGAGCCTGGGGAGGGCAAAAACGCCCCCCGGAGGCCCTCCAGAAGCCTAAAATGTCCTCCCAAAGCCTCCGTGTGAGCCAAAAATCAGTTGGCCGGCGTGCACATGCACGCTGGAGCTGAGTTAGGGTAACAGCTCGCGTGCCGGCAGATATGGCTCCGCGTGCCACCTGTGGCACACATGCCATAGGTTTGCCATCACTGTCCTATAGGGTTAGGGTTAGGGTTAATCAGGCTACTTCCTGAAATAAGTTTATAAAGAACAAATAAAACAATTTGCCATAATATAGTGCTATTTGGATATGTTAGATTACATATCCCATTGTTCCCAGCCAAATTTTTGAGGAATTGTGCAGGGCATCAAATTACTGAAAGACTGGCAATTACAAAGTCCAACTAAGCAAATTTGACACATCACAAAAGATGGATACTCACAGTCCTCCTTACTAAGCAAGAACACAAAACCTTTATGATGCTAACTTTATGATGCATCACATTCTTGATCAAGATAGTTTGAGTTTCTTCTCCAACATGTACTGTACATTTTGAATATTGATATTGGTAGTTGTCATATCCTTTCTTCAGGGAACAAGGAATGTAAATGATCTTCCTTTCCACTCCTCAAGGATTCCTCAAAAAATTCTATCAATATTTGTAGACAGATGAAAAAGCACCCTCAGTTCACTGTATGTAAAAGAGATTGGATCTTTCTTTTATCCATTTTCTGATAAAATGAGAACCCAGGAAGATATTTATCTAGATTAAATAAGTTGTCTGGATAGTCTGCTGCTGCCCATTCCTACTTGCAGACCATTTCCCATCATAAGCTACAGTACCTAACAGTCCTATAACAGTCACTTATCCTCATTCCTACATAGCAAAGTTAGTGATAGAATTGTAATATGATGCAGCTGGAAGCCACCAGGTTGAGGAAACTGAAGCTGGGATTTTCTGCATGAAAAATAATACACTTGCTGCTAAGATACAAACAAAAAGTTATTGATTTATGAAAAAATGAAGAGTAATAAGTTGTTAATACTTAACATACTACAAGAACTTATCTTCTACATATGAACATATCTGCTTTCTTAAATAAAATATTGTTGTTATGGGCAGAGCCATAAAGAATCCAGATGATCAAGAAGCAAGATTTAACATGCATCTGGCAAGTACTTTTGCTGGCATTGGGTTTGGAAATGCTGGTGTACATCTTTGGTAAGTTAAGTACATCATTATTATTTGCACTAACAAAACAAAAATAAAAAGGCTTCAAAATAAACAACGTAGGGAAATTCATTTGGGTTTTGATTACAGAAAATACTCAATTACAGAAAATACGACTTCAGCAACAGAGTGGTCAATGCCTGGAATGCACTACCTGACTCTGTGGTTTCATCCCAAAACCCCCAAAATTTTAACCTTAGACTGTCTACTATTGAGCTCACCCCATTCCTAAGAGGTCTGTAAGGGGCATGCATAAGTGCACGAGCCTGCCTACCTTCCCTGTCCTAATGTTCCCTTTTATTCATATCCATTTCATGTATTCAAATCATGTGTATACCTATATATGTTATCTAATATGTGCTTGACAAATGAATGAATGAATAAATAAATAAATCAAACAAACAATCACCATTAGTAATAGTCCCTTTGTACAACTGAAATGAAAACACACTTTGGCTGAGAGGATTGGGAGGTGAGGCACTCACAGATATTTTTTCTGTATCTTTTTCTGGACAATTACATTATTATTAACTTGTATCTGTTCAAATTGTTTACATGATTTCTTTATTCCATAATTTTGGTACTAATTGAGGTTCTTTGTTCTTTCCAGCCATGGCATGTCTTATCCAATTTCCGGTTTGGTGAAGAATTATAAAGCAAAGGATTATAATGTGGATCATTCTTTAGTGGTAACAATTTAATATACCCATTAGTCCTTTGTCTATAGTGATATAAGTTTGTTACTATGATTTTTCAGTGAATTCTGTTAATGATTATTGGTAATATGTCTAAATAAAATGTGCTGTGCTTTGTTTTGCTTCAGCCACATGGCCTTTCGGTCATCCTCACCTCTCCAGCAGTGTTTACCTTCACAGCACCAGTGTGTCCAGAGCGCCACTTGGAGGCTGCCCAAATCATGGGTATGAGTCTGTTGATAAAAGTCATACTTTTAAAAAAAAAATCTGCCAGAGAAGATGGAGACAATGTTTGCCCTTCCTGGCAATTTGACTTTGGAAACTGCCTAGGACAGTGATGGCGAACCTTTTTTGGTTCACATGTCAAAAGGGGGGGTGTGCGCGCGCTAGCGCGCACACACGTGCCCACACCCATTCCCTCCCCCCCTTGCATGTGCGCAAACCCCCCATGCTGCCCCCTGCACATGTGCACACACAGACACGCGCGCGCAAAGGCCTTACCAGAGCCTGGGACGGTAAAAAACGACGAAACGGGCAAACCGGAAGTTCGGGAAACGCACTTCCGGTTTGTCCGTTGCATGGTTTTTTGCATTCTGGGGCTTCAGGAAGATTCCCTGATCCCTCCGGAGTGCTAAAAACAGCCCGATGGCAAACCTGAAGTGTGTTTTCCGAACTTCCGGTTTGCCCGTTTCGTCATTTTTTGCATTCCGGGGCTTCAGGAAGCTTCCCTGAACCCTCCGGAGTGCGAAAAACAGCACAACGGCAAACCAGAAGTGCATTTTTCCGAACTTCCAGTTTGCCGTGGAGCTGACAGGGCAACGCCTCGCGTGCCCTCCGATATGGCTCCGCGTGCCAACTGTGGCACGCATGCCATAGGTTCGCCATCCCTGGCCTAGGAAATGAAAAAGCTGTTCTCATTTAACTTGTGGAGGATACCGGAACTGACATAAGGAAGATCATTGATACTGAGCCTGGTAACAAAAGTTAGCCTGGTCAACTTTGATGTTATGTAAAAACATTCCATTTCTTTTGATTGCAATGCCTTAAGAATGTATGTAGAGGATGGGTGGGTCAGGCTCATTTCATCCAGCCTAGAAAACCAGGTATATTCCAGAAGCACACAAGTAAGACAGGAAGAGAATAGGCCACTTTGATTGTGCTCCTTAGTGTTCCCCAAGCTTTTAAAATACCCTGCCTATATAAATCTATGTTGCATGTTACGTTGCAATGTTAGCAGGTCAACCTCCATGGGTATGTCTAATTCACTTTTAAAATTCAAATTTGTGTTGGCCACACATCTCCTGATAGCCTTGAACTTCATAATTTAATTGTATGCTACTCTTTTCATGTGCATATCAGAAAGTTTAGTGTGAGTAAAGTACAGGAGACACAGGTTTCCATCTTGCTTTATATCAGCACTGAGCTTGACTTACCTTGCCTTGGTAAAGGAAAATAAGACATGAAAGACGATAGGTCCAATAAGCAAGGGAGAATGACAATTCTAAATATCTGGGAAGCTTTAACTTGGGTTGGGCAGCTTCCAAATAATGGTTCTTACTAAATGCAAAAATGGCAAACAAACTATTTTTCACGGCAGCTAAGTTGATTCTTATTTTGTTCCTCCTTTTAGCTCAGACTATATTTTTTTAAACCAGTTTAATTGAGAAGTGGTTTCATGAACTTTAAGGTGATTTATTTATTTATTTTTATTTTATTTAGATACTCTTCTATGCCGCCCTACTCCCTGAGGACTCAGGGCGGCGTACAACATTTTAAAGAACAACTAAACATTAAAATTATTAAAAACAATTTTAAAAAGTATAAAAAACCACATACAGTAACATATATACATGGGGGAAAGTAGTGATGTTGTTCTTAGCGAAATAACTGCTTTAATGTGTAAAGCTATACATCAATGAGGTATTCAATGTTATGATAAGTTACAACACGATTTCTTTACAGACTTGATGTTTCTTTTTAGGAGCTAACATCAGTAATGCCAAGATGAAGGATGCTGGGCTTATTTTGGCCGACACTCTCCGAAAAGTTTTATGTGATCTCAATGTTGATAATGGCTTAGCTGCCCTTGGTTATTCAAAAGCCGATATTCCTGCTTTAGTCAAAGGCACCCTGCCTCAGGTAGGACAGATTGCAAGATCGGTTTTTCTGAAAATAACCACCAGGTCTTAATTGGTCGTATTTTCCATGCTGCCTCTGAGAATATTTTTTGTTTCGTCTAGCAGCAGTGTATAAAGAACAAGTTGTTATAGGGCTTTTTTTTTTTTTTTGCATTTTCTCTCTCTGTCTCAAAAAGAGAGTAAAAAGAAAAAAGTAAACATTTGCTTATCCAGGAACATTTAATGATAATCACACTTATTCTCAGAAAATGGCTGTCCCATTGCAACAATTGATAACAAACAGTTGTGTATATGTATGCATGAGTTAAATGAAGTTATGAGAAAAAAGACATGAAGCTATTATTATTCTTTCAGAGTCACAAATGGGAAATCTATAGGCCATCACTGTTGATCACTAGCAGTGTGTCTTGGGATATTGAGTGTTAGAAGCACTGTTCCCTCTAAGGTGCGCGCCCGCGCGGCCGCGCACGTGATCAGAGAATGCCGCGCGGAAGTTTCTAACTTCCTGCCGGCATTTTCTAATGGGAGAGGCTGTGCGCATGCATGGCCGCACAGATGAAATGAGAACGCCGCGCACCGTTTTTTTCTATTACAGGGAACATTGGTTAGAAGTAACCAACATCTGAAGGGCCTCAAATTCCCTAAATCAATTAGCTGCAGTATGAGGTTTTTTGTCGTTATTTTTGCTGTGTCTATTTCAGCCAGTTCGGACAATCAGAATGATCATTAAATTTTGCTAATATGAGGCAAAAATTTTCCTTAGGACATCTGAGATATTTTCTATGTCGCATATATTTTATGTCACAACTTACTTTTCAAACTTTCCAGAGTCTCAGAAAGTTCACAACACAGTCCGTATTTCCACTGAACATTCGTATTTGTTACATAGCCCTTTAGATCCAATGTAGGTGGCTGTTTATTCAAAGAACAGTAATAAAGCTGCTGAACTATGGACATGCATCAGAATCTGATATTCAAATATATATATATAGATATATAGATAGATAGATAGATAGATAGATAGATAGATAGGTAGATAGGTAGATAGGTAGATAGGTAGATAGATGATAGATAGATAGATAGATAGATAGATAGATAGATAGATAGATAGATAGATAGATAGATTGATAGATAGACAGACAGACAGACAGACAGACAGACAGACAGAGACAGACAGACAGATAGATAGATAGATAGATAGATATAGATATAGATGATATAGATATAGATTATATATATATATATATATATATATATATATATATATATATATATATATATATATATATATATATATATATATATATATATATATATATATATATATATACTTAGTAACAGCAACAAACATTATGAGAAATTTAATGAAACATGCCCCAAATCGTCTTCTCCTCTCCAATGGTCTCTTTTTCTACATCTTTTGCATCCTCTGCCATGACATCATAATAAGCCAGCTGAAAGCACAGAGTCCTGGCTTCCCTATTTACTCAAAACTCAAAACTTAATTTAAAAGGTCTTTATTCCAAAAGAAATAAGATTACAGCCTTAGTACTGAAATACTAACATTATGTATTATAAAATTGCTGAATGTATATTAGTAGAATTACCGCACAAGACAGATTGTCTAATAAAGTTTTCGTTGTGCCAGATCTTATCTGTGATGTGTATTCTACCTAACTATTGGTTTTGCCTAGAACTTTACAAAATGTACTTTCTTCTTCTTCTTATAGGAAAGAGTGACTAAATTATCCCCTCGCCCACAAACAGAAGAAGAGCTGTCAGCCCTGTTTGAAGCGTCTATGGAATTATATTAATTTGTTTCTGATTTGCTTTTTTTTAAAACTCTAAGCAGTGTTTTCTCATTTCAGGGGATGAATCAATTCAAAATATTATATGGGGATTATACTGTATGTAAATGTTATTTCCTCTTAAGAGCTGTAGCATTCATGTTTATTTTTACACATGATTATAATTGATGATGTTCAGTTTTCATTCACTAGTGGTGATCACTGGAACTAATTATTGATAGTTTTATCATATGAGAACAACACAATAATGAATGTTCTGGTTTGCCATTTCACTATCTCCACACCAACTGGATCAAGCAGGGATACAAGAATAAAACTTTTTTTCAAAGTTCAAAACATCCTGCTGTGTATTTTATTATTATTGGTTGTTGTGTATAGCAGTGTCTTTTCATAATTCCCATTTAAACAAGGATGCTTTGTAGTTTTTATAATTGCCTTGAACTCTTGGCTCTGTAATATTGCACCCTATTGATTTAGGACTGTTTTACGGTAGTATATTAAATGTGAGTCTGAAGGTCCTCTGATATTTATTGCTTGTAAAAGAGGATGGCAGAAGAGGAAATTGTGGACAGCATTTCTCTCCACTAAGGCTACTACATCTGATCTCCAAGCATTAGATGACCAGAGGATTAGAGCAAAGAGATTGAGGATTGAAGAAACTCTTAATTCTTTGATGTCTTCTAGTCTGGATTTTGTCTGGATTTTGTCTGGATCAACCCAGATCTAATCCAATTTTTTCAACCGAGATCCAATGCAGTTTCTATCCCAGGGTAATAACATACTATATAAGATGTGTGGTAATATGTCAATTTTTTTTTCTCTCTCTCCCAATTTTCCTCTCCCTCTTTTGTCCCTTTACTAGACTACCTGGGTAAGTCCCTGCAGTTTTCTTGGCAAGATTTCAGAGGTGGACATTTAGGAATTATGGATTTTTTAACTGAATAGGCTGACCAACCTTGCAAAATTGCAATAACCAAAGCTCTTTAGGAGAAAAAATATATGCCTGTTATATTGCTTGATGGGACTTGGCATATATATTATATTCTTCACTTTTATGGAGATGTGTTACTACAGATATACACATGTACCGTACACCCTATCTATAATCTAAATATATATATTGTGGCGCAGCGGTTAGAGGCAGTACTGCAGGCCACTTTAGCTGACTGATCCGCAGGTCAGCGGTTCAAATCTCACCGGCTCAAGGTTGACTCAGCCTTCCATCCTTCCGAGGTAGGTAAAATGAGGACCCAGATTGTTGGGGGCAATATAAATATACATTGCTTACTGGTGTAAACCGCTTAGAGAGTGCTTGCACTGTGAGGCGGTATATAAATCTCACAAATAAATAAATAAATAAATAAATAAATAAATAAATAAAATCTGTAACAAGGTATAGAGAGTCTCTTCATGTATTATATTGCATACTATCAAACTAAAATTAACTGACTCTAATCTTTGCATAATTGATAATGGATGCAAGTTGCATGAACTAGGTAGTATTCCAAAAGCTGCAGTCACCAATTCCAGCTCCTTGATAATAGTATTTGTTGGCACATTCAGCAGATACAGTTTTTATAAAGAAGTCCCTCTTAGCAGATAGAATACAGATGGGAATCTATGGCTCTCCAGATACTGGATTTCATCTCTTATTACGCCAAGGCAGGGCAAGGAGCACAAAATATTCAGCATATCTGACTTTGAAAAGTCATCAGGAACATAAACAAAAATTGAACATCCTTGGGATCAACAGATGTCATTCTTTTTTCTGTAATGTTTATTGTTTTATCATAAAAAGTAAAATACAAAACAAAACCAAAATGAAACAAAAGCATACAGTCAACCCTAACAGTGACAACAAAGTAAAAAAATGGTGTACAAAAAAAATGAAAAAGTGATGTCATTCTTGTGGGAAAAGCTTTTATTCTTAAGCAGAGTATTTTGTTTCTCTTAAATTTGCGGGGAATTAGAACATATATTAAACCATTTATTTATCATGATAAAATCTGGGATTTGCCAGTAGAAAACCCTCTGGAATATAATAGCTTAATTACAGTACAAAAACTAACTTTTGTTTTAGGGTATATGGATGCGTTACGTGAAGCATTTTCGTTACTGAATGTTTGAGAATGGCAATTGGGGAAAACAAAGATGAGATACATTATAGCTTTCCATTTTTGTATATGCTTCAAAGTAGATCTTTATTATTTTGATTTCTTTTCAGCACTTAAAATAACTATCATCTCCCCTCCTCTCCTCACTGATGACCAGTGGTCTTTTTTAGTTTTTGGTAATAAATTTCTTTTGATTGTTTGACACAAGAACAATGAAGGATTAACAATTCCATTTGTGGCCACCAAATTCCCCATCTGTTTAGAGAGTTTGTGTTAAACAAAAACTGGATGGAGACAGATGAACAAGCCAGCTGAGTCTGATGTTAATGACATCATGAAAAAAAGAACATGTGGCATCATAAATCAAAAACTAATTGAACTTTCTGCTGATTGTAACGACTACCCCCTGAACATTTTAAATATTCCAAAAGGCTCTAGAACAATAACTTTCTTTTGATTGAGAATAAATAAGGAAAACTAAAATAATAGTTAAAAATATGTCCAAAATACAGAAAAAGGAATTGATGGAGAGAACAAGTCTCCAAATAACGAAAAAAGTGGAATATTTGGGAATATTATTAACGGCAAGATGTATAACAATTAAAGAGGACAATTATAGCAAATTAAATGGATCAAATAAAGGTGGATCTGGAAAGATGGGGAAAGTTGCAACTCTCCCTTATGGAGGAAACCGCAACCCTAAAAATGAACATCTTGCCAAAAATTCTTTTCCTATTTCAGAATATACCTATAAAATTAGACAAAGAATATTTTAGAAATTTGAACAAAATGATATCTAAATTTATTTGGCAAGGGAAAAGACCTAGAATTAAATTAAAATTATTACAAGAAGCTAAAGAAAGAGGAGGATTCGGCCTGCTGGATTGGGAAATATATTATCAGGCTGCTGCACTCACATGGGTGAGAGAATGGATAAATTTAAAGAATAAGAGGTTATTAGTGTTGGAAGGACATGACATGCAAATAGGATGGCACGCATTTTTGTGGGATGGCAGACATAAAACTCACCAGTACTTCCAAAGGCATCATGTCAGACGAGCTATTTTTGAAGTTTGGATAAAAGTTAAACAGAACTATATGGAAATTCCGGCCTGGCTGTCTACATTAGAGGTGTTGGTACATCCAAATTTTATGAACTTGGGGAAAGTAGTTACATATAAGGATATTCTAAATGAAGGAGGGGATCTAAAATCTAGAAAATAATTACTAGAGGAAGGGGTAGAATTGGAATGGTGGGCATACCTGCAGATTAAATCACGCTATATGAAAGATAAAAAAGAATGGGGTATTAAGAAAGTATTAACAGCGTTAGACAAAATTTTACTAGGAGCAAATGAAAAGGTGATAAAGAAAATTTACCAATATCTATTGGAGTATAAAATGGCGGAAGAACAAGTGAAGGAAACTATGGTAGCATGGGCTCAAAACTTTGGTTATAATATTGATCTGGACAAATGGCAGGACCTATGGGAGAGAAACAGGAAACTAACCTTAGCTACTGCTTATAAAGAAAATTTATATAAATTGTTCTACAGATGGCACCTTCCGCGTACAATAAAAACTAGGAAATTTTGGCACCAGATAAAGACATGGCTGGAAGAGATACTAGACCAAAATATAGATTTGAAACCAGAATTATTCCTACTAGGAATCACAAAAGAGAAATACGACAAAGAACAGATATACTTAATGCTGCATGTTATAACTGCATCAAGACTGGTTTATGCGCAATATTGGAAAAATGAAGGAAACCATCACACACACACCCGGAAGAAGAAATAATAAAGAAAATTTTGGCCTGCGCAGAAATGAACAGGCAGACATTAGAGCTCAAAAATAAGGGTGGGACAGAATACTTTGAAATATGGAACAAACTGTATCAATGGCTGGAAAGGAGGAAAAGGAATCGGAGAAGAAAAGACTTAGGGTTTGCAGAACGGAAACTGGACAATGCTTAGATAAATAAACAAAGAAGGATAAGGGATATATTTATAAGATCAAAGTAGCAATGTATGATGAACAGTAACTGTATTTGTTGTTATGTTAAAAATATGTATAGAAATGACAAGGATGGTCACACTGTGTCCAATGTTTTTAATGTTTATTTAATAAAAAACTTTAAAAAAAACAATAACTTCCTTTTCATTCCAATTTCTTGTCATAGGATTTGATGCCATAGGAGAGCTTCAGGTTGCTCAAAGGAAAGTCAAGTAGTGCAAATGCTCTATTTTCTTCTTTTGTTTTAAATCACAACTATTCAGGAATTAAAAGTAAGAGTTCTAGTCTTCAACTTAGGCTAATTCACAGAATGTTGATCTCCCATTTCTAGGGCACTTAAGTTATAATTTTATGCTGTCAGTATTTCTGACCTAAAACTCGAAATCATAGAATATCAAAAGAAAAGCTCCCTAAAGCCCCCCACCCCCCACCCCTCTCCCTCTCTCTTCCCCTCCCTCCCTCTCTGTCCCTCCCTATCCATCCTTCTCTCTCTCTCTCTCTCTCTCTCTCTCTCTCTCTCTCTCTCTCTCTCTCTCTCTCTCTCTCTCTCTCTCTCTCTCTCTCTCTCTCTCTCTCTCTCCCATCCCTGAAAACTAAAATACCATTTCCATGGTATTAGTAATTAAAGGGATAATAATAATACAAGAACTAAAATATTTATTAAATTTTTATTAAAAATAAAAGTAGTCATGTAAATAAAATAATAATACCGTGTTTCTCCAAAAAGTCAACCCACCTTGAAAAGAAGCCCTATCAGGTTTTTGAGTGCATGTGATCAAATTAAGACCCACCCACAAAATTAGCCATAATTAAGATGCCGCCCACCCCGGAGTGCAGGGGATGGGGCGAGGCACACAGGTAAAACATAAGCTAGGGTGGGTGGGTGGGTGGAGCTGCCCTACTTACCAGGCCTCGCACACCCCGACACTTGCCTTACCTTCTTCTTCAGATGCTGGAAGGCATCTGAAAGCGAAACGGAGGCCAGGGCGATGCGTGCGAGTGGTGGCAAGCGGCCGCAGAAGTGGGCCAGCAATGGGCTCCTGCTGGGTGGGGCTGTCGATGCCACCGCTGCGAGGTGAGTCAATAATTAGAACCCTCCAAAAAGAAGGCCTAGCCATTTTTTCGGGAGTCAAAAGAAAATAAGACCCAGCCTTCTTTTTGAAGAAACACGGAACAACATCAAAAATAGCCATAAACAGCATTCATCATTTTGTATCAGGAACAGGAACATTCTTAAGTAACAACAGCAAAAGCTGAAAAAAATCAAAAGCCCTCTCAACAGCTCACTCTTTATTGGGGGGGGGGGCAGTCTGTTGTCACAAAGGAAGCTATTCCATAATACTGGAGCCATTACTGAGGAAATACTATTTCCTGGCTTCAACTTTCTTGACAGCATGGAAATACATGATAAATAAGAGCCTCTTTCTCAATTTCCATATGAGGATGGATCAGTTCTGGTTCGAGACAAGAGTCTGGAAAATACCTTGTATTAAGCCATTTAGCACTCCAGGTCAAAACAAGCACACAGCAGAGGTGGTGACAAGGTCACGTTTTACTGTTAAGAGACAGGACTACATCTGAACCAATAGTTGAGTCTTCAGAGCAGTTTCATATGGATGCTAAATAAGAGAACTGAACTCTATGGTATCCCCTTACTGAGTGGCCACCAGGTTGATCTATCTTCCTTTACAACAACAGAATGAAATTGTTCAGTAGGAAAGGAATGGAACCACTGCAACACAGTACCTCAGTCCCCAATTCTTGCATGTGATCAATAAGGATAACCAAATTGTTGGTATCACATGACATTAAAAGATCCAAAAGGATTAAGGGGGAAGCACTACCTCCATCTAATGTAAGTCTTGACAAAGATTATTAATGAGCATGACAATGCAATTGGCTCAATCCTGAGTGTAAAAAATGTAAGTAATCCTTTATTATAAAGCTGTTTCTCCAAAAAGGCAAATAAATACTGGAGATTTCCAATATACTCTGCACTATGTTTTATATAGTATTTTATAGTATCACTCTGCTGAACATTTAATTCCCTTAGCATAGAAATGAGCACTGTCTCATTTCTCTTTTTTTCATCTTCTAATCTTTTCTACTATCTTCTCCTTCCTATTGGTTTCATATGATTTATCAATTGTTTGTAACTTATGAATAATGATTGTAACTATCATTATGACCTATGACTTGCTGTTTAAAGAGGGCTGTGAAAATATTTACAGATCCCTCACATCCTGGACACAAATTGTTTCAACTCCTACCCTCAAAACGACGCTATAGAGCACTGCACACCAAGCAACCAGACACAAGAACAGGTTTTTTCCGAACGCCATCACCCTGCTAAACAAATAATTCCCTCAACACTGTAAAACTATTTACTAAGTCTGCACTACTATTAATCTTCTCATCGTTCCCATCACCCATCTCCTCCAACTAATGACTGTATGACTGTAACTTTGTTGCTTGTATCCTTACAATTTATATTGACTGGTTCCTAATATGATTTGATTGCTTATTTGTACCCGGACTATCATTAAGTGTTGTACCTTATGATTCTTGATGAAGGTATCTTTTCTTTTATGTACACTGAGAGCATATGCATCAAGACAAATTCCTTGTGTCCAATCACACTTGGCCAATAAAAAATTCTATTCTATTCTATTCTATTCTATTCTATTCTATTCTATTCTATTCTATTCTATTCTATTCTATTCTATTCTATTCTATTCTATTCTATTCGTACACTGTGAGCTTATACACTGGAGACAAATTCCTTGTGTGTCCGATCACACTTGGTCTATTCTATTCTATTCTATTCTATTCTATTCTATTCTATTCTATTCTATTCTATTCTATTCTATTATTTTGATGATGAAAATGTAACACATGTATCAGAGAAGAAGCTATTGGAACTTCATTAGCATTTATTCCATCTGGTGATCTTAGCATGAGTGTAATTCCACAGCAAATCACTCACCTATTAAAATGTCTAACTATAGATTTGAATGCTTTAAGCAAAATGTTTATATTTGAAAATATTGAATTTGGTGCTAAACAGTTAAGAAATATAGAGCCATTCGCTCAGTAGTTTGGAAAATCTAACATGTTCAAATAATAATAATATGCTTTTTGGTCTCAACATGTGTTAATTATATAAGCCTTTTTATTTCTCTTAATAATTTAATATTTCTGATTTCATTTTTCACTGAAAATGTCTCTAAAATACAAATAATTACACAAATACAGCCCAGCATTCCTTTAGCTTCCATTTACTATGCCTGTGGGCAGCTGTAAATTATATGACAACAATCAGGGTTAGCAAATAAATATTACTAGAATGGCACTGTGGTTTTAATGAATAGTAGAGCCAAAGTCTATTAGAAGAATTCATACCCAGGTAGATTGGAATAGAAAATGGAAAATGTAACAAGGAAGACTATGAAATCACAGCATTACTCTGTGTTTTGTGGACTTGGACATTCTGATCAAAACGTTTTGGTAATCTCACCATAGAGACAGATGAGATGACCAAACCCTATTGATCAGAATGTCTATAGAGGTTCTCAGCCATCTAGGTCCTGGTTGTCCCAGGACCTTTTTTCAAACAGCAATTGGACTTTCTTGTTTTTTCTTGAAGACATTTCACTTCTCATCCAAGAAGCGTCTTCAGTTCTAACTGATGGGGGATGGAAGGATTTATACTCTTTGCAGTCAATCAGTCATTATTAATCAGAAGTTCAGAACTATTGCATGAAGGCAGCCAAGAGAGGGGGATGAAATTTCACCAGATTTACAGCTTCAGTGATGAAAATTTAGAAGTCTTCAGTATGGATTCTTCCAAATCCGAGTACCAGCCTGGTAACCAATGCTGTAGGTGGGTTCTGTGGAATTGAAAGTTGAAGTCCACACATCTTAAAGTTACCAAGTTTGAGAAACATTGGACTAGGCCAGGGGTGTCAAACTCATGTCATCACAGCGGTGTCACGTGTTGTATTGGGACTTTTTTCTCCTTAGCTAAACCAGGCGTGGGCGTGGCCAGTGCTTGACGCATCCGGCCCGTGGGCCGGGAGTTTGACAGCCCTGGACTAGGCTGTTACCGCTAAAAAAAGCTGACAATTAATGTTGTACCATGATTGGCTTGAAATTTCTCATAATTTCTGTGCAAAACAGGCTTATTTTACTGCTTAATTAGGGAGTGCTTCTGGCATTCCTTCATATATCTCTTGAAGGTGTAGGTGAACTTATTACTATTGGACATGGAAAGTGCTATGGGAGCTTGTAATAAATAGAATGCTGTGATCTCAAGCTTGGATTGAATATAGAATTCATGTTTGAATTTGTGTTGAAAGAAGGAAGTAAGACAAATGATTTTCACAGTTCCTTCTTTCCTTTCCCTCTATTTTCGTGTAAAACTTTTCTGAAGAGCTGTGGAACCATTTGGATCAGTATAAAAGATGGAATATAGAACTACAGGAACCAAAAAAATTGGAACTTGAAATTTTCTGTCAACAGGGGGAACTTTTCTGTTGCTTGGGAGATTCTGTGCCAGATTCATTTGCTTTTGAATGGCTTTGGAGATATTTTTGGGGCAGCCACCTGCTGAGCCTGGATGCAATTAAGGTGAAAGCTGTCACTGTTTTAGTCAAAATGAGGCACTTATTCAAACTCTGGCAGGTGGAGACTCTCTAACATGCTGACATTAAGGTAGAGATACATGCCTCTTATTTTCAAGTCTCTATCTTCAAAATAGTCTCTTTGTGTTTTTGCCCCCTATTGTTCTGCAACCTGTCCACAATCCCTCTGTTGTACAGAAAAATATTGTACCAAGACTCTTTAATGGAATAGCTGGGCTATTATTATATTTGCATTAATTATGTGCCTCTTTTTTAAAAAGTGAAACGTACTTCATTTAAATAAAAATTGGAGGAAGCACTTGGATACCCTTAGTAAAACTCAGAGTACTGCAGATTTGAATGCTTCGTAGCAAAGAGAAAGAACTTGTGACAGGCAACCTTGGAGTCCAAGGCTGCTTGTCACAAGTTCTTCCTTTAAAAGCCCAACCCAGGTGGTACCTTCTTTCATTCTTGTTATGACTAAAGAAGAAAAAGACTTGAAAACTATTCTTTGCACTGAGCTGTCGTGCAGTGAACTTTCAATGTAAGGTCTGACTATTCTATAAATAGTTCAACATTATATTTATGAGGGTGCAGACATGTGCTGTCTATGTACTGTATTTAGATTTGTTCAATTTAACAATGTTTTTGATTCTCTAGTTAGGGAAAACATTATGTCATCCTAAAACTCTTCTTTGGTATAAATATACTTTCCTACCATTAACTGAGTAGAATGTTTGCATCTCAATGCTCTTAAATTATTCAGCCCAGCAGATATTGTTAATTTGATCTGTAAATGTTATTGGAAGATTTGACATATCTATTTTTCCACTTATTGCATTTGCTGACCTTTTTGAGGTGATCCATTAGTTGCTGTGGGGAAAGAGCTCACAAGATTACCTTCAGGGCCACTGTAATATTCCAGGCATCTAACAACTAAAGTCACTGAAATCCATTTGAATGTGGCAAATCTAGTTGAGTTGAGTAAGGCATGATTCTATCCAGACCTGGGACATGTTTCACTCTGTAACTCCTGAAAAAATGAATGGCTACTTGGGACTGATAATTGCCCCTCTGTCCTGTACATCCATGTCCCTCCTGTCTATATAAGGCCTGCCAAGATATGACATGTGGATACATCCATGAAATGAATCATGTTTGGGAGGTGGTTCCATCTGCATTGAATAAAGTGATGGCGCCCCTCTCCTTAATAAACCATCACTAGACCTAACAGTTCTGGAAATTTTTACCCAGTTTCCATTCCCTTTCTTTCAAAACAGCAAGGTATTCTCTCACCAATTAAGTTTGACCTGCATTTCTCTTCTGCATCCCACCCTCACTGCAGTGTGACTTCAGCAAGTTGAACCATATCTTTTTCCTTTGGCAAAGACAAATGCAAAATAGGACTTACTGTAAGTAGTTTAGCCTATTGTTCACTGCCATCTCATCATCTTCACCAACCATGATTACACTTACCAATTCTTTGGCTTTCCTCTTGTTCTGCACATATCCAAATAACACCTTTTGTTATTTTGGACATTCCATTGCAAGCTGCAGATCATTCTGAGCTTTAGCTTTCATGACCACGTCCTTGAATATTTAGGCTATAACAGGGGTGGGTTGCTCCCGGTTCGGACCGGTTCGCCTGAACCAGTAGCAACTCACTGGTGATGTCACAATGATGTCACCGAACCGGATCGGTCGGTGTAGGTCCGTGGGCACTGCCATCTTCTTTTTTTTTTGAAAAAAAAATTTTTTGGGATTTTTTAGCACTGTGCATGCACGTGCTCATGAGGTGTGGCCACATGGCACAGGAGGAAGCAAACAGACAGCAAGGTAAGTTAGAACCCACCCCTGGGCTATACCGTATGCTTTTGTCATCCCATCCATCTGGAGTAGTATCCTCCTCTTCTCCCATTCCCACCCCAAAGGTTCAAACATCTCCAACTCTGGTGTCTTTTCAATAAGCCTTGAAAACCTGGCTTTTTCTCCACAGATGGTTCATTTATTTGTGGTATGTTTGTTTCCCCTGCCCCATATTGCATTTTCTTATTTATTCATGTAACATTGTTTTAAATTTGTGCACCTGGCATAGTAGCTGTGAACTGGGTGATCTTATACATTAATTTAAGATGCAAACAATAGACAAATATAGGTAGTCCTTGACTTACAGCCATTCACTAGTGACTGTCTGAAGTTACAATGGCACTGAAAAAAGTGACTTATGACCGTTTTTCATACTTATGACTGTTGATCAGTCATGTGATCAAAATTTGGATGCTTGGCAACTGGCTCTTATTTATGACGTTTGCAGTATCCCAGGTTCAAGTGATCACCTTTAAGTGAAGCTAATTCACTTAACAACCATATTACTAGCTTAACAACTGCAGTGATTCACTTAACAATTGTGACAAGAAAGATCGTAAAATGGACCAAAGCACACTTAACAATTGTGCACTCACTCAGCAACAAAATTTTGGGCTCAAGTGTAGTCCTAAGTCAAAAACTACCTATACTGTTTTCAACACATTGGTTGAGAACTCTGGAAATTGCAGGCCAAACCAATTAAGAGTCAGATTCAGGAAGGACGATATAAAACCCTTCCTAGTATGTAAAAATCTCTTTCTTGATTAGTATGAAAATTTATAAGCTAAAATGTTTTCTAAAAGGAATTATTTGGAAAGCAGCAAAGCTATCAAGATCTTTCCAATTCTTTTCTTAGGTCAATTTTGTACAATGCATATACTCAGAAACTTTTCATGGCTTTACCAGATAATTTTTTTTGAAAGGGAGGGGGTAGGCATCTGGTGAAACTCAATCACTGCATAAGGGATTTTCCCCCCTAAAAATACAAAAGGTTTTTTTTTCAGGCCAACAATTATGCAGTAGCGATAATCCCAGAGAGCATGCCAGATGACCCGCTTGTTGCACTTATAATGGCACGCCATCTGGTGTCTAGAACAAATGATGCCTGGCCATTTGCCAAAGAGGACTCCTCCCAGACGTTGAGTCAATCTATTCTGTTGTGGCAAGCTTTGGGGAGCTCTACTCTCCCACAACTGAATGCACTGCATTCACTTAGAAATGTCTGTTGAGTGTTATTTATAAGTAAAGCCTACTCAATTCTACACAGATTTTTCTATTATGAATCAGACATAGATGAGACACTGGGGGACGGGAAATTTTGTGTTAATCTGTGTTAACTTCTGCATAATGGTTATCATTCCAAATAGTTCTGTGACATGGTTAACAATATACTGTATATAAGGCCCTAAAGATTCAATGAAATAGTCTTGTCTTCTACCTGTATAGCTTGCCACAAACATTTTCAAAATTTATTAAGATACAAAGTAGAGCCAAGGTGGCGCAGCAGTTAAGAGTGCAGTACTACAGGCTACTTTAGCTAACTGTGATCAGCAGTTCAGCTGTTCAAATCTCACGGGCTCAAGGTTGACTCAGCCTTCCATCCTTCCGAGGTAGGTAAAATGAGGACCCAGATTGTTGGGGGCAATATAAATATACATTGCTTACTGGTGTAAACCGCTTAGAGTGCTTGCACTATGAGACGGTATATAAGTCTCGCTAATAGATAGAGAGAGAGAGAGAGAGAGAGAGAGAGAGAGAGAGAGAGAGAGAGAGAGAGAGAGAGAGAGAGAGAGAGAGAGAGAGAGAGAGAGAGAGAGAGAGAGAGGAGAGAAATAAATAAATAAATAAATAAATAAATAAATAGTGCATCTTACTATATATATTATTTAAAAAATAATAGCTGCACCCAGAAAAATTATATTGGAATCAGTCTGTTTTCTACATCATCATATTGCAAATGCCAAATGTGTCTCTGCATGCAAAATATAGTTAAAGGCCAGTGTGGCACAGTTGTAATTAGAACGTTAGGCTACATTTGGCGAAACCTAGATTCCGATCTCCACTTAAGGACAATGCATACTGATTATTTTCCATTGCACCTTGAATCCCACATTGAGCTCCTCAGAGGAAAGCAATGGTATCATGTAGGAAAGGCAAGTTACTTTTCTGTACACATTAAGGAAAGGAACAGCCACCTCCCAATTATTAACTTACAGGAATTTGTATAACCATCCTACCTCTACAAACATTTAGAGTGCTTAAATCAGTGACAAGAACAAATTAGCAGCAGATTTATTAGTAAAATCAGGGGTAGAAAAGAACCAAAAATCTCCATGCGGTGGGGGAGACATTTTTGTAGGAAAATAATAATAATAAAAACTTTTCCACAGCTACAAAACTTTGTCAATTCCAGATATTTATGCTTCAAATTTGCTGAATTATATTGCTTATACATAGCGTCCTCGGAATCTCCCCTACCTCCCTACCCACACTTCTTCTCCTATGAATTTAAAAAGTTTGCTCAAATTTAGAGCCTACGTTCTGGCTTTCATTTTTAGGTATCACTCTCTCTCCAGTCACATATAGGTTCTTCATTATATATTCCCATCGGCTAACCCTACTCCCACTCTTAGTAATACTGTAATTCTAATTCTAATTTCTCTTTGTCTTTCAGGTCTTTCTCCAACATTGTCCCTTGATCTCATCCCCAAGTGTCCTTGTCTGTCAGCTTAGTTTCCCATCTCCTGTTCTCACCAAAGTAGCAAGGCAAAATTGTGTTTCCAACAATTCCAGTATTTGGTTGTTCCAAAGACAGTAACTTAGTAAGTAGAGGATTATAGTAATGACTTCCAGTGAAAAGATGGCCAACTGACGACATGCCTAGGGAAGGATCCCTAGTAGCTTTTTCAACTTACCAACAGAAGGAATTGGCATTCCTTTAGTTTATATGACTCTCCTGGCTTAAGGAAAGTCCTAGAATTATCCCACAAGATCCCCCAATACAGCAAAGGTCTGCAAAGTTTCAGGAACTGTGCTTCGAAGCATCCTGCATGTCGAAAGTTGGGGGGGAACAGGGCTGCAATCAGTTCATTGTTTTTTTTTTTATTCAAAAAGTTTTATTAGTACAGACTTACATAAATAGTAGCAAAATATTAAATATAAAGTACAGCCGTTTTGGTATTTATTTTTCAAACGGACAGTAAGGTGTTCCTTTCATTTCTTAATCTTTTTAAGGATTATTGATTATTATTAAGCTAAAATAGGCTCTCTTTAGCCACAGCCTGTTCAAAGGTTAAAGAGGGAGTTAAGAAGATGGAGGAGCAAATTATTAGAGATGTATTTGAAAAATCTTTAAATAAAATCCATCAGTTCATAAATCAGCTATGCTTCAAGAATGTTAAAAAACGAAGCTTTAAAAAGGATGTATAGAAGAAAAAAATATTCTATGAGGGTAATTTGAAGGAAGTGATCTAAATTTAATGAGTTAATTGGAGTTAGTTGGGATTTTATTGGTCTGAAAGTGAACTTTAAAGTATATATGTTAAGAGGAAGTTTTAAAAAGATATATTAGAATGTTTTGATTTTAGAAATGTTTTTAAAGAAAAGTTTAATGTTTTAAAATGGATGAAAAAAGTTATTTTTCCCTTTAAGGTTAAAGAATCTGAAAGAACACAGTGAATTTTGTTAATATAAATGATGATAGTTTATAAAGATTATTAAGTGCAAATAGAAATATATATTATTTCTATTTGCAAATATAGAAATATTTGCAGATATTTCTATAAAGCAAAAATTGTTAAATTGATTGTTTTATTCAAAGAGGAGAATATATTTAATTATGTTTTTTATTTGGATATCACTTCTGGATTTTCTGTTTGTGATGAAAAAAAACCGAAACTTTGACTTTGGTTTTGCCGATTAGATAGATTTGTTGTTATAGAAATGGCTAGTTATATACTAATGTGTAAAAGTAAAAAGTTGAGGATGTAATATAAATGCACGAAAAAAAGCCAGAAGTCAACACTTTCTTCCCTTGTACCTCATATTTTCTTTCCCCCTCTCTTTTTTCTTCCCTTAATTTTCTATTTTTATTTTTCTTTGTATTTTATACATTGATAAAACAATAAGTCATGAGTAATGGTAATAATTAAGAGAAGGTAAATCATTGATTATGTGGGAAACAAATAGTACATACAAATTCACACACTTCCTTTAAATAAAATAAATATCCATTAAGAATGTACATAAATGTTTTATTTATGGTGTTAATGTAGGACTGCATTTTATGCAAAATCTGTTTGGTGAAACCAAATCTGTAGTAAATTAACAATAACAATCCCCAAACAATATCCCCAAACAGCACTTCATCAATATTTTAATCTTATAATTAAAGCTAAAACTTTTAAAACACATATATTAATAAATGCTGTTACTCCCTAACATGCATGCTTGGCTCTTGCAGATATATTCCACTTAAACATAAAAATGCAAATGCGTCTAAAACTGAAAGAAGTACAAAAATGTCTAACACATCAATGGCTTAAAACGGGAAAGGGGGAAATGTGCTAAAAGCAACAAAAGAGCAATTAAATTAAATTGTCAACCAATACCAATTCCTTTTTGTGCTACTAACCAGAGAATGTTAAGTCTTGACACTGGTGACTTTGGTACCATTAAAGAAACCCTACTTGTAAATGTACATACCTTGTGCGAAGCAGTATATATAGTTTAGATATAAAAAATAACATGGAATAGAATCCAAGAAACTGCAAGGCACTGTTAGTGTGTGTACTGAAAGATTTGTATCATCTTCACTCCTTTTCTCATCCCACCACTATACCTTTCTTCTAACATCCATTCCAAAAGAAAGAAAAAAGAAAAAACCCACCAGAGAATTCGTCAGAGTACTTCCAGAATAATTCAGGAAGCTATAGTCTGAGAGGAAAAAAAATCCAAAAAGCATGCTTAGGGCAATACAAATGCACACACCCACTTTGGACCTTGGCATATTGATTGCAATTGAGACAACCCATTTAAGTATAACTAAGAAACTACATATACCCAGCAGTAAAGGGATTCATACATGTGCAAACTACTTTATGAATTCTCATCAAAGCTGAAACAGCTTACTTAGGGTTAGACTAATGTGTTTTATAAGGAAAAAATGTTGGGTATCCTGGTACATAGTCATCTGGGTAATAGTCTCACTATGCAAATCATATTCACCAAGCTCCTTTGTATTTTAGGGAGGGAGCATTCTAAAAATCTTACTTAAAGAGAACAAAATGAACAATACCAAAGAGTATTCCAAACTGCTTTCTCACATGTTGATAAAGAAATCAATTTTCTACCAAATTATTCTGAAAAATGCTAACATTTTTAAAAACTGGCCTATGAAAGAGAGCAAGATGAATATTCTATATAAATATTGGTTTAAAATAAATAAATAACTATGGTATAGGGGTCTCCAGCTATTTTTTAAAGTATAGATTGTTTCACATACCACATACAATATTAAAATAAGGGGGGAAAATCCTTTTTTGAGTTCTTGGAGGTATGTGGTATCAAGTTTCTTTCTAATAATTGTGTTTCTCTCTGCACAGCAACAGTTGATATCAATATAACTTGAGAACATGCCATCATTCTATTTGTCATTTTACATACAGTGCATATGATGCTCGCTCTTTCCATCTCTCATAGCAGCAAGCAGATTCTGCTACTAGCTATAGCAGCACACCCAGAAGTGGAGAGGAAGAGTGTCAGATATATAAATAGCTAAAAACTATAGTATACAGTATACAACTCTAGAGTATAGAATTCTATTTATCTGTCAGTATTTAGGTTGACAGCACACCATTATGTTCTATAAGAAATTCACTTAAAAAAAAGCTACAAGAACAAAACCAAGACATTCCTTCAAATAGGACAAAAATAAGTGCAAGTGTCTAAAACAAGTAAATTGAAGCAACTCCCATAACCTGTGAAGATTAAAATCACGAACAACTCTTAAATTAAAAAAAGACTATTTTGCTTTTTAAGCAGTTTTGTAACTATGTTATTAGAGCTCCCAAGAGCAGCTATAAATTATTTTAGAGGCAATTCCAAATTTCAGAACAAGCAGTCATGGACACTCCCCCTTTAGCTTTGTATATGCCTAGGTATGGGGAAATGTTGAAGTGAGCTAAGCTACTATAGAAACAGACCAACAGCATGTGCCACAACCATGGCATCAATTCATCAAGCATGATCACAGAGACAGCTGTAGCAGTTACTCACCTATAAGTCAGTTAAGTTAAATTCTCCCCACATCAAAACAGACCCAAATGTAACAGGGCCTATGGCTGCTTGAGTCAAGAAAAGTAACTAAGTGAACCAGTTTTTTTCCTCTCACATTTGTAATAAAATGCATTGGGATTCATGCCTTCATTAAAGCCACAAGAAGCCAAATTATGTCTTATCACATTCTGTTTCTTCATAAAGGTTTGTCCCTTTAATGTTCAATTTATGGAGTGTGTGAAATTAAAGTCAGGTGGATTTTAAAATGACTATGTAAACTACATGATTGAAAAGGGAATAGTGCAATCTTTAAATAGATGAAATGCAAATTAATGTACTTCACAGATTGTAATATTGCTGTATTCCAATGCACCAAGTTAACTCTCTTCCTCTCATGTCAACTGGAGCCATTTTATTACAAGCTCTGAAGACACTGTGTTTGTGTGTACATACACATATATACAAAGAGGCTGAAATTTTACTTATTGTTTTGTGACCACATACCATTTCAGGTGTTGGTATTTGCAGAGCAGCCCTATCAATTTAAACATCCTGTCATAGATATATTCCTCCATTACAATAGTTCAGTGAAAGTGCTCATCCTCTCCTTTTTTTTTCATTTTCACAATGAAGTCTATGCTACCCTCAAAGAACAGCCCAAGTCCAGAACAAGTTCTCTTTGAGATCTGTTCTGGACTCATGTTTAAAAAATATCATTGTTCCATCAGCTAATTCATGTATCAAAACTTGTTCCATTATCTTTATGCGAATTGCCATGTGTTCATAGACAAGGAGCAAAATAGAGCATACTATGAATGACCAGCTGACTTGAAGCTCCTCCCCAAGTTTTTAGATTATTAACTTCTGCCATGAACATTCTACCAACTTTCCAAAATTGTTCTCATGCTGGCTTTTCTTCTTTCCTACTGCCTAATGGTAATTGTAGAATCAAGAGCCACAAGCAGCTTGTTTGTATATTCCCTAATGTTTGCCTCAATATTTATGGAATAGCAACACTCTCTCATAAACTGAGAATAAGCCATTAAAGAAAGCAACCCTTCACTTCCTATCTTAATGGCATAAAGAGAACCTTTTTTTCCCTTTCATAGTGACGTTCAGCCAGAGTTGATCCATTTCTTTTGTCCTGATCTTCCAAAACCATACATATTTTTTTCTTACTGCCTTTGGTATATTTTGCAAAGATCCATCAAAATGAATGGAATCCCAAAGCCTTAAAAGCCAAAGGATATAGGAGGCAGCATCAGATTTGTGTATCAAGTAACCTAGTAAAGACTGGCAGTAAAAAGCAAAGTGTAATGGTATATGGATGACAGGAATGTAAAAGGGGAATACAATTCATCTCCAAATGAACCAGGCAGAACTGAACTGATATATTACTTAGGACTGAGGCTCCACTAAAGTAGGAGAGGCAAAATGCACATCTATATAATTTCTGAACAGAGGGTGGTAAATTACTATTTCTTTCTCTATTGCAGCCAAGAGCAAGTTTATGTTGCTTTGCAAAACAGCAGGAAATATGTGGGCACTAGATGAAATTGCAGCCTCAAGCTTTAAAATGAAACTAAATTAAACTGTCTCACAATTAACAAAAGCTATTCTGCTCCCACATGCTGTACAATACATTCAACAAAAGTCTCAGTTTGAGATTAATGAATACTGACGCTTTATCCTATTAAAAATTAAATTCATCTTTGTCTTCTCGTACTAGAAGTACCATTCTCAAATAAATACATATAACACTGTAGTTAATTCTGTGCAGCATACCTTGTACAAGTAGTGCAACTGTCTATTCTTCCTTTAGTCCCTTTCTTCATATTCAAAATTGCTACACTAGCAAAAGCATTCTCAAAGAGTACTGTACATTTTTCTTTCATAGATTACCAAACATCTCTAAGTCTAATCTATAATAAAAGTTTCTTTAGAAGAAAATTAGATGTATGTACTAAAGAATAATTTAGAAAACCGACTGGTAGAAAAAATATGCAGTCATTTCTTTTACCATTTAGTTTAGTGGTCTTTCGAAAGACCATTTAAAAATTGCTTTAAAAAAAGGATGGGGGGATATTTGCATCCTTTGTATTTTTAAAAAAAGGGGTATTACTATCCCCTTAGAAGGCAGCTTCAAAAAATTACTGCAAACATATTTCAGCTTAAAGTCTGTAATAAAAAAAAGGGGGGGGAAGGTAGATCGATATGTTCTTAAGACAATCACAAGATGAGAGCCCTTGAAGTGCTGCCAGAAGCTGAATAGGTGCTCAGGTATCTTCTTGCTTGCTCAGTCATAATAAGTTGATCTTCTGTCTTCCCATAAACAACAGCTTCCCATTCACAATTCACCTGTTATATATAGTCCAGTTAGTAATTACATTAAGAATCAAATCAATTAAATGTCTTAAAGCCAAGGGCCAAGGGCTAAAATAACCAAACATTAAAATAAAAAAGCAACTGAACATTTCTCAGTTTCATTTAATGATTTAAAAGACTGCCATCCTTAGTCCCATGCTATGAACTAGATATAGGAAAATAGTACTGGTTTCCTGACTAGCCTAAATAAACATTGATAAAATCATGTAAAGCACTTTGAACACCAGGATACTGAAGGTGTAACACACTCATGCTTAAAACCAGTTAATCCTTCCCGACGAAGCTACATGGACATGTATGTTCATGCATTGCAATATACCATTAAGGTCTGTGTATGTCTTCCACAATTTATTCAATCTTCATTATCTAATTTACTCAGAAATTGGAAGACAGTGGGGGTGTAATATGTATCGTGTGTGTACAAAACTATGGAATGCATTAAATGAATTATGCAACCATCTGAACAATCAGCAACAGTGTTCTAAGGATGTGGTAAGGACATTTTACTGCAACAGCCATTTTTAACTTAAAGCATATTTCTCCTAATGTTGAGTCCTAAATCTGAAGGAGCAAGTATTTGGCAAACATAGGATATTCTAATACCAGAACCCTTGATTTTTTATACATTAATAAATAATAGAAATATTATAATCTATAAAATTATATTGCAAAGACAAAATAGAGATAAATATTAAGACTTCTTAAATACTGACCTGAAGAGGTTTTTCTGCTTTAATATTCTTTGAAGTGTATGTATTCAGCTTTTTTTTCCATGCTACATTCAGTTTTGTTGAATTGGAATCTTGTTTCTCTGGAGTTGTGTTGTCTCTATTGTCATGTATTTCCAATAATGGTATCATCAGAAGTGATGTAGTATAGATATTCTCTGACTATATTGCAAAAAAAAAAGTTTAATACAACCTGTATCTTGCTGTAGAATTATAAGTTTATATAGTTAAAGTAGCTTAAGAATACCATCCTGCAGGCTTGCATATTGAAATTCTGAGGCAAAGCTTTACAAGCATTCTTTAAAAACTAGCACAAAACATTAAAAATAGGCTTTCATTAATCAAAAAGGCTTTCATTTAACTCTAAGAATTCAAACTTAAAATATTTAAAATTCTCAGTGAAACTATTCTAGCATCATTAACCTGAAACAGATACTGATAGCTTCTGCACTGGAGACAAATTTCTTGTTTGTCTATTCACACTTAGCCAAATAAAGCATTCCATTCCTATTCCTATTCCTATTCCATTGTATTCCCTTTCTTAGAGCAAAGCAGACTAGAATATAAATATAAAACTAGCTACAGGTAGTACTTGTTCAGCGAGCACTCATTCAGCAACCATTCAAAATTATTATGGCCCTGAACAAGGAGTCTTACAACTATTCCTAGAAGTTGCAGCTATTGCAACGTTCTCATAGTCACATGATTGTGATTTGGGCAGTTGGCAATCAGTTTGCAATTATAACCATCAAGTGTTCTGAAAGTTTGCAAGTGATTGTCATTTGCAAACACTATTGCCAGCTTCCAACAAGCAAATTCAATAGGGAAGGCTGCAAGAAGTTACAAATACTATCACATGACTATGGAATGCTGCGACTGTGTAAGATTCGTCCAATAACGGCAACTGGAACTGCTGCGACTGCCATTATCAGTGCCATCACATGAAGTCATGCTTTATGATCTTATTGCTTAGCAATATTGCTTAGCAACCAGTCCCAATTTCCGTTTTTAAGCAAGGACTACCAACATTACACTTGCTGAAATGAAAATTTAGGCCACTGCTTATTCTTACAATTACTGATCATTATAGTTCTTTGTATCAGTTCTTTTAAATACTAAAATCATGTTTCTTGCAGTAATTGTTGACAGGAAAAACATTGGTTAAAGTTCTTGATGCTATAGCATATTCTAATCTGTTTCTATTTAGTATGAAATATTTGAATTTCTGATATGGTGCTGACCTGCATATCTGAAACATCGTCTTCTGCAAAAAAAGGATCACCAAGTTCTTCTTTTTCCCAAGGATCCAGGACCAATGATTTCCTGACTTTCTTTACAGAAGTGTTCTATGATCAATATTTTACAGAAAAAGAAGTAAGTAAAATTATTTCCATTGTTCCTGAAATTCTAGAACTACATGCAGTATAATTTACCTCTAGTTTGCATCCTTTATGGACAGACTCTTCCTCTTCCTTGAAGAATATATCTGTTCCAGTTTCCTCTTTTAAAACCTCTCGAATATCTTCCTCCAAAAAGGCAAGAGGCTGTGACTAAAATTAAAGGATTAAAATAACAGGAAATAGAAAGTTCATCATTTTTAGTTACTGAAATCCATTGATATTAAGCTCACATTTTACATTTACACATTCAACTTTTAATATTCTGATTAAATTCTCAAGAGCAAGCAAGTAGATATGATGATCTAAGTGGCCTCTTCCAACTCTGTTTCTAAGTATTACATTCCATTCTTCATTAATTAAGTAGACAGAATTCTGAGCTATAACTAATATGTAAACTCTGAATTAAATTTTAAATGGTCTAGTTTCAGACTATTCATGTATTATTTCAAGGCAAAGATTTAGATAAGTGGAGAACCACTACATTGTAGGGGTTAAGGTATTGTACTGGGACCAGAAAAGCAAAGTTTTCATTTCCCCTTGACCTTGGAAACACTGGAATACACTGGGCTTTTATTATCTTTTAATCCAAATTACTTAAGCAGTTAAGGGGCATAAAATGAGGGAACACCTCAATTCAGGTAGTCTTCACATAACCACAATTGGGACTGAGAACTCATTTGCTAAGCAACACAATCGTTGGATGAAGCATTACATGATTGCAAAGACTTATGATCCTATTTCTGCTGCAACTGTTAAGGGAATCACCCGCAGTTGTTGAGCGAGACACTATGTTACTCCGACTTGCAATTTTACTGCCAGCTTCTCCACTGAAATTGTTTATTTTAGGTTAGCTGTAGAGTGTGCAAATGGCAATCATATGCTTGTGGGATGCTGCAATGGTTGTAAATGTTTAAGCACATCACAATCATGTGACCATGGAGACGCTTGTGATGGTGATAAGTGTGAGGACCAGTCCTAAAATTACTTTTTCAGTGCCATTGGTCACTAAACAAGGCAGTTTTTAAATTATTTATTTACCGTATTTTTCGGAGTATAAGACGCACCGAAGTATAAGACGCACCTTAGTTTTTGGGGAGGAAAATAGGGGAAAACAATCTGCCTACCAGGTATTCATCTGGCTAGCATTCTTAGTCTGGTCAGCTTCAGCACATTACTTTATCCCCTGGTTATGACTTAAAAAAACCTTCTTCTGACAGAGTAACAATGAAAGAGTATGCAAGCCAGTAAGAGCTGGGAAGATCGTTAGCACCTGTTTAGGGCTGGAAAAAAAGCTTTGAAAAAGCTACATTCAGAGTATAAGACGCACCCAAATTTTCAGCCACTTTTAGGGAGGAAAAAAGTGTGTCTTATACTCCAAAAAATACGGTATTTATTTATTATTTGGTTCTTCTATGCCGCCCTACTCCCGAGGGACTCAGGGTGGCGTACAGCATTATGCAAGAACACTGAACAATAAACAACGATTAAAACAATGTTAAAAAAATTAAAAAGTTAAAAGAAATATTCACCACCAGACATACCGGGGGAGAGCTCAGATGGGACTAGCCTCAACCCCCTGCCTGCAGGAAGAGCCATGTCTTGACGGCTTTTCGGAAGGTCAGCAGGGTGGGGATAGTTCGGATCTCTGGGGGAAGTTGGTTCCAGAGCACGGGGGCCCCCACAGAGAAGGCCCTCCCCCTAGGGCCCGCCAGCCGGCATTGTTTGGCTGACGGGTCCTGGAGGAGACCCACTCTGTGGGCCCTAACCGGTCGAAGGGAAGTATGAGGCAGAATGCGGTCCCGAAGGTAAATGAGCTACATATAGTAGTAGTAATAATAGCCACCATTCAATATTTCCTCTTGGAGACCAAAGTTTTAGAGTGTACCTTTAATGCCTTTAATGTTGTAATCAGCTCAGCATCTCTTTGAAGTGAGATGGGCAGCAAACAAATTTAATTAATTAATATATGTAAAATACATAAAAGACACAAAATGTATTCAAGATATACATTGTTCAAACTGCCCTTGCTTGGATTGACTAGTCTGTTACAGCTTGAAATAGATACAAACAAGATATTATAACAAGTTTGACCTTTTCCAAATGTAAATTATGTAGCATTGCTCAACCATAAACTTTTAATCCTAAAATTAGGTTGGTCACATTACATAAGGAATTTGAATCAAAATGGTACATACTACAATTTTCAGAGGACCATATTTCTTTTCTTGAGCAGCTAAAGCATTCTTAAATGGAGTTGGAGTTCTTGGTGTTGTGCCCAGTAGTGATCTTCTAATAGTAGGTGTCCTGAAACTATATAAAACCCCAAAAATGTATAAGCAATTTTATATGATAATCAAAACAAATTGTTCTGAATAAAAAAGCTTTATGCAGAATCTATTTTAACCTTTTACATTTTGGCAATCATTTTTTAGTTCACTTAGATTTACTTCCCTTTTTATTTCCCTTTTTTTCAAAAAGCATATTTAATTCCTAATCCACATTAAATTATGTACCTACCCAGCATTTTCCTTTTGATCTTTGGGTGTTACATCTTTATTATGTAGGGGAGTTGTAATAAGAACTTTTTGGCTACAAATTGGAGTTGATGTAAATGGAGTATTTTCAAGATTAAACTGCTCATTTCCAGAACATGTATTGAAGAACTGTATATAAAGCAAGAATATAAATTATACAATTTAATTCCAGCTGTTTAATGTCTGCAGTACTTATGAACAGCTCTATAGCAAGATAATTATTCCCCATCTTATATTACAATTAAAAATGTTGTTCCATAGCTAAACAGGCACATGAGACCTTTGTAAAAAACACACATTAATATGATCTACTTGTATATGACGTTATATACTTTAAAGCAGGGGTCCCCAAACCCCGGCCCACTATTGGCCCTTGAACTGTTCGGAACTAGGCCACCAAAGTGGTGGGCGAGCGTGTATGCACACCCCCACTTGCACAAGCAGTAGGCAAGCACCCACACATTCCATGTGTGTGAGTGACAGTCACATTTGCCTGCCGCCTGCACAGAATCATCCCCTACCCACCCCGGCCAGTCCATAAAGCCGGAAAGGTTGGGAAATTCTGCTTTAAAGAGTTGCTTGTATAGCTGCATACAGCATTTTCTCATAAAAACATTAATATTTAGATAAAAGAAAATAATTTCACCCAAATATTATTTACAATCTTAGGACAATTTAATTTGTTTGTAGCAACTGTCAATTGTCTTTATAAGCAATATGATTTTTTTTCATTCTGTGTAGTTCTTTGTCTTTTCATTTTCATACTCTTGTTTAAAGCCATGTGTAAGGTAGGGTGAAAGAATCTACAGTACACATTATACACATCATCAACAATGCCAACAGCATTTTTGGATATTCAATATACTTTAACAAGCATTGTAATCAGAAGAACTAAAAAGTTTTATTTTTTAAAACTGCATTTCTATCTAACTGCTTTGAATGAACTAATAGTTAAATCATTTTCTAGTTAAGTAGTTTTCTTCATTTTAAACTCAATGTCTGGTGTCCTCAGTTATTTGGATATCATTCTGTAGTTCTTTTCTTTTAGATTTTATATTATGTTTTTGCATTTGACGTTTTCCCTCTGATTTTATAAACTATTGCAAGAGCTTCAGCTAATTGTAAAAAATAATACAATATACATACTTATCCATCATGCTATTCCCCTTCAGGATAAGCAACATTATGCACAGGACAGAAAGGAGCACAAAACAGTAAGTCAAAGAAATCAAAGACATAAGATAATATAAAGAAATACAGCTAAATCTAGTTTACATGACCTCCATTTACTATACCTTCTATCCTTGCAAAACATTCTGGCTTATTACACTTCATATCTTGTTCTTTTCACACTATGCTTTTTGAGGATATCGATTTTCCATCCAAACCATAATTCTTTGGACTATTTCTTCCTCTCAACCCATATATTTTTTCCTTCATACTTTTGTTTTGCATTTTGATAAATAATAAAGCTACAAAACATCACTAGTTGCAATCACTATATTTATTTACCTGAGAAGGGGAAAAAGGTAGTGTTTTCACTGGTGTTTGTTTTAGCATAGTATTGTTGCTACAGAGTCCGTCATTCTGTTCATAGGCTGGTGATTGTCCAGTCCTGATTTTCTTCTTTTTGCGTAAAATTGTAGGAGGAGTACTGAATTTGGCTGCATTTGGAGATCTTGATTCTTCTTCATCACGTATTTTTTTGCCATCAAGTACAACACTTACATTAAACTGGCACTCCATGGCCCCATCGTTATGCTGAATACGCATTAATTTTACTGGAGCTTGATTGACAGGTGAAGGAGCCGCATCAGAAAGGTCAAAGCTAGTAACATCACTCCATGCTACAGGATCCTCCAATATCCATCAACAGAAGAGGAAAAAAAATTCACAACATCTCTTTAAAATAAGAGTTATTTATCCCCAATTGAACTGGGGATATCAGTGACTCAGCTACATATTTATCAGTTTAATATATAAATACAGATCTTAATTTTAGTTCTAACACGTACTTTTAATCCATTTCTATATTATTACAGATAGTACTTGCTTAACAATCATTTGTTCAGTAACCATTCAAAATTACGATGGCTCTGAATGAAAAGACCTATGACCCATGCTCAAAGTTCTTGGTGTTGCAGTGCCCCCACAATCACGTAATTGTGATCTGGAAACTTGGCAACCCATTCATACTTATGACTGATTGCCAAGCACCCTGTGATCATGTGATCACCATTTGCAATCTTTCCTGCTGGCTTCCTCAGGTCAATGGGGAAGCTAGCAGAAAAGGTGGTGCTGCCTTCCAAAAGGATACCCTCTGGTTTCTGGTTGAAAAGGTGCATCCTGAAATCCAAGCAGAATTTCGGCATGGAGCGTTTGCAGCACTGTGCGTTTGCAGCCAGTCTCCAGAAACTAGATGACTTCCTCTCATTTCTGGAGGCTGGCTGAAAAAGGTCCATTCCAAAATACAAGCAAGATTTTGGCAATGGAGATTTACTATAGATGACCAGGTGGGAAGGGCCAAACTCATCATCAGTCATGAGTCCCTGCACGCCCACAACAGATCTAAGTCCAGCCCACCTTGAATTCTTTTCTTAACTCCTGCTGATTCCCCTTGACTATTACTAGTTCAGATTCTGAGAGAGAGAGAGCACTTAAGCTTGCAATAAATCTTTATACTCATTTAAACTGCCTGAATTTCCTGATTTCCTCAGTTCTTGACATTTACAGCCTCAAAGATTCAGCATGGTTAGGTAAGAAAAACAGGATGCCTTAGGGAGGTCAGGGAGAGGCCCAGCGAGGGCTGCATAACTCTGTTCCCATTCGGGAGCTGGAAATCCTGCTTGGATGTTGGCAGGGAGCATTTTCAGCTCCTAAGCAGAGAGACTCAAGCGTGCCCTGCACTAGGCCTCCCAGTCTTCCCCTCACCGAGGCAACCCATTCTTCTTATCGGAGACTCCATCTACTTCAGACCCACAAGATTGCTTAACAACTGGAACTGGGAGTGCCGAAATTGTAGTCGCTGACCGAAGCAGTCACGATATCTTGCTTAATGACGGTTTCACTCAATGACTGAGAGGAGCCAAAGTGGCGCACTGGTTAGAATGCAGCACTGCAAGCTACTTCAGCTGACTGCTAGCTGCAGTTCGGCGGTTCAAATCTCACTGGCTCAAGGTTGACTCAGCCTTCCATCCTTCCGAGGTGGGTAAAATGAGTACCCAGATTGTTGGGGGAAATATGCTGACTCTGTAAACCGCTTAGAGAGGGCTGTAAAGCACTATGAAGTGGTATATAAGTCTAAGTGCTATTCCAGTCAGAGTTGTGTTTATTAAAGGAAGACTACCTGTACTTTCTCAGATAATCCCAACAATTCAGACGTTCACTATCCGTGTATTATTTCTCTCACAAAAATCAATAAACAGTTAATATCTCAGTTTTATTGAACAAAATTATTACTAATAATCTTAGTAAACTATTAAAATATATACATTAAATATACATTAATTTTATTATTAAGACTTACAGACTCAATGAGTTCTAGTGTTTCTGCAAATTCAGGTATGGTCTGTAGAGATGACAGCACTGCATTTGCTTCCACAGCCAAGTATTTGCTAGGTGAGGTTTGCTGATTTATTGAAGCTTGTGTATCATCTATATCATAAAAGTCATTTGTTTGCTCCCCAAGGCTATTTAAAGTATTTGCCATGTTATCTTCCATGATGAAGCTTCCAGACCAGTTAGAAAAATTTCTGGCTTGCTAAGAACACAAAAAATGTTGCTGTTTTATTTGAAAATTAAGCATGAAAGATAATTCAAACTCACTATAGAAGATGTATGATTAATTAAGCTCATTGGCAATTATGGAAGTTGTGGTATAAAAATGGATCAGAAAATCAATATAATATTTTAATTAGTCCATAATACACTTACCTGGCCAGGGGTGAAATTCAGAAGGTTCTGACAGGTTCTGGAGAACTGGTAGCAGAAATTTTGAATAGTTCGGAGAACTGGCAAATGCCACCTTTGGCTGGCCCCAGAGTTGGGTGGGAATGGAGATTTTGCAATATCCTTCCCCCACGAAGTGGGGGGAATGGGGATTTTACAGTAGCCTTCCCCTGCCACGCCCACAGAACCGGTAGGGGAAAATTTTGAATTTCACCCCTGCCTGGCCCCATTTAATAAAATGGCTTATTTCAAAAAAAAAGGGGGGGGGGAGAGAAAACCACAAAGGGTTATGCTGCTGATATAGCCAGGTGGCACATTCTTAAAAGTCACACTATTTTGTCAAAACCTTGAGTACTTCCGCCTACTTATTAAGCCTTCTAAATCAGAGATATATATTTGAATCATTTCATATTGACCACTCTCACAAGAATGGCAGTTGTGTCTAATTTTAATCTGTCAACAATCTTTATTGTGGTCCAAGAAATCATACTGCTAAATTTCAGTGGCAAACTGTCAAAAACTAGAAGTGTTTCATTTCACTATTTTTAGGGTATATACTCATTCTTTTAAACCATAAATAAATAAAAAATAATTATCAAAACACCAAACAGAAGTCTCCTAGGCAGGGCAACATCCACTTGCATGACCTCATGGGATACTTCACCCCATCTGTTGTGCCCTTGACTTTTTTGATGGCTGCTAGCCATCAAAATATTGCTTGCCCCTGCCTAGAGCTGGCTTAATAATTTTGCCAAATGATAGAGAAAGCATGCAATATATAATCCTCTAGCCACAAGTTATGCAGAGTGATCCTCATGCTTCTCTATATATATATACTTGTTTAGCTTTCCCTGAGCCATCAAAGGAGATATAAAAAGCACAGATAGTAGTATGTAATCCTTTGTTCTAAAAGTCACAAGAAAAATATAAGCAATATTTTATGCCATCCAAACTCTTTCTTAGCTGCCCATAGCCCATCTGTTGAGAAGTGAAACATGATTTCTTCAACTATACTTCAAATGGCATTACAGTGTATTTGTTCATTAATTTTAAAGATGTAGAAAGACTTAATTGCCAATCAGCAAAAATGTTACATTTATGCAAGCAGCTCTTACTGAGGACACTCTCTTTCTCCTGATTTCATTTTCAGCTGACATAAGTAGCATTTCAAGTTCTTTAATTTTTTTCTCTTTGTCAGGGTCATCATCAAATGGCTGCTAGAATGGACATTGAGGAGAAAAAGAACACACAAAGAGATAGAATTACATTTAGGACACATCACTAGGAGATAATTTATAAAGAGCATTAGAATGAAATGATAACAGGACTTTTGTTATAATTAAAATGGTCAGGCAGTAAGTAAATACTCTTAATGGTAGAAACACAGCTGGTAACATGTTTTTAAAATGAACTTAGCTATCTAATTTCCAACAATATGCTTCAGAATAATTTCAGAGCAAAGTTGAAATCCTGACAGACTTATAGTAGAGTCCTTGGTGCTCTCTGAGCTTGGTTGTTTGCTACAGACATTTCATCCATGACTAGGTAATATCATCAGGTGTAGAAGAGAGTGGGGTTTGCTTCCTGTTTATATACAGTAGCTTGCTTTGCCATTGTTGGTGGAAGCCTATTATCACAATGATGAAACTGCCCTGAGCACTATCAAACCTGAACTGGCACAGTATTTGAAACTTAACCTGATTATTATCAAACAGTGTGGAACTATTATTCTTTTAATTTACTGTCACTTTTTATCAGTAAGATTTAGCTTTGCACAGATATATTTATATATTAGGCTATAAGACTAACTTGCAGAATAACAATCCAAAAAGTAAACAGAATTTGGCAATATTTTAAAATACACATACATTCTGTAGACTGGTGTTGATATACATGTATAAGATGACCATAAGTAATTATTTTATGTCATAATTGCTCAGTGACAAAAATTATTCCTCAAATTCTTAAATACATTATTCTTTAACAAGATATTACTGAAAACCAATTTCCATCCAATCAAACTGATACATTAAAAAACAAAATAAACTGAAATTCTGGAGAGGCAAGTAATGGAAATTTCATACAGTAGACCAATATATTTGATACTACTTAAAAAAAACCCTCCCAGATTTATGCACATGGATTTTATCTGCTATCCAAGATCTAAAAATAATTCAGCTGCATTAACATATGATTTTTTAAAATCAAAATAGCTCCATTTCCTTGATGGAAATAGTGTTAAAATTATTGGACACCATAATATGTCAATCCTTTCAAAATAACTGAGGTTGATTGTATTCCTGGTGATAAGGTCCCTATTAAGAATATTTTTTTCATATAACAATTAAACAGAAATATTTTTGTGCTGTCATCATGATGTCAGAGAAAGAGTAATAGGTAAATATAATTACCCAACAATTACCTGAATAAAGTTTGAAGGAGCTGCAACATCTAAACAGCTGCTTTCTGTTGAAACATATTGGTAACCTGGTATCTAACAAATCAATAGTTATTTACACAAATATAATCAATTATTTCTACAGAATTATTTCTACAGAATAACTTAAAACATTTAATTTTAGAAAAAATAATTTGAACATGTGTTTCAAAGAATTACTACTTTGAGACAAAATAAGAATATTAAGATAAATAAAATGGGAAACCAAATATTTTAAGAGCCAAATATTTACAATGAAAAAGTATTTTAAGTTAAAAAATGTATCAAAAATAAATCAATATGAAAAGACTAAAACAATGCTGAAAGTATTAAAAATTCTGGATTCTTCAAGTATCTCACCTAAATTATTTTAAATTATTTGCAGCATGAAGCTCTCACACACATTCTCCTATAGTAAAAAATATGGCTATAAAAATTGGGAACCTACATGTGTCTGAACTGGTATATAAAATTGATTTTGGGCATGCAGATGATCTGTAGATACACAAGTTTTGTGAGGAAGTTTTGATAAACAAGGGCGCTCTGTCTTGATTCCATCTTGTAAATATCCTTCTTGTTCAACTTTTCTTCGCATAGTAGAGTTCCAATGATTTTTTATTGAGTTGTCAGTCCTAAACAAATAATAGGACATAATCCAAAATCAAGTTCTCCATAGTTATTGTAATTTCAGTGGAAAAGAATGAATTATTCTTGAATGAGACAATGTGTTTAATAAGTTGTACTATGTCCATAACGTAAACATTATATTTATTATGCATTGCATAGAATTGAAAATTAAGCAGCAAGAAATAAGTTACAAATGTTAAAATGCAAAAATACTTTTCCAGAATTTCCTAAAATAAAAAATTAGTTTAAATGTTTCTAAAAGCGGTATTAAAATGTTATAATACTTTAATATTATCCCCTCAAAAATATGGAAGGAGAAATCACAATAGTAATCTTCTAACAGAGATTTGTACAAGTATGTTCCAGAAGCCAGGAGTGTTTCCTGAATTACGCCCAAACCCTAACCTTCGCACTTTTTAAGTTGCCTTATGGCCTTTAGGTCTTTTTTAATAGTTGAAGATGTCTTCTTCACTACTATTTTTTTTACTTATCAAAGGCTCTGATTTGGGGGCAAAAAAAGTAAATATATCTTGCTTCTCATGCAGGAGGGGGGGGCACTGGTCTGAAAATGTCTGGTGAGCTTTTTAACATTTCTCTGTATCTGTCCTTTGAGCCTTTCAAGTCCTGTGTGTCCATGCTGCAGAATGGGGCAAGATTGCATAGGATCACTGAAATATGGGCTGATGAAAACTAGGAAGAAAGGGCTTGCTGGGAAAGAGCAGGACAGTAGGGATAGGCAGCAAGAGTTCTTCATTTTGGGATGAATTAAGATTTGAAGCACTGTTGCTGCCTTAGCAGTAATATTATAAAGCCCTGTCAGCACTTTCCTAGCATGGGACTTCCTGAAGAAAATGGACAAAAACTCTGTATTCCCAAATTGAAGAATTAATCCAGTTAATTGTGCTGGTTTTCTACCAGAATGAACAGTTAGAAGTTCTAACTGGGTTAATGGAAAATTTATTAGTATATAGCATCATTTTAAACAAACAATTAAAAAATCCCTTACCTTCCGGGAAGCAGTTTTGCAATTTCAGCCCATCGGTTTCCTAAACGTTTATGAGCTTCATAGATGATTCTGTCTTCCTCTTCCGTCCATGAAGATTTCTTTACCTCTGGATTAAGATGATTGTGCCATCTCTCTCGACATTGTTTCCCTATCCTTCCTTTTAAGTGCTTTGCAATCAAAGACCAGCGTTTGGGACCATATTTCTGAACAAGTTCAATCACCTGGAATACCAATTGAATAGCACATTTTCTCCAGCATTGTTTTAAGAAAAAATAGCACCCATGTAGAAGAAGCAAAGGATCTCAATCTATTTATTTAATTATTTAGCCACAAAATCATTCTGACTTCAAGTGGCTTACATTTAGGACACTAGTGCTAAGGGGAAGTGTAAAAATACAATGGATGAGATCCAGAGGTGGGTTCCTGCCTGTTTTTGTCGGTGTGGTTAATAGCTGTTGTTCGGCGTAGAGCTGAAGACGCTGCTGCCATTCGCGGAGCGGGAGCTTTCCCTGGGCACTTTCCCCGCCCGCATGGACTCCGCCAACAGCTATTAACCGCACCGGCAGGAACCCACCTCTGATGAGATCCCACATAATGCTAAGCCAGGATTTTTTATAGCATACTTTGTTTAAAAAGCCATAGCAGTTCACATTATTCTGTAATAGGTTGACTTATCTAGGTACCAGGGATGAAATGCTACTGGTTCGGCCCAGTCCGGGCATACCGGTAACGGTGGCTCGGAGAACCGGTAGCAGCGCGAGGCTCCGCCAACCCACCTGGACGTCGCCGTTTTCTTTTTTTTAACCCTCTGCGCATGCGCAGAGGGTGAAAAAGCACGTGCAAAGTATGCACTTCCGAACTGGTAGGAAAGATAAGTAGATTTCATCGCTGCTAAATACACACACATATACATCTCACATTATGATGTAGCATTATGTATAAACCAGACCTAATATCACATTTATAAACTAGCTGGTGGAGTACAGTATAAAATAGAATATCTAAAAAGGGTAGGATACAGAACATAGTTTGAAATAATGTTACAAAGCTAAATTATAACATTCTCTTCCAAATAGATATTGGTGAAATAACACATTTAATGTAAGGAAATAGAATATTATATATGTATCTACCCTTTACCTCTGGCATCTCAGGTATGTCCTCAGGTATGTGCCTACAAAGTCATAAAATTTGGCAGATAGCTGTAAGGAAGGAACGTCTTCTCCATAGAGGCATGTCTGCCTCGGGCCAAAACATTCCTCTTTTCCCAGGTGTTTTTATAACTGCCCATACTATGCACGTTTATTGGCATTTGTGTCTTATATTATCTTCTTCATGCAATTTCTAGTCCTATGCAGTACTTCAGACTTATTTCCCAAAATGTGCTTCAGGATAGGCAATGACATATATACAGCATCAGACTACACCTTGTTAAAGCCACTGCATCCTTTCTGGGAATCCACAGCGTCTCTCCACAACTTCATACAATCCAGAGAAAAGACATGGGTCAGTTGTAAAAATATACTATAATATGCTACCTTTACAAGAGTGAGTACCCCTAAAGAACCTATTTGGAATTAAACCCAAAATGTTCCATAGCCTTACTATTTATTGAACTTTACTGTTTTGCTTTTAACTTGTAACTTTGCAACCCACTTAAGGAACATTTTAAATGTTGGTTTTGTCTTTTATTAATATTTTATTTCAAATTATATTATATTTATTATTATAAATGTATGAATGAAGAGACTTAAAAATATGAAAAAATGAATTATAGAAAATAAAATTAATTTGGGAAATCTTTATTTATATATAATTGATTTGGTATATATGTTAACATGTCTTTCCAAAAGGAACAATATTAACAATTCCGCAAGGGAAGATATTAGAGCCGAGGTGGCGCAGTGGTTAAAATGCAGCACTGCAGTTCAGCAGTTCAAATCTCACCGGCTCAAGGTTGACTCAGCCTTCCATCCTTCCGAGGTGGGTAAAATGAGGACCCAGATTGTTGGGGGCAATATGCTGAACTCTGTAAACCGCTTAGAGAGGGCTGTAAAGCACTATGAAGCGGTATATAAGTCTAAGTGCTATTGCTATTGCTATTAATCAATATTTAAATTTTTGAACAATTATAGGCAATAACTACCGTATATAACGGAGCATAGGAATAAAAGAATATTTGTAGCTCAAGGTTGAAATGAGGGGTCCTTGGTGCTCTGAGCTTGGTTGTTTTGTTGCAGACATTTCATTACTGATGATGTTACCTAGTTTAGCTAATGAAATGTCTGTAAGAAAACAACCAAGCTCACAGAGCACCAAGGATCCCTCAGAGCATAGGAATGTTAAGACTTATCGGATAAACATATTAAATAAGAATGTATTCTAATTAAAGGCCAAGCACAGCTCCTAAGCTTAAAAAAGAGATGAATCTCTATTTTAAGTAGCAAAGAACATGGATGCAAACATTTATGATGTTCTTATTTATATCCTACTTTGTATTGAACTACATATGGCAAAAGAGGACAATAGATACCTGAATAACAGTACTGTCCTTCCTGAAACAAAATTAGTACTTAGGAGCAATATAAATATAAATCCGATACCCTCTGATCTTCTTCCTTAGTCCAGGGGCCTTTAATAAGTTCTGGATTTAGGACCTTCTGCCATCGATGCTGACACTGAAAATCAGAACGATTCTGCAAAAAATGAAAAATAATTATTCTCTGTGTAGCTTGTCATCCTGATTGAAGATGTCATAAGATTCTAATATTTGTATAGCATTTCTGTAATAAAACTATGTATATAGTGAGCTGTCTTTTTTTCAATTATTGTTTATTCAGACAATGATGCTGAAACTTCTGAACAGTTGAATACTAAATAAGAAAAACCTAAATCATTTTCCACTTACTTGTAAATGACTAGAAATAAATGTCCAGTCACTTGTACCATGCTGTTCTACTAGTTTTTTAAGTTTTTCATCCTGTAATAAATGATAAAATTTTCCATGAATAATTTTTCAACACTAAACTCAAAACTGTATGGAAGATAAGCCATGTTACAGTTGAGCTCACCTCATCACGGGTCCATTTTACTCTGTTACATATCTTTTTTGCCCCTTTTTGTTGTGGTACTTCATAGTCATGATCTGCATAATGAAGTTCATCATCATCTTCCTCACTGCAAAGTGCAAACTATTATTAAGTTAACATTGACAGTAAATTTATGCCCATGTCTCACATGCTTTAAAGATTTATAGTCAACATTTTAAACTAAAAGGTACCGCAAACTTTAGGCATTTGTTCATACACCATTATTGACTGAACAGCTAAAGACTAAATAAAACTTTAAGAAGCAACCAAATCAAATCCTTTAAATAGCAATAGCAATAGCACTTAGATTTATATACTGCTTCATAGTGCTTTTACAGTCCTCTCTAAGCAGCTTACAGAGTCAGCAAAGTGTCCCCAACAATCTGGGTCCTCATTTTACCCACCTCGGAAGGATGGAAGACTGAGTCAACCTTGAGCCGGTGAGATTTGAGCTGCCAAATTGCAGGCAGCCGATAGTCAGCAGAAGTGGCCTGCAGTACAAGCACTCTAACCACTGCGCCACCGAGGCTCTTATAAATATTAATCAAATATTTATTCAAATACATTTGTACTTTTAAAATGCACAGGATCATAGTAGGCATATTGTGAATGATGTATAGGAATACTATGTTTACATGTCTCTACATTTTTTAAACAGAAAGCAATCTGGGAAGAATGTCCTAATTGGAATATTTCTTAGTTGTCTTTTACTTTTACATTGTCTTTGAGGGCATGCCCAGATTACATCCTCCCCTATTTCACATTCTTGATTTATGTCCCAGATCAAATTTTAGTGCTTTTAGGAAAAAGAATAGAGAATTTAAGCATACCCTGTGGCCTGTACTGCAGGCCACTTCTGCTGACTATTGGCTGCCTGCAATTTGGCAGCTCAAATCCCACCAGGCTCAAGATTTACTCAGCCTTCCAAAGTGGATAAAATGAGGACCCAGCTTGTTGGGGACAATATGCTGACTGTAAAAACCGCTTAAAGAGAGCTGTAAAGCACTATAAAGCAGTATATAAGTCTAAGTGCTATTGCTATAAATTGTAAACAGAGGGCAATACTGATACACTCTGACATTTTTTTAGCATTTGTTCTTTCACTTCACTTGACAGGAAGTTGCTATTAGAAAAAGTTGTGTTGCTATTATTTGTGAAAAGGAAAACTGAAGTAGGTACTCATTAGTGTATTTAAACAAAATGCCATAATTTAAGTTTTTGACCAATGAAGGTCAAAAACCTGTCCCTCCAATTAAAATTCATCTTTCCATATACATTGTTTATGGTGATGGTTATATTGATATGAGTAATGTGCACTGCTGAGCCATCAAATTTTAAATATAGTACCCCAACAAGAACCTATTTGTTCAATTAAGAATGAAATGCATAACCAGTCAGAACAAACAACAAATTTCACATGAGAAAATTTCATGAATTAAGGATAACTGGCAGATCACTCAACAGAAAATTTCTAAGAACATTTGGGTCACATTATTGATACTCTTCAAACTGGAAGAGTTCTGAAAGAAGACTTCCTCACATGCTGGTTTCAGAAAACCTCAAGAGTTGAAATTTTTCAATTATTATTATCACATTACAAGAATGAAGAATTTCTTCACAGCATCATGATAGTAAAGAAAACAGGCCCATTCTTATAACCAGAAAGAAAGCATTGGTTCATGGGGTATTATCACAAATCTTAACTCTGGAAAAAAGTTCAAAATTTGTGCTTTGCTAGAAAAACTGATTACAGTTTTGGGCATTTATTTATTTGAAGTTCTTCTATAATAATAATAATAATAATAATAATAATAATAATAATAATAATAATAATAATAATAATAATAATAATAATAATAATAATAATAATAATAATAATAATAACAACAACAACAACAACAACAACAACAACAGAGTTGGAAGGGACCTTGGAGGTCTTCTAGTCCAACCCCCTGCTTACGCAGGAAACCCTACACTACTTCAGACAGATGGTTATCCAACATCTTCTTAAAAATGTCTAGTGTTGGAGCATTCACAACTTCTGGAGGTAAGCTGTTCCACTGATTAATTGTTCTAACTGTCAGGAAATTTCTCCTTAGTTCTAAGTTGCTTCTCTCCTTGATTAGTTTCCACCCATTGCTTCTTGTTCTACCCACAGGTGCCTTGGAGAAAAGTTTGATTCCCTCTTCTTTGTGGCGACCCCTGAGATATTGGAACACTGCTATCATGTCACCCCTGGTCCTTCTTTTCATTAAACTAGACATACCCAGTTCCTGCAACCGTTCTTCATATGTTTTAGCCTCCAGTCCCCTAATCATTTTTGTTGCTCTTCTCTGCACTCTTTCTAGAGTCTAATGCCGCCCTACTCCCTCAGGACTCATTGCAGAAGGTACTCATTGCAGAAGGTACTATTCCACTGGAATTCCTTGAACTAGGTACCAATATCAAATTAGAGTGTTAACTGCAATATTCAAAATTTTGAAATAATTTAGAAATTTAAGGAAATCTTGCTGCAACTTGATCACCTTAGACCTCAAAAGTCACAAGTCACCCAAGAGGCAATTTAGAAGCTGCATCTCATCATCTTAATCCATCCACCATAATTGAGAGTTGGTGACATGCAACTTTCAACTTTTTCCAAAATTGAAAAAACATCTTTCAATTTGAGTTCTTAACTCAAATGAAGAAGTAGAAAGAACTGTCAGAAGACAAAGCATGGAATTCTTTCATGATGGTTTAAGAAGCTTGCCTATAATTGGTAGAAGTGTATAGCAATTAGTGGTGATTATGTGGAGAATACAAATACCAAAAGTGCTCATTTCAAGAATTATTTTCCTATTTCATTTATTAAAATATCCTTATTTAAATTAACATTTTGGAAGTGAAGGTACTACTTTTCACTAATTGTATTTTTGTACAAATGCCTAGGCTAGTTTATAAATGACATTTTTCCTTACAATAATTAAACAGCAGCATTCATTTTCAGAAATATTAAAGAAAACAAATAAATTTTCACCTTCATGTTTCCTTGAGAACAGTCTGCCATCTACTGGCTTCATAGAGAACTATACTAATATTTACCAAATTAGAGTGTTTCATTTACAATTATTTCATAGTCTTCTTTGCAAATGGTTTAAGCAAGATATTATATTATCATATAAAACAGAGAACAGATAAATCCATTTTTTCATAGTCTTTTTGCTCAACTCCTTTACAATGTTTATTTGTGTCCAGGAAAAAAACATATTAAAAAAGTATTTCTCAGTCATTAATATTTCCATTTTAAAATCTTCTAAGAAAATATATTGGTAAGATCACAGTCTACAGGACTACTATATCATGTTTTCAGTTGTTACTCTCCCTTTGAGTCAGAGACAGCAGTCATAACTCTCCAAATATGGTTGGTTTACAATCCCAACTCTTTCAATCATCTTAGGTCAATTTTTGAATTGAATCCATTTCAATTCTTGATCTGGCAGTTCTCTAACTGCTTCTGGTTGGCACAATAGTGGTTTGGACATTATCATCTGTCATAACTAAACAAAGTTATATAAACTATAATTAAAGTGGATCGATTTCCCACATTATAATTTCAAAAGCCCATCACATTAGTTCTATACCTTTTACTTATTTGGAAATAAGTTCTGCCAAATTCATATAATTTACAAAATTGTATGCACAATTCATAGTTGACAAAAGAAAAACTTAATCCAGATAAAGGAAACAAATCATAATGTAGGTAGGAATGTCCTTGAAGGTAAACTGAAAAATCCACCTAAGATACTGACTGGACAAAATAATGATATGATACCAATATTATATACTTTGATTTCCACTTTAGGCTCAATTTAAAATCTTGGAATTAACCAATGAAATCCATATATTATCTATTCATTATAACAGGCTTCAAGCCAAGTATCCTTGCTTGCTGAAGAATCATACATTGTTGCTTAGTAGCCAGCTGTTTCAATAATTCAGTAAAATGCCCTCTCTTGCTTTATTGTCTTTTTATTACTAATAAACTTTCTGTACCTTGGATCTTTTACTCCTCTGTATATTTTTAGTGCTATGTTTTATCATTTTTACCACAGTTTTAGATTGTTCTGTATTTATTATTTTCCTGTTTTTTCCTTTGCATTTAATGTTATTTTTCTTTATGTGTTTTTGTATGCCGTCCTCTTGAGAAATTCATTAAACAACTCGAAATTTATCCCACAAATATGTCAGTTTGAAACAAATTACAATTATTAATTAGCTATTTATTTTTCTAATAAATGAGTAGAAAAGCAAGAAAATATTTCAATATTCAGGCAAAACTGCTTATTGTTCCCTTCTGCACTCCTTAAATATTATTTTTGCTTACATGCTCCCATATTTAAATAATGTATAGGAGAAAACTAATTCAGCAAGAACCATGATACAGGGATACATTACTCTATTTCAGACTTTCCCTCTCACATACTTTTACTTATTGTACATACATAAAAAGAGTGAAACAAGAAGCAAAAAAGGATAGCAGGAATATTTTTCGGTACTTATACTTTTTTCCGCACAAAGATGTGGTTTGGCATCAAGTGAGGAAATAACCGAATATAGATGAAACAGGACCATCTTTTCACCCTGTGTAAAAGCAGCTAACAAAACCTTAAACCATCACTAGAAAGATCCAGGCCGAGGCATAAGTCAGAACGGGTCAGAGCTGCCGGGGCACGTGGAAGCGGCAGCAGAAAACCTTCCATGATCCGTGGAGAGGAGAGGCGGGCTGGGTCAGAAGCCTTCGCCTAGGAGGGTGGCACGGCCTGTTCCGCGGCGGAAAGAGAGGGAAACTTCAGAGCCGGGCATGGAGGATGCCAAGGCGGCGAGCGGGGCCACTCACCTGCGCGGCCTCTTCGCCATCCTTCGCGTGCACCATAAAGCAAGCAGAAAGGAACGGGGATGGCCCCGCCGACCAGGAGCGCTCGCTCAATCGAAGCCGCCGGGCGATGCCCGACAGGCGAGTCCGGGGAGGGGGGCGCTGCTTTTTTAGCCCCGGCCCCGCCTCATTCCCCGCACCGGGGGCATGGCCCCACACCCAGCCAAAAACGGCAGGGGAAAGGATCGGGGACCAAGCGAGCGGAGCCCTTGTCCGGCTGCCACTGCTCGGTCCTCCGCCTCGAACGCTTTCCAGAGGCGCCGCCGAGCTCGCGGGGTTTTTGTTGTTGTTGTTGTTTTTTTCCTTTCCCTTTTTTCGACCCTGCCGCCGAATCTCGCGCCCAGCCTCTGTCCGGAGCCACCGTTTGAATCTGCGCACGCGGACTGACACCCCATTGGCTGCTGCAGAAAGCACGCGACCAAACGGGGGAGCTTGGGCGAGGGAGGAAGGGGAACGGCCAGTAAGAGGAGAAAGGTGGCGGGATACTGGAGAGGTTGGCGAGGGAGGAGGAGCTACTGGCGGGCTCAAGCTCAAGGGCTGCTGGGAATGCGAGTCCTTGCCTCACTGAGGGCGAGAGAAAATGAGTGTTTCCACGTGTTTCCAGCGGCCAGCGTATTGCGTTAGCGAATGTGCTGTTTTAATCTTCCTTTTTATCACACTGTTTTAAAAGAAAAAGGTGAGGCACATTTTTGGTTTATTTTCGGATTGGCCTCTTACGCGGGCTGTATAAAGAGAACCGCTCAGTTTTAAAGTATGCTTTCTCAATAAACGTTAATTTTAATCAGGGAGGATACAAAAGTCTTACCAATCTGAAACATCAGTTTAAAAATCAACAAATGGAAAGAAAAGTAAGCCTCCTTCGAGCCGGAATCGAACCAGCGACCTAAGGATTCCCGTGCGAAATTCCGCCTCTACAGTCCTCCGCTCTACCAGCTGAGCTATCGAAGGGACCTGGAATGTGCTTGTTAATGCGTGGCATACAGATGTGCGTTGGTAGTAATGACGTTGAGGATAAAGTTTTAAGATGAGGCCACGGATACAGCTTTATCTTTAATTCCTATTCTGTGGCACCTGAAAATATATTTTCTGACGAGAAGTATGTATCTTCCCTGTAAAGCTTTCAACTTTTCAATTCCAACATAACGCTGATCAACCACTGAACTCGATATTTTCTTTTCAGCGAGCGTAAAACCCTAAATCTAGGCATGTACGCCGAAATAAATATCCCTGGCTTTAGTTCACCCTTACCGTGTTTAAGATGGGGTGCCAAATAAAGCCAGCCTCAGATAAAGCACTCGATTTGGCTGCTTGCTTCAAAACTGTGCGGCACAATTCCCAGATCCATAATGTACCTTTTAAAGAAGACCCGTTTTTTGTCTTTCTAAAAGCAGATATATAAAACAAAAGGTATCTTTTCTAATTAAAAAAAATCTATGTCTGATATTCGTTATTTAGGAACAAAAAAGTTAATTGACATACACTACATACTACCTAAAGAAGAAGAAAAATCACCCATTAAAAATTATTGCTTTTTCTAAACCTATATTTAGAAACCCAGTTATCATTTAGTTGTGATTGAGCGGTTGCAATATTTCTAATACAGAGCATAGATTTTTTTAAAAAATATATTTTTCTGAGTTTTTAAAATTATCTCCCTATACATGCTGGTAAATCTATAATTTTATGTACATTGTAAAAAACGTTGGTTAAGAATTATGGCCATCAAGCAATTAATGATTGTTACATCAATTTTGAGGCAATGGGGGAGATGAATATGAGATCTCTAACTAGGTCAGTGTTATCCACTTTGCTGGTATACTTTTCTATTTTAAGGAAGTATGTCAGTGATGCCAAAGTCAACAAATACACAATGTTGAGTACAGTAAACCTACATGTTTTCTTTACTCTTAGGATCTTTCTTACACACTCACTAAGTGGTGGCCTTCCGATCTACACAGAAATTGTTAGAAAAAATTCTTAGTTAAGTGGCTACACATAATTGATATAAATATTAATTTTAAATATGATTTATATGGAATATTGATATTTGCCTTTGCTTCCAAAATAGAAAAGTTAGCAGTTCCTTCATTTGCTTTTTGATAGGCTAAGATATCTTTTAATTTGCTACCCTAAAGACACTAATGACTTTCTATGTCTGAAATTAGATTTGAAAGCTAATTAAGTATTTTAATATTGCAGTATAATACCACTGACAAATACATTATTCTTCACAGAAAGCATCTGCTATACCAGGGGTGTCAAACTCAAGGCCCGTGGGCCAGATCCCGCCCACAGGTTACTTAGATCTGGCCCGCAGGGCTGGCCTGGACATAGCAAATAGCAAAGGCCTGCAATGCCTCTGCTAGCCAAAATGGGATGCAAGGGGGCTGCGTGTGGCCCTCCACATCCTGTTTTGGCTGCCAGTGTTGCAGGCCTTCCATGCCCAAAACGGACACAGGGGAAGGGATGCAACCATCCTAAATACATGCCAATTGCCCCAGTTTTGATCACATGACTGTTGGGACACCGCAATGATCATTAAGTGCAAGGACCAGCCATAAGTGACTTTTTTCAGTGCTGTTGTAACTTTGAAGGGTTGCTAAATGAAGGGTTGCAAGTCGAGGACTAACTGTATGTATATTTTTATTTCTTTGGGCTCAGGACATCATACTAAAAAAAATTAAACAAATTTTAAGAAGTATTATAAAAAACCCAAAAAAACCCCTTCCAACCCAATTTCCACTAATAAGACGTTATATAATGGTAAATAGCCCCTTAGCTCAAGAGCCTATAATTTCTCTCACATATTCTTCATACGTAGGATGAGGTACTCAGTACATTACTTTATTATTATTGAAGGTAGTTAAATTTAAGATCAGCCAAGTATTTTATGGGTGGAGACAATCTAGAAATTATTTTAGGTACATTTCTCCAAAAAGGAAGATCAGGATATACATAGATGAACAAATCCACAGACCAATTTTTGACCATACAACAGTCCTCTGAAAAGTTTTTCTAACTTCTATATGTATATGAATTTAAAATGATACGTGTGATTGTATTGTCCAACTAACAAATTTCCAAATTAAAATGTCCCTAAATAACTGGAATTCTGAAACATAGAAACAACTGAAGAGTCTACTTAAGGTGTAAAGTTTGATAGAGATGCAGTTCTGTTTAACAAAAGGATGCCACTGGCATTATTACTCCTATTACCCTATACAAAGGAATTTGCCTTGATGAAAGGCATGGAAAGTTAGCCTATAATAATCACCTCAGTAACAGTAACTTGATACAAGGACTAGGAAAAATTTGTTTGGCTTAGATTTTTAATATTGCAATCAAAGAAAATTCAAAATACTGTACAGTAAAATGTAATATAATACACTGTTATAATACACTATTATTACATTACAAATTAAAAAAAACAAATTAGTACAGCAATCACAAATAAAATTCAAATGTGCTGAATGGCCAGCATTGTGAACATGGTATCATTACTACTCTAGTTTAATTCAATATGTAAAGCACTTGCCATTTTAAAAGATATCCTAAATATATACAGTGCTAATGCTTAATATACATTTTTTAGAAATCAAATTACTTCCAAAAGTGCACTCTTTTCTGGCAATAATCCTCAATAAAATAAAATCTAAAAATATCAGTTACAGTTCAATCTTTTGCTACAATCATGGGGACAAAGCAAGAATTCTGACTTAAAGAATTTTAAATGCAGCACCTTAAAATGTAAGAGACTATGAGATATCAATAAAATTATTGGAAGAAATATTTTGAATACACAACTCCACCTATCAGGCTACTGATGAAGTTCTAACAACCAGCATTTCAAAATTATCTAAAAGAAAAACCAGTATAGATTGAGATCTTGTGTTGTATGCTGAGCTGAATATGGATATGGTGGAACAATCATCAAAACATTTTGCTAGACTACTGTATCATAATTAAATTCTTTTCTGATGGGAAAAAATAGTCACTTTGATCTTCAAAAAGCTACATTTTCCATATTGTATTATTAGAATAAAAGTTCTGTGTTCTTTACTAAAACAGTGAATAGAAAGCATAACTCAGGAAATCCTATATCCTATTTCCTATAACATACTGTTATTTTCAACCAACTGACTAGAATTTTTATGTTTAAAGTTGCAGAAGAAAAATAGAACATAAGAAATATTTTGCATTTTTTAAAATCAGAATCTTTGTTACTTTTTTTCCCCTTGTAAATAATGAGGTACAAATCTTCAAAAGTTAAAGAAGACATAGTCCAGCACATAGGATGTTATTTTTAATTGCACATGACCTATGTTTAAGTTTCCAACAAATACAGAAATGTAACAAGGGGATATCATGTATCATAAAATACATTTAAATCTAAATTAAAACCTGCAAAATGCCTTAATGCCAGCAATTTCTAAAATGTATTTCATTTTTATTTGCATTTTTTTCCTCTGGTAACGCAGAGGCTACTCTCTTAGTAAACCAGTACACTGAATACTGCCAAGCTTCTGTTGTACTAATATTTATATTATTATTTACAGAGAAAATTGCTTTGCTATTTAATAACAAATTTGTTTAACCTGAAAGGAACAGCAGTCTGACTTCAAAAAATCATGATCTTCCAATTTTCAAACTGGATACCATTCCCTTCAAGAAAACTGTGATACAGATATAATTATGCTACTTATTTCTTAAGGAAATTCAGTTCAGACATCATTACTATTTCTTTTGCCAGATCCAACATTTTTCTCCATTAATTATTTTCATATTTGATTAAATCATGAAACAGGCAATACTACAGCAAGTTATATGAACGTAAGCTTACTGAAATTCAGCAGTTTAGCTGCAACAAGATGCTATTACAGTCAATGGTTTTGAGCATATATTTGTGCACCTCAGTTTCATTAACTTTGATAGGGATCAGCCTACACTTTGTGTGCACAGTTATAATATTAAACCCTAATATGTAATGTTTACCAAGCATTTACAGATGCAGCAGAAAAATTCACATAGCTCCCAAGTCTTTAATAGTTATTTTTTTAAAATTGGGCGTTTCAAAAATTTGTTGTCACACAAAGGAAAAGATACAAAAATGAAGAATGTATTCTCTGCTTAGAAAAAAAAATTAAGAGTATTCCCTAAAGAAAAGTTTCTACGGAAAGAATACTTAACTCTTAGTCAAACCAACCAGATTAAAATTAAAAAGCCACTTGTGCCTCTCCAGCTTCACAACTTATCCTATTCATACATGAGTTTTCAGTAAGCGATATTGATCGTATTGTTTATTCCCTAGAATCATTATTCTATTTCTTCATTACCAAAAGAGTCACTAAACTGTCAAGCCATTTTAACAATTTACATTCAAATCAATACAAAATTGCCATTGTTTTTACTCAGTCCTAGAAATGTAAGCCCTATGGAAATGCTATCATTGCCAAAAAGTATTTACTTCACAACAGCTCTAGCACCATAATTCCAAGCATTATATGACAGAAGCCAGATTTTTTAAAAAGGATATCCAGTGTTGATGTCCTGTTGCTCAGAAAAAGCGTTGCTGCTTTCTTGTTTATATCAGCCAGCTTATACTCTGTTACATGCTAGTTTTGAAATTCATTATAGACTTAGCCGATGTCAGAAATACTTCTCACCCTATGAATCCCTTATGAATGCACAACTGGTTTCTTGGCGTCGTGGCCACGTGGTTGTGTATTTGCTAGCAGTTTGTAGTAGTTTTCTGATTATGCAGGCATCTTATTCTGTATGGCCTGGATCAATTTTAAAACTGTATATTGACATATTTTATTTCTTAAAGAGAAAAATTATATATTTAAAATTACTCATTCATGAAAATGTGGTTTGAAGGCTTTATACACAAATAGTGCAATACAAGATAAAATCTGGAGGATTCCCTCTTAGGAGAAAAGACAAATGGTATTTAAATGCGTAAGATATTCAAGTGAACTGAGGCAATTGTTCTCTCTAAGTAACTTTCCCACATAAAAAAATAAGCCTTCCCTTTTTGGGGGTATTTAATCGTAGCATTCCTTAGTAATTTTGTGTGATTGTAACTGCAAAAAGTTTAAACATACTTTAAGAGTACAAGTATTTATATTATAAACTTATAGACAAAAAAAAGTCATATGTGCCCAAGCCCTGGATAATAACTATGAACTTAAGATTTATTTCCTATACTTTTCTATATTGTTTTTCACCCTTTCAAGTTTATTTTTTATCAGATGTAGTAGTAATAATGCACATAAATAGAAATATGCGAAGAGGCAAAAAGTGCAACATTAGTATCAACATAAACTTCTGCTTTACTGAACCAAACAGTGTCTCTTTCTTAAAAATTAGATCTGGTGAACATGCTGCTTAAAGTGGATCCAAAGTGATGTATTACAATAAAAGCTTTAAGTATGTCCTAGGTGTAAGGAATTTAAAAGTTTTTATTAATTCACTGAGAAACCCCTGATGAAAGTTCTGTTAAATTTCATTAATCCAAATAGGAAGCATTAATAGGGATCACAGATAATCAACGCCTACTTGTAAAATGTTCCTGAATCAAATCAAATTCTTATTATTCTGTTCTTAAAATGCTGGCATTTTATTGTCTTTGACCATGTAAAAACATACTATAGCACTTTAGCAACTCAAAACAAAACATACTATCACTTGCCGATAAAGCAAGGAATTATAGCTCAGACATCTTTATTTGATGTTTCTTATATACTATCTTCCATATCTTCCTTTACAATTTTAAAGAACTATCAGTAAATGTACTTCAGCATTTTGACTTATCTAACAGATATAAATTTGATTTCAAATGTCAAGTATAAGCAAATGTTGTTTAATGAAATATGGACCAGTATCTGACAAACAAGTACATTGTCAGGTTTTATTTTCACATATCAAACTGAAAAAATATCTTAATGATTTCATAGGGGCTGGAGGATTAAGACTTTAATGGAATAAAAATTACAAAAAAAGAGAGAGAGAGATAACCCACAACTACAGCAGATTTTTTTTCTCAGTGCTTGTTCTAATAACTAATATACAGGTAACTGAGAGCTAACCTGGCAGCAGAATGTCAAATTAAAAGTTACTGTCTATCACACACTTGCTATCATGCAATGAGTAACATATAATCTTTGAAACATACAAGATTCAATGACTAAATTAATGTGGTCCAGCCAACAAACTACATTTGCACAGTAATCTACTGTTGATATCAGCTATTAGACTTTTCATGAATGATCCATTGGCTCAGTTGTATTAGTGATTTCTGCATCTTGGCTATCCATCTCTTCAGGTTGTTCAACAGAATTTCCTTTTTGGGCTTTTGATCTTGTGGAGAATGATGTTGCCAATGCATTTGACATGTTACTATCAGTTATTTCTGTATTCAAACGACCACTGCCACTTGATAATGTAAATGATTCAGTTACACTCATTTGAGGGCTCTTTGTTTTAACTGATGAACTTGTTGCCTCTAATTTCCTTTGAGAAAAATCGTTTGTTGCCAATTGCTCTGTATTTTGATCTCGCAGATGTCTGTCCATTGATGCTTGAATTGAAGAAACCATTTCCTGCAATTTTTTCCGCTGTGCCTCAATTAAATTAGGATCAAGTTGTCTACTATCTCTCATTGTTCCTACTCCAGGAGCTATCCGTATAAGTTCACTATTTCCAGAATCACCTGTGTACATGGAAGGGTCCAATTTAGCAGAATTGGTATTGAAATCTGTACCTGTGTTTTGTTTTCTTCCAAGTGGAGCTTCCCTAACTTTTGGATGAAGCTGCTGGCTACTGGCTCCACTGCCTAGAGAATGGCCTTTTCCTTGAAATGCAGTTACATTGTGGAGTTGCTCTGATTTCTTTTTAACTACTCCACCACTACCTAATTTTAGCAGTCCATGTGAAGGACTTGCTTCCCTGCTTCTTGAAGAAGCCTCTGCTCGTACTTGATTTAGGGCCTCTTTAACCATGTCTTCCACATCAGAACCTACAGGGAAATGACCAGCAGCATCCACACAAAGTTCCAATCTATCTTCTGTTGCATTGTATACAAAGGTCTTGCCAGGCAAGTGTGGAAAAGTACAGTGTTCACCATCAGCCAGACCTGCAAGAGTAATAAAAATGCATATTTATGATTTTTAATAAAGCTTATAAAAGCATGAAATATAAAAAAGTAAAGTATTATTTATATACCCCAAATACATTCAAAAAATACAAAATGAAAAAGAATAGAAGACTGGCTAAATAAGATTCAATGCCCTAGTGAAATGTGCATGTGGACTTTGCTCTTTAACATTCATTGACTTTAAACCTGGAGATTTTATATAGCCATAACAAAGAGTATATAAAAATACATACTTTAGTTAAATGCATGGGTATTTTGCATAAGAAGTACAGCACATACCAGAACAAATATTAATAAATTTTAATAAAATAGGTAAGTATGTCTTGTTGGGCAAATTACTATTTTATCTTTTTCCTAGTGGTATTTACTTTTTCAAAAAGAACACAATGATAGTCTAAGCTTCAGTAAGAGGCTATGAAGAATATGTGAAGAATGTGTTATTGTCAACAAGACAATAACAATATGCAATATTGAAAATGAATAAATTTTAATTAATACATTCTGTCCATTAAATTAAGGTGAAGATTATCAAAATAAAACATCTAAAAATGGATTCTTCATTTTTTCTGAGCAGAGAAAAGATAGTCAGAAAGTCGTGAGGGAGGAAAGTATCGGGGAAATCCAGCTCTAGCGCCAAATTCAGTTCCTGTTCTTCCTTTATAAAGTTTGTGGACAAATATATTTATGGGATAGGAACCAATATGGCTAAGGAAAGCAGACAATATTATCTTGCAGCTTATGTCATCTTGCACATTATATGCCATTATAGAGACATATAATGTCTCCCTCACCTTAGCAATAGCAGAAGTGACAGATAGATGAATCCTATTACCAAATAATATCAGCACATCCAGTCTTCAGATCCTTAAGTTTTACAGTACATTTGTCTTCCATTTTAATTCTATCACAATGTCCTTTTCAGTTCTTGACTTGAATTCATTTTTCAGATTTTGGTTCTAGATCAAGAACTTCAGCATACAAATAATTAGACATATCAGTCTAAGGTATTTAACACCAAAGTGTTAAATATACAGTATAAAGCACAGCATAGTAGAAAAGATACATTAAGATAAAATTAGAAAGTATACCCATTGTTTTCTTCATTATATTGTAGAATACACCACCCTGCTGGAACAGATGAGGAAGCCCCTTTGCATAAGACCAAACGTCTTCCCCTGTGAATACAAAGTAAAAATTAATTTAAGAAACAGAATACAGATAGCTTTTTCAGTTACACCATGTTTTCTAAAAATCAGGATGATGTGCTCTCTTAATTCTTTATTTTTAAAAAAGTAACATTGGAAATCGCGTCTTACACTGTTAACCACAAGTTGTCTTTGAAAACCTTGCAAAAAGAAAGATATAAATATTTCAAATTAATGCATGATACAGATATGTAAAGAATTCTACTTCTAAATGTCTTGATTAGGCACTTGCCCTCTTGATGTTTCCACTGAGATCTGGATGGACCCTACTCTGTTGTTATTCAGAACAAATGTGAAACCTAGTTCTTCCCTGAGGCATTTGGCAAGGGAAAATAAGACCCTTTACTTCATCCCATCTGGTCTGTTTCACCTGTCACCTTTTGATTTTATTGCAATTTTTTTTATTTAACTGTTGCAAACTGCCCAGGCTTGTTGGGAGTTCCAAAAGCCGTCAAACATCATCCAGAAGTACAGTCCAGCTAAATTTCAGCATGGTTCAGAGAGAGGACAGAACATTCTGTTGTTCTGCAGAACACTCCATTCTCTATCAGTGAACTTTGCAAATCCCAACACTCTACACGCACACTAGGACTGCAACCATAGTGCCACTTCTTGAAGGGTCATGGCTTGTATGTCCTACTAAGGTTCAGCACAGCTATTTCAGGAGCCTTCCAGGCACGCCCAGGAGGCATTTGTAACAAGACCAGCAATTCCAGCAGAAGTATCTTTTGTACATTAACAGATTACGTGAGAAAGCCCTTGAAGTGCTTACTGTATGTGGCTGTCTCAAGTTAGAAGATCAGCAGAACATGGTTCACTTTGTCTACTAGAGCTACAAGTTAGATAAGGAAATCAACATCCCAGAAGAGAATGGCAAATCATTTCTATATTGCTTCCAAGAAAACTGAATGACCATGTCCTTAAAATCATGTCCATATCAACTTAAAGAGACACTACTTTTAATATACTCATACTCCATCACAATAAAGGCCATTTTAATTCTATCCTACCCCATTTCTCCTACTTTCACTATTTACATTTTAAAACTCACCACATACAGGGCTAAACAATAAGAACAATTTTCTGGGGAAAAAAATCAAGAAAAATTGATTGCACTGGAATAAGCATTTGTCTTATATCACAGATAAGTAAGAATATTATCTTCTAACAGTGTTTTAAAACCAAACCATATCTTTGTTTTCAAATTATTGCCATTCTACACCATCTGAAGGTCTATGAAAATTCCAACTTTCTCTAAATTAGATTCTATGCTTGAAACTGCCTTCAAGATTACTTAACATGTCACAGTAAATTTAGACTATTCACAGGAAACAAAGCTTTACTAGTTGAAAAATGTGCCAGGCAATTTAACTAACAAGTTTTGTTAAAAGGCATAAGCTTTCACAGCTCACAAAGGACTAACTATAGACCAGTGATGGTGAACCTATGGCACGCGTGCCACAAGTGGCACACAGAGCCATATCTTCCGGCACGTGAATTGTTGCCCTAGCTCAGCTCCAACATACTTGTGCGCGCCAGCCAGCTGATTTTCAGCTCACGTGGAAGCTCTGGGAGGGCGTTTTCGGCCTTTGGAGGGCCTCCAGGGGGTGGGAGAGGGCATTTCCACCCTCCCCAGGCTCTAAAGAAGCCTCTGGCACCTGGGGAGGGCAAAAAACGGGCCAACGGGGCCACCGGAAGTCGGGAAATGGGAGAGCGGGCGAGCAAGGGGGATTGTGCGCACATGTACGGTGAGCGGCATTGAATTATGGGTGTAGGCACTCGAGCGTGTGCAACAGCACACACACACGTGCTTTCGGCACCTGAGGGAAAAAAGGTTTGCCATCACTGCTATAGACTCTCCTCCTACAATGTCAGGCAATTCAAGAATCTGTCAGAATGTATAAACATCTGGAGATGAACCATTTTAATATCATATTTACTTGAAAGGAATATGATTCTGAATTTGAAACAATCCTCTCATTTCTCCAAAAATATTAAACAGAAATTATTTTCCTGTCTCCATATTACATTCAGCCTCAATCTAAGATGACTTCTTATATTCTTTTTCAGATATAAATATGGAACACTTTCACATTTGTAAGAGGAGATACTTATGATTAATCCAGGAAATAACCCCTGATAAAAAGGTCACAGTAATCCCTTCCATTGCTAGGCTATTCCCAATCCAATCTGTAGTGAAAATCAGATCAAGGGCATGACTTGCCATTTCTGTGGCATAATGATATTCCACTTAAAAAAAATCATTGTCAAGCCTTCCACCAAGTCTTAAAACTCACATTTAAGTAACTTGACAGCATCTTGTACGCTATTAGTTAACACAATTCACACAGTTCAGAAGTAATAAGAAAGAGTGTCAGCATGCCTGTATTTATTTCAAACTTAAGACTCTCTCTTGCCATGTTCTTGGTTGATGGATACAAGGAGACATATAGTTTCTGCTTTTGAACAATTTCCTGTTTTGTTCAAACTTTAATAAATTAAACTAAATAATGGTTTGATAACATGATTTGTAATAATCCAATTTTAATAATCCAAAATTTAGATATAATTGGTTAATGTTGTTAGTTTGAATAATGAATAATAAGAATAAGTCCTGTTCATAAATAAAGAATAGACAGAGCATACAAAACTGAGTTGTGTACAAGGTATTTACTTATGCTATGATTTGTAATGTTTGAGTCAGGCCACTCCAAAATATATAATTCAGTATAACATACACCAGTCTGATGCCTCCAGATGCATTGGACCCAACATAGATAATTATTATAAAGGTTTCCAATTCTGACAATAGTAAACCAGGTTGGAAAAAAACTATCATAGTACATTCACTTTTCATACATAGTCACATGCATACAGCTACACATACCGTATTTTTCGGAGTATAAGACGCACCTTAGTTTTGGGGGAGGAAAACAAGGAAAAAAGGCCTCTGCCTCCCAGCAATTTGCCAAATAGCAAACAGCAAAGATGATATACACTGTTTGCTGTGTATTTCTGTGCATGTGTGCCTGACCCATAGAAATAGCAAAGAATTGGAGAAATGTACATTATGGCAGTATATTAATCCCAGAAAGTTTTCTTAAATGTAATCACACTAATTCCTCCTAATTATTTAAATAGATCTACTCCAAACATGATTAAGTCAGGGTTTCTCAGCTGGCTTATTTTAATACAAATACTTAATACTAATACTTAATACTAAAACAGGACATTTCAGATTATACTTTTACAGATCTTTAAAATTGATGTGGCTTTCTGGAAGTATTCTCTGCTATTTAAAGGAAGATACAATAGCACTGGGCCTCTTCAGAGGAAGCATTTATTTTAAAAAGCTTCTTCATTTTGTTAAGTTCTCTAGAACAATAATAAAGCAGTCTTTAAAAAATAAGTCTAATAATTTGAACACTCTACAAACATTTAACAGAATCTGCCTGTACCTAGGATAGAACTCACAACCTCCTGATTGTGAGGCAAGAGCTTTATTGCTGAGCCACAGCAGCTCTAGCTTGCCTGCTTGCTATTTCAGCAGTCTAATATTGCCAGAGTTTATCTCCCAGCAATATGTCTCATCACAGCCACCGTAGTTTCAGTTTCATTTTACCACTGACTTGCAAGCCTCCATCAGCTGTAGGTCGGGAGGCAGTTTATCTCTTCTTGTGCTCTTCTTGTGCTTTGCCCTGTTTGCTGCAAAGAGGTAAATTGCTGGCAGGCAGAGGCCAAAGGGTGGGGGTGACTGGGTGTGGCTACATTCGGTGTATAAGACGCACCCAGGTTTTCACCCTCTTTTTGAGGGTGCGAAAAATACGGTATATTAGATGCACACTTATTTATCTTCCTCCTCTCAATTTTTTCTACCATATATCAAAGCATTGCAATTTATGTTAACCCAGTTTTCAGACTTTTTTTATTTCTCTCTTATCCACTTAGAGACATTAGGATAAGGAAGAAACATTAGATATTTAGAATAAGGAAGGATACCTGAGGGATCAACTTTTTCCAAGGGTTTCTACCCATCCAATTGGATTGAGCAGAATGGGCATGCTACAGATCCCATCAGCCAAAGAGTGTCAGCTGGCAAGGATTAGAGACAAGCTTTTTCTGCAGTGCCCCTGCTCTATGAAGAACAATTTTATTGTTTCAAATAAAATCATATTTTTAATGACCTGGATGTCTGAGAATCTCCATAGAGATATTTTCAGTAAAAATTCAGTCCTTTTCCTGGAATCAACTTTTCCTCTTGAATGCAAGTTGAAAAGATGTAAGGAAGAAATATCCTTCCTTCAGAGTTTAAATGGCCCCACCCTATTAGACTTTTGTAAGACACCCAAACCTGGCTATGTTCCCCTGCCTGGGGTGCTGAATATGTTAAGGGCCCCATTTCCAGGCTGTATTGCTAACTGGCCAAGTATCTTTGTCCTATGTATATTTAATCTGAATGTTTTTAGTGTTTTTATTGTTTTAAAAACTTTTTAGTATTTTTAACTGTAATATATTCTTTGAATTGTAAGCTGCCCACAGTCATTGGCTGAGATAGATGGCTATAGAAATTGAATGAATGAATGAATGAATGAATGAATGAATGAATGAATGAATGAATGAATGAGCGAGCGAGCGAGGAGGAAAGCAAGCAAGCAAGCAAGCTACTTTCTCTTCCTTACATCTTTTCAACTTGCATTCAAGAGGAAAAGTTGATTCCAGGAAAAGGACTGAGTTTTTATTGGAAATATGTCTATGGAGTTTCTCAGACATCCAGGTCATTAAAAATATGATTTTATTTGAAAGAATAAAATTGTTCTTCTCTCATACAAGACATATTGTTAAGCTTTCAATTCATAAGATTATACAATGAAGATTCATTTAAAAAAATAATTGCACTGCTTTATTTATATTGCCTGGATTGGAAAGTCCATTTCAAATAAAAGAACACAAACAGTGTCACAAGGGGGATAATAAAAGGAAGAACATTATTGGAGGGTTTTCCAGAAACCTGATGCCATTCTAACATTATCCAAAGGTTTTTTTTTTAATTGCAGAAATATAATGCTCAAGACACATATATCAACCAGCTTTCTATATGTCATGCAGCCTGCAACCAGTTATAAGATGTGCATACATTAAATTAATGTTAACATCACCAATTAATTTAAGTGAAAAGTTTCCAAAACATAATTCCTAGTAGATTTGGCCAAATAGCAGATAGTGCGTAATACAACAAATAACTTATGTTAATACATCAACTTTGTGAATATGAATTTAGAGCAATTTTCAGATTTAAATGCATATTTTAAGAACACTAATTCCCCATGGAGTTGAATTCCCTATGAAAAAAGTATAAACAACAAACATGCCCCATGTTGTACAATGTACAACAATGTATAATGTATATTAATATTATACTTTAAACAGATAGATAAAATTTGTGATGAATATGTCGGAAAATATTTCAACACACATTTGTGAGCATTGTATCAGTGCTTCATAAATAACATTCAAGAGAAAGTGAAATAAAATAGGGATTTTGTCCAAATTTGCAACTAATAGTTTTTCAAAGTTTCATTAAGGCACAGTCCTTCTCTAAACAGAATTATTTCAATGAGTTCAATCAATACAGGATTTCCACATTACTTAATATTAAAATGCTCCTAACCTACAGTAATCGGCATGGTAAAAGACAGAAGTATTTTTATTATTACCGTACTAAAGAATTTATCTGAACACTGTACATTTCTAGCTGTGCAAATATTTTTATACTTATACTCTATATACTTATAAAGAAGGTTAGTATTGCCTTACCCATAAATGTTGCAAGAAGACACAGAGAGTACATTTCCTTGTCTATTTGCTCTTGAAGTTCCTTGGAAGAAATTCTGCTAGTAACAGCAATATCATCATGCTTCACAACATGAGCTGAATGTACTGAACTAGCCTGGTTACTATCTTCCTTCCCTTTAAGAATCTCTATGGTTATTCTATCTCCATGTAGCAGAGGAACAGGTTCATTTTCTTGCCCTTCCTTAGGTGGCAGCAGCTCCTTGGGAGGAAAGCCAAAGCGAATACATTGCAAATGTGGAGGAATATTAAATTCTCTAGCTATGCTTTCCTGCAATTCTAGAAATGTTGTAGTGGATTTCAAAGTGAGCATGGTCTGTCGCCCATCATTTGTTGTTATGCGGATTTTCTTTTCTTTTGTAGATATTGGAGAATAAGGAGTCTTAGTGGGAGTAGCAGGTGCAGAGGATGACCCATCAGGAATAGTACCAGGAGACACAGTTCTAGCTGGGCCTTTTTGTACTTGCTTCCATTTTTCAGTTTTTCGTTTTTGCATTATAGATGCTTGTTCTGCAATGTTTTGTTGAATAGTTCTTTCAGTTTTACTCATATTCAGTTCTTCTTTGTGCAGAGTTTTTGTTTTCCGTCCAGTAAGAATAATTTTGGTTGGAAGCTGAGATGCCAAATCTTGTTCTTGTTGCATATCATCGGCTCTTCGGGCATGAGCACTATCAATGTTTACAGGAGTGTAATCATCAGGGTTCTTTTTGGCTGTTTGATGCAGAATTGTATTGACAACTTTCTGGACAAGAATCTCACTACCAAATTCTCCAGGAAAGTGCTTAGTAACAAGCTTCATTGCAACATCATATACATTGCTGTTCAGAGATAGATCACTTTCATATTGGAACCAATACACTGTCTCTCTTACCACTCTCCCACCCCACTCTAAAGTAATAGGGAAAGCTTCAGGGAGATTGTCATATTCTTTGCCTTCCCAATAATGTTTGAATCCACAGCCACATTTGCCACCTGTTGATCTAGTATTAGTTCTGTCCCCATCCAAATATACAACAGAGCCATCACTTCTCACACGACGCACCAATGTGCCATGGCACCAGTTACAGGCAGTCAGACTACTCAAACTGTAGTCTGGTACTAGTACATCCTTTACAGGATTATAGGAACATACCAAACTGTTCAGAGGAAAACTGTAATTTTTATCAGGTCTCAACTGACCATGGGTACTTTTTGCAAGATTATACAGCTTCCCTCCTGGAGCTAGCCATTCTGGAGGAACATGAAGTTCTGAAAGAGCACAACAAATGAGACACTTGTGAAGTCGGTTGTCCATAACTGCCTTTTTAGCAGCTGCTGTAACATCTTCAGGCTGAACTCCTATCACACCCGTCCGCCGATAGAAGTACTGATGTACATCAGCTACTAAACTGGGATGAATGCCATGCTTATCCATAAAAACTTCCTCCATGGCTGCAACTAGCCTCATCAAGTATTTATCATGCAAACTTCTGTCTCCTCCAATCACACAGCTACCATCGTCTTCCAATTTGATATACTTTTTAATAAGGTCTTGAGGCACTCCCCAAGCTTTAGGAAGTAATTTCATAGGCAATTTAGGCAAAGCAGCACCTTTTATTCCAACCAGAGGAATATAATGATTACGCCCAGAACTACTCCAGGCAATACAAATTGGTTTGTTCAGCATGCCATCTTTCCCCATGCATTTTTCTTCTGGTATCAATCCAGGAAGGAATGTGGCAGAATAGTCCCCTGAACTACGCATTCCACTCAAGGAATCCAAGAGAATGATGGGCCGATGTAAAACATTGGCTAGTCCAAAAATGTGGATGTTTCGAAGACCCATCGGTACACCCTCAGGAGGAATAAATAAGGGGTCACATTCATTGATTATGTCTTCCCATTCTGCCGCATCAATAAAATCATGAAAAAGGGCTTTATAGCGGCTGAGATTCTCCATAAAGTGCTTCTTGAGGTTCTCCCGCAAAGCATGCCAGAAGAGTTCCCTACCCACCAGTGCTCGGGAAATTGCATGGACTAAACAATGGCCATCACCATCCACATGGACTGGGATGAGGCACTCCTGGCTATTATTAGCCTTCTTAATATCCTCCAAAGTGTCCTGCAGGTACAGGAGGCTACCAGAGCGATCTTTGCCATATCCTACAGTGTCAACATGCTCAGGCTCAATAAGAAAGGCACGGTCCCCAAGAAGAGCACAGTCAAAAACATCTCCTTGGTTCATCTCAGTTAGGAGTTTAGCTTTGCCCGTCTGTTTATCCATGCCATAGCGGGCCAGAATGGGCGAGAGCAGCTTGCAGTGATAGTTTGACAGGCCCATAACTTTCACCAGCTCGGTGTTCTTTCTAGGGGGCCCCGCCCCACTCACTCCTAGCAGTGCGTTCCGCAGCAAATTGTGCAGCACCAAGTCGGGATCCGTCACCTCCTCCACTCCCAGCAGCTGCCGCTGTTCATGACGCTGCCCACAGTCCGTGCACTCGATGCTCCCGCTGCTTAGAGGCCCGTGCGCCGGAAAAAACAGGCGCGCCTGACACTTGGGATCAGGACAAGTGCCCGAGAAGATACGCCGGTCCTTCTTCTTCGGGACCAGCGTTGCCACTGGCTGCTGCTCCTGCTGAGGCGGCTGAGACATCGCTTCGCGCCTCCTCCTTTGCCTGCCTGCGGCTGGTCTCTTTTTTCCACTTCTTTCGGTACGCACCCCCTCACAGCTTCATCCCCGTTTTTCCACCAGCACGCACAGAACCTGACAAAACTCGCCCTCTTCTTATTACACGGGACAAATCCAGCAGCGAACACGTAAACCTCCGGTACTACCGCTTACTGCCTCTTCACTACCGTGGCCGTTGCCCGCGACGTAACGGCCTTTCCCCTCCCTCCTTCCATGCAGACGGCGCAAGCGCAACCAGCTAAGGCAGATTGGAATTGTAGTTTTCTTTTCCAAGGAAACCAAGCGGCCTGGTATCGAATGGGGGGTAGTCGGAAACTACTACTACCGGCATGCAACACCGTACAGGAAAAACTCGAGAGGGGGGGGGAAGAGAGAGAATGTTTTTCAACAAAGACGACTGGGAAATGTAGTGTTTCCGTTTCAAAGAAAACATTGGAGCTTCTATGAGAATTGAAACTCAAATGTTTCCTAGAATGCCTTGCTGTTGTCTCGTGACTTTTTTCGTGAATCGTAATTTGATGTGAAAAAGTTATCTAGCTAGTGAGAAAAACAACATTTTTCTCTTCCTCAATCGATGTGAAGGGTATCTAAACCGGGTTAATTGTCTTGCCAATGTAAGGATGATTGTGTTATATCACTCAAAGAACTGTTAACTGAATTCAGTAGTATAGTAGTATAGTAAAGTAGTGTATAAAGATAATTTTTGTACTACCTTTTGTATGTTTCAGTTCCAGTATTTATTGCAGTTTTCATCAGAAATATATGCTATATACAGGTACTCAGGAAACAGTTGATGAAGTAGATGGTAGTCAATCAAAGCATATGCAATAATACTGTATATTAATCCTGCTACAGAAAAATGCCACAGAACTGTTTATCAGATTGATAAGCAGTGTAGGGTAGCAATGAAGGCCTTAGAAAAGATATTTATTAGTATCCCACCTTTATTATTTTTACAAATAACTCAAAGCAGCGAACATTTCCAATACATTTTCCTCCTATTTTTTCCACAACCACCCTGAGTTGGGCTGAGAGAAAGTGACTAGCCCAAGGTCACCCAGCTGGCTTTCATGGCTAAGGCAGGAGGGTTTCCCAGTTTCTAGCCCAGCGGCCCCCAACCTTTTGGGCACCAGGGACCAGTTCTGTGGAGAGATTTTTCCACGGACCAGAGGGGGCGTGATTTCATGTGCTGCCTGCATCCCATGGATGGGGCTTCCCTTGTTTGTGTGGCCCAGTTTCTGGCATGCCACGGACCGGTGCTGGTCCGTAGACCGGGGTTGAGCAACTTTCTTAGCCAGACAAACATCAGTGGAACCAGAAATAGTTTGACGGGATATATTTTTATAAAGTATTAACTACAAAGAAAAAAACGAATATCATGCTTTATGAAGGAATTGGAAAGTATTTTTTCAAAATAATTTAAAAAGGGATGTCAAAAATATTTCAGATGGAGTTGTTTTTTTTTGCTTTTTCAATTATGTTTCTCCATATATTTGACAAATCATAATGTTTTGCAGCAACATTGTGGTTTTTAGTTAGATGCATAGCTCCAGTTCAAGATTCAAAAAATCCCATTTAAGCCTTTTTCCAGTTTCAGTATGTCTCCACCTCATCCCTGTGCAACATTCAGCAATGTAGAGTTACTGTTTGCATGCTATCCTTTTTAACCTTTTTTTTAGTTTCTTTTACTTAAATATTTTTTTAACTTTTGCAAAAATACTTTTACTTTTGTATTACGGTAGTTCTTCAAAGTCTTTTGATTTATCCCTCTTATTGTGTATGTTAATATAATTTTATTTAAAGACTGTCCTTCCCATCCGTGTCCACCACTAGTTGGTTGGGAATTGTGAAAGTTTAACAGATTTGGAAGCATCACACTGGAGAAGGCTTAGCTTAGTTCAGGCAGTGTTACTTGTGATGTTATCCCTGGGTCCCCTTTGGCTTATTCTTTTTGTAAGAAGTGAATGACTGCAAAATGACTGCAAAAATGTTTGTTTCCTTCGCTTACAGAAAGCAATTGATCTATCCTGAGGCATCTGAGTTTTTTTTTACAAATGAAGCCAATTCACAGTATCATGGCAATGTGGCCATTTGCTTTGGCAGTATCTAGTTCAGTTTGCCTGGAAATAATATACAGATGTTTCTTTGTAGGATAGCAGAGATACAGTTCTAGATAACAGAAGGATTAGACGTAAACGGCTATAAAACAGTTATAAACCACTTGCCATAGTGTTCACACTATGCACTTGATGGCCTTCATTCTACATATTCACACTCAGGAAAATAATGTTATTAACCTTATCAAGGTTCCTTTAAACACAATTAATGTACAACCAACTGAGCATAGTGGTACTGTATTAAGAACAACAACAAGCTACAACATGTATCAATGCAAGCTACTTAATAGAAATATGACAAGCATACACATATGGTATGTGCAGATAAGGTACATTATTATATTCCAAATTCTTTCTTAGAGGTAAATTAAATGTACTAATCAGCAATATGAAGTAGTAATATTTCAAAGTAATAATACAAATCTCTGTTTTGGGTTCTTTTGTGAATATATTCAGTGATCTCAGGAAATAAGGATTCTATTACCTCTGAATGACCTTGTTTGTTTTCATCTAGATTACTTCTTTTCCTTGTCCTCACAACTCCCTCTCTGCTGCTTTTCTGTTTTACGCAATATAATCAAGAGAAATAGCTGGCAGATTCTGTTACCAGGACACAAAAGAGCCAAGAATTCCATTAGGAAATTATGAAGTAAGTGGCTGAATCTTCTCCCATCCCCAAGAATGTAAATAAAGAAAAGTATTCTCAAAAGTGCGCTAAAGACAGGTCTCCGGATAGTAGTTTCTCACTCGTGTCAAGTGTCCAGCAAGAGAAACGACAGTATCTTGAAGACATAAAAATGACTCTATAAAGGAAGCCAGCAATCAATCATTTTACAAGTTATAACTCTGCTATGACAGGTACAGTATTATCTTTGCCATTTAATTTGGATAGAAAAATCACCGTTATGTTCACTCTAACCCTGGTATCTGGTGACACTGCATCAGTGGAACCCAGAGTCAGGAAAGACTAAAATCTATTAGAGTCATAAAATCCTTGTTTAATTGTTAGGATGAGCTAAGCTATAGAAAATAACAGATAACTTGTTAAAGAAGACACTGCACAGCTATTCCATATGTTGGGAAGATCGTTTATATAAATATATCTCAGGAGAGCATAAACCAATAGAGGTGTTTGAAACAAGAATATTTTAAATCTTGGAAAAGATAATATAATCTCAGGTTATCTGAAAAACAATAGATATGAAAAGTTATGCAAATATTAAGTTAGGAAGAATACCAAAAGGAGAACTCTTGCTGAAGCAACTTCTGCTATCCAAAACTGGAGCCACCCATTTTTTTGCACTGTTCAGACAGACCAATCAAAGAAATGCTACACAAGCCTTGATACAGCCTTGTCTTCCAGGGCAAGGCAGTTGCTATGCTATAATATGACACAGGATTGCACCTATGAAGTCTTCTTCCTCCTGGAGGTATTCAGCCCAAGTTTTCAAAGAGTATCTTTGGGAACCCTGATTGTGTTTCCAATGCTGCCCTGTTCTTGAGGCAGGATTATGGTAAGACTGATTGATGCTTTGAAAAGAGAAATGTAAGCAAAGCTTTTGCCCCAGCTAAATAATTGTATATTTTTGACATTGAAAAATACCATAGGGTTTTCATCTTAGCAAGGTTTAGTGTTCTGTTTTCAGTCCTAAAAGAAGAAACATATCAACTTACTCCCTTTGCAGACAGGTTTTGCCCTTGTCATTTGGAAGCAGTTGAAACAATGTGTTGTGCACTGTTATACTGTCATTGTGTTGCTTTCCAACTTGAGGTAAGTTTACTATGGATTGGGTAATAGTTGTAAATTAGCTAAATTATATATATATATATATATATATATATATATATATATATATATATATATATATATATATATATATATATATATATATATATATATATATATATATAAAATTTTCTTCACAATTTTAATAATGATAGTATTTTTATAGTTGCCAAATTCTGCTTTGTAGCCTTTGTAGCAAATAAATGATGAAACCTGGAAATTTATCAAATTTTTTATTATTTCCAATCTGTCTGCTATTGCTGTTGATTCTTATAAAATTGTATAACTGTTTTCAGTTTATTAACTACCTGATACAAATTGCTTATAAGTTGGGATAATAAAATTCTTTAAGTTAATTTGCTTTTTGATCATGGAATACAATAAATGATCTGAACTGATCCAAAGTGATCAGGATGCTATATTCTAATTTATAAATATATATTTATACTTAGCTTTTACCCTATATTGAATGCCAGATTGGCACTTCACAATTAAATAAATGGCTCAGAGATACAGTAATTAAGATTCAGATATACTAATCTATTTTTTTGCTTAATCATAGTTTATTAAACTATAGCTTACTGATTTCACATAAAATGAGTTGAGATGCTTAAGGGAAATGTTTTGTCCTTTGCGGAAAAAAGGACGTGCGAGTACTAATGAAATGAAGAATCATCATGGCTCAATGGATCAACATCCAGTTACACTGTACATATGCAGAACATTCCCCAAGGTTTCTAGATCCAAACTACTTGGTGATGAGTCTAAAAATATATACTTTTCTGTTACCATCTAACCTCAATCAGTCAGCATATAAGCAGCAAATAAACTAAACTCTCCCTCTCACTATGATGTTATCTACTAGCTTGGTAACAAAACATCTGCAAGAAATCAGAGAGCATCAAGAATCCAACATTACCTCTAACTTTGTACCTGTATAAAAGAGACCATATTGAGAGGATCAGAAAAAAAGTTGGGGAAAGCTAGCACAGAGTGAAGAGGTATTGTCTTAAGCTCTCTTTTCTGCTTTTCAGCTTACTAATTGAGACCATCTTCAAAAGTTTTCCTCTGTGTCCCTGCAACTAAGAAACCAGTTTTACCTTTGAGCTACTTTAGGCAGCTCATTTTGCATGGCATTAAACCATTATGTCTTAATTATTACTGTATCTTGCAAGAACAATAAATGGGGAAGAACTTTTGAATATTCTGCTTCAGATGCCAAAGCACTCAAACTAGGCTTATATACTGTATTATCCAGTTTGATTTAGGGAGAGAGTGTCCATCTCATAGTATAGATGTTCTTTGGTCAGCACTATTGAGTAAAGTAGGTGGGTGGGATGAAGAACTTGCAGAAATATAATATTTATGGGACTTGCTGTGTCTAGGCCTTGGATCTTAAGAAAGAGCAAATGAAAGCCTTTGCCATATGGATTCCGAGATAATTAATAAGAGTACTATTAGTCAAGTCCTAGACGAAATGTTCCAAGAATGGTCAGCAAGCAAAACCCACATACTGTATTTTGGATACATGATGCCAGCAGAAGATGGACTAGAAAAAAATATGCTGGCAAGGCTGAGGAAAACACAAGGGAAAGACAATGGTTAAGTTGGATGATATGGATCAAAGAGATTAATGTGTTGTCCTTGGAAGAGGTACTAGCTATTATTAAAGATAGATAAAAATGGTGAGCATTTGCCAACAGGAGTTGATCCCAATTCAATGGTAATAAAACAAATAAGTGCCTTTATTTGTTGCTTGCAATTTTGTTTTTAAATGGTCTATCTGGATAATTTAAATTGTCAAGTGTTTTTCTGGTGCTATTTAATGCAGACTGCCTTAAAATATATGTAAACGGATTAGGTATTTATAAATGAAAATAAAAAAATGTAAGACAGAGAATTCTCTTGTCATTTTTTAAATTTCTGCTGGGGTTCTTGCGATTTTGACAGTCATTGCTGATACTGCATGAAGCTATTCTACGAGGGATGACGGACTTACTGCATTTTGCCTATGGGACGGTCCTTGACGGTGCCTATCGTACTAAAAATACACAGATTTTTTTTTTAAAAAGATACCAATTTCCCAGGCTCTGAACCTGAACTACTTCGCAGAAGTTTCTGCTTTTGGGCAAAAAGCAGAACTCCTTAGGCGTCGCAGGTATCCGCCAGGGGGCGAGAGGTCCTGCCGAGTTCGTGTCAAAGTCACATGAATCCAACGTTGGAACGCGTCCTCGAGTGACCCTGGCACGGCTCTTGTACTGGGAGAAAGAAACCTCATGGCGTCTCTGGCTGTTGTTCCCGCAGCAGCCGGAGAAGGAGCCGCCGCATCCGCCGCGGCCGGTGCAAGGAGAGAGAGGTTCGTACGCAGGGCAGGATTTTGCTGGCCTTTTTTTGTCCCGCGCTGACCAGAAACCGCGGTGAGCGAAAGCTTCGGGCGGGAGAACGGCGGCTGGTCAGAATCAAACCCCCCCCCCCCTCTAAAGGGTGGAGAAAGCAAGGCTCCACCCTGCGCAGGCACCGGGGGTAGGGAGCGATTGGGTGCGTTTCTCCTACAAAATAGCGAAGGGACGGCGCCCCGGGTTACGGCGGCTATCTGACGACCGCGTAGAGGGGAAGGAACATCTCTGTCTGGGGTCGGGAAGCCTCGCCAAGCCGGGAAGCGGCCGGCCTCGCATCGGGTGGTTTGTATTTGAGGCGCGCCCTCTCGGGTTACCACGTCAGTAGAGAAACAGCCCCAAGCGGTCAGTCGCGCGCAGTTAAAAAAAAAATCGGAAGAAGGAAGCGAGAGCGATGTCAGCTTGAAAACGCTACAAGTCTCTTGTGGTAAACCAGTGTGCTTTGGGCTGGGAAAGAGGAAAGAAGTTAGGTCGCAACTGAGTTACTTGCAGGTCTCGAGCCCCCCCCCCCCTTCACTCCGTTTGCTTGCTTTTGAGGAAGCAAGCGAAAAAAGTCCCGTTCACGCAGGACAGAGTTATTTTAATTTTCGCTGTGAGCTGAGGATTTGAATTGTTCAAAATTTCCCGCACGCCGGTAAGGTAATTCCGTTGGTTGAAAAGAAGTAGAACTCTGTAAATGCTGAGTGATTTTTTCCCACTGCTAAACAAGTCTAAGCAGTTAATGTTGCGAGGTGTTTGATTCTTTACTGCCCCTAAAAACCCACTTAAGTATATATTCGACCCTACATCTCCCGAGTGTTTATTTTTCTTATCCCTTCTTTTCTTTCAGCTGGGGCTCTGTATAAAACAGCTGGTGCTCTGTATTTCTAAAACAAACAAATACTACAAAATGGATTTTGAAAAGTTGCCAAGGTAAGAAAAAAAAGAGAAGATCTGTCATAATAAGTCTGACGGGCTTTACCTGGGATATTTGTAGCCTTAGGAAATATATTTGTCTCGTGTCAATTGTACACTGTTGCACTACCGTGTTTCCCCGAAAATAAGACAGGGGCTTATATTTTTTTGACCCCCCAAAAATGCCCCTGGCCTTATTTTCGGGGATGGCTTATTATTTTTGGGGTGCAGGCAGGCCGCGACGCACCACTTACTGAAGTTCGGCAGCTCCGTGGTCTCTCGGCTAATCTGTTTAGGGGGAAAAAAATCTTGCATAGTGCAGAAACTCTTCTCGCGAGAATTAGCAAGTTCTCGAAGCGAGAAGAGTTTCTGCACTATGCAAGATTTTTTTCCCTAGCCGAGGGAAACCCCAGAGCTGTCAAACTCCAGTAAGTGGTGAGTTTTGCGGTTGGGCGGAGTTTGGAGCTTTGGGGCGAAGGATGGGGCGGGGCGGGGCGGTGAGCGAGCGACCGATGTAGCGGCGGAAGGCAGAGCAGAAGGGGCAGCAGGCTTACCTTAGGGAAAGCGGGCGGCGGGTGGAAGGCAAAGCCAGGGCAGGCAATGCTGAGTCCGGCTTAGCCGGGCAGAGACGCGGGGCTCTGCACCTTGGTCCTCCCCTGCATCACCAAGAGGCCGGATCCCCAAGATCCCAGCAGGGACGAGCTCCCCAAATCCTCTGGCCTGCATAAAGAGGCACCGCACGGCCCCGCAAGAGCCCCGTGGAGGGTCTGCAGAGAAGCGACCCCCGCCGGTGGGGATCAGATGGCCCGCTTGGCTGGGATCTGCCGCCGCCTCCCTCGCTCACCCACCTGCCCGCCCGTTCGGATCTGCCTTCCGCCGCCTCCCTCGCTTGCTCACACGCCTCCCTCGCTCACACGCCGCCTCCTTCGCTCACCCACCTGCCCGCCCGTTCGGATCTGCCTTCCGCCGCCTCCCTCGCTTGCTCACCCGCCTCCCTCGCTCACCCGCCGCCTCCCTCGCTCATCCACCTGCCCGCCCGTTCGGATCTGCCTTCCGCCGCCTCCCTTGCTTGCTCACCCGCCTCCCTCGCTCACCCGCCGCCTCCTTCGCTCACCCACCTGCCCGCCCGTTCGGATCTGCCTTCCACCGCCTCCCTCGCTTGCTCACCCGCCTCCCTCGCTCACCCACCTGCCCGCCCGTTCGGATCTGCCTTCCGCCGCCTCCCTCGCTTGCTCACCCGCCTCTCTCGCTCACCCGCCGCCTCCCTCGCTCACCCACCTGCCCGCCCGTTCGGATCTGCCTTCCACCGCCTCCCTCGCTTGCTCACCCGCCTCCCTCGCTCACCCGCCGCCTCCTTCGCTCACCCACCTGCCCACCCGTTCGGATCTGCCTTATTGATGGCAGCAAGTTCGAGGCAAAAGAGGGGCTTAGCTTAGTCGGGAGGATCTCTGTGCGCCAGCCGTGCCAAAGGGCGACTGGCAAGAGGTGGCTTTAAAACGCAGGAGTCAACACCCATTATTACAAAGAAGCACAGAGATCCTCCCGACTAAGCTAAGCCCCTCTTTTGCCTCGAACTTGCTGCCATCAATAATTCATCGGCTCCCAGCAGTAGCGGCGGCGGCAAGCAAGAGAGCAGCAGCCGCAGCAGCCGCTTCAATAAGAGAGAGCAGGAGGAAGCAGGGCGGGGAGGAAAAAGCTGGTGCGTGAGCCGTGCTTGCTGGCTGCATGCAGAGAGGAAGCAGCGGTGACAGCGGCGGCCGCTGTGCCGGTAGCAGCCAGAGCAACGGCGGCACCGGTGGCGGCGCATTCGGAACTCTCCCTTCTCGCCACTGCCATCCCCAGCATTATGTTCCCGCAACATGTGGCGGCCGCCTCCCCGGCAAGGGCCGATGACGCCGAGGAGGACACGGGAGGAGGAGGACAGAAGGGAGGCGGAGGAGGCGAGGCAGGGAGGAGGAGGCGCAGGCAGCGGAGGAGACGCGGAGGATGAAGTGGAGTGTCCGGGGAGCCTGCGCCGCGCTCTCCAGCTACCTCCTGCTCGCCTGCGCGCTGAGCACCGCCCCGGTGGGTCTCAAGTGCTTTTCGCTGGGCTCCGAACTCAAGGTGGAGCCGTTCCGCCTGGGCACAGCGGCCGGCGCTTTCTACTCGGGGCTCCTGCTGACCGCTGGGATCTCGCTCTTGGGCTCCACGCTCTTCTGCTGCCCCTTCTGCCGCCACCTCGGTCGCTCGCTCGCCTCGCCGCCCCGCCCCATCCTTCGCCCCAAAGCTCCAAACTCCGCAGAACCGCGAAACGCACCACTTACTGGAGTTTGACAGCTCTGGGGTTTCCCTCCACGGCAGCCCATTCTGAAAGAGAATGCCTCGCGAGGCTTTCAAAGTTCTCCAACTCGTGAGGCGTTCTCTTTCAGAATGGGCTGCCGTGGAGAGAAGATCGAAGAACGCGATCGAGGTAGGAGGGTGTCCCTTCAAAATGCTTCAAAGTCCATCGAAGCATTTTAAAGGGATCCGTTTTGCCTGCCATGAAGGGAACCAATGCTTGCCTCCTTTTCTTCGGGGAACATTGGTTCCCTTCATGGCAGGCAAAACGGATCCCTTTAAAATGCTTTGAAGGACTTTGACCACCGGGCGGGGGATGGGGCGGGGCGCGACGTGAGTGAGGAAGGCGGTGACAGGGAAGCGGCGAACTTCCAGATGCTGGTAAAGTGAGCGCCTCGCAGCCCGGCCCTCCCCTGCATTCCCCCCCAAATTGATTATCTTACCAGCGTCTGGAAGTTCGCGGCTTCTCTTTTCAGCAGGTCTTTGCAGGGAAACTCCTTCAATGTAATGGAGAAGTTATCGCGAGTGCAACCAATTAACTTTTTGCACTCGCGATAACTTCTCCTTTACATTGAAGGAGTTTCCCTCAAAGACATGCTGAAAAGAGAAGCCGCGAACTTCCAGACGCTGGTAAGATAATCAATTTGGGGGGGAATGCAGGGGAGGGCCGGGCTGCGAGGCGCTCACTTTACCAGCGTCTGGAAGTTCGCCGCTTCTCTTTTCAGCATGTCTTTGCAGGGAAACTTCTTGAGAGATCTCTCTCTCTCTCTTTCCGGGCCAAAAGAGTGCCGCCGCAAAAAGAGCGGCTCCCGGCATGTCCCCCCCCTTTCCCCCGGAAGTAGTGGGGGGGCTTATTTTCGGGGGGGGCTTATTTCAAGGCATGTCCCGAAAAAGCCCTGTGGGGCTTAGTTTCGGGACATGTCTTATTTTCGGGGAAACACGGTAGCATAGAGAAATTTGGTTTAGGTAAGAAAAAATATACAGTACATACTTTCTATATGTGCAGTACAGAAAGGTATATTGAAAATTATTTTGTAAATCTATTTCCACATTTATGCTTTTTGATTAATTGCCAGATAAAATTATGCTTGAGTGAGATCTAGCCTTTTTATACAGGTTCTTTTTTGACAGTTCTTAGAAACAAATTAATATATTGGATCAAGAAAGAATTCAAAAAGAAGCCAACTTTCCTCTGAGTATAAATACAAGATTATATTACTGATCCTTAGTTTTGAATTTCAAATTATTCATAGGCACATTTTGACTTTTGAGACAGCCTATTTACAGAATGTGGCACTGTAATATTTTAGACACATTAAAATCAATAGTGCAGAAGCTACTTATGACTTTATTTTATTTTTTTTATCAATAGATTTTCTGAAATATTTCCAGTGCTAATTACGCAGGTAGTAAAGTAGCAGGTACAGAGAGAAGTTTCTTAAGGCATATTTTTAAAGGAGATTTGTAATTGGGAATCCATAGGAGAATCTCTATTGGAGTACTATTTTATGCAGGTCTTAAATTAGATGTCAGTAATTTTGGAAGGTTTTTTTTAGAGAATAATGAAGTATGTCCTATTTCTTAGTGATTGTATTTGTCATATTGAGCTGCTAACGTATTCAGAAGCAAAATGTTTACATTTCTGCTGAGCTCTGTTTGAATTAACATTGAAGGTGTGGCATTAAGAACAGTTTAATGCTAATTTTATCATTCTCCAGTCCTTCAAAAACAGTGAAAAAAATTCACAGTCAATATCATTGCTGCCAGATATAAAATGCTGAGAAATCCATAGCTGACCAATCAAATTCTACAAAAACTGGTATCCAATCAATGCCCCACCATGATCTATTTTTCATTCATTGTATCTTGTATCCCAAATATCTAAACAATTGCTATTGTGGGGAAAGGGTGTAAAGTTGCCAAGATACTATCACTCTGTTGCACGTTGAACTCTAATGGTATCTCAGGAAAATGTCTAATGGGTCGGACCACTGCAGGGAATGGGAAGAGAAAAACTATGTCCAGAAATTGGGAGGGAGAGGAACAGATGAGTTTCACTAAGGGAAATTAGCCAATCCACAATTTCTCCAGAATTTCATTGTCTAAAACCGTTAAGTGTAATCGGAAATGCACTGCAACTAATAAATGAAGATAATAGTATGTAGTTAAAAAAACCTGAAATGAGTAATGAACAAGCCTTCACATTTTTACAACTTTTCATCAAATAAAAAAGGCAAGTGAAAAAAAAAGGAGGTGGCGGTGTCAATGATATAGCAGTACGATGCATGTACAGATCACAATGGCAATTGTGACTAGAATTGCTGTTGCTAAGTGACATGGTAGTAAAATGCAACATTATGGGTAGCTTGACTGATGATCACAATTGAGCCCAAAATTTCTATTGCTAAGCAAGACCGTTGTTAAGTGAGCTTTGCCTCATTTTACGATCTTTCTTGCCACAGTTGTTAAATGTACTAGTGCACTTGTTAAGTTAGTAACACGGTTATTAAATGAATCTGGCTTCCTCAGTACCACTTAATTCAGGGCCTTAGAAGTTCAAATAATCACTGAATGAGAGGTTATGACATTGGACTGTATAGTGTAGCTCTAAGACTGTCCAAGAGAAATTTGCAATCTATACTTCTCTTACCTTGAAATAAGTCCCATAATGATATCAGCTCTTTAGCAGCTTCCTCAGATTGTAATTATTTTCAAGCAACATTGTCATGAAATCATCCTTTATAGGATGAATTGAAATGAAAAGAATTGGGTGACATAGAAAGAATAAAACTACAACAACGTATAACCCATGATGCTGTAGTTAAAACAACAGTCTCCAAAGCAAGTTGCATTACCAGCAGAGTCCACCTAACATCCTGGCCCAAGGCAAAGCCACATCTTCAAAGCCTTACAAAAGGCTAACAGTTAGGTCCATCAGATTTCTGGAGGGATGGTGTTTCAAGGGGCAGGCACAACCACAGAGAAGGCAGGGCTCCAGGGTCCAACAAGATGGCATTGTTTGATAGAACGGACCCAGAACATGCATTTCCTACTAGACTGGAAAAAGAGGCAGAAAGAATGGGAGACAGGAAATAAAAGAATTTCAGCAACGGAAGTATTTCTTATTTAGAACCAATTTAGGATTGAGACTTTCTTTGATGTGGCAGGGAGGCAAGTCTCTTCACTGGTAACAGAAAAGCTTGCAGCTGGATGCTTACATATAATACCTATGTCCTAAAACTCACTAAATGGTTAGTAAGGGAACTAACCATTACAGAAAGCTATAGATTTTACTTTTGAATAAACCTATGTGGAATTATGAACAATAAGTAAATGCATAGAGATTTTTAATAAGCTACTAAATGTTATGATGCTTTCAGGTTGCACCTAGTATTGATAGGATCAAAAGTCATTTGTTGTTGTTTTTCTCTTTCTGAACAATATGCAATTCAGAAATTACTTCAATCCATGCTAAAAAGTATAGGTAACAAAGGACATATGAGCCTTGTTAGGTAGAAAACAGAAGTGCAGTGAAACATGATAGATTTTTAGTTGATCACATTCTCCCACCAAGTAAATCTAAAAATAATACATTAAAATGCTAATAGGATAATCAAAAAATTCTCAGTTTTATAGTCTTCTAGAAAAAAGAATTGTTAAAGGAAAAAGAAAAATATCTGTCCTTCAATTGCATGCAGTAATAAAATTGGAGATTAATTTTAGGTGATTTTGTGTGGGTGCACCTTCAAATAATTGTTGACTCCTGGTAACTGTCCTGGACTTGTCTTTGCAGTTATCTTGGCAAGATTTTAGAAGTGGTTTGCCATTGTCTGTTTCTTGGGGTTGAAAAAGAATGACTGGCCCAAAGTCATCCAGCTGACTTTGTGCGTAATTCAGGATTAGAACTCAGTCTCCCAGTTTTTAGTATGGTGCCTTAACCATATACTAAACTATTTAAAATAGATCTCTAAAACAATACCATGTAAAAATGCACCTCTAGAACAACAGAATGTTCATACAATCACATGCTAATACTTTTCATTTGTCTTTCATTGATTTTTAAATTTTAAATGTACTTTTAAGTGGCTAACATTGGCACGTGATTGTATAAATATGGTATTATTCTAGAGATATATTTTTACAGTGTCCTCCAACAAATTTACCGTGTTCTTTCCTTTACTACCAACATACTTAAATGTGACTTAATTCATGATTCTGGAGTTCTGCACAAATGATGTATATGACTTCTGTCAATTCAGTCATATGTATTATATATATTCCATTAATGATCAAACCTACAGAGCCAGCAGTAGCTACATCCAAGTAATCTAGGATGCAGCTCACTGTGCACAGGAGTGGGCTGTAGGAGAATGAAGTTACCTCAAGAGGTTATTGTGTAGTGAATTATTTCTACTCGTTCTTGGAGGATGAGGCAATATTTTAGTTCCCCTAGGAGTAAACAAAGTCTTTACCTCTTATTACCTTCCAAAGGACAACATGTAACTGACTAGTGATTTTCTGGGAAGTACAAAATATGTTTTGTTGTTATAAAAAATAAAATGAGAAAGGGGCATTTCTGCCTGTGATTTTTTAAAGATTAGTAAAACTAGTGACGCAGTTTGAGTTTCTTAGAACCAAATATTTCAGAAAGTCAAAAACTACGTTTCAGCCTTTCTTTTTTATAAAGGATGACTGGGAAATGTTCAGCACATACAGTATAAAATAGAAGTAGAATTTGAAATAAGTTGAGAAACCTTAGTCTGTCCTGTTATATTGAAGTTACTATTCTGTTATATATTATTACATGACTCCTAGGACCTAAAGAAATCTAAGCTGACATCTCAATGTAATCAATTGTGTTCTGATAGTAACAATTTTCACTGTTAATGGTTATTTGAGCTGGGATTCAACTTTATCATAAAACAGTCACTGTGGTTTTCTTTATAGTTTTCCAAGATGTAATGAAATGAAATAAGATGCAAAAAATTGGATATGGGTATTTGCAATTAAATTGTAAAGAGATTATTGCTATTAGTACTGAATTTTTAAAGTATTAAATGTTTTGCAGTTTTGTTGTTTGTGGGTTGATTCTCTCTTTAAAAAACCTGTGAAGTAATTACTAATCTAAGACTATTTACGAGTAAAGTTATTTTAATACTAGGACTAATAAATTGGATTATAAGTACTCTGAATGCTGTCTTTGAAATACAGTATGTTCTACTAAATATGGTAAAGCTTATTTATGATCAGGTTTGAGCTCTAAAAGAGAGCTTACATATAGGAATGAGATAAATACAGTAGAAGTTCAGATTTTCTACAGTCTTGCTCAATTTATGATATGGCCAGAGATAATTACAACATTTTGCTTCTTTTTAAAGGGTGGTTGTGACATTTCTGGGAAGTGAAACAGCATTGAAAACAAAGAAATGGCAGGAGTTAGAAAAAAAGTGGCACTAAGTAGCACTAAGCATTCTTGCATTATAAAAGGAAATGGTGACTTAGTATTATTACATGCAAACAGAAAGGTTTTTAGTATATGAAGAACTAACCAAAGAAATCTTTTAGTAACTGTATCATACAACTAAAGAATTTGTCTCATATTTGTTTTAATGTTTTTCTGTTCTTGTAACTTTATTTCTTTTGTTCAGATAATTGTTTTGGAGGCAGTGTCCAAAATCCTGTCAGAAACTGTAAGAACAATTCTGGAGGCAAGCTTTTGTCTTGTTCGCAGAATTCTTCATGCAGTTGAAAAATATGTAATAACATTCAGTAGGTTAATTTACAGTCACTTTAATGTGTGCACCTGGTTTTGAAACACAAATTCATTTATAAAGTAGGAGTTTGATTGAAATCATTAGAATTCACTGAATGGATTAGACTGCTGACTCACACCAGGAAGTCAAGATAAAACAAATCCCCACAGAGATACTAATTTGTAATGCTTGGTATCTGAAGGTGGTTTTACAGGGATGTGGTTGCTTTGTATCTCCAGAGCTAGAGCAGATCCCAAAGGACTCCACAGGAATGCATGACAAAGAAACTGAGCATCAATAATTAGACTGATAGTGCTATTCTGAGACCCATCAAGACTGAAATATTTAATACAACAGTCTTAGTTTAAAATTCCATGTGATGGTTATGGTGGTTTCCTTCCCCAAAAGGAAGATAACCTTAAATTTAACAAGTATTCACAAGGAAAAGTATATATGGACAGACAAAAATCTGGTCCAAAGTCATTTTGGCAGTGGCAGTATCGTAGCCAATGAGGTTTATCCGAGGCGTGATTATTGCTAATTGAAAACTTTTCCATGGATAATACCTGCCATTAGGAAAGTGAGGAGAAAGGGAGAGTGATTAATTCAAGCTAGTTGCCTGTAAACAACATATCATCAACTGAATTCTTATCTGCAAATTTCAGCTATTCTCTTTCCCATACACTTACACTGCAGACATATACTGTACGTATGTTTGAAGGCACACATGTATACATAACACTTCCTCATTTCTTGCCAGAAACAGCAAAGAAAAAAAAAACTTGAACCAAATTTTATATTGCATTTCAATTATAGGTGAGCTTGTGTTGAGAAAGAAATGCCCTTATTTTCAATCATTTGGGGGATGTTGTAATGTTAGATAACTAGGATATTTCATGCCCATGCCTTCATTTATTGCCAAATACCACTGTATTTGAAAACAAAGCCTGTCTTCAGTCCAAGGTTTAGGCTAGCATGACTATGAATCCCAGAGTTATTCTACTTGTGGGTGAAAACAGTGCTGTGCTTGTATTCATAAGAGTGGAAGGAAGCTGCTCATTGCAAAAGCTACCTCTCCTGAGCAACTCTTTCTAATCTTGTTTTCAAATATATTATTATCCTTGGAAACCAAAAAGCAGGTGCTGGTGTAACACTACATTTGCAGTAAAATCTATTTCAAAAAAAATTGTTGGAGTGTTGTAAGCTGGTCAGTGGGATCATTAAGTTTATTTATTTATATTTCATGTTTCATTTGTATTTAGTTTATTCCCCAACTGGCTCTGAAATCTTGAAGGAGTTTGTTTGGAAAGAATGATGTAAATCTATAGAGTTCAATGAGGTGGGAAACACAAGTAAAATTTTGCCTCATCCTTAACATTTCCATTATATTAACGTGAAGATGGGAAAGCAATTATTACACACAATTGAGATCGCTTTTGGCAGTCTACATTATTCTGCCTGGCTTCATCTATTGATTCAAATTGCAAGAACTGGACCCTCTCTTAAGTATTTTATTTAATTGCTTTCATGTGCAGAATAAACTTCCTAAAGATGCACCTACTTTCAAGGACCTCTTTACAACGGACATGAGAAAGTCTTTTGTGGATCGTTCCTAAAACATGGAATGTTTTTATTTGGATCGTGTATGTTTATTCTGTTTGTCTATTTCTCTCCAACCTAGATGCATAGGCAAGGCATATTATTATTTGCAGGACAGATTCATGATTTAACTTGATAGCTTATATTTGAAATATTTACAAGAGAAAACAGTCTAGGCATCTATTTAAATATTGGGATTAAGTGATGGAGCACCTGTTTAAATCACATCTGTGCTGTAACATGGGAAGAAAATAGCACAAGGGTTTAAAGACTTTTTTTCTCTCTTGCTTTGTATATTAATAGCATACACATACATAAATATATAGGTATATAATTGTATGTGATTTCAACATGTAATATGTAATCCTGGAATTGAATTGTCTTGTGTTGTTTGCACTGAGTTCCATTCTTTTACATTCAAGGCTGGGCAAATTGAAACTTCTTTTCTGTTCTAGCTGTCAGTGTATTTTTGTATGAGAATATTAACTTACATACCAGACTGTATGCCTATTCTTTATGGATTAGAAGTCATTTATTTTTGAAATATTTGCTTAGGCAAGTTTGGCTGCATAAAGAAATGAATTTCTCAATATGATTTTCTTTCCCTGAACTGTTTGTTTTAGTTTCTTTTTAATCTGCCAGAATCATCAGATATATTTCTTTGCCCATTATTTAATACTTACATTTCATCATTTGATGCTTAAATTTTAAATGCAGGAGGATTATTGCTTGTATTTAGAGCAATAGCTTATGTTTGTCAAAAATAAACCTACTCCTGGGATAAAACAGAGGCCCTATAAATCTTTTTATAAATGAGATTATTTATTTATTTATTCCAACATGTTTGAACAGAATCTCCAGAATCTAAGCTTCTGGGCGCATCTGAAAGCCTCTGAGCAGATCTAACTCTGAGTCACAGACACAGTCACAAGCCAGGTTGCATAAATATTGTAATTCAGCAGCCATGTTTTACGTTTTATGTTCATCAGCAAGCTACATATTTTAAATTAGCAGCTTAAAACTGTACCAGTCTTTTTACATTTGCCATGTTTTCTTTTGATCTGTGCATACATTAGGATCCTATCCATTGGGGATTATTGATAAGAAGAGGATTAATTAGTATCTAGCTTTTCAAAGGAAAAATCCCAGGCTGCTTTAAGGCAACATATCATATTTTATATTAGGCAGAAATTAACTACGGTACTCTGAAAAGAATGTTCTGGTTCACATGTTATAGTAAACCATAGTGTGGTTTGTTTGGGGCTGTTATGTTGGCCAAGCCCAGCCATGGTGGTTTATAAACCATGTTCATGGTATAATGTTATACACAAATTCAACTATTATTTTGAATTACTATTTTAAGAATACAGCAAAAAATATATAGGCTGACAGTAGCAGGCTGCAGCCAATCTCCTTTCATTAATGGTAGAAAACAACTCAGCTTGGTTGGTTGGCATTTTTTTGCCAGCCAGAATAAGGAACAATATGTGTTTTCACAGCATCTGAGCATGCACAGTGACATCATTATGCAAAGCCCACTCTGTGTTCCAGCATAATTATATAAAAGTTTATGCAGTGATATCACTGCAAGGTGGTACTTGCCACATCTTGTCCTATTTACATTGGAAAATATGCAAATAGACTTAGTAACCCTTCTCCAAATTAAAGATAATGGGCTATGTGGGAAAGAACGGATAAGAGAAGAAATAACATAAATATAATTCTACATTTATCATTTTTGAATTATGTTAGTGAGATTATATTTATTTATTGCTTGACCATAAAACCTCAACCATAAAAATCCACCTTCATTATTCTGTTCTTTACCTGCAATGGTATGACAATATGTGACTATATGTTATTCTTTCAATAGGGTTTGTGAGATTTCTCAGGAGCTAGTAGAGCAAATAAAATACATAATTATTTCATATTTAGAGATGTGAAGGCCCGGGAAAAAACCGGAAAAATTCTGAAAAAAACCTGTTTTTTTTCCGTTTTTTTTTCCTGAAGGATTTTTTGTTTTTTTCCAAAAAATTGGAAAAATTGAAAAAAGAAAAAAAAACATTGTGGAATATTTTATTTTAACATGATGAATAAAATATTTTAAGACAGGGTGTTCAAATATTTTCCAAATCATTGCTAAAAATGTATGATATCAGATTATTCTAATTTCTGTGCACTGAGTGAGGACAAGCAAGTCCTAGGTAACAAACTGAACTCTCCAATGCAAGAACAGTATGCATTTCTTCCTTTAGGACAGCGGTTCCCAACCTTCCTAATGCCGCGACCCCCGCCCCGCCCCTGTGCCCCCACCGTGACCCCCCCGCCACCGCATGGAAAAGCGTGCTGCACATGCGCAGAGGGTAAAATAACCCAAATGGCGGCGTCCGGGCAAAGTCTCCAGATCCGGGTGAGGTCTCCGCTCGCTTCGTGTGTTGCCTCTGGGAGCTTTTCGAGCCCCGTCATGAAAGGCGTGCACGACTTTGGCAGGGCCGGGACAGGCGGCTGCCTGGAGAGAGCCACCCCCTTCGCAGAGTCTCCCGTCTACCTGTATCGTTTGGGGCGAAGGGTATGGCTCTCTCCAGGCAGCCGCCTGTCCCGGCCCCGCCAAAGTCGCGCACACCTTTCGCAGGGGTGAAATGCTCCTGGTTCGTTCTTGCCTGTCGGTCATCGCAGAGCTGATGGGGCTGGTGGTGGATGCGGCGCAGGGCTTCCCCCGCCCACCTGGATGCCGCCATTTGAGTTCTTTTGCCCTCTGCACATGCAGAACGCTTTGTGCATTGCGCAAAGGGTAAAAGAACCCAAATGGCGGTGGCGGGGTGGGGCACGGGTTCTGGGGCACGATATGGCTTGTGGCAGGGGGGAGCTGAGGATGCTGGGGCGACCCCTGGGAAATGGTTGTTCAACTCCCAAAGGGGTCCCGACCCCCAGGTTGGGAACCACTGCTTTAGGAGGTGCTGCTATTGTAACAAGAAAAAGGTTTCAGTTTTGCTTTTGCATGTTACTGGGTGTGTTTGGTTTGTTCTGTCCTCTTCACTAGGCCTCAAAAGCATTGGAAGAAAATACAGAGCAACAAAAAGGACCTGAAAGTAAACTAGTAAGCAGTTCAGGAGATTGTTGCTCCCTTTGTTACAAATAAATATTATAAAAAAGTAAATTCTGTTTGTGATAATTGTTTGGCTACATTATATTTTTAATATGCTAGTTGTGATAATTTTATGCCAAGTAAATTGTCCATAGTCATATTTTATGATCCTAAAGTAACAGAATGACTTTCAATCTTAAAAACACAAAAAAGTGCTAATGTAGTATTTTTTTCAATTTTTCCGAAAATTTCCGTTTCCCCCGAAAAAAACGGAAAAAACCTGGTTTTTTCCAAGCTTCAAAATTTCCGGAAATTTTACATCTCTATTCATATTGCAGTTTACATACATATAGTGACAGAAATACTTCAGAGTTCTAAATGTCTTCTATGTATATTCAGATATTAAATATATATTTCTTGTGTCCGCATGCATAATCTCCAATTCTTTTTTAAAAAATGAATATTCTTGTTCCATATTCACTTTATAGAAATGTGGACTGGGGGTGAATTTTTAAAAGGGGAAGTCAGATTTTATGAACCACATCAGTTCTTGTTGCTCCTTTCTAACATTTCGTTTTATTTAAGGTTTTCATGATGGAATTTAAGTTTACACAAGAACGACTATGTGTTTTAAGTCAATGCTGCTGATACTTTCTACGTCCTGGTGTGGTGGTCTTGAGTTTTTGCTCAAAAGCAGCATAAAATGGATCTGAAGGAAAGCTGTCCAAGTGTTAGCATCCCCAGCTCTGATGAACACAGAGTGAAGAAAAAAAGATTTACTGTAAGTATAGAAACAGAAAGTGCTTCATTGTACAGTCAATTTCATATTCTCTTCCTTGCTCAGTTTGAGGAGACTTCAATGCTACACAAATGAGAACAGGCCTAATTTAACCATTTCTCTCAGGTTTCTGCCACAGAGGGCTTTGGCTTCAATTCCAAATCAGCTATATATTCCTATAATCCTATGCTATTCTCCATTAGGCAGCTGAGACCATTCACTTCTGAGTCAACTGTGGTGCAGCATATATTGCAATGTTTGGTTTTAGCCTGCAGTGCTGGAACTCCATATAACTTGGGGATCCAGCTACATTCTCACTAGCAGGAAACCCACCTCCTGGCTCCAAGGCGCTGTCCAACATTTAATTACTGTATGTTCCGGTGTATAAGACGACTGGGCGTATAAGACAACCCCCAACTTTTCCAGTTAAAATATAGCCTTTGGGATATACTCGCCGTATAAGGCTACCCCTCCTACCATCTTTCTTTTTCTTTCTGTCTTTCTTCCTTCCTAACATCTTTCTGTCTTTCTGTCTGTCTGTCTGTCTGTCTGTCTGTCTGTCTGTCTGTCTGTCTGTCTGTCTGTCTTCCTTCCTTCCTTCCTTCCTTCCTTCCTACCTTCCTTCCTTCCTTCCTTCCTTCCTTCCTTCCTTCTTTCTTTCTTTCTTTCTTTCTTTCTTTCTTTCTTTCTTTCTTTCTTTCTTTCTTTCTTTCTTTCTTTCTTTCTTTCTTTCTTTCTTTCTTTCTTTCTTTCTTTCTTTCTCCCTGCAAACCAATCCCGACCGTGGCTCCTTTCTCCTTCGCCCAGCCCTCTTCCAAGACGCCAAGTGCGGGGAATCGCACCAAACGAGGTAGGTGGGTGGGTTGCTCCCCTCCCCTCGGAGGAAGAAGGAGCCTGTCACCAGCAGGGTTAACACGCATGGGAGGGAAGGAGATATTTCTTCGGTGGGCGCTTGCGGGAGGGACTGCGGAGCAGAGGCACCCGGTGAGCGGGGGGAGAGGAGCGGGAGATGCCAGAAATGGCGGCGGTGGCGGCAGGCTCCTGCCCACGTCTCCCACCCGCCTCTTGCCTTAAGCCGCCGGGCGCCTCTGCTCCGCGGTCCCTCCCACGTGCGCCCACCTGCTGGGAAGACTGCGGACGGCGGTGGTGGCCGCAGCCTTCCCAGCAGGAGACCGAGGCGCAGGGCAGCGTTGGGGCTCCGGGGCTCCTTCGGCCGCTTGGCTGGAGAACGGTGGGGATGCGGCCGTGGCCATTTTTGAGCTCCCCCCCGGCTCGGAAGTTTCAGTACCCAGCGTATAAGACCCCTACTTTTGAGAAGATTTTCAAGGGGTAAAAAGTCGTCTTATACACCGGAACATACGGTATCTTGTGAGCGCCACAACTGTATAGAACAGGGAGTCGGTACTATGAATTGTGTCAGCTCCCTCCCATAATTATAGTGGTGATGTTTTAGAAATAACTATGGTATGATATTTCAAATTTTTATTAGTTTATCAAAATACAAAGAAAAAATGAAAATAATGGGAAAGTAATGGAAGAAAAAGGAAGGAGGGAAAATATAGGTGGTGTGGCCTGTTGGCCTCCGGCCCCTTCGACAGCCGAATGAGATGAGGAGTCAGGGCCAGCATCAAGGTAATCTGAGCACTCCAAGGGGGAAGAGGGAATGGCGCTGTCAGAGATAGAGACAGAGGTGGAGCCTGGGCCATCCATCAACCCTCAGATGGAGAGTCAACAGCTCCCAGGTCTGGAGGTGGCTGATAAGGAAGAGGAGGAACAGCTGGGTCCAGTGCCTGACGCGCGGATGCACAGAAGGCAGAGAAGAGAAGTGGAAATCTATGGGCTGGTCCTTGGGATGGAAGAGCCACCGCTGCTAGCGAAGCCCCATCCTAGCTCTGGGGATAAAAGGCAGGAAGCAGAGATGAATAGGTGTGGCAGACAACTATTCATCTCCCTGCTGATAGCCTGCACTTCCAAATTCTGTCTGGAAATTATCAGAATTCTTCTTGGAATCTGCAGTGCCTTCTGAGCGTGTGTGTGTGTGTGTGCTGCTGGAAGAAAGCGAGCGCACCTTCCAGGACTTCCTTTGCAAGTGTGGAAAGAGAGAGAGAGAGACTCCTGGTGTGTTGGGCCAGTTCAGGTGGAAAGGGAACAAGCATCACTTTCCACAGGACTTAGAGACTTTGTAGCCTGCTGTGAGAGAACGGCTGCTGGCGCTCCTAATAAAGGGAACATTTCGTTAACTACAAAGGGCTTGTCCTGTTTGGGAGCCGGGTCAGAACAATAGGGTAAAAGGAGAGAGAGAGAAAGAAAGCGTTGACTTCCAACTTTTTTTAGCACGGTAGAATAAGATAATAACATGCAACTCAACTTTTTACTTTTACATAGTAATATATACTAACCATTTCTATAACAATAAATCTATCTAATTAGTAAAACCCAAAATCTAAGTTTTATTTTTTTTCCATCTCAAGCACCAAGTCCAAAAGTGGTTTCCAAATAAAAACAAAGTTAGTTGTCTTCTTTTCTTTAATTAAAGCAGTCAATTTAGCCATTGTAGGAATTAAAGTATCTTTCCATTTTTGTAGAGCATGTAGAGCATTCTTGCTGCTGTCAGCATATATAACATTAAAGTTCCATTTTTTCAAGTTCTTTGTCCATTAGACCTAAAATAAAAGCCTTTCATTTTTTTCTTTACATTCAGTTCTCAATACAAAATCTATTTCTGTAGATAGACTATGTCCAAAAGATATTAATAAGAGATGTGAAACAAATTTGACTTGATGCAGAAATATTAGAACCAGAAATACTGGATAATAAAAGTGTGCGGTTTATAATACAGAGAAGGAAGCTAAAGTGGAAATACAAATGACAGACCAAGAGAATGACCTAGATAAAGACTTTCTACTAGATATATAAAAGAAGTTGGCTACACTTTTGAATATCAAAGTAGAAATACAAATGATAAACCAAGAGAATCATGTGGATACAGATAGTCTTTGACTTATGACCACAATTGGAACCAGAGTTTCTGTTGCTAAGAAAGGCAGTTAAATGAGTTTTGCCCAATTTTACAATCTTTTTTGCTGCAGTTAACTTAATCACTGCAATTGTAAGTGAAATGTGCTCGTTAAATGAATCCGGTTTCTCCCATTGACTTAAGCTTGTTGGAAGTTGACTGAGAAAATTGGAAATGGCAGTCACACTGTAAACATTGTAATATATGGTGGTTGCCAAGAATTTGAATTTTGATTCCTTTTCAATGAGGATGCTGTGACAATGGTACATACCATCAAAAGTGAGTGGTTGTACTCGTAAGTCACTTTTTTGCTGTTGTAACTTTGGTCACTAAACAAATAGTTGTAAGTCAAGGACTATCTGTAATGACTTTTTATTGGATTTACAAATGAGGATGGCTAAAGCCTTGAAAAAGCCTTTGGAATGGGAAAAGAAATTTTTGAAATGTGACCGAATCAGATGACAACATTTGATTAAAGATTAAAGATCAAATTTGATTAAATATCAAGATTGCCAGAAATAAAAGGAAGGAATATAAAATTGGCTTGTTTGACCAATGTTAAAATAAGGCATGTTTCTATAAAATTCTGCTAACCCTTTAAAGACGTTTTGCTGAAACTAGGACTGAAATGTCGATGTTTTATGGATTTGTATCTAGATAAGGGATTATGATTAAATATATTTGTTTTCAACTTTATAGGGTATAAAAAGTTATTAAGTTAGTTTATATCTGTCATGCAGATTAAAAATAACTTCTCTATATATTTCTTTCCTATTTCTTTATCTTCTTTTTTCTTTTTCTTCCTTTGCACTTTTTATTCTTTTTATTTCTCCTCTCTCTGAGGTTAGTTTGTATTTGCTTTTACTATTGTAATTAAAACTTTGAATAAAAATTGTAGTTTTTTTTAAACCAGGTCATTTAAAACTTAGACCTGTTTCCATATGGACATGCCAAACAGAAAAGTTAATAACTTCAGAACTTCAGATTCACTTTTATGCCTTCACATATCTATAAACTGGGGTCCAGTCCAATCTATTAATATTTAGAATAATCCAGAACCATAAAAGGATTTCAATTTCATGATTCTACATACATGCTGTAGTGTACATAAACAAATTCAGCATAAAAATATTGTCACATATTTATATTGGCTTTAAACACTTTGATATTCTATGTTGCATATCAAATTTACTGCATTGACTTTATTTAAACATTAGAAAGAAATATCACAGATTCTTTTAAAAACTCCTTTAAATACAAATTCATTACATTAGACTATTTCCCTTCTTTGTTAGCCTTGGTATTTTATGCTTCTCTGTTCCTTTCATTGTTTCCTGTTCTTCCTTCCCCACCCCATTTCAATACCTTGTTTGGATCTGGTTTCTGTGTTTTGTTTTTAATTTTGGCATTGGGTTTTCTTTTTAATTTCATCTAGAGCAAATTAGTTTTATAGTGTCTGTAGAGAGAATTTGTAAATATTTCAGATTGTAAACATGACAACATAATGCTCACTTGTTATCACTGTATTTAACTGAATAGCATCGTGAAGGAGCATGATGGCAATAACATATTGCTTTTTCTGTTACTGCATTGCAGCCCTTATCTGTCTGAAATAAAAAAAAATATTAATATAGCCAAAACATCTGATTTTAGGATAAATCAGATAATTTTCTTTGTATTACAATTTTAAGGTAACTAGGAGAATCAATTGCAGTGATTTCGCTTGGAAGAGATTGTCTTTTTTCCCCTTGCCCTATTTATCTTTGTATAATTAAGCTACATCTCCTTTTTTTTCTCCACTGCAAATTTCTACAATTGGAAGGAGATGAATAAATGATAGTATCAATAAAGTAGGCTAATTTTTTTTTTTTTTTTGAGAACCTGGAGCAAAATTCAGGTCCCATCATAAACAGTGTAAACACTTATAGCAAAGGAATATTACATTAATCAATATTCCCTGCTCTGGGGAAAACCCCCCACAAAAACCTGTACAGCAACAGGAGAAGCTATTAGCATGCGTGAAGGTGGTTAGATATTGGGCCCAGCTCTTAAAGGGCATGATGTCAGTAATGCAGTTTGCTATAAACCCAAGCACAGTTCTATAGATAAAATTAGATTCAGATCAAACCTTAAATATCCTTTAAGATCTTATTGGCCTATTATTATTGAGCCACGGTGGCACAGTGGTTAGAGTGCAGTACTGCAGGTTACTTCTGCATTGAGTGCATTGAGCATAGAGTGCAGTACTGCAGGCTACTTCTGCTGCCTGCCAGCTGCCTGCAATTTGGCAGTTCAAATCTCACCAGGCTCAAGGTTGACTCAGCCTTCCATCCTTCGGAGGTGGGTAAAATGAGGACCCAAATTGTTGGGGGCAATATGCTGACTCTGTAAACCACTTAGAGAGGGCTGTAAAGCACTGTAAAGCAGTATATAAGTCTAAGTGCTATTGCTATTAGCACTAGCACAATTCAAATTTTGCTTAAATGCTACTTCTGCAAAAAAAACAATAAGAGAAAAGGAGAAGATTCTGGATATGAGAAAGTAGTAAAAGCCTGAATAAGAAAAGGACATGGTTCCTACTGTCTTTAAATATGAAACTGTGCTGTGGTTATTAAAGAAAGCATTCTAACACCTTCCAGTTTATTAACTCCAGTAGAAAAGAATATCTGTAGCTCAGGGTTGATCTGTGGAGTCCTTTGTGCTCTCTGAACCTGCTTGTTGGCTTGCAGTTGTTTTATTACCCAACTAGGTGACATCAATGCTAGTGAGTATGGGGTTTGCTCCCTGTTTATATAGTAACTTGCCCTGCTAGTATTGGTGGAGGTATAGTTTTCTCTGTGTTTACTGTTTGTTTGTCTAGTGTTAATTCAGGTGTTAATCCCTATTTATCTGGGAATTTGTTGCTGGTCTTTTTGTTTCCTTTTCAATAATTTTTGTGTCTTTTGAATGGTGTGCAAGTGTTGTTTTACCTCTATGTGCCTATTGATGGCTGATTTGTCTGAGTACTAGTTGTGCCAATTTAGTGGTAAAGGCACCAGGCTAGAAACTAGGAGATTGTGACTTTTAGTTCTCCCTTAGGCATGAAAGTAAATTGGGTGACTTTGGGTCAGTCACTCTCTTTCAGCTCAGCCCATCTCATCTCATAGGGTTGTTATTGTGGGGAAAATAGGAAGAAAGAATATTGGATATGTTTGCCACCTTGAGTTATTTATAAAAATAATAAAGGTGGGATAAACATAAATAAAATAAAATAAAATAAGCAATGACAGAGCAAGCTACTATATATAAACAGTGAGCAAATCCTGCACTCACGCGCACTGCTGATGTTACCTTGTCGAGTAATGAAACATCTGTGAACAATCAAACACAGAGAGCACCAAGGATTCCACATTTTATTAATCTTTGCTTAACCTAGATTGTTAATAATGTTTCTTAATGCAGTTGTTTGGGGGGGGAAACTGATCACTTAATTCCATACCTGTATGAAATTTGCGCTCAGTTGGTTGACTAATTTATAGGAACTGTTTTTCCTAGATTTTATAAATTGATGATTTCCTGCACATACCTCCGTTTCTTTCATCAAACATATCTATAAATGCATTTAGAACAGGGGTCCCCAAACTTGGCAACTTTAAGACTTGTGGACTTCAACTCCCAGAATTCTCCAGCCAGTTATGCTGCCTTAGCATTAAATCTTTTGATGAAATATTAAATGATAATTAAGCAAATGGGATGCATATACAATAATCCCATACATTTTTATAAAACTTTTCATTAAAAATCGTTTGTATCAACAGGTCTACAAAGTCTTGGTCTCAGTTGGCACTAATGAATGGTTTGTCTTCAGGCGATATGCTGAATTTGACAAGCTGTATAATACAGTAAGTAGGGAAGTTGTGCTCAAATTAGTTTGTGAAATCCTCTGAACCAATTTCTTTTGCTATATTGTTGGTACATCATTATTGAGAATTGAACTGATTTCTGATGTTAAATTATATCATATGACTTATGTGTTTCAGCTAAGGAAGCAATTTCCTACAATGAATTTGAGAATTCCCGCTAAGAGAATATTTGGAGATAATTTTGATCCTGGTAAGCAGATCTCATTTAATTCTCATTTTATCTTTAAACTGTTTCAGCATCAGTGATTTCAACTTGAATTCAGCATTTTTGAAGGTTTCCCCCCCTATATAGCAATAGCACTTACTTATATACCGCTTCATAGTGCTTTACAGCCCTCTCTAAGCGGTTTACAGAGTTCAGCATATTGCCCCCAACAATCTGGATCCTCATTTTACCCACCTCGAAAGGATGGAAGGCTGAGTCAACCTTGAGCCGGTGAGATTTGAACAGCTGAACTGCTGAACTAGCAGTTCAGATTGCAGTGCTGCTTTTAACCACTGCGCCACCACAGGCTCCTAACAGTATGTAGAAATTCACATAGAAGAGTATGTGGATATAAATGTACAATAATGTGATTTATCTGAACAAACAGTAGGCAATCTAATTCCCTCCAAATGTTTACAATTCCAACTCCAGTTTGTTGTAGCCAGTATGATCAGAGAAAAGGGATTGTGAAAACAGGTTTAAATCACTTGTGCAAACACAAGTGCATTAAGCATCAGACTTCTAAAAACAAGGAATGATGCTTATTATATTAAATTCTGTTTATGGTCAATTAGGATATATTCTAATCAATTGCAAAGTTGTGTAATTCTGATAAATATGGATATAAATTATCCATTAAAGTAGTTCTGTCATCATCCAGAACATTTGCATTTGAACATTTTTCACTTGCATATAAATAAGAGTTTTTGATTTATTTTTGAGGGGTTTTTTATTTGTTTGAATCTGATGTGCAGAATTTGATAATATCAGGGTTTTTTATATGCAACATACCTTGGCTACATGGCTCAGGGCCAGGTTACCTTCGGGACCGCATCCTACCACATACCTCCCTACGACCAGTTAGGTCCCACAGAGTGGGCCTCCTCCGGGTCCCATCAGCCAAACAATGTCGGTTGGTGGGCCCACGCGTGAGAGCCTTCTCTGTGGGTGTCCCATCTCTCTGGAACCAACTCCCACCAGAGATCCGGACTATCCCCACCCTACTGGCCTTCCACAAAGCAGTAAAAACATGGCTCTTCCGGCAGGCGGGGTGAAGAGAGGATTCCCCCATGTATGGATGGTTTTTTGTTTTTAATGCAATGTAATTTTTTTAAATGTTATTTTATTGTACCGTTCTTATCTCTGTTGTACGCCGCCCTGAGTCCTACGGGATTGGGCGGCTTATAAGAACTTTTAATTAAATTAAATTAAATTAATTGTTGCTGAGAGACACATTGTATTTTTTATTTTTATTTATTTATCTGTATCCCACTTTTATTATTTTTATAAATAACTCAAGATGGCAAACACACCTTCCTGCTTCTATATTCCCCACAACAACATCCTCCCCCCAATGAGGTGAGTTGGGCTGAGAGAGAGTGATTGGTCCAAAGTCACCCAGCTGGCTTTTATGGCTAAGGAATTAACAGACAGACTATGTTATACCCTGTGAATGATAAATTGTGATTAGCTTTATTAGTGTAATCAAAGTTAGGAATAATTCGGTCTTTAAATGAATGAATCTGAATATAGGTAGTCCGCTAAGGCAGGTCTAGAACTCATATTCTCCCGCTTTTTAGTCTGATGCCTTAATCAGTAGTCCAAACTGGTATTGCGTTGTGTTGTATTGTATTGTACTTTACTGTACTGTTACTGCTTGGCAACCAGCATGCATTTAGGATAGTTGCAGCATCCTGGAATCATCTGATCATCATTTCTAACCTTCCCAATTGGCTCCCAATAAACAAAATCAGTGGGGAAGCCAGATTCACTTAATGAACACATGATTCACTTAATTACGATAATTCACTTAACAACCATGGCAAAAAATAACATAAAATTGGATGTGACTCACTTAACAATCACCTTGCTTAACAACAGACCTTGTAGTCTCAATTGTGGTCGTAAGGTGAGGACTACCTGTATTGTAGTCCTCAGCTTACAACCACAATTGAGACCAGAAGTTGTGTTAATACCTGTACTGTACTGTACTGCACTGCACTGCACTGCACTGCACGCCAATCTATTAGCAGTCATTGGAAAAAGTCTATACCTGTCAGTGTTAGTACATATAGATAATATGTTTTAAATTCTGATGGATTATATGTAGCATATCCTAGTTTTGGAGTGTTTGTCCTCTGTAATTAAAGTATTCCCCCACCCCACCCCGGTTAATCAGTATAACATGCAGATATAAACAGACTGAATGTGAATGCTTGTTTTGTACCATCCAAATGATGTAATAGGCTTACCAGTATTTACCAATCATATTCAAAGAAAATTTAAGTTAAAGCTAGAAAATATTACATAAGGAAGCTTAATTTTTTTGTATATTTATTCATAGAAAAGAACTCCAGTTTATCTCTGATTACATAGAACTTCTTTCACTGCATTCTATGTAGCCTAGGTAAAACATTATCTGAGTTTCAAAGCAGCTTTTATATATTATTGTTTCTCTTATTATCTCTCTTATTATGAGCTTAACAGAATAATTAGTTTCTGATTTGAGATGCCCTGCCGTCTTACGTTTTCCTCCTAGCCATGCTTACTTCAGTTGGTTTTCCATCTCTGATTTCCTACACAGGACAATGTATCACTGTGCTAATATTAATAAAAATGTTTGTGTATGTATCGTATTCTCAGATAAGAAGAGTTATATAGGAATGATAGATTTGTTAAAATTTTCAAGTATCTATTCAATAGTACCCATTTCACCATATCCTCCTCCTTAAAGTGACTGCAGCATTAAATCTATAGTTTAAAGGATTTGGAACTTAGAACTAAGGAGAAATCTCCTGACAATTTGAACAATTAATCAGTGGAATGACTTTCCTCCAGAAGTTATGAGTACTCCAACACGGGAGGTTTTTAAGAAAAGATTGGACAACCATTTGTCTGAAATGATATAGGGCAGTGATGGCGAACCTATGGCCATATCGGAGGGCACGCAAGGTGTTGCCCTATGTCAGCTCCAGCACGCATGTGCGCACTGGCCAGCTGATTTTCGGCCTTGGGGAAGGCCGTTTCACCCTCCGGAGGCTTCAGGGAAGCTTCCTAAAGTCCTGGAGTGCGAAAAACTGCCCAACGGGCAAACCGGAAGTTTGGAAAAACAGACTTCCAGTTTGCCCATTGTGCTGTTTTTCGCACTCCGGGGCTTTAGGAAGCTTCCCTAAAGCCTCCGAAGTGTGAAAAACAGCACAACGGGCAAACCAGAAGTCCGTTTTTCTGAACTTCCGGTTTGCCCGTTAGGCCGTTTTTCACCATCCCAGGCTTCAGTGAGGCCTGTGCGCATGCACGGGGGCGAGAGTTCTGCGCATGTGCAGGGAGAAGCACGTGTGTGTGTGCGCATGCGTGGGGGGAGGGAATGGGTGTGGGCACGCATGCCCGCGCACTTGCGTGCACACACACACCCTTTTGGCACGCGAACCAAAAAAGGTTCGCCATCACTGATATAGGGTTTTCTGCTTGAGCAGGGGGTTGGACTCTTCCAACACTTGTTTTTCTGTTATCCTGTTATTCTGGTACAAAATAAGACTTTTTAAAAAATAAAAGGTATATTTATTATCTAATCTAATCTGTTTTACCTGTCCACTGGTATTTATGGGATGCTGGAGAGCAGCCCTGCTTATGCATACAAGAGCAACGGTTTTTTTACTATTTTTTTAATGAGGTAATCTAAGAAATGTATATATTTAAATGTATATATTTAAATTTTGAAACAGGCATTCTAATATCTGATCTTTTCTCATTTGTTTTTCAGATTTTATTAAACAAAGAAGAGCAGGATTGAATGAATTCATTCAGAATTTAGTTCGACAGCCTGAGCTTTGCAATCAGTAAGTGAAGCTTTGTTTTACCCTCAAGAGAATAAAATTATGTGGTAAACTATGTACTGGAAACTAAACTCCACATGTACCTTCTAAGTGATATACAGGTAGTTCTCAACTTACAACCATTCATTTAGCAATCATTCAAAGTTACAACAGCAGTGAAAAAAATGACAACCGGTACTCACTTAAAACCATCTTAGTGTCCCCGTGGTCACATGATCAAAATTCAGGTGCTTGGCAATTGGCATGTATTTACGATGGTTGCAGCATCCTGGCATCATGTGATCGCCATTCACAACGTTCCCAAGTTGTTCCCAACAAGCCAAGTCATTGGAGGAAGCTGGATTTGCTTAATAACCATGTGATTCACTTAACTGTAATGATTCACTTAACAAACATGACCAAAAAGGTTGTAAAATTGGGCCTGACTCACTTAACAACTGCTTTGCTTAACAATAAAAATTCTGGTCCCAATTGTGATCATAAGTCATGGACTACCTGTATTGTAAGAGAATGTCTATAACTTTTGATTACCAGATGCTGCACAAAATGACATGGAAAGTGATCACCAAGGCATGCTTTTGGCGGGTCAAGGTTAGAGTTCTCAGATGTGGTGTTCAATATTTTTTTAAAGCACTGCAGAATTATTGCAGAATTGTTGCTAAAATCATTACTTAAGCCTTTAATAATTGGTAGCCTGATCCTATGCTTTGATTCACACAGAGGTAAAGCTTGAGTTTTTCTGATTGAAGGAATTTATGGCTGATTAAAATAATTATTCTGAATAATTCTTCCATAACTTATGACCAGTCACTTAGCAATCATTTGCTATAACCAGTTGATTAGCAACCATTCAAAATTAAAACGGTCCCCCTATCTCAAAAGCTATTTATGACCCAGATTCAAAGTTGCGATATCCGGAGCTCCCGTGGTCGCATTGCTGCATTGTGGGGTGTTTGACAGCTGGCTCACATTTACAGCCTTTTGCAGCATCCCATGATCACAGGTCCACGATTTACAATGTTTTTGCTGGAAATTGGCGTTTATTTCAATTTTCAAAAATCACCCCATTGCAAACAATGGGTTCATTTAATGACTGAGGGTTTTACTTAACTACTGTCGCATTCACTTTACAACACCACATTGACTTAATGATTGCCACAAGAAATGTTAAGAAAAGTCATAAAATTGGGTCTGGTCATTGAATGACCTGCTTTACAACTTTCACAGCAACACCCAAAATTGTGGACTCAATTGTGGTCATAAGTTGAGGACTAGCTGTACTGGTGGCTCAATAAAGCCTAGTAAGTTTGGCAGTTACAATTAGATAGAAAGTCGAGCTACGCACCACGGCCCTGGGGGTTGGGGACTCCTGCGGTAGGTGATGTCCTGTCCACAAGGTAAGTAAGAGTAGTTCAGATTCAGGTTCTACTTGTCCCATGGTTGTGTCTTCTCTCTGGAATACATAACCAGTGGTAAAGTGGTTGGCAGCTTCACTGTTGGTTTACTATGGCTTATTAAATTGTGACTTTTTTGGGAAAATGTTTGGATTGTTAATTCCTTTGAAACTATTTTTAATTGATCAAATTTCTGCTGCTTTCATTCAGTGATATATAATTGTGGTAGTGATTTCTAATGTTATTAATACAAAATTTAACAAATTAAAAGTTAAAAATGGCAACAATATTGAAAGTATTATAATGGAAATTGCTTCTTCCTGGTGGTATTCACAAGTGATCTATTTAGTTTATATTGTATCAATGGAAATGGAAGCTTCATCTTAATTAGCTCTGATGTAATTTACCTAATTTTCTGTTTGATTTCAGTTTTCAGCTAAGTCATGATCATAATTTATTTTTTGTTTTGTTGTATATGTTATTTACATTGAAAATATATAATAAAGCATTATATAATCAGTTAAATTATCTTTCCTAGTCCAGATGTAAGATCATTTCTTCAGATGGACAATCCAAAGCACCAATATGATCCATCTGAAGATGAGGATGAAAGAAACAGTCAAAAGGTAACTTTTTTTTTTTTTGCATTCTGTGCTTAAATTACAGAAGTTACTTTATTTCATCAACCCATTGGTCTTTTCCAATGTCTCTCTTGATTTATACTTCAGTGGAATATAAAGCATTGCCTACCTCTCTTCTCAAACATAGTAGCCTCACAATGTTGTTATTTCACATTATTCAAGGTTTGGAGTCCTTTAACTTGTATTCCTAAATTATTTTTAAAATATACCTAATCACTCTTCCTATATTCTGGTGAAGATGCCAATCTTTATGTCAGTAAGCATAGGTTTTTGAATCTTTGCACTTTCATCAATGAAATTACAAGAACATCTACAATACTTTGTAATAAAAGAAAATATGTAAGAACAGCCTCTATTCCTATAGTATCTCTGGCAATTAAAGCAGCATTAACTAATAATAATTACTACCATCAACTAGTTGACATAAAGTTCATGTCAACACTACTGCCTACTTCATGCTGCAGTGCTCAAGCAAGCTGTGTTGAGTGCTGACTCAGCCATGGTCAGAGACTTCTGCAGTCTAATGATCAATAAAGCTTTGCATTCAACTTGTAAGATACAACATGTCTCTAGGAAACTAGCCCAAATCCACCTCAGCTTTAATCCACATCTGATTTTGAACATAATTAAGGGTGCCTTGCCACATTTTATCTTTTTCATGTTTATATTATTCACAGATTTAAAACTCTTGTCCTATTAGAAGATTTAATATGTCAGACATGTTCTGTGGTTACCCTGCCAACAATCAGATAATGTAATCTGATGAGTTGGTAGAGGAATGTTAATTTTCTTCAGCAATGTGATTTTGTCATGTCATAAATGGAGTTTTTACTTGTAGACAATACTGATTCTACTTGCCAGGACAATTTAAATAAGGCCAGGTTATAATATGTGCTCTGTAAATTAGTTGCTCCAGTTTTAACACTAATATGTATACTTGCATAAGCTGTTTGTTCTCAACATTTATTTGTTATTCATTTGAAATGAACAATGGTTTATTTAATAATAAATATAACACAACCATTATTGTCTTCACAGCAATAATTTATAACATATTAATCCATTAATCAAATAAATTCATTTATTCCAACAGTAGAATGTGATAATTGCACAACATATAGAAAAATACTCTTCATACCCACCAAATGCAATTGTCATTTTACAGATTGAAGTTGTTCATAGTAACATAGGCATGTTGGGTGGCAGCTATATTTTTCATTGGTAACAAGTTTATCCCTAGCTCTAATATGGTCTCTACCACATCTGTTCACCAAGCAGAAAAGAGTTTCTATTTTCCTTCTGGACCAGATCCACTCAGCCCAAATTTTAATAATGCCCATCTTCTCTCCGTATAGAACTCTTTCCACTTGCATTTTAGTTCAGCAGGATTTATGGTATTCGGGGACTGGACTGGGAGTAGGGTGAAAAGTGTATAGACATAATCAGTCAGTCTCTGACCCAGGCATTTGTTCTGTCTTTCTATGGTGGTGTTGACAGTCTAGGGGTCATATTCATCCTTGTCATTCTTTTTTTTTTCACCTCAGAGTCCTGGAAAATTCTACTGATAAAATTTGATAGCAAAATGGCAAAAAATAATCTGTAAAATAGATGTCTTAAACATCTATAAAAATTTATCCTATCCTATCCTAAAAGATTTTTAAAAATCTTTTAAAGGGTCTGGAAAGTTTGATCCCAACAAAAGCTGTAGATATAGTAAGAGCATGTCTAAAAGGATACACAGAGTTCAGTGTAGTCCCTTCCAAATACCTTTTCAGAGTTTAGTTTTTAATCACTGAGTTTCCTTTTTCAATCTCAAAGCTGTTTATGAAAACAAGGTGGATTTTCTTTTGGATAGCACACAGAAATATGTGGGGAATGTAGACTTTGCTCCTAAACATAGAAAACTGCCTGAGAAACAATTTTTTTAAAAAAAGGAATTTATACTCACTGGTGTCAGGAATGTCTCTGTAGTGATAGGGATTACAGTAATTAACCTTTGTCCTTTTAAACACAAAGTTACAAGGAAGATTTCTTTCCCCAAAAATTCTTAACTTGAGTATACTACAATGCAATCTGAAATGTTATGATTAGACTTTTTTCTAACTAATGAATTATCTATCAACTTGATTTGAGTTTAATTTATATTTTTATTTTTAAACAGCTAAATTCTACCTCACAGAACATCAACTTGGGGCCATCTGGAAATCCTCAGTAGGTTTTAGTTAAATATAAATTAGCCTTTGCAGTTACTTTGTTAAAGGGGGGGCTGGGAGTAATATCAATTAGGGGCAGGTTTAGGAAGAAATTGTAATTTGGAACTAAGAGAATATTGTCTTGTAAGTTATTAAGTACAAATAAAAAAGGGAAAAAGATGAATTTGTGGAAAGTCAGTAAAAGAAACAGTTACGTGGAGGATAATGAGAATGCACATGCATAAAATAAGAAATACTATGTAGAATAATTGGTGCTCTAGAAGACTGAAATACCGCAGATATGTGATTGTTAAATTTGAACTGTAATGGAGAGCATAGCAAACACTGAAGCAATAGTTATTGGGGATGGGTGGGGGGAGAAATCTGGGAAGATAGCAAGAATATGTGGCATGACTGCCATTCAACTACTAAATAGCTACCTTTTATCATTTTGATTTACCTGTTTTTCTTTATCCTGAAACTACTCCAGTGCTAAACCAACAGACTTTGACTTCCTGAAAGTTATTGGGAAAGGTAGCTTTGGTAAGGTAGGTTTCCTTTTATTATATACTCTTTGCTCATACCACTCCATTTGAACCTTTTTTTATTCTATGGGTGGGATATATCTTTTTGTTGATGATATGAAAAGAAAACTTAACAACTGCATGCCTTAGATATCAAAGACCCCAGTTTCAATCCCTGGAATCTCAAGGGTGATTTAAATTTTTTTGAAGTAATCTAGCATCACTGCATTATCTCTATATAGCTGCTACTTGTAAGAACTGGGGAAAAAATTTACTTGAATTCTTCAACAGGGTGGAACAGACTTTCTATGAAAATTCTTCTTTAGGTTCTTCTTGCAAAACGAAAATCGGATGGAAAGTTCTATGCTGTTAAAGTGCTGCAGAAGAAAATTGTCCTAAACAGGAAAGAGGTAAAAGGGAAGAGATTTTGTTTTTCCTTCCAATTACAAAATTATTCCTACTTACTTATTGACCCTTCATTTCCTCATAGCAAAAACATATCATGGCTGAACGCAATGTGCTCTTGAAAAATGTGAAACATCCATTCTTAGTCGGACTGCATTATTCATTCCAAACCACAGAGAAGCTGTACTTTGTTCTGGATTTTGTTAATGGAGGAGAGGTAGGTATACTTTTCAGTCTTTATATAGTAGTCAAATGTCATCAATGTTGCCTGCAGTTTAAGATAAATTGCAGTAACCAATTGTAGTGGCTCAACATAAATCGATTCCCTCATTGCAAATATAGATACATTTGCTACTATGCTGCTTTATTGCTTACTACTTTATGTATATGGAACATTTAGTGTAAAAGTATATTCATGATTTATATTAACAAAAAGTTAGTGAAACATGGATAGCATTCACAAATAATGTGAAACCAAAATCTTCAAAATCATGGTTGCTGGTTGTGGTTATGTGTAAACTAGACCATTGTAGTAGTTTATTTAGCAATTGCAGCTGTAGCTTGCCAAGGCTACAGATGTGAAAAAATAAGGAAATGATTAAAGGAAGGATGTGAATAATTATGCACAATGTTTTTTCACTGTTTTGATAGCTGTTGATAGACAATTGCAGAATATCTTAATCTTATTACTAAGAATAACATTATTTTCTTTTAACCTGCTCTATGCATATTTACAGCTCTTCTTTCACTTACAAAAAGAACGCACCTTTCCTGAACACAGAGCCAAATTTTATGCTGCTGAAATAGCCAGTGCACTGGGCTACTTGCACTCCATACAAATTGTATACAGGTAATGACTTAGACTAAAAGGGAAAATGAAATAAATGCAGTCATTTTCTACTAATATATATTTACTTTTTCATTTTATTATTTGTTGGTTTATTTCTTATTAATAGTTACACAAGAGCATGATTCTTGCTAGAGATTTTACTTACAATGAATTTCCTTCTTTCTCATTTATGCCCAGGGATCTGAAGCCAGAAAATATTCTTCTAGATTCATTGGTAGGCTGTAAATATTTCTTTCTAATTTATTTATTTATTTATTTATTTAGCGATTCTTATATGCCACCCTACTCCCTGGGGACTCAGGGTGGCATACAACATGTACAAGAACAGCTATAATACAATAGAAAATACAAACAATAAAATAGCAATTTAAAAAATAAAACAACACAAGCAGTACATACATGGGGGAGACCAAGATATTCAACGGTCTCAATCACCCCGCCTGCAGGAAGAGCCATGTCTTAATGGCTTTCCGGAAGGCCAGCAAGGTGGGAATGGTTCGAAATTATCCATCTATTATCCAAGACATTTTAAATAAATACAATCACTAAAATTCTTCATTGTTTGACAGTAGATTTTCAATTTTCAATGCAGGGGCATGTTGTCTTAACAGATTTTGGACTCTGTAAAGAAGGAATTGCTACTTCAGATACTACTGCAACATTTTGTGGAACTCCAGAGGTAAGTTAATTTACTTGCACACTCTCTCTTCTCTCTTTCTCAAAATACAGTACATTTGGAACTTTTGAAACTGAAAACTGAAATTGAGAACTGAAAAATAGTATCTTAGATATACTGTATATATATATATATATATATATATATATATATATATATATATATATATATATATATATATATATGTATGTATGTATGTATGTATGTATGTGTGTATGTGTATGTGTATGTGTATGTGTGTGTATATATATATATATATATATATATATATATATATATATATATATATATATATATATATATATATATATATATATATATATATATATATACCGTATATAACATCTTAATAGAATAATGTATCTTAACTATTAGCGAAGTCTTGATGACCATGGGGATGCTAGATAAGCTGCCTAAGAAAGTTATGGAAAATAGTAATCAAACTAAGCCAATAGTTCCACAAAAATGTATTGTAGCAGTGTTATCTAATTATCAATATCATAAGAAAGTTCCCAACATAATTCCCCTTAGATTTGTATGGCACTCCATTATGTCCTGATTCAAATGAGTGGATCTCCCCCCCCCCCCGCACAAGCTTTGGGCTAGAGTGGGTAGCAGGGTCATTGCAAGGTTTAGAAGAATTAAGTTTTGAAGTCATTAAGAAATGAAGGCATAGAAATTTTACAAATAAATAAATAAATAAATAAATAAATAAATAAATAAGGTTTAGAAGAATTAAGTTTTGATTTTACATTTATTTATTTAAAATATTTGTATGACTGCCCATCTGAAAATACAACTCTGAGAGACTAACATCAGTAATAAAACTACAAACTATAAAATCATAAAAGCAAAGTAAGCTTCAAAACATTGATTGTTTTTGATAATAACATATATCTAAGAAATCGATTTTGAGCTCTGTTAAATAGTTGAGAGTGGAAGGCCATAGACCTATGCTTAGCACCAAAAGGATTTGTGCCTCTTAGTGATTGGTTGAAGCTATTTTTCCCTTACAGTACCTGGCTCCAGAGGTAATCCGAAAGCAACCCTATGATAACACTGTAGACTGGTGGTGTCTTGGAGCTGTTTTGTATGAAATGCTGTATGGTCTGGTAGGTAATCTCATGTTTCAAACTGCATACCTGAATCAATCCCTAAAAATATATACTAGATACTAAAAGGAAATAACTGCTTACCGTATGTCTTAGCTCCTGCTGTTGGAACAGGATACTGACTAAAATGATCCTTATTCTGATCTAGTGGAATTAAGTTCAAAATGAACTTACCGTAACTTTAATTAAGCTTAAATTAAGTTTTAATTTTTGACATAAAATAGCAATAATAGCAATAGCACTTTACTTATATACCGCTTCATAGTGCTTTACAGCACTCTCTAAGCGGTTTACAGAGTTCAGCATATTGCCCCCAACAATCTGGGTCCTCATTTTTACCCACCTCGGAAGGATGGAAGGCTGAGTCAACCTTGAGCCTGGTGAGATTTGAACAGCTGAACTAGCAATCAGCTGAAGGTCGCAATGCTGCTTTTAACCACTGCGCTATCTCAGAGATATTTAATATCTCATATTAAAAACATAGTAACATCCACAATGCATATATGTGAATAGGCTACTTTATTCCCAGCCAAGTCTTGTGGTTTAGTCATTTGCTTCTGATGTTCTCTCAATTTCCTGGCTGTAGTGGAACAGATTATGTCACCAAGCATAAAAGAATAAACAACTGAAATAGCAATGATAGTATTTGCTCCTAAAGTGAATGGAATAATTTAGAAAAAGCTGACAGTATCTAGGACATTTCTAACATCTTTTCACTTATCCTTTCATTCCTCATTGATAATAGGATAGCAGAGATCCTTTTTGGTTTTTGTAGTAGCTATATTAAAATGTACATTTTTCGGTCTTTAGAAAAATGCCTGTTTCTTCCTACCACCAGACTTTGCTTCCTGTCTCAGTTATAAAATATTTTGCTTATATCAATAAAGCATATGTACAATAATTTTGAGTGAGAATATTATTCATCATGTCACAAGCCATTTTTGTTTAAATATATTGCCAAAAAATGCAACAGGATTTTGATCTGAGATCGTGAGTCGGAAAAATAGCAACTATTGCCAATTTGAATGAAGTTATTTTCTTCCTATGGTCCAGATAATCAATATTTCTTACCAGTCCTTGGTGGTTTTTCTATTTTATACGATGGACCTATTTTTACACCATAATATTCATCAACAATATTTTTTTTCCTAATTTTTAGATTAGGTTATCTTCAGGATCTGGTATCAAATTTGAAACTATAATATCTTCTAGATCAGATAGAGAAATTAAGTATTTAATTTAAATGATCCCTTGTTTATTTAATCCTAGGTACTAAGAAGCTCTTGTGGCAGTTTAGAAACTGTTCTGTTGCATGAGTACCAAGCAAATTCTAAAATGATGGTTCAAGTCCTAAAACAAATCATCTTTCATATCTTTATGATATGCACTTATTAAGCAGTATGTTGCTCTTCTCAATGTTTCTCTGTGAACTTTAAGGATGAATATTCTGAAGCATGGGTGATCGTTGCAATCTCTCTCCTTACATTTCTTGAACAAGTACACTATTAGCTTTCTTCTGTTATCTTTCCCTACAATCTCTCCAGCCGCCCTTTTACTGCCGTGATGTTGCTGAGATGTATGAAAACATTCTTCATAAACCTCTCCATTTAAGGCCAGGTGTCAGTCTTACAGCTTGGTCTATTCTGGAAGAACTCTTGGAGAAGGACAGACAGAACAGACTTGGATCTAAAGAAGACTTTGTATGTAAAAAACCTGATTTTAAATCAAGTAGTAAATAAAAAACATTTTAAAAAATTAATTCGTTACTATGTGAAATGCAAATATTTGTTCCTTTCTAAAAATATTATAGGTGATCTGAAAAATTTAAATAATAAAATTTGGGTACTGCATTTCATTCCAGCATACAGAATATATTTATTTATTAAATTTATTTGCCATCCATCTCACTGCAAGCTGAGTCTGAAGATTAACCCAATCTTCATTGCTTTGGATGGGATTTAAGCTTAATTAATTTTCTTTGAATCAAGAGTTAAACAACATGAGGTGTTGCCAAATAAAAATGTTTATGTGGGTTTTTAACAATTAAACAATTTATAGAATGTTGCCCATCTTCATTATAATTGTGTTTCATATAGACGCAGAGCTTTTATGGTACTGAATTTCATATATATACTCAGAGTTTTTACAAACTCCATAGGATAGGTTGACATTATCCATTTTAGGGAGTTAACCCAAGCCCAGGGCAGGGAGGAGACTCAATCCTTCTGGGAGTGGTGGGGGAGAGGGAAGGCCTGCAAGCTAGTGGGCCTCCCTAGCTAGCCAAGGTCTCCCAGCTTGTGGCAGGTTTCTATGTGCCAGTTGGCCTAGCCAACTTGCATCACTCCTTCAATTGTAATGGGAGGTGAGCTGCCAAGTGACCAAATTTTGGTCATATCATGACTATATGGCTGCTGCAGTGGTTGGAATTTTGGGAGGAAGATGCCATAATTTTGAACCGTCGCTAAATTAACAGTTGTAAATTGAGGACAACTTGTAAAATATACAGTAATAACACTGCAGTTTTTTAACTGCTGCCTTTTCCAGAATCCAAAAAGGGAAGGTTGGAAAGCAGTGATAGCATCTTGAGGTGGGGTACTACATCACTACTTTCTTTATGCACACAATATGATCCTCTCACTTAAAGATAAATTAGCCATTGTTTAACCTCCTGGGAACCATGACCAACCAGGAAGGGCATAGAACTGGTGGAAGCACTGATATTCTCCAGAATACTGCCCACTTAAAATTCACAAACTCAGACTCCTGCCTCCTTCAAGGCAAGCAGTATCTCTCCCTTTCTCAAGAAGTAATTATCTCCCCATACTCATAGTGCCATGGAGGCCATGAATTCCTGATATCCATTCAAACAACACCTATGACATGCAAACTGAAATTACCTGGCAGTAAAAGCCTAGGCAACCTCCCCACCAGACCAATGTCAGACTTGAGATCCAAGAGCTTTGGGCATTCTCTGCTGGGCAGCAGTGGGGTTAGCAGCAGCTCTAGCTTTGTTCTTCTGCCCTGATATTCATGCACATATAAGCATTCACCTCTATTCACCAGTGGAGGAGTACTTCTGATTGCTATAAGGGTCTTATAATAACTCATCACTACACTCTCTTCCCTTGGAGTTTGGTTTATCAGAAACCTGACATTTAGTTTTATGTTTCATTTTTTAAAATACTTAAGTATAACTTTGTTTAAACAGTCAGGGATTCTTAAAAAATATCTGGGCCATTTAATTTTCCTTCTGATTCTGCTTGCAGATTGCTTCTTGTTCTCCTTTTCTAAATTTATCTGTTTTAAGAATAAACTAAGCAATTTCTAAAATTGAAATTATACAGTGAACAGAAAGTTACATGAGAAAGTATTAAAGCAAGTTATTGTAAGACAATTATGTCCATCATATCCTTCCTTTTTGTACACTGGCATTGTTGGTAATGAATAGCACCTCGGGACAATTTATTTTTACAGAGTATTAGAAGCACAGTTTATTTTAAGGATACATGATTCTGCCCCTGTAACTTCAAAAATTAACAGCGCTATGTGTTAATATACCATCACCAAAATGTTTAATATCATACATAGGAAATTCAGCACAAGATCCATAATCTTTTGGAACCTGATTTTAATCAGAACAGGAATATTTGTTAACTTTTTGTGGATGACACCAGGTTTCTGACACATTTAAGAGAAATTAAATAGCTTATATTAACCTCCATTTTGTATTTCAGGTTGAAATTCAAAGGCATCCCTTCTTTGAATCTATCAGTTGGAATGACCTCTTACAAAAAAAAATTCCACCACCATTTAATCCTAATGTGGTAGGTCCAATTCCTACTTCTTATTCATTAAGTCATCATAGCTAGGATGAAGGAAAAAAATCAGGAAAGGAAGGGATGAGTAGAAACTGAACATAGTATTGCATAATCTCAAGGAATTATTATTCCATTATAGTTGCAATCTCTAGAAACAAACAAGTGTTTATGTACGGTAGTATATTGTGCATATTAGACTGTATCCAGCTATATCCATTTATTGATAGAATCAGAATGAATGAATGAATCCCTGTTTCCTTTCTCCACTGCCTTTAGAGCAGAGGGAATAACTGGAAATCTCATTGTACAAGTGGAGGATTCACTGCTTAACAAGATAGACTATAGTATCTGTAGATGCTAAACTATTTTGTTGAAAAAATCTTTAAAATCATTTTAAATTGATAATATATGAAATATAGGCCTCTTGCAATATTTTACATACAGTATGCTTTATTTTCTAGTTTGGTCCAGATGACATCAGGAATTTTGATGCAACATTTACAGAAGAGATGGTACCCTGCTCCATTTGCATTTCTTCTGATTATAATATTGTAAATGCCAGTGTACTGGAAGCAGATGATGCATTCATTGGGTTTTCTTATGCACCACCTTCTGAAGACTTATTTCATTAAGCTGAAGATTGGAACATTGGAAACTATCTCTAGAGAGTGATGAAATTATATGATTATAAACAGTTTCTGAAATATATGCTACAAGTGCCTCATTTTATCTGCTGAAGAACAAACTTTTTCTGCTGTATTACGAGGATAAAGGGCATTTTGCATTCCATTTTTAGACTGTTAAACATGCTGCACAAAAATATTTTTAAAAATGCATTTAAGTAAAAGTTCCTAACCTTGAAACTTTTAAAACAAAGATAATAGCTGTTTTTCATTCACTTTACATTAACCTATCTATATCAGCTATCTTTATGATCAGCACACCCATTTAATGGGTTTTGTAATATATTGAATTTCTATGCTTGAAATACTAATAATTGAAATGCAATTATTTTGGTAAACTTCTGTTTAAAAAATAAGCTTAACTACCATTTGTTTACTTAACTGGCAATAATCATACTAGTTTACTAACTAGGAAGATATAATGTATACAATATCACTTGGTTTAATGTAAACTTGTGCCACTGTAAATCATGATGGGCATATAAATGAAGTCATTTATCACTTCACTTAAGTATTTGATTCATTCCAGTTACCAAACACAGGAATGTATTTTCTAAGTTAAATAATGGTGGAGCAAATTATCATTTAATATTTGTTGACAACACATCTCACAATGACCATTTCTCCTCTTCTTGTAGAAGAAGCTAAGTGTCTTTCTCCCCAAGAAATAAAAAATGTAAGCATCTCTGTACAGCCATTTGTAGAAGTGAAACTCCTTCCTTCTATGTTGAAAGCTAATATATTACAATTTGATTATATTAAAATATTATTTCCTTGTTATCTGTATTTTAATTTCAGTTTTTTTTAATTTGTCAAACACTTGTACAATTTGCCCCCAAATAATGTACTAACGTATAACTTGTTCATTTTCGGACATACATGCACATTTATCCCAGTATAATTCGTGATTTGAGGGTGAAGGAATGAGCTTCAAAACAGTCTCTTTGTGAAATTTGAATAGTTAATACTTTTTTCTTGGCTTTAACAGCCTCTGGTTGAATATAAATCAAATATTTTCTTTACAAATTATTTTCACTTTAAAATATAAAGAAGTTTTTCTTTGGTTTAGTTGTCCCATTCAAAGTAAAAGGATGAAAGTATTTGAGACAATCAACATAAATTGTAATATTGTTACTGTTTATTTTTCTCACTAATAAATTGAATTAATATTGACTAAGAAAATGCAAGTAATCATATCTTAAAAATACAAATTAAATATATATTTAAGATAATAAAAAGATGGATGTGTTATTTCAGGAAATCTGATTTGAATAACGCTAAAAAAATGGTAACCTGTGAAGATGTTTAACAAGATGTATATACCCTCTATTATTATACTGATTAACAGTCTAACTGTAACAAACAAAATGTAAGTAGTCCTTGACTTACGACCACAATTGAGCCCAAAATTTCTCCTGTTAAGTGAGTTTTGCCCCATTTTATGACCTTTCTTGCCACAGTTAAATGAATCACTGCAGTTGTTAAGTTATTAACACAGTTGTTAAGTGAATCTGGCTTTGCCATTGACTTTGTTTGTCAGAAGGTCACAAAAGGTGATCACATGACCCCGGGACACTGTGACTGTCATAAATATGAGTCAATTCGCTAAGTGTCTGAATTTTGATTATGTGACCATGGGGATACCGCAACAGTTGTAAGTGTGAAAAACAGTCATAAGTCACTTTTTTCAGTGCTGTTATAACTTTGAACTAAATTAACTGTTGTAAGTTGAAGACTACTTGTGATGTATGGTATATACAAACATAATCAAAATATCCAACCCAAAACCCACTTTTACCTTCACCATAGCATTCTTCATTGGAGTCCTAACTCTTAAAAGAGTCCAGTAAGCTCATTTTAATCAGTTATGTTCCGCATAGAAAATCCAGTTTTCTCACACAAACCACATATCCAATGAAGTAGCTAGTCAGGTTCATAAAACCTTGGAGAATATAGATTATGTGGATCAATTCCAAATGTATTACTGGCTTGGTTTGGTAATTGCCTTGATCATCCAACCTGGACCACGTGAGCATAACTTTGTTGATCTTTCTGGATCACTCAGCAAATCACTCAGCAAATATATGTAGCCATTTAGTAAAGTTGTGAGTTGGGTGCCATCAGTATGCTCACACCATCAATAATAGTATTCTGCTGAAAGGACGTCTATACTAGAGTTGGAGTATGATGCATTATTCTTCAGTGATCCTGTTCCATATTCCGGAATTGGCATGAGAATGTAACTTCTACTAAGCTATGGTGTCCCAAATGTATCAATTTTGCCAATCTTGTTTAATTTCTATATTAATCCATTGAGTGAATTAATCAGGGTCTTTGGGATTAGAGACTGCCTATATGCTAATGATGCCTAGCCCTTCTTCCCCCTACTTTGTAATTCACTACTTTTCTAAAATCTTGTATTAAAAGGGGGGAAATATGTTGAACACGTAATGCTTCAGAAACAATAGTTGTAAATTGATAAAAGGCCAGTTAAACTACGGTAACAAACCGATAATTGTTAAACATTTTACTATGAGCGGGCTATGTAAATAAGAAATATTTGCTTTTTTCTGTAGGTTTGCTTATAATGTGGCATTAATGTAACCGTAGCTAATCAACATCAATTAATGTCTCATGAATAAACTCAGTGTTTCTCAGCCTGAGCCACTTTAAGCTGTGTGGACTTCAACTCCCAGAATTCCCTAGCCAGTATGCTGAAGTCCACACATCTAAGGTTGAGAAACCCTGAATTAACTGATCTGAGGTAAATCTTATGCCTGAATTTGTCAAAGCTGAAAATCTTGTCAAGCACAAGGTTGCTGTACAGCACTGTGAGACTGGCAATGGGATTACCAAGCACAGCGAGTTGGAAATCTTGTGTTGGGCTTTGGTCCTTCTGAGGGAGACTGGAAGGAGAGGAAGATCTGCTGCTGCTGAATAAAAGATGAATGAAGCAACCTTGCCAGTGGCAGAAATACATGAAGGAGAGGAGGGAAGCAGAAAGAAGGCCCAAGGAGGAGAAACAGGCATAAACGTTTAAGAGAAGATACAGAAAGTTTATTAATTAAAGAGTTAGTTTGAACAACAGTGTCCCATAATCCATGGCCCAAGAGAGATGAGGGGAATGGGGGGAGACAGCACGTCAACATCATTCATTGGAATTATCATCTAAAGGGGCTTCTGGGACCATTTTCAAAATCCATTCAGCTTTATCTTTGTCACATGTTACAGGATTTTTTTCATGAGTAGAATTAAACATCACAGGAAGCAGTAAGTATTGTTTCCCTTACCCTACCCAATAGTTGGAGGTGATTTTATATTGCCTTGGTAAGGCCATACTTGGGATACTGCATACAGTTTTGGTTGCCACGATGTAAAAAAGATGTTGAAAGAGTGTCGAGAAGAGCAACAAGATGATTAGGGGACTGGAGGCTAAAACATATAGAACTGGAACTGGATATGTCTAGTCCAATGAAAAAAAGGACTAGGGGTGACATGATAGCAGTGTTCCAATATCTCAGGGGCTGCCACAAAGAAGAGGGAGTCAAGCTATTCTCCAAAGCACCCGAGGGCAAGACAAGAAGCAATGGGTGGAAACTAATCAAGGAGAGAAGCAACTTAGAACTAAGGAGAAATTTCCTGACAGTTAGAACAATTAATCAGTGGAACAGCTTGCCTCCAGAAGTTGTGAATGCTCCAACACTGGAAGTTTTAAAGAAGTGATTGGATAACCATTTGTCTGAAGTGGTGCAGGGTTTCCTGCCTAAGCAGGGGGGTTGGAATAGAAGACCTCTAAGGTCCCTTCCAACTCTGTTATTCTAAATTCTGAATTAACCTATATTCAGGCACCTTCTCACTTGACAAATATCATTAGTACTGTAATGCTATGTAATTCCTACACACACACACATCATTGTCTGTTTCAGGTGCTGCATGTTACAAGCCTTTTCATCTTTAGTATTCACACACTGCCAGCTGAAAGGCTTCCCATTCAAAAAGACTACTAGTCTAGACAATTTTACACTTTATATCCATCCATACACTAAAATAATCCAAGCTGATTATTGTTATATTTTTACACTTTATTCAGTCTTTAGTTTTGAAATTAATCAGTTAAATCACACTGACCTTCACAATTGAAACTAATAATAAATACTATCAAGCATAGGTAGATGTTTTCAGCAGCTATACATAATACCGTTTCTTGCACAATCCCATCTACTTCTGAGAAGAGAAACTTAAAATGTAACATGGCTAAAAGGCCTTATTTGTACAATGGTAATTTCTTGATAATATTTTTCTCTGTCTTCTAGTAAAACAAGTTTCCCTCTGATGACAGCAACACTTAATAGTTTGTGGTGGCCATCCAAAAGATTCTGGCCTGATTTTGAATTTAATAGAAATTAAATATTGAATCTGAGTTCAGGACCAAGTTGTTGGGAGCATGAAAAGAAATTACTTCCATAGAAACTAGAATGCTTTTATAGGTTGCAAAAATAGCTAGTTCCTAATATTACAATAATGCCACTACTATAAGTAGTCATCCACTTATGTCCATAATTGGGACCGGAACATCCATTGCTAAGCAAAGCTATTAAGTCAGTCACATCCAATTTTATGACCTTTTATGCTGTGGTTAAGTGAGTTACATAGTTTATTTCATTTTATTTTTCATTAGATTTGTGTGCTGCCTATCTCATCTAGAGGCAACGCTAGTGGCTTACAAACATTAAAAAATGGTAGACATTAAAACAATAAAAATAATTTAGAATTAAAAGATTGGGAGGATAGGAGCACGAAATATAGGGGAGAGGTGGGGTATTCTCTTAATCTAAAAGCTACCTCCAGAATAATGCATCCCCATTGGGGTCCCAGGACAACTGGCAGCGTCAGGTCTTCAGGCCCTTATGGAAAGTCAGAGGGTGGGTGCAGATCTCACCTCAGGATATATAATGTTCCAAAGGCCAGGTGTTATGAGAAAAGGCCCTTTTCTGAACCCTGCCAGCCCAAACCCTGCCAGCCCAAGTCTCAGTTGACTTTCTTGTTGGAAGCAAAATGTTGATAGTGTGATCATGAAAATACTGTGAGTCATAAATGTGAGGACCAGTTATAAGTATGAGGACTGGATTTTTTCAGCACTGTCACAACTTTAAGCAGTTGCTGTATGAATGGTCATAAGTTGTAGATTGAAAAAGGAAAAAAAATCAAGGCTGAAGAAAGATTACAGGGTTGAGAAAGCATCTACATTGTGATAATTGTTAGTAACTGAAATTGCTAAAAACTGCTGAGCCCTTATTAATTCTAACATCTGAATAACTAATTGAAATTGGCATTTGGGATAGAAAATTAAGGATGACAGACATGTAGTTGGTGAAGTTATTCTCCTGTTCTGAAGCTTAATGTGGAAATAATATGTTTGTTAAATCATCTGTAAATGATATTTCGGGGGAATAGGGGAAGAGTTGACCAAGTGATTTGGATCAATTATTGGTTTTATTATTTAAAAAAAAGTCAACCAAGTATCTGAACTCAAAACCATCACCTAAGCTAAAGGACATTTTTAAGACAGATCATTAGGTATGTATTAGTATAATGCAATGCTTCATATTTGAAAGAGGAAATGTGCTTTATAATCAGTTTTGATGAGAAAATTGAATTCCAAACATACTCCATTTGAAATTAGAAACTTCATAAGGAATGAAGGTGGTTTCATCACCATTATTATATAGCTGTATTGGAAATATTATATACAGTATGACATTTAGCTTTTCAGTACTCCAATTTTCTTTAGTATAGCAAGATGTGGTGTTTTATTATTCTAATACAGTTTGCTAATTAACTTTTTATTGCCCATTTAACTATCCCACAATCATATTTTTTTATTCTTCACAGCAACATACACTTGTAATCTAAGGATTGGTTAGAAAAACAAGATTGGAGTAAATGAAGTTGGATCTTCTGAAAATGAAAGAAGCTGCTTTAAGTTACCTTGACAGGAGTGGTGGTCTTCAGAAATTTGTTAATGACTGTAAATCATATTGTAATGGTATTTACCTAAAATTATTATTAAGTAATCAGAATTATTTATCTTAAAACAGTAAATAGGAAATTTTAACATTTATTCATATCTGGCCTTAACAGAATCCAGCCAAGCTTGTGCTGTTTTCCGGTTTCTTATATTGGTAAACCCATCTGATATTACTGAGTTGGATGCTACCCTTGGAAATTATATTTTGCATCAACCTGTGAAGGGTACCCAGATTTTTCAGTCAGTAAGGAATCTTTTACATTTTGATCAAATATTCTATGAGTATTCTGAACCATAATTTTCTCATAAATTGAACTGAGTTTTGAATTACAGGTATGTTTTACTGCAGTTAAAACATTGTCATTAATTCAACAAATAGAGACTGAAGCTCAGGTGAGTTTTCACCATTATTTCAGTCCTATTTTTTCTAAAATAGTGGCAATAATTTGTATTTTAATTACATTATGCTAGCATATGACTAAGTTTTGTTGTTGTTTTAATTACCTAGCTTTCTACCCTCCTATTTATTTTTTCTCTTTGGTGTAATGTTTTTTTCTGAAATATAATTCTTAAGGCAAAATGCATTTATTGTAAATTTATTTATGGTAACATTAGATAAACAGAAAAAAAACAGAGAAAAGATCTACATGCCTACAAACTTTCATTCACACACAGTTCTTGTTATGTAGTAACTTTTAACATTAATAGCAAAAGTAGCTTTCTATGTACCATCATCAGTCACAGACTTGTTCCCAGTCTATGATCAATACTGAAACACTGTATGTAACTGGACATTTTGCCTGCAGGTGTATTTGTTTATATCTCAGAAATAAAATTACAAAAAAAAGATGTGGAACTAAACTGATCTGTAGAAGGTTTTAAACTTTATACAAATAACATACATTTTAAAGAACCTTTATTTATATAATGGAGGGCAACTAAAATAATTTACTAGATGAGATACTGTGGTAGATGACACGGGATTCATCTTGTTCTACTGAAAAAAATGTGCTTGCATTAAAAAAAGTTGGCATATAAAAATATACAGGATAGTTTGACTTTTAAGCTTGTGGGTGAACTGTATATTCAGTTAAACTTTGGAAGTAGAATGGTTTGATCAATTAATATTTTAAAACACACCCTTTTTCCTATTTGCAAATGGCCTGTTAAATGTCTCTTGTGTTATGTGGGTATAACCTTTCTGTGTCTGTGTTTCTGATTAATTTGGGGGGAAACAGACTTTATACTGTATAGTCTCATCTGCTCAGAATTCATGCCATTCTGCTGGACTTCTTGGGCATGTCTAATTGGCCATAGCCAGGAATAATGCAGTTATTTTTTTATTTTTCCCCATTTTGATGTCAATTTGGCCACATTCATGTTTTCATTAATTAGCCTTGACAAGCCATACAACCTAAATGTGTCTCTTCGTTCAAAAAGCATTCTTACTCCTGCTTTCTTCCTGGAACTTATTTATATAATAATATCATTATAAATTTTAATAATGACAATATTTAAATGTCTGTCCTATTTGTAATCAGCTCAATCATTTTTAATTCTCTTTTAGATGAACATAGTCCTGAAACTAACACATTTACCTTCCTTGCCCTGTTACGTTCTCAGTCTTTGCAAATTTCCATTTGATTATACTACTCAGAGGTTTTATGTGGCAGAGGGAATAGTTATTGCAATGAGTATCATAACAAAGTATACACAGGGAGCAAAATTTGTTTGTTCTGAAGAGACATGTCAGTTTTCTGAAGGTATGCTAGTAAGCTTGAACTCAAATTCTTTCATTTTGAAGCCCAACTTTAAAGTCTATAACTTTGTTTTGGATACTATATTTCATTTCCCATGTGGATTCATATGTTAGTCAAGATTATTTTCCTACAGCGTATAATAGAAAGTAAGAGGAAGCAGAAAATAATTATTTTCTTCAATATTCATCCAAACACGATTCCCCTTATGTTGAATAGATTCCAAATAAGTTGAACTGTTACAAATTTTAACAAGTTCAGAATGATTTCTTATATCAAACAATCAGAACCAAGATGTTTTAAAAAGCTACATACAATTTGGGGAAAATGTTTAAGTATGACATCAAAGCATGCCTGTATTTCTACTGCATTGACCCACAGTGTGGGGTTCAATGAATAATTGTGTAGTTACAACTCTCCTCTGAAACAAACTTATTTTTGAAAGTTGAAAAAATGCTTTCTAATTTTGATTGGATTAAAAAGTTTGAGCAGTGCCTGTTGTCCAATTTATGCTGTCCTAATTTCTCATGGGGATCAATCACCTTTATGCTTATATAAAAAAGATATATACACCTTTATAAATAATTTCTGAATGACTTAGAAGGGAGTGACAAGAAATGGGATAGTAATTCCAATATAGTATTGCCAATGAAAGTAATTGGGTATCTCAATTTGCATTTCTTGTATATCCATATAGCAATAGCACTTAGACTTATATACCGCTTTAGAGTGCTTTACAGCCCTCTCTAAGTGGTTTACAGAGTCAGCATATTGCCCCCAACAATTTGGATCCTCATTTTACCCAGCTTGGAAGGATGGAAGGCTGAGTCAACCTTGAGCCTGGTGAGATTTGAACTACCAAATTGCAGGCAGCCGGCAGGCAGCAGAAGTAGCCTGCAGTACTGCACTCTAAGTACTGCTCCACCGTGACTCAGTAAAACTTTGGGAAAGGAGGCACCCTAATAGCATTCAGTTGTTGTTGAATTACACTTCCCAGGATACTTCACTTTTGGCCATGCTTCCTACTAGGAATGCTGGTAATTATAGTTCAGCAATGTCTAGAACCGTAATGGCGAACCTATGGCACGCGTGCCACAGGTGGCACGCATAGCCCTCTCTGCGGGCACGCAAGCTGTCACCCCAACTCAGCTCCACCACGCATGCGTGCATGCCTCCCACTGGCCAGCTGGTTTTCGGATCTCCGCCGCGCATGCTTGGGGAGGCACATGTGAGAGATGCGCACACATGCATGGGGTGCACATGTGGAGATCACACATGCATGCACAGTGGTGGGTGGATGTGCGGGTCATGCATGCATGCGCAGGGGGAGCACGGGGGTCACGCATGCATAAGCAGGGGTGCGGGGTGCATGTGGGGGGTCATGCACACATGCACAGGCAGGGTGCATGGGGGGGTCGCAGGCATGTGTGTGGGGCAGGGCACACGGTTGCACATGCATTGTATTATGGGTGTGCACATGTTTGCGCTTTCGGCACGCAGCGACGAAAAGGTTAGCCATCACTGGTCTAGAATGTCACAGACTGATTCCTCTGTCAATTTATTGAGCATATCATTTAGTATATGACTCACAATATATAATTCATTATACTGGGTTAGGTGTATTCATAATTATCAGCAGTAAATTCCACATATAAAGTTCAAAAATGATAAAGTGCTTCCTATTTCTACTAATCTAACTTTGGTGGACATAAAATACAGATTGTAGCCAAACAAGGCAATCATATCAAGATACTATAATAGGGAATTATCTGGCTTGGGTTATAAGGGTTATAAAAGGGATGTCATGTTTTCAGTATGATATGGAAATATCCTGTTAAAGTGCATAGATTTTGAGCAGTTTTCTGATTAAAAAACAATGAAAAATATTATCTGCTTCTGAATTTTTAGAAAACTGAATTCAATCTTTTATATGATTCTAGGGTTTCAGTATATAAGAGTACATACTGCTGGAGCCACAGAATCTGCAACACTAAGAAATGATTTTGTATGCAGCTTATGTATGTCACCACTGAAAGAAGACAAGAAATATCGAGTACTTGGTGGTAAAAACTAAATAGCTCTGTTATTAATGCAACATGATACAATTTAAAGGGTTCCAATTTAAGGGGGATGGCTACTGGACAACATAGAGAAAAAGGAGAACACACAGATGTGAACTAGGTTTAGAAAAGTACATGAATGGCAAGTGTGTGTACATCAGTAAAATAGATACAAGTGGAATTTAAAAATAAATAAATCATCGATTAAACTTTTTTTAGGACCAATTCAACAAATAGATTTATCTGAAACAAAAATTGTGTATTTGCGTGTTTTATATTTATAGGCATATATATTTCTTTTTAAGCTAAACAAATGGTTGAAATGATTGACTCTAAAGCAGTTAGTGTGTTTCAGGGATTTTCTGGAAGTAAAACACATTTCAGATTTCAATCATTTACAGTGTTTCTAAGAGGTAAGACATACGTTTCTTTGTTGGCTTTAAGCATTTGCATTGTTTTTCAGGGCAAAGCCTTCCCAAAATAGCCAGTAGATGATACATATTTACATAACAGGAACATTATATTTCCAAATATTTTACAAGCATATCCATTTATAATGCATCCAGTCCAAACACCCAAAGATTATCCTCTTTTTTTCTATCCATCTGTGCTCCTAAGAATTCCCCAGCTCCTACACTTCCCACCCAGTCAACTCCTTCCTTGGATGAACTGACACATCCCTATGAAATTCTGCTGTTATGATGGAAAGACTACAGCATCTCAGCATCATTCCCTTTCAGAAAAGACTTTTAGACTATCCTTACTGTTTTCCAGAATTCTTCACATTTGCACGATAGGGTACAATTCACAGGTCAGAAATCTGAATTTAAATTCAGGAACTTCTTTTCAACATTTGGTTTCAATATTTTCAACAATGTTATTTGTTAAATTCCTGGGAAAGATACTTCCTGCATCAATTATAATTATATGCTTTAAAATTATTGTATGAATGAGAAGTGAGGCATAATTACATGTTTTACTTTTGAGAATATTCAACAAGGAATTTGATTAGAAGGGGGAAAGACATTCTACTTTCTTAGTGTATTTGTCTTGGAAATAAAATATAAATGTTATGATGTGATTATTTTAGATTTAATTTTTGTATAAGACATTAATGAAGAGGAAGTAATAAAAATAAAATCCAAGACTTCAATTAAATAAAGACAGCTACTTTAACTACTGCAGCAGTATCTTGTCTTGCTGTCTTTTCCATTTCTTATGACAAAAATGTTCTGTGGTAATCCAACATATTTTAATATTCTTTAATTTAGCTGTTTCTCCTTGCCATTTCTTATTTTTATGATCCAGTTGCATATATTTTTCTTAACAGAATTTAATCCCTTATTTAATTATATATTTATCTAATTATCTCCCCTTAGCTAAATAATACAAACAAAATATTTAATTCCTGATCAGTGATTGTGTTATTTATCTAAGAAGCAGTTTGTTCACAAACATTTTTAAAAGAATAATGTGAAAAGAATTGATTATTTGTATGCACTCTAAACTGTCACGTCACCATAATAAAAGTGTATATGGTACAAAGCTGGAAAAAAGCAATTTAATTTTCTTGGCAGAATTTGTGATTAAATCACATCTGTTCGGACCTGTTTTAAGAATGTATTCCCCTATTAATTTCAAGAAGGCTAAAAGCTTTAGCAAAAAGCTTCTTCTCCTCTCCACCCTAGCTTGTATAAGCACCCAAGTTTAGAGAGTGGTAAATATTGAGCTATGAGTCTCAAATTACCCTGACTTAAAGTACTTTCTCATAGCTGTTATTGTGTATTGTTTCTGCTGTTGAATTGGCAGAAAAGTTAACATAAATTGTACTGCCCCTCAACTGAATTTTACTGTGCTTTAGCAATGATACCAAAATATGGTGTGCTGCTTGTAGAGTTCCTGCAGAAAAATCTCAGGACAGTAACTGATGTACTCTTGTGTTTTCTTTCCGATCCTGATCACCAATTACTTTTTGTAACATGTAACAGAGCAGGGCTAGGAGACTAACAACATATAGGCATTCTCTTGGACTGCAAGAGAAAATGGATAATTAGCTTCTGCAGAATACACCTGAAAGCCAGATTTTTCTGGACGGTGGGGGAATGGGACTATCTGATGGCAGACCAACAGTGTTGTGTTTAAATCACTGAAACTGAAATATGTAAGTTGGAAAGGTATGAGGGTTGCATTAGTATTATAGAGCAATGGAAGAAATCAGCTATGGGAGAGCAGTTGTCCTAGGGCAAACATTAAAATCCAGTTGATAGGACACAAGTTATAGGAATTCTGCAGCACAAGCCAAACTGAATGTAGAAGTCTATGCTTGGTGAGAAGCCAGGATATATTTTTAAAAACATAGTCCTATTTTTAAAAACGTAGATGTTACCAGTATTACAATAATTGTTAGCATTTCAAGATATCAATATTCCTATTCAAAATAGGAATCAAAAGAATCATGGAAGTCATATGTCTAGTGTCTCATTACTCAAGCCAAAATGCTATATAGGTCAGTACCTAATGACTAGATGGAAGGATGAGCGTTCAAGAAATGGTCAAAAAGAACTCATTAGATTCCTGTCCTGAACTCATCATTGTCACCCTCATCAAGACACTATGGATTTGTAATATTTGTATTATTATTCTTGAACTATATCTATCAGTATTCAACTAAGGGGGAACAATATGTTGCTTTTTTGCACACTTTTTTGTCTCAATTTTTGCTTTGATAGTTGTTTCCCTTTTTTCTGTTGAATTTATATTTTAATTTTGGAAATAATATAAAAAATTATTTAAAAAAGTGGTTCTTAAGATATCTTTACATTGTTGAAGGGATATGAATATGAGTCCATAGAATTATTCTGCCAAATAGAAAATCCTCACCTGCCTATTTGTATTTTTCCCAGATGAATTATCCAATGAAATGAAAATGGGAAATCAATATAAAGTTATAGGAATTCCTATCTGTATGCAAAGTTGCTTACAAGCCACAATTTGTCTTGAAGCTAACAGCGTATATCCTTCTAATTCTACAGGTAGGACAAGAGGCCAGTGAAAATAGACAATAAAATATACTTGTTCCAATTATAGGCGACTGAAATGCAACTGTCTCTTTCTTTTCATCCCAATTTTCTTCTTCAGCAGTTCTCAAAATGTGATCTAGGGACTTCTGAAGGTCCCTGGATCCCTTTCAAGTGTAAGACAAATATATAAATATTTTAAAATGTCTCTTTTAATTTCTAATACAGTAAATACTGATACATATAACCCACCTATTTGGGGTTTATAAACATTTTTAAGACAGGTACTAAAACTAAAATATTTGAGAATCACGGCTTTATTTAATATATTTGCTGTGAAAAAAATGTCTTTGAATTTTCAGCACATTCATTCTCTATAAGAGAGGCAGGGAGAGTAATCCCTGGTGAGCTCAGGAGCCAAAATTTCCTGAGAAAGAATAACAATGTAGAGAAAGCATGCAAAGCATGGCTTCTACAATTCTTTTCATCTCTTTAGTAATAACTCTCCTCTGGGTCAGCTAAAAGTGACATTGATTTCATGGCACATCATCCATCCATCCTGGATCATGTAGGCAGCAGGAGGGAGGGGCCATGGAATGAGAACAGTTGGCAACATTCGGAGGCATTGCTCAACTGCCCTTCCAGTAAATGCACTGGGATTTTTTTTTACTCTGCAGACCCAGAGCGGAATGGGACAAGTTGCCATTGCCAATTCACTGTATTGCCAACTCGACGTGGGACAACTCACCACCATTTAACAATTCAATTTAATTATTTAAAATAAATAAAAAAATATTTTATATTTTGTCATTCACATTTCATTTTATCCCACCTTTTGCATCCTTTCTTTAGCGATTCTGTTGCACCATTTCTTTGATATTAGTGTAACTCTTGTCCCACAGTGAGTTGTGGTGAGTTGGCTATGACAAGTTGTGCCATGGTGAGTTGACCATTGCAAATTGTCAAAGACCCCCCTCCCCTAGTCTGATCAATCTTTAAACTTGGGTTTTTTCTTTTGTCAGCTTTTTCCCTACACAAAATTTGACTCCATCCTGTTCAGTTTGCTTGTTGCAAAATTAATTTTCATTGGATTGGAAAGAATAAAAAATCATGACTAAATAACATTAATATTGATCTCTTCTTGTTTTGTATTGGAAGAGATAGTTAACATGAATTTTAATTTCAGAACCAAGTATCCCTATTCCTAATCTTATCTTCAAAAACAAATAGACAATTATACCTAAATCTTTTTCTGCTCTAATTTTGTTAGCCCAGCTAATTAATATTCATCTTGTATTCCCTGAAATTGAAATCTTTCAGGTCCACTCCTGTTTTCTTACTAGAATTCAAGAATTTATCTCCCTTTTGAACTAGAATTTTGGAACCTGATATTCCTTTAGTGCTATCTATTTATATTGTTTCCTGATGTACCTACAATGAATTGAATCCAGAGTTGTGTTCTACTGCAGGGGTCTCCAACCATGGCAACTTTAAGACTTGTGGACTTCAACTCCCAGAATTCCTCAGCCAGCTTTGCTGGCTGAGGAATTCTGGGAATTAAAGTCCATGTCTTAAAAGTTGCCAAGGTTGGAGACCCCTGTTCTACTGGAAGTAGCAGTTTCACTTATATCTTACCTTTACCAACCACCAAATCTCATCCTTGTAGATGTTAAGGTATCTATCTTGTTTTTGTTTTGTATCAGGGCCTTCTTGTATCAGTGAAAAAATTAAGTACCTGCTTTCTTTGACTTCAAATTCATGTTGGAAATTTACAGCACTTCTGGCTGATAGCTTTGCTTCAAAAGTGCTTCCATCTGGCATTTATAATATTCTGAAATTGTCCATAATGTTGAGCTTAGTACAGACTATTGATGGAGATGAGAAAACAGCAGACTACTTAGATCTTCTGGTAATAACAAATGATTCTCTTATACTGGAAAGGTAATTATTCTTTTTCTTATGGAGATGTTATTATCTTTCCCCAGTAGGAAAGCTCTCTCTTTCTCTCTCTCTCTCTCTCTCACTCACACACACTCACTTAATTTAGCAAACTGTATTTTATTCTATCATCAATAAATGATGTTGCTATAATCTGAATTATGCATATAACCCCCCTTTCTGCATATATAGATTTATTCAACTGAAATTCAATGCCATGGTGAATTATATCTGCAAATTTATTTATTTAAAATACTGCAAATTCATTAGTGAATTATCTATTTTCCCCAATCATCTAGAATTATGAATTATAGTTTATGTCTTGTGCCTCGAGGCATTCAGCACTTTCCATCTGGTGAAGTTTTTCCAACTGTATCAAAAGATAAACATGGGACCGGAAGTGCTATTATTCAGGCTGGTAGTGCTTTAATGGCTAAAAATGGAATATGCTTCATCGGAGAGCTGACTTCATATAAGAAAGAGAAACTTGAACAACTACAAGCAGGTACCACAATTAGCAAGTATTTGTAAGACCAAGGGTAACTTTAAATATTTCTGCTAGATTGCCTTATAGCTTTGAAATCCCAGAGAAATTATTTTAATCACTAGAGATATTTCTATACCAGTCAATTTTAGTACTGTGCAATCAATATTACAAAGCTGTATGTAAAATTTCCTTAGGAATATAATGCTGTATGTTCATTCCACTATATTCTGGTTGACAGTTGTAAGAATGGACATACACATAAGTCTTCATAGAGCTAAGAATGCCTCCTTGCAGCACTCTTAAAAATATGGCTATCTGCTTTATACCAATTTTTCAATTTGGTACCTGACATCTTCAGATACTAGGATATATGTGTATCCTGGAAGCAATACTGGCATTGCCCCATATAAAACATGCAAAACATCTCACGATTTGGTGATTTTTGTGAGATTTCAGATTTGAGACCGTGTCTGGGTTTTCATGTTGGATTATGATAGCCCTTAAAATTGCTACTGCATGCCTGGCTGACAAGATCTCCAGGGTATGACTTCTTTCACATTATTTTTATTTTAAAATCAAGAATTGACATTGAGATTTCTTGCATGAAAGGTACATGCATACTGTGATTTTTGTATTGTGCTATATCCTAATTTGAGATTATTGCAAAATGAAATACATTGGTGCAAGAGAGAAATGTCAAGCTCCATTGCCTGATACATAAATATACATATAAAACTACACATACAATAGTTCAAAAGGGAGCCTAAACTAATCATGTTTTCTCTAGATTCTGGCAGTTCCAGCAGACCTGTGCCAAGAGGATTTTCATTTGTAGAGATTGCTATTTTCACTACCAAAATAATCCCCTAAATATCTGTTGAATTATCTGAAACACAATGGGAAATACCCGATTTCTTTAACAGAAGCCCTCCATTCAATGCTGGTTTGTTTAGTAAATAGAATGAATTCTTCTATTCATCAAGAGACAGACTGGATCCAATCCATGTAAACCTTTTGAGTATACTTTTGAGAGAGGAGCATTATAGAAAGAAAATTTCTAAAATCGGGAAATATGCAATATACAAGTTCCTTGAAAAGCAATGATTTAACACATACATATAAAGTAAGTTATATAAACCACCATATTTTAAGTAGTATTTTTCTTCTTGCTGTTTTGATTAGTACTAGAGAGCAGGACAATTACTAAATTCATTCCAGGAAAGAAATATGGAGAAACTACTGATCAGCAAGTTATTTTTCCAATTCAAACAAGTTTCTGGTCATTTATTGATGCAGATTCATCTTCAAAAAAGCATATACAACTGGATAATACTGTAATTGGCCAGTTGGTGAGTCTATACTTAAAACAGTAATTGTACAATATTGATTAGGAACAGTAATACCTTTTAGAAAGGCACTATAGATAAAATGCCAAGTTAGCATGCATTTTCTAAAACGTGTTAATTTTCCCAGTCATGAAACATATTTTCATCATTCTATAACACCTGGTATTACTCAAATATAATAAACAAATTAAATAAAAATCATGGTATAACAGCATAAATAATATCCAAGAAATTACTGCCATAGCAAATATAAGTGCATCAAGTAATATTCTGAAGGTTCCTTTCTGAAAAACATTGAATCTTGCATTTTTAGAATCTTTACTTTTAAATATTTTTAAAATGTTAACATTTTATTCTAAATTACTTTTTAAAATTAGGACTTAAGCTTGATTTCAGCTACTCTTATAGATGCATTTGGACTTTTGATATACTGCAATGAAGCATCCTGTTGCCAGTCTCCATTTCCTGTTACGAATTTCATTTTTAAAAAATCTATTAATTCAGAAGAGATTTATTCTATCACCCAACAATTCCAAACCCAAGATTATGAGGAAGTAAGTAGTTATTAAAAATTATAACAAAAAATAAACTTTTAATTAAAACATTTTATTAAAATATTAATATTTATTAAATATTAAATATAAATATTTAAATATATTAAATATATTAGTGTTTTTTCATAAAACATAATTTATACTGTCATTTCAGTTTTTTGCTTTTTCAAAGAATTTGCATGTAGAATTATGTCCAGAATCAGAAAGGTTAATTCATGGCTACTATCTAGCAAGCCGAAGAGTCAGAACACAGCTCATGAATGGACCTAATCTCTCAGCAACTTCACTAAAAATCTTGTAAGTTGTTATGTTGACACCTGCTAATTAGTAAATACTGCCCATTTTGGCTTTAAGTTGGACTAATAGATGAATGGAGAGATGCACTAATCAGCAACTCCAGATCTCATTCAAACATGTATCCATAAATATGCTTCAGACGGCATAGAAATCTTTATCTCTATACAGATATTAGTCCAAACATCAAATCACTGTTGCTTAGAACATACATCAAAAGTGTGTCTAGTTTGTACAAGTGTGTTGTCCCATGCACTGGTCAAAGAAAGATTTGTCCACTTTGATCCACATATTCAATGTCTTCTCAGATAGCATTGTTAGCTGTTTATCCCTAGTAGCTGTTGAGATTCCGCTCAGCTGGTTTTTAAAGTCCAAACAAATGAGTCATTTGCACTGCAAGACGTTCTGCTAGTGATCAGAGTAGACCCCTGGATTTTTCCTATCCATAGTTTTCTAATAGGATCAAGGTTATCATAAAAGGTCACTAGACAAACATATTAATCCCTTTATCAGTTTATTTGTTCAGCAATTGGGTGGGGTGTGTGAATGAAATAGTGGCTATACATGTGTATTATGTACGTTGGAATCATAAAAGCAAGATTTTCAATGAGAAAATTAGTCACCTGAAATGTTGTACAATGGATTTAAAAGTTTTATTTTTGTTTGTAGGATTTCGCTGTCTAAAGCACATGCTAAGCTGAGTCTAAGGACAAAAGTACTCGAACAAGATGTTTTAATTGCAGTGTTATTATTTGAATCATCTCTTACTTTAAAATATGGTAAAAAAATTAAGCCAAGCAATTGCTCATAAGTCCAAGTAAGATCACATAAAATCCTTAACAGGAGACTTCACACACATAGTTGAACACATAAGGGCGAAGATGCCAAATAGCAGGCAATGCTACTCATGAGATTTCTGTTGTCTTTCCTCTTATCAATAGGCTGAAATAATGTTATTGAAAAGTAATGGTAGGAGATATTTTACTATTTGCCTTCTAGTAGCATATGTTTGTCAATTTTCAGAATTGATTCAACACAGCTTGTTATGTGTGGGTTCTTTGGTGGGGGGATTGGTTTGGAAAATTAAGTATGTTCTGCTATTGCTGAACTATTAACAATCTTTCAGGTTCAACTTTATGAAACCTGTAATACTTCAGTATCTGAATAGCTATTGAGCCCCTATTCTTGAGGTAGAAAGTAAATAAATGTTTATATTATTCTTAAATATAGCTATATAAGGAATCACTTTCCAAATTAATGACATAGGAAATTGAGCAAATGCAAAAATTTGAATCATCAAGCATTAAGATAAGTTTTATTCAGTGGTCATAATAAAAAAATTCAATTTCTAGGTACTATGTAATCCATATTACAGCTTTTTAAATAAGGTTTCTTTAAGGCATGATTTGGAACCTTTTTTCTGATGAAAAACATTCCGTGGGGGATAATTCAAAACCAAGAGGGGATGTCACCACTGTTCTCTCCCTGGTATCCTCTCTTCCAAGCAACAGGTTGCAGATCATATATCTTGGACCTTATTAGCAGTCTGAATTGATCTATTACATAGAGATATTGATATTAGGGTGTAGGTAATTTTAAAGATAAATGGAAAGGCATTTTTCCAAAAGGCTAATTTTCCAATTATATTTCATATATGAAAGAATATTTAACTCTAGCAACTTTTCAAATAACAAATGTATAATTTGCTTTTGCAAATGTATGCTCAAAAACAATGTATGCTAGACAAACTTGTGATTTTAAAATTTGAATTAATTTAAAGATTAATTAATTTTCTTTACACAGGTGCTTCTGTATTTTGTGTGGCTCCTAATGCACTTTTTCCATTTGAACTCAATTCTGAGAACTCCCTGAATCAAAGGGATATTTACTTGACGGAGTGCCACCAACAATTGAAACAGTTCATTGCTACATATGGGCCTGTGACACATGTTCTCAGCAGTGAGATTTAACAATACACAATACTGGATCCAATTCTCAGGAAAATTAATTCATTCATCTAGCCTATCTTTGCCCTTCCAAGTTACGTTATACAATATATTAATGCTGTAATTACTCAATTAATGCTGTAATGCAGGGGTGTTAAAACTCAATTTAATTGAGGGCCACATCAGGGTTGTGTTTGACCTCAGGGGGCTGGAGTGGGCATGGCCAGGGTGGGCATGGCCAGCTCGACGTCACTTGTGTCGGGGGTGTCTGTGGTGATGGCCTGAGCGCTCTGCCAGAGAAAACATGTTCTCCTCATGCAACCTTCTACCAGCATGTGGCCCTCCCGAGCACCGTTTTCGCTGGCAGAGGCACTGTGTGCCAGTCCACTTTTTTCAGGGTGGCCCCGTGAGCCAGATCTAAGCACCCCGCGGGCTGGATATGGCCCCCGGGCCTTGAGTTTGACACCCCTGCTGTAATGTTTCAAATGTAACCTTTTTTAAAAAAAAGTCTTGCATTTCAGCTAAAGCTAACATTCTATTCTTGTTGTACAGTAGTAGTTTTTTCCTTATATCTTATTATATTTTTCTTATTTTGAATGTTATAACAAGCATAGTAAAATAGGTACATTTGTTTTAGTTGTTAGTTCAGTAACAAATTTTGTTACTGAAATTGTATTCAAATTCTTCACATAGGATTTTACTCTTGCCCAAAAAAATCAGAATCACATTCTATAATATAAAACAAGAAATGAAATTTAATGGAATTCAAAAATATACAGGCTGTTATTCAATCTCCCACATAGTATAAATAAATGACAGTTCGTTAGTAGACTTCAATTTGAATAAGTGCTCACTAAGGCTTACAACAACATTAAAAACAAAGTTATATGTATACAAAAGTCAACCATGGTTGTGAGATTGGATTTTACAAAGATGTAGAAAAACAGTCTTTATATAACCATGTATATCATGGGAAGTCTCCTTTCTTCACCCAATCTTCATGCAGAAACAAGAAAACAAGCTAACTGAAAAAAAGTTACTCTTTCCCGGAAATCTTGAGGAAAAAATATGGTGAAAAATATCCTTAGGAAAATGCTGAAGTGTCAATTGTCCTATATATGTTTTTTAATTTAGAATTACATCAACATTAAACTAAAGTATTTGTTTAAAATTAATTTCATATTGGAAAACGATCACTCTTCCATTTGTTTTGTCATATCCTGCAAAGAAATAGGGAGATTAGTTTATCACATTAAACAGCAGCACATTAAACAGCAGCAAATGTTATATTATGGTAATATATTAAATAAAAATGGTTCATTCAAAGTTGTCATTTTTGTTTTCAAATTAGATAAAACTATTTTCAAAGTAGCAAATATTTAAAATTTTCAGTAAAGATCTCAAATGACACAAATGTTTTCATTAAACTAAAATTAAAAAACACATTAGAGTTCAATTTTGTAATAAAAATATTTTGACTACATAATTTTGATCATTTTGACGACCATCATTTAACATTCAAGAAGCAATATCTCTAGTCATCTAAATAGTTCATTCAATTTAACTTTTAATCAGCTTTGCTTCTTAAATTCATGTGAAATTTTCAATCATTTTAAAGTGGTAAGTAGTTTTAAAATATAGAATTCTCAAATTCTGAACAGCAGTTCATGACTACTTGGGGAAATATGCCAATTAAATCACTTCGGAAAGACATTTTAATATACAATATTTAAATGTTCTAAGCAAATACTTTACATGGTATAATTAAAGCTTTACTGGCACCTCAGAATTGGAAATACACATCACACATTCAGATGGGTAAACGGCAAAAGGAAATCATCACTGTGCCAGCGATAAAATATATATTCCATTAATAAAAACATGTATTAAAATAGTACTGATTTGCAATTTTTTTATTTCAAAGGGGAAAAATAAAACAAACAAGCATTCATGTAACTTTAATCTTCTAGAAATATGTATTCAACTTTCCAAATGCATCTATTAATCCAAATCACAATTCTTACTTCTCTCTTTATATACTAAGAGCAATACTCACCCTTTAATATGGGATCCAGTGAGGCATACGGATTGCTCCAAAATTGCTCCAAAACAAAACAAAATAAAACAACAAAAAAAGAAATCAAACAGTTGGCAATATTTAGGTGTAATATTATTTTTATGTAATAAAATGGAAGCATTTAGGATTTTTAAAATTTTGCATTTATGAATAAAATATATTTATGAATAAAAGTATTTTATTACTTATAATTGCTTGGTACGCAAGTATGTAGATCTCATTCTATACTATCCTTAAAAAACAAAAACAAAGCACAGCTAAAACACTGGATCATCTCCTTGAATGTACTTTGAATCTTTTTTTCCTCAATAGAATACATTAATAACATTACTCTCTAAATTTACTATTCCTGTTGCCATTTCATAAGGGAGTTAATCTGCACCCATGGTATCAAGTACTATTATCACTGCAATAAAATAGATCATTGTACTTCCTATGCACATAAGCTTCAATACAGCTGCACAGTGTTGTATTTTATTCATAAATACAAAAAGAGTACAAAGGTTGGATAGTTACAAAGAGAAACCAAGAATGGTAAATGTGTAAAATATGTTTAAGATATCAATATGACAAGAAAAGAAATAAATGGATTGGCTAATGGACAGGAATATATGATTTGATGAAGCAGTTACAGCTAGTGTCTCTGAAATAGTCATGAGCTGGCTACACTGTACGCTTTACTTACTAAAACTGGGCAACAACACCTGAATTCCCCATGACTTTAAAACACCCAAAATGCCCAAAGAAGTGCTGGCAAATGAAATATCTCAGTTACAAAGACAATAATTGAAAATAACTTGCAGTATGTTGAAGTAGTTATAAAATTCTGAAAAGGCCTTTATTCTACAACAGACTGATTTGGGCTGTTGCTGTTCCAAAACTTATGGGGAAACTACGAAGGAAGAATTAAATGAAAGTACGAAGGAAGAGTTAATCCAGAGTTACACTATTTTATTCATGCACTATTCTAATGAATGAATATTCTTATAGTTACTCTTGTTTAATAAGAATGAAATTAAGGTTAAGGATTACAATTTCCACTCTTTGAGACTCCAGCTATCTTAACTAGTAAAACATATTCCCTACAGATTTGGTTCAGACTGAGAGCTAAGTACACTCCTTCCACCAACCATCAAAGTCTCAATAAAATGGTATGCCTAGGCTTAAATTTACTGTTACAAAGTGAAGAGGGCAGAGGTCATGGCTCAAAGATGACTCTCTAGCCAATCCCTGTACTGACAAAGAAGCAATTAATCATTAAAACAGGGACATCTTAGTTGATGCTACTGATTTATGAAGACATCAACTGCAGTAATGATCACTACTTGCACAATTCATCATTATTCAGACAGCTTGGCAGGGTGGAAATAACTCAAAATAATCAATAGAAGTATATTTTTCCTAAAGTTTCTTGAAAACCTTAATTAAAAGCCACCAAATTCTAGAAAATATACACAAATGGAACCAGGAATTAGCAATTTTATACACAGCTAAAAGACAGATGCATTAAAATACCTATTACACATACACATGCTTCAAAAATGAAATTTATTGCCTGCTCCAGGGGTTGTAAAACTTTAATGTATTTTATGTCCAACCAAAAAACCCTGGGTCCTATGTATTATAATGGGCACTTTTTTGAAAAGGAATTTTTATTCTTGTAGGCATTCTTTTATTATGTTTATTATATATTATGAATTTTATGAAACTCTGTTGTACTTTACAATACATCACACAATATCTCATGCACAGCAAACGTTTTATTTTTTGTTTTGGGGAAAGGAAAGTAATATTGGAAATGTTTTGTTACATTTACAAAGATAGCAGACTCCTGTCATTTTTCTGCCTGAAGCAAATCAGCAAAAAGCACTATTGTCCAAATGTTAATTGTTTTTAGAAAGCTCAACATAAACACAACACATTAAACTTCAAGTAAGGGCAGTCCTCATTTAGTGATCACAATTAAGACTAACTTGGTCATTAAGCAAAGCTGTCACTAAACAAAATGGTGACTGTGCTTATGATCTTTCTTTCTACTTACTACTTTGCTTTACAGACCTGCAAAGGTCATAAATGTGAGGATGTGAGTGACATCGTGACAAGTTACAATGGAACTATGAATAGTCCCTATCTATATAGTATGATAGATAGACAAAGACTCCTGAGAATACAGCAGACACCCAAGAAAACAATCTGCTATATCATTGAGCAAATCAACCCACAGTTCCCACTCAAGGCACAAATGACCAAACTCAAATTATCTTTCTGCAGACATATTATGAGAAGACCTAGCAGAAAAGAAGAGGACAACCAGCAGCAAGATGCATAAGTCTTACAATGGCAATGAATGCATCATTGGCAGACTTGAAAGAATAAGAGGCAGATTGTCATAGAGAAAATCTATGTGGTCAGTAGTAGTTGAAAATAACTTGATGGCACATAATCAACTTCATAGCGTGATAGCAGGTCTTGGTCAAGAAACATGTACAAAATAAATTCCTTGGAAGAACTAAATAAGCTATTAAAAGAGGATAGCAACAAAACAAGAAGTGTTACAGCTATTTTAAGCTTCTAAAAGGGAAGTTCTATTCCCGTGATGGTAAACCTATGGCACGCGAGCCGTTGCCCCAGTTTAGCTCCGCTGCACATACATGTGCGCCTCCCAGCTGGTATTTGAGTCTCTGCTGCGCATGCGCAATGAGCGTGCGCACACAGGGGGTGCACCCGCATGTGCAGGGGTGGGGAGGGGTTAGGGTGGGGTGCACCCTTGCACAGGGGGCATTGCATTTTGGGGATTCATGTGCGTGTACGCATTCACACGTGCGCACGCACGCTTTGGGCACTGGGTCCGGAAAAGGTTAGCCATCATTGCTCTATTCTATAGTCTTTCTCTATACTAAGCAGATGGAAAATAATAGCCACAGGCTGTCTTGAAATCGGTCAACTTAGAAGCTACTACCAAATTTATTTCCTAGTGAATGTTTATTTCAATAATTAAAATGTCTTTTCTGCTTAACTATCAATAGTGGTGCAGCTGTTTGTGTTCTCACAAGATCCTTTATTGCATTAGAGCTATGTAAATCTTTCAATGGAGGTGATTCACCACACACAGAAATGCAACATGCAGAAAGCTTGGAAAGTATTCTTATACAATAAATCTGAAAGATGTATCAGCTTTAACAATTTCAAAAACTCTCCTATAAAAATATTCCTGTGAATTCCAAATCAATTCTTCTGAAGAATCTGTAAATTCTTTCTAGTTTTTATTAATTTTAGTTTGGAGAAACCAAGTTATGCACTAGAAGTAATTACAAGGCGTGTAAGAAGTATGCCTAAAATATTTTTAAAAAGTATGATTATCTTCTTTGCACAGATATATTTCAAAATATCCTTTTGTCTACCAAAATATATTTGGAAAATGATTTCAATTTACTATGTTTCACAATTTAGCACAACTATAAAGTTTTTCATTGCTTCACTCTCATAATGTGAGTTTTCAGGTTTAGTTTTATAGGTTTTTTAAAAAATATTGTGTAGCGTTCCAAATTTAATTCTGTATTTTTTCAGTATTTCCTCATTTGACATAATAGCACAGGCAAGAATTTGGTTACCATTTGTATTATGTATAGATTTATTACAAGCTCAACTTGTACTTCACAATCAAAATCAATTACAGGCAAAGATCTTCCTAATTACAAACATGCTAGAAAATTACTATCAATAGGTTTCTCTGCTAAAATCTGTGTAGTACTTCAGAACTCTTTATCTGACTTGTAACACTGGAGATGTTGTTTCATCAAACTATTTTACTGCTTCTGTAATATCAAGATTACTTATGTATAATTATGTAATATGTTATGCCATCGCAGATAAAAATCTGAATGTGAATATATTTTTTCAAATAATAATTCTACTTCTACACACACATTTTTCTATGTACACTACCCTAAGAACATCATTTACCTTAACTACAATACATTATGGCATCATATATATTGCTAGATAACTTGCACCGCTTTTGCACAACAGCTCCATCTTGTGACATTTGGAGGCTTTGAAGCAAACCAGGGTACTATTTAAGAACTTTCCTGCCTTTATATTTAATAAATAATTCAAGGTGGCAAGCACACACAATACTTCTTCCTTCTATTTATTAGCTGATGGATAGAACCATGTAAATATATTGAATTGTACTAACAACTTCACTAAATTCAGAAATAGTATCTGATTATTAAACAAAATATACTGGTTCCTCTATAGCAGTGATGGCGAACCTTTTTTCCCTCAGGTGCCAAAAGCGCGTGCACATGCGCTATCGTGCATGCACACATGCCCACACCCATAATTTAATGCCCCCACACGCCCCGCCCCCTGCGCATGCACGCGCGACCACCCTGCGCTGCCCCACCCCCATTCATACGTGCGCGACCCTGCTCCCCCGTTTCCCAACTTCCAGTGGGCCAGGTAAGCCCGTTTTTTGCCCTACCAAGGCTCCAGAGGCTTTCTTGGAGCCTGGAGAAGGCGAAAATCAGCTGGCCGACGTGCACATGTGCGCTGGAGCTGAGCTAGGGCAACAGCTCGTGTGCCAGCAGATATGGCTCCGCATGCCACCTGTGGCACGCGTGCCATAGGTTCGCCATCACGGCTCTATAGTATAATATAGTCAATAAATTCTGGAAACTCTTCAACATTCATCATCAGCATAAAAAAATGGACTAGTTTGGAATTTCAGTAGCACTATACTAGAAAATGCACTATTAATTTGTTCAGTATGGCAAATGTAAAAATGTAATCCAGCACAATTCAGTAATATTTTGCAGATTCCAGTACTGCCAAAGTCAGTCTGTTTCAAATTTTGTTGGATTAAATAAATTTTACTTTTAAGTGGTTTTAAATAATCACTTAAGATTAGATAGCTATTTTTCTTAGATTCTTTTGAAGTTACAATTAAATTATCGCATCTGTTCTCCTTGAATTTATTATCACCGTTTGACATGAGAAACGGATCTGTTGTCCCATAAAGTGCTAGATTTAATAGCTACTAACTAGCCCAATAGTCACTGCACCAACCTCGAAGGGTAATTTTTTATTTAAGGAGCAGCTGCTTCATCCCCAATCATTTTTCCATTCAATCCCAGTAGCACATCACAACAAAGCAGATTCAGCTCAGCAAATCCAATCTTCCCCGCCATGTTATTGGACAGAAAGTACAATTCAGCAAATTAGTTAATAGTCCAGTAAGAAGCTGATATTGTAAACTCCATAAAAGAAGTTCTGAGATTCTGCCGGCCAGTAATTATAGAAGCAAATACATATGCAAAAGCGATTAAAGCTTAAAACTCCTCTATTCCTATTAGGCGTCTCCCCGGGGGAGCCTAGCGATTTTAAGGGCAAATTATTAAAATGAGCATCCATTTTCTTAAACCTTGGCGAACAAACTAATTCAGTGCCATGCCAACACATAAAAAGTGGGATGGCTCCTCCTTACACACCAATATATTCTCCCTAAAGAGATGAGTTGGTCTCTGACTAGGCCGGGGGGAGGGGAGGCTTAGCCCCTCGCCGAGATGGTCAAAATGGGGTAAGGCTCGGTCTATTTTTAAGAACGAGGAGGAGTGCTGTGGTTTCTTGAAGGGGGCGCCATCGTCTTTCTTTTTCCGTTCGACCACCCACATCAGACCGAGAGGCTCCGAAAAATCTCCCGCCCAAGACCCCTTTCCTGACGTAGCAAGAGTTTGAAGAAAACCCGAAGCGATCGCGCCTCTGCCAAATATCTACCTCTGAAGCCCTCGGTGCCGTCCGCTAGAAGGTCGCCGGGGCCTATCTTTGCTTCGTCACATTTCTCGTGTCGGAAGAACGGAGGTGCCCAGCGGTTGCGGGCTCCTTCGCCACGCGGCGAAGCAACACGCCAAGTCTCGCGACGAGTCGCAACGGTCCTTTTGAGGGTCACGTGATTGGGGGGTTGCCCTGGGGCCCAAGTGGGTCGACTTTTTTTTTTCTTCTTAACTACTTAATAGGTGATGTCCATATAGCACCGAAGTCTAATGCCGATCAGGACGAGTTTACAAGCCCAAATTAAATGGGATACTTTCGGATATTTCTTTTAAGTTGCCTTTAACGAACAAGCAACCACTCGTTTCTCAGCTTCCCTTCGTGAAAACGGCGCGACCTCTCGCGGTAGGATCGGCGCTAAACATATACAGGCTCGCGATGCATTGTGGAAAATGTAGTTCCATACCTGGCCGAGTTTGGCCTCGTAAAGGTAGCAAGCTGGAACTCCACGAGCTGGTAGTCGATGCTAGGAAGGCAGACAGACATCTCGGAACCGCGTCTTATTACTACTGTAGTAATTGTTATAGCCGCCTACTCCAGATTACAACATCCAGGAAAAAACATTTAAAAATACAACACGGGGGGGGGGGGGGAAACCACATCAGGGCCTTGGCAAATACAGTAACCTCTCAAGGGCAAACATTTACGGTCCACTCATGCAATATTGCTGACTTGAACCATGCCATGCTAGAAGTGGATGAATTGGGCCAGTTGATCTAGTTATAGCTTTTTTCCACTGCTGTCCACTCTTCACTGAAAAAAACTAGAGGTAGTTCTCTTGACCATGACCACAACTGAGCCCAACATTTGCTTGGGGGCAATAGGCTGACTGTAAACAGCTTAGAGAGGGCTGTAAAGCGGTATATAAGTCTAAGTACTATTGCTGTTTTTGTTGCTAAGCAAGACAATTGTTAAGCCAGTTTTGCTCCATTTACCACCTTTCTTGCCACAGCTGTTCAATGAATCACTTTAGTTGTTTAGTAAGACAGTTGTTAAGTGAATCTGGCTTCTCCATAGACTTTGCTTGTCATATGACCCCCGGGGACACTGCAGCCATCATAAATATAGGCCAGTTGTCAAGTGCCCAAATCTTGATCAGGTTACAATGAGAATTGTTCAATTGTTTTAAGTGTGAAAAATGGTTAGAACTCACTTTTTTCAGTGCCATTGTAACTTTGGTCACTAAACAAATGGTTGTAAGTCAAGGACACTTGTATCAGCATGAAATTTTCTGTCCCAATTGCCAATCTCTAGCCTGCTACTTCCTCTACTTCCAATTACTATTGGCTGCTTTTTTCTCTCTAAGATGATGGGTGACAAAAGTTCATATCTTGAAGTTTCTTAGATGGTGGGTGAATAAAGAGAAATACTACTTTAACACTATCTTGCCCTCCTTATGCTGGTCTTTGACTATAATAAAGACTTGATTAATAGATACTTAAGCACAATGGCTTAAGCCTTTTTACTCATGGGCTGGGAATAGTGATGGCCCAATAGAAAATAAAGATGCTGCCAGGACATGTTTATGCCATGTGCCAGCAAATGTGGAAAGGCCCTATAATTTGTTCACAGGTTTGTTTGATATCATTGTGATCTCAGGGACATTCAGAAGCAGGATATGATTTAAAATTACCCTGAAGAGGGGAAATAAGAATATTTCCATTTCTGTTGTGAATTTGAAGAATGCTTCAGCAGCTAGGAAGAGAGGCTGGGGAGTTGTAAAGTTGAGATCTTTGTGAGGTGGGAGACAGATGTGGGTATCACATTTTAGTACTGTATAATTGTGGGAAGCCCCTCCCCCCTCCTAGAAGAATGAAATATTTTGGGAAATATTCAAAAGGCAGAATATTATATTTCCCCAAAGGGAGAAACGGAGAAACATGCTCTTAAAGACAGAAAGCAGACTCAGTCTTTCATAATAGCACACCCCCCCAGCGGATAGTTTGTGCCCTTTAAGAAAGACTGGGCCAGCGTATCTACAAAACAAAAGACCTTCAGCTCCAGAGTGATGGGTTTAAGAACAGGACATGATCCTTCAGGACATAATAGGATTAACCCACCACCATTTAGCAGAAGACACAGAGTTCACTACATTGTACAATCTCATAAGGGCATTTCAGACATTGCACAACCCCCCTAGCAGTATCTCTGAAACTTATAAAAATCCATGAACTCATCAAACCAATTGGTCAGCTGCACCAGCACCACAAACCCTGGTGGTTCTGTTCATCAATAAATGGACCTTTCTTTCCAATCAGCCTCCAGCCTCCATTTTATTTCTAGCATCTTTCTCCCAGCTTGGAACTGAACCAGATGGATTTTTCTTTCAACACTGTTTCTCCTTTCTGCCCTTTCTTATCCATCAGGATTTTTATGTTAGTGTTCCTGCTATAGGATTACTTCCTGGATTCATGTGTCGTCTATCAATTGTTTCCATTCATTGTAAGTACTGCATAACCTTAAAACACTAATGCCTGATATTGTTTCCTATCATTTTGTTCGCCATTCTTTTTTTCATATGTGTAAATTGTTCAGATTATTGCTCTTCAGGAATGGACTGTTTTGTTTATGTGTACAACATGTTTTAGATTACATTTAAATTTGAAAAAATAACATAGCAGGTCTCAAACACCATTAGATCACATTGCATATTTTGGGGAAAATATTTGTGTTTTCTTAGAATGCATAGCATTTAGCATAGAGAGCCAATTTAGTATAGTAGTTAAGGCAACAGGTTAGAAATCAGAAGACTGTGAACTCTGGTTCTGCCTTAGCCATGAAAGCCAGTGGGATGACTTTGGGCTGGTCACTCTGAGTCCAACTCACCTCATTGGGATATAATTATGGGGAAAATAGAAGAAGGAAGTAGCTTTAGTTATGTTTGCCACCTGAATTATTTAAAAATAATAAACTGGATAAAAAAATTAAATAAATACCAAGATTTTAAAGCAAATTTGAACTACCGTATGTAGAATAATTACATCCATTAAAGAGTATTTATTTCTATAATATTTTCTGATGCAAAAATGTTAATTACACACACACAAAATACATACACGAACTTAAGCCTAGGAAAATTATTCTAAATAGTGTAAGCAATGTGTTTGTGCGGATGTTTATAATTACAATATTATATCGTCAAGTTAAATATGTTTTGGGTTAATATATGACTTCCCAGTCTCCAGTTGGTTTTTTAGAGATTACTTAGAACAGACACTGTGCAGAGTAAAGCCTTGAAATATGTGAGGAAGGGGTGGGGTAGGGGGAAAGAAAATGGAAATAAAATTATACTAAAATGACTATTTCTCAGATAAAAAATACTGTAAAAATACAAAGTATTTTTTTTATCTGCATACATGCCAACAAATCACAATGTAACCTAATTATGAACTGTTAATACATATTTTGGTGGAATCAGAGTTAATTATTGGAACTAAAGAATAAATTATTGCTAAAAGATATGACTCTTCACAAGGACTGTAAAAATAATTCTTTTTAGGAGCTGTATTATATGAAAGGGGCAGGAAAGGGGCTTCTGTTTACTATAGTTTAGTTGGAACAGCTATGTTGGGAACAGAAAATAAAGCTGTTTCAGAATTCAGTGGTCAATCACATTCAAGACAAAATTACGAGCATCTTAGGCTACAGTTAGACAATAAGTCCCTCTGAAAATTAGGATTGTTTCTTGAGTTATAGAATAGCAGTACGCAGGGTAATGTTTGTTCTCTTGTATTATGCTGTCACAATGCTAAAAATTCAAATAAAACTACAGCACTACTGTTTTTAACCAGTTTTCTTTCTTTTGCTTATAGTCACTTGGTAAAAAAATATCATTGAATACGTACAATTGACTAGAGTATTCCTGAAGAAAAAAATCATACATGATATAAAATTTTGTTAGAAGGTAATTCTATCACACTGAATGAAAGATCAACATTTATTAGCCAATGAACACATCTGAGATTTTAAGAGAACGAGTGCCAATGAAGACAGGCTATGTCAATTATGTATTGCCACCATCAAGAAAACAAAAATTAGTGAAAGGAACCTGGAAGATGCCAGTGAAAAAGCATGGTCCTCTATTTGGAGGAAAACAATTCCAAAGGTAATATTCCTGAATCCCACTGAATCTAAGGAAAAATGTTCTATTAGAGGAAGTGGTAAAAATTCATTCTGAGCAGCAGCTAAAATTATTCGCAAAATTTAACTGGTTTTCAGTAACAGATAATACTATTTTATGATAGACTTGAAAAACTGTAATATAATTTAAGTGTTATACAACTATTCCATGCTTTATTATTCTGAAACATCAAATAAATTCTTACTTTTAAAACAAATTATAAGATTCTCAGATCTTGAGTTTTAGTATAACATTTGACTTAGAGATTATCTTTTATAACTTGTGATTGTAATAGCACTTAGACTTATATACCGCTTCATAGTGCTTTACAGCCCTCTCTAAGCGGTTTACAGAGTTCAGCATATTGCCCCCAACAATCTGGGTCCTCATTTTACCGACCTCAGAAGGATGGAAGGCTGAGTCACCCTTGAGCCTGGTGAGATTTGAACAGCTGAACTGCTGAACTAGCAGTCACTGAAGTAGTTGCAGTGCTGCTTTTAACCACTGCACCACCTCGGTAATACACAGCCCCCTTTCCACCTTGCTATATTTTTTTATTTTTGTGTGCATATACATATATGTATAATATACTGAAAAGGTCAACATAATTCAATACAGCTTAACATATATACCAAATATTGCTAACAATTTTATGAAGAGTTTCCTGTAAAAAAATCCTTAACTCTAATAACCTAAAGACAATGTGCAATTATTCCTTGTGAACTAATAGCGTGAGAATGTATCTATATATGATAAGAAAAAGAGGGAAGCAACTCTCAGGAAATGCTAATGTTAGGAATGGTGAACAACACTTACAAAACTCATACATGAGCTAAGAATATTTTTTAAGAAATGCCAAAACAAAAATCGACAACTTAATGGCACATAATTGTCATCATTGCATCAAAACAATAGCATTTCAGATAAAGCTTTTCTTTAATAATAGAGATATGAGTTTTTAATACTAAAGATAAAAAATACATTGCCATAACAGGCTTGATCCATAATGATAATTTACTTAAAATCCCAATTTTAAGATGTACAATTCCTTAAAAACCAAAATATGTACAATTCCTTAAAAACCTTTAATCTGGTTTTCTTGGCTTCCCAGGAAATGTTTGCATTTTTTTTTTTAAAAATCAAGGTAGTTTTAAAAAGTACATAACAATAAACATTATTTGAGACATAATTTTGCAAATAATTTATTCATACAATAAGAAAAATTGTCTGTACTTGTAATCATTGTTGCTTACATGCAAATATATTAAATAAAATTAACCAAACATGCAAGCTTCATATTCTGCGGTGAGCATCATTTGTAAAGCATATGTATATGTTGAAGCAGAAGTAAGCTCTTTCCCAAAATAATTGGTACTTTCAAGATACAGATAAACACAACCAATAGCAAATTATACTATAGGTTTAATAGCCATATTTAATCTACAAAGCTGCATACATTATTTTTATGCCACACTGGTGTTTTGGAATAACTTTTGTTTCTGCTTTAGCTAGTTAATAAAACAGCATGTAAGTAATATTTCCAGTGGGAGAGCTGTCTTGATTTGCAATAGCAAGAGCAAAGAATCTTCAAGCACTCTACAAACTGATAGAAAGATGGGGCATACATTTCACAGGATTAGTTTCATTAGATGTATGAATTGTTGTAAATTGAAAAGTGATTATACATACAGTATAAATAAAATGATCAAATATTTATGAAAAATTAATAGATGTACAGTTTATAACAATACGTTGTAAAAAGAATTTCGAACGTATTTTTAAGAAAGTGTGAAAGCTGTAACTTATTCTTCAAAGCAACATTTTTTTGCTGAGATACTCTATAACATCAACAGAATTTAATGTCTAAAATTCATACATCCAGTTTTGCAATGTTATTTCTTGGATTAATTCTTCAAAACACCAGCTACCTTAATATTGAGGGCTTGAACTGACATCTCAATAGCTATTGAACACAATTGCAGTTTAGATTTCTGAACTTGCTTACCTTTGAGCATGACAAATGTTGAGGACAACGTGTGTGAGAAGACTACTGCCTTATGTCATCTATCACAATTTTGTGACACATATGGCAAATATATGTCTGAGTATATAACATGGATCACTGGAATACTTGAAATAGTTCTGCAGACTCTTCTCAGTTAAAAGTCCCCAAAGCTTGGATGCATTATTTATTTTATTTATTTATCAAATTTATTTCCGCCCATCCTACAGTTCAAGGTGACTGTGCGGCTCAGCTTTTAAACATTAGCTTAAAAATCAACTACAGTATTAGGTCATCTTATTTAATTTCTTCAGAATTGGGGTACAGCAATCCAATTTCATTAATTATCAACAAAGGTCGCAGAATGCCTGTAAATTATCCACTACATTACATTCAGCCATTTCTTCACAAAGAAAAGGGTATGTTCTCATAAACAAGATGACACATGAGCTGGTATCTTATGGATTTCAATAGTAGCAACATTCACACAATGAAAAATATATTTTGCCTTTTGAGAAATAACTACCGGTATGTAAGAAACAAATAAATTATGAACATGTTGTCCCTGGCTGTGAAGAAAGCAATCTGAACTAACATGCTGAATTTCAAGTCTACCATCTAAGGATGCTGGTCAATTGGAAGAAATATCACAGATATTGGAAGACTTTATTTAAATATATCTGGACTAATAAATACAACAGCATTTAAGAAAAAAAATTGATTTTTTTAAATTTGAGGATTAAATTTGAGAATTTGTTGAGGTTTCTCCTTGATTTACATTTTCTGCTTGCACTGAGGGATTCAAAAATTGTCCTGATGCTCCAATGTATAGGCGTGATCTCATTGGCCATTTCTAGAAGATGAAGATGCAAGATAGATTAGTATTGCTTGCACAAATGTAGGAAACCAGCAGATTTATTAGCAATTACATGAATTAAGCCAGTTCATTTAATAATGGGTTTATCATTATAAGACTATAAATTCTCCCATTCTTTATAACCTGCTATTTGCATTGGACCAATGCAAATAGTAAGCATGTGTAATGGCATATGGCCGTGATGGCGAACCTTTGGCACGCGTGCCACAGGTTGCCCTAGCAGTTGCCCTAGTTCAGCTCCAGCGTGCATGTGCGCGCCGGCAAGCTGAATTTCGGCTCGCACAGAGGCTCTGGGAGGGCATTTTCGGTCTCCGGGGGACGACATTTTCGCCCTCCCCAGTCTCCAAGAAAGCCTCTGAAGCCTGGGGAGAGCAAAAAACGGGCCTACCGGGCCCACCAGAAGTCAGGAAATGGGGCAGCGGGGGGTCATGCGTGGGGAACAGGGCAGCACGGAGGGGTGTCGCGTGCTCATGTGTAGGGGGCGGGGCATGTGGGGGGCATTGAATTATGGGTGTGGGCACGCGTGTGCATGAGATAGCCTGCACGCGCACACTTTCGGCACCCGAGGAAAAAAAGGTTTGCCATCACTGGTATATGGGAATGCCCGTGGAAGTCAGAGAACAACCACAGCCAGGGGAACAGATGGATAAGAAGTAGCTGAGCTTGCAGCAAAAATGTGGGTGTGACAAACTTAGAAGGGACACTCCCTAGGTTTTTTTCGGCTGTAAAAACAATGGGGGGGGGGAGGGAATATACTTTCAGACTTACAAGATCTGTTAATGAAACTTTACAATAATAATTCAGCTAGTTCATCGGGGTGTGTTTCTTGTCCGGATCACCTTGCAAGACTGACATCATGAGAGGGAGAGCTATGGAGATTGGTATGGAGAAGGAAGATGATCTTGCTACCTCATTAGATACCTTTAGATTGAGCTCTCACGCCTATTTAATTTTATTGTGCCGCATGTCTACAATTACTGACAGCTTATCTCTACAAAAGATTTGCAAAGGTAAAAAATAATAGGCCAGCACATTTATTATATTTATTAGGTTTAAATCATCATAAACTACTGTCCTATATTAGATATTATTGCTCATATATTCTGCTTGAAGAAGAAAATATCATGGGTGTTTTCATCCATGGGTGTTTTCACACCAGATTTTCTTAAAAATATAAATGTTTTCATAAAAGTACATCACCTACAATATGAAATTGGTAAATATGTCTGTAAATTTTATATTTAGAAAAAAATGCAAAGTTTAATAGGACTTATGTAACCCTACACACACACACACACACACACACACATACACACAAGCACTCTGATCCTGTGCTTGGTTATTTCAGATAAACACAACTAAATGGGATTTATTTTCTCACATACACATATCAGAAAATAAATCCCATTGATTTAGTTGTGTTTACCTGAAATAACCAAGCACAGGATCAAAGTGCTCATGTCACATGTATATACAACGAGCACAGGTTTCCAACAGTGAGATTTATTAAAATAGAAATAATTGCTCGTGCCATTTACTTCTCAGTGTTATTAGCCAGACCTAATGTAAAATCATAAATTCCATTAATCTGTGAAGAAATGGGGAGTGAGCTCTTCTGGGTTTTATAAACTAATTTCAAAAAATTAGAAAGGCATTAAATGATGGCAAAGAGATATAGAGAAACATTGCAGTGCCATTCAGTTTTGCAGTTTTGCCGGCTGCCTTGCCAAATGGGATAATCTGGTAGATGATATCTAAACAGAACTTCATATTGCAAGTAAAGTGGCACTGTGAAGAATACATTATGAAAAAATTCTTTTTCTAGAACTTCTGTGACGTGTCTCTAAAATAAATTATTTATAGTATTTTTCAAAGGTTTACCTCTGACATAATATACAGCCTATTGAATAAAAACATACAATTCAGAAACCTTCAGTAGTTAAATATACTGTAATGCAGAATCAATTGGACCATGTTTATGACATGTCTGTTGGTCATGGCCAACACCTGGTTTCTTGACATTGATTTGAAAATGCTCCTGAGATGTCAATGCTGTTTCAATTATTTTAAGAATATGCTTTACTTTCTGCTCTACATTATCATTTGTGCTGTATGTACTCCTATGTTATAGCCAGAATGATTTTTTAAAAACAATTCAAAATATAATTATTTTTTGCTAGAGGACAAATGCGTAACTAATTATATATCAAGTTCATTGGTCTACATTTCAATAAAACTATTTTTAAAAAGTGTATATAGGCTCATTCAAGATTACTGTTAGATAATGTTAGTTTTGGAAACAAATAACAAAAGGACTACTTACATCAAGGTCCATTTAGTTTGGTTTAAGGTAATTCTTGATTACTAGGTCTTTAAGTAGTAGTTTCTTGAATTAAGCTAAGTGTAATTTATTAAAGAAATTACTTATTAAAGAGCTAGTAGCAAGGGGAAGTACTTTTGTAGTTTGAACTTGCAATATGAACTAAAGATGGTTCATAAGGCAGTGGATTTTACATTGGGGTAATTACTCCCCAATGGGATATATTTGGGCATATCTTGGGGGAAATGGGGCAATTTGCAATAACGTGTTTGTGAATTGAGTATCGAGTTTGGGATTGCTACTATCGAAGTGCTTGTATAAAACAACAATCTATTTTTTGGTGGGAATAATGACATTATTTGAGACCAGGAAAGGGGATATCTCACTCAAACAGTTTACAAGCCACTGTCATAAGGCAAAAATTGCTTTGTAATAAATGGGAGTCACTTAAAACCTTGTCCCTGGTGTTGGGCATAATGATTATGGTACAGAGGTTTAATGCTGTATCTATCTGAAGTGTCATATGGAATCACATCAATGAATTGTGGTTCAGTTGGTTCTAATTGATTCTGCTGATTCTGTAATGCTAAAGCTTTCTTGTATAGACTAGTGTACTTGTATATTAGTATGCCCTTTTGCCTGAAGATTTTTGCACAATGGAAAGGTTGTCAAACAATGCTATGATTCGACCTTCTAGGGAAAAAAATATTACTTGTTTTGCCTTGCTTACCTTAACAGGGTGTAGGTAGCCATCCCCTCTCAGGGTTCCCAAGGCCTTGCCAGGCAATTCTTCTTCATCCTGCAAGCTGCGGGTGAGATGGGCAATGTAGGTGGTGGCTAGAAGCAATACATCCAACTTGGAGAGCTTAGTGTCAGGTGGTACAGAGGGCAGAGTTCTCTGTAACTCCAAGAAGGCATGTCGTAGGGTCTGCACTCGGCTACGCTCTCGGGCAGCGTTGGCTGCTGCAGGTCTCCCCAAAGTTGCCCCAGTCTGTTGTCCTAAGGAGTTAGTGCCAGATGTGGAGGGTGGCAGAGATGCATTTGAGCTTGGAATATGGATGTTCTCGGGTGCATTTTTATAGTCCATTTGTAAGACCAAACCTGCAACGGACATGATGCAAATTCCCAGTTTATACTTTGAATTGTCACAACCACATTTTCTTTTTTAGAACTATATTGCTATCTGATTTTTAAGAACTTTGTTACAATTTTCAGTATACTGCAATATATTCTGTTAATGTGGTACCCCTGTGCCAGCAACCACTAACCTTGCAGTTTTATTTTTAAGATAGGAGAATTCAACTGAAAAATCATCAGCACATAGTTCTGACAACTGATTCACAATTCTAATACATTCTCAGAAAATAATGACCACATTTAAACACTATATTAGGACATATTTTAAACCATCTTAACTTGAAATATATTGGCGCCAATATTTATTATCTTTCAGAAGAAGTGAATCCCAGTGAATGTGACTTAGTATCTAGCAGAAATTATTAGTGTTGAAATGTTAATAAAGTGTTCAGGTAAACGTAAGAAGTCACGCAGTGCACAGCTCCCAATTACTTTATAAATATATAAAGTACATTTCTTTACAGTAATGGGGAAGTGATTTTCTTTCTGGATTTTTAGATATTTTAATGCATTTATTTTTTACTTCCCAATAGTCCCCAAACTACAAACTGGGATTTTCTGATGGTTCTACAAGCAAATACTAAAGAGATCCAATGCCATCCGTATTTGGATGATTATTTAAGATTAAATGCTTCTACCACACTTAAATAAACAAATAAATATGCAAGAATATAAACCTCAATTGTGAACTCATTTATTGAACTGCTTTCCTCTTTGGTACTGATAGATGTTAACTTTAAAAGATAAAGATTAAATAGAATATCATATGGTATTTTAAATTGGAATATCATATGGTATTTTAAAAAATAAGTGCTTTTGCAGTCTGCAAATCATAAAGTACATTGAATCTAACTTGTGTTTGCATTCAGTAAATCTTATTTTTATTGAGGACTGTATTCACCTGGACTGTACCTTATAAATTATAATCTAGTCTCTATAGTTATCAATAGTGGTTTTTGTTAGCAAAACTAGCAAGCAATTCATAAAAGCACATTAAATTTGTGTGTTGCCCAACTTTATTATTTAACTTTAATAAAACAATTTTTCTCAGTTAAAGACTTTTCTATTCAACTGAAGATACTTTTCTGAAATCAAGCAATGGAGGAGAGGAGACACAAAGGGGTAAAAAGAAGGTAGGATTGGAAATAACTGCTCTCTAAGAAGTTTTTCCTGGTCAGCTTGAGAACTGCCTCAATTTCAGTTTCAAGTTTCTAAATTTAAAATGGATTATTGAATAATACATTATATTAAACATTATACTAGTAAATTTTTTCCTGAGTTAACATACATGGTTGCCCTACAATTATGCCTTTTGTAAAGACCTAATAGGTTTTCAACTGTATTCAATTCTTTTTTGTTTTAAAATATTTATTAGCATAATTACTCATTAGTTTGGATTTAAAGTTTTAGTATTTAACATTTAGCTTATTAAAACTAGATATTAAAATTATGTCATAATTGGGCTATTTTACTGCAAAAGTTTGTATATAAGTAATACAATTGACTGAGTTTTTCAATTAAAGCTGCATTTGTGCCAGTCAATGAATTTGTTAGATATTTAGAATTCGTTTATACAGTATATGGTTTTATTTATTTAGTATTCATTCATATACTAGGAAAGAAAGCTTTTGGTGTAGAACACTATTCTACATATTTATCTGAATTGCACATAGATGGAAAATATTTCTGGGGCTTATTCCCACATATATGAACAATCAGACTAAATAGCCCATATAATATTGGCATCTCAATTCAAAACGTGAAACCGGTGGGAAAAATCCCATCGATTTGAAAGCCATATATATCTAAGTTCACGCTATTTTTATTCACAGTCCTATTTCACTTAGAATTTCTCGGTGTATTTTTAAAAATTAAGTATACGTATTTACATGCACACTAACCATATAAGAACGGTCATTGGACGCATTTAAACCTATTGTACTTCTAAAGTAAATTACCAGAGCAAACCAAAACTCATATTAGCGCTCCTCGTTACAGATTATAGAGGCTAAATAAATCCTTTAAAATGATTTGGATTGTCTTTTGCACCGGGGAGTATTGCAACGCTTAAGTAACCTGTTCTCTAAGATTGCCTCGCTTGCACAATATTTTCTTATATATTGAATTAGAAACAATTCAAAGAGGAATAACAGGATACGAGCGAATAAACGGTGGTTACTCGGAAAGAAAGTTCAGGAAAATGAGACGGATCCACATAAGGCGTGCAATTCAAGCTGCTTTGAGGATCTTTAATTCCTCAAAGGCACGACCTATCGTAAGACTCTTGGCAAGATCGCACAACTGTGGCGCAAGGAGGTGTTGTATAGAATTACGGGGCGACCAAATTCGTGTATCTTACCCAAAGAGCGCGAGGGAACACTGCGAGAGTATTAAAAAGTTGCCTCAGAAAGAACTTACTTGATCTCCTGGGGGTCCCGATCAGGGAGACAGGGCGCCGCCGCTCTCCCGTTGCAGATCTAGTCCAGGACGGGTGTGGGGAAGCCCCGGGCTTTTATAAGGGTTGGGGAGTGCGCCCACCAGCGCTCGGCTTTTGCTGACGCCTCCCTCCCTCCCTTTCGCGTCGCCCTCTGCCCTTCCTGGCCGGCTCTCTCGCCTGCGGGGAATCGAGGCTGCTGCGCGCGAGAGCGGGACTGCCTCTCGCAAAGCTGCAACGGGTGCGTCCCCATCTTCGTTCGCGCTCCGTCCTCCGAGGTCCAGCCGCCACTTCGCGACAGGCCAGTCGGATCGCCTTCGAATGATGTCTTACCAGGTTGCAGATCCACGCAATTTTCCTGCCGTCGTGAAACCCCACCGGTATCCCATTGCGAGACACCCGAGCTGAGTGTCTCGGCTTCTCAGAGGTTTATTGGTCTGGCCTTCAGATAGCCCACTGCTCAGGTCGACAAAAAGAAAAGCCTCGCAGCATCTCGCAAAAAGTGTGAAATATTAACAACTCCTTCTTAAGCAACACGGGTTAGAATGGGGCAAAGACCCACTCAAGGCTCCCTCCCAAAACCTTTGGGATGATCTCTCAGCCAAAGTAATTCACAACCTGTTGTAAAATGAGGCTTAGGTGTACCATGCACCATTGCATACAAGCAATAGAAATAATGTTTTTATGATACATGTATAATATGAAATTAATAGAAAGATAACAATCGCATAAAGGGTTTCTTTGGCAGCTGTTGAATCCATAAAGGGTAGTAGAATAAGCAGGCACATGTCACTACACATAACTTTCTTCTCTGTACTGAGGAACACGATTGTTTTAGTCACGATTGTATTAATCACTATTTTTAAATTAATGTTATACATACTAATGTAAAAGTGTGCCATTAGGAAGGCCTATGCACCTTCCCACAAATGCAATGAGACTTCAAAGTGATCATAGATCCTGTCATATTGAAGCCAGAGATGTCTGCTTTGTAAATCAAGACAGTTTAATATATATGTTGGATTTCCAACTCTCACAATCTGACCAGCATCTATTCTGTTTGAAGATTATGAATGCTCACAGCCAATACAGCTGGAGGATACCAGTTTAGGAAAAGTTAAATTAAATACACCTCTTTATAACACAACATTTGTGAAAAGTTGTTAGCTGGCTAATCTTTTTCATTTCCTCTGAATATCAATAGAAATGTTTGAGGATTTTGCTTCTCTCTCCCTCCAAAGATGAATATATGTGTAGAAAATAATTAATTGGAATTAGAATTCCAAATAGCTACTTGCCTTTGAAGACACAAAAATGCATTTACCAGATACTTGATAACATTGTACAACTGTAATTCATTGGATTTTCAGTAATCAAACTTACCGGTATATATTTTTCACACTATCTTGTTTAAGATGAAGAGCATATTGACTTTGTTATAATCTATGGATTAACACTCCTATTTATCCACTCATTAACTACATTTATTGAGCAGCATTTGTTTCTAATTATAACTGCAATTATAATGAGTTGAAACAAAACCACAGAATCTGTGCTCCTGCTGGTTGCCTGGTAGGGTGATGTAGCAGTGATTATTGCTGCAATGTAATAGCACCTTTAAGCACATGAAAGACAAAGCAAAGCAGATCTCATTGTAGAATAAGGTAGTGGCAGCAGAAAGGATTTAGATTTATCAAGCACTGGATGAAATTAGCTTCCCCGAAAGTTTTGAAAACAGCATGTGTTGTTCCACTTCACTTCTGTCTTCAGAAAGCCCTTGGTACAGTGAAAACAAATGCAATGGGTCCCCTCAGGCAGGACTTGGCAGCAGCAACATACATTTTCAGGCATGTTGCCAAGGTTCAATGGTGGATGAAAAAGTGCCATTTCACAATCAACAGACAGCTAAATGAGTAGCTCCCCCCAATCCCATACAAACCCCCAGCACATCACACAATAGATAGAAAGTATACTGTGGAGTACCCAAGTGGAGGATTCTAGATTTGTTGTAACACTGAATGACAAAAGTCTCTTCTATGAACATTGCATTGGAGCCTCTCTGGCAGGAACAAACACTTTGCATTATAATAGAAGAAGGGATGTCAACACAATTGGGGAGGGAGAAATGTACATAATTATGAGTCAACAGAATATGTATCTAACATATCTTCCACTGTTAAAGTAGCCTGCTAACCAACTTTAGTCTTATAATAGGGACTGTAAGACGACTAGCTTCTTCGGCGCAACAGGTAGCAGCATTAGCAAACATGGTGAATCTTGTAAAAGCACTTTATTGGAACAGAGATCTTCAGGAAATCCTTGACATAAGATGAAAATTTTAAAAAAGCCAATGGCAAATCATGTTGATATTATTGTCGAGAGAATACGTAATGCTACCTATACCTTGTTGTTGTTAGTTGCGAAGTCATGTCCGACCCATTGCGACCCCATGGACAACATTCCTCCAGGCCTTCCTGTCCTCTACCATCCTCTGGTCCATACCTATACCTAGCATACAATATTTTTCGTTCTCTGGATAAAACTTATATTGAAATTCCATACTGTAGTGTAATACAACTTCACAGAATTGGTATACAGGTGTCTATTTCATTTTAAAAAAAGTTTCTTCTTTTAAAAAAATGATAAGGTACACATGTAGGCATCTAGCATTATAGCTCAGATTATAAGTTGAATTAATAAATTAAAAATTAAAAACTAATAATAAATTAATAGTATTTGGGGAGATTTGTAAGGCTTTTGACTATTATGGCCTGAAGCAACTGGGGAATTACATACAAGTGGTAACTTGTATTTTGACCACTACCGTGTTTCCCCGAAAATAAGACCCTGTCATTTTTTTTTGAACCCTGAAATAAGTGCTTGGCCTTATTGCCATGCACTCAAAAGCCCGATTGGGCTTATTATCAGGGTATGTCTCATTTTTGGGGGAAACAGGGTATATGTGTGCATATTGGCCCTTTGAATGAGGCATGAAATGGATTTTTTAAATTATTCTGTGGAACTACTCTATGTGTTTCTGAAGTAGCCTTCTGCCTTATTTTGTAAACGAATGAATATATTATGAAATCAGCTGATGTTTTAGTTGAGTTTCACAAGGCAAGATAAGACTGTAATGAGTTCAACACAAAGCCCTCAAGGTGGTATAATAAATTTGCTGTTTTACAGAAGCATGCCAAATTATTTGCTGCTTCTCTGGAAAAAAAACCAGAAAATCTAAAGATCACATGTCATTTTTATACACATTAAAATTACATCTGTGCATAGGTGGTGAAGAAAAATATTCCTAAATATAGCTTGATTCCCAGTGCCTTCAAAGATTCCTCCGTGTAATTTTCTATATAGAAGATATAAGTGATTTAAATCTTTCTTTCTTCCAGGATTTTCTTCCTAATTCTCAGTCAAGCCTCAGCATTTGTAATTCATGGTGCTTTTTGTCCAAGTTTGATTATGTGTCAACAAATTGTTTTTGACTCCTAGTGACTACATAGATAATTTTTTGACAGCCTATTCTTAAATTAGTCTTTCAGATCTTCGAATGGTGTACTCATTGCCACTGTAACTGAGTCCATCCATTTTGCTGTTAGTCACCCTCTTCTCTTTCCTTCCACCTTTTCAAGCATTAGAGCCCTTTCCAGAGAAACACATCCAAGTACAAGCCAGGAAAACTGCATAGTTTTTCAAGAACACCTAAATGGTTTCTCCTAACTGGTCACATTTTTACATTTTAAATTATGTTTATAAACATAAATAACAATTTAACAAGGTTAAAGTCAATACAATAGACAAAAATGTATCTCCAATTTTGTAAGTTTAAAAAATAAGCAATTCTTTTATTTTACCATATAAATGAATGAATGCAATATATTTTCACCATAGTCACAAGAACCATTTTGGGATGATTGTCAAAAGGTTGTGATTCAACATTCACCTTTTTTATTGCTAGCCAGATAAACAGCATACAATATTTATGTGATAGTATCATAGAATACACATTTGATATTCACAATGAACAATTGAAATTTAAAGTTTATGCTCTTCATTCTTGTAAGTATAATTTCCTTCCATTTAGTTTCTATTTTCTAAGGTGCTTCCTTTTATATTGACAATGGTTTCAAAATAGATGAAAGTATTATATTCATTGCTACAAATGAAATAACTATATTTCTATTTCATCTGTGTATTTTACCTTTGTGTTTTGATGAATTCTGCTAACTATATAAAAAGTTTGCATTTATTGTCCACAGTTGCTTATTCATTTGAAAGAAAAGCCACTGAAACGGGATCAGCAAAATCCTAGTTTCATGAAGTATAATTGCTTGCATGTAAATCAGTGATAAGAAAAACTAATAAGAGCAGAAATTAATCTAATTTTGAGATTACTGAGCTGAAATATGTTATCTAAATATTTATTGGAATGTCAGAACAAAGTTATTAAAATAACCAAGCAAATATTGCAATCATTCAAATCATTGACACTTTGACACAATTCAACCAGTTAAATATTTTTACATCTCATTGATTTCAGTGAAGACTTCTTAATATACTTATTAGCATAACTCCATGCATGCCTAAAATAAGTGAATAATGCTAAACTCCGGTGACTTTATGGACATACAATATACAGTGGATAGAGAAAGTCTATATACACCCTTGTTAAAACCTGGTTAAAATGCCAGGTTTTTGCAAATAAATCACTTCAGGGGGGAAAAACATTTAAACTCTGAACACAAAGTTACATAAATGTCATGATTTATTTCCATAGCAGATAACAACTAGTCACTCTTATATGGCTCAATTTCTGTTTGTAATAATATATTACAACAAAGTTATATTGTCTAGAATAGATTATAGACTATTTGAGTTTTCTGTTGAGAAAGTCTATTCCTGGTTAAATGCTAGACAACTGAGCTACACTGCTGAGCTCTGGTATGAAGATTACCACATACAGCTTCTTTAAGGAGTTGCTGATAAACCAGATGTGCATCCTTACATATGCTGCTTCTTTGAACTCAAATTGCCAGTTTTGAGTGTCAGTTTTGGCCCATTTTGGCCAGTGTCCCTGAAGCAGAATCATTATTTCACATATGCTCATACTATACTATATAGGAGAAAAGCTGTTTTGCAAAGCTAATATCCCACCTATGAGGTACATGCAGTGTTCTGACACATTTGCTATAAATTAAAAAACTGGCAATAAGCCAGGCTTCCTAATCATGCAAAACAAGATGTGAATTGACTCTCTCAATAATGGACGCTCTCAGTAAGCCATTAACCGGCACTTTATTTCACTTTCCACTAGGAAATAGTTGCAAGGACTGTGAATTAATCATCTTCCTAGTAGAAGCCTGGAAGGCATTTGCACAATGGAAGCAATGCTTATGCAGTATTCTCTAGGTACCAATATTAAAATTACTCTTCAGGAAAATTGTTTAGGTTAGGATGTAGTAACCTTTTGCTGGAGGGAAGTAATTTAAAGGTTTGACTGAAGAGGTTAAACAACAGTTTTTCCCTATTATTATTTTCAGAATTTGCTAATATTGACCTTTGTTTTGTCAAACTGCAAAGCCATAGTTTTTTCCTGGTTCTTTCAAATTTTCACTTCTTTATCCATAATTAAATAAAAATAATATCAAAATAGCCAATAGTGAGTTAGTTATAGTTTAATATAGTAATATCATCTATCTCATAGTGAATGTTAGTAAATTTAATCACATGCCAGTCAGTTTTAATGATTCCATATTCATATCTGAATGACTAGTGAATATTATGCAAATTTTACAGGATTCATAGAATATAGATTTAGGATTCTGCCATTAACACACACACATGTAAATGTTCCACAATCAAATATATTTATGAGGGTATCTGACAGTAAGAAAAATTACATTTGGTTGGCTGGGAATTACAGATCAAAGACATTAATGAGAAAAGACATTCAAAATAAATAGGCAGGGTGTAGAGTTATACCAACCAAGCACTGGGAATCAATTTTTGATTGTGAGATAACATAGATACAATAAATCAAATCTTTGTCCTAACAAGGCAGAAAAATAAGGGCTGAATTATTAGCTACCCTTTATGCTAGCCAAGAAAATGGAAAGTTTAAACTTGCAGTATAATTTTTAAGTTTCTGGAGAAAAAAGGCATAGTACAAAGTTCAGAATACTGTGAAAATATTATGATCCTAAAGACAAGTGTTCTTATGTTAATTCGTCCTAAAGTACATGCTGGTTTCAACAGCAAACCACAAAACTTTAAGTACTGGAAATTTAATTCCTTCAAAATGAATAGCGTTGGGACTTATAATTTGAGATAAGTCAAATTATATTTTATATTCAAGCCAAATAGTACACCTTTCTAAACACATTTATTTGGTATTATGTCTCTTTAAAATAATTGAATTATGTTCCCAAAGCACGACTGTGATACAAATCAATATGAATGCAGAATAATTTAAACTGTGAGTCATGTTAAATAACTTGTTTGTGTATGTGCCTTTGAGTCAGTGTTGATTCCTAATGACTGACTGGACTAGCCCTGCAGTTTTCTTGGCAAGATTTCAGAAGCCATTACCTCCCTTCCAGGGCTGAGAGGGAGAGACTAGCCTGAGCCTCCTGTTTAATTTAATTTAATTAAAAGTTCTTATAGGCCACCCAATCCCATAGGACTCAGGGTGGCGTACAACAGGAATAAGAACAGTACAAATAATACATGATAATTTAAAACATTACATAATTTTAAAAACCATTCATTCATGGGGAAAACCGATGGCTTCATGACTAAACCAAGATTATAACTCATGGACTCCTGGTTTCTAGCCTGATGCCTTAACCATTACATCAAATTGGCTCTATTAGATAACTTGCCTCTTCTTTTGTTTACATTGTACTGAAATAAAATTATGGAAGGCTGCAAATTTCACATCAAAATACAGATCCTATTTTTTCTCATTCAATGAAAAAACAATTAGGGAATGTTTTCTTTTTTTTGTAATTGCAGTCTATAGAAAAGTAAGACTAATCTAGTTTGGATTTAAGTTTTAAGACCAGATGTTTTACAATACAAGAACTTATTGTATTAAAGTAATAAAATGAAGTTCATACTTATATACTGTATAAAGACACTGATAAAATCAAGTATAGGTTTAGAGTTGATAACAGCAGATTTCACAAACATAGGGTATTTCAGGTTTTGTTCTTTAGGTAACTAGAAACAGAACAAATCTTTCAAGTTGCTATAATACTAGCATTATTATTAACTAATGATCTAATTCCATTATGTGATGGACTAATAGGCAAAATAAATCAACAGCAAAATAACATGTAACATATAATTTTTTTAGTTTAGCAACAAGCTAACCTGCATAACAAACCAAGTTTCCAGATACTTTTCCATTTTTTTCTGATCCTCATTAACTAAGGAGTCAGAATTCTATTCAATTCTCATTGTTTAGTTGTTCTCAGTAATTTAACTCTTTGAACTACTATGTGTATTTCTAAATCTTAGCATTACATAGTCATATACTGTATCCCAAAACCATATTTTTGTCTACGTTATAATTTTGGCTTCACAAATATGGTACTTAAAATGAGTTCATTATTCGTATGTAAAATGAAGGTTCTACTTCTTTAGATGATTGGGAAACATTTTAAATCCCAAAGTTCTGAAAACTTGTTCACTAATGGTTAAAAATTGATACCAACTCATAATTGCATGTATCTTTTATGGCTGAACACACAGACCCAGGCACTATGTGAAAGAATGGGGGAAGTAAGTACCATCTGTCATCCTGTCACCTGACATATAAACTGTACTAGATAGTAGCTGGAATCTGGGAAAAGAATCAGATAAAAAGTTTTCACACAGAAAGAGTAGCAGTGGTGGTGAGGGAAATTGGTCAAAGAGGAAAAAAAAATAGATGGGTAGTATGCAAAACTAGAAATTGGAATGCTGAAGAGAGACAGATTCCAAGGTGACTCAAAGAGGAATTGGCATGCAGGTTACTATGTAAGATGGGCATGAGATGTCTCTACCTTGCACAGATATTCCGAATGAGATCTAAAGACACACAAAAGAAGATACAGGTTTTCTAACTGGGAGACGTGGCCAGCTACATTTTAATTGGAGATTTCTTTAAGCCTTTCTAGAAATTAATAGCAATTAAACTTTGGCATATTACAATAGGCTTCCTTTTATTTTAAAACAGCAGTTGCTAATGCCAGCAGGGAAGAAAGGTAGGATCTAGTCTCAGTACCACTTTATCAAGGTGGAAGACACACAGGTCGGGTCTCACTGACAGAGTGGCTAATTCAGAAATTCTGTGTGCCGATGTGACCGTTATGAGGACACCACCTTATATGTCATGTCGCAAAGGGAGACCAACTGTAATGGTTTGAAGGATCCCTTTGTGAGTGTGTCTAACCCCCTTGACAACTCCCAAGTCGGGTACCTATGTACGACGGGGGAACATAGATTGGTTGCCCCTTGAGGAACCTACTAATTAAAGGGTATGCCGAAGAGGAGTCCAAGGACTCGCAGGCCAGCACTGTTGATCATGCTGCCACCTGGCGGCGGAGTGCGTTGGGGGAGAGACCCTTGGTCAGGCCTTGTTGTAGGAACTGGAGGATGTTCACTATTGATAGATCTAGGGGAAAAACATCCCTTTTGGAAAACCCCCGTTACAGAAGACCTTCCAGGTTGCTGAATATATGCGTTCCGTGGATGGTCTCCTGGAAGCCAGCATGATTTGTATAATATCGTCTGGAACTTGACGGCCCCTTAAGGTGAACCGCTCAAGTGCCAGGCGGTCAGTTGCAACCATTGTGAATTTGGATGCTGTACTGATCCCTGGGCAAGCGACCATTCTGTCACAGGTATTTTCCATGGGGATGGCACCGAGAGGGATACTAGGTCTGGGTACCAGGCTCTCCTGGGCCAGTGGGGGGCCAGCAGGATCACCTTGGCCCCCTTTTCCTGGATCCTCTTGATCACCGTCCCTGTCCTAATGTTACCTCTTATGAGTACCCATCTTATGTATACAAACAATGATATATCTATATATATTACCAACACGTACTTGACAAAAAATAAAAAAAATAAAATAAAAATAAAAATAGTTAATCTAGCTATGGTAAAGCAAGTAGACCATAAAGAAACTGGCTACATTCCATCTATCTTTGAAGGCAGATATCAAAGTGAGGCAAAGGCAGAGAGAGGACTGTTTGTATGCATTAGCTGAATTCCACTTGTGAATTACGACTGGAAAAGTCAAACTTTGAATGAAAATGATCTCTCTGTACCCTTGTTATTCTAAGAATAGAGGAAAAAGTTGATATATTTTCCAATATGACCATTGTATGTTGTATTTTGTCTGATCAATCCAGAGAACAGATTATATATTATGTCCTAAATTCCATAGAACCTTCCCATTTCCAGTGCAGTAGTACCATATCAAATCATTGGCTATAAGCTCTTATTAATCTGCTGGGCCCTAGTAAATGTAGTTAAAATTTCATGATTGTCCACCAATACCTTAGATAAAATGATAGTTTAATCAGTGGTTTAATTAAGATGGCTACTACTTTTAATATCAAAACATACTTGTATAATGTCAACTTATTTTAACCCTTTTTTAAACTTAAACTTACACTGGATCTCTAATACAAAATATTTTAGACTGTGAAATATCACTTCGTTTGCAGTAAAACAATTTTTCTTCATGTTTGGTTCTGAAGCATATCTTTTGTTCTGAAGATAATATAGAAGAACATCTTTCTAGTAGCTGCTTAGAGAGGCATTTGTCTAAGGAGATGAGGTTCAAATAGGTCTTTCTGTTCATTTTGAGAAGTTTTCAAGGCTGAATGGCTGTGTGGCAAAATGTTATAAAAGAGTGCTTTAAGGATAAAATATTTAGTTACAATAATAACTTTTATAGACTTCCACTAACATGTAAAAATGTTTCTGCTAATTTCTACGTACATTGGAAAATAATCAACAGGGCATATTAACTTGTGGGGAAAAAATTAAGGTTACCATCCTATAATTTTCATAAGTTTATCCCCCAGACCTTCGAAGAGTTAAAGGAGCCAAGTAGATGTTATCTTTTGCAGACTTTGGATCAAACTGTCAGAACTGATTTCTCAATTTAAAAAACTACAGAAATAAATTTCATCTAGTTATCCCTTAAATAATGTTCCAAAAACATACTATAGCATATCCCTCAGCTTACGGTGGCAATTGAGGGCAATGTCACATGACTGCATTGTTCAATGACAACAATTCCGGCATTCCTTGTTGCTGTCATTAAGCAAGGATTGCATGTATCTTTAAGTGAAGTCACATTACTATGACTTTCAACTTCTTGCTAGTGTCTCATTGATTTGTTCATGGGAAATTAGCTGGGAATATTAGAAATCACATGATCGTAGCTCACAGTATCACAAGCTGAGGCCTGAATCACAATCACATGACTACAGGAATGCTATGACAGCTGGAACTACAAGGACATTTATGTACCAATTGTTTAGTACCATGGTAATTTTAAATGGATGCTGAACAAATGGTTGTAACCTGAGAACTACCTGTAACATAAATGAAAAAAAAAGGTTTTGAACACCACTGTAATACTGTATATAGGAAGGTGAAATATATAGCCTCCTCTACATTGCAGTAGTATATAGTGCTTTTTTGATACTCTTAAGAGCAATTCTTAAGTTGTTCTATTTCTTGCACAGAGACACACACAAGAACCATTTTGCAAAACTGAGCAAAACATTAAAGCAGCTGCATTCTTTGAAAGGCTAGCAAGTGTTTTAAAACCTGATTCACTATAATTGCCCATCGCTTCATAAGTGATTTCAACAGAAATGCTCCCTAGGTATACACCCACATTGAGGTGGCGAAACAGAGGCAGTTTTCAAAGCAGCTAAGTGAGCTGTCCAGAGCTTCTGCCTCCACATGTTGACACTTTGCAAAGCAACGCTTTTGAATAATTCCCACACAAATACATTAACGTATACACATATATGAAGTGTGCATTCTTTTTAATATTTGTGTTTTGTTTTAAACACAACAATTTTAATTTCAAATATGTGTCTAATTTCACTACAGTAGTTATTTAACACAATGACATGGACTTGAGGTTGGATTCCAGTGGTATTTTACAGAAATCATACCTGATTTTTTCACTATTTCTGTTTTCTTCATATACTGGCTGAGATTCTTTATTATAAGGAGTTCTGTGTATCTCTCTGGAGACTGGGAAGTGGTAAATAGGAAAATGTGTATGTTCTGCATCATTATCATCTAAAGGTTGTAAAGATACAAATCCGTGTATTATTCAATTTTAACCAAAGTATTATACAAAATAATTAACACGGACACATTCAAATATTACATTCAAATCTTAGTAAATTGCAACAGCTAACTTCATACAGTTATAACTGGTATTTAAAAAATATAGGTTATAAATGTTCTATTGCAAAAATTACTGATCTGCATATTTTATATCACAAGGTCCCTTGTGATATAAGATATGAGAATATTATTCCAGCACAGCAGGATAATCAATAAAAATGGAAGAAACAGAAAAATTACTTGAAAAAAGGTCTTTGTTACTGATTTTATCAATTAAATTGTCAAAACTGAGATGAATTTTTAAATCAGGAAAAAAAACCATTAAAAAGTTTTTATGAAATAACTAAATGTATGACTAACCACCAATGAAATTATTTAAAAGCATGCAACTATACTCCATACACTTTTATAATACCGTATTTATTTCAAAATGTTTTAATGAAGGCTCTTTGCTATTCATTCATCTTTATACTATTATTATAGTATTGGGGAAATAATATTTTTATTCTACATTAAAACATTCTGAAAATGTTCAAAACATAATTGTCTTATTATGACAAATTTATTGGAGCTTGTTCTTTTCTTAATGTTGTTGCTGTAATTAATTAAAAGGATATAGTTTATTTTACCAAAATGTGAATATGATGCATGCTCATTAATGAAGCTTTCTACTTTGTTTTTCTTTCTGGCATCTCTGGAGGCTTTCCAATTTGTCAGGAACTGTCTTTCCATTTCTTTTATTTCTTTTCCATCCAGCAGTTCTGAGGAAATATTGTAATATATAAATCAACAGACAGCTTTATATTTTTAGGAAGGCAAAAGAACATTTTTGTTGTCAAAGATATTGCTCATTTTCTATCATCAATGCTATTATACCTGAAAAACCACAAAATTGTTGATCATTGGGCTTTAATTCTACGGTACTGTACTAGTAGGTATGAGCTGGACAACTGATGAATAGCTTGTTATAGTACAATAGTGAAAAGGATAGACCTTAAAACTGTAAAATAGTTGCTACAATAACAAAAGACAGAGAAGCAAATCAATCTCTCTGCTGCTCACTTAGACTGATATCTATAATTACCGTGCAGGGTAAATGATATATATGTGGTCTATACCCTATATAATTTTAGTTATATAACCCAATGTTATATATAAGCCGCATGGGAAAGCCAAGGAAAATCATCAAAACCATGAAAAAGCAAAAGTTAGAATATTTTGGACGTGATGCGACACCCAGAAAAATACGGCATGCTTCACTTAATCCTCCAAGGAAAGATTGAAGGCAAATGAGGTCCAGGCAGAAGAACAACATCATGGCTTCAAAATCTAAGGGACTGGTTTGGACAAAACTCAACAGCACTTTTTCGTGCAGCTGTTGATAAAAATAGGATCGGCAATGTCTGATGACAGATATGGCACAAGAAGAAGAAGAACCCAATTGTTCAATAATATAGCATTAATGGAAAGAAAGATGACTCTGAATTTAAAATACTCCCCCACAAACAAAGATATTAAAAATAATTAAATGCAGACAAAAATCTTGGTAGTAAATAATTGTCAACCTAGAGTTACCAACTCCAACTTAAGTGCTGAAGATTTTCCCCAAAACATATACACCGTAAATGTAAGTAATATGCTTGCATACACATAGGCAACGTCACTTTTTGACTCTGTCTCTCTGTATGTACTGTATGTATGTTATGGGTTTGCCAGAAACCACACTCCAAGGGAAAAGCCATGACAAAAAGTATACTATTTATTGAATTAATTCAGGTAATCCTCCATTTATGACTAAAGGGCCCAAAATGTTGATAGTTGAGCAAAGTAGTTATTAAACGAGATGCCATGTGACTGATTCACTCAATGACTGCAGTCCTTGCTCTATTTATTTATTAGATTTATATTTATTTATATTTTTGTTTGTTTATTTATGAGATTTATACGGCTGTCCACAATAGTCAAGATGGGAGGTGACTGCAATCATTAAGTGGCTATGTGGGTTGTTAAATGGAGTGCCGTGGAGAGGACCTGGGCCTTCTGGGTATGTTGGGGCAGGGAGAGGGCTTGGGCACTCCACCCATACCACCAAATAGAATGATCATGGGAACGATGGCGTTTGCTAGCATTTTCATCAGATTTGAGGTCTGTTCTTCCAGCACATTGAGAGATTTCTAGAAGGCTCAGAATGTTGGAGATCACTAGTATTGTCTTCTCCAGAGGGGGAGGGGGGAAACAATGGCATTCACTAAAATGCTAATGAATGCCAGAGTTCTGAAAAGCTTAGAACAATGGCAGTTGCTCGTCTTTTCACCAGATCTGAGGTCCATTTCACCAGTGTCCAGGTGGATTTCCTCTCCCTGCACACTAACTTCCCCTCTGCTTGCAACCTTCTCTGCCAGCTTCTCCACTGACTTTCTGGGGAAAAGATGGCAAGAAAAATTGCTAATGGAAATCACAAGATCTCATGGCACTTGGCAACCAGTTGTAAATATGAAGAGATTGCCAAATGCCCAAAATGTGGTCCTGTGACGGGAGGAGCTGGTCCGGTGTTTTCCAAGGGCAGGAAATACTTTGTGCACTGTAAAGCAACCGTTCTGAGGCAGTCATGACTGTGAACTGTTGTTAAACAGCAGGTCATAAGTTGAGGACTATCTGTAACTAATTATTTGCCTTTAAAATTAAGATACTTATTTTATAAAATTATACAATACAGACCCATTCTTGATGTATGTCTAGCAGAAACACAATAAAGGAAAAAGAAACAAAATGATGATGAGAAAGAGGGGAAACAAAGTAGACACTGAATAGCCCCTCCCATAGGGAATAAATAGGAGCAAAAGGGGAGTGGTGTTTGCAGGAGACAATTAGTTCGTTTATTAATGTGAAAATTTGCTTATCTGAGTTTGTGCCTCATAGAGATTCCTTGCCAAATATTTCATTGTACAGCGTTGTGCCTGGAAGCTATCGGCCTGGCAAATATTTAAGGACTGATAAGGTCTGTTGTTGCAATTCACCCTTGAAAGGCTTATTGCCGGGACTTTTCTGTATGTGACTGCTAGGAATTCACATTAGCCAAATAAAAAGAGTTTTTTTCGGGACAAGGAGTCTGTTTCGTGATTTTGTGAAGCCTAGGTCAGAACATATACAACTCTTTATATTACTTCCACCTACCTCTTTTTCTACTTTTAAACAATGTATAATGAAACAAACAAAATATTTAAAAAGTTATATTTATGTAGTTACTTACATCTAAATTATATTAAAGTAACCAAAATATCTTTACAATCTTCAAAGCATGTCACAACTTTTGAGCACCCTAATGTTTGGAAATTGAAAGTTGAAAAATTTGACCTGCCCTAAATATCCTGTGTGGTATTTCAGATACATTAACTACCAGGAGGCATTACATTTAACTGGTTTTATCTTTATTAGGAATCTAATAAGGAACTATTACTAGGAATTTTATTAGATCCTATATCTGATGGAATATTTAAAACACTGTCTCAATGATACCTGTCCAATTTTAATCATCAGAACATGCTGGCTCTCACAGATAATTTGTGAAGCCTTCAATAAATGTCTTGCCCTCTTTTATGGTTGTTTTAACTCTAGTTTGGTCCAGAGCTGCACACAACATAACTTTATGAGGAAGGAGAACTGGAGAGACAAGCTTGATTAATTCTTTCTTCTTAAAGATCTCTAAATTTGATTTTGGAAGGACATTCTAAAACTGGCTCTGTTTTGATCCTGACCCCATCTATGAAGAGGTGTTTCATTCTATGGAAGTTCAAATGGATTGACTCCCCTCATTTTAAGATACAGTGGTTTTATCAAAGTGCAGGATATACAAAAATATACAGCTTTCAGATAACTTTAAAAGCATGTCTGATAATTGGACAGATTATAATTTGTACATCAGCTAATAAGCATCAAATAAGATAAAATTGCTTCTGTTTTTGTAATTTGGATGGCCTCAGAACTGATGGGAAGCAGAGCTGAGTTAGATGGCTTCAGAAAGCATTGCGCAGCAGATTCACAGGAAAACAGTGGAATTTAACACGAGTAATGACCTTGGCTCCCGGGTCGTAGCCTATGCATCAATGGCTTAAATCAATAAATACATATGAAATGAAAGAAGAACAATCTCTGAAATTTAGATATTTTTACCAAGAGATTTTGACTGCAGTATTACTTTGTCTCGGTATTTTGGCTTATGACAAACAGGATTCCCATTCAGCTCCATTTTGGACAACTTAGTCCATATACTCAGAACAAATTCCAAGTCCTGGAAGTAACGAAGAAAAATTTCACTTATCTAGTCCAAATATTTCAACTAAATTTATAAATCTTTCTTTGATTAGATGTAACATGTTCTATTTATTTCAACTGATGTTATTACATTTAATAACACAATCAAATATCCGTGTAGATAAAAATACATTTTATCCACAATATTCATAAATGATATTTTGATAGCTATTTTACCTTCTTTATTCATAACTGTAGTCTATTTTTGCATTTTCACTATCTCATGAAAGTTTAAATACAAATGTAAACCAGAAAAAACACAAACATTAACTGCACTGTTCTCTGGCCTCCTACGTTTTGCAAAAATATATTTGTAAATATTGGAAGCTAATAGCGTTTAATATAGGACAATTATTCAGATCTTTTGGCTGTAAATACAAACTATTATTAAATTAAGCTAAACAAATTCAAGTAAAAGCAAATGTGGAATACTTTTTGTATCACAAATTGTAATAATGCAATATATGATAGAAACTACAGCATACATGGAATTATGGAAACTATGGAAACGTTATTAGAAACAGGAAACCAATGTTTGGGAAACAATTTATCTTCCTTTTCCTTCTTAAAATGGTACATTTTGTAATACTTTTATCAGTATATTTTTGTTTGGATTTTGAAAGAAACTGATGGAACAGAAAGGTAGAAAGATTACTCTCTTAATCTTAATCTACTCTCTTAATAAGAGCCGCGGTGGCGCAGTGGTTAGAGTGCAGTACTGCAGGCTACTTCTGCTGATCACCGGCTGCCAGCAGTTTGGCAGATCGAATCTCAACAGGCTCAAGGTTGACTCAGCCTTACATCCTTCCGAGGTGGTAAAATGAGGACCCAGATTGTTGGGGGCAATATGCTGACTCTGTAAACCATTTAGAGAGGGCTGTAAAGCACTGTGAAGTGGTATATAAATCTAAGTGCTATTGCTATTAATCTCTGTTGTTCCCTGTAGTCCTCCAGTTGTTTTATTCTAACTCCATGCCACTGGCATTCAACACCTAAACCATTGTGTATAATTATCACATTTGTAAGTCAGCCAATAGTTTTTTATATTTGGGGTATATTTGAACCTGGGTCTTTCTAACATACTATGCTCGATTTGTCCAGATATTTGATATAGAAGGTTATCAAATATTTGGCAAAGACAATGAGGGAAAACTGAATTATTCTCTTTTCCTTCTGTAGGAAAGAGAAAGAGAAAAGACCAAATAATACAATTTAAATTTACATGCATTACTAAAAGGAATTATGCAAAACGTGTTTGCACATTATCTTTACCAGTAGTTGGACATAGATAGGTAAACTAATATCTGAAATGCTGGAATACTCATATGAATGTACGGTACATAATTTATTCTGAAATAATTTCTATATTGTATATTTTCCTAAATTCATCTTGTTATGAAACCTACAAAGTTCAAGGAAGTATTTATTTACAAATAAAACTGAATGTTCAAAAGAATAAAACTTGATATTCATTAATTTGCAATTTGAAAAAGCCAAAATTGAAAACTCAAAACGATTTTAGTGTTATTTGCCAAGTTTACTATAGGAGACATTTCATAATCTGTTTTCTTTCTATAGACTTAATTTTCTCCAAAAGAATAGTCTCCTTTGAGTTTGATTCCTGGTAAGTTCATGGATGCATGATATCGCTATTTTTGTCAATAAAAGTGTTAATTAATAATAAGCAAATTAATTATAACTAATATTTATAACATTAGATAGAACTACATACTTTTCCCTTTATATTTAGGTTTAAAATTGTATGTTTGAGCAATTTAGCTTTTAATGGCTAAAATTAAAGCAAAGTTTATAAACATGCAAATACTGCCTTTGCTCACAATCATCTCTCTTTTTCTGTTTACAAATTTAGCTAGACCTATGAAATAGACCTTTTTTTAAACACATAACAGTATCACCCTCACCTTGTATATTTGATTTTAAAATGTATTTAAAATTAAATTAAAGATTATTTTGAAAATTCAAAACAGTATATTTCTTGGAATTCTGAAAACCATTTAATTTTGAAGAATGCATAGAATTTTTAGGTTTTCATTAATGAAGCCTGGTTGATAAATGATTCATAATAACTTTAATCTAGCTTATCTAAGAATGCACTTATTCCATGCTGAAATATTATTACTTTTGGATATTCCCTACTTGTTCACTGCCTTCCTGTCTCTAATACACTGTTCACTTTACATCCTTTCAATAAGCTATACTAAAGGGACTAGATAGCTTTTTGGGCAGTCTATATTTGATAAATGATCATGTCATGTTATCACTTAGAGGTCTGCTACAAAATACTAAAAAGCAAATTGTATTCTAGGCTCATGATGGGTGTGTGTGTGCGTGTAAAAGCCTCAGATGTCATTCATAGCACAAACTATAGCCTTCTTCCCAATTAGTGATAGTCATTTAAAAACCTACATTTGACCAATGCACTCCAATTTTTATTGGCTATGTCTAGCTCAAATAGCCTAACCACATCTGCAGATAGCAATTTGTCATCATTCTGACAGTCTGTCATTATCTCTTTCAAAAAATCTATATTTTTTTCTTGTACCTGACTGAATTGTGAAGTGAAGGAATCCATCTTTTTGATATCTAGTGTCATAATCAATAATGGCAAAGGTTGAATACATTAAATATTTACAGCCAAATCTTCAAAATACCAAAGCCTTCTGAAATAAATAGGACTTATATTGTTGAATGTATTATAAGATAATCTGGATTTATGAGATGTAGATAGACAACTTCCTAATACCTAGGACATGTCATTGCTTTCATCCTGTCCTCTGGTATCATAATGTAATAATCAGCACTATACGTTACATCATAGTGAATGGAATTAAGAGAAAATAAAAAAATAAAGAAATGGAACTTTCTCCAAGTATTGCAAAATGTCACTTCTTTAAATTTCAATTTCTTAAACATCACCATCTAACCTCCAAATTGTACTGTTTTACTTAACAGTAGTTGTAGACTTTGCTACTGAGATTTTAGCAACAAATTGAAATTCTGAAAATTGTGATAAGGAGAAGCTAAGTGCATGAGTCATCAGTTTTCAGACCAGGACCCAGAAATCATTGCATAAGGAAATAATATTCTGTTATGCATAGACACATGCCAAGAAAAAAGGAAATCTTTGCCCAATTTGATTTAGCTAACATTTTGAATGATAACAAATGTATTTAGATGTAATTTTCAAAGCTTACAAAATTAGCAAGGAGGTTTATTATTTAAAACACCTCCAAAACAAACCAGAAATAAAATAAAAAAAGTTGAAGGACAAAAATATACCGGTACATTCTCTTCAAAGTAAATTTTAGCACAATTTTAGCACTTTAGACCAATTTGTTTGAAGTTTTACAACTTTTTTGTTCCTATTTAGGTTATAAATTTAAAAGCTTAATTTTATGTATGAAGTTAAAATTAGTAACTATTCATTTCAATGAAATGCCTCTACTCTACTGAAAAGGGGGATTTAAATTAATATACAGGTATATTTTAATCCATGAAGTAATATATGAAATAGATTATTACAATATTTACAGAGTCTTCTTATATTTACAATGTTCTATTTTCTATGTGTGAAGAGTTTTTCCCAATTTTCTTTGTTAGAAATCTCTATAATCAGAATGTATTAAAATGTTGGATTTATCATCGACAAATTTGTCAACTTAATCTATCATAAAACTGTCTGCTCATAAATTTGTAAATAAAAATTTGCACAATAAAAGAACACCATGATTCAAGAGGCGATGGACAAGAATGTTAACAATTGGCAAATTATTGAAATAATACTTCCATTTATGCAATTTATAAGTTTACATTGCTTTTATTACCTTTATGTGATGAAGTTGGTTGTCAACAGCTATAAGATGGTAAATATTTTCCAGAACAGATAAGTCATTTAATTCATCAATATTATTATTGCTGATATTCAAAACTGATAAAGATTTCTGTAATGAACCAAAACATATATTTATCCCAAATACAAAACAATATTCAAGTGCAGCAATTGTATGCAGTTAACTTGAGAGAAAACCTAATTAAAATGTAAAACTTTCTTAAATGTACAAAATCTTAAACAGTACAACAAAAATACGTATAATTTTGGTTCAAAACATTCTTGAGACTCAGTTAATAATTTGTTAAATGGAATAAATAACTATTAAAAGGCCTATTAAAATCGACACAATTCAATACACAATCCTCTTCCAACTGTTTTATGTAACCTATTTTGATGTGCATGGTAAGAATAGAATTTTATTGGCCAAGTGTGATTGGACACACAAGGAATTTGTCTTGGTGCATATGCTCTCAGTGTACATAAAAGAAAAGATACGTTCGTCAAGAATCATAAGGTACAACACTTAATGATAGTCTGGGTACAAATAAGCAAATCATATTAGGAACCAGTCAATATAAATCATAAGGAAACGGGGAAGAAGGTGCTATCTTTCCATGTTTAGAAAGGAAGTTAGGTAAAGTAATATGATATACTCTAAATGCTTTGGCTCAGTTATTTAAACCTCAGAAAAAATACCAGTAATATAAAATAGAACTTTTCAAATAAAAATATATCTTCCAATTATCAGTATATTGTTTGAAAAGTAAGAGATGGCAATATGTTTTTTTCCAATAAATACTGGCAGTTCTGCAAATGAATCTCCAAAGAAAAGTAATAAGTAATATATTGTATAAGATATTCTTTTAATTAAGCCTCAAAGAACAATTGCATCCATATTATATACCTGTAGATACTTTGAAATTTTGTTTCCTTAAGAAAGGTAAAGTATGCAAGACAAACTGATTTTGAAAAAAGATATGTATGGTGCACTTTATGCTATGGTATTAGAGGAGATATTAGATATTCTTAGATATTGCACAGAAACTTTAGTGTGGGGGGGTGGGTCAAAAAAAGTTTGTTGAATCTAAAGCAGTATTTTTTTTACAGTGTGGACATAAATTCTCCAAGCTTTATCATCCATATATGTTTACACTAGCTAATTGTTCATAAGCACAATGGTAGTAATAAAATGAAACCATTAAAAATTATCACAGTTTACAATACATGATACTAAATCATATATGTCACAAGCAGGTAAAGTACTGAAAATAAAAGCAATAAAAACAAACAAATGAATATTGATCGGAAAAAATAAAGGTTATAGTTAGGGCAAGTTAAAATTATTTAAGATAGGTTTTGTAGAAAATTACTTTTTAAACACATATGCTAGTAGTATGATGTTCATAAAGGTGCGAGACTCATGTAACAGAATGGTAAAATGTTACAATATTCTGCACTGTTATTTTCATAATTTCTTCTGAATACAAAAAGCATAAGGCTTTATTATTAAAATTTAGGAATAAATATAGTATATGTTTACCAGTTTGCTTTAAGAAAAATAATTTTAAAATTTACTATTAATATGTTTAAAAAATATTTTAAATAAAATAAATGACACATTAACCTGATTTACGCAGTGTCAGGTTAAGTATACAATAGAAGCCTTTAGCAGTTTTTAACAATTAATGTCTGTCACCAAATACATTTCAGGTACAGTGTTCTTACGGATAATGAATGAAGACTTCTTGGGTCAAACAAGAGCTTTTCTCCTAAGGGAAGCTGCTGACTTTCAACATGCAATTCTCTCAGTTCCTCTAAAGTCTCCAAGCCTTCCACTACAGTGATACAGTTGCCACCCAAATATCTGGAAATAGAACAAAATAGAAAGGTATTTCATTTTACAATTTCTTTTAAAATGCATATTTTCTGGAAAATAAAAAAGCAATTATTTTACTGAATAATTTCACTCTTTCAGAAGTAAAATCAATAAAGCATAACATATTGCACCAATAATCAAATAAAAATTAATTAATTTATATGGGAAAAATGTGATTATATCTTATATGTTCATCAAGCTTTGGTTCTTGAATGCAGAGTTGTATGAAACTTGTGCAATATAGCACCATATAAAATATATATTCATTCCATTTTATTAGTTTAGAATTTAATTATTACACACGAATCAATAAAAACAGAAACATAATTTTTCACTTACAATTTTTCAAGTCTTATCAATGATTCTAGATTTTCAATTCGTATAATGCAGTTGTTTTGCAGATACAGATGTCTTAGGTTTGTCGCAAAGTCCAAGTTATGTATCTGTCTAATATTATTATCATATAAATATAGGACATTAAGATTTTTACACAAAGAAAGATCATCCTACAAGAAAAAATTGACATGTTATTTGGTAAAATTTATTGATGAACAACAGCTTCAGCAAGATTTCAAAAGCCCTAAAATTATGTTAAACCTGCAATTTTAAGTATAGAAGTATAGTCATAAGTACATGAATACGGTTGAATAAGCTTGGGATGTGTGATAAAGATTCCACATAACCTAATGATGCATTTAATATATGATCCTTAAATAGCTGTGTTGCACATCACTTTTGTATACAATAAACTATTCTAAGCACGGTGTGCTGGTTCATTTGAAAGAAAAAGAAATCTTAATGTGCCAAACTCTTACTCATGCTGAAATTAATTATTTTGTATTTGTACAATATCCAATTTCTGGAGAACATTTAACTTAACAATACTGAACATTACTTTATATAAAACGGTATGTCTGTCCAAAACTATTTTCCTGCAATTAAATAATTAAATAACAACTCAACAATAAAAGACATATCAAATATATATTATTTAAATTAAACTAATTAAGGCAAGGGCATGAAATAGAATCAGAAATTTATTTCCAACTAGAAACTTATATTAAAACAAAATATAAAATATCATTTAATATTGGCTAAATCTTAAATATAAAATAAAAGCTACATTTTTACATAATGAAAGATTTCTTACAATGACATCTATATTTTTATTAGATAATTTCAGATGTGTTAGCTTCCTCAGATGTTGAGCCAAAGATTCATCTCTGCGATTCTTTTGATTAAGGCTTCTAGCAATAAGCTCCAACGTTAATCGCACCATAACTTTGTGATAAAGTCAGTTTCCAATGCCTTAAAATAGAAATAAACAGTTGTAAAGTATGCTGCCACACCATTATCACATATTATCTACAAAATGCACTATTAAAACATGTTTTAACTAGAGTAAATTTCCTTTACACTATCTTAGCCATTTTCTGCATAAATCAAATGATGTATTCTAGTGAACATTATATTAATTAGCATTACATTTGTATATGTTCCTGATAGCAGGAATTATATTTTATATTTTTGCTAGCCGACTTGCGGGTCTATCAATGGCTATTACTATATGCTTCCCCTAGAATCAAAAGCAGCATGCCCAGTAACAAGAGCTAGGGTATAACAGTGGAAGATGGATATCACTCCCATATCTTGCTTCTGCTTTTAAATTTCCATGAAGCATCTAGATTAACTAAATATGAAAAATGCTATAATATAGACCTTTGGCCTGATCTAGGAGAACTTTTTTGTATATCTAATTATTCAAATATTATTTCCAACCTGTACTTCTTAAGATCCATTGGTTGTCCCTAATCTTACTTGGACGGATAATCATATTATTATATGATTATATGAGGACCCAGATTGTTGAAGGCAATATGCTGACTCTGTAAACCGCTTAGAAAGGGCTGCAAAGCCCTGTGAAGCGGTATATATGTCTAAGTGCTATTGCTATTATAATTACAATAGTGCAAAGTCACATTTTTATTAGAAGACTATACATTGATGTACAGAAATTTCAATTCTACAAGTATTTTGCTTCTTCAGGTTTAATAAGATATATATTTGCCCAAGTAAGGGTAAATAAATTCAATTAAGTTTATTTCTGCAGAGACAAGATTGCACTATAAAGTGAAGAATTTCCTTATACACAATTCTCACCATACTGATTTTTCCCATAGTCAAAATAACATTAGGGGAATACATACATGCTGAACCACAAAAGCTTAATATTTTTTTTGCTAAACTACTGTTGTGAGTAATTTGTAGTTTACTAAATGCTGATGGGGTATTATGGGGGGGGGGGAATGGAACCATTTCAATCTTTCACTCCCCCCCATTTCTTTGTGAGCCATTTTTCCATTATTCCAATAATGCTTTGTTTTTTTAATTAGGATAGTTTTCTGAAATTCTATTAGGCATTCTAAAGCTTTTTAAAGCAATTAATAAAATTTGTACTGCAGAAATCTTACTGGAGTTTCAGATGTTATCTCACTACCCCATTATGAATGCAGGGAAGCCTTAGTGTGAACAGAAAAAAAGCACAAATTAATATTTCTGTATATATTCCAGTGCTTGAAACAGTGCAAAGAAAATGAGAGGTTAATGGCACGGAAGATACCAGGATGGAGAACTGTTTTGATTATATTTGAGGGGGAAAGCTTCTTTGCTCTAAGGAAAAGCTAAGCACAAAAAGTTCCAAAATAAGACAGGGAATTGTGTGGCTTTTAATGCAGCATTAAATGAATAACACTGCTCTCAGCAATATCAGATGCTAATAGATGCCAAAACCTGTATTTTCTCACTGACAAAACAGCCTGACCAATATTCACACTTTAAGAAAACTCCTTTTAGTTAAGGTTGATGCATAGGAAAATTATCAATGATTATCAATGTAAGAACAGGATTTTGTTTTTACTATCATGTGTCAGACAAATCTGAGAGCATGCAAGCAACATGTAGGCATAGAGACTGAATGGAGGGACCCAGTTTTAGAAGAAAAACAAACGCTAAGGGTGGGCATCCCTCAGCAGCTCTTCTCCCCCAGCTTTTTCTCCAGAATATCGCTTCAGATGTGAGCTACGACTGAGAGAAATGCTTAGGAAAAAAACAGCACACAGCAAACCGGTTCAGCAGTTTCGGCATGGTCATACTGTACAAACACCCGCCTTTTTTCCCTCCCATTCTGTCTTCACCTTTCGGAAGAGAATGAAAAAGAGCTTACAAGGCTCACGAGGCGGCCTGTCTTCCTCTCACACACACCCCAACCCGGGCCCTCGGGTGGCTATTGCTTCAGAGCAGGCCAGGGGTGGAGGCGGCAATAGCACTGTTTGCTCCGAGAAGTTTGCTCCTAACAACCTACACTTCATCCCAACGCGGCCTCCTTTTCCACACATGCGAGCCCCCTATCGCGTCTGCGCCAACCACCTACATAAGCGCGCCCCTCCTCGCTCCTCAGCCTCAAGGGGGAAAATGGGCGGATCCTCGGCTCGGAAAGACAGAGAAGCAAAAGAAAACAGAAGGCGGAAAACGGGTTGCTATAGAGATAGAAAGCCTCTAGAAGTAGCTACCTATCAAAAACCTTCTGTGAGGGGCGGGGGAGGCGGGACAACTAGAGCACCCTTATGACAAAGGCGGCGTGCGCGGCGGAATTAGGCCTTGCTTTGGAATGGTCTTCCCTTGTCTCTTCTGTGACGGGGGCGGTTTGTTCCGTTCGGATGAAGCCCCGAATTCGCAGCGTGATGATTTAAGCTCACCAAGGAGATTGAGCCTTTTTTTTTTTTTTGCGAAACCGTGTTTTTTTGTTAAGGTCCTGAGCTCGCTTCGAAAATAATAATAATAGAAAAAGAACTACAAGTCTAATACATGTAATAGATATAATCGCTGCCATTAATATTTTATAATATATGATAGCTGTCATTAATATTTTAAATATTGTAATAATTGTTATTCAGACATAAATAAAAAAGGCTGATTTTCTGTTGATTAGTACTTATTACGAATATGCTTCAATCCCAGCGATGTCTTGAATCCTCTCTCTCAGACACACACGTCAAATTTTAGCCCTCACAAAGGGTTTCACTTTTAGGGGCTAAACTGGATGGGGTAAAATAATGAGACAAATGTGTGTTATACACAAAATTAGATCACGTGTTTTTCACTTCAGTTGGACTTGGAGTAGCCCTTTGCAGTCAGGATAAGACCATGTCAAGTGTTTGAGAAACTCTTGGCAGATGAGAAAAAAATGGCTCTTTTAATTCAAAGAACGATACTTGTTTCTAAGAACAAAAGCATATTCTTAAAGTAGGCAGAGCAGTGCTTCTGGAATTACTGCTTTTTGAAATTCTAAGAGCTGAGGTGGCGCAGCGGTTAGAGGCAGTAGTGCAGGCCACTTTAGCTGACACTGATCCACAGGTCAGCGGTTCAAATCTCACCGGCTCAAGGTTGACTCAGCCTTCCATCCTTCCGAGGTAGGTAAAATGAGGACCCAGATTGTTGGGGGCAATATAAATATACATTGCTTACTGGTGTAAACCGCTTAGAGAGTGCTTGCACTGTGAGGCGGTATATAAATGTCACTAAATAAATAAATAAATAAATAAATAAATTCTTTCCAAGTTCTTCATTCACAGTAGTCACAGAAGGTACCTGTATCTTCTGGGTAAAATGTTATGTGTTGTAGATGGATTCCTGTGAATGGAAGCACATAGATGGGGTTTGTTCAAGAATAGGGAAAGAGGTGATACTGTAGTACAGTATAAAACAGGTTCTCTTCAAGAGCATGCGGGATTATGGGTGGAAGATCAGGGACGCTCATGAAAATGGGCCCAATCTTCCCTTTTGCTAGTTGCTTTTCCTAGAAAGAGATGTTACTCCATTTAGTGCACCTGTAGATTTTATTGTTTAGTCCATTTACATTTTGCTGCCCAAAAAATTACATATTAGGTTGCTTAGTTGTTATAGCTATGCTATTGGATTTTATATTTTATGTTTATGTTTAAAGCAAGCTGCTTGGAATCATTGGAGGTAAGTACCGTGTAAGTTGAATTTATAAATAAATAGTCATGCATAATCACACTGGCATCCACTCATGTTCCTTGAACTTCCTCCGTTAATTAGCATCACATACAGACCTTTTTAATTGTTTCCTTGAATTGTAGGCAGAACTCTCATCAATGAGGATAGCAATAAAGAATGATCCTGAATTAAGACCAAGTTCCACTTATATTCAAATAAATCCAAACAACCTGCCACCTTCCTACTTTGCCCCTCAATGTAATAAAGTTGAATGATCAGGGCCATTTCTCAATTGCATGACTGGTTCATGTAAAAACTTATTTTCTGTCTGGTAAGAAGACAAGGAATGTTCTGCTAAATCAGACACTATAGTCCAAGGTATATAGTCCAAGATCTTATTCCCATGGTGGCCAATTAGATGCTTATAGAAACCTGTCAGCAGGAGATGAACACAATCGTAGTCTTCTTTGTGTTTCCCATACATACACACGACCATACCTTATTAAGAAGTATACTTCAGTATACAATATAACTTTGTGTATCTTGATAATATATAAGCTATTAAGGAAGGAACTATTTGTCATTTTTTCCCTTTTTCACAACCTAAATTTGGGAGAATGTACGGTATTTAAATTTTGTTGTAAAGATCTTTTGTGTGAATTTCTCCTGAGGTGTGCATTTTCCCACATTTGTATCACACATACATTTTTGCTAGTATATATTGATACATTTCAAATGAGAATGGGTTTTTAGTTCAATCTACAATCTGTACTGTGTCTAAAATTATTATATAAATTTAAAACATAGTGTTTATCTTTTGGCATTCCTCTATAGTTCTGGATTATTTAAAAGTTGGTTAAAGTGCAATGGTACTGTTTGTGAACATAGTTAATGGGGTGGAGCTAAGTAGGAACATAAAACAGAACATTTTGAAATACCAATATAGTGATTCATATTGATTCATATTCTATGTTAAGGATTCATATTCATATTCTATATTCCTAGATTCATATTATATGGACCTGAGTAGAGCAGATAGGTCCTGTTGGGTTATTGAGTAGAGCAGACAGGTTCTGTTGGATCCAATATATTTTAAAGGAATTACTTCAGTCTAGAAAAATGTATCATAAAACTGTAGTTCTTTTTATGTAATGCTCCAATCAAATTGTACATAATATTACACTTTCAAGTAATACTGATTAGTCATTTAATAAAAGATTTTACCAGTCAGTAAGACAAACAAATTTTGCTGAACCCACAATATAGTAGGTTTATATTAGGAAATGACTCTTCCCATTTTCATTAAGCCAGTCCTTCTCAAATAGTGGTGTGCCCCCTTGGAGGGGCTTGGAGGGGGGGGCTTGGAGCGATGCCAGGGGGGCACGTGACCCCGGGGAACATGAGTGATCCCTCTCGATCGATTCCCCTGGACGGGGAGTGTTTTCTCAGTTGCACGCTCTCCGAGCCCGGAAGAAAAGACGGCCAGGCGGGGTGGGGTGGCTGCGTGGGTTCTTGTTCTCGGCGGGTGCCGCGGTAGCCATGAACGGCGTGGCAAACCTGCTGCTGGACAAGGAGGAGCATCCTCTGCAGCTGGGAGAAAGCTTCAAACGGCACCCTAAAGCCTCCTTCCATACCATTCGCTGTGAGTGCCCGGCAGAGGCGGCGCTTATGGGCCAGGCCGGCAACCTCAAAACATCGGCTTGATTAAGCTGGCCTGGCCCTGTGTCAAAAGAGGGCCCTAACCACGGTAGCCTATGCCTGCCTAACCGAAAACAAGCTCCACTGAGTTCAGTGTGACTTACTCCCAGGTATGTGGGTAGAGCAGCCTTCCCCAGCCAATAGTTTGCTTGCAGCTTATAATAAGTAAAATAATAAATATTAACACTAAAATTCCATTGGGGCCCAGATAGGAGAGTTGGGCGCGCGCGAAATGTTTACTTCTTCCTAGGGGGGGCGTAACAGAAAATAATTGAGAAGCACTGCATTAAGCAAAACAGAGCTCAAAGAAAAGACTGGTTTTTAATTGCCCTAACCCCAAGAATATTTTCCCTTTAAACATTTTTTTAGGAAGGGCTGGATTTTCTATGCTGACAGATTATCCTGCACCAATGACTTTAGGGTCTGAAATTACTTTATGTAAATTCATAGTGTGCTAAAGCCAAAAAATACACTGATAGCTTGATCAGTGTGGGAATGATTACAGCATTAGAATCAAAGTGCTACATCTCTTCAGAGGATGGGATTCATCAGATGTGACTAAATGCTAACCTACAAATTGTAGTCTAGGATAATTCATTAAGCTTACAAGGAAAATCACAACTAAAAACATTCACAAATTTAGCATCTATATTTTGTGTGCATAGACTAAGATGCCCTCAATTTGAGTTTGATTCATGTTATTGCATCCATGCAGTTTCCTCTCACTTCTAGTTAAGAGCCCTAGAATTCTTAGACACTTTTTTCTCTTTTCCAAATACTAACCAGGACCAGCCATTCAATTTCCAAGATAAGCCACAATCAAGTATGTGCTGCCACCTGTATAAATTAGAAAGATCCGACTAAGAAAGAATTGTGAACCAAGCCATGGATTCATTGAAAGAGAAGCATTTCCACTGCAGGGGAGATTGTGTAGATGGGTAGGCACAGTTCAGGGGAAAAAAATGGTTTTGGCTCAGCACAAAATTTACAAGGAATGAAAATCACTGATAACATTAAAGTGAAAAGGAAAAGAGCAGCTGGCCATTTTAAGAGATCTTTATTGCACACTGACACAGATAAATTCTAAACTTCTACAACCTATTTATTTATTTTGAAGCAATCAACAAAATGTTAGGGTAAAGAACACAGCTACAATAAACTTAGAATTTGTTCTTAAAACTAGGCAAAGAAGTGGGAAAGAATGATTTAAAGTACAACAAATCAATTGAAAATATCCCTTTTGGCTCAAGTTCCACTTCTGAAATTAGTCCAAATTGGCATGTCTTCTCTATCCTGGATATCAGTATCAGTTGATGATATTCTTCAGCCAATGTTAATTTGATTAAAAAGCTTGTCCTTAATAACTTGAGACATCAGTCCATGTATTGCTTCTATTGTGGTTTTGCAGCTTAAAGAAAAATAAAAACAAAAATGGCTGAATGCAACTTTCTGTCATTATATTGCAAGTTAATCAAATGTCCTAGTAGTAGTGTCCATAATTGCATAAATGTTATCAATTAGTTATGAAAAGACAAATACAGTATTTTATAATCAAAAGAAATTAAAAGATAAACTCGACGTTCTCTGTAAGTAGCTATATGACTACAAATTATGGACCTGAATTACAATATAGAAAACATTCTATGTACTATGCTATTGGGCAGTGCGGTGGCTTAATTGTTAAGATGCTGGGCTTGTTGGCTGGAAAGCCGGCAGCCCAGGTTTGAGGCCTGAGTGCACATGACGGGGTGAGCTCCTGTCCTCACACCAGCTCCTGCCAACCTAGCAGTTCGAAAGCATGCAAATGCGAATAGATAAATAGGTACCATTTTGGTGGGAATGTAACAGCTCTCTGCAACATCATGCTGGCCACATGATCGTGGAAATGACTTTGAACAGCACTGGCTCAATGGCCTTGAAATGTAGATGAGCACTGTCCCCTATAGTTTTCAATAACTAGCAGAATAAAATCTGCAGGTACTCCTTACTATGCTTTACAATAATAAAATAGTACTTCATGTAGATTCATTAACACAGTATTGTCTCAACAAACTTCTGTAATTAAACTTTTGAGTACATGTAATCAACATAATCATATTCTGCAGTCATTTCTCTATTTTCCTTGAAGTTGCTTTGTCAGTCATTTGGAATGACTAATAATGGGGCACATTCCTATTATTTGCAAAACACTGTACATTGCCTAGGTACACTGTGCTAAGTCACTGTAACTATATATCTCAAATTATGGTTTACAAATTACACTGGCAGGTTCACATATAATGCCAAACTAAAACCCAGCAAGTCACATGATTTAGTGAAAAACTACTTAAAATGTCAAAAAAAATTTCTCATTAGACTTTCTACACATTCTATATTCCACAGAAGATCTGTAAGGCTATAATTCAGATACTACGGGTAAACACATGTGCTGCATTTAAAAAACTTCGGGTTCAATTACTTCCTTTTCCTGTCAAGACTAAGAAAAACAGATTTTAATTCTAGAAAGCTGCTGCTATACCATGGATAATACTAAGCTAAATAAAGCCAGAATTTCATTCTATACATTAGTCATCCATGTTTTTTAAATGGATAATGCAAACACACATGTGGCTAGTAGCAGCAGTTCTCTTAAAACCATGTGATTGGATGGAATACATACATTGGCTGCTTTGAGGTAAATTAGCTCCCCTTTTGGATTAACAATCATCTATCCACTCAAAAGCTCATTAAACAGACTATTGTCAAATGGAAAAATGGCTCAATTTCTCCAATATACAAGCATACTTTCATACATTATACATACATACATACAAATTATTTTATCATTTCTCTTCATATATATTTAATGCTATTCAGCGTCACTTATACAGGGGGATGGGCAGCTTATACATTTGGTTAATAAAAATTAAAAGTATTTAGCTTCATAACCCATGCTGATATGAAAAAAAGAAGAAATAGTCATATCTATGAGCTCTAAATGCTGACAAAGGAAAATAATCAATGTATATTAAATATTAAGAGAATGAAATCTTCATACAATTAACAATAAGTATTTTATTCTTAATCCAAAACCTCAAATGAAGATGACCTTACCTGTCCCTTGTTGCTTTGGCTAGTTTGTCCTCTGATTTTCTGTCATGAGATTCTAAACCCAGCATGAAGCTTCCTCGTCCCAGTTGAGCTTCTGACTGCTCTAATTTTTCTGACAGGTCAAATACTTGTCCCGTTGTATAATCAGCATTCTGCATTTGAAAAAGATTTATCATGAACACAATTTCCACACGTGCTGCTATTTTATACAATCCATACTAAAGAAGCTAATGAAGTTTAAAATCTACTATATATCCATGTAGAGTCCCCCCCCTTGGCAACAATAGGGGTTTGACACTGCTTTCTTTCAGTGTGATTTTTCAATTTCACCATCTAGTCTACATCCCTGTTTGGTCTGATTATCTCCCATCCAAATACTACAGAGGTCCACGCTCAAATAATTTTTTCCAAGATCTACCAAAATACATTAAGTACTGCTAGGCTGAGCAAGTAGTCAATTTTAAACACAGAATTTACATGGTTTAGTGCAGCTGTTTAGATACAAAACAGAAATGTACTTTGGAGGAGACATGGAGTACCCACTGCAATTCAGGGCACTCTTTAAAGAAGCATAGTGTTGACAGGTGAAGCAAGCATACCACTACCCCACCTGAAGCACCTTTTCTGCTGTAGCTCCAAACTGTTGCATATCTCTAGTTAATGGTAACTGCAAAAGTGCTAAGACCCATGCTATTAGAATGTGTATGTGTGTGTGTATATGTGTTTTAAGTGTTCAATATCATCTTAAGAAATTAAGATGATATTGAACAAATTAAGCATATGATTTGATTTAGTTGATGGCTATGGAATAAGTGATTTAATTACTGGCTGAAAAGATAATGTTTGTTATTTTCTATTACAGAGCAGGGTTAAATCACAGAATTATTCAACAGCCTCACTTTGCTTCAGGGCAGTGTTTTTGTCTATAGCTTCACTTTGCTTCACAGAGCAAGTGTTAACATTTGGCAACTTTAAGATGTGTGGACTTCAACTCACAGAATTCCCCAGGAATTCTACTTAAACACCTATTTTATTTGAACATATGATCTGACTTTTTCTCTCTCACAACTTTCAAGTTCCCACAAAATTTGCCCTACTGGGTCTCCTATCCAGAGTATTTTTTGTGAGCTGCAGAGAGTTACTGGAAAAGGAATGGATGGAAATCTCTTTGCAGGCAGATGGTATCCACCATAGATGGACAAAACAGGATTTTTAATCCTAAATAAATAAATAAAAAGGATATACTGTAGCAATAGCACTTAGACTTATATACCGCTTTACAGTGCTTTACAGCCCTTTCTAAGCAATTTACAGAGTCAGCATATTGCCCCCAACAATTTGGGTCCTCATATTACCCATCTCGGAAGGATGGAAGGCTAAGTCAACCAATATAGCATGTTAGAAAGGAAGGAAGTTGTTCAATACAAAAGTGGTCTCCAGAGCTGTCTCTATAATTGGTACTTCTTAGTGTTACACTGAATAATATATGACCTGTGTGCTGCAGCACCCCAAACCTTAGTATATTTTGTAATTCATTTTATGAAATCCCTCCTTTTGACCTTTTATCTTTCTGCTTACAGAAACACAAATGAGTTTTTCAAAGACTATGTGTTAAGTTTGTTAGTAATCTGCTTTTGTATGTTCAGGTGTTTTACAATACTTACAGTAAGCAAACTAGATGAACTAAGAGTGTTCACCCAATATTTATTCCACAACAGCTCAAGCAGCTTGCGATCCAAAGAGGATTTGAAATAGGATACTTCTAAGGCATAATACCTGTTTCATTAAAAAAAATGTTTATATAGAGACATACAGAACATTTTTCAAAGTAAGCTCATGAATGGATGGTAATTTAATATATTTAAAAATGCTTTTATATACACAAATATTGAGTACTATATATTAATACGATCAAGAAAAGATGTTATTAATAAATTTTTATGAGATTCTAGAAAGTTAGGTAAAACTGAGGAAAGAAAGTGGAGAAAAATTATTTCAGGGTCTGGAATACTGTAGCTTGGGAATACAAAGAAATTTTGTACCATCAAACAGTAGAGAATGAAACAGAACTTTTTCTCCTATGGTTTTGTAAGTTTTACTTTAGGTTGCACAAAGCTCTGTTCACTAGGCTTATATTCAAAATCAATCTCTCTCTCTCTCTCTCTCTCTCTCTCTCTCACACACACACACACACACACACACACACACACACACGCATCTTCTGAAGAATGATATTGAAGTGGCATCATACCCAGATTAATAGTGTATGTGCATGTGCAGAGTTACTCAATTATAATTACAGAAAAATGGGAAGGGTGGGATGGGGACAAGTTAGTTTGCTTGACGCATAGGAATCGTGAACAAAATCATCATTGAGGAAGATATTGAATGCTTTTTCATCAAAACTATTTGGGTCAAATTTTCTACTATACCTCAGTAAATCAGATTTGCCTATTTGAAAGCCATATTGATTATGCATATCTGTTCTCCAAAGCAAAGACAAAGCAATGTACATACCTACAACACAATATATTTGTATGATTTGGATAATTTCAAGTAGCTGTATTTTCTTTCCAAATTGGAAAACATTCCAAAGCTGCTATATTAAAAGATAATATCTTACTGTTTACAGTGCACTCCAAAATCTTCTATTTTATTAAGTGGGATAGTTTGATATTCAGAAGGGCCCTCATCAGGAGGTTTATAGCCCTGAAAGATAAAACATACTATTACAAGGAATGGAAATATAGCAACTTCCTATCAATTAAATGTATTAATTTTTGTTCAGTTTTTATTTCATCTGGAGGTTTATAAATTTTCAGGAAGCAACCTGAATGATATAATTAAAATACCCTGATGCACACATAGAAATTTTCACTCTACTTTTTCTGACAAAAGTGTAAGGGACACATTATCTTTTGTATGAAAATTCTGCTATAATCCCCAGTTCTTGCAACTTGCATGGAAGTGCTTCCATACAAAAGATCCTCAACAAAGAAGTGCTTCCATAAGTAATTTGTGACTTCTGCATTAGCCCTTGTTAGTAATTCATTGACAAAGTGCTTTCCCTCAAGTGCAGAAACCATGTGCCTCTGAAAAGGCTAAAGAGACATACTTTTAACACAGGAAATCCTAAATTCATAAGGTAAATTTTCTATCAGCTTGTTCAATCTGTCTTTTCTCTAAGGAAGACATCTTTGTTTCCCCTGTGTAAATTTGAAAAGACTTTTGATACAGAGATGAATTTCCTAAATCAGACTAGATAACCTCAACAGAAAAAGCCAAGAACAGTGAATGGTCACTTTCAGCTATGATTGTCTCACTATTCACATACCACTGACATGTATTGGGATCACAAACAGATTATCCTATGAAAATATTCTATGTAATGAAAATACAGTATTCTATGTAATTGTCACTTTCTGCAATATATTTTTGGAAGTCTGAGAATATAAATAATCACGATGTCTTCTTATGGACTACATCCAAGCAAAACGTCATTTGTTTGGTTAATTCCAATTTTATGTTATATAACTTTGGTTATAGTTTTGTTACCTTAGGATATGTCCTAAAAGCTCCAAGATTTACTTTTCCTGCAGATATTGTCCTTGTTGGATCAATCTGTAAAATGTATTCAGAGTTAACATATACAATACATTCCTAAAAAGCAGTGAAATATTATTCTTACGTAAAATGTATGATTTTATTATGCAATCATACATGAATTATTTTAGGGACTTCCCATCTCTGGTAAACCTTGCTGTTCTCCTGCTAGACTGGCATGTGAGAACATGTATGGTATGTATATATGGACTCTAAAGCCTGGTTTAAACTACATACAAATAGACATTATTCTTCCAGCATTAGTAATTTTAAAAACACTGTGCTAAACTGCATATAATCAGTTTGAAGTTTCTAGTTCTTATACTAATTTAACTTGAAAGGCTCCACTTAATTTTTAAAATAACATTCAGATGAGCACATAAAAATCCAGCAAGTAGCAAAAATAACCCCCACCCTGTTCACACAATACTGCAGACGTATTTTAGTGTTTAGTTCACAAATTCTAATATTATACTCACAACCACAGCTACAAAGGGTTCTTGAAATTGTTGATTAAGCATCTGTGTACTGACATCAATTCCTGAAAGCCAACAACCATAGCCAGGATGGCTGTGATACCAGCCTATTGCATTTTCTAGACGACCAACCTAACCAAAATCACAAAAAGGAAGAGGAAAGGAAGCACATTGTTCAAAAGACAATTAATTAATATAACCACTCCATTTTTCAGGATTGTTAGCAAACGGCAGATTTTATTTACACAGAATATTCAGAACCACAATACGATATATTGTGAATATACAGGTAACCCTCAACTTAACCATTGAGTAATAAACCATTCAAAGTTATGACAACACTGAAAAAGGTGACTTATGACCAATCCTCACATGACTGTCACAATGTCTTCGCGGTGCAGTGAACAGAAATTCTGCTCCTTGGCAATCGCCATTTATTTACAATCATTGCAGCATCCTGGGTTCACATGATGAACATCTGCAACCTTTCCAGAGGGTTTCTGACAAGCAAAGTCATTGGGGGAAGGCGGGTTCACTTAACTACCGCATTATTGGTTTAACAACCTGTGCAGGAGTGGATTCCACTTACCTTCGCCACCGGTTCGCATTGCAACGTTTCCCCCATGCAATTTCACTTCCGTGCATGCTCATTAGCAGGATTCAGCCCGAAACACAGCTGAGGAGCTGATCAGCTGTGCTTCGGGTGAAGAAATAAAGGTCAGTATTAACCCGGGGCCGGTTGGGAGGTCTCTTTTTCAAGCTGCAGAAGAGGAGAAGCCATCCAAACACGGAAAAATTCACAAAAAATTCAAAAAAAAAAAGATGGCGGCACCCATGGACCGCCACCGGCCGAACCAGATCCGTGACGCCATTGTCACGTCACCAGTGGGTCGCTAACAGTTCGGCCAATCTGGTCCGAACCGGAAGGAACCCACCCCTGGATCTGTGGTGATTTACTTAATGACCACAGCAAAAAATGATCAGTGTAAAATCAAGTTCATCTCACTTAAGTTCAAGGGCAAAGCATACTCAATTTAAAGATGATCATCTAAGTGTCTCGGGATCCACAACTGAATTAAGATAACTTTAGTTAATGTTAAATTGCTAAAATAGAAGCTTATCTTCTTCTTTTACCTGCTTTGCGTTTTCAATATATGCAGCCATGTATTCATATGCAGCAGCCTGAGCATTAACTCTGGTTTCAGTGCCTTCCACTGGTAAAGCAAAACTGTCCATTATGATCATTGTTTCACCATCTACTTTTCCAAGCATTAAGCCCATCACTTCCAAGTTGCCTCCTGATCTAGCATGCATGACCATCTTCAGAAGAGCCAACGCAGAGATCTTGCAGTACTTAAAATAATGGTGGCTGCAAGGAAAAGACCAAATATCTTTATAATACAACTGAATTATTATAGAAAGGAAATAGGAAAAATACACACACATTATTTAAGCATAATGGCTCTATTGGACATAAAATCACTAGGCTAATTTTACGTCATAAGAAAAAAATAAAAATCCACCATTAATCTTTAAGAGAACAATAATAAAGTTTTTGAAATATCTAGAATATTTTGATAATTGAGATGGTACAAAATGTGTAACTGGAGGTAGACATTTAGAAAAGAAAATCTGACAATTCTGAAATTATAAACATGATAAATATCCAACATCATAAGATGGGACTTAAGACTTAAGCTGAGAATCTATCTACCAAAAAACAGGGAATCAGTTACTATATATTTGTTTGTTCCAACAGCTCTTGGTGTAGCCTGAAATTTGGCATACAAAACTTCATCTAGTGAAATATAAGCCTTTCTTTTTCACGCCATCATAAGATTGTTACTACACAAAATTCATTTTTTCACTATTACATAAAGTTTCCTTTGTAATATTTTGGATGATGACCCCAAGACAAGCAATTTTTGTATATTTATATAGTCCTAATAGAATCATTGACTGGCTGGATTATTTAACTCACCGTCTGCTCAGATGTATGGCATGCAGCATGATTTTCCCTAGAACAATTCTCTATCTATTGAATGTGCTCTCTAGGAATATGTTTGGATCCAGCACTGATGTCATTTTTTCATGAAATAAATAACTTTTTATTATCCATGGCGTTTTTACTGTTTCTAATTTAATAATTTCCTATATCGTACATACTTGTAATCTGTATCTTTTTTATAAGAATATTGACAATGATACAGTCTGCAAGTTATTTTAAATAAATAAAATAGAATTATTATACATTGCAAAACCATAAAATAACATTGTCTGATAATTTAGTAATGCTACAGTGTTCTGTATCTTAATATTCTGTGCTTTCTTATTATACATGGATACACGTAAAAATGTCTGTGTATATAACCTCCACATACATCTTAAATAAAGGTCCTTTTGCATTGCTGAAGAAAAGTGTTCTGTTTCTATTCTCAAGACATCAGAAATTATATTGGCATAAAATATGCTATCTTATTGCCCATCACTATCATGCTTTTGTTCTGGCTTTCTGATCTCTGAACATGCTTGCTGGTAGCATTGTATAAATGTGCAGGCTGGGCATGTGAATAAGAAAGATGGGCCTGACAGGAACCTCACAGCCTACTGAGCACAACATTATGGATCTCCCAACAAAAGTGGGGCCTGGTTAGCCTTTGGCCAGGTTGTGTTGAACGTATTCTGGAAGCCCTTAACTGCTCATATAATATTATTTTTAAAAAATGTGTGAAGCCTTTTTCAAATTAAATTAAAAGCCTTGAACTCTATGACAAGTGGTATGGTACTACTCTGAGCAGGGTCAGTGGAGATGTGAGGCTTGGGCAAGAAATACTGGCCAGAAGGCTCAAGCTGCTTTAGGGAAAAAAGGACGAGGCAGACAAAAAGAAGTATTCTTGCTGCCCCTCTGCAAGGATCTCTATGCTGAGCAAGGAGAGGAAAATATCTCTTTGCTAGGCAAAGAAATGAAGAATTCTCAAAGCAGTGAAAGAGAAAGAAAAGCAAATGAGAAGAACTCTGAAGACCTCTCTGCTCAAGTAGGAGAGAAAGAGGAAAATGGGATTTGTGCATTCTTAATAGACTGATTTCTATACTATATCATGCTGGATAAATTGAAAACAGTATTATGTAACAACTCAATCATCATTGAGTTGTTACATAATACCAATATTAGTGTTCCAATGAATGACACTGTCAACTGTCAAAATGACATGTTTGTGTTTCACAATAACATATTTTTATTTAATTAATTTATATCTAATGCCATATTGCAGTATTCTTTATTTTCTTTATTTTTGAGTTAAGTAGAGGAATTTATATGTAGGAAATGGCTTCAGTGCTATGCCCTTGGGCTAATTCAGCATTCATGGCTATTTGAGAAAGAAGCATGCTAATGAGAAATAGTAGGCTGTGGAGGTTTGTAACTTTGAAAGAGCCTCTCCCTGTGGATCATCTCATGTTCTGCAGACAGAATTATCAGCAAAGTGCATCACATTTTCTATACGCTAAAACTGTTGTAGGTTGATGTTGACTAAAGGAAGAAAACAATACTTTATAACTGGGCAAGATATGAGATAAAGACAATGTTGTGGAATCACAGCAGAAAAAAAAAGTTTGGCAGGACATGTTTGCCTCATGGTTACAGGCAAGAAGAGAAAGACTCAACTACATGGGTTAACTATATATTGTTAAAACACAGTAGGCATGTCATTAGTTATCAGTTTTTGCTTGATGGGAACTACAATCATCTAATAAGCATGCCTGTCTTCAACCAATTTAATTCCATCTTCACTTTCCTTGGTTTCATCTCTGATGTCATTTTCTCCTTTTTGTTAAGATCCATGTGAGTGCCAAACCCCATTATTTCTACCTCCCTAGGATCTGCAAAATCCACACTTCCATCTCTATTCTTAAATTTAAATCCTTCACCCCTATTATCTAGCTGGTCACTTGCCCTGAGAAATACAATCTCTCCTTGGACCCGTTTTTCTATCTCCCCATCCTCTCCAGATCCGGCTTGCATCAGGGTACCTCTGGGGCAAGTGCACCATCGCTGCTTGCATCGGCCCCTTTTCCTGGCCATGGGACCGGGCAGCTACCTCGGCAGCCGGCAGAACTCTCTGAACCAAGGCAGAGAACGAGGAACGCAGAGGCAGCGGCGGTTTTCCCTGCCGCCCAGATACCCACTTACTCCTTGGTCCATGGCTTGGCCGCCAGGATCTCCTGCTGCTGCTTGCGGTCATACTTGTATATCTCGTCGATGCTCTGTACCTCCTGCATGTTGTTAGCCAGCTCCCACGTCTTCTGGGCCATCCCGCTCCCCGAAGGGCCGGCAGTCGCCATTTCACCGGCTTGTCAGGCCGAGCCAAAGTAGGCTCTGCTTCCCTGCGAACCGCCTCGGGCAGGAGGAACCTCCCGGTCCGCTATCGGACAGCGCAAACCGGAAGTCGGGGGAGAACAGTCGTTCCTAGCGAATGGTTCCGCTCGCTCCGCGAAGCCTCCAGCTTGCCCCCTAATGGCAAGCAATGGAATTAGTTTCCCAAGAGCCGAGCCGGGCTAGCCTTGCCTTGGGTTTACTCCGCGCGCCAGGTGTGTCTCCAGGGGAAGCCCCAGGCCATCCAAGACAGTGTTTCTGAATCTCAGCAATTTTAATATGTATGGACTTCAATTCCCAGAACTCCCCAACCAGCATATGCAGCAGCAGTTCCGACGCATATTGGCAAATTGCTGAGTTCGAGAAACAGATCTAAGAGATCTCTGTGTGCTGCTGGCAGCCTTTCTCCATTGTATTTAAATATGGAACTGGATGATGACTGCATCTCTGCGAAGAAAGGATACGTGCAGACAGACTGTTAAAGTTTATGTAATTGAAAAGCTGGGGCAAATGTAATTTGGTAATTGTTAATCATTTTAGATATATTGATAGCTAAATGAGACAACAAACTTCCCTAATTTGGTGCCGCCCAGATGTGAATAGAATAGAAAAACAGAGTTGGACTTGAAGATGTGTTGGGACTTGAAGAATTCTTGGCAATGGCTGGATAGGAATTTGTGCATTAGTTAACACCTATGCAGTGAACTTGGACCATAGCATTAACAGAATGTGTTTCCAGTTATTTTCCTCTAAAATATTTCTGATCCTTATCCCAGATAATTATTTAGCTTTGGTTTTTGAAAGAATACTAAGTGATCAAAATGATTTTTGATATAAGCTGGCAACTTCCTCTTTTTACAATAACTGTCATATTTTAACTTAGGTTTTCATGTCTGTCCCACCCCCACAATTAGTGTTTGTTGTATTTACACATTTGTTTTAAGGTAAAAAAACAACAACTGGACACTCTTACACATGGTTTTCAGCTGCTTAACAAGGAACCTGTTTGCTTTTATTTATGTCTGTGAATGAAATCAACATATTTCTTCATATCAGCTGGTTACAACTTTGAAAGATCTCAGCCCCCTGATCAAAATCTTGCTTGCAGTTCACTCTCAAATGACACATTAGCGTTGCAGCTAATTTTTGAGATGTCAGACCTTAGAGACTGAACGTTGGCTGTTCCTCTTCTCAAAGTCCTTAGCTAATGGAGTATCTAGACTCTAGAAAAATTGTGTGTGCGTGTGTGGGGGTTTCCTCCACTTTGATCTAGGGGTCTCCAACCTTGGCAACTTTAAGACCTGTGGACTTCAACTCCCAGAACTCCTCAGCCAGCTGGCTGAGGAGTTCTGGGAGTTGAAGTCCGCAAGTCTTAAAGTTGCCAAGGTTGGAGACCCTTGATGATTCTAGCCTAAAAAGAGCCAATTTATTATAGTGATCTCTTTCAGTCCTAAAAGCAGGCAATGATAAACCATTTCTGAAGTTTTGCCAAGAAGACTGCAGGGACTCATCCAGGCAGTCGCCGGAGGTCAGGACTGATTCGATGATACAAAAAAAAGTGTTGGAACGTCTGCTATGCCTGTTGGCAATGGGGTTTCTGAGCTTGCACAGAGTGCCAGATAGCTGCAAACGGATTAAAGCAGTGGTTCCCAACCTTTTTGTGATCGAGTACCACTTGGAGGTCCCATACAGTCGCCGCGTACCACCTGGTTCCAGAGAAACTAAATTCGATCAGATATCACTTTATTTCCATAATTGTACCGTTCCTTTTTTGGCCCCGCGCATCCAGCAATTGGATTCTCGGGCCGCTGGGACCAGGTGGGTGGCGTGTGGCAAGAGTTGCAAATCGTTGCCAGATTATCTTGTGTTAGGCAATAAACATTTTTGTGAAGTAAAAAATAACTAACTAAAAATCGTTCATGACCCCGAAAGTGTTCGCGTACAACCTGGAAGGCCCTCGCGTACCACTAGTGGTACACGTACCACAGGTTGGGAACCACTGGATTAAAGGCTACCCAAAAGACCTATCATTTCCACAACGCAGCGCAGGACCAACAGGTTCTCTCACAAATCCGGATGCGCTTTAGACTCCAGGCAGTAGAGGGCGCCATTGGTACGCAGCCTATTCCCCCCCCTCCTCCTCCGCGCCCCCCCGCCTTTTAGGTTCCTCCCCGAGAAGGCGGAGCGCCGTGAGAAGCTTCGGTTGAGACTGAGAAAAATCGGCGGGAGCCGCTGCTGGACCACCCGCCGGCGCCTGGGCCTTTCCGGAGCGAGCGGCAGACGAGGTGAGCTTCGGCCAAGGACAGTTCCGAAGGATTGGTTGCTGCAACCCCAAAGGAGGCTCATGCGGACTAGGACTAGTCCGGTACAAGCGCGTGCCGAGAAAGCTCGTTTCTTCTTTCCTCCGCCCCTCCCTTCCCCCTCCCCGGTGGGGAAGGGTTAAAAATGGACCCCAAGCGGCAAGCAAGGGGGCCGGGGTGAAGGGAGCTCCCTTGCATATCTCTCAGGGGTTTGGAGAAGGCTGGCAGAAGGGTCGGGGTGGCCGAGATTGGGCGTAGAATTGTCCTTTTAAATCCAGATGTTCGCCTCAGAAAGTTGGGTGCTTATGGAGACGCTGCGTGGTCGGCTTTCGCCAAAGCTCTTCGGAGGCCGCAGGTTTTGTTGTACTTCGGTTGCCTAACAACGCCGTCCGGCTTCTTAAAGCGACAGGGCGCGCGGAAACTTCAAGCTGCTGTTTGCGCTTCTGTCTCAACTGCGAGCGGCTCGCTTTGTTCTGGGTCGTTTTCTCCGGATTTAGAAGATATTTTGGATATCCGTAGCTCCTGGTTATCTGCTTAGTGTGGCTCTTTGCTGCTGGGATCCTATCCTAGCGATTTACATCAGGAAACTATAAAAGATTTAACCATAAGATGCCATCAGAATGAAACCAATCAGGTGTAAAAATAAAAGTTAATGCAAATGGGGAAAAAATGCAAACATAGTGGTGATTCATTCTCCAAATGTTCTCTTTTGCGGAAATTCATTCTTCATTTCCCGAAGGCTAACAGTGAATTTGTGAACCCAACCTTGAAAGGGAAACAGTCTCATAATATGGCAGCTGCAATGGGAAATATTGTTTGGGGGTCTCTGCCCCTTTCATCTCATGGTCCTGTGGCTTCATCAAAACATTTTGAAGGAATATTTGTATTTTTGTACTTAGAGAAGTTGGATAGGCCACTTTTTGTGATGTTTGAGCCATGGGTTTAAAGAAGAAAAATAACACAGGAAGATGATTTATGAAGTGAGGAAACTTGTTGATGAAGCAAACCTCTGTTCATTATCTTTGAAAAATTCTGGAAAATGGATAAAATATGAGACTACAGTACTAGAAAAAGGAAAATATTACCCTTAGGAAGCTACATATCATTCAGCAATCCATTGCTTGAAAGACTCTAGAAGAGATCACCCGTTAATCTACAAACTTACTGAAAACAGTGGAATATTTATTAGAAATCCTTATGAGTTTGTCAAGAATGCATCATAATAAACTAATTTTACTTCATGTTTTTGATTAGGTGTCTTCTGTAAGTATAGGGGTTATCTCAAAGTGCAGTAGTGTGATCTTCTAAAATAATACATCTTTGTTTTACAAATAAAAAAAATAAAACAATTGTGATTGGCAGATAGCTCTGACAGAAGTTAGACCTCTTTAAACCTAGCCATCTCTTAAAATTTGCTTTAGGCTTTACTCCATATTTTATATGACCAGACCCACAGTAGGTGTGTCCAGACAGCAGGAACAAGCACTCCTACTTTGTCTGCACAAACTTGATCAGCATTTTTAAAAAATTGCAATTCTTCTAAATTACTTGTGACCTCTGGAGAGTGCAACCCACAATTTGAGAACCCCAGCCAAAGGTGCTTTTTTTCAAGAGGCAACTGGACTTTCTGGTTTTTCTTTGAAGACATTTCACTTCTCATCCAAGAAGCTTCTTCAGATCTGACTAGATGTTGGGGAATGGAAGGATTTATACTCCTTGCAGACAGCTGGTCATTCTTTTAGTGGGTCATTAAGGTCACCGGGAGGTTTATCTGTGTCATCAGGGTCACCTGAGTGGTGCAAATTGGTGTGGAGCCGCCTTGGAACTGTTGAAAATTGGAGATAGATGATGTTGTATCCCTCCCCCTCTGTTGAGAGAGGGCTGTTCAATTCTGACATAAATGGCCTCTTTGACCCCTCTTTCAAACCAGCAATTCTCTCTATCCAAGAGGGGTTAAAGAGGAGTTTTAGGGGTTTCTTTCAAATTACTATGGGATTCAAAAAAACCAAACCTTCTGTATATTGATTAAGCAAATTTAGGCATCTAATAAAATAGTATTTCTTTTATTTATCCATTAGGTACTATATTCACTTAGATTATCATTTCTAGAAGTAAACAATGATGGCTGAGAACCTAGACAAGTTCCTTGAAGACCACAAAGCCAGGCTGGTACAGGACAAGGCAAAACTTGAAAATGATCCCCCATACATGGAGATGCAGGTAAGATTTTATTTTAAAACAAATAAATGAACACAACCCTGTTCCTTTAATTCTGCTTCTGTAGTTCGTTAAAGACTCTTACAGATCTTTCTGTCTAAATGATCATATGAATTGTGATTTGCTATTTAAGCCATATGAGATCATCATACCTACAAACTTCACAGAGGGGAGGAACAATATATAATATACATACTCCTCTTTTCTATACAGTTAGCTGACTACCTCTTCTTGTGATTCAAAATTATGCAGTTCAAAAGCTTACATTGTTAATGTATTTGGGGGGGGGGAACCCTGATATATCAAGAAAACGGGACTATCTTGCTCTATTAGATCACTCTCCTTTTCAAAAAATATGAGAATGACTGAACTTGTTTCCCCCACTTCTCCATTAGCCCTAGCTATCAAGCCAAAACTTAGAAGGGGGGGATGAAGAATCACCAGAAAGCTAGTTCTGTGGTTTTTATGCTTTTTCTTACTCCGAGTAGCACTTTTTATACCTTTTGCATACATTTGTTAGTTGTACCTTATCATTTTTTCTTTTTCAGAATAAAAGTGCAGAGAAACTTTCAAAGGCTAGTGAATTATTAATCTCCATGGCTAAAGAAAACATCCCACCGAATAGTCAAGATATTGCTTTGCATGGTATTATTTTTTTTTCTAATGGTTATTTTGTTGCAGTCAGTGGGAAATGATTACATTGATCTATAAAGGTTGAATTTATCCTAGTATCCTTGTTATGTTATCATAGGTTCAAAATATTTTAAGCTAAGTTTTTAAATATGTGGTGATAAGCCAGAATAGCCTGTCATACTTCGTGCTTAATGGGTAGCCTTGCAGTGCAAGATGGTTAATGCTTTTTTTTGAGGGAAGGTGTGATGTCACTTGGTTTTAAAAAAGGCCACTATGCACCCTGTTCCAATCTTATCACGCAGGTTGTTCCAGTCTGTAGTCATTGCAGGAAGAGCAGTTGGTTCAATATGAGACTGCAGGACTTGTTTATCTCTCCCATGTTAATTAATGCCTGTCGGCAACTGCTGGTCATTTATTCTTTGGAGTAAAATATCCTTAGTATACTGATGATGTTTAGCCGTATAGTGCCACTTCAAGTCAGAGGTTTAAGGGATTGAATGTTCAGATTAGTCTGTAGCAAGATGGAAGTGTTGGTAGTTTGTAAACATCTTGACAGAAATATCGGTTTCAGTGGCTGCTCTAAGATGAAGATACAGTCCCCCAAAAGAGCAGATCTATGTCTTGACTTATGGCTCCAGCTGGAATAGCAATGGAAACTATAGGAAACTCAGACTTGATCATCATGCAACAAAACTGCACATGGCGTTGCTTTAAAAATGATTCAGAGGCTGCATTTGATTCTGAATATATTAAGTAGACTGTTATCAGAGAAAACCTGCTCTTTTGGGGGTCACTGCACTGGACTTCTGTTTGCAATTCAGCATGCTTATTATTACCTAGAAGGCCCTGTAAAGTTTTTCTAGGTTTTATCAGGAAGGTATTAACATGACTTACTAACATGATCCTGCCTGTCCTATAGGGATATCTAGAAATTTACATTTTATTCAAAATTTCTGGGTTTAAGCAGAATATGAATTCTGTAAAACAAATAAAAAATAAATAAAAAATAACCCTAGGATATACTGTGATGTATGAACTGTGGCTTTAATACTATGAGAGCTGGGCAAGTCATTTTAAAGTGATGATTTACATACAACTGCAGGTGTGCCAATTAATTGCAATTAAGTGCAATTAATTCAAGCAGTTCAATTTTTCCAGGTTTATTTGCTACTTTTGGCCATCTCTCTATGTGCACAACTACTTCGTTTTACCATATTCTTTGGGGTACTTCAATTTTTGTCTATATATGCTCCAGGTTTTTTTTCAACATGGGCGTAGTGATTTATCACAGAGGGTTAGTTGTTACTTAGCAACAGCAGTTCCCCTCATATGTGCCTTTCCTCTGTTTAAATTTAATTTATTCTGCAATATCATGTAGCTGCCATTCGTGATGATTTTTTTTCTTGTGAATGACATTTGAGATTATTACAGGAATTATTTTGGAAACTAAATTAATTACAAAGTAAATATGGAAAATACATTTTTTAGAATTAAGTTTAAAGTAAACTGTGGCTTTAAATTTTGAATTTGTTCATCTTTCAGAAAGAATATAATTTTGAAATTGGGATAGATATTGATACAAACAAAGTAACTGAGGAAAAAATAAGCTCATTTTGTAAAAACAAGTGCTACCATAGTTGTATGTTAATCTTAGCTTACCGTGTTTCCCCGAAAATAGGACCCTGTCTTATATTTTTTTGAACCCCGAAATAAGCGCTTGGCCTTATTTTCGGGGAGATCTTATTATTTTGGGGCGTGTGGAGCAAGACGGGGCTCCTCTTGCCATCTTACCTGATTTCCAGCTCTGTCTCCCTAACCTTAACCAGAGGAAATTGTATTTTCAGGGGAGGGCTTATTTTCGGGGAAGGGTTTATTATCGGGTGAGGGCTTATTTTCAGAGAAACATGGTAGCAACTCCTCCTCAAAATGCAGGCTGATTTCAATATATAGGATGCTTAGTTATGAATTTTATATTGTGTTTTCTGACAAATCAGTAATGCACTTTAGGTACATAGAACCTACATACATTTTCCTTGCAGTTCTTTAGAAGGAAAGGTGTAGCTGCTGTTTGTCTAAAGCCAGGCTTAGAAAATGGTCTAATACAGATAGTCCTCAACTTACGACCATAATTGACCCCAGAATTTCTGTTGCTGAGTGAGAAATTTGTTAAGTGAATTTTGCTCCATTTTACAACTTTTCTTTCCACAGCTGTTAGTTGAACTGCAGTTGTTAAGCTAGTAACATGGTTGTTAAGTGAATCTGGATTCCCCATTGACTTTGCTTGTCAGAAAGTCACAAATGGTGATTCCATGACCCTGGGACACTGCAACCATCATAAATATGAGTTAGTTGCCAAGTGTTTGAATTTTGAATTTTGATCACATGACATGGGGATACCGCAATGGTTATAAGTGTGAAAAATGGTGTGCCTTTTTCAGTGCCGTTTTAATTTCGAACAATCACTAAACAAACTGTTGTAAGTGGAGGACTACCTGTAGTTGGTACTTAGACTCATAATGTATACACATGCTCCATGGAGCAAACAATTATGTCAATGTCAATATTCAATGGCATGGATTGTGGAGTTTTCTGTTCATATTGACATTCTTGGATTCATTAAGTATGGCTATTTACAAATTACTGTTTCTCTCAATTTCAGTTCATCACCGGATAAAATGATAAAATGCTGCGCTATCTGGCAGAATGTTAAAGCAAAAATCTCTACATATTTCAGAAATTAAAAGTTCTAGATAAATAATATTTCTCCAAAGTTTGTTTCATGAATACAAAAACATATAGGAAAGTAGGCTACTGAAAAGGCATACAATTTGCTGCCCGGGCACATGGATTAAAATCAAGAAACAAGTTGTCCAAGCGTTCTTTCCCTTTTATTTACCCTGTCTTTTCCAATTTAATAATAATCAATTATTGCAAGTGAGAGGAATATTGAGTATATTATATTTTATTGTATTATATTAATTATATTTTAAGTGGAGAAGAAAAAACAATGACAAAAATTAAATGGAAGAGGCTATATTTCTTAATAAAACAGTGTTTGGGAAAAGAGCCTGTTAATTTTTCATCTAATACCACTTTTTTGCTCTGCCATTTCTGTTTTCTCTTCATCCAGCCCTTTCTCTTTGCCAGAAAATGTGTACATTCTTACATTTTAGCATATTGAAACGAAGTTCATATGGAATGTCCATCCGTTCATACAGTATTTATAATAAAACTTATGTTTGGTGTTTAATTAAGATCAGAATAATTCTCTTGTTTACTACTTCTCCTTAAAAAACTTTGATAATTTAAATATCAGGAAGAATACATTTTTGAACTGTTCTCTTTTCTATACCAAAAGAACACACAAATACACACTTACTTTTGCAATTTAGCATTGCTGAACATGTGTATGCTTAAAAGTATTTGGTGTTGTCAGTAGTCTGGCAGTGGTAAAAATGACATCACTAGAAGTGACCTAAAATAACAATTAAATGTAGTTTACCCTCAGAGGCCTCCTGGGAAAACACCATGACAGCACCAAAAAGAGTATGTGTTCCATATTTGGATTTTGATTTGTAAATGTTTTGATCTTAGAAGGTAAAAATCACCTTGTTCAGGCAAACTAGCTACAGCCAGCTAGTATGTCTAACATACTAGCTGTTACGAGCTGGATGAATTTGGAAATTTCATAAATAAGGATAATTTAGTGAACATTTTCCCTGGTTGCTTTAGTATTTGAAAAAAATACATATCAATGAAAGTTCCCATTTTGCGTAGTAGTAGTTACTGCTGTACCTGCATACTGTAAACCTCTTATTAACATATTTAGCATATAAAATTTAGTATATTTTATTTCCAAAACAGGATGTAACTTTCAGGTTAAATTAATACATGTAATATTGCTCATTAAGACATTCTCCGTAGTTGCAATATATTGATAATAGTACAAAAGAGGCCATTAGTATTTAGGAAGATATTTGTATATACAGTATTACCAAGCAATTGATTGTGGAATTTATGAAATTCAACTGCCATTGAAAAGAAACCAATGTATTTAGAAAAGTAGCTATCTGCTTTCCAGTAAGCTGTAGGGATCTCTTATAGTTATCCTTGTTAAAAATATTTCCATGATGTCATAGAGGGCCAATGCTCATAAGCTGCTGTTAAGTTATATGCTTATCATGGTATATAATGCATTATGAGGTTCAAGCAACTGCCCAAATAAATAGTCTCAGTTGTATATTTTTTTTAATAAGCTATAGCTCATGCCCAACATGCTTAAGTTTAAATGTTGTGCGACCTTGGAGATACTCTGTATTTTCCTGTCATATTAATTTGATAAGCATCTTATTCCTCTCCCACTTTTTTATACCAGAAAAGTTTCTTTGCTTCTTAAAAATATAATTGACATTATAAAGTCTAATCAAACTTGTTAGATAGTGGGTAAGGATCACAGGAGACAGACTTCAGAACAGCTCTTTTATTCAGCTCACTCAAGCAACCAGCAAAGCACGGTCTGACAGCTAGCTCTTTTATAGAGAGCTGTCAGACACAACAACCAATAGCGTTTGAGCATTCCAACGCTGGACCTGGGTGAAAACATACAGTTCAGTTAGAGTTCAGCTAGAACATAACAAATCAGAGTTCAGTCAGTTCAGCTAGACATAACAAGTTAGAGTTCAGTTAGAGGTCAGTCAGAACACAACAAAACTCATACTGACGTGCAAGACAGATCCACTAAGTTTAATGGAACTAAAGGAGTATAATCTATTTAATTATGTAAACATACACAATGTTTATTTCTATTTATGTTTAAAAGTTTTTAATGTTTTAATTGTTTTAACTAGTTGCTTTCTGTATGCTGCACAGAATCACACTGTGAGATTGGCAGCTATATAAATCCAATAGATGCAGATTTAGCCATTAATCTTGTATTGTCTTTATGACTAGTTCCATAGCATTACATCTGAGGTTCTGATATTAGGGTTTGCTCTTGTTAATTGTGGCTTTTGTTTTTTTTATTTAAATAGCTGGATTACATGGAATCTATTCTTAAAGCCAGCTGGATGACTCTGGACCAAAATATGTTTGTTTTTATTTTTCTGATTCCTTTTGGAGAAGAAAATCTAAACAAAATAGGGGAAATTGGTATTTTGAATATCTAAACAGAGAGCCAGTTTGGTATAGTGGTTAATTCATCAGGTTAGAAATTAGGAGACCGTGAGTTCTAGTTCTGCATTAGGCCTTAAGCCAACTGGATGACCCTGGGCCAGTTTATCTTAGCCTTAGGAAGGAAGCAGTAGCAAACCACTTGTGAAAAAGTTTGCCAAGAAAACTGCAGGGACTGGGTCCAGGCAGTCTCCAAGAATCGGACAAAATTGAACAGAAAAAAGAAGAAGAGCTAGACGCACTAGGTATTTATTATTTCCTTCACCCCAGCCGCTTGTAACAGATGCAAATTGGTTACTAGTTTCAGTGATGTCCCAAAAGTGCTTTTTTCCAAGGCAAATGGTCTTTGTTTTTTTCCTTGAAGACGTTTTGCTTCTCATCCAGAGAAGCTGAAGAAGCTTCTTGGATGAGAAGCAAAATGTCTTCAAGGAAAAAATGACGAAGTACAGTTGCCTTTTGGAAAAAAAGCACTTTTGGGAAAACCACACTTGGATGACTGAGAATCTCCATAGAAATTTAGTTTCAGTGATAAATTACCTGACCCATACTACCAACATGGCTCAACTCTCTTTGCTACTGGTAGTTGATAAATAGAATTTATCAACTACAGTAGCAGTTCAGCAGGATATTTGGCACTGATATTTCACATCAAATTCTGGCAGGGATTGAGCATAGAACTTTCTACAAGGTACGTGCTTTGCTGCTGAATTGCAAGCCACTCTGTAGAATGTGTGCAAGGGCACTGCAGGAATAAGGTGAAGAACCCTGTGACCCTCGGAATTGTATTGCATTGGAACTTTATTGCTTCCAGTCGTTATATCCTATTTCAATTTTGTAATCCAAAAAATTAGTTGACCGAAGATTCTTTAGTTTGCTACACTGGAATATTGTTTGCACAGACCATTGATAAGAAATGTTTTGTATTTTGTAGACTATGGCTTAAGCTTGCCTCTGGGGGAGGATTATGAACATAAAAAACACAAACTAAAGGAGGAACTTCGACAGGACTACAGGCAATACCTTTCACAAGTAAGGAACGATAATTAAAACTTAAGTGCTGGTTTGTGAAGCAAAAATACATTAAAATGAAATTTCCTAAGAACTGAACACATTAATTTCTAGAATTTGTTGCTATGTAGCATCAGGATATTAGGTGCCATATGCAGTCAGGTCCATAAATATTGGGACATCGACACAATTCTAACATCTTTTGCTCTATACACCACCACAATGGAGTTGGAATGAAACAAACACAAGATAGATAGATAGATAGAATTCTTTATTGGCCAAGTGTGATTGGACACACAAGGAATTTGTCTTTGGTGAATATGCTCTCAGTGTACATAAAAGAAAAGATACATTTGTCAAGAATGGTTGTCATAGGGTTCAAGTAAGTAATCAGGAAACAATCAATATGAAATATGTGCTTTAACTGCAGACTGTCAGCTTTAATGTGAGGGTATGTACATCCAACTCAGGTGAACGGTGTAGGACTTACAGCAGTTTCCATATGTGCATCCCACTTGTTAAGGGACCAAAAGTAATGGGACAGAATAATAATCATAAATCAAACTTTCTCTTCTTAATACTTGGTTGCAAATCCTTTGCAGTCAATCACACCCTGAAGTCTGGAACGCAGACGCTGGGTTTCATCCCTGGAGATGCTCTGCCAGGCCTCCACTGCAACCGTCTTCAGTTCCTGCTTGTTCTTGGGGCATTTTCCCTTCAGTTTTGTCTTCAGCAAGTGAAATGCATGCTCAATGGGATTCAGGTCAGGTGATTGACTTGGCCATTGCATAACATTCCACTTCTGTTCCTTCAACAATTCTTTGGTTGCTTTTGCAGTATGCTTTGTGTCATTGTCCATCTGCACTGTGAAGCGCCGTCCAATGAGTTCTGCAGCTTTTGGCTGAATGTGAGCAGATAATATTGCCCGAAACACTTCAGAATTCATCCTGCTGCTTTTGTCAGCAGTCACATCATCAATAAATACAAGAGAACCAGTTCCATTGGCAGCCATACATGCCCATGCCATGACACTACCACCACCATGCTTCACTGATGAGGTGGTATGTTTAAGATCATGAGCAGTTCCTTTCCTTCTCCATACTCTTCTCTTCCCATCACTCTGGTACAAGTTGATCTTGGTCTCATCTGTCCATAGGATCTTGTTCCAGAACTGTGAAGGCTTTGTTAGATGTTGTTTTGCAAACTCTAATCTGGCCTTCCTGTTTTTGAGGCTCACCAATGGTTTACATCTTGTGGTGAACCCTCTGTATTCTCTCTGGTGAAGTCTTCTCTTGATTGTTGACTTTCACACATATACACCTACCTCCTGGACAGTGTTCTTGATCTGGCCAACTGTTGTGAAGGGTGTTTTCTTCACCAGGGAAAGAATTCTTCGGTCATCCACCACAGTTGTTTTCCGTGGTCGCCTGGGTCTTTTGGTGTTGCTGAGCTCACCAGTGCGTTCCTGCTTTTTGTGAATGTTCCAAACAGTTGTTTTGGCCACGCCTAATGTTCTTGCTATCTTTCTGATGGGTTTGTTTTCTTTCTTCAGCCTAATGATGGCTTGCTTCACTGATAGTGAAGCACTGATAGAGCTCTTTGGATCTCATCTTGAGAGTTGACAGCAACAGATTCCAAATGCAAATAGCACACTTGAAATGAACTCTGGGCCTTTTATCTGCACATTGTAATTGGGGTAATGAGGAAATATCACACACCTGGCTATGGAACAGCTGAGAAGCCAGTTATCCCATTACTTTTGGTCCCTTAACAAGTGGGATGCACATATGGAAACTGCTGTAAGTCCTACACCGTTCACCTGAGTTGGATGTACATACCCTCACATTAAAGCTGACAGTCTGCAGTTAAAGCACATTGTGTTTGTTTCATTCCAACTCCATTGTGGTGGTGTATAGAGCCAAAGATGTTAGAATTGTGTCGATGTCCCAATATTTATGGACCTGACTGTAAAATATCTATGACAATATACTGTATTATTGGAAATTGATTTTGGAAGCTGCTTTGAAAGGAGTTTGGTTGGAAGATCAAAGGGAGAAATTGTATTTTGAAGAGGTGAATACTTAGTTTAATTTAATCAAAAACTAGCCAAACACATTTTAGGCTAATGTGTACTGTAAGCCTATATTTTATATGAGCTTATGGTACATTTTATTGTAACCCATAAAACTGGGCTTCCGTTAACTAAGACAATGGGAATTGTTAAAAGAGATGGATTGCATTAGAAAAATGAACAATGTGTATGGGGAGGGAGCCACAGCCAAAACTACAACAGAAATAGATCACATTTTGGAATTGTATTATAGGGCAAGTTTTGGGGAGCCAAAAGCTTCATTTTTTATGTTTCCTTGGGCAATAGAAGGCATATCACACAAATGAGCAAGGCTTTTATATATACAGGTAGTCTTCAACTTATGTTCACAAATGAGCCTGGAAATTTGGTTGTAAGTCATTGCAGTCATTAAACAAGGTGGCCTTGTTCAATGACCGCAATCTGACTTTCCCTATTGCGGTCGTGCCTTGGAGTGAGAGAAGCCTTGGGAGGCTCAGCACCCACAGACACAAAGATGTCTGTGGGCTGGGAGGTGTTAGTCAGCTAGACCCATTGTCGCACAGACTCTCTCCTTACCCCATCATGCAGGTCCACTTTCTTTTCTGTTGCCTCACTCCATCTTTCACATGGACCCCATTCTTGTGATGGTTTGGAAGGTGTGATTTGGAGAAGAGCCTTCCAAACCACAGTGAAAATGACACATTCGCTAGTGTTTTTCCCTCTGGAGAGGAAACCTTAGTGAATCTGGCATTCTGAAAGGCTCAGAGCCTCATCGTTTCAGAATGCTGAGGCTGATCAGGGGCTTTTAACATTTTCTCCAATGGAATTCCACCTCTTTCACTAGCAACCTTTCTCATTTCCACGTTCTGAAACTTGATCGTTTTCTCCTTCAGAAAAATGCTGAGACACGGAGCCTTTAGCATTTTCTCCTCCAGAAAGGAGAAGAATACTAGTGAAAGAGATGGACTGAATGGCCGAGCCTTTCAGAATGTTGCAGAGCCTTTCAGAATGCTGGCTTTGCTAGCATTTTTGTCAGATTGAGGTCCATTCCTTCAGGTCAAGGATGCTTTCCCTTTCCAGCAGAGAGGCTAGAGGAAATTTCTGAGGGATTGGACCTCAAATCCTCACTTACAACCTCCCCTACGAGATTCTTAAGAACCTGCAAAGAAGATTGCAAATGGTGATCACATCACAGGTCACTTGGCAAAATGCAGGCATGTGAGGGCAGTGTAACATTTTATGATGTCTGGATGTACTTTATGGGCCTTAAAGCACCATGGCTAGCATGACTGCAAATGGCTGTTAAACAACCGATCATAAATTGAGGACTATACTTTGTAAAACATTTCTGGTGGTAGTTATGTTTGGGTATATTTTTGGTGTGTATGACCCTAAGTTTTAAATATTTTATTTACTGACACAAGAAGTAGCAGGAACCTCTACCTCACATTTTCATTTATGTTTAGTTAACATTACTGTGATGTGTTATTTGACAATATTTAAGGAACTGCAGGCCAATCAGCATTATTCAGACAAATGAAAACAGACTAGTGAAGTGATACATCTATCTAGATTAAATATGTTAGAGGGATTTTACTTATAGATAAATGGAAGATAAAAATATTGAAGAAGCAGCTAGAAATAGAAGGGAACAAGAGAAGATAATGCCTGAAAAATAGAGGCAGTCGAAAAAACCCCAGAAGAATATTTATATATTCAGTACAAAAAAGTGAGACATGAATTTGGATTACAGAAATGGAAAAATAACTTTAGTATATAATTAACCTTAGCATCAAAAGATGAATTAGCAGAAAATATTATGTTTTATATCATATATCATATATATATATGATAGTTCATAAGGTAATGGCAGGAAGAACAAATTTGGTTAATAACTAGTTTTTAAAAAATCTACTTCCAGATGTTTTAAACCCTTTTGTGCTGAATTTTCAGTATGTGCTTGAGTTTGCGATGATACAGTAGCAAAGATAATAACCCCAATATGTATAGAAGAATTTCTAGTGACAGTTTTCCAAAACATTGGAAATGTTTTTAGAAGTAGTTAAATTTAATAGTGTAAATTGATATATTAGATATTATTTACTGCACTTTTTAAGAATCAGCTTCTTTAAATTGTTTTCAATTTGCACATGTCTCTCTAAAGAAGGAAAAAAGATTCAGAACTATTGTTGACAGAATATTCTTTAAGATGAAATCTGTTTTCCAAACTTTTAGGGTGTGTCACAGGCCAAAAAAAAGGTATGATTCTTGCATTATGCTACTCTTCAAATTAATATCTCACTTTATTTGAATGTACTATTAAAAAGTCTTGGGTGAAAAATCAGTCTTTGCTTGGCTTTGTTTTTGCGGCTGTCCCACCATTAAAAAATTGATTTTCACATGCTATTCATAGTTTTCTGTTTGTATCATCTTAACTGTACTGATGCTCCGTCCTGTATTTGATTTCACTGCAAAATTGATAATTCTGTATTACCTAAATATAATCAATACAGAATATACAAATTGATCAGCAGTTTATATTAGCTTTAAATTATTTCTACAACATATAAAGATCATTTGATTTAAATATATATTTATTTCATTTTTTATAGAAAAGGTATTTAACATCAAGTGAAGTTGACCCATATACTCAGGGACTTTCTCTTCCTATTCGCGACAGAAGATCAGCTAAGGTAAGTTCTTGGGAATTTAAACAATTTGCAGAACTGTTGTGATTTGCAAATATACATTTTGGTGTATTTTAACTTGCAAATTAGAAAATAAAAAGTTTAACAGTCAAAACTAACTTGTTGCAATGAGTGGTGTAAAGTAAGATTTAAGTTCAAATTCTTTTGGTTCCATTTTTTTAAAAAAACTAGTCTACGTATTATTTTACCAACTTCCGATTTCAAAATAATTTTCCCATGTGTTTCGATAGCTAATTACAGTACTGTATTCCTACTGATAGGTATAAATGATCGAACAGTCAAGTTTCAGGGAAAATGTTCAGGGTATCACCTTTTGATTTTATATTGTTAATGCTTAAAAAAAAGCAGCTCTTGTATTTTTAAAAAGAATATCAAATTATGATTTCCTTGTTTGGGTGAAACTTTGTTGTGCTTTGGCGAAATGCATTTTGCATTATAGTGATCCCCTGGAATATGAAATTCTAAATAAACCTCAGAACCTTGATTTTAGTTACATGTAAAGTCTCTGTGTTTCTATATGCTAAACAGATCATAAATTGAAATTGAGCTTTTTTGCAATTTTTTGCTTCATATATAGAAAAATCATGTCCCTATGGTTTAAAATCTTTTGCTGCTCCTGTGCAATTTCTGATATTTGTTCTAGGACAGGTTAAGACTTGAAAGAAACAAGGAATACAATCAGTATCTCAGGGAAAAGGAAGAATGGAATGAAAGGTTAAGAAGAGTAGGGGAGAAACAAATAGAGGTAAAAGATAGATTTTTTTTCAATCATGCTGGAAACAGTGGAATGATACCAATGATTAAGCTGCAAGGAAGATTAATTGGGGATTGACAATAATCTTTTTCTATTCTGTTATATAAATCCATTAGCTTATAAATATAGACTTCTGTGTACTTATGAGACAATGGTGGACTAACATAGGTTGAGGCAATATAATATTGACTGGTGTTTTTCTAGATTTTTATCAGAAAGTTTATATGACATAATATAAATCCGCTCTTTTTAACCGCTTTTTTTTTACTTTTGTTTGCCATTTCTAAATATGTGAATGAGAGGGAAAAATAATTATCATATTTTTGGCATATCTTTTCTTTGTATTTAGTTTAAAAATGCCTAGACTACCTATCACCTCATATAAGTTGATATACAAATAAAATGACATGTCAACTGTCTCAAAATTATACAATATCCCCCATAAAAGTGGGCGGGGAGAGAAATCTGAAATACAAAGCCATTTCAACCAGTTACCGGATTAAATTTATAAAAGATTAAATGGCTAGAAAAATATAAAAAGTTTACGTTGATGCCCAAACATCAACATTAGGGGACTAATCTGATCTTGGTTGACAGAATATTTTAAAATTATGGCATTACCAAACATAAGACTCCTTCCATTTTGTATCTTGCATTGCATGTCTTATATTGAAAACAGTTCATTGTGGTTATTTAATGTGCCATTACATTTCCTCTTGCTTTTTGAGTGTTTGTGAAAATGGCTAATTAAAATTAAAATGTGACTTAAAATTGAAACAAATACAACCAAAATGATTTTGTTGTATTTAGTCTTTAAATATTTGTCTTGTATTAACAGCATGACACAGATATCCATAAGCAAAATTTTGCTGTTAGCAGAATCCAATCAGAATTACATGCTCCAAATGTGTCTTTTCAAAAAGATGAAGAATCCAGCAAGAAAGATGCTTATACATCTACAGATACCTATGATGGGTTATCAAATATAAGATTATTGTTAGACCAACAATATAAACAAGATATTGAACCTGGTTTTGGGGATTCATTACTGAATAAAACACTTGATGAAAAACTGAAAATTTCCAGTCGAAAGCAAGGAAAGTTGGATGGCAAACCGGATAACTGTTCCCAAAGACATCACAAGTATGAGGATCATGATCCTGAAATAAATGATGAAATGGATCCCAGGTTTCGATATGAAAGTGACTATGACAAAAAACCATTGCGGGTCTTTCATGCCCAAAGGTAAATTTACTTTCCTTATTAGTGTACTTTGAGGTGAATGATGGTAAGCATCTTTGTCCCTGAGTTCAGCTGTCCCATGCTAGCCCTCCCTACCCTAGATAATTACCGTATTTTTCTGAGTATAAAAATTGCACCTTTTTCCTCCCAAAAAGTGGCTGAAAATGTGGGTGTGTCTTATACTTTGAATGTAGCTTTTTTCCAGCCCTAACTAGGTGCTAACAGATCTTCCCAGCTCTTACCTTGCAGGCTCTTTCATTGTTACTCTCTCAGAAGAATGTTTTTCCAGCCCTAAGTCTTTGCAGGGTTTTTTTTTCATTGCTCTACTTGCTCCAAAGAAGTTTTTTTCTAGCCCTAACCAGGTGCTAACGATCTTCCCAGCTCTTACCGGCTTGCAGGCTCTTTCATTGTTATTCTCTCAGAAAGTTTTTTTAAGTCTTAACCAGGAGATAAAATAATGTGCTGAAGCTGCTCCGAATAAGTTTTTTTCTAGTCCTAACTAGGTGCTAACGATCTTCCCAGCTCTTACTGGCTTGCATGCTCTTTCATTGTTACTCTCTCAGAAGAAGGTTTTTTAAAGTCCTAACCAGGGGATAAAATAATGTGCTGAAGCTGACCAGACTAAGGATGCTAGCCAGATGAATACCTGGTAGGCAGATTGTTTTCCCCTATTTTCCTCCCCAAAAACTAAGGTGCGTCTTATACTCCGGTGCGTCTTATACTCCGAAAAATACGGTATCTTAAGGCTAGCAATTCTTCTATACCACTGTACTTCAGCTACCTCATTTTGTATTCAGAACATTATTGTATCATACTTATTTCATATTCATAATGTTGAGTACAGTTTTCAGAAACTTTGAAGGAAATTTATACATATATTTTAACATAAAATGAACAAACACCAATCTTAAATGTGTGCTCCTGAGATTATTTCACTCTGATACCTAGATTTCCCCCCAAAAATCTAAGGATCACGAAATCAGAATATTAAATATCAATATTTATAAGAATGCCTTAAAGTCAGTATTTACATGAGTCTCCAAATTGCATGCTACCTGCTCATAGTGCTTCTTGCAATGTTTCTTGCAATGCTTCTGAGACCTTCAAAAGTATTGTGATTAACTAACAGCCATAACTTCAAGGACCAGGAGTAAGTACCATTTGTTCAGTGCTGTTGTAACTGTGAATGGTTACTGAATAAATCATTAATTGAGGACTAACTGTGTTATAATTCATTTCCTGTTAAAGAATGATTGAATGATGTGTGTGCTCCTGGGACTAGCACAATTTTTATCAGCATCTGTTTTGACACTTTTGCAACTTTGTCAGTTATACCTTTAAATAATATTTTGGATACTTTAGGATTTGCCATTAAATCCTACTCTGAGTTGGCTTAAAGTTTCTATATTTTAAAAAAATGATTCAGTGGCCAATTTTTCATCTTTCATTTCAGAAGTCAAGGTTCTCCTATCGAACAAGTACAGACTGGTGTTGATAGAGTTCCATATGCCACAGGACTAATACTTGGTATGTTTGAAAAACTGGGATACTGAAAAATGTTATATTTTGATACTACATGTAATTATTGTTCAGTTGTTTCATTATCCATAGCTCCTAATTAAACCAAGGACCTAATTGGGATTGATGACTGAGAAAAGGCCCACTGGAGCAACCTCCTCAGGAATTCTAGCCAGCAGCTGAGATCCAGGAGATCGTGGAGACCATTGTCAAGGAGATAGATAGTTGGTATCCCAGCAGCAGCCTCAGCTTGTCAGAACAGCCCAATTTCATGCACATATTCCCCAGTCTAGTTATTGCAAAACTTCTTTTTTTCTGATCCTGGCATCACAATAGCTGTAGGATCTAAAACTCAATTTTTGATAAGCCCATCTTTATCATTGTGCAGCTATGTCTCAATTATACACACATGAGGTTTACAACCTTTATCAATACTTTATGAGCAGACAGAGTATCACTGCACATAGACATGGCATTTATCAACAGCAGTTAGGGACCAGTTAAGTCACTTGGACTCAGGGTGGGGCAAGTGACTTAGGAGGAGGGAACTGTACTTACATGCAAGGGAGATGGAGTGCTATATAAGTTCAGTAAATTGGATGTGACCATGCTGACTTATAATGGTAGTTCTGGCAGTGCCAGTTGGCATTGTTAGGCAATTCCCACACAATCAGTATCCTGATCGCCATTTGTGATCTTCTGCCTTTGCTTCTGACAAGCAAAAGCAATAAGGAAGCTGGCCGTGAAGGTCATAAATGGTGATCATATGACTTTGGGATGCTACAATGTCATCATTACAAGCTGGTTGCCCAGAGCCTGAATTTTGTGACTGTAAGGACTTTGTGACCGCTGCAACTACGAGGACTCGTTTCCCTCGTTTAGCATAGTTAGAATACTTGCTGGACCTTAAATGAAGACTGCACATATTTCAAATACACTAGTCCAGCTGCTGTTTTCTGCAACTCATCTCTGATGTCAATCAATGTCAACAGCAACTCTTTCTCCCTCAAGGTGGATATAGCATCCAGGAATGGGTTAAATCCATCTGCTCTATGATTGGACTGAGTGAGTCTGTCAAAGCTGTTCAGGTCACGCCCCTGTTACTATGCTAGATAGCTTTTTTCCTCAGTCGCTCAGCGAGGACGGTGTTGCCAAACTATCCTCCTGTTAGAGATTTACCTATTCTTGGGTTCTATAACACCTTGGTAGCACTCAGTAGGAGCTACCAAGGAGCTGTCCGTGGTGGGAGCACCATCCACATAGATACCTCCCACTACTAATGTAGCCTCCTATATAGCAGATTTCTGGCAAATTGTTGCTTATTTCTGTAATATTTTTGGGTTTCACCAGTCCAAAATTTCTTACATTTCACTGTCCAGCTCACTGTTTCCCTCACTCTCAGATCTTCTAATTTGTCCTTATTCAAGCTGTAATTTTCTCACTTTTCTTTCCTCATGCTTCCAATATTTTCCAACATACTCTCTTCAACTATATTCAAGAAAACCACTATTCTGACGGAAGAGTTTAAAATATTTGATACTTTAAAAATATTACAATATATAATCTTGTTTCTTCTACTTTTTCATTCTCCAAAAAAATAATATGAGGTACTTTAGATAAAGCTGATCAAACATTGCATTATTCTGCACTACTTTTATTGATTGGTGCATTTGAAATTTGGGAAAAAAATTTCAATCCTGCAGGCTGAGATACAGGGAATTGGATCTCCTGAATTTTTTCTTGTTTAGAGATCATCAGCAGATACGACTCCTAGTTCAGTAAGATATCATTGCTGTACTATTGTTTCTCTGAAAATTGTTCTTACTGGTTTTTCAGTCAAATGAAAAATGGTTCACTAAAAATGGCACAGAGTGCCATTTAATTATTAATTCCAGTGGAAGTTCAGAACTATTTTATCTCGTTTGTTATCTAATGAATAAGCTGTAATTCAGTTTTTGGATGTAAAGATGTTTCTTACTATGGTTACAATATTAATGGAGCTATGCAGTAGGAATAAATATGGCATTGTTTTGGGTGAAGAGAAAGATATTTGTTTCTGTGTTTATTTCCTTGTTTAGGAAGTCAAGACAGAGACTTGATTCAGAAAAGAAAAGAACAATACAGGCAAGATTTAATAGAGCAAATGGCCGAGCAGCAAAGAAATAAGAGACGGTAATAGAAGAATGATGGTTAAAAATTATTTCATGATTGATTAGTAATAACACTTTTATTTTTACAGGTAGATTACAGGTAGTATGCTAATAATAATAATAATAATAATAATAATAATAATAATAATAATAATAATAATAATAATAATAATAATAATAATAATTCCAGGAGATAGCAAGGTCGATGAAAAGGAACACGAAAAAATTGCAAAATACCAGGACTTAAAAATTGAAATCCAACGATTATGGCACAAACCAGCAGTGGTAATTCCAGTAGTGATTGGAACACTGGGTGCTATCCCAAAAGCACTGGAATTACATTTAAAACAGCTCAAAATTGACAAAATCACCATCAGTCAAATGCAGAAAGCCGCACTGCTCGGTTCCGCACATATACTTCGAAAATACATTACGACTTCCTAGGCCCCTGGGTGGGGCTCGACTAGTAATCAATGCCAAATCCGGCGAAACAACTGGCCGCTGTGATACAATTGTATAATAATAATAATACGCCAGACCTCACGATTGTGGAAAATAAAAAAGTGTGGATCATTGATGTCGCCATACCAGGTGACAGTCGAATTGATGAAAAACAACAAGAAAAACTTAACCGATATCAGGACCTTAAAATCGAATTGCAACGACTCTGGCATAAACCAGTACAGGTGGTCCCAGTGGTAATCGGCACACTGGGTGCTGTGCCAAAAGACCTTAACCGGCATTTGAAAACAATAAACATTGACAAAATCACGATCTGTCAGTTGCAAAAGGCCACCGTACTTGGATCTGCGCGCATCATATGAAAATACATCACACAGTCCTAGACGCTTGGGAAGTGTTCGACTTGTGATATAGTGATACGAAATCCAGCATATAAATCTCGTTTGCTGTGTATTACATTTTTTGTGAATTAATAATAATAATAATAATAATAATAATAATAATAATAATAATAATAATAATAATAATAATAATAATAATAATAATAATAATAATAATAATAATAATAATAATAATAATAGAGTTGGAAGGGACCTTGGAGGTCTTCTAGTCCAACCCCCTGCTTAGGCAGGAAACCCTACACCACTTCAGACAAATGGTTATCCAACATATTCTTAAAAACTTCCAGTGTTTCAGCATTCACAACTTCTGGAGGCAAGCTGTTCCACTGATTAATTGTTCTAACTGTCAGGAAATTTCTCCTTAGTTCTAAATTGCTTCTCTCCTTGTTTAGTTTCCACCCATTGCTTCTTGTTCTGCCCTCAGGTGCTTTGGAGAATAGTTTGACTCCCTCTTCTTCCTGGCAACCCCTGAGATATTGGAACACTGCTATCATGTCTCTCCTAGTCCTTCTTTTCACTAAACTAGACATACCCAGTTCCTGCAGTTCTTCATATGTTTTAGCCTCCAGTGCCCTAATCATCTTTGTTGCTCTTCTCTGCACTCTTTCCAGAGTCTCAGCATCCTTTCTACATCGTGGCGACCAAAACTGAATGCAGTATTCCAAGTGTGGTCTTAGTTTGAATAGTGCAATATCAGATTTGGTGCAAATTATAAATTGATACCAGATCATCTTAAGGCAATCCAGAATTCAGTCAGTGCAAGGCTAATGTGGTGCATTTGGGGCAAGTGTATGCACAGTTGCCTCTGGGGGTTTAGATGCTAATACGTTTGTGTGGAAAATGGAGGAAAGGAAGGTTCTGCTCAATGAAAGCTCAGAAAAAAGAGGTTGATTTTATAAAACTACAACAGAATATACAAGTTAAGCACATACATTTTGTAGATGGGTTTACCCTCTTTTATTGCTATACAGTACTTCATTAATAAACACATAAAAATTATATTTAAACATTTTAATTGCCTATTTCTATTGAGCTGGAACCAATTAATCATAGATAGATCAAATAGTGTGAATTCAAATACAGTAATGTGATCATTACTGTTACATAGGATTCATCTATTTAGCACTTACATAAAATTATATACCATATTTTTCGGAGTATAAGATGCACAGGAGTATAAGACGCACCTTAGTTTTGGGGGAGGAAAACAAGGAAAAAAAATCTGCTTCTGCCTCCCAGCAATTTGCCTCCCAGTAAACAGCAAACAATACAGATGATATATACTGTTTGCTGTGTATTTCTGTGCATATGTGTCTGACCCATAGAATTAGCAAAGAATTGGAGAAATGTACATTATGGCAGTATATTAACGCCAGAAAGTTTTCTTAAATGTAGTCACACTAACTCCTCCCAATTATTTAAATAGATCTACTCCAAACATTGCTAAGTCAGGGTTTAACTCAGCTGCCTTATCTTAATACTAAACAGGATACTGTTACATTTTAGATTATACTTTTACAGATGCTGTTAAAATTGATGTGGCTTTCTTGAAGTATACATTATTTTCTGCTATTTAAAAGAAGATACAAAAGCACTGGGCCTCTTCAGATCAAGCATTTATTTTAAAAAGCTTCTTCATTTTGTTAAGTTGTCTAGAACAATAATAAAGCAGTCTTTAAAAAATAAGTCTAATAATTTGAACATTCTATAGACATTTATAGTTATTGACTTACCTCCTTGCATCTAGTTTCAGCAACTGATTAGCATAAGAAAATAAAATTCTGCCTCTCCCTCCCAGCAATTTGCCTCCTTGCAGTTTTAGTTTCACTTTTAGCACATGGGCCTGCCTACAGCCTCAATCAGCTGCTGGTCGGGAGGCCGATAATCAGTTGCTCGTGCTAATCAGGCTCTGCGCTGTTTGCTGCAAGGAGGTAAATTGCTGGGAGGCAGAGGCCAAAGGGTGGGGATGGCTGGGTGGGGCTACATTCGGTGTATAAGATGCACCCAAGTTTTCACCCTCTTTTGGGGGGTAAAAAGGTGTGTCTTATACTCCGAAAAATACGGTATATACATGATAATTGTATAACTTCTTTTTCTTTTTGAATTGTATTTTAATTTTTGAATTGCATATTGGAAAATAATATTCTCTAAAGTATATACATTACTACAGTATGTAGCTTTTATTTTATTTTTTTGTATAAAGTTTTTTTACTTTTAACATACATACAAAACATACAAACAATATATTTTCTCTGAACAGAGTATCGCTCGAGTCAAAATTTTTATACAGCTTATAACATCCCCATACACAATTTTTATATATTTCCCATTTCTGCCATAATATTCTTTCTCTATGTTTTTTAATTCTATTGACCTCCTTCTTTTCTAACATTTAAACAATATTACCATTTGCCCTTACCCCAAAACTTTCTTATTCCCTTATCTAGTTAACACCTTTTAAAAGCAGTCCTTTCCATCTTAATTCCTAACTTCTCATTTGTTATAATACAGTAAAATTCTGTTTACTTCTCAATACCTTTTCCATTTAACTTCATATATAATAAGTTTCTTTAAACTTAATTTTTACTTCTCCTTTTTTACCTACCCAGCATCATCTCATAATACATTCATCCCAATATTGCTCCCACATATATATATCTCAAACATTCCCCCCCTTTCCATTTCATATCATCTTATTCCAATATTACAGTTACACATGTTAATCATAATACAATTCACTTTATCATGATTCCCATTCTTCTTTCCTTTAATTATACCATTAACCATTTTTCTATAATTCCCCAAACGCTCCACTTCTTAAAATTTTATCCTCATATTTTCTTATACATTTTTCCTTCTTCAACTATCCAACTTCATCTAATAAACAATCACCTATTCCAATCACCAATATTAATCTAAATATATGTCGCTTCTAACTATAGATATTACTTTCACTAATTTACTTTAATACAATCATTGATATTTACTATTCAAACAATTTTAAATATATACATTTCTTTTCTTTTTTCCATGTCATTCATCATATCATAATCAAATACTACAACTACACATATTAGTCTTAACACAGTCTACTTATACATATCATATTTCCCATTTTCTGTCTTAAGATCCCATCTAATATCTTCTCTTTTCCCTCTTATTTAGTTCCCCATTACCACGCCCAGTATACTCATTTGTCTCTTTCGAACCTAATCTCTTCCCTTTTTCTTTTCTTCTGTGCTTCTTTCCTCCCTTTCCATTTTCACCACTGCTAACCCCATTAACCTTCCTCTTTCTGCTCTTAATTGCTTTTTTCCTAATCTTTCTCTTTTTTGCATCATTACTTCCAATATCAAAGTCAGTATTTTTTTTCTTCAATGCTGAGTCTTTGCTTCTCTTTCAAGTTTTCTCTATTCACTTGGGTATATTCCAATATATTTTCTGATTCATCAAACTTAAATAGTCCACGTATCTCTTTAATCATTTCTTTCAGTTCACTGATCATTTCAATTTCTTCCTGGGACATTTTGTTATTTCCACAATATTCTAACTTCAATTTAAGGTTCTGTAAGTCCACCACCTGTTGCTGGGATCAAACCTCTCAAAAGCAAAAAAATCCTTCTTAAAACTTCTCACCGCTTGTAATCTAAGGACGCTATGTAAAAAAACAAAAGTGATCTTGCAGCTCCCAAGTTATTCGTTGCAATTTTTTATTCTGCCAGTATGTGTCTCACTCCGCAACTCCACAGAATAATGAAAATAAAAACTTTCAATATAAATCCACATTTTAAATCTTGTTTTGCACTTTTCTTTATTCTTCTTTCAATACTCCAAATTTAATATTACCTCCAGTCTTCTTAATCAACTGCTTTCTTTCGCGTTCCTTCTCAAAATGCTTTGATAGTCTCAGCCTGCATTTTGGGCTTGTGTTTAAACTTCTGCTTCTTTCACTTTTCCCCCACGCCAAATCAGCTGCTAATTCTTCGCTGGGATAATTTCCAAGTTCTTTAAACAATTGTTTTCTTTAGTATATATTGGCCAGTCACTCACCTGATGTCGATACTCCGTTCAATTCACTGCTCCTGCACAAATCTTATTCCGGTTGCCCCAGCTTGTGATGGCCCCCACTGCCAGTTCAAAGAGCTTTATCTCTGACCTCCAAGGGATTTGCCTACCCCTCTTGGTCTTCCGAGATGCCTCTCCTTCTTCTCTGTCCCTACAGGACAGATCCGGTCCAAAGACCCCCCCGACAGCGGCTTGTCAGCCTGGAATTTCGCTGGGCTCATCGGAGCCCGCTATTTCCAGACTGTATCACTGCGATGCTTCCGGTTTCTTTCAGTATGTAGCTTTTTAAGCAACACATTTTGTAGATAATGTAGTTGGATGAGCTTTCACAAATCTGATTGTAGTAGCTTTGGATATACACAGAATATATTTCTTTATAGGAATTTTAAATTTTTCCATCGTTTGATAAGAGTTTTCATAAGTATGAAACAGGGTCTAATGCAAAATACAAGTATTTCATGTGCTGGTTTAGGTAACTTTGCTTTATAACAAAAGAAAATTTGATTCAATATTTTGTTTTAGATTTTATAAGAATGTTGTTTTAAATTGGTCAAAATTTATAGTAAAATGCTGTATGGTTTTTAAAAAAGCTATAGTAGTTACAGGTTGAGATGAAGGAAATGTCCAAAATACAAATCTAATGATTGAAAACTTCTGTGATAAGTTTTGGACATTCTTGAGTCTTTCCTTCCTTTGAGACCTGTCTTTTGGAAACTGTTGATGTTTTTAATTCCTTTTTATTAATTCTAACAGAAATATCGGCCAGCTATGGATTTCTGAATTGAGGGATTTAGTTTATATGATAGATCTATGGCTCTGTATGGATCATTAGGAGGATCTGTTGGCCTTTGTCGTATCAGAGTGATTACAATGGCTTGAGCAGATGAAGCTATAGCTTTCCCAATGGGGTTGGTTGTTCAGCTTGAATCTGAAAGATCTGGATTTTTATGCTGAATTACCCTAGATAAATAAAATATCTCAAGCTAATATGTGTCTTAATCCTCAGTGAAAGTGGGTTTCTCCCTCTTTATTTTAATAGTGAAAAGGAGCTTGAACTCTCTGTTGCTGCATCTGGAGTTGTAGACCCTGAAAAAAATGTGAGTTAATCATTCAGTTCTTTTCTAGCCCCAAAGCGTAATGCTGCCACCACCATGCTACATTGCGAATATGAGGACACACATATTGTTTTTGTATTAAACATGCTTTTTGGAATTATCATATTTATGAAGAAATATTGAACATTAAAAAGGATTCACAAACCTACAGTCATCACTGTATGTAAATTGTGGTATTTTTGATATTTGTTTCTGTTCCCCCATCCCATCCAATCCATGACCTTAATAGAATGTCTGCTATAAGCTTGTTGCTGGGTAGAATATTATATATAAATATCATAAATTCTTACTAGATGGTGCTCTGTTACATCATTAATAGTGTCATTATGAAATGGAATCTATTTTTTTAAAGAAAGAATACACTGCATTGCCTTATCAAAAATAGCTATAATCTTCAGGTATCTTAATTTGATGATTATTGGCAAAAAAATTATTGAATTGTAGGTCACAATAATTTAGAAATACCCTTTGTTCTCAGTGATATGTATCCACAAGAGATAGATCATATGACTGTCTTGGTACAGAGGATACAATATAGTTACCTTGAAAAATGTATGATGGGACCATCTGTATCTCAAAATAAGCTATAACAGAAGAACAAATGAATGTAGGTATAGCTAATATCTTAAGGGGAAAAAACTGCATTAATAATGAATTAGTTGGCTGAAAACTGATAATTTTCATAATTTAATCCCTTGAGAATTCTACCTACTTACAGATCTGGGGGGTGGGTGGGAAATCATTATATAAAAATCCCAATGTGGGTATCACCAATAGAAGCAGTGACTCTCCAAATTTAATCGTTACAGACAAAATAATTAGGTATAAGGATTTGTTAAATGAACAGGGAAACCTGAAAACAAAATAAGAATTGGAATAGGATCTAGGCAGGGGAATTGATTGGTGGACATATACACAAATTTAGTCCAAATATAAAGAGGACAAAAGAATATATGAAATGCAGAAAGATCAGCAAGAATCGGACAAAATTGTTCAAGGAACAGAGGAAAAATTAATTAGTAAAATATACAAATATTTACTGAGATATAAAATGGAAGATGAGGTTGTCAAAGAAACAATGATTAAATGGGCAAAAAACTTTAGATATAATAAAGAATTGGAGAAATGGGAAAAAATGTGGTAAACAAATATAAAATTGACCATGTTGGCGGCATTCAAGAAAAATCAGTTGAAGATGTTTTACAGATGGCACCTCCCTCCGGCAAGATTGGCTAAGATGTATCCAAACAGTTTACCAATGTGTTGGAAGTGTAAAAAAGCATATGGAACGTCTACCATTTGTGGTAGACATGTCCATATGTAAAAAAATATTGGAGTAAAATTAGAAAATGGTTGGAAGAAATAACTGAGCAACCCATAGATTGGAAACCAGAGACATTTTTATTGGGAATACTAAACAGAAAATACACTAAGGAAATACAATACTTAATTTTACATATAATTACTGCTGCAAGAATAGCGTATGCCCAGAACTGGAAAAATGATAAAATATCATCTGAGGAAGAACTGATAAGAAAAATTCTCAACTATGCAGAGATGGATAAGTTAACGATGGATAAATTAAAAGGAAGAGACAGATTATTATGTGGTTTGGGACAAACTATAACGGGATAGAGATTAGAAACAGTAAATAAGAATGAATGGGGAAACAAGAGACAAGGTGCATTGTTCGTAAAATAGTATTATAAGTAATTTGTGTGAAAAAACAGATAGAAACAAGGGATAACAGTACAATAAAGATAAATATAGTTAAAGAAGTTTAAAGGGGGAAAGTGTAAACAATAGAATTTTACCGTTACGAAACTGCTGTAAAAAGGGATTGTATGTTGTGTGTTGATTGTAATGTTTTGTTGTTTTGAAAATAAAAAATATTAATTAAAAAAAAAGAATACTACCTACTTGGGTATTTTCCTAACTTCAAAATATGATCTGGTTAAAGAAAGAGTACTTAAGAAAATTGAAATAATTTTTAAAATTTATTTCTCAACTAAGATTTAGAGAATTGCCATTGTTTTAATATTATACATTATTATAGTCCAGTGAAATAAGGAGACCATAACATAGAGGAAGCACTAGTTATGTATTTAATTAAAGAGTTTAAAAGTACCAATGTATTTATGTTTGTCTTTTGAGCTATCCCATTCTATCTTCTAAATTCGAAGTCCAACTTTTGAACTTATAGTATACATGTCTAACTCAGAAATAAATCTGACTAAATTCAGTAGAACTCATTCCAGATAATACATTACATAAGATTGTATTCTGAATTGGCAAAATGGGAAATAAAGGCTGCTTTTCAAAATGTTCTTCAATTCTAACCAAAATACTTTTAAAACACTCCATTAAACAAATGCTCTTATAGTATTGAAACAAACTACACAACCTTATAAATGTATAACAACTTGAGTGTAACAATTTGTATGTGATCTAATTCTGTAGTTATGTACTAACATTATTGTATATATACTGTATATTGTACATGCATTATTGTATACAGCCTAACCTTCCTTTCTTTGTACATACATGAATTCCTCTTTAGAAGTGTACTTTTAAAGCCTAGCTTCCAGTCCTTTTTTTGCTGTGCTCTGTTCCTTATAAACGCCAAATGCTATTCGAAACAAGTATTTTGCAAGCTGATATTTTGCATTGGAAGCCTAGGTCCTCCAGACTGAGCACAGATAATGGGCTTGTGCTCATTATTGTGACACCCTTGTGCTTTCAGGAGAAAAGGAAAACCCATTTTTCTTTTTTGGCTTGTGCCTATATTTTTAGTTGAAAGGAGGAATAGAAGATGTTGGCAAATGGGGAATAATTCTGTATCGTGCAAGATTACTTTGATTGGATAAGCAGACGTAGTAAAGGCACCTTTTATGTCTAGGCGTCATATTAGGTTTTGCATATCTCGTTGTGAGATGCTTTCTTCCACTAAAAAGAAAATGCAATACTGAGTACTTACTATGAAAGCTTCTTTTGGTTTGTTCTGATGGAGGTATTTTAATCACGTTCTAATCAGATTAGCTGACTTCACAAAACATGCCAACAATATTCCACTGCTTAGTTGTTGTTGTTTTTTACACAAGCTAATATACTACACAGGTTGCATTTTATTATGTCATTTTATTTGTCTGAAGCTACCCACCAAGGAGGAGGAGTCATGTAACATAGAATCTTGTATTGAAAGTTATACATAATATTTTCCCTCTGAGTAGTATGATGAGATTACCTTATGGTGGCTGCAAGTAGAATGAAACTTCATGGTTAGTGTCCAATATTCCCTTCAACCTGAGTGTTCCTAAACCTGAAACAATTTTGAGTCACTTAAGAAACTAAACAATAAATAAATCTACTTTCTTTCATAGCCCTACAGACTACAAGAGTTGGGATTAAAGCCATATATACCTGGGGAGAAAATACCACCTGAAAGGCCAAGACTAGCTTTCCATACTCCTTCTCCTGGAATTACTTCTGTATCTGCACCTCCTGTGTCACCAGTGAATGAAGATTTCCATAGAGGCTTGTCCAGTGCTCTTGGAGAAGTGTTGGCTCCCAGGTGATTTTCAGTAGTGTTCACTTTAAAATTGGTTAGAAATGGGAATGGGTTATAGCCATAAACTTCATCTTCACATTGTTGCCTTTGGGTGACTATAATTAGCTGAAGAGGTTCTTGGTTAATCCTACTTTTCCAATGTATGCAGATTGAGAAGATATAATTAACGCGGGTTAGAAAAAAACATAAATTTCTCAAAACAGGTGGACCCTTTTTGAAGAAGTTGATTGCTGCATGCTTCACATTAGGAATGAAGCAGTGTTAAAAGGACAAAATGTCTAGGAACCTGGGTATTGAGTTAGATTTGTATATCTGAACTGGACCATTCCATTAACCTCATATAGAAAAATGAGAAATTGCTTCCTTTGTAGGCATTGCTTTCAAAGAAAAATATAGGAGAAAGTGCTATTCTGTGGGTTTTTTAATGTGAAGTTGTGATTTGGGTAACCATTAACAGGTTTAAATTAGGGTTTCCATACATTCATTTTATAAATCTAATGTATTTTCCATTAAATTTAGTTGATTACAGATCACTTTCTTGCAGTCTTTTGTTCTAGATCGAACATTGGATCACACTATATTGATTCTGATTGCTTCATGCCAAAGAAATGAATGTCCCTTTTACACACAATATTTAATTTTATGGAAAAATAACTGCTGCTTAATTAAGTGATTTATCTTCTGTATTATTTATCTTAGTAATTAAAAAATTTCTCTTAGTAATTCAAGAATTTCATTAGCATCCTATTTTGAGAAAGAGGAGGCTTTACCATCATCCATAAAAACCTCCAGATAAAATGGTACAGCTACTATGTTTGATTTTTCTTTTTTGGAGACCAAAATTAAAAATATTGTTTGCTTTAAAATTTTATTATATTTCCAAGTTTTAAAGGAACGTGGTTCCCTTTTAAGTTCCAATATTGCACCCTTTGTATTTAAATATATACATTTAATGAGTCTATTCTTTGAATGTCTTCTATGTGCTGTCCATGTATTAATTGTGCAGATTTCTTAAATTTCTAATAATTCAATAATTAACATTTTGATTTGGGGCCTGAAGCAATGCAGCAACTGAAAATAGGTGTAATACAGTAGCGTCAGGCTACTGCTGCATTCTATCAGCTATAGCTTCCAAGTGAACTTCAAAAGCAGTCTCCTTGTAGTAGTCAGATCACGTGATATTGAGGTCATTGCTCCCCATCATCAGAACTTCCTGCCCCAGACAGAAGCACAACTAGCTTAGTAGACTAAGCTGGGCAAAGCCCTCCTAGCCATGGCCTCTATTTTCTCTTCTAACAGTAATGGCAAATCTGGAAGAATCCCCAATATACCAATTTATTTCTTCAGGGATAGTGCAGCCTCAACTAGAGCTAACTGGAACTGATGTTTATGAATTAGCAGTTCTTCTGTTCCATTTTAAAAAGTTGCCTCATCTTTTTTTGTCTAGAATTGCCCCCCTTCGACCACCCCTTCCACCTCCAATTTTGACGGATAGTTATAGAACTCCATATGATGATGCCTACTACTTCTATGGCACCAGAAATCCTTTGGATCCCGGCCTCGCATATTGTAAGTTTTATTTTATTCTTTTCTTTAGAGCAGGGGTCCTCAAACGTTTTAAACAGGAGGCCAATTCATGGTCCCTCAGACTGTTGGGGGGCTGGGGGAGGGGCGTGGCAGGGAAAGGGGATGGCCAGGGTGGTTGTGACTGACTGATCGTGGCCAGGGGGCATGGCCCACTTGATGTCGCTCGTGGGAGTGGTGCCTGTGGGTTTGGGCGGGGTTGGGGATGGAATCCAGGGGTCTCCGGTGGATGGGGTGGTGGGCAGGAGGCTCATCCCGCAGGATGATGTGAGGTGAGGCAGGGGGCGGGACAGCTACAGCTGGAAACCTGTCGGCCACCATGCACTTGCTGCCCTTTATGTGCGGGGGAATGGTTTCTGTAGATAAAGCTTGCTGTCCCCTCAGCTGGCACACGCTGTGGCTCCAGAGCCTGTTGCCAGCACCGGGCTGGCTGTCCAAGCAGCAAGTGGAGGCAGGGGGGAAGAATGTGATGCGGACCGCTGGATGCACTTATTCCATCCCACTCTCTGTTTTGGCTTGCGGTTGGAGAGCAGGTTGCCGCTGGTCTTCTGGGACTTTTGCCTCTTCCTGCTTAACAACCTGTGCGTCCTGGGGTTACGATTGTTAGCTAATTGGGATTATGATTGTTAGCTAAGTGGTACAGTGATATCACACTTTACAACTGCATCACTTAGTGACAGCAATCGGGACCATGTAGGACCACCTTGGATTTATAGAGCCATTAATGCTAACACTCTGACGACCACTTCTCGAGTGACTGAAGTTACAATGCTGCTGAATAAAGGGATGTATGATCCATACCCAAAATTACAGATGCTGCAGCACCACTCTCACCACTCCCATAGTCACAAGATCAAAATTCAGGCACTTGACAGCCTACTAGCACTTATGACCATAGAGCACTTCATCTTCTCCCATCTCTCCCCCCCCCCCCCCCCCGCTGATCTGTGCTCTACCACCTGGCTGCTGGGTGGAGCTGGGTCTGGGCTTCGGCTGTACAAAAATAAAAATGAAGCCAAAAGCAACTCAGACCTGTGGTGCTCCAAAATGCTTATTTGTGTCACACTCCTGGACCACTGGGCCATGCTTCAGCTGCAGGAAAAAAAAAGCCAAAACTGCAGCTGTCACAACAACAAAATGCCCCTTTGTGCTGCAAAGAAAGAAAGAAAGAAAGAAAAAGAAAGAAAAAGAAAAGACGAGGTGAGGCTTTACAGGAGTGTGAAAGGGCATTTTGGCATATTGAAGCTCTGGTGCTGCTTTTGACTTTTTTTGGGGGGGGCAGCCCAACCTCACCCAGGAACGTGATGCAAAAGAGCCTTTGGTTCACTATGGCTCTTGGCCTTTTTTGGGTTTTTTTACAGCCAAAGCCCAGTCCTGGCCTGGCCTGCTAGCCATTCCAGGCATGCCTCATCAACAGCAGGAACAAGAAGATGGCAAAAAAACCAGCAGAAGCAGTGGAGGACATCGGGAGCTTTGGAGTTTAGGGTGGTGAAGGCAGCTGCAGCTTTCTGGAGCATGACAAGCATCCTCAGAGTCTTACCGCTCTGGGGCAGCTTGCCAACCCACAAGGCATGGTGCAGACAGCCACAAGGGCAGAGATGGGGGGAGAGTAGTTGCGGACTTGGGGCTGGAAGGGATGAAACCTATAATGGTTTGGATTGGAGGTGGGTGCTTGGCTAACAAATGGTTGCATTTAGCAATAGCAATAGCACTTAGACTTATATACCGCTTCATAGTGCTTTACAGCCCTCTCTAAGCGGTTTACAGAGTTCAGTATATTGCCCCCAACAATCTGGGTCCTCATTTTACCGACCTCAGAAGGATGGAAGGCTGAGTCAACCTTGAGCCGGTGAGATTTGAACAGCTGAACTGCTGAACTAGCATTAGCCTAAAGTGCTGCATTTAACCACTGCGCTACCTCGGCTCTATGCATTTGCTTAATGACATCAGTGGAAAGTGCCGATATAGCGATTGCTAAGCGATACAGTCATGTGACATCTTGCTTTATAACCAATCACTTAGTGATGAAAATTCCAGTCCTACTTTTAGTCGTAAATTGAGGACTAGTTATAATCCTAGCAGCGTTTACCAGCTGATTAACAATATCACCATGCTTCTGATGATAATCATGTGAAATTTATTATTTCACATGATTATATGTATATTATGTTTTGCTATACATCTGAGATTTACATTTTGGATATCTTTTGCTATTTTAGATGGTGCAGGTGGGACACAGCCGTCATCTGCACCACCCCCTTTTGATACTACTCAAAAACCTCCGGTGCCCATGTAAGTACAAAAAAGTACAACGTAAAGAATAGTTTATATTGTTTATTTCTAGTTATGAATATAGTTTTGAAATGATTGCCAGCTTTCAGAACTTAACATAATATATAAAGCAGACCACTTTTATAGCTGACAAGATTATACAGGAAAATGATGAAAACGTCACTTAAAATACACTTTCTTTAAATCTTTTTGATGCAGCAATACATTTGGAGCAAGCATTGCAAGTACTAGACCAAAAGGTTTGGGAGCATTTCCTGAAGAAAAGCCAAAACCCACAAGAGATGCTACCTTAGCTTATCAGCAAGAATTACAACAGCAGGTAGGAAGGTGAAATCTGTGCAGAAATTATTTTTGTATTTTGAATTGAGGTGTTAGTTTTTAAAGAAATTTTTGTAAGATCAAATAATATTTTCTGATAAGTAATTTCTCACGAGTAAGCCAAATGATCTTTACGTATTCTAGTAAGAAATAACAATTTAAAATATCTCAGTTTCTTATTAATATTATCTCAAGCATGAGATATGCTTAGATATTATATTCATATACTTTGAATTTCTAGATAAACACTAGCATCAGTGCATTTAAAACAGACAGCTTGACCCAGTCTACCTTGGGTACGTTGCCAAAACAGACAGCCTTCTCCTCTCCCTCTCTCTTCTTCCCCCTCTTGTCCACCCGTTTTGTTCTCTGTGTATATAGAAGTATTATGCAGGATGAAAAGATTTCAAGGGACCAGAATGGTACAGTGGTATTTAAGAGTTTGTGACAATTTATATCTTCAGTATACATATAAGGACTTTATTTAGACGAGCCCAAACACACTTCAACAACCAGGAGCAGCAGAAAACGGAAATAGAGAGCATCTTTACAACATATTTCAAGGAAATGGATATCCCTGACCTCTCAACCCAATGCAAACACAACCAACACAAACCCTAAAAAGAATTACACTGCCATACATCAACAATAAGGCCAGGAGGAACGTTGTGCATGGGGGTCGGACACAACTTTGCAAGTAACAACAACATCAACAATATCTCAGAAACTACCAATAGACTACTATAACCACATGGAATCAGCATAGCACACAAGCCAATTAAAGCCCTTCAAAACATTCTAAGCAGACCAAAAGACCCAACAACCCCAGAAGAAAAAACAGGAGTCACCTACAACATACAATGTAAGGACTGCAACAACCACTTTGTAGGACAAACAGGCAGACAGGCAGAACGCATCCACGAACACCAACTAGCAGTCAGAAGACATGATGAAAATTATTTAATTTCACAACATATAGACAGATTTAACCATAGGTTCAATTGAGAAAATGTGACCATCCTAGACCAAAAACACTAGGGAATTTCTAGAACCCTGGCACTCTAACAAATTAGCCATTAATAGGCACATAGACATAAACAATATCTATAGATTATTCAAAAGAGACAATCAACTAGCCAAAAAGGGAAGAAATAGACCTAAGCACCTCTCCATCAGCAATCAGCACCCAGTTGAGCATAGATTAACTCCAAGAATAACATCAGACACACAATCAAGTAAACAATACCCTAATCAAGAAATTGCCAAAGAAGCCAACAGCAAACAGCCCAACCAAAGAATCTAAGACCACCCCCAACCAACATTGACAGGCTAGGCTCTAGAATATAAACTGACAGCAAGCTGCACTCCTTACTAGTCTTGATGATGTTACCTAGTTTGGGTAATGAAATGTCTGCAAGAAAACAAGCAAGCTTAGAGAGCACCAAGGACCCTCCTTAAGTCTACAGCAGGGTTGTCAAACTGGTGGCCTGCGAGCTGGATGCATCATGCGTAGGGCACGCCCACCCCAGATCTGCAAAGGCAAAAAAGTTGCGATGTGTCGCAATACATCACGTGATGCAATTGAGTTTGACACCCGTGGTCTACAGTATATTTCCAACTTTAATATATTATTTACACCATTATTACAAGATCAAACTCCTGCAATACTTATAAAATATGAATATTGAAATAGCTTTCCAAAAATGCCATGTGGTTTTTAATAAGTATAAATATGTTGTGGTTATTATTCTTAGTGCTGGTCTAGATATTACTGATTATCCTTTTATACACCAATTCAAGAACTGGACATTTTTGTTTAACCTAATTTGTAACTATATATCACAATAGGACAATGTATGTCAGTATTGTTCAAATTCAGTATTTGTTAAAAAATAATTGCTGTTTTATGTATATTTTATATAGATAAGGGAAAGAGAAGAACGCCGTAGGCAAGAAAAGGAAGAAAAAGAACGCTATGAAGCCAAATTAGAAGCTGAAATGAGAAATTACAACCCTTGGGGAAAAGGAGGGGGCGGAGCTCCTCTCAGAGACAAAAAAGGAAATCTTATAAGTATGTTTGAAAATCTAATTATCTTCCTTTTAGTTCTTCAGACTTGTAGCTGTTTATATATACTCTGCTAAAGGGCATCTTGATACACAAGTAAAATGGATGTACTACAGCGAATTTACAGCATAGAAGGATTTTTTTCCTGGTTAAATAATGTGGTTGAAAAATATTTGCTTTTATGTCAACAAGAACTGTTTATAACAGGATTTTTAAAAAGTTGATTTGATAGAATTGCATTAAGAAAATGATGGTTGGAGCAAGAAAGGGAGTCCTGTGATACCTTAAGCATCTGGACCAAGATTTTTTTTTTGTAGGCCTTTATATATTCTCAACAAAAAGGCAATTGAATTACAGTATCCTTATAAAATGTGAAGGATCATTTCTTAGTACATACCTTCTGTTAGAAGTTCTGGTTTTTCAAAATAAATAACTCAGTTAATGTTAACTGTTATCCAAAGAAGTTGTATATGTCCTTTTGGAGCATGTGTATATGCAGTACAGATTTTAATTTGTATAATATTTTAATCATATTTAAATCGGAATTATAAAAGTCACGTTGACTGTTTAACAATGTTAGGCTGGAGCCATTGCTTCTTTTCACTGCTTAAGTTAGGTGGAAGGGATAAAAACTAGTTTTGTTAATTCTCTTTTTCCTGCACTTTCCACATCTGAAATATTGTATTTGAAGCAGATTATCAGAAACAATTGAAAAATACAGGCTATTAACTAGAATTTATTTCTCTCCATTCTTTGAAAATGCTGTTGAATTAAAAGCCTTCTTGTAGACATCATTCTCTTCACAAGAAGAGATTGTCAATTCAATCCTTCATATATAAAGTTTTAAAATATCTATGTTTTAAAGTAAATCTTGCATTAATCCTTTAATACTATTAGGTAAAAGTAAAATGTAATAACAAAATTGAGTGACCTGAACTAAACTGGATGATAATATTTTTAATTTTAAAAAGTTTTTTAAAAATTACTTGACTTATAGTAGAGTTTGAAATAAAGACTATTGTACACAGCGCACATAATTCTGTCTTAGACTGAGGCCCTCATGCATCCTTTTAACTGTAATTCTGAATTAATATTTCTTGAAACTGTTATAAACATGCCACATTGGAATAAAATTTCCCACTTTTCTTCAGCGGACTTGCATTTGATGCACAAGCAAAATGAAGATGCATACCATAATCCAGAGGCACGAGTATATGAAGATAAAAGAGCTGTAGTATCTGTTGACCTAAGTTTGGCCTCACCAAGACTTGAAAATACAGATGAATCTACAAATAAAACAGCAGGTTTAAATGCTAATATATTTTCAGTTGCAACTGTGTTGTGTCATTGGTCAAAATTATTGTTCATTCTTCCTATGCTGTACTTTCCACTGAAGGCAATCCTATATATTTTTTCAATCCTCTTAAAGCATATAAAGTGAAGTAGTACTAGACCTGTATTATTACATTTATGAAAGTTGTTACAACCCTGTTGACTACTGATCTGCATCAAAATGGACTTTGTGCACATGCAAAGGTTTTTCCATTCATTTACAGGCTGGATTCACATTTTGAGAATGTAGTGAGATTTCTTTTATTTTGTTTAGTGTGGTACATTAATGGAATCAGTGAATAATCATTGTTTTAAGGCAATAAACAAATAATGATTTTTTAAAAAATAGGTCATTGCAAAGGTAGTCTAGCACAATAGGCAAATGGGGATAATTAGACTTAGACTTAGAATAACTTTATTGTTACTTTGAATGTACGCTAATTGGCATACATTAAAATGAAATTACGTTGCATACATCTCTCAGTTGGGTTGTTCATGGTTTCTGATTTATTTCTGGTTTGCATTTTAAGCCCAATTCAAGTTTGTTTATCTTTTTCCTTTTATATGGGCATTCATTTTGTATGAGTAACTGAGGGACAATCACAATTAAAATGTCAATATAACAATACAAAATGAAATTGAAAAATGACAATCATCATCAAGAAGCTTTTGAGCAGTTATAGAGGCAAGACAAATACCTAAAATAGGAAAAAAAATCAAAGCAGGAATTTGTTCAACTGGAAGATTGAGTAACATGTTCATAAATTACAATAAAAAAATCTCGGTGGAATATTATAATTTCTACCATATTGTCTTATTTGAAAACAAACCCTAAAAATACTCAACCTGCCTAGGGTCACATACGGGACTCTTCTTCAGGATTGCATTTGGACATGCCTCTTTCATGGTTTTTAAACATCTTTTACACCAGCAGTCCCCAAACTTTGTGGCTTGGCGGCCTGGCTGGGTGGAGAGGGGAGCCGGGATGCACAAGCAGTAGACCGATGCGCACGTGCATACATATGCAGCTCAACTGCAAGTTTAGTTGTGCGCACAGGCAACTCTGGCCCACCGTTTACACGAGCTGAGTTGCTCTCATGCATATGCACCAGCCCATGGCTGGTTGCAAATAGACCATGGGCCGGTAGTGGGCTGCGGCCCAGGGGTTGAGGAACCCTGTTTTACATAACTACTATTTTAGCAGACTGGACTCAACTCAGTTTCAGGGTCTTTGTATGATTTGGGGTGAAGAAATGGAAATTATTGCTTTTTAAAGTATGTTTTGAAGGGGAAAAAGTGGATATTATGAAAACTGAAGAAGTTTGGTTATTTTGATATACATGATTGCAATCAATGCATAAACTTTTGAAGAAAACTGGAATAGCTCAGATGTATATAGATACCGGTATGCAGTGAATACAGAATGCTGCTTTTGATCTACAAGAATATGGGAAATGAGAAAAAATCTTAGAAATGTAATGCACTTTTAGTTTTTTGATAAAAAATTGTCAGAACACTAAATTTCTCTTCAAGATTTTCACATTCTCAAAACTGACCACTTAGAAGTGATAGATGTAGATTCCTTTCTATTGATTTTAACATTTTCTGTTTGTAATATTTTTTTAAAAAATGCAGTTGCCTTTTTAATTTAAAACAAATAAATCAGAAAGGAAATGGTGAAATTAATTTCATGTATTGCCAGATATATTGTATTTTTCGGTCTATAAGACGCACCCCCCCAAAAGTGGGTGGAAATGTCTGTGCATCTTATAGAGTGAATGTTGCCCCGCCCACCTGCTGGCCCCCACCCTTCAGCCTCTGCCTCCCAGCAATTTGTCTCCTTGCAGCAAACAGCAAACAGCCTGGTCAGCTTAAGCACAGCCTGATTTAGCACGAGCAGCTGATTGGCGGTTAGATCAGCCTCCCGGAATACCGCCAATCAGCTGTTCCAGGCTGCGAGGATCGCCGCCACCACCTATCATCGCCTCGGCGCGCCCCATTTTCGGCATCCGCATGTCCCATTTTCAGCCCGTTCCAGGCGGCGGGGATAGGCGGTGGTGGGGGTGATCCCCACTGCCTAGAATGGGCCAAAAACAGGACGTACGGAGGCTGAAAATTGGATGCGCAGAGGCTGAAAATGGGCCGCATGGAAATGGCGATAGGTGGCAGTGGTGATGGCAATGGGCGGCGGTGATCCCTGCAGCCTGGAACAGCTGATCGACGGTATTTCGGGAGGCCGATCCAACCACCAATCAGCTGCTCGTGCTAAATCAGGCTGTGCTGAAGCTGACCAGGCTGTTTGCTACGAGGAAGCAAATTGCTGGGAGGCAGATTTTTTTTCTTATTTTCCTCCCCAAAAGCTAGGTGTGTCTTATAGTCCGGAGCGTCTTATAGTCCGAAAAATACGGTAGTCCTGAAAATCCATCCCCATCATATTAAATAATTTAAAGGTGTTCTAATTCTTGGTATATGATTGCTAAAGCTCAGGGTATCTTGGGCACAATTCAGAACATCACAGTGACGCCTTTGAATGCAGAAAATGTTGATTAATTAAAGGCTTGGAGGTTTTTTTCTATTTCTTTTCTCTTGTCAATATGTCCATGTGTCAGTATGTCCATACCCAGTGGAGGTAGGTAGTGCCTACTATAGAAAAATCCAATTGATTCTTTAAAAGCTTTTTAAAAACACTTTTGGATTGTTAATTGCAAATATATCTTAAGTTGGATAATAGCAGTACATTCAATTACAGCATAATTATAGATTATTTGGAGTAAGATACCTAGCGTCACCTTAAAAGCATTTGTGGTATTACCAATGCTTACAACATTCCTCCTTTTCTTTTTTAAATTAGGCTTTACATATACACAAACATCTCCTTTTGCACGGGGTAATGTTTTTGCAGAGCCCCCAAGTCCAGAACATCTAAGGAGACAAGAGTCATATAAGAACTTCCTTCGTTTTCAGGTGAGTATATTTGTAACAATATTAAACAAAGAAAAATATATTTCTGATTTAGCTTATTTCCATTTTCTAAATGCTGCTGCAGATCTGGGCTTTCTACAGGTTAAATAGTAGTGTTTTTATTTAGTAGTAGCAAATTTCAAATATTGAACACAATCCCCAAAACACCATGCACTAAAATGCATGAGGCTAAAATAAGGAAATTTAGGTTTATTAAAAGGTTGCAAATGTATCATCCTATCATAATTTCTAAATAACACTTTTTGAAAAATCTTAGGACAAATTTGTTTAGCCATCACAGAATGTTCTGTGCTAAAGAATATGAAAACTGACTAGTGGGGAAGTGGACAGAATACAATGAAGTATCCTCAGAAAGAGTCAAAACCCTGAGTAACAACACTTCAGTTGCAACATGTTGTAAATTTCTCCTTGGGAGGAATTTTAATCTTCATTGTAAGAAAAATTCATACTTCTCACATTCATTATTTGCAACTATTACATGAGGCACTAGTTTTAATGAGTGAATTGTATACAATCAAAAAATCTGTACCTCTTGGAGGAGTTATGAGAGGATATAGATCATCACCCTTGAAGTGATATTCCTTGAAGTGATATTCTCTGCCACAATCCTCATTCTCCATTACAGCATAGGAAACTGCATCCTGGGAATGGAATCAAGCTGTTACATTCTAGAAATTAGAGGTAGTGCTTGATTTACGACCACAATTGAGCCCAACATTTATATTGCTAAGTGAGAAATTTGTTAAGTGAATTTGGCCTTATTTTACAACTTCCTTGCCACAGTTGCTAAATGAATCACGACAGTTGTTCAATTAGTAACATGGTTGTTAAATGAATCCAGCTTCCCCGTTGACTTTGCTTGTCAGGTCACAAAGGCTGATCACATGACCCCAGGACACTGCAACCGTCATAAAAACGAACCAGTTGTCAAGAATCCAATTGTAAATCACATGACTTTGGGGATGCTGCAATGGTGTAAAAAATGGTCACGTCACTTTTTTTAGTGCTGTTGTAACTTTGAACGATCACTAAACGGACTGTTGTAAGTCAAGGACTACTTGTACCGTCAGAGTAGGTTACTGGTTGTCTGAACATACATAGTTTAGGATTCTGGTCTCAATAAAATGGGCTGTTCTCTGATAGCTTACTACATTGAGCATAAAAACTTGTACACAATAAGCAGCTAGTCATGTATTTATCATACTTTCAGTATATTGGGACCACGCCTTTCCAAATTGGCTTTCATCTTCATATTAGCTACTGTTGCTACATTTGTATTCTTTAGGAATTGTTGTATATTCATCATTTAGAGCTCTTTCTTTTCACTTCACCTAAACTAACCTTGATGTGATCACTGTATACTTTCCTTGCCTTTTTCCTCCATTAATCTTCCTCACGAAATTCTACAATTCTACCTAAATTCCTGATCATGAGATTCCAATTGCTTCTCTTCTTCTTTATTAGAATATTCAAGGTTAGTCAACTATAACTACTAACCTTCATAAAAAATACTAAGAGATGCAATGGTTTTTATAGTAGATGCATGTATTGACACAATCCAGCGATTAAGATTGCTGTGGAGAGAAAAGACTTCCATTGATCAGTAGTTGATCATAATGATCTAGCCAGTCTAATTAATTTTATGAAAATAGCAAACAAATGATATTTTGTTTCCAGATAGAGGAAAAAAGAAGAAGAGAAGAAGAAGAACGTGAAAAACGAAGGCTTGAAGAAGAAAGGGAAGAAAGAAAGTTAGCTGAGCAGAGAGTTAAAATACAGAGAGAGTATGAAGAGGAACTGGAAAAGAGGAGAAAGAAAGAAGATGAGGTATGATAAATTAATTTGATTGATTTTTGCCAGGAAGAGAACAGTTACTTCCTTTTATTATCCCAAAATGAGACAATAAATTACTACTTCTGTAATAGATTCCTTACATCAGGAGTTTTTTTTTAAAGTCAAACTCCATATTTTTTTGTCATAGGAAGTTGTCAAAAGACATCTTCCTTGAATCAGACACTTCTGTCTGATTAATGAGCAGGTAAAATGTACTTATTTTTCACTAGTATTCCAACTTCGCTTTAATTAATATGTGAGTAAATAAAATGTGTATTTCTATTCCTTAATTGGAGGACTCCTGTTAAGGGGAACAGCAAGTAATTTAATTAATGTATGTAATGCAATTTATATAAAATGAAAAGATTTTAAATATATCAGTTTGATTTACAAATCTCTGACATAAATATTCAAGTGGGCACTTGGTAATATTACATACAGTATGGATAGGCTTTCCCATTTTTTGCAGTGCAAGAAAAAACTTCAGAGATTCAGTTTGATCAATTGTTATCTCACCAACATTAAATTTGGTTTGTATCATTCCATTTTTATCTTTATAGCAAAGATTAAAAAACGAAGAATTATATAACTTAGCTGAAGAAAGAAGAAAAGAAGCTGAAAGGAGAAAGATAGAGGAAGAAGAAAAGAATAAACAGGATATTGAAACTGAAAAATATTTGATTGACGAGAAGGTAATTTAAAAACAAAATCTTAAAGTCTGTCCTTATTAGCTTAGATCCAAGTAGGATCATCTCCATAGAACTCAAAACTGCAGTTCTAAGCACATCCCAAAATACTTCAGTCTCAAAACTGCATGGTCTTCCAGGAGATCAATAAGAATAGCTCCTAGTTTGATGTTTGGCACCAAAGCACCAATAATTATTGTAAAAGAAATTGCAAAACAACTTACTGTACATAGTATTAAAAAAATCTCTTAATGGTATAGAACATTGGAATGTTTAAAGTTGGGCCCCCAACGGTGCTTTTCAAAAGGCAACTGGACTTTCTTTATTTTTCCTTGAAGACATTTCACTTCTCATCCAAAAAGCTTCTTCAGTTCACTGTGTGCTGGTTTGCCTGAAATATGATGATGTGACTGAGGGAGAGGACTCTATGTTTTATGATGGCCGGAAGTGCTTTATGGCCCATAAAGTATCCTTTCCGAGGCTGTCATAACTTTGAAAGGTTGTTAAATGACCAGTTGTAAGTTGAGGATTACTTGTAGACATTCCCTAGATTAAGATCTGAATACGTAAATTCAACTTTGTGCAAAAGTTTCCATAAATCACATCTAAAATGTTTAACAGCATAATTTGTAAGAGTTCAAAGTAGTATTACAGGGGGTCTCCAACCTTGGCAACTTTAAGACTTGTGGACTTCAACTCCCAGAATTCCTCAGCCAGCAAAGCAAGATAGATGCAACAGAAAACAAATGTCCATTTATAATTCTGCTTTCTCTTTTCCCCCTTTTTCCACATGCTCAGAGCTAAGAATAGTGATGTCCATTTGTTTTATTAGTATTATAGACTACATTTGTATTAAGAAAAATAATAATTGACTTAACTTATGCTAAATTTCAGTTATTATTTTCATTTCATAGTATGTGAGAGATTTATTTTGGAAAAGTGTATATATAAAATAGAATGATAGCACAAACTTAATTTACCTACCTTACATGGACTCCGAGGGATGGTAGAGGACAGGAAGGCGTGGAGGAACGTTGTCTATGGGGTCGCGATGGGTTGAACACGACTTCGCAACTAACAACAACAAATTTACCTACCCGAATTATAATAGCCAACTAGTATAAAAGGAAATATTACAAAGTGACTATCAAAGTACAAAAAAATCTATAGAAATCTTATTCACAATGATTTCTTTCAATATCCTTTTGCTTCTGTCCATCAGACATTAAAGAAAAGGAAATGGGAATTAAAGATGAGTAAGATACAGGGACTGAACAGTCTTTAATGGATGTGATTTATTTCTAGATAACCTTTTAATGTTTTCCTGGGATGTCCCCAGAATTCAGTCTTCTCCAGTCCCAGTTAGAAGAAATGCATACATTAGTTCTTTGTCTGGGATACAAGCCCCTTTCTGAAAGAGTGGTCACAAGAGAACACAGATTTTGCAGCGTTAGGTTTCTGATGATATTATGTCCTAATTGTGTATTGTTGTGTTCATGTTCAAATTAACATGACCAGAATTACACACTGACAGTCTGAAAAATTTGGGGGCTGAGAGCATCAGGAATGTATTATATGACCCTGCCACCTCTACATAAATGTATTTACCTTCATTGAGTTTTATGCTAGAACAGGGTTTCTGCCACACTCTTCCTTTCTGTGTATTCTAATTTTTAATACAGTGTTTAATTTTTTAATACAAAACTAATCCTAAACTACAACTTCTATCAGTATTAGCAAGATAGAATGCAAACATCTGTTGTTATTGGTTTTTGCTTCCAAAAATGTAAATACTGTATATTATTTGACAATGAGTTTTCATAAATATGTTCCTTAAAAAAAACCTTGTTTTCACTTTAAAAATAAATATAGCCAAATCAGAACATTAATTAATTAATATATATATTACATCAAAAGAAAATTATAATGATTTTTAATTGATGGTTTAACTATTGTACTTGTTGAGGTCAGTTTTAGAAGTGCACATTTTCATCTGCCCATTTTGTTGTTTATCAGATTTCTAGACAACCTTCTCCTCTTATACCAACTCTTCAGAGTAAACCATTAGTAAAAGAAGAAAGGGCACTTCTGATGAAGAGTCGTTTGTCTTATTACACACAGGTATGTTTGTCTATTATACAGGTGTAATTCAGGAATATTTTTTAGCATTGTATTTCCTAATTGTGTTCTTGAAATATTGTAAATTACTTGGGGTAAGGGCATATCAACATTTTAATTTATATATTTATTCTCCTTAGTAATGTTTAATAATTCTATTGACATTACCTTAGCTACAGTTTAGAGCACTATTTTCCAAACTTGGCAACTTTAAGTCTAATTTTGCTTTCTTCAGCTCGTAGCATATGTTCCATGACTTAGAGCCATGATGGCGAACCTATTGCACACGTGCCACAGGTGGCACACGGAGCCATATCTGAGGGCACGCGAGGTGTTGTCCTATGTCAGCTCCAGCGTGCATGTGTGTGCTGGTCAGCTGATTTTTGGCCTTCCAGAGGGTGGGGGAGGCCGTTTTCGCCCTCCCCAGCTTCAGAAAAGCCTCCGGAGCCTTTGGATGGCGAAAAACGGATCCAACAGGCCTTCTGGAAGTCCGGAGGCTTCAGTGAGGCCTGTGTGCATGCTCAGGGGGGCAGTGTTGTGTGTGTGTATGTGTGTGCATGTGCGGGGGGAGTGCATTGCATTATGGGTATGGACACACGCGAGCACGCTATCGCACGTGTGCGTGCCCTTTTGGCACCCGAGCAAAAAAAGGTTCGCCATCACTGACTTAAGAGGTTCTAGGAATGTGTAATTCTACAGTGTGGTTAATAATAATTTTAAAAATTAAATGGCAGATAGGAATGGGCAGCTGATATAGATGGGCATATTTTTTTTTAAAAAAGGAACATCCTTCCTGTGCAGCATTTAAAATTTAGGAAATATCTATCATTAAAACCAATGGATTATTCTTTCTTAACATTAAATGTTATGGAAAGGACTGGGTGACTATGGTTATTGATAATGTAATTGAGAAAGGAAGGATTATATCTCTTTTCCCTGGTTGTAGTTTCCACCTTCAATATTTAATATTTAAATTAAAATTACTTCAATATGAGTTATATTGTTAGTATCATATATACCGTTTTTTGGAGTGTAAGACGCACCGGAGTATAAGACGCACCTTAGTTTTGGGGGAGGAAAATAGGGTGGGGGGAAATCTACCTACCAGGTATTCATCTGGCTAGCGTCCTTAGTCTGTTCAGCTTCAGCACATTATTTTATCCTCTGGTTAGGGCTGAAAAAGCCTTTTTCAGAGGGAGTAGGAATGAAAACAAGCCTGCAAAGACTTAGGGCAGGAAAAACTGCTTCGGAGGGAATAGGAAGCCGGGAAGATCGTTAGCACCTCGTTAGGGCTGGGAAAAAAAGCTTTGAAAAAGCTACATTCGAAGTATAAGACGCACCCAAATTTTCAGCCTCTTTTAGGGAGGAAAAAGGTGCGTCTTATACTAAGAAAAATACGGTAATCAGGCCTTAGAATGCATGACAGCAAAACCAGTAAAAGTGAGCTATTTCTCTTTATGGATGCAACCCCCCCCCTCCCCAAGATAAATGTAATTTTTTTTCTAGGATGTCCCCAGAGCTCCGTCCCCGCCAGTACCAGCTAGAAGAAATCAATTACGTGCATATGGTAAGAAATCTATAACTCTTCTTACTTTGGTTGTGTTAAAGACCAGAATAAATATTTCTAAAGGAAAATGAATACTGGGCATTCTGTACCTAATTAGTGTTATACTGAATTTGCAGAAGAAAAAAAGGATGTAATAAATGAACTTTCGGAGATGAGAAAGCAGCTGCGCAGTGAAGAACGACGACTACAGGAACAGTGGTTAAAAGTACACAGTGATGATGATGAAATGCCAGGGAAAGGGTAAGGAGTTTGGTTTGTCACAAATTATTTGATAAAATACACATTTCTTCTTGGGAAAGTAATGAATACTTTAATTCAGCAGGTCCTAATCTTTCCAGCTGGGGGTGGGGAGATGGGATGGTTCTGTGTGCGTGACGGGTAGGTGCATGTGCAGCTCCATTTGTATGAGTACACTTGTCTGCTGCTCACGCAAGTGGAGCTGTGTGTGTGTGTGTGCTCTCCTGCCACTTCCACGGCCCGATTCCAAACAGGCCATGGCCTGATAACGGGCCACAGCCCAGGGATTGGGGCCCCTGCTTTAGTTCGCAGTAAAGATACTTGTATCTTCTAACATTTTACAATGAAAAAGTACCTGAAGACAGTATTTGGTCTTTTGCTTTTCTATGTTTTGTTATGATAGATACCGTATTTTTCAGAGTATAAGACACACCTTTTTACCCCCCAAAAGAGGATGAAAACTTGGGTGCACGTCTTATACACCGAATGTAGCCCTAGCCACCCCCACCCTTTGGCCTCTGTCTTCCAGCAATTTACCTGCTTGCAGCAAACAGGGAAGAGCCTGTTAAGACAAGCAAGTCATTAGCAGCTTCCCGACCCCCAGCTGATTTGCCACGTGCTAAAATGAAACTGAAGCTAGCTGCAAAGAGGCAAATAGCTGGGAGAGACATGCAGATTTTTATTTTCTGCTGAACTGGATGCAAAGGGGGTAAGTGAATAACTATAAATGTCTGTAGAATGTTCAAATTATTAGACTTATTTTTTAAAGGCTGCTTTATTATTTGCTTTGCCGACTGCTTTATTATTTGCTTTGCTGGCTGTGGAATTCTGGGAGTTGAAGTCCACAAGTCTTAAAGTTGCCAAGGTTGGAGACCCCTGTAAAATCTAGACAACTTAACAAAATAAAGAAGCTTTTTAAAATAAATGCTTGCTCTGAAGAGGCCCAGTGCTATTGTATCGTCTTTTAAATAATAGAGAATAATGTATACTTCCAGAAATTGTAATTAATTTTAACAGCTCTGTACAAGTATAGTCTGAAATGTAACAGTGTCCTGTTTAGTATTAGAGTTTAGTTACCTTGGAGTAGATCTATTTAAATAATTGGGAAGAGTTAGTGTGACTACATTTAAGAAAACTTTCTGGCATAATGTACATTTCTCCAATTCTTTGCTATTTCTATGGGTCAAGCACACATGCACAGAAATACACAGCAAACAGTGTATATCATCTGTGCTGTTTGCTGTTTGGCAAATTGCTTGGAGGCAGAGGCCTTTTTTCCTTGTTTTCCTCCCCCAAAACTAAGGTGCGTCTTATACTCTGAAAAATACGGTACTTTACCATATATACTTTACCACACATATGTATGTGAACTGGTATCCTTTCATTAGGAGAGACCTAAAATACATTCTATATAAAATTAAAGGGAAATCTTTCTATAGTTTTTTCTTCTGGAGCTGTCCCGTAGTGGAATATCAGATAAGGCTGTGAAGAATCTGGTTCCAAAATTGTTTATGATCTAAAGAAATTCTGCTTTATAGTTAAACAATAGCAACCAAACAAACCCATATTGTCAGAGTGAGGTCTAATTGATACAATGACTGTGTTGGTGGGTTCAAGTAGACATTCCTGGATTTGAGCAATTGCTTAATTTACAGTAGTTCATTGTTAATCATTTGTATTTAGGTTGGAGATTCGAGTTTTTCTAAGACATATTATAATCAAACAGTTTCCTCCCTGACTGCTTTATTTAATGAAATACTTGATATATTTAACTTTTTCATCTTGGAGATGATTTGTATTTCTTAATTTATAGCCACCATTAATAACTAAACTTTAATGGAAACTATTTGCCTAAAATAACCTAAAACCTAAAATAATGCATGGCAATGCATATTGTCAGAGGTGTTACTGCATGTAGTGTTTTAATTAGTAAATGGTAAAAATTGGCTTCTACAATTTTTTAATTGGCTTTCTAGAATTCACAAAATTGGAACATTTTTTCATTTTGTTTTAGGCCAATTTTTATTATCTGTTTAATTCTAAATTTTCTTTTGATTTTAAGTGAACTTATATATTTTTGAAATTTGGATTATCTTTTTGCATGATTTTGGTAACTTTCATAGGAAAAATTTGGATATATTTGAAATGGCCAGACTCCGCATGCAAGCTCCAGTAAGACGACCATCTTCAAAGGAGATTACTGATCCTATTAATCTACAGAATTTCCGTGAATTTAATGAACTTAAATATAAAGGTTAGTTCACAAACTCTGAAATGATGTCAAAGAACCAACAGGCATCAAAATCACTTTCTCAGCATTTCTGTGTGTACCACAGTAAAAAACAAACAAACATGAATTGTGTTCTAAGTACTATTCTATATGTAGTTAAAATGATGCTAATAACATACAGAGAAAAATTATCAGCACACATAGAAACTTGGAGCTTGCAAAGTATAAAATATTTTTATAACTCCCACCCAGTGTAACAAGAACAAAAAACAGTGAAGAGTCTAATAGGAACTACAGTAGGTATGGAATATTGCCTGATGGTTGACAAAGAAAAAAGAAGGGTAGTGTTGGGATCAAGGAAAGGAACAGAATGGACTGGCTGAAATTGTAAACAATCAAAAAACAAGTCCAAACAAGTACTTCAAACAGGACTACTTATAAATAAGAGCAAGAAATCTCCAAATTTTGCAAAACAGGCAAGCACACCAGAAAATGGAGCCACTTGAGGAAAATAAAAACTAACCTAGGATTTGGGAAGTCCCGCAAAAGCTCATAGTTTAGACTCTGCTTTTTAAAACAATTGAAAATGCACATAAAAAGCTAAGACAAATGATCTCAAATAGTAATTGTTTAATAAAGTCATTGAGTATATAGATCATTTGTATTTAGTCCCCCCCCCTTCGCCAAATTTTTCTGTTCAAACCTGTTATCACCGTTGGCAGAGAATTATTTAAACAAGTTATGTATGTTTGAAGAAAAAGATATGAGACTTCTAAATGCTTTACTTTATGTTATAGATTCAGAAACACGAGTAGAAACAAGACATATGTATCCTGATCCTCCCACCAGTAATGATACTCTGGACATTCAGCAGCTAGCATTGCTAAGAGAGCAAAAAAAGAAACTTAAAAAAATGAGGAGAAATGCAGAAGGTAAGCTAGGGCTCCTCAAATTAAAAGTACTTCTTTTAGTTTAGTACTAAAAGTACTGAAAGCACTTCTAAAAGTTCAAATGAATATAAATAAATATAAATTCTCATATAGAGCATAACTGTCAAAACTAATTCAAGGTGGGCTGGACTCAGATCTCTTGTGGCGTGAAGGGACTCAAGACTGATGACTTGTTTGACCCCTCCCTCAGCCTGGTCATCTCCTACCATTTATTATCTTATAGAAGATCAGTGGATACCTATTGCTATTAACTTTGAGTACTGCCATATCAGTTGGCTAATTGCTGCAGTATTTTTCTGCCATTGATGCTTGTGGATTTTCCTCTACCTTCCTAGGGGACATCTCCATCTCCTGCGATTGGGCAGAAGTCTGGCATTCTTGTTCCTCATAGTTACAGTATTCAAATTCTATTCAATCAGATTTCTGGGAGACTCCATCTTGGCGATGATTTTGGGATATCAAAATTAACAGCAAGGGAATCTTCAATTGGGGTTTTTAGATCTTGTGATACAGAATTGCGGAAGTATAAAAAAATTAACAAAGTTGTTTCACCGCAGAACAAATGTAAAAATATTATTTTAACAATACAGTACCCATATTTTGGGGGTTTGCAAATTGGCTGAATATTGATCAAGAACTTATTTAAAAAGGAAAAAAATTGAGTGAAGAGGGATGCACAAAACTTTGGGGAATTTATAAGAAAAATCCTATTTGTATGCAAGTTCCTCAATAAATGTCTAATAAATTGCAGGATTTGGTGAGAACATATTCAGTTTTCTACTTTACTCCTGTTCCGCTATCAATTTTTGTTTATTTGCATGTAATTATAATTATTAACATTGCTATTTCTCAGTAAAATTCTATTGCTATTGGTGTGATTTTGAATGCATGGCTTTGATAATATTTATTATATTCCTGAATTCTAGTGTTATGGAACACTGTCAGGGTCCTTTGGTTTTTAATTCTATTTTTCTTATCAATGTATTTGCTTTATTAGGTTCCCTAGATTTTGATGAGCCAGTATCTAGTTTTAGATCAAGAGACAAAGGATTGGTAAGTAACAGTACAATTAACTTACTCGTTTTTTAATTCCTTGTGGGAAATAATAACTTTGTGAACTTATGTACCGTACATGTACTAATTTATATTCCTTGAACCTTTGCCTTTTATATTCAGTTTTCATTAGAGATTTCACTTTTTTATATGAGGATTATAGCGCCAGGTTTTTCTATGCAGGTCCCACCTAGTTGTCTCTATGACTTCTTTAATGGGTATCTAATTTGTCTCAGTTAAGGTGGTATCATGGGTTGCATGTATAATTTTCAAAGGCTTCTGTTAACAGTGCCTTTGAAAAGCAACAGTTAGGTCAGTGTGAGCTGGGATTCACATCGTGAACGCTTATTAACAGTATTGAATAGTTGTGTAATTGTTACACATTTCACTGTAATTTGAAGGCTGAAACTTGGAACAGTATTGTAAAGGATCTTTAGTTATCTTTTAAAAAACAATTTCTCAAAACTTTAAGAGAGAGTTTAAAATATTTCCTCAGTAGTGAGAGTTGGATATGTTTAACTCTTATGTTTGATCAAAATGAATTTGTTCATTATTGATATCATTGTTTTGTATTTTTTTGCAAACTGGATATGTGAATATCAGGTAGGCTGACACATAGAAAATTAAAGATATCTCACTTTTGAAATAAATATAGTAGAGCAGGAAAAGCTGCACAAAGGAGAACCAAAATGATCCATGGACTGAAGTAGATCCATTGTTAGGAAAGTTTCAACTATTGAAACTTTTTCAAATCTTGGATTAAGGCACTGAAAGACCACTTCCATATTGTTGCCAAGAAAACCAAAAGGATAGCACATTGAGTTCAGTTGAATGAAATTTTACTTTTAATGAGACACAGAAAAAGATTAAATTATAATATTAGAGAAATCAGATAGAAATCTTTCTCGCTATACTGTATTTCAGTGTTGTGTGTGCCTAGAATGGTAATGAAAAGGAAGTAGTTCTTTAACTGTTTGCAGTTAAATTGAAGTTTATTACAAAACACAATAGTTGCCAAGTAGGCAAGAGATTAGATAAATTAATCCTTTAAAAGAGGTACCTGACTAGTGGCTAGTAGTCTTGATAATTATTAATTACCTTCACTGTTAGGGTTTTTCCTCCTTCAGTGCCAGGTGAACATGAACAGATTCTACCGCACCTCCACTCTGCTTGTGGCTACACAGAGGCATCTTGTTGTTTGGACTAGATAAATACATTTTTGCTGTGATTCATTGGGACTTTATTTTATTCCATCATTTAATAAAATTTATTCTGAATGAATAGTTATTTCCAGGGTAGTCCAAAGATTATATATGTGCAGAATGAAAGATATCTGGAAATGAAATTGTGGCTTGCTTATTAAAAGGTAACTTTTCAGTACTGCATTACATTTATTCAGTAATATATTAAGTCAAGATCCAAATTACTGGATCTTGACAATATATTGAAAGGCTATTATAGGAACAAGTAGGAATAATAGAAAAATGTTATAAATGTTAAACAAAATAAACTGTTGATTTAACTTGAGTTTTCTGTTGCTTTTCATTTGTAGATTAGAGATGCAGACTCAGATGGATTGATGAAAACTTCACTCCTGGAATCTGAGAGTGCTTTTATTGGTGAATTTATCTTTTTAGTATTTCTATATTTGGCAGACTACTTATCAAGAAGAACTATCTTGTATGTATGCTGCATTCCCTTCTGGTTTATGCAGCATTTTAGTTATAGCTAATATTTATTGTTTGTTTGGAAGGCATATATCATCCTATATTTGTAGGAATCAAATCAATTGTTTTTCAGCTATTTCAGTTTTCTGGATTTCTATAGATACATTTAATAGTTTTCCATTATTCAGAAATACAGCGATAGCAGTTTGAATGTAGTGTGTTGAAGCATCTTCTAAATCACAACTCTTCAATGAATGGAGACTTTTTTGGTCTAGTTTTTGCATAATACAGTAGTCCTCAACTTATGACCACAATTGAACCCAACATTTCTGTTGGTAAGTAAGACAATTGTTAAGTGAGTTTTGCCCCATTTTATGACCTTTCTTGCCACAGTTGTTAAGTGAATCACTGCAGTTGTTAAGTGAATCTGTCTTCCTCATTGACTTTACTTGTCAGAAGGTCACAAAAGGTGATCACAGGACCTCAAGACACTGCAACCGTCCTAAATATGAACCGGTTGCCAAGCATCCAAATTTTGATCACGTGAGCATGCTGAAATGGTTGTAAGTGTGAAAAATGGTCATAAGTCACTTTTTTCAGTGCCATTAAAACTTTGAATGGTCACTAAATGACTGGTCGTAAGTTGAGGGTTACCTGTTTACGGTTAACTAATATAGTTCAGAAACTAGCTTTGCAATTTGAATATTGCTTAAAAATCCAGTATGAACTTATATTTTGACACTTGGTTCTCCTAGATACGGATGGTGAAACTTATCCAATTTTAGAAGAGCATAACTACAATATGAATATAACTCCTTCACCCCCTGTATCGAAAAGAGAAAGAAGGAGACAGAAGGTGGTAAAGGAATTTATTGGATTTTTCCCCCCATTGAAGCTTTGTGCACCTAAGTCTTACTGAAGTCAAATTCTACCATCTGTTTATTTTAACAAACCTTAGTCAATTAAATTCATTCGCATTCTCTCTCTCCCTCCCTCTCTCTCCCTCTCTCTCTCTCTCTCTCTCTCTCTCTCTCTCTCTCTCTCCCCTTTATAATGTTTCTGTGTGATATGCAAATTTTTGAGTTGAATATGTGGTTACTCTGGCAATTCTAGTAATGTTGACTTGACAAGCATTTCACAATAATTTAATCATAATTCTCTGTATCTTCAGGATGATGCTTTTCATAGGGCGACTCCACCACCACAGTTGGACAACAGCTCTCTCTACTCGAATTCTACTCTCAATATAGATCAATTAAAAGCCAGAAATGAAGAAAGGCTGCAAAGATTAAATGAACTACATAAGAAGGCCGCTGATATAGGTATGGTCTCTTTATTGAATGTTAGGACAGAAATTATTGAAGAATTGAACATTTTGTTAGATTTGGAAGAACTGATTGATACAGTGTGAGCAAACTTTACCTAGAGCAACTTTTGTCAAACTTGGTAGCTTTCAGATGTTTGCAGCTCATCTTGCAGGATTCTCACAAATTGCTGAGAAACTAGAAAGTAGCTATGGATTCCTGGAAGATGACCTGCGCATTTGGTACCCATAGGATGGGAAAGGCTAGCCAAGGGCAAAGTATTGTATATATGCTGCACACCCAGCATACCTGGCTTATATGCTACCAAGGCTAAACTACTGCACAGAAGACAAGAGTGCTGTACTGCACTGTCATTACTCTTCCTTTCCACATTCAGATTTTTAACATATGCAAGTACATTAACATTTAAAATGGAGTGGTGGGGATGGGTAATTGCTCTGGATTTTCTTTGTAGCCTTGTAGTTAAAAGAAGAAAAGACTAAAGCAGAAAAAACCAGGAGGTAACTGCAGATCAGCTTAGGCAACAAGTTAGTTGTAGCCTTCTTTCACCTTGTTGGATTCATTTGAATGTAGCCCTATTGTTATATCACAGACAGACTTACCGAGTTTTAAGAGGTCTTTAAGTCTAATTGTATGAAGATAGAGGCTTCCAGTGAGGGAGAACCTATCCCAGTAATTGATTTCATTGCCAGCTTGCTGTTACTATTAAGAAATTTCTTAATAGTCGTCATCTGAAATATATTTTCCTTACCGGTAATTTAATCTTATTAGATTGAGTCTTCACCTCTAGGTCACCATATACAAATATTTCAGGTCTTATGCATAAGATATTTAAGTGCTATGAAGAGTAGTACCACCATGTTTTCCTTCAGTTCTTTTCTTCTTGAGGCAAGAGACACCCAATCCCATGAATTTTGTCCTTGTATGCCTTGTTTTTTATGCCAGTCATATATTTTAAAGTTAACCCTCTCAAAGTGTGATGCTCAGAGTTGGATATAGTCCACATTTAGTCCATGTTCTGATAACATTTCCACACAGAACTTGAGTATGACCTCTGCTGTGGTATTATGTGGAGGGGTTTCCGTGAGCATCTTTTCTTCAGCCCTTACCTTCAATTTTTCAATTTGAGATTATAGATGTCAGACTGCCTACCTTAGCTGGCTCATATTTGGTTTCCCAGACACTTATGACCTGGCACAGGGCTGCTTGCTTTTTATTTTTACAATAAGTGAACAAATAAAAAAAGGACAAGGATCAGGGGAGAAGAACAGGATGTAAGGGTATGTGGGAATCACCTTGGGAGACGTGGGAAGAGCTGCAGTCTATACAACGGACTGATAAAATTTGAGTGCAAAGGAAGAGGAGTGGCAAAACCGTCCCTAGTTTTGGGGAGCCTAAAAGTGAAGGAAATGAGTACTTCCAAACTTGCCAGATTCTGTTAATGTAATCCTGTAATAATCTTGTAATACTGTAATATTACTACTACTACCACCGTGGTTGCACCGTGGTTGGAATGCGGTATTGCAGGCTAACTCTGCCCACAGCCAGGAGTTTGATTTTGACCAGCTCAAGGTTGACTCAGCCTTCCATACTTTCAAGGTCAGTAAAATGAGGACCCAGGTAGTTTGGGACAATATGCTGAGCTATAAACCGCTTAGTGCTGTAAAGCACTATGGAGCAGTATATATTGTAAGTTTAAGTGCTATTGCTACTGCTATTTCTATTGCTAATAAAGACAGATCTAGTACTCTTGGCTGTGCTTCTTGTTGCAAAGCTGACATCAATCTTGCAAGCTTGAAAGTAACCCTACCTATGTTCATTTTTATTCTCCCCAAAAGCAGGAAGAGTCCCTTCTGAGATGCTTTTACCACCCCGCTTCCTTCAGACTCAAATTTTGTTTATCAGACTGTAGGCTGTGGCTCTTCCTGTTTTCCACATTCCATTACATAGAGTGCCAGCAGTAGCACAGTTTTGGAACTACTTCACTGGCCAGTTTGAGAAAAGCTAATTGGCTGTGATGAATGCTAATAATTGCTATGATGGAGATAGCCATACACTGTTGTGCAATTTGATCTGAAGTTTTGAGGATTAGAAAGACTAATAATGCAGAATATATAGGATGCATACAATCAGTAGAACTATTATTTTTCACTATTTTAAAAATGAGGGTGGTGGTTAAATAATAATAATGGGTGAAATTCAAAGTCATCTGAGTTGACGCCTGCTTGCACAATAGGACACTCTTCCCTGTTGCTCTCTAGAGTTCTCAAATCTCCTTAACATAATTTTCCATGATGAAGGGTATATATAGGAGGCTTCAGGAAAGTAGGGAAAGTGCCTCCTTTCCTGGACTACCATTAGTGGAACTGTAAATTGAATTTCTCACTGGAATTCTGTAATCAAGCAGTCAACATTATCTTAATCCTTTGTTGCAGCATGCATCTGATTCATAATCAATTTATCATTGATTGCATTAAAAGTAGCATTAACTACTTAACTCAGGTGTCAAACTGGCGGCACATGAGCCGGATGCGTCACACGCAGGCCACGCCACCCCAGCTCAGTGAAGGCAAAAAATGTTGTGTTACATCGCTCGACATCAATGTGATGCGGCAAGTTTGACACTGTGACTTAACTCGTTCTTTAAATTTCCTGACTGCCCTCCACCAGTCAGAATACAAATTGGCTTTTCTCAAATTTATATGTCTTTATTTGAAATTTCATCTGGGATTTTTCTGAGCCAGGCTTACAATTCTTCCAAGATAATTTTGATCTCCCCATCCCCCTGCTTTATGCAGTCTACAAATGTGTTGAAATTTCCCTTCACCAGGAAGCATTATATAGCAGGTACTATCACCATAAAGAAACTAATGAGGTGTTGAAAAAGATTTTCCTGCAAATATTATATATTCTTTCTTGATAGGTTAGCATATTCCATCACTGAAATCTGGACTGATTTTTGACATTTTCTTTGTAGAAAGGAAGTGATAGTCAGGGTGAGTAACTGACCAAATTTAGTTTCTTTTAGTTATCTTTTAGATAGACTCATAGATATTTGAAGATCCTTTTTGAATTCCAGTTTCTCAATGCAGCAAATGCCTTAAAAGATTTCTGTTCATAGAGAAGCTCTTCTGGGTGCATAGAGAAGCTTTTCTTTGGTAAATGCTACCATGTGCTATTCAAACATTTGATTTTTCCATATCTTAAAAAAAAAAACCCAGCTTCTGCACACCAAGAAAATTACTCTTTCTTTGGAACCTCGGTGATGTCGACATATTGCTCCTAGGTGAAATTCTCTATAGTATGGAGTTCTTAAAACCTCCTAAGAGTCTATATTGGGTTGGACCTATTTTCAAATTTGACATAATTATTTATTGCTGAAGCTGCAATTTCAAGAAGAATCTTTATTGTAGTTTGATTTTTTTTATTATTAAGATTGGCTTGATTAAAATTAATTTATTCATCCCTCTTTATGAATTAGATATGAGACTGTAGACCCAAAAATACTCAAATGTGATACTTGTCTTTCATATACACAGATTGGTGCTCAGAACTTCCACCTATATGTTTTAGAAAGGACTGAATTTATCTGGAAAAGTATCCAGTTTGAATGCATATGCAGATTTTTAATAGTTTGCGCTGCAATTAATTTTCTTTACATTTTACACTTTTAGTAAATTTATTAGTTAGTAGTAATTTGTTTTATATAGATACCTTTATCTCTATATATAAAAGCCAAATACCACTCACTCATCATGAAATCTCCAGAACTGTAAAGCCTACAAACTTGAAACTTCGCATGCATGTCCCTCTTGGCTTCTAGGTGCTCGCTAAGAAAGGATTTTTCGAAATGACCATCAGATCATTAGTATTTCTTATACAATATTATATTAACATGCTCTGATACTAAGGAGTTAATGTTTACTCCCCCTCCCCACCTGAAAAGAACTCTGTTCCAACTGCCAGTTGCCTTATATTAACATGCTCTAATGCTACCCCTTCACTAAACCGGGCATGGGCATGGCCAGCGCATGACTCATCTGGCCTGTGGGCTGGGAGTTTAGACATTCTATTCCCTCCCCACCTGAAAAGAACTCTGTTCCAACTGCCAGTTCCCTTATATTAACACGCTCTGATGCTAAGGAGTTACACATTCTACATAATTTTTCAAGCTTTAACTGTCAATTTATCAAGCCCGATCACATAGTTTCGTAGCGAAGCACGGGTATCCAGCTACTAGTATATAGATAAATCTATTCTTCCCTCCATGCATACAATATTTCCTGTACCCTTGGCTGCTGTACAATCCCTGAGCATCATAATGTCTCCTGTATATTTGTTGGCAAGGTATTTTTTCTTCAAACACTTCATCTTGGTTTTTTCCAAAAGTCTCTTATGTTGTTGTGGTCAAAAAGTTCAAACTTTATCTCAGTAATCCAAAGCAGTATGCTCCAAAAAATTGGAGATTTGTAAGTTTTCTTTTGCATACCTGAGATGTTGACTTTTATGATGAGGTTGAAGAAAAGTTGTTTTGATAACTCTCCCATGCAAAATCATTGTTGTATAAACAATGTTCTTCTATGGACAGGGACTCCAATGTCAACTAAATGTCAGTAAGTCATTTGTGGTGGTTTCTGGTTTCTGTTTTGTACATCTGATTAATTTTCAGGCCATTCTAGCAGAATTTTTTTCTTAGTCTTCACCACAGTCAGCAAGTAATTGAAACCTGAAGAGAGATTGGTTATTTCAGCAAGTCAACCTGAAACAATCTTTCAAATTGATCATGAAGTCCCCTACGTGACCAAGAGTGCCTAAAGTTTTGCATACAGGTGTATGTAAGAAATATGGTGAAAAGGGGAGTTGGATCCTGTAGTGCTGTTTTAAGGCATAGTATGCAGTTGGTTTTGATCACCTTCATACTTACCTTAGAAACGCCATTTCCCATTCTTCTGTGACAAATAACATTATTCGACCAGTGACTCCAGAAAAATATTGAAAATCTGAAGTACCCCGATTGGGCAACAGTTGTGCTGACCTTGCTGCATTTTTATTCCACAGAAGTCCTCTGTAATACTGCAGAATGAATAATTTGGTCACTGAAATATATGGTAGGATACCGAGTATGAATTCATATATTAAAGTTTATTTGTTTTTCCTCAAGATGATGACATTTCATTGGGGAATGGTGATGACATCCTGAAGGAATTACTTCCTAGAGATGGCAGAAGACCCAGTTCGATTGATTCTGTGGCAACTGAACCATGGCTTAGACCTGGGACATCAGAAACTCCTAAAAGACTCATGGTTGAGCAGTCAAGTCAAGCTAAACCAACTTCTGAGAAGAGCATAACATTCAATTGGCAGGGGCTGTCAACTGCCCATGGCTAAATAAACTTGTGTTAAAGCTATTTGTGCCTTTCAAATGTTTCACTATTGCACTTTTATATTCATACTTGATTGTGAAAACAATGCCTACTTTATTCAATTATTGATACATTACTGATGACCTCTAAATTTGGAAATATATTACCACAGTAAATTTTCATGACAGCTTCAGAGTATAGCTAACTGTACAATTTAGTATACGTTTAATGGTACGGAGGCAAAATTTATTTTTGTATTATTATTTTTCTCTGAAAAATTACCTCAGACTTCTGCAATATTAAGAAATATGACCTGAATGTAATAAAATACTGTGGCTTATTGTTCTTAGACATGTAATAGATGTTTAGGGACTACCCGGGATTTAAATTCATTGCTGCTTTACTTCTAGCCCACAAATCTTATCCAATCATTTGTTCTAAAATGCTAAAGTGTTTTTATATGTATATATGCGTGTTCAAATGTCAATAGTGAATTTCTATAACTGTATTTATGTTCATGACTTAAGATGACAAAAATTATATTTTTATCAGGATTCTAATGAAGTATTTGTAAAGATGGAAATTTTGTGAAATGAATAAATTGTCTATTAAAGCTCTGGAGTTTCCTTAATGATGTTTCTTTCTCACTGCAGTAGAAATATGTGCATTGAATTTCATTATGGAACTAAATTCTAACTCAACTGTATTAAGTCTAGTACAAATTTGTTGATTTGTTAACCCCTTCACATTTATTTGGAAGGAAAAAAATACAAATGTTACTGGGTGAAGGCAAAGCTGCAGGGCTTGATCAATACAAGTTCCTTTTTGTGTAACTGAAAAGTGTTTACTGTATGTTACACATACTATTTAATATTTAATATGTGTAATATACCATTATGGACTCTTTTCCAACAAGAATCAGTTTCCCAACTATAAAATCTGGAAGGCTGGATGGGTAGAAAAAGATACCTTGGAAGAATTTTCTGATCACCTAAATATAACTTTTTTCTTGTCCTTCACCTGGATGTAGTTCTCCTTTATTGAACATTTAATTGTAACAAAAAACAATTGCTTTTAGGCAAATATACAGGCGAACAGAAGAAAAACTAGAATAGCAAAATACAGTAATTTATAATGTCAGTCATTGGCAACATCATTGGTTACTAACCCTTTCCCTTCCAAATAGGGAGGGATTATTGAGTCTCTCAATTGGGGTTCAAAAAGTACTTCATAATACTTCAGAGCTGAAGAAGCTTCTTGGATGAGAAGCAAAACGTCTTCAAAGAAAAACCAGAAAGTCCAGTTGCCTCTTGAAAAAGCACCTTTGGTACTTCATTGTAAGTTTAGCTCGTTTCCTCAATTGCCTAGAGCAAAAAGGTGAAAAAATGTACTACACCGGTTTTCCCAAGGGAATAGTATTTTCTCAGAGTAGGGTTACTCTTCTGCCTCATTTGAAATCCTTGATTTTTACAGCTACTCTATAGCTTTAAGATAGTAAAGATCCAGTAGTCTTGTTCTCATCACAGGGAAGCTGCTGCTTGCCTTTTCTGCTCTGAATAACAGACAAGCCACTTATTTGATGATGAAGCTACTAGCCTTGATCAACTACCTGACATTTGCAGTATCGGCCCTGTCTTGTTTTTTGTCTGGCTATTGGAGAGATTGTATGGGGGCCAGTTTGAGGCAGCCTTCAGTTCTGCCATTCTGTGTGTGAGACAGAATACTGTCCTAGATCTTGATTTAGCTACAGCTTTTCCAAAATAGGAAGATTTGAACTTAAAAATAGAAGGAATGATACTTGACTTAAGTTAAATTCTTTAATCACTTGCAAACATGCTGAAGGCAGTTTGCTTCAGCACTGTTAACCATCATTGTTAAACTTCTCAGTTTCTTGAAACATTAAAACAAGTAGTTTTACATTGCATTGGTTTTCATTGCACCGATGAAAGAATTCAAAAACTTTATTGACTTATAACCTGATTAGAATATGCCAGATGAGAACCAATATTGTACAGAAAGTTGTACAGAATTTACATAGAAAACTTTACAGAGCTGTACCATATACATTTTTCCATCTGAAAAAATTTTCTACATCCACTGTAAGACAGAATGCTTGACAATCTTTTCTTTTAACCATCAGAGCACAATTCACAGTATGAATACATTTCCAATAAATTTAAAACCGTCCCTAAACCATGCCAGATTTGTTACTTGAATATATTTAACATTACATTCTGTACACAGAGTGAAATCTACATCAAACAATCCCCCCCAAAGGTGACATAAGATAAAACCTAGACTCATTTGCAGTGATTCAAGTTCCAGCCCAGAAGGATCGTTGCAATGGCTTATTATATTTAAAAGCCCTATCACAGATATATTACAAACAGTTAAGCCAGTTGTGACTTTTTCAATCTCTGCCCTTCACTAAAGTTAGCAGGACTAACTTTTAGGATACAGACCAAATCAATCACAACATAAACTCAGACTAGTGCATTTGGTAAACAAATATATGGGTTTCTATGAAATCATAAAAAGAATGCAGGAAGAACTATATAGTGTTTGTAATTTTATATTACAGACCTGCACTCTGTTTTTCATTGAAGAATGATTACCTATATCTCAGCTTGTGTGTGCAGATTTTTTTCCAGAATAAGAATTCCATAAAGTTGCTAGATCTCTTACCTAGTGTTTTCCTGTGCTCTCAGTACAAACCATTCTTTCAAATACCGTTCTCCTGAGTTGTACTCTATGGAAGTTCAAACTTTTTAAGTGTTAGTTCTTTGGGTACATATCTTAAGTTCACAGCCATCATAAACATACACACGCACACACATACACATAATATGTATGCATGTCTGAATAAGAGGACATCACAGTCCAAGCTGACAATAAGACTGTTTAAAACTGGCTCAATGCTCAGCATAAGCCAGGAAAGGGAGGAAGAAAAATCCACTGGAGAATTAAAAGTTTTGCAAGCCTAAATTACAGCTTTACTCTATACTGTGAACCCGTAGATGCACACACTGCCATATAGAGACCCTCATTATGAACATCCAGTGCAAGTTGATTTGGTTCTTAGTTTCCTTAGTTATACTTCTACTGCTTGGCTACATCTTCCTCTTGATCTGCTGGCTGAGATATTTGGAAAACAACTCCAATTCGTAGAAAAAATCTTCTCAAAACAGCCCGGAGCTCAGGAATCAGATCAAATTGCATTATTTCACACAAAAGAGGATAGTAGAAAGATGCATGAGCTTTGAACTAAGGGAAAAAAGAATTATATTAGACATTAAGTTTTTGAACGAGTAAATGCACTAATTCAAACATTACAATAATAATTTTCTAGGTGTCAGATCCCTCACCCCATTTTCTGAAGAAACAAATGTGCATGGTGTTATTGGCACTGAAATACTGACACCAGGAAAGAGAAGAAAAGGCAAATGGCAATATGACATGAATGAATTGGAATGTTTTTATTCCTCAACAATGGAAGGGAACCTATCCTAAAACTGTTTTATGACAATTAGGATCTGTTGTTTGTAAGGAAAAAAACCTGGGCTCAATCCCTAACTATTCAGAATGCTTACTTACCCGATCATCACTTATCTTCAGAACCTTTGTTAAGAATAAAAGTAACAGGCTAGTCCAAGCTTCCCGATGACTCTCTGAGGTCAAAGTGAGGAAGTAGCTGAGAGCTTCCCTGCAGACACTACAGGCAACATGCAACATAAAACCAAATTTTAGTTGTTTATTTTCAAAACAGAATCCTTATCAGAAAAACTGCATATTCAGAAAGATAATTCAATAATCCCATCCTACACCAACACATTAAAAGGGACGTCAGTAAGCCCAAGCATACTTAAAAGTTAGATAAAACACTTTAGCATATTGTGAAGCTGTCAAGGGGCAGCTGCAATGGAGTGCTTCACTGAATACTGAATGGACGGTCTCATCTCAAAGATGCTTACAGCTGGCAGTCAATTTTTCAGATATTGGTAAATAGTAAAAGGAGAAGGAAGGAGTGAGATCATAGGCCTGTTTACTGAACCACTGAACAGCAATAATAGAAAACATTCCCAATAAGCAAAAGGTTAGATCTAGAGAAATGCTGATAGACAACGACTTGTTGGCTCTTTCCTTTACTGTCTTCTCAAGATTCTTTTGAAGAACTTTGCTAAATGGAATCATCTGTGTCATGTGGTTAACTGCTGAAAATTAACCAATTCAGTACGTCCTTAAATTTTTAACTACTATTATGAAACCAGGTAAAAGCTGTGAACAAGCCTTACTTTAGTAATCGTTGTTGCACTTCTTCCCAGGCATCTTTGCGACTTTCATCCATGTACATGCGGAATAGTATACGTAACCCACAGGCAAGACTGCTAGTCTCCTGTTTTAAAAGATTGGGCTTTGATTTCCCTTTGAAACCTGCCAAAACAATATCTGTTATTTAAATTTTATTGACTATCTAAAAATCAGAACTTGAGTAAAAAAATGGACAAAAATGGCTATTGCATAGGCCAGTAACGGCGAACCTTTTTCGGTTTGCATGCCAGAAGGGTGTGCCACGGAGAAAATGGAAACAAACTTCTGCTTGGCCCATTGGGTCGTTTTCGTTCTCCCCAGGCTTCAGGGAAGCTCCTGAAGCCAGGGGACGGTGAAAAATGGCCCGACGGGCAACTTCCGATTGGCCTGTTGGCCCGTTTTTCGCCGTTCCCAGGCTTCAGGAGTCTTCCCTGAAGCCTGAGGAGAGTGAAAACGGCCGAAAAGGCCGAAAATCAGCTGGCCAGCGCACGCATGCGCGTTGGAGCTGACATAGGGCAACGCCTCGTGTGTCCTCCGATATGGCTCCGTGTGCCACAGGTTCGCCACCAAGGGCATAGGCTATTCATAGCATCCAGATTCTCTAATCAGGATGCTTCTAAAATTCTACAAGAGTGGGAGTTGGATTTGTATTAATATCATCTTTTTAAAAGCAAAATGTTATACTCCATATGGTGCAGCAGCTTTGCACCATGCTGTTGTGCCAGGCCAGGGTGGTTGAGTTACAAAGACTTTTGTAAAGCCTTTGATTCAGTGGTACACAACAAACTACTTCTAAAACTAAAATCCTATGGCATCTCTGGACCCCTACATAATTGGATAACTGCATTCCTGTCAAACAGACAACAAGTGGTCAAAATAGGGAATGCCCTATCAAATCCTGTACCTGATAACAGCGGTGTCCCCCAAGGCAGCGTTCTAGGACCAACACTCTTTATAATCTACATAAATGACCTTTATGATCATATTATAAGCAATTACGTCCTCTTTGCCAATGACGTAAAACTATTTAACACCACCGACAATACTGCTACCCTTCAAAAAGACCTTGACTTTCTGTCAGAATGGTCAAACAACTGACAACTCCAAATCTGAACCAACAAATGCTCTGTATTACACATTGGCAAAAAGAATCAGAACACAAAATACAAACTGAGTGGACCCGACCTTGTAGACGACCCTCACTCTGTCAGGGACCTTGGAGTACTCATATCTAATGATCTAAGTGCCAAAGCCCACTGTAACAACATAGCCAAAAAGGCATTAAGAGTTGTAAACCTAATTTTGCGTAGCTTCTTCTCTGGTAATATTACATTATTAACCAAAGCATACAAAACATTTGCTAGACCAATTCTCGAATACAGCTCATCTGTCTGGAACTCGAACTGCATATCAGACATTAATACAATTGAACGTGTCCAGAGATATTTCACGAGAAGAGTCCTACACTCCTCTGCTCGCAATAGAATACCTTATACCACCAGACTTGAAGTTCTGGGCCTAGACAACCTAGAACTACGTCGCCTTCGGTATGACCTAAGCGTAGTTCATAAAATTATCCGCTATAAATGTCCTACCTGTCAATGACTACTTCAGCTTCAACCACAACAATACACGAGCACATAATAGATACAACTTAAAGTGAACGCTCCAAACTTGATTGCAAAAAATACCACTTCAGCAACAGAGTGATCAATGCCTGGAATACACTACCCAACTCTGTGGTTTCATCCCCAAACCCCCAAAATTTTAACCTTAGACTGTCTACCGTTGACCTCACCCCATTCCTAAGAGGTCTGTAAGGGGCGTGCATAAGTGCACCTGCGTGCTTACCGTCCCTGTCCTAATGTTCCCTTTTACTTTTATTCATTTCATGTATTCAAATTATGTATATACTTATATGTATTATATAATATGCGATTGACTAAACAAACAAACAAACAAACAAAACAAACAAACAAATTGAGGCTTTCTGAGTCATGGTGGCTTTGTACCACACTGTAGCTCAAGGGATTCTTTCAGCCCCAGAGCTGCAGTGGACCAAGAAGCTCCTGAGCCACAGTATATTCTTTCCCATCTCTACCCATAACACACCCTGTACTTTCTTTCTCTGGCCTCCCAGAACTCACTAAGTTCAGTTGAACAATGGTGGTTAACTGCGGCACTCCCGTCCCAACTCAATGTTAGGCCTCCCAGAGCCTCTTTCATCCCCCACCCACCGTGGCATCTCTGCACCCTTTATCTGGGACTCCCTCTGCTTCTCAGTTAGTGAATAGGACATCGAATTATGATAGCAACTGGGCCTGTCAGGATTGCTGTTGCTAAGTGATGTAGCCATGTGTTACGCTGCATCATTCAGCAGCAGAAATTATTGTCTAATTGTAGTCATCAGCCAAGGACTACATTTTGATATCCATGGGATCCTCTCTCTTCATGGCATGTCTCTTAATGCCTGCAGTGTTCCTGCTCATCAAACAATACATTTTGTAAATTAAAAAGAAAAAGAAAAACTACCATTCTGATAAAGCAAACCACTAGCATCTAACAAAATCTTTAGATATAAGAATATATCTGGGCTACATATTACATAGAATATTATAAGTATTGTTAGACTATACAAAGCTGTAGCCCACTATCTTATTTGAACACATCCCTGGCTGTCCAGGGGGAAAAAGTGAGTTGAGGGTAGCACGAAGCATTTTGAGGTTTTGCATGGATTGGAAGGAAGCCCTGCCATTTGTTAAATAGAAGTGCTGTGATTTGTTATATAAATGAGTGCAACTATGTTGTGAATGAACAGACTCCTCCTCCCTCACATCCATTTTGGGGCTATGGAATTTCAAAAATCCATGCATGCTACATCTGATCAAAAATGCTAGTGACACAGCACAACATTCAGTATTTATATATCATTTTTGTTACAAATTACGGTTACCCATCTGAAAATATTTAACTCTTTAAAGAATTATTGAATTATTGAATCATAGTCATTGAAGAAACGATGAGTGACTAACAAAGGCAAATCCAGAATTCATATTCCTCTAAAATTTCAGAATTAAAATAAAAATGGGTTACAGACGTTAAGACATGATTTAATGTTTCTGTTATCAGTACAACTTGAAAAAGCATTGCTATGTTTTTCATCTATAATTTTACTATGCCACATTAAAATAACTTACTGTTCAGGTAGACCTCAATTTAAAACCATTTGTTTAGCTACTGTTCAAAGTTGATGGCAGTAAATGAGGATTTACTATCAGTCCTCAAAATTCTGGCCATCCCAGTGTCCCTGGAGTCATGTGACTGACAGCTGTGTCCCCAGTGCCCAGTTCATAATTACAATGTTGCAGTAAGCTATAGCCGCGATTAAAATTTCCATACTGACTTCCCACAAGCAGACAATGCAGAAGCCAACAGGAAGATGGAAGTCATTCCTGCCACTTTTTCACCAACCTATGCTTTGCACCTTTCTACTTGCACCTCCCTGTGGCAATTCCTGCTTGCCTGGAGGTCTCACATGCAGCTGCTTGTCTGGGGCGTCATTTCTTTTCATATACAAATTGCATGGTTCTGGGGTAATAATGGCAAGTGTGACTATGGGACTCTCATTGTTAAGTAATGTGGTCAAGTTAGGCACACTTTACAACACTTGCTTAGTGATGGAAAATCCAGTCCTAATTGCTGTTGTAACCTGAGGACTACCTGAACAGTATTTTTCTGTAATGTTCATCATTTAAAGTCCTTACAATTGGCAAGAAAGGCTTACCTGCTTTCCAAAGTGCAGTTCTTTGCTCATTATTTGAGTTGAAAGCCTTAGCAAATTTATGAGATTCTAATAAACAATCCAGTAGTTTGAAAAGCTGCTGTGATGTTAAAAAACAATACATTCCTTGATCTTGTGTATCCACATGAACATTAAAGTCCACTGCATCCCTCTGGAAGGAAGGAAGGAAGGAAGGAAGGAAGGAAGGAAGGAAGGAAGGAAGGGAGGGAGGGAGGGAGGGAGGGAGGAAGGGAGGGAGGGAGGGAAGAAGGAAGGAAATATTTATTATAGTTAGCTTTTTGGGTGTCACAATGAATCTCAATATGGTTTCTAGCTGTTGAGAACAAACTTATTTCATCAAGATATCATAAATAAATCTCAAATATTAAACCTGAATTTATGGCATTAGTTAATTATGTTAGGACATAAGTTGATGCAAAATGCACAAATTATGTAAAAAGATGTAATTGACTTTAGTTAGTTACTTAGCCTTCAGAGTAAATGAGATACAAGAAATGTTGTCCATTATTTTGAGGTGATGTCTGCATGCAGATTGTATCTGCAGTCTGCTAAATGAGGAATATGTTAAATTGACATTTTACTCTAAGTAAATTTACAACTATGTGGTAAAATATATTTACGCTATACAAGTCTGCTCTATATGAAATCTAAACCATGTTGTTACTTAATGATTACCTATATCCAAAGAACAAGAAAACAGCATCCTTCAGGAGCAGCCATTATCTTATGAAGCCACAGTGATGAGGCAAATTATATGTTTTTTTCCTAAAAATCTGTACCTTTGTCTCCCAAATTATTTAAGAGAAAGGCACATGAAAACACTTACAAATAATAAATAAGGAAATCTGCATCAGATGTGAAGTTTGTTTGTATCTAAAAGCTATTCTCTACCTAGCTGTTTTGACTAAACAGGATGCACTCAAATGGTTTACAGAAGAAACAAGAAACTAAATCTCACTTTCGATATCTAATTTTTTTTTTGGTATTTAAATAAGAAGTGTTCTAAGGATCTTTAGGGGTCAAGAAAGCAAACAACAAAACATACTTTGTGATAACACAATGTAGACCAAATCTGACATACTTACATTTAAACCCTGGCACTCAATTACAAAAGGCCAGGGTTGATGTTATGATGCAGGCCCAATTTTTCTGTTATCATGGTTTATTCTGGATGCTTATTGAAATGTTTGGAAATCCAGGACTTTTCCTCCAGAAATTACAAAATTTATGAAACAGAGCATTTGGCTCAAGACTGGAAGAAAATTATATGAATATGCATACTAGTTATTACCTGTGCTGCAGCTAGATTCTCTGCATCTTCTTTTTTGCTGGTTGCTGGGAAAAATACAATGTTGTCTATTGTTTGAATAAGTTCCAGCTGTACCACGCATTTGATTAACAGTGCACCAAACAGTTTCTGATCTGGAAATTCTATTAAAACAAGAAAAAAGTAAAATAAATTTGGTAACTGAAACAATCATGCAAACTACTAATGATCTATGTGTGTTAGAAACTTTCTACTGTCTGCCAAATTATTTGCATTGAATATACACTAATACAATTGTCAAATGTATTACCCTAAATTACGTAAATAAAATATCTACAGTACATGTAAAATTAATGACAATTAATATAAAGACTTTAAGTGTTGTTGAACACAAAATCCCAGGAGCCCTAGCCACAAAAGGTAATGAAAGATTACTGAAATGCAATCCAATAATTTCTGAAGAGTTAAATACAGTATTGTCCATCTGTATCTTTAACACAAATATCATAGAAATGTATTGTTTAATTAAACATCAAAGCTGTACAAACAAACTGAATTGTGTTAAATTTCAGCTGAAAATTTAAATTCAAAAATAGATTAACACTAAAACATCTAGAATAAAATTTTAAAGTTTGTCATCTAAAGGTGTAACATTCTTTTGGGGAATGAGAGTATATTGTCATTTTAAATAAGCATGGCCCAGACGCAAAAGGTGCTGAGAGAAGTTTGGAATATTTATTGTAGGTCACTTCCATACCATAGTTTCTACTCTCCAGCACATAACTGTCTTCTGCCAACCTCAAAATGTTGAAAATAATACCATGGCGGCTTTATGATGAAATATGGGAGTGTAGGGCAGTAAGAGTTCCTACCCAAAGGAGAACAAATGGTTTATAATTCCTGCAGAATTGCAGTGACTCTAGGAAAAAGAAACATACATAGTTTTGCCGTGATTTTAGTTATGCCACAGTTCACCCAGCAATAAATCAACTCGACTTTCTAGATGTAGTTGTCATTGTAAAACTGAATGGCTTCAGAGACATTCCGAATTCATATGAAAGTGTGCTGTATTACTTTTAACACTGTTGTTATATGACCTTTTTTTCCAGAAACTTTTAAAGCAATACAAAAATGTACAAAAGATTGAAAACAATAGCCAACTGAAAAGAACTTAGAAGACAGGAAATTGTAGTCTTTTTTCTAAAAACTTGAAAGTGGGAAGCAATCATAAACACCAGGAAGGAATGTACACTCACAATTAGAAATGTAAAGATTCAGGTGAGAATCTTTTCTTAATTTTCAGGAATCTTGGCAATTAGGTTACTGAGGCATTTAAAATAAGAGAGTAGGCCCTAAGAAAGCCAAACTCTTTTTGTAATATTCATTCTCAAATGCTTATAGAATTTCAAGAGTTATTTCTGACACAAATAGCAACCTGTCAGAAGGAAAAACTCACAAACATAGAAACAAATGCAGATTATCAAATAACTATTTAGAAACCTTTCTTCTTACTTGCTATAGGTTTGTTTTTGCTGACCTCCTCGTTTGCAGGCAATCCTACAATAGGTTGAAACTGATGTCTATCTAATGATTTTGGTTGCACAGAATCATGAATATCTACAGATTTTTGTGATATGGCATCCTGGAAATAAAAGATAAAAATGATCTCATATGGATTTGGCAAAGAAATAAACTTCTTAGGAGCACTTCAATACAACAAAGTGAATTTGCTTTGAAAGTAGGATTTTTGGTTAATTTATCTGGTAAGTCAGGGGTGTCAATGTCAAAGCCTGGGGGCCGGATCCAGCCTGTGGGGTGCTTAGATCTGGCCCCTGAGGCTGCCCTAGAAAAAATGAAGGACCGGCCCGCGGTGCCTCTGCCAACAAAAATGGAGCTTGGGGGGGCTGCATGAGGCCCTCTTGAGCTCTATTTTCGCTGGCAGATGGTTGCAGGAGGCTGTCGCAGCCGAAACAAAGATCAGGAGCCCATTTTTGCTGGCAGAGCACTCGGGCCACCACAGGCACCCCCAACATGAGTGAAGTGCTGACCACGCCCACCCCGGCCCAAGGTCAAACACAACCCTGATGTGGCCCTCAATGAAATCGAGTTTGACACCCCTGTGGTAAGTACAAAACACTATGACATGTGTAATTGTATATTTAATTATAATATATGCAAAATATATTTATTTTCCGTTTACCAAAACAACAAGTACTAATGGAACAAATCCTTTTGGCCCTTCCATTTGTAGATTTCAACTCAGCTCTGGAAGATCAGAGTAGTCAGGTAAATTTAAGGCACCCATGGAATGTGTACAATGGGGAAAAGAGAAAGGAGAAAAAATTTTCTGGAACTGAGAATTTTTACAACCATCTATAAATAAATAATAAGTCTATTTTAGTGAGCAAAAATGATCTAAGTAAATAGGTTAATTGCATGGAAGTTGAGCAATATATTTTCAGTTTTGATTTATTTACAATGACAAGACATAGTTGGCACAATACTGTAAGGGACTAACTTGTCTTCTAACCTGGTAAATGTATTTATTAAATTTATATAACAATCATCTCACAGTTTGAGATAAAGGTGATTTTCTTCTTTTAGGTGTACATGAAATCTATGTCACATAGAACATACAATGCTACATATCTCTTTATTCTGCATATGTTGTATCCTAACATGTGAACTTTTCCAACATTACTTTTAAATAAAGGTAGTTCTTGAGTTATGAATGTAATGGAGCCTGCCCATTCCATTCGTAACCCGAGGATTCGTGAAAGTGAATCTTGTAACTTGAACGAGATCACTCCCTCCTTTTGCCCACACATTCACTAATCAAATGCGAGGCTTGTCAAGTGCACATGAGGTATTTCAGGGAAGGGAAGGCCATGGGGGGGGCCTACCGATGGAACAGGCCACCTGCCTAAGATCACCCCAGGCCTCCCCAACCCACTGAAATACCTCATGCCAGCCCAAATTGCTTTCCCCCGCAACCTGCCGCGCTAGGTCACTTACCTTGTGAAGATTTAGAAAGCAGTCTCCTCTCCAGTCTCGTGTGCTCTGTTGGCCCTATACGGGCCTCCCCAGGCCCATTGCAGGCTGAAATGGAGATTCCGGAAGCCGGCCCCCGAAAGTTCCATTTCGGCCTGTAATGGGCCGAGAGAGGCCCGCGGAGTGCCGGATCCACCCCTCAGAAGCTCCATTTCGGCCAGCAAGTTGCCGGACGGGGCCTCTGGATGGTCGAACGGGGCTTCTGAGGGGCGGATCTGGCCCTCAGAAGCTCCATTTCGGATGGCAAGTTGGTGGGAGAGGCCTTTGGACAGCCGAACGGGGCTTCTGAGGGGCGGATCCGGCCTTCAGAAGCTCCATTTCGGATGGTAAGTTGCAGAACAAACCCTCTGGATGGCCGAACAGGGCTTCTGAGGGACGGATCCGCCCCTCAGAAGCTCCATTTAGGCTGGCAATGTGCAGGGTGAATGTTGCAGAGCCTCTGTGGTTGTTCGTAAGGACGAACAACTGCCATGGTGCTGCAAGATTCATAGTTTCGGGCCTTGTTCGGAAACGCTAGGGGGTGCTGATTGAGTAACTTCGAATGTTCTCTAAGGGTACGGTCAGAACCCGGGGATTACCTGTAAGGGCAAAAAGGAGTATTCCAAAATATTTTCCCTGACATTTTTATTTTCAAACATACCAGCTGTTTCTCTCTTCCAGAAGATGGAGATGGAGGAGCAGTATCTCCTCCCACTGGTCGCCAAGTTAAAAGCCTTGAAAAGAGAAAACAACTTTATTAAATTCTAAAACAGAAATATTTCAACATTTTAGGATAAAAACAATATAAATCTGTAATAGTGTTCTCAACAAAAATGAGCCCAAAACTTATATTTAAAAAACCCTTCCTGGGTTATACAGTATATTTTCTTATGTTTTCACCTCTTTTATTTAATTTACAATTTCTTTTAGCAAAGGAGGAAAAAAGCATGACCATTGCATTTGGAAATGTTATTTTAATGCTCCTCAATTAGTAGAAGCTGTTTAGGAATGAAAGGACTTAATTAGTTTATTAGGCAACAATGTTATACAAGGTCACCAGTCACTAAACATATCGGAACAAATTCAGTTCAGATGACTAAGAAAAAGCAGAAGAGAAGCCCAAACCATCTCACTCTATTATTTTAAAAAAAATCATAAGCAGGTGAGGGATTAGAGCTGCTCTGAGCATGAATTAGTTAAGGATCTGACAAATAGGGATAAGAATTCCAAGATTCTTATGTGTGACTAAACCCGATATAGATGTCACATAAAACAAATACACACATGTTCATTATATCAAGACAAGCATAGCTAATGCATGTTCAATATTTCATACATATGAATTTGTTTGCAGACTTGCTCCCAAATATTTACAAAAGGAAAAATATCTTACGCATGGGGAATAGTGGTTTTGAAGATATCCAACATACAGTTGCAAGTCTTATCCCAGATTTCAAGGGTAAACTTTTCCCCATTCAGAATGACAACATTCTCTAAACAGTTTGTACCAGACCGTGCTAGTTGCTCATTGTCTGAAATGCAAACAAGGCATTAGCTTGTTCATATTATACAGAATAAATTGCAAGCATTGCCTGTGACAAATTGATGCAATCTTACCTTGCTGAACACACCAGTACAGCTGAGCAAATATATCATCCAAAAGAACATCACTAAGTACTTCTAAATACTGTGTGAATACATCACAAATTGCATAAAGTGCATGATTGCAAGTTGTTGTCATCCATTCCGCTTTCTAGAGAAAAAAGCAGAGAGACTTCTCAATAATAATTGTATTAATTAAACTGAACAGCAGCCAGGAGCATCAGTCCTTCAGGAAGCTTGGAGAATATTAAAAACAACAACTCTGTAATAGAAGCCTAAACAGAGTGCTGAGAAGATGTTAAAGAAGGAGTAATATAACAGCAACACAAAGGAAATTATGAGAGCAAGGCAGATTCCTTTTACATTTTTAACCACTGATTTTAGATCACTACTATCTCCAAAGAACTATAAAAATGTTTTTCACTTGCCCCTGTGTAATTAAAATGTATTTGAAAATGTGCTAATTATTCATATGAAAGTTTAATATCATTTGGGTTATTAGATATCAACTAAAGTATGCAAAGCAATGAAGCACTGTGAACCCAAGGTGAAAATTTTATTTAACACCACCACAGCAACTTTGCTGTTAAATTGATAGACAAAGCGGGAACTGTGAGCCATTTAGTATTTTCTAATACTATATATATTCAGGATATTTTTGGCTCAAAGAAAAACAAACAGTTATGAAGCTTCAAACTTCATCAGAATGATCAACCTCACATAGATAATTTTGCTAGTACATGTTCAAATTTTAATTTTAACAATGTAAATTATAATTTCTATTAAATGCATAGCTATTACAAAAAGACAGTTACACATGGAAGTTTTGCCAAATAATAAGCATCCAGTTGTAAAATAGCATACTATGTTTATGAAATTAATCAGGAGGGCATTTTAAGTATCTCTTCAAAATATCATTTTTATCAAATTCCAGCTCAACACTTTAGTCAACTTTTAACTGACATGGCCTAACAATAAAAATCAACACCTCTTCACCACTGGCCCTTGTTAACCTGGTCTTTCTTCATCCTTCACTTCCTTTTAAAGTCTTCTAATGCTAAAAGATCTGATGATTCCTTTTGCCTGATATTCTTAAAAATATCTAAGTTGGTTGCATGAGTAACTAATCATAACAGAAGAAAACAGGAATTGCACAAGGATTAACAAAATGTAGAAAGAAAGTGATAATTCCTATAACAATTTAATCTATAAAAAAGCTTTAGTACATGACTATGTACTCAAAACCGTTCATTATCCAGAAAAGAGCTTTATATAAAGCACGCCAATATAGCATGAAGTAGAATTTAAAAAAGGGTATCATACAGACAGTTCCCTACTCAGCTTATGGGTATAAAATGCAATATGAACATAAAGGTGTAATAGTAGTAAAAAATGAACTGCTCTCATGTTATTTTTACCTCTGTTTGCTGTTCTGGTAACTTCATATTGTCAAATATTCGGAAGACTATCCGAAACAAATCCTGCCACCAATGCTTTTCATATGTGTGACCATATGTTTTCATTATTTCAAACATAACCGTTAACCCTCTGAAATAAAAATGAGTATAAGAAACAATTACCAACTAGATCTTTCAGCTCTTACTTTTAAACTGTTGTTAAACATAAATTGATACACTCAGAATAGTGTATTCTGAGCAAATATCTTATTTTTAAAAAAAATATTAGAGTCATAAATCAAGGATTACCTGTAAACAACTCTATATAACCTTCTAGAAACAACAATTACAAAAAAGAAGCTTAAAACCTTAAAAGCCTCATAGAAGCATTTTATGTGGGCAAGACTGCTTCATTCAATACAAAATTCAGGTGATATATGAAACTTTCTCTAATGAAAGTTAGTAGAACAGTCCCTAATATATTGGATTCTTGTATGCAATCAATAAAAATATTATTGGTCAATATATTCATAGAAACTACACAATGATTCAGGCATTTTCTGTCATAATTACCAAACTTCTAGTAAAGTGATTATTATATATAGTGCTTAGGAATTTGGATGCATATAACTTTGTCTAAGTCAACTGTAATTTTCTATGCGGACACACAATTTTGAGAATTTGACCTATTCTCTCACCTCACATAGGTTATTGCTGAGTTGGCAACATTTCTATTCCAAAATATTATATGCAAAGGGAATCGGAAAAAGAATGGAAGTTTATAATCATGGATTGATTAAGTTTTAATAGTGGATTTTTCAAATCCCAATTACTATCCACTTCATAATGTGCTACTTATATTTTGGTTTGACTTGCTTACCTTGCTGCTTAAATGCCACATGCATGAGAACATGCTGCTTCAGAAATTTAGCTTTTTAGATTAAATTATGAAGTTCACCTTAATGATTCTCTGGCAGTCTGACTATATTATCTTGTTCAATGTGTTGTCTGCTACCAACCCTAGTTTTAAAGTACTATTGCATGATTTAGGTTTAAATTTAAATTTAAAGATAAGGCTGACTTTTAAAATATAAACAACTAGACAGCCACACCCGCATATCATATATAATCACAATATTAAATACTACATTCTCACCCACACATTTCACCTTTCCCTCTCTCTTTCTCCCCATCTTTCTCTCTCTCTCTCTGTCTCCCCCAGACCAATATTCAATAGAGTTCCAACAATTTACTAAAATAACAATGTCTTTAAAGCAAATACATGAACTATTATACATGAACCATAAAAGTGGGATAAAAATACTCGTATAATAAATTTGGCATGTTATTCCCATTATTTTGTTTCTTTCCAAGATAGTCTCTTGCTAACCATCAGATTAGTTATAAATAATGTAGCAATAATAATCTCTCTCATCTAGCACTTTCCAGGAGCTTAGAACTAAAATATATACTTTATAACATTGAATGACAAATATGGATTGTTACCTGGTTCTTACATCTAATTTGCATCTATTGATAATACAGGACAGCTCAAAGAGAATTGGAAACCAGCCTCTCACCCACACCCTGTCTTCTGGAGCGACATTCATGTCATCACTAGTATATTCTCTGAAAGCCTTTAAAAGTAAAGACAAGTTAGTTCAGTTAGTTCATTAGTTCTCTTTAGTTGTAGCATTTCTATGTGGATAGACAATATGGTCCAAACTTTACACACAAGAAGTCTATTTCTAAACATAGAAGTATAATGGACTAGACTAATAAATTAATAGAAAAAATATAAGTTTACACAATGGAAGTTTTCAAAACAGATTTTATTATTTCAGGGAGAATTCAAACACATACGTCATCTTATAACCTGCTGAAATTTAGTTTTCAGTACAGAATATAATCAACAACTGACACATGTACCAGTGTTTCCCCGAAAATAAGACCCTGTCTTATATTTCTTTGACCCCCGAAATATGGCCTTGGGGTCTTATTATTTTTGGGGTGCAGGAGGCGGGCCGGGCAGCAAGATGCACATCTTACCGGAGTCTGGCAGCTTTTGCGTCTCTCCACCTTGCGCTGGTGGATGGGGGGGCTGGGGCTCTCCCCGCCTCCCGCGGCGGCGGCTCCGGTGCCTCGATCCCTGCCTTGTCTCCTCCTCCTCGCAGGCAGGAGCGCATTTCAAAACACCGCCGGAGGCAGAGCCCAGAGGAGCCGAGCCAGTCCCGCGGGGTGCGCACAACGCCGCAGCGGAGGGAGTTGGTAAAACTCACCCAACATTACTACTAAAGTACACTTCTTGTGTCGCTGCCTGCGCGCACCCGCCTCTTGCTTGCTCTCTCTCTCTCTCTCTCCCGGCCAAAAGAGTGGCTGCCGCAAAAAGAACGGCTCCCAGCCGGGAGAGAGAGAGAGCAAGTGAGAGGTGGGTGCACACAGGCTTCTACAGTTCACCCTTGTAAAAACAGAGCTTTCAGTTCTCTGTCTTTCCTTAACATCTTTAATCCAACGGGGTGAATATGAATTTGTGCTGAATCGGTCCAGAGCTGCCATTCGGGTGGGGGGAGGTGGCGGAATGCCGCACCCATCAGCTGGGAGCATCGACAATCAGCGGAGAGCCGGGATTGCCGCCAGAGCCGGAAGGCACACCCCATCAGCTGTGAGGCGGCGGCGGCAGCCACATGAGTGGTCTCCGTGCTGGGGCAGTCGGTTCGAGACCTACACACACTTACTCACCAACTGAGGATTTCCCTTTCCAACTGGATTGCTTGAAAAATGCCAGGAACCCTGGGGATGGCTTCCCCTTGTTACTACTACTACTGAGCGTTTACAACTGGGAAATCCTCAGTTGGTGAGTGAGTGTGGGCAGGTCTCTGTCACTTCCCCCTGCCCGAATGGCAGCTCGGGCCAATTCAGCACAAATTCATATTCAACCCATTGGATTAAAGATGTTAAGGAAAGACAGAGAACTGAAAGCTCTGCTTGCACAAGAGTGAACTGTAGAAACCTGCATGCACCCATCTCTCACTTGCTCTCTGTCTCTCTCCTGGCCAAAAGAGTGGCCACCGCAAAAAGAGCGGCTCCCAGCCGGGAGAGGGAGAGAACAAGCAAGAGGCGGGTGCGCGCAGGCACCAACATAGAGAGAGAGAGAGAGAGAGAGAGCGCCATCAGCCTTACCGGCAAGGCGTGAGGCATGAGTTGGCAGGTGAACAATGCGCCTTGGTAAGGGCATGTTGTGTGTGTGGGGCATTTCCCCCCTTTCCCCGGAAAGTAGTTGGGGGGGCTTATTTGGGGGGGGGAGCTTATTTCAGCGCATGCCCTGAAAAGCTCTATTGGGCTTAATATCAGGACATGTCCTATTATAGGGGAAACACGGTAATAATATTCTGACACAGACTAAACTGTACCTGAGGTCTTTCCGATACATATTTTGCACAATGACGAATAAGGCGAATAGCTTCCATACTTGTGTCAGGAAAAGCTGCATTACATGCAAATTCAGACAAGCATTTCACTGCATCCTGGAAGGAATCTATGGTTGCTGGGAAATGTTTTTCAAACACAATTGCTAAAAGAAAAAATATGTTTAATGTTCCAAAAAGTTCATTTTTAAATCAAGATATAATCACTACCACAGCAAAATAATGAAATATTGATAGCATTTAAGATGAACATAAGAAATCAAATATCAATAAACATAAATATTATTGTTAAGATCCCCTAAAACTAAAAATTATTATTGTGCCTTTGATTCAGCATTGACTCTGCAGTATTCTTAGCAAGACCTCAGCCCATCCCACCTCACAGGATTGTTGTTGTGGGGAAAGAGAGGAGCAGAAAGGAGTATTATATATATTCCTTGTCTTGAGTTACTTATAAAGTAATCAAGAAAGGATAAAAATCCAATAAATAAATAAATTTTGGAAATGGTTTGCCACTGCCTCCTTCCTAGGGGTGAGAGAGAATGATTGTTCCAAGGAGCTTTGTGCCTAAGGCAGTGGAAGAAGCCATGGTGTCCCAGTTTCTACAGACAAAATATACTTCTTGGGACTATTCTATAAATATAATTAGTACTCACTGACAATGTGGCCGGTAGTCTGAAATGCCAGTTCCACTATACTTTCGTCCTGATCAGATGCAGCCAAATGAAAAACTGAGAAAATGTTCTTCCAGCCTGATCGTATATTTGCTGCTTGGGAATTTACCATCTGGGCTATGCAACGGACAACCATGTCACGAATGGTTGGTGATCTAAAATTAATTTCAAAAATAAATACATTTACTGTTTAAAATTGACTTAATTCTAATACTTTGATGTAATCTGCAGGAACTTGTTTTTTCTACTTTTGTATGAAAAAAGTCAAATATGTTCTAATATACTGTAAATATCTTAAATTTAATTAGCATTGATAGACTATTTCTTCCTTTTATTTTCAGTATTCCAAGTTATCTAAACAATAAATCATTTTAATTGAATCAAATACATCAAAAATTATAACAATATAACAAAAAAGGAAGAAAAAGAAGAAATTGATTCATTTCTTGTGTTTAGATTCCAGAATGATTTTAAATACCTATTTCTCTTCATGATGTGTTCAAATGGTCTTAAGAAATCCTTTTGGAATCGGAAATTAGCAAGTTCCCCTTTTTCTAAGAACTTCATTGATAATTGCCTTAAGGAATCTACGGCAAAAATAGCTACATCTTCATTGGGATTACAGCCAACCTAGCAAAGTCAAATTAGCACAATGAAATACAATGTTAGCTATAAAAAAATGAAAACAGCCTACTACAAAAACCAACAACAACCTATATGTTAAATCTACGTTTGACAAAAACATTACAAAATTATTTAAAATATCACAATGCTTCGTGTTTCTTTCCAGCAACAATGTTCAGTAGAATAATTTTATTGCTGTCTAAAACTTCAGTATGTAATTGCAGTTCACAATGCAGCAACCCACATCCTAAAACGGACAGGGTTAGCATAATATGGATGCAACACTTGGCACACTGATTGCCAATACGATTCTAGGCCCAACTGAAAGTGTTTGTTTTCTTATATATAAAGTTGTCTCTCCCAATTTGAGAGGGACAGGTATAGCCTAATACTGAAGGTTTCTACCCTATATGAACGGAGGAGGGTGGGTGCTCTTTTCTGATGGCAAGCCCATGTCATAGAACAATTTTCCTGAGATGTGGAGCCTTCAACTCTGGTTAGCTCTTGTGGGACACTAAACATCTTTCTGTTCCAGTGGGCTCTGCGGACTACTAGTGTGGATGGACTCCTATGAAGATAGTATGTTTTGATTATTTATATTTCCTGGTTATCTTCATTTTTGGTTATATTTATTGGATGCAAGGGTTAATTAAAAGGTAACAAAAATAAGAATATATCATATACTCTGACATACCTTATTGAAATGATCTCCAATAACTTCCCATATTCTAGACCACTGTAGCCTTATTCGTCCCATGTTATAGTAAGAAATCTCTACTATTTTTTGTAGGCTGAACATCCGGGGATGAGTTGCCGACAATAACTCATCCATAGAAACAGCACAAAGCCATCTGACAAAATCCACTGTTAAATCCAAACACAATCTACTTATTATTATTAAATCCAAAATGTCAATTAATTCATTCTTTATTACAGAATTTATGTTCCACATATCTAAACTAATGCTTACCAATAGCATTTCCATCTAGTCTGGTAGATCCTGTAAATATTCTGCAAATAAAACAAAATTATGCAATAATTTTTGTGACACGTTTTCTTTAGTATAAATTAGGTTACAAAAGAATTCTACCAATAAATATGACGGGAATATTACAATTTCTATCTCTGAAAATACATATGGAGTTAAAAGAAACATGAAGAGATAAGAATATTTTCATTTCACCACTCTCATAAGCATGCAAACATACAGGTAAACCACCCAAATGGTTTAGCTTTCCTTTCCTTTTAATTTTTTTTACAATGGTTTAAAAAATGACTATGCTACCACTTATACTAATGAACAAAGAATACTATTTTCTAGATAGCAAGTTCTGATGCTAGATAAATTACCTGTCTACAGCAACAACAACACTTTGTGAACTAGTTTCTCCAATAGATTCTTGAATACTTGCAATCTGCTTCCAGTCCATATTTCCTCCAACTATAAAACACATAATTAAAAAAAGGATATAGATTGTGAGAGAGAGAAATTACTCTGTAAATAATTAAAGGTATGTTTACTACATTACTAAAATAGCATTGACAAAATGACTGCTACCCAAAATTGTTTACAAAAGAGATGATATAGTTGAAGATGCATGTTAACCCCATATTGTCTATTTATTGCTAGATGCAGCTACTTCACTATACTATGAATAAAGACTAAAAGGATATATTGAACTTATTTCCATCTAATTTATCATTATTTAAAAATTAAACAGTAGCAGAGGAGAAGAAATGAGTCACTGATGGAAATAAGTAGACTGATCAATAATACAGCTTTTTGAACTCTAACAAATAAAGGTTATTTCTATTGCTGATCTAAGTGAAGAATACCCTTAGTCACAAGAGCAAGCAATAAGAGAATCAGAATAAAGAAGTATGTTTTACACCAATGTAGCTAGCTGTCATAAGTAAGGGAAATTATGCCAGCCACCACTCACACTAATTAAAGATCTTCTGTCCCTTGCAGTTATACAGGGACTGGTTATGCTATGAAGGTTTACAGAATAAAAATATGCAGTTATTCCATCTATGTCTAAAAATGATTTCTTTATGAGATATTTATGTTACTTTTTACCAAACACTTTTCATATTATGGAGATGTTCCTACATAATCCCAAATCATTTTTCCCTGAACATTTTGTTTGTACAATCATTCCTCAGTATTTCCTAATAGTATCAGCTGTTGAATTACCTTAGTGGATTAAAGCTAAACTATACAGGCAAGGGACATGTCATTTTTGAAGCAGTAAATATGAACTGGCTCCTATTCACCCTTTTCTAAATAAGACCTAGACATGGAGATTCTAGCAATATTTCCCTCTAGGTATAGAACTAAAATGAGATGCCAATAATAAAGCTATTCAGATACTAAAAAGATACATTTTTAAGTATCATAATTCTTCCACTTTTTATTCTTTCAAAGAAAATACATATTTATGCCAAAAATAGGTATGTTGTTAAAGGAATTGTTCCACTGAATTAGTAGTTACAATACGTACCAAGTCCTAGGCTTGCAAACTCATCAGGAGCCTGATCCTTTGTTCCTGCAAATGAACCTTCTCGGCCTCTCACAGTCCCAGATATGTAACGTGGTTTTACTCCAGTACCTATTAATTGTGCTAATTCAAGCTGACTGATGCATTTCAAAATCTTGAATTAAGAAAAGAATGCTACAAATTAACTAAACAATCCACAAAGGCTCATGTTTTAGAAATAATTTTACTACAGCCTAAAAGCACTACAGGTCCTCAGTTAACATTGGTAATTGGAATCAAAATTTCTGTTGCTGAGCTATGTGGTCATAAAGTGTGATGTCACATGACCTTATTGCTTAGCAATAGCAATCCTGGCAACCCCTACTGTTATCATTAAATGAGGATTGCAAGTCATTAACTGAGTCCCAGGTGGCTTTCAAGAATGGAAGGGCCAAGATTAGCTGTTGCTGGGCAGGGGAGGCTATGTGAATGGCTTGCAAGGCTTCATATGAGCATGTTGGGGCCTGAGGTGGCTGTTGTCAGGCGGGCATATAAGAGTAGCCCACGAGTGTGGTGGGACTGCTGTGGGGGGGGGCAAAGGAGTGGTTGAGTGGCCTGTGAGGTGCAATGCAAGAGCAGAAGGGTTGGGGTGGCTGTTGCCAGGTCAAAGAAGGTGTGAAGAACTTACTGGAGCCACCTGCGACCCTCCCAGCCAGCTTCCCCATTGACTCTGCTTGTAAAAAGGTAGCAGGGAAGGTTGCAAATGGCAATTATGAGATTGTGGGATGCTGGAGATATCATAAGTGTGAGCCAGTTGCCAAGTGTCTAGATTGCAATCATGTGACTGAGGGGGTGCTGTTTTGCCTGGAATTTCTCTTTTTTCAGCATTGTCATAACTTTGAACAATTGCTAAACTAATAGTCGATAAGCAAATAGTAAACCGTCCAGTTTCCTTTTGGAGTTTGCTCTCCAATATGCAATATTAAGCAAACATATGACAGTAGTGTAATCTTATGTAATTTAATTAATTTTATGTAATTTAATTTTATAATAGACATTGCATTTAATATTAAATAATTTCAATTATTATATATATATTTGAAAAGATAATCTACCTCATGCCAAGAATTTCCCAAGTAATTTCCATCAGTATGAGCCACAGTAATTAGTGTTTTTATTGTGTCAATATTCTTCTGCTTCATTTCAGTAATACCAGAACTCACAGTAAGCAAAGTAAATCTTGCTAGTGCTTGGACATAAGCATCCCTCTCAAGCTATAGGAACAAAGAAATAATCCATTTCAGTTTTTTAATATTTATTCCATGTTATACTTTTTAAATATAATAGTTCTGCACACATAGAAATCAAAGTGAAAACTAAAGCAAACAAATTAAGAAAAGTGGATTCACTAAAACTGGCTGCTCACTTTTTATACTCAAATGCATTATAGATAGTATTTGTGTCACGACCACAACTGACCCCCAAATTTCTGTTGCTAAGTAAGACAGTTGTTAAGTGAATTTTGCCCCATTTTATCACCTTTCTTGTCACTGAAGTGAATCACTGAAGTTGCTAAATTAGAACCATGGTTGTTAAGTTAATCTGATTTCCCCATTGACTTTGCTTGTCAGGTCACAAAAGGCGATCATACGCCAGGACACTGCAACCGTCATAAATCAAGTGTAGTATGTGTATAAAGACATGCCAGTTGCCAAGCATTCAAATTTTGATCACATGACCATGTGAATGCTGCAACAGTTGTAAGTTTCAGAAATGGCCATAAATCGCTTTTTTTCAAGATACTATGTATCTTCGAACAGTCACTAAACAAATACGGTAGTTGTAAGTCAAGGACTAAATGTGTATATTTTATCTATTTATTTTGTCACTACGTGTTTTTGTATTTGCCAACTGAGCTTCCATTCTGAGCATTACGATAGATGGCTCTGAACTTTTATCAACAAGTGTCTTGTGATTTATGAGCTACTGCGCATATCTTCATTATTCTTTTATTATTGCCTTACTTGTTTTCCTTTGTCCGTCTCTGAGAGACCTCACTGCCGGTAAGATGTAGTTATCTAGGTTTTGTTACTTTTACAATAAAAGTGTTTATTAGAATATATATTTCGGGGTTCACCTCTCATTATTTACGATTCCCCCAAGGGGGGGAACTAAGCTGTCTCACGTTTCGACAGATGGTAGCAGAGGATGGTTTAAAGGGATTTATATCATTTTCCCTGGCTGTTGCCCAGCTGATAAGCGTATAGGCCAGGGGTCGGGAACCTATGGCTCGCGAGCCAGATGTGGCTCTTTTGATGACTGCATATGGCTCGCAGCAGGGGTGAAATCCTCCCGGTTCGCCCGGGCCAGTCCTTCGGCGTATAGCCGATGGAACTGGCGGCGGTTGCGGCGCGGAGCTTCTCCTGCCCGCTTTCCCGTCCCGGCTGAACACAATCACCGCTTTCCCGTCCCGGCTGACCACAATCATTTGGGTTATTTTTCCCTCTGTGCATGCGCACGCATGCACAGAGGGAAAAATAACCCAAATGGCGGCGTTCAGCAGGGACGGGGGGAGCTAAAAAACGGCCATGGCCACATCCCCGCCGTTCTCCAGCCAAGCGGCTGAAGAAGCCCCAGAGCCCCGCCGCCAACCTGCGTCTCCTGCTGGGAAGGAGCCTCTGTCGCTGTCTCTCGCGGGGTTCCAGCCACCCGACTGAGTCCCTGACCGCGGCACCGGCAGGGTTAATGCGTATGGGAGAGGAGAGAGAGCGCTACCGCCGCCGCTGCTACTTTCACCGCTCCGATATTTCTTTGGTGGGCGCGCGCGGGAGGGACCATGGAGCAGAGGCGCCCGGCAGCTTAAGGCAAGAGGCGGGTGGGAGACGCGGGCAGGAGCCTGTCGCCGCCGCCGCCACTTCTGGCATCCCCACGCCTCTCACCCCGCTCGCCGGGTGCCTCTGCTCAGCGGTCCCTCCTGCGGAGGCCCACCAAAGAAATATTGGAGCAGCGAAAGTAGCAGCGGCGGCGGTAGCGCGCTCTCTCCTTCCCTCCCATGCAGGGAGGGAAGGAGAGAGCGCGCTACCGCCGCCGCTGCTGCTTTCACCGCTCCGATATTTCTTTGGTGGGCACGCGCGGGAGGGACCCCTGAGCAGAGGCACCCGGCGAGCGGGGTGAGAGGCGTGGGGATGCCAGAAGTGGCGGCGGCGGCGACAGGCTCCTGCCCGTGTCTCCCACCCGCCTCTTGCCTTAAGCTGCCGGGCGCCTCTGCTCCATGGTCCCTCCCGCGCGCGCCCACCAAAGAAATATCGGAGCGGTGAAAGTAGCAGCGGCGGCGGGTAGCGCTCTCTCTCCTCTCCCATACGCATTAACCCTGCCGGTGCCGCGGTCAGGGACTCAGTCGGGTGGCTGGAACCCCGCGAGAGACAGCGACAGAGGCTCCTTCCCAGCAGGAGACGCAGGTTGGCGGCGGGGCTCCGGGGCTTCTTCAGCAACCCACCCACCTACCTCGCTTGGTGCGGTTCCCCGCACTTGACGTCTTGGAAGAGGGCTGGGCGAGGGAGAAAGGAGCCACGGTGGGGATTGGTTTGCAGAGAGAAAGAAAGAAAGAAAGAAAGAAAGAAAGAAGAAGAAGAAAGAAAGAAGAAGAAGAAGAAGAAGAAGAAGAAGAAGAAGAAGAAGAAGAAGAAGAAGAAAGGAAGAAGAAGAAGAAGAAGAAGAAGAAGAAGAAGAAGAAGAAGAAGAAGAGAAAGAAAGAAAGAAAGAAAGAAAGAAAGAAAGAAAGAAAGAAAGAAAGAAAGAAAGAAAGAATCATTACCAATGCTATGATGGAAATCACCAACTCAAAGACAAATATCACTTTGGAGCAAGGAAGCTGCTACAGCAGCAACAAATTAAACAGCACAAAGACAGGGATTCTCTCAATATCCCATTGTCCCTATTGACATTTAGTTGAATTCACTTTTAAAATATATTATATGGCTCTCACTGAAATAAATTTCCAAATTTTTTGCTTTCATGGCTCTCTTAGTCAAAAAGGTTCCCGACCCCTGGTATAGGCTATTAAGGTAGATCTATTGGCGACCAAGGAACGCTGATTAATCGCTGCAAGTATGCCAAAGAAGAAGAAGAAACCAAACAGGGCACAGTCCGTTGAGGACATAACTCTCTCTGATGATGAAGTTAAAAGAATGTTCCACAGGCTGTCAGCTCTTCGTACACTGCCCGTTTCTGCAAGCAGACCGGAGCAAGGTGAAGTTGAAGGTGTGGCTGGAATAGCGTATCCTGAAGAAGACATAATGAGGTCAGTGTATCCCTCATATGTTTCTCCAAGCACCCAGTTATTTACTAAAGAAGGGGCCCAGGAATATGAAAGGCTTGGTGCCAGATCTAAAATTCCACAAGTGGCTGAGCAGTTTCTTCCCAGAGAGAGAGATGAGATGCATTATTTTCCTTTAAGCCCTGAATCTATGCAGGATGCGGCAATACGTAGTTATTGTGAGCAAATTAATTTTATGGAAAATGAGCTGCAAAAAGCAAAAATGTTGTTTTCTATTCTTAAGCCAGATAGGAGGGACTCTTGTAGTTTTCAGATTCCAGAATCCTCCATTTTGCCTTCCTTGCTTTCCTTTGTCAGTCTCTGAGTGAACTCACTGCCGGTAAGATGTAGTTATCTAGGTTTTGTTACTTTTAAAATAAAAGTGTTTATTAGAATATATATTTCGGGTTTGATTTTCTTTGTGGGTATACGCCATGGGAAAACAAGATTCATTCACCTCTAATTATTACAGTCTCCCCAGGCAGGGGGAGCAAAGCTGTCATGTTTCAACATATTTAAAATAACATATTTTCAAATCTTAGATCTTATCTCTTTATTTCAGTTCTTTCTCTTTCAGTTTTCACCCGACCTCTTTGTTATTCTCTGCAATTCACTGAATTAATCTCATTTAATTTACGTCACCTCACTGGCAAAATTAAATGTTTTCTATACCATTTACCGTGACATCTCAACTCCTTTAATTCAAATTAAATATTTGAAATATTCCTTTCATCATCTTCAGCCCCCTATTTTTATTCACAATTTTATTTATCCCTAGGTAATGTTACTTAAAATTTTGAAAGATAAAAGCTTGTCTTCTGTATGCTTTCTTCTTTTCTGGATTAGAGTATACGATTAAAAGGTCAGAGCAGCTGTTGGAATTCACAAAATCTCTCATAGCAATTTCTGTCATGCTCAAATGTTTCTTCTGATAATTGATTATATCAATTGTGATTGATATAAACTCTAGTTACAATGAGAACATAGCTTAGTGTGATTAAATGCAGATTGAGAAAAGGCAAAAAATCCTGCAACAATACTTAATACAGGTAGTCCTCAATTTATGATCACAACTGAGCCCAAAATTTATGTTGGTAAATGAAAAATTTGTTAAGTGAATTTTGCTCCATTTTATGAATTTTCCTGCCTCATTTATTAAGTGAATCACTGCTGTTCTTAAATTAGTAACATGGTTGTTAAGTGAATCTGGTTTCCCCATTGACTTTGTTTGTCAGAAGATCGCAAAAGGGGATTATATGACTCTGCGACACTGCACCTGTCATAAATGTGAGTCAGTTGTCAAGCATCCAAATATAAATGACATGACCATGGGGATGCTGCAATGATCATATTTGGGTTTTTCTCAAAAAACTTACTTTCATCAGTTATTGTCTACTGATAGTCACTTTCCCTAATGAACAAGTACAGAATCTGGAAAGGTAATCAAAAGTAGGGTTTTTCTCTAATTAATTAAAAATATTTTTGGACATATGTTGGTGCTTTGCTTGTTAAAACAATATGTGCTGCTTCACATATTTCCACTGTAAGGATCAAGAGTCTTTCACTCCTACCGTTTCTTATAATTTTGTAGATGCAAGTAGTCCATTTAAATTATTTGCTACTCAAATTCATTAGTAATGTTTGTATAATAATAACTAAAGAAATACTTTAAAAGAGTATCTCCATTAGTTTAAAGCAGATTACATACATACATACATACATACATACATACATACATACATTCATACCTGTATTGTGATACATTGTAATAACATATAATTGTTGTGTATCCATTTCATTTATGAATAAAATTAAGGAGCAAGTTTATAAACTGAAATACATGTTATTACTTGGTCTGTAGGGACATGAAAAACCTGATGATTCAGGAGCAAAATGAACTGAGACCTCATGAATGTTCTCTCTCTGATCTAGGTCAAACTTCCTATATTTGTAGCCCAGAAGCAAATGGATAATTTTCAAAAGTAAATTCTCTGAAATGGAAAGTCTGAGGTGTTCCAGCTATTGTGTTCAAAACAGAGTCTGATCGGGGGTCAGATCATTCCAATCCATCTCATACCACTTCCAGTTTTGAGGATTTACTTCGGGAAACCACCAAATACTGTTTGGAATGGCATCAGCCAAAAGAGGTTAATATGGTCCAAAAGAAATGGAACATTATTGAGATGTTTATAATGTTTGTTCTTGCAATAACAAATTATTTGCACCCATATAATGCTGGTATGATTTCACTTAGAAAGTAAAGGTTCCCCCTATCCAGTCGTGTCTAACTTTACTGGGCCGTGCTCATCTCCGTTTCTTAGCTGAGGGAGCCAGCATTGTCCAAAGACACTTTCATGGTCATGTGGCTGGCATGATTATATGCGGAGGTGCAGAGAGCACTGTTCCCTTCCCATGAAAGTGGTACCTATTTATCTACTCACATTTGCATTCTTTTGAACTGCAAGGGCTGGGGCAAGTAATGGGAGCTCACCCTGTCTCATGGTGTTCAGGTCTCAAACTCAGGCTGTCAGCTTTCCAGCTGACAAGCTCAGTGTCTTTAACCGCTGAGCCACCACACCCTCATATGATTTCACTTACATCAGATTATGAGGAAAATAAGGTTCTTCAGAAGCTATATTTGAGCACTTCTTAAAAAATCCAATGCACATTTATTCTGTACTTATTAAAATAAGTTTAAAATTTTTACAGCCAATAAAATAAATAGCAATATGTTTAACAGGGCATTTTTTCATATACTAAAAATATAACAAAGCTTCAATTAATTTCAAAATTAAGTTTCAAATACCACTTTCCATTTGGTCTAATTATGAGGAATATACTTATTTTAATAAGCACAAACAATACAAAATTATGCTGTTGCCTAAATTTAACCTTGTTATTACTTTGAAATTGGTACACATAATTTATCTGAAGTTAGAAATTAAAGATTGCTTTCAATTTGCAAAATTACTTTTAATACTGCTTACTATTCTTAGAACCAATATTTGTTCTATGAAATTTTAGAATTTAGTATTACCTGGATACTGAAAATGCATGCTATCCTGATTGCACATCGAATTCCTTCCAGGCAGAGAGAGGCAACTTCTGTGTCATCACAATCTTGCAAACCCACACTGAATGCAGCTAAGAATGGTGTCCAGGCTAACTAAAACACAGAATTTAAAAAATGGTATGTCACATTTTAATAGTCAACAAAATATATAAAGCTCAGTATGGAAATGACATAATTTAAAATTTCTTTCACTTTTAATATATATTCTATTCAGCTATATTTCCTGTTTTTTTATCTCATGAAATTTATTTATTTGACTTACTATTTCTTATTCTTTTTCTGGGCTAAGCATTATGCTATTTGCCGCAAAAGGGAACAGTGAGATGGCTTTTAATGGTGATTATGTGAGGTCTCTCATTCATTGAATTCCTAAAGGATTCTGTGAGGTAAACTGGCTGCTAGTGACTTTCATAGCAAGGGAATATTTGCAACTGGGTATGCCCAGTCCTAATTAAATATCCTATCCATTGCACAAACTCATATCTTAAATTGCTATTTTCTTCTATATAAGAAGAAAAAGAAAAAGAAACATGTTTGCTGACTAAAATAAAAAGTGTTTTTATTTTATTTAGAAAGTTAGGGGTTTATTATATCTTATTACACAAGTTGCCACTTCTTTGCGGGCATAAATTATCTCTTTCACCACTACTAGAATGACTGACACTTGTTTTCCTGGTGATTTTTCACAGTGAATTGGAAGTTGGAAGTGATTATTTAAATAGAGGACATCTCTAAGTAATGGATTATGTTAACAGATGGAATTTTGCTCCCAAACTCACTATTTCATAATCAAAACCAATGTACTAATATGAAAAAGATTTAGGGAAGTTATGAGCCTCTAGCCAGGCCATGATGGGAAGTCTCACCCAACACACATCCTTAGAGATTCATATATCTGTGCATGTGAGTGTGTATGTGTCTGTGTGTTTGTATGAATGACAAGGTCGATAAAAATGTAAGCTTCTCTAACTCATATTATTAAAAATACAATCTAACTTATCAAATTCATAATACCATACTGTTAACACATTTTGATTTGCCTAAAATTGTAATGCTAACATTAGAAAAATGATAAACAAAAAAAAAATATTCTTCAGATGATTTGAAACTAAAAAATGTTAACTTTCCCATATGAAATATGCAACAATGAGAAACTTGAAAAGATTTACCTTGAACATGGGTCTTACATGTTCCAAATGTGTTGCGCTTGTAAAAGGAGCTTGAACATGGCTTACTGCTTCCATCAAAGCTTTAGCCGTTTTAGCCATTTGCTCCATTTCTAAATTATAAAGTAGTCTTCTCTGCTTTTCACTAGGTACACCTGCAAGCAAATTATTCTAATGAAATTATTCACCATCCACATCACAAAGAATATTGAAGTCATTTAACTATATTCACATCCAAATATTTTAAAGAAAGATAATCTTTTGTCATAAACTACATTAAATATTTTGCTATTTGATTTTTTATTTAACATTCTTTTGGTAGCTATTTATGTTATCAATAATCAAAGAAGCTGTTCTTGAATATGTGGAGGCTAGAGCTGATACAACATGCAGTGGCCTAGGTAGTTATCAGTATATCAAGGTTTGCCCATGTAAGAATACTACTACTGGACTGGCTGCCAGTTAGTTTCTGGATGCAATTAAGGTCATCAGAGTTCCATCCAGAAAGAACCAGCAATTATCCTGTGAATAATAGTCTTCTGTAGATACTTACTTTGTTTACTTGTTTTTGTGGGTATTGTTAGTTCTTTTGTTTCTTTCATTGAGATCTTCTTTCCTGCTATTTCATTATAAATAGCTGACAGATATTCTTCAGGGAGATCCTTACTATCATTGATACCTCTGTTCATCTTAATGTATTGTTCTTTGGTCATTTTATTCTTTACCTAAAAGTTAGGAGTAACATTCCAGTATTATAGGTAAAAGAAAAAGTTTTATTAAATTAGAATTTATGAATGCTAATTAGAATCTAGTAAAAGATAAATCAGGTTTGAGACTAATTTGATCTAAAGAAAGAGGTTGCTAATCTACACATTTCAGTATTCATTTTATTTACCACATCATGCTATATTTTTAGTCTTATTATCTACATTACAATGATAGTGGCTATACAGTTAGTATATTTATGGCAGTACCCACAACTTCTTAGTTTGTATTTGAAGACATTCTGATTCAATCTGGATAAAAAGTTTGTATTAGTGAAGCTGTCAGTAAGGATCTTTTTTCAATCCTGATGGTCAGATTTAAGAATTCCTGTTCCCAGAGATTTGCTTTGCAATCCTGCTGTGATATTTTTGGTACCAGTTGAATACTTCAATCTTCTTTCATGTTTTTTATTCTTTCAATTTTAAAAACATTTTATGCTTTTTAGATCTTGGCAATTTTGGTGTCCTCTCTGTTCATTTTACTTGGATTTTGCTCTTTATACATTTTTTATTATTTAGGAATTTTGGGATATGAACTTTGAACTTTGTGAACTGCCACAAGAGGCTACTGAACCATATAGAAATGTAATGAATACATAAATACTAGGAGAGCATCTGATTGTCTATGCACAAAATTAATTCATCCTTCTTTTAGGAATAGCTACAATGGAGTTTCCAACTATTTTGTACCTAATTCCCTGTTTTTGACAATCTGCTTAGAATTTGTAGATAAAAATAATGGAAAGCAGAAGTAATTGAACACATAGAAAAAAGAACTGAAACTTCAGAAGCAGAGATTATTTGCTACTGAAAACATATACCGATTAAGGGAGGGGAGAAATGGGATAAGACACAACAGAAATACTTGTCTAAAGGCAGCATTAATAATCAAAGGTGAAAAGGAAAGAGTAGTAACTGAAATGTCTATACATTTAATTAGGCATTTAAAGAGATTTATGAAACATACCTGTGGGCTATGGAGATCTGTTGTCAACATAATAATTGAATAAGCCAAGACATATGCAGTGTCTGCACTAGCGAACAGAGTTTGCCTGTAAAAAATAGGTGCAGAAAGAGAGAAAGAAAAACATTTTTCCCATTATCTGGTTTTAAGAAACATTTGCCCATTATCTAATTAAAAAAAAAATAGAAGAGAAAAATGCTCACCCTTGATTACATTCCAAGTATCTAGCAGCAAATTTCTCCATTAATCTATCTATTTTCTGAGCCTCTCCTGGAAGACGGAAGCCTTCCAAAAACATACGCAGAGCAGAAACAAAATCCTTTGCAGAAAAGTCATGCTGATCCACATAGGCATACATAACTTCCTTGTTAAATTTATCATTGTCTCCTAGAAACTCTCCAACTTGAGTCTAAAATGAAAGAAAAACAGTGAATTCAATATAGTCAGCCAGCCAGCCACAGACAGACAGATATAGAGTATATAAGTCTTAGACCTTTCAGGTTCTATATTACAGGCAGTACTTGACTTGCAAACATGTGTTATTGACCGTTTGAAGTTACAACAGAAGTGAAAAAAGTAACTTATGACCGTTTTTCACACTTACGACCATTGCAGCATCCCAGTGCTCATGTGATCAAAGTTCCACACACTTAGCAATTGGCATGTATTTAGGACGGTTGCAGTGTCCTGGGGTCATGTGATCATTTTTTGACACCTTCTGACAAGCAAAGTCAATGGGGAAGCCAGATTCACTTAACAACTGTGAAAAGAAAGGTCATAAAATGGGGCAAAACTCATTTAACTGTCTTGCTTAGCAACAGAAACTTTGGTCAATCGTTGTTGTAAGTCAAGGACTACCTGTATTTCTTCAGTTAAAACAGGCATGAATTCTGATTTAAGAAATATGTACTATAAGACAGAGTAATATCTTTTTGTTTTTGACAAAAAGAGCATTGTGGCTAATTCTGTTTAATATTCTCTGCTTTCAAAGAGTGGTTGCTATCTTTTCTTCTTAAATGTTCAGCATTTTCTGGAACAGGTACCTTATTTGTTAAATAACACAATAAAAAGAGGTAAGTTTTATTCAGAAGGAATCCCTTAAAAACAGAGAACAAGTGCATGTTCCACAGCTAATAAGCCCTTTTTTCTATACGGCAGAATGCTTTTACAATTCAGAGAAGGTTTCAAAGCAGGGGACATTTAGCATAGAGGGAAAGTGCTTCAATTTGTTCTGTCACAAATCACTTGGAATAAGTAGTCACCTTGAGTATATCTGCATAAAGTCTTTGAATTATAGGAATAAACCAATAATTGGAATCTAAGATTACTCATTAGTCTAGATCAAATAATGCTAATTAGGTTTATAAAGGTCATTTTATTGAAAATGGACTAGTTTTCTTACAGAGTCTAATCTTTCTTCTTGATGCAAGAACTGGGCAATATCTTCACAAGTAATACCAAGCATTCCTTGTTCTTGTAGATACTGAATTCCTCTCTTTGGCTTCTTATTAAATCTGCACATAAAATATGTTAATTAAATGCTGATAGAAAAATGTACATTTTCATATAAAAAGAGCATTCAGAATAGCATAATTATTTTAAAATAATATAAATATCAAATTAACCTTTCTCTTTCATCCCAAAGTAGAAGTTTATGATAGTTTCCATTTTTCTTATTTTAAAATTTTTGTATATATTTGGGATAAATGTCTTACATGAAGGACATAAAAGATCAGAAATGTGTAGACCTTCATAGAAAATTTTAATGCCAACCTAAAACTTTTCCATCATAAGATGCTTTGCTGTTTATCTAACTGTTTCTGGATCCCTTTCAATCAGGTTTCAGGCGCGGCTACAGTACGGAAACGGCTTTGGTCACCCTGATGGATGATCTCTGGCGAGCCCGGGATGGAGGTCATTCCTCTATCCTGGTGCTACTTGACCTCTCAGCGGCCTTCGATACCATTGACCATGGTATCCTTCTGCGTCGTCTCGGAGAGGTGGGGGTGGGCGGCACTGTTTTGCAGTGGTTCTCCTCCTTCCTCTCTGACAGGACGCAGTCGGTGCTGACAGGGGGGCAGAGGTCGAGCCCTAGGCCCCTACTATGTGGGGTGCCTCAGGGCTCGGTCCTCTCGCCCATCCTGTTTAACATCTACATGAAGCCACTGGGTGAGATCATCCGACGACACGGGGTGAGGTATCAGCAATATGCTGATGATACCCAGTTGTACATCTCCACCCCGTCTCAATTCGGGGAAGCCGTAGACGTAATGGGCCGCTGCCTGGATGATGTTAGGGTCTGGATGGGGAAGAACCGGCTAAAACTTAACCCTGACAAGACTGAGTGGTTATGGATACTGCCTCCTAAGGACGTGACCAACTGTCCCTCCTTGGTTCTTGGGGGAGAGAAATTAGCTCCCTCAGAACGGGTCCGCAATTTGGGTGTCCTCCTAGATCCACAGCTTAAATTGGAACAACATCTTTCAGCTGTGGCTAGGGGGACCTTTGCACAAGTACGTCTTGTGCACCAATTGCGACCCTACTTGGAGAGGGAGGCACTTCTCACAGTCACTCATGCCCTCATCACCTCACAGCTGGATTACTGCAATGCGCTCTACATGGGGCTACCCTTGAAGAGTGTCCGGCGACTGCAACTGGTGCAAAATGCAGCTGCGCGAGCTGTGGTGGGTGCTCCTAGATGCACCCACGTAACACCAATTCTCCGCCAGCTGCATTGGTTGCCCATTAGTCTCCGGATCCAATTCAAGGTGTTGGTCGTTACCTTTAAAGCCCTACATGGCTCAGGGCCAGGTTACCTTCGGGACCGCATCCTGCCGCATACCTCCCTACGACCGGTCAGGGCCCACAGAGTCGGCCTCCTCCAGGTCCCGTCGACCAAACAATGTCGGTTGGCGGGGCCGAGGGGGAGGGCCTTCTCTGTGGGAGCTCCCTCCCTGTGGAACCAGCTCCCCCTGGAGATCAGGACTATCCCCACCCTGCTGGCCTTCTGGAAAGCAATAAAAACTTGGCTCTTCCGGCAGGCGGGGTGAAAGCGTGACGATACTTTTAATTTTTATATGTTATATGTTTTTTAACTATTGTATTTTATTGCACTGTATTGTCGAAATGGATCCGAATATGTTGTGAGCCGCCCAGAGTCCCTAGGGAGTTGGGCGGCATACAAATCCATTTAATTAATTAAATTAAATTAAATTAAATTAAAGTTTCCCTACCGCACAAAATCAAATACAACAGCACTTAGGATTCTTGCATAGCCAAAAAATAATCACCAGAAATCAAGCAGTTATACATCATTTAATCCAATTGGGCATGGCCTACAAGAGGCTATATCTGAAAATGATCCTGATGTGTCTATATAGTTAGTATGACAACTAACTATAACCATGTAATACCATCAAGGCTGCCAGACATCTGAGGACAGAAGAACAACCATAGCACAAGAGAAATGAGCACTCTGCAGAGCCAGAGCTGCAAATGCTGCAACAATGGTGCCCACACGTCTGCCCAACATGTGGCAGAACATTTCGTGCCTGTATAGGCCTTGCCAGCCTATACCAGCCACCTGCGGACACATTGTGGACAGCCCATAACCTGTTAGATGTCAAGGTCCACTTCGAACACGATGGACGAACATCATCATGACAACTAACTATAACCACCATGTAATACTGATCCTTAAAAATTTTATTTAGATGCCCAAGAGTTTCAGGGCCCAATTCAAATGCTGACATTAACTGATAAAGTCCCAAATGAATTAGATCACAAGTTTTTAGAAAACTTCTTCCTCTAATATATCAAATGCCTGCATCAGCTGGGGGAGAGGTACTGCTCTTAGTCTCTCAAAACTGATCTGCTTTGATCGTCTTTGTGATACCAAGGAGTATAAGATTCTTGATGGGGCTGTCTCAGCTGTGACACACTCTGCCAGGAAAAATACAACTAACCTTTAGGCTATTAAGTTTTTGTAATAATTGAAGAAATTTCTCACTTGGGGAACTTTAGAGTAACAACTGCTCCAAAATCAGATTGTCATTTGTCTTACTTTATTGATTAGTTTATAAAAATAAACATCCACTGTTAAGAAACATGCACCATATTTGATCATTACAATTGAACGGAGATTAGCAAAGCCCTCGTCACTTTCTCCAGGGCTCAAAGTCTCCATCTTCACAAATAAAGCCTCATATTGGAAAAATATGGGGCAGAAAAGTGCAGCAAAATTATTTTTCTCTTAGTGAAAGTAATTTAAACACTTTTACATTTTTCCATTTCTCCCCTTTAGTTGTCTAACTTGTCTAAAATCTACTCTGGAAAACCTTCCAACCATCCAAACAGCAATGGGTAATTTTAATTAATGAACATTAACTATTGTAGCACAAAGTAAGGCAAACATATGAGTCTAGAGGTACATTAAAGGGGTAGGCATCCAAAACAGCATGAACCCTCCTTCAAACATAAACATACAAATAAATCCACCCATTGTTGAAAATGGATCCCTATGCATTGTATAGAGAAAAACAGAGCAGTTCTGAAGTCTTTTACTGAGAAAACAGCAACCTCAGTGAAAGAGATAAATCATTGTTTTTACAAAATAGCAAAAAAAGAACAGTTTTAATTTTCACTGAGATAATAGGCAAGATTTGTGGCTTGCAATTTTATTTGGTTTGAAATCTTTGGCATTTGTTGCTAGTTAGAAATTTTGTTTTCTCTTCACTGGCACTGTGTTCTCCCTACTTTCTTCTTCCTCCTTCTTCTTTCCTAATACCCCTTACACTCAATTGTGTTGTCTCCTCCACTAATTTGCTGCCACTGACAATAGTCTATCTTCTTTTTCATACAGCCAAGAGATGCACTTACAGACTGTAGCTGCATTAGATTTTATTTCTTAAATATAAGAAACAACTGAACCAATTAGCTGTCTTAGGACTGAGAAAAATAAACTTTAGCAAATTTTAAAATGGCACGAAGAGTATTCTCTTGCATTTTATAACCTGTTGGGGACATGGATGAGAGCCTTGACTGCATGGCTGCATGGTACATTTTCAATGCTCCTTCAGGAACCATATTACTGAATTAGGATCTTTGACCTGTCTTCCAAGTCAGAGTTCTCCAACCTTTCCAGCTTTGTGGACTTGTGTGTGGGGGGGGGGGGGGGCAAGGGGATGATTCTGCATGAGCAGTGGCAAGCACCCGCGTACTAGTGCAAATGGAGTGTGCATGTGCACACTTGCCTGCTGCTTCAGGCGGCCCAGTTCTGAACAGCTCATGGCCCAGTAGTAGGATATGGCCCAGGGGCTGGGGACCCTTGTTCTAAGTGGAATTCTAGTAATGGAAAGTATGTGTTACACCTCTTCACAGTCCTCGAAGTGTTAAAGTTAATGACACTTATTTTTAAGATTAGTGTTGTGCTATCTGCTAAGATATTTAAAAGTAGCAAAATGAAGAGATTGCTCAAAAAACAAAGTTCTTAAAATTCATCATACAGTGAAAAAAATAAAACGTACAGATCTATTCCTTGTTCTATTATTTCTTTCTGTTGCTTTAGAACCTCAAATTGCTCTGGATTGTCTGTACCAGACATCTGGGTGCTATAGCTACCAATTCCAGAGGAGGCTGTGGAATCTAGGGAATTCAAGCTTCCATATCTGTTAATTGTCTCAGGATGTTTGGTTTCAGTACTTTCTTGCTCAGTGGGTTTTTCCTGTCCTGTGCAAGAGAAGAAAAATAAAAGTATGTTTCTAAAGTGTATTTATTGGCTAACAGCACACTGCTATTAGTAGTAATGTTAAATATATGTGAAGTAAAAGATTTTACATAGTTCCAATAGCATAAATTTACATTTAACATTTTGTAGAATGCATATAAAATAAATTCTAAAGTGTTGCTCTTCTATATTTGCATCGCTTAAAGCAGGAGTTTTCAAATTTTTAAAGTTTTTTTTTTTAAAAAATCCTTGAATCCCTAAAAGGGGAAGTTTTAGTGATAGAGAAATGGCTGTGAAACTTCTTCAGAACAAATAATTAACAGTTCAGCAAAATATGATGGAAATCCTAGAAAGCAGTTTTATTTATGATCATTATAATAAATAAAGTAATAATTTACCTAAGGTTGTTTGAGAGTTGGGATTTACATATTGATCCTTACTCCATTCCACCATGCACTTCAGTATTGATACTAAGCATTCAAGACCCTTCTTTCTCAAACTTAGTTCCTATAAGAGGTTGTGTTATAAAAAAATTAAGATTGTTGGTAATTTTTAATCATTATTAATTTTTACAACTGAAAAATATGGCATGGTTCTTACCTGAATGCTGGTCATGCCAAGTTCTTGGCTGCCTCTTCCTTGAGCAATCTTAGATAGATCATTAACTAGTCTTTCAAAAATATTTGCAGCATTTAAATCACAGTCATAATTTACATAAATGTCTACTACACTCTGGGCATCTGTAAAGAAAATAGAATTTACACTGAAATGCTTTTATCAAGTACAGAAATAAGTATAATAGTGAAAACCGTCAAGCAAGATAGATATCTGAACAGCCATGTTAATGTCTATAACATGCCCAATGGAGTAATACCTGCGCATATCCGTGTCAATGTTTGAATAACCATCCATTTATGATCGAAGGAGCTAGTGGAAGTTTCTAAAATATATAGAAAAATCTCTTTGAAGAAAACCTAGGAAAAATAGAGATGTTATCTGCTTATTTGAAAATTTTCTGCCTTATATACTTTTCATTATAAATAAATATCAGATATACAGTATAGAAACCTACCTATGAGCCTTTCCCTGAGAGACAGTGCAACCTCCCCACCCCCCAAACAGGCTCCAACACCAGATCTTTATGCTATTTTTCCTGGAGAAAATGTAAACTGCTATTTAAGTTTCCTGGCTTCATAACTTTATAATTATGTACAATGAAAATTATTCTATCAAAGTAATAGGCAACCATATGTGGTAAAATATATTTTGATTTAAACAAATGATTCACAAAGAAACTTGTGATTAAACATAGCTATGGAGCACCCAGCATCTGATTTAAAACAGTAATTTGATTTACTTAAATATCTAATGCATTTAAATTCTGTTCAATTGATTTGGATGTCTTGCTAAATAAAATTGAAGAAGATACACTGAAGATAAGCCTGCAAAAATAAACCTAAAAGAACTACTTTCAATAGAGTTTTCTGGATGGTGGACAGATCAATGTAAATTTTTAAGGTCAATTATCTGCGTTTCTTGGCTGGACTCTAAATATGTAGAAAAAGTCACACACCTCTGATAGTTAAGACACATAAATAAATCACTTATGTCACAAATTGAATTAAGAACTTTTTTCAATTTCAAAACAACTTGCTCTGCCGAATAAGAAATTGTGATTTAAGACTCAGACATTTCATCAATTCTCTTCATGACTTTTTCAAATATTCAAAAGTTCTAAACATTTTTTGCTTTTAGAATATATTCACAAAATCAAAATCTGGCATTCTTCTGTCATTACCGCTGCTAAAGAAATTTAATGCACAACCTGCTACGTAAATGAAGATACATTACTGCATTTAGAGTGCCTAACGGCAAGTGCTTTACCATTTTTATTTATTTATTTATATTTATATCTCACTTTCTCCATAAATAAAACATAGAATACAAAATATTTCATTTCATGGTTTACAACTGCATCATTGTTTTTTTAAAGGAAAAAATAGTAACAAATAGCCTCTTCTAACATTCCTCTATTAGATTTCCAATTTGCACAGATTTCTACAAAGAAATTGCCATTTAGGTAACCTAGAGCACATATATTAGATCCATATAATCTAATATGTGGAAGTAGGCCAATAATATCAGATATACTGATCTGTATATAAGAAGACTCTAACCAAATTTAAATTCAAATGTCAGGAGAAAAAAAAGAACAGAATAATACTTCATTCTGAGTAGTATCTGAATGGTTACCCAAGATAACATATCTACTTATTTAATGCTATACTTTATCATTCTTATAATAGTAATAATTTGGGAACAATTTATATTATTTATTATTGATTCAGGATAGTGTTTTGAATGCAAACAAGTCCAATAAACTGAAACTAGATTAGATGTTCTTAATTTTTTTATACTGCAAGCCTCTCAATGATATCGGTTTATAGTACAATAAGTACACTCTTTAAATTACTAAATGTACATTACCTCAATTTGCATCTTCAAATGTGTCTTAAAATTTGAAAGTAAAGTCAGGAATATAGAAAGGGAAAGTTCAAATACTTCTGGAACAGATGAAACTCCATTTTTAGACAATGCTACACAAAGGTACTGCTTAATAGCATTAATAAACATTTCATTTGTCCTAAAAATTGGTCCTGCATTTTGCAAAATAGATAGCAGCAACTGCAGAGAAAGGATTTTTGACCTCAATTCATGCGACCTAGAAAGATATAATCTTAGTATCAGAAACAATTTATGGAAAAATCTCTCTTTTTAAGAAATAAAAATAAAAAATAATTATTCCAAATTCTCTAACCATTGGTAAAGAGCAGATATAATATTCAATTAACAATAGAAATTAACTAAACAATGAACTATGACTAAATGGGGCGTTGGTCTTACCTGACACGCCCTCTTCTCGTAGAGTGGAGCTAGCATTCAGGATGGGTTGTCCTCGAACACTCAGAATGAGGAACGAGTCTGTTATTTTTGACAGGATGCGCCTTGCTAGGTCCCAGCTTTGACGAATCTGAAGAGACAGACTCGACGTGGCCACTCCCAGGAAACAGTCAATAATGTGCAGACACCAAGCCATGTAGAACTGGCCCGACAATGAACACAAGGAGCATATCCAGGAACTGACCCCACTTGGGTGGGGCTGAATGCTAGCTCCACCCTCTCCCTGGCTCTAGAGCCGCATGAGGCGTTAGAAGAGCTGGCCATATGCTGGCTAGAGGGCCCAGGCAGATCATCATCTGGGGTCTGCCGGTTAGTTTTGTGCTGTCTTTTGCCCTTCGGCTTGCCTTCCGAGACGGCAGAATCTGCCATGTTGGAGAGCACGACAGCCAGGGAAATTGGGCTGGAAGGGAGCCAAGAAGCTGAAATCCAGAAACCAGAGCAAAGATCTTGTTGTCTTTAGTCCCTCTGACTGGCTCTCTGCTGGTGAATTGGTTGCTGCCAGGATCGAGAGAAAGGGGCCGGCAACAATATCCGATGGAGGGGAAACGCGCAAGTTCTGGGCTCCAGCGCCTAATTAAGTCCTTCTCCCCTCGCCAGCCAGAGTCCAGGTGGGAATTAGTATCCACCTGCGCAGCGGCAAAAAGGCGCAGCAATGTTGGAAGGGGGGCCTTCGCCACCCGTGCGCGAAGCTCCGGTGCCAGCACTTTAAGAAGCAATCTTCACCCCCACCTGACGCTCAACTGGCCCTGTCAATTGAGAGGGGAACCAGGAGAAAGAAGCAAGCCACTCCGCCAGCCGTAGCCGCGGTACTGTCGGCCCCTTCGTCTTCCATGCCGCTGTTAATTCCAGGAGCACGCGGCTCTAATGGCAGACAAGGCCAAAGCCCCTCACGGTCAATGCCACCCACAGACACAATAGCCGCTGCGGCGGCAGGAGCCGAAGCTCAGCTGCCACCCTCCCCAGGGTCCTTGATGTTCAGAAGAGGACGCTGGGGGCCTGACTCACGATTGTGAAGCAATATTATTATGATTCGATGTTTGGATGAAGCTATCAATTCAGGAGGTAAATTGACCATGTCTGTCCAGTCTGAGGACCAAGTCGAAGCTGGGACCTAGCAGGACAGATCCTGTCAAAAATAATAGACTCGTCCTCATTCTGAGTGGACGAGGACAACCCATCCTGAATGCTAGCTCCACCCACTATGGAGAATAGTTGAGATTGATATTCTTGTGTTTGTTGCTGTAGCACAACATGTAGTTTGTGTATAAAATTTCAAATTAATATAATATATAGTTATATAGCTGATTGATTCATATACACTAAGTGTCAAGAACAACCCTTTTTAAAATAATTGTATAAAATACATTAATAGAAGAGAATATTTGTAGCTCAGGAGAGTACCAAGGACCCTACAAATACAACGTTCCATAATAATATATTGTACTACACTGGAAATGGGAGAAGAATCTATAACTACTGCTGATTTATACTTTTATTTCTTGAATATTTCATAGAAAAAATGGTGCCAACTTACTTTGGATCAGGTGGTCCATCTGACAAAGGCTTCATAGACAGTTTACACAGTGACCTGAATACTAGAAAGGCATCCTTTTGTAAAATATGGGAAAATTTAGCACCAGGTGTAGGTCCTGAAGAATTTCCAGATTCCTGAAGTTAAAATATTTTTATTATCAATTTATATAATAAAAATACAATGTAATTATTTCACATGAGAAAAAACAGGCTACACAAAATTACAATGAAACTTTGATTAACAGTATTTATAGACTGCCTTAATCTATATGGACTAAGGTGTAAATATATTTCTAGAAATCATTATTACTTAACATTTAACTTTAAAAAATAAGCATATTCCTATAACTGCAAGTTTAATATTTTAGTTATTTTGTTAAAACTAGTCAGCCTCACATATTTATATACTAACGATCAGACAGAAATTATTATGGCTTCCAGAGCCCTGAATTTAACACCACAAACCAGCCTTGCTTTATTATTATATAGTCTTCTACTTCAAAGACTTCTTCTTTTTTCTCTTCTTAAAAACACAACTACCGCTAATCTTTTATGGGATTAATATTTCCAATAATTAACAAACCTTTTCTTTCTGACCTGAAACAAATTGAAAATGATCCCAGGGTTTTGGGGTTTTTTTGCATTTTTTTAAAACCTCAGATTATTTTCAACTCATTTCAGATCACAAATTAAATAAAAAGTTAAAAACCACTTCAGATAGCCTTGGTGATCACATTTAATCTCAGAAAAAAATCTCAGTAATGCTAAGATACTTATCACTAATTACTATTTTGCAGTTCATGTGTTAATTTCTCTCTCTCTCTCTCTCTCTCTCTCTCTCTATATATATATATATATATATATATATATATATATATATAATATTTCAGCATATTTGTCATATGCTACATCTCTTTCATTTTATTGCAATTTTATTGCACTATGCACATTATTTTCCTTTTATAACATTGTATATTTATCTAAGTAATGCATTCCTGTATGCTTATGCTTATTTCATTAATTCATTCCACAAACATATGTAACTGATGAAGGTAACCATGCATGTCAAGAACTGATTTTCAAAATATTCAGTCATCTATTAAAATAAATCTGTGATAAGAATAGAATGAGCATTTCCCAAGGCACCATTCTGCTTGCCAACTATGCTAGTGCTACATCTGTTCTAGGAAGAAACGTGATAATTACCTATCCTAACTTGACCCTGAATATCAAGCATTGGTCATATTGGTAATTCACCAATAGAATATTTATCTTAGAAATTATATACTTGCAGAATAGGAACAGATTTTCAAACAATACAATGAATGCATTGTAATGCATTGTATTCACATGCCAAACAATTGTGAAAGCAAATTTTTGCCAGTTATTAGTGTAAAAGACATTAGCTCCAGTAAAAACATCAGTATTTTACCACATACTAACAAAAGAACTGAAATGAAAGAGAAACCCTACTAAACATATACACTTGGAATATATGTTTTTACATTAGCAAGCAGCAATGAATTTCATATAGAACTTTAAATCCATATGCAGAGCACAAAGGAAGTTGTAAAAATACAGAAATGGCTTAAGGAACAAATGTTGTTCATTCATGCACATAAATCTTTTGACACTGCTGTGAAAATATAGAAAAAACATTAAAACGGTACTCTTTTGCAATAACATCATATATAATACTGGCTTACAGTATATAAATTATCTGTGTCCTATGTTTCTTATTGATTCACATAATTCCGAATCAAAGCAATTGTACTAAAAATGCTAAAGATGCTACCTTACAAGCTAGGTGCATCAGTAAATACCTCTCAAATCAGTTTAAAACTATAGTTTCCCATATTTTCAAAGCATAATAATTCATTCTTGTACCTGAGTATCATTGGAAGAGACAGATAACCTGTCATCAGGTAATGATGGTGTATACACAACAGAAATAGGTGTCCCTGGAATTCCATTTGCCTGGATATTTTCACTATCACTACCATCCTCTAAAGTACCTATTGGTCCATCAATTACAATCTTTTCAGTCAGTCTCTCACCTATATCTAAAAGAAAAGAATTATGGCATACAGTAAATGTATGGCATTTAAAAGTAATTAGTTATACAATTAGTTGTCAGAGTTTGTTGCAGAAAATCATTTCCAGAAAGCACACACAAACTGATTCAGCTAGATTCATTAACTTCTTTATATACACAATAACAGATGAGTATTTACAATACCAGTAGCAGAGTTCTTCTTTAACATAGCAGCAGTTACAAGCAGTTTCTAGTTCAGAGAGTTCAGAGCAGACAGAGTACAGAGTGGGCTGAGCCACGCCCAGCCTTCTGGCTTAAGTTTCAGTTTCAATTCTCTGCACAGACTCAGATGTGTTTAAGCTCCCATTGGCTGACTTAGTTGCTAGGCCTATTCATTGGCTGACCTTGTTACCATGTCTATGTTACCATCAGTTCATGAATATTTTAACAGAAGTACATTGAGTAATATTACACAAAAAACAACTCAAAATATACAGTATTGCCACAAATGAGTTCTGAATATTATCAGTGTGCTATTCTTTTTTACACTTTAAAAATTAGTGTAAATACTGTATGATTAACATTCTACATCATGATTGTTTATTAGATAACTCACAACAGAACCATTATGATCTGAATCAAAATATATTTAGCTCTATCTGGGATACCAAGATGAATTGTCTAGGACTATTTTATAATATTCATTGAGTGATTCACAATCAATTTGTAAATTACTTATAGTTTTTACAATAAATGCTTAATTTTTTTAACTTTGTCTTGAGTCAGAATCCAAACAGGATTTTTTTTACAGATTTGACAGAACATTTCATAAGATGCCACAAACACAAATACACATACACACACATATAGTCTACTGTAATTATTTTAGAACAGAACCTGCTGTGAAAGGGCTTACACATAAAAGAAAAGCCTGGCAATGAAATTTTTTTAGCAAATTCTCAAATTCTGTTAACTCAGACCAGGCTGTCTCATTTGCTTAAACACTATTCAACTTCCCTTTAAATTTATAAAGATCTGTTACCAGTTTCAACTGTATTTCTTAATTTTACTTTATCATCAATGTTTCAGGAATCAGTAATTGATAAATTAAGATCAACTCTCCAGGCTGATTTTAATATCTTATAAGTTTTATCAAAATTTGTATTAACTTTAAACAAATAATAAATCCAGGTTTACTCTATAGCCAATTATCTTCATGTCTTTCTCTAGGGAAAAACAGAAAAGCCTTTAGGCTCCCCATTCTCTTCCTTCAAGAGAAAAGAATTCAGTGACCTTCTAGTGAAAAGTGATTCTCTTACAGCTCTCTGAACTGCACTGACTGCTTCTGGGGGTTGAAAACAGCCCAATCTGTATCTATTTTTCTTTTATTTTTAAAATCATAAAATTATTGCTTTTATCTAATATTTTTTCCCATATTACTACATACAAAACCTTACCATCAACTCCTCCTATAAAATCCCTTTAATTTCTACCTCAAATCAGCAATATGGTTTGATGAAAGTATATTACCTCTTACTACTATGTTGACCATTTCCTGGACTATACTCTGTACAACATCCTGAGCTGTTTCTTCACATTGATTACTTTCTCCATCATATGACCCTGCATCGTTTTTAGTTAGAGCTACAAAAGAAAAACAAATATATTATTTAAAATTATCAGGAATCCAGTCTGGTCAATATATTTCTAAACTATAAATGCTATATAAATACATTTTTATGATTGTTCATAATCTTTACTATATCTGAGCTTTTAGCAAATACATTTTAAAAAGTATTATGCAATTACTACAAAGTTTATGTTCATTAAAAAAAATCATAAGCCTGCTGATAACTGTGTGTAGTTTTTAACCAAATGAACTTTTTATAGAAAAAGGCAACTCAATGTGACATTTGTTCCTCCCAGCTCAATTTTTTGTAGCACCTCGAAGCACCCAGAACACCTCAAAATAGTAGTAAAATATAAAGCAAATCTGCCAATTTTCAGCAACATACACATTGGCATTTAATGCAAAATAGAATTGTTAAATCTCTAAAAAGCTTCCATTTTACTCATTAAAATTGCCTGAGCCCTTTCTCCAGAGACATCATAAGGTATATCACCTGGAACTTCAAAAACAAACAAGCAGAAAGCAAAATTCCTAACAGGAAAAACACCTCCAGCTTAAGACAATTTGACAATAAGATAACAACATGCCCTCTACCATCCAAATCTGATTATTACTTTCTGCTTCTGTTGCTTGATCAGCTTCTGTTTGTTCATTTTCTGCACTAGAAATATCAGACCCATTTTCTCCTTCTGTATCTTCTTGAAGGCTTTTGTCCACATCATTTGTATGATGCTCCAAATCCCTTTCATGATCCTGGGATAATTGATCAACAGTCTCCTCTGAAAGATGCCTTAATTGAGGTGATTCAGGCTCATGATGGCTTAAAGGAGATTGCTGCAGGTGATACTGTTGTCGATGTCTCTCTTTCTCCATTTGCTTGGCTTCTTGAAGCTATAAATTGTATTTATTTATATAAAAAATAAAACATGATTAATGAATACATGTTATATTTGATAGACATGATACTATTTTGTATACTTGGAGCCCTTCAAAAGTTGGCACAGAGCTGAAATTTTATTGTGATACAAGGTTTTTAAACATATATACATATACATATATATATACACATATATACACATACACACATACACACACACACACACACACACACACACACATATGAAGAATGCTCATTAGATTGTTTTAATAATCTTAATTAAATACAATTCAGTTTTTGACCTGAATCAGGCCATTTTATGATCACAACTCTCAATATACTATTTGGAAGATAAGAATTGTCCTTTCTCTTAAAAACATTGAGTGTGATGTAAGTTTGGAATTTGTTTTATTTTTTCACATGGCCCAAACATATGTAAAGACTGTTAATTCTATCTATATATTTAATTATGAAATAATAGATCTTTTGACTATCTATGTATCTGACTATCTAGCCACCCATCTCATGAATGGGAGTCTGGGTGGTGTATAGCAAAAACAAAATAATAAAAACATTGTAAAATAACCATAAAAACATGAATATAACATGAGGGAATAAGTAAAAACGTACACATAATAAAGGCCTCTTGCAGGCTCCTTGTTCCAGATCTACTGGAAAAAATGTCTTGAGAGATCTCTGGAAGGCCAATAGGTTTGGAGCTAATCTCACTTTAGGGTGAATTATGTTCCAAATGATAGGTGCTACAGCAGAAAAGGCTCGCTTTTGGGTTCTGTAACATGGAACTACTTAGGAGGTGGGACTATAACATACCTTTCCTGATTGTATGGGTAGATGGAATCAGGAAGAAATGGTCCCTCAAATAACCTGGCCCCAAAGTCATGTAGTTTTAAATCTTCCCAAACGAACTCCTGCAGCCTCCAGGCACTAAGACCTAGTTTACCAGGGGCGGAGATGTACAACTGAGTGTACTCGTGATACTTCATTCCATGTGGAGGATGATCTCATCTAAAGGCTTGATGTTGATATTAAACAGGAGTGTAAAGCATTCCAAGCCCTGCAGAACCTCACATATTGTAGCTTGAGTTGAGGACAGGATCTCTCACTCTCAATCAACACCAGTACCAGCCCCACAGGAAGGAAGGGAACCAGCATAATACAGTATTGTTGACTCCCACTCTACAGAGTCAATCCAGAAGGATACCATGGTTGACAATATTGAAGGCTGCTGAGAGTTCAAGTAGAACAAGGATGAATGCACTAACCCCATCCTGGTTATCCAAAAGCATGACCAATTCCTTTTCTGCCTATAAGGTAAAGGTAAAGGTTCCCCTGCACATGCGTGCTAGTCATTTCCGGCTCTAGGGGCGGTGCATCTTTGGACAGCGCTGGCTCTTCGGTTTAGAAATGGAGATCCGTTTCTAAGCCAAAGAGCCAGCGCTGTCCAAAGATGTCTCCATGGTCATGTGGCCGGCATGACTCAACGCCAAAGGCACACGGAGTGCTGTTACCTTCTCACCAAAGTGGTCCCTATTTTTTTACTTGCATTTTTTTACATGCTTTCGAACTGCTAGGTTGGCAGAAGCTGGGACAAGTAATTGAAGCTCACCCCATTACACGGCGCTAGGGATTTGAACCGCTGAACTGCCGACCTTCTGATCGACAAGCTCAACGTCTTAGCCACTGAGCTCTTTCTGCCTATATCTAGGCCTAAATCCTGATTAAAAGGGATCCAGATAAGGAATCCAGATAATCAGCTTCATCTAGGATTTGCTGAAGCTATTGTATGACCATTGACACTGGATGAAAATTTCCCAGTATGATGGGATCCAGCAATGTCTTGAGGGGGTGAAACAGTGCCTCCTTAAAAAGTGGAAGAACCCCATCTTTCAAGGAAAGACTCACCACTGCTAGAAACCAACCACCTCAAACCCCAGACTGCCTTTGCTAGTTGGGAGGGGCATAGATCTGAGGAGGTGGTAATTGACCTCACAGCCATATGACTCTGTCCACATCCTCAGTCTCAGTCCTTTAGTTATTCTGGTGGTGCAGTGGTTAGAATGCAGTATTGCAGGCTAATTCTGCCCAAAGCCTGAAGTTCAATCCTGATGGGCTCAAGTATTGACTCAGTCTTCCATCATTCTGAGGTTGGTAAAATGAGGACTCAGATTGTTGGAGGCAATATGCTGACATTATAAACCGCCCAGAGTGTGCTGTAAAAGCACTATAGGGTGGTATATAAGTCTAAGAGCTATTGCTACTCAATTATTTTTAGATGAAACAAGTAATATCTGGCAAATGGGTATTCAGTTATTTTAAGGTCAAAGCCAAAAGTCAGAGCACATATGATAAGATTGAACTTCTTATTTGGTCAAGTGTTTTCCGGTGTTTTTGGAAGGCCTGTTCCAACATTGGAACATATCTAGGAAGGTTGGAATGGGATGTTTCAGAATTGGAACATTTTTCCCTTATACCTCTTGTACAATTCAATTGGCAAACAAATCTAAATGTTTGCTATTCCTAGAGCTGAAAGCTATTTTTGGAACAACTCTTTATACAGGTACAAAGAAACTTACCGCTTGGTTTTCCATGCGTGCAAATATTACATTCAACATTTGTGTGAGAGTGGCCTTGGCTGTGGTTTGATTTATGAGATTCTTGCTTGCAAGGTAAATATTGTAGCATGTTCTCACAGCTTGCAACACGGTCCCTTCATGTATCTCTATGTGTTGAGATGTTACTGCTGTTAATAGAGCCTAAAAATACATTACATTTATTTACAAAGTTAGACCTGCAGTTATTTATTTAGAAATCTTGTATATATATCTCCCAGTTCTTTTATGTGTGATTGGCACATGCTCAATTCATGAATATACTTTGCAAATGGTGAGCCATATATGTACATACATAATGTATAGAGTTAATCTGTCAATCCTATTATGTACTGTATTCCAATCTACAGGAATCAAAACTTTAAAGGAGATAGGAGCTGCATAGAAATGGCTTTTTTACTAAAAGTCCATAATGCATTTAAATCAGTCTTTGTACATATGGTAATGTAGCTCATTCCTTTCTAATGAACACAGAAATTCTAAGTTATCAGGACTTTCTCTCAGTCAGTATTAAGATACCAAGAAATATCATCTGATGTAAATATAATAAATTATTATAATTAGGTCAGGGCCAGTTTGAAATCAATATTAATTTATGCAAATCCTTATAAACAAAAATAATCCTATAATTTAAGAATTTGATCAATTTGATAAACTAGAAACTGCACAAATTTCATATCCAGCTAAGATCCCAGAGCATTAGAGGATTTAATAAGAAATCTATCAGATTATATTTTAAAAACTTAAAGAAAAAAGTATTTATTGAATTACAATGGAGGGACTTTATTGTGCTGTAATGGACTAGGGCAGTGATGGCAAACCTTTTTTGGTTCGTGTGCCCAAAGGGTGTGTGTGCGCGCGCTAGCGCGCATGCACGTACCCACACCCACTCCCTCCCCACGCATGCGCACCCCCCCGCGCTGCTCCCTGCGCATGCGCACCACCCCACCCCCCGCATGCGCATAGGCCTGGGACAGTGAAAAAACGGCCAAATGGGCAAACCGGAAGTTCGGAAAAACAGACTTCCTCTTTGCCTGTTGTACTGTTTTTCGCACTCCGGAGGCTTCAGGGAAGCTTCCTGAAGCCCTGGACTGCAAAAAAACCAGCACAATGGGCAAACCGGAAGTCCGTTTTTCCGAACTTCCGGTTTGCCTGTTGGCTGTTTTCCGCACTCCGGGGCTTTAGGGAAGCTTCCCTGAAGCCTTCGGAGGGCGAAACAGCCTTCCCCAAGGCTGAAAATCAGCTGGCCAGAGCACCCATGTGCGCTGGAGCTGACATAGGGCAAAGCCTCGTGTGCCCTCCAATATGGTTCCGCGTGCCACCTGTGGCATGCGTGCCATAGGTTTGCCATCACTGGACTAGGGTTTCTAGGATTGGTTAGAACTGGTGGTTATACTCCTCTCATTGAAGTTAAGAATCCTTGGGAGACACACATTTACATTTCAGTAAAATCCTTGGTACAATTTGTGAAATTGGTACCAAAACATTTAATAACCTTTTAAAATCAACATACCTCAGGGGTGCCAGTTTAACAAGGGTCCATATGAAGATAAGTCACTTATTTTTCCCAGCTTGAATTTGAAGTGTTATTAGAAATAGCTTACAAGAATCTGTCCCACATGCGCTATTAAAATATCCAGTGTATATCCAATAATGATCAAAGATTCCTTTTTATAGTTATTATATTGTTGGCCTTTTTCTTTGGTCTTGGACCATAAATGAAATTTCAGTTTGATTTAACTTTTACAGAGGTGCAGAAATGTTATATCAACTGGTTTACTTTCAATATGTGAATACATTCTATGTATGATATAGAATATGAGTCTATAACTCAATAGAAAATAGTGATATTTTTAGATATGAATAAAAAATATTCATTACACTCATAATTTCTGTTCACTGTTTTTGAAAAATCAAACATAACCATGGAAAACTTCTCAAATTCAAATATGAATATCAATAATTTTAACCTTACCTTTATAATTTGTAGTTGAACACCTTCGTCTGTCTGTGGACCTTGAAAGCAGCCGCATATTGTTTCAATAATTCTATCAATCAACTTTTTCCCAGGAGCAGTGCTATCTGGGGCATTACCAGTCAAATGCCCATAGGCTATAAGTTTCTGGAAATAAAGCAAGTAAACAACAATGAACAAGCAAAGCTAATATATTATACATTATGTTTTTCAGCCAGGGAAATCCTCATCTAAAAATCACAGTAAGTTTCAAGTTTAAATAAATATCTGAGCCATTTAGGAATAAACATCCTTTATCCTTATTCCTGCAAAGAAAAGATTGGACACCATTTGGATACACTTTCACAAGGCCCTGAAGACATGGGCCTTGCAATGGGTGTGGGGACCCCAGAATGATATGGAGCCCATCAAATGACTCGGTTGATTGTTGTCAGCAAGCAGGTTGGGGGGTATTTTTTTTCCTCTATTGTTTTTGTATTGGGATTTTATCCTTGTAAGCTGCCCAGAGTCACTGAGAGTGAGTTGGGAGGCCATATAAATTTTCTTAAATAAATAAATAAGATCTTGGGGTATTTTCTTCTCCCCAGTTCACAGTGATTGCCTTTTTCAGACAACTGAACTATGGCTTATTAATGATTTGGATATTGGTTTGAAATGGGTTTCCATGACTAGCTGGTAAACAAAATTATGATTAACAGTAATAATTTATCTGATTTTTTGACAACACAGGAAAAGTAAAAAATCATAAAGTCACTATCATAATGGGGGGGAAAGTGTTGTGGTTCACAACATTTAAAAGTATTGCTTCACCATGAACTAGACCATTACCTTTACAGATCCCAATTATACCACTCAATAAGATTTAAAAATTATACCACTCAATAAGATTTAAAAACAAAAGCATCTCCTTTTGACCAAATTTAATTTTTATAAAATATTTAAATCATATTTGTTACATTGATAATTGGATAAAATCAATCAAGAAAAAACTTCCTTAAAAATGAACATTAAAAGTAGGCAATAATAGCATATATTTCAGGAAATACAGATTCATACAGACCTGCAAACAATCTAACGATGTACTAACAATTCTGGGACACTTGGATTGACATGCCAATTCAAATGGTAAGAAGTACTTGTCTGCTTCAATAAAGCTAGTCTTTGATTTCACTGGTGGAAGAGTACTTGAGCCAGGTTTTGCTTCTCCATGAGGTGGACTAAATAAAATGGCAGTAAAATAAATGAATTAAATATGAATTCAGAAATAGCTAGGGCTGTTATTATATACTTGCTTTATCTTTAGTTGTATATTTAAATTGTAAAACATTTATCATTAAAACTGATACTTCAAGTCATACTTAATTTACATAGCTGTCTGAGGTCCTGGGGAAAGGGGGATCACATGCCTCGAAGATGTTGAAGAAGAAAGAAGGGGTGAGATGCTGAGAGTCCCTTGGTTTTATGCCCTCTCTTGGGCCCTGCCCCGGGGCTTCCTGCTCCTGTGCAAGAAATGCACTCTGATTGGCTGTCAGACTCCCATGGAGCCATGCAGGGGCAACTCTGTAGGCTGTCCTGAGTCCAAGTTTGCTTGAGCCTTGCTGGCTGATGCAATCTTCCCAGGTGCCATGTGGTGAGATGGGTAGAGGGCTAAGCCTATCATGCCCTAAGGGTGAAGGTCTTAATCCCATCACCCTGGAGCTGAAGGGGGGGGGCAGGGAGCTGCAGGGAGCTGCTTTGTCTTTAGAACATATTTCTTCTTTCCTCTCCAGGGAAACATATTCTTCCTTTTCAATATCTCCTAGGATATTTCATTTCTCTGGGAGAGGGGCGGGTGCTAATTTCCTTCAAAGCCAAAGCTATTAGAAATTATACACTATGAAATTTTAAATTTCTTATTTGTTTTTACAAAACTGGATTTTCAATTAACTTATAGAACACTAATATATAAACTAATCTATGGTTTATGAAATAAGCCATAGAATCTAACCTATTATTGGTTGACATGCATATCATACTACAGCAGAAAAATCCTATTATGGATAAATGTTTATGTATGAACTAGGCCAGGATGTCTTATGAAGTTTCTGCATTTCAGACATGATAAAGTGCTAAAAAGGTAGTTTATAAATCATTATCTCTAAAAAAATAGAATGAATGGCAGATTTAATCTCCATATAGAGTCAGATATTTGTGCTTATAATCATCTCACAAACTTAAGTATTTATACTTAATATGAACAAAATTACCTTTGTTTTCCAGTTTCTGTTTTTATTTCCTCTGGAAAAAAGCAAATAAAACCTTTTTTATAAGAATGATTAAAACTATAAAATAAAACTAATTCCCACATCTCATATATAACATTTCAAATTAAGAAGCTGAACTTACTTACCCTCCCCCATTACTAAATAAATATAAATAGCAAATTCTCCTATAATATAAAATATGGGGAAAGCATGTCAATCCAATAGCATCCATAGTATTATTCCTTGTATTGTTTTCACATATTTGTGGGGGAGATCTAGGAATACATGATAAATGATTTTAAAGTTTGCAAACATCTAAGGATGTTTCTGAAATCTGGGATACTTACAGAGTTTAGGATTTTCTGTGTTCACAAATGACATAATTTGAAGAGATACATTTGATAGTGACAAATAAAACAATAAAAAGCATAAAACATAAAGCAGTCACCTACAAATGTTAATTAATAATAAATCCCTAGAATTATCAGCAACAGATACATTGTATATTATGCTTGATCCTATTTACACAGTTTTTGGTCAACATCATCAAAAGGTGCAAAAATTTGCCTGGTCAACCAAAAATGTGTGGGTTATTAGGCTGACTCTCTTCTATGGGGCAATTGCATGTCTCATACTTAATGCTTCACTTCCAAAATGCATATCAAAGTCATAATCTCTTACTCCTTTAATCATCTTAAAGCCTGGAACAAGGACTAAGATTCTTCAGCACTCAAGAAAGACCAATTTCAATACTCCTTTTCCTCTAAGATTGAATCCAATTCAAACGTTAAGCCTTTTCCCCAAATCTTGAAGATTTCTACTTCATGAAGGAACTCATTCTGCTTTTTGTATCTATTTAGTCTTACTATTAACCATACTGATTATGTACATTAAACACACTTCTATTGGTACTTTCCCTATTATTTGGTATATATTTGGCTTTAAATAATCATATTTCATAAAACTTAAAATACCTACGAATGTCCAGTAATAAAAGTTACAATAGAAGATAAGCACTCCAAGCCTGAAAGCTTGCTACATTTTACATTGTACTGAACTCTTGTTTATTATTTATATTGTCCTCATTTGAAAGGAGGGGGGTTATATAAATACTGTGCATTTAAGATTATACTTATTATTACAATGTATTTATTCATCATCAGGAAATCCCTGAGATATAGACAAGACTCAGGAACCTGGGGAAAAATAACTGAAGAAGACAGTGCCAAGTCATTCCCAAAATATCTCCCAAAAAACTATAGAAACATCTCAGGGGCTGTTTTGAAGGAAAGGAGACTTAAAGATACTAATATTAAGAATACATTTGGGAGTTAGGTAGTAAATTAATATGTGTAAATAAATTTTCACTATGGCTTGTCACACATAAAATTTTTAGATCTTACTGGCATTAGATTTACTGTCCAACTCAAATTTATTACATTATTGGTTTTTCAACTGCTTTTTAAAATGAGACATTTTCTATAGATAAAAAATAGTGAAAAATCCCCATCTTTTATAATTGATTCAAAACAATATACTAAAGGACATAATATTTAAAATATACAAACTCAGAATGAAAAAGCTTTTGAAGTATCACACATCAATTTCCTTTCTTTTATCATCATTACAAATATGTTATAAATTTGATAAGTCATGAGGAATGAACCAGTTAGAATTTCCTTAAATATATAAAGAGATTTTAAATGTGTCCACATTAAAGTATTATCTGGCTTCCATAATACAATATAGTCCTACAGAATAATTTTGCCAACATGCACTTTACTGTTGAAAAGATATTTTATGCAATTACTTCTGATATTTTGGTATTATTCTACAGTTTTATACATGAGAAAAATTACTGAGATTATACTTTTTGCAGAATAGAAATTGTGGGAATTTTTAAAATTAAAATATCATAGTGTTAATATTAATAGTATTTCACAATGTTTGAAAAACAGAAATGAAGAACCAGAAAAGAAATGATCATAAAAGCCAATATAAAAAGAGATTATAAGGCTACTCTTCAGCAGAGAACAAAATACTGAATTTGCAAGTAAATTCTCTGTGTGTGCATGTGTGTGTGTATACATGCACGGGTACACACACATACACATAATGAGACATCAGTAAACCACTCCTTAATCCATATTGAGATTATCTGACATGAATGTTTTGTGCATTTTTAAGACAAGGCCAGTCTTGTACACAAATATTTATGCTACAGTACCTCATTTATTGACTACTTGTTTAGCGATAAAATTATGATGATCCTGGGAAAGAAGACTTCCAACCTGTCTTCAAAGTTGCAGCTGCAGTGTTCTTGTGGTCAGGTGATTGCAATTTACAATGGTTGCAGCATCCCACAGTCATTTGATCACTATTTGCAACCTTCATAGCCAGTTTCTGCTAAGTAAAGTCAATGGGGAAGCCAGTGGGAAGTTGCAAATCATGGTCATGTGATGTGGCATTTAACAACCACAGCCAGAACTGTTATCATAAGTCAATATGGTCACATGATTTTGTGCTTAATGACTGCAGTACTTAGTGACAGAGTTGCCAGCCCCAAATGTGGTCAGTAAGTGAGCACTACTTGAAATCCAGATTTCAGGGTTTTTTACTTATTGAGGAACTGCCAGAAGGCATACATTTGAGCATAATGAGCTGAGGAATGCCTGAAATATATTCCTTCTGTAACATATAGGAAAAGAAAAAAGAACCAATCAAGCTACATTAAGTTTCCCCAGAACTTTTCTGCAGTAATGAAGTATGAGAAGTATGTGTCTGAGAACAAACTATAGTCAGTCTAAACTTCAAAGTTTTTAATAATCAAATGATCAAAACAAGTCTGCAGAAAAGCCTACCAGAGAAATACCTGGACATAAAACTGTCACAAATGAATCTGGTTATGAATGGTTATAGGTTATAGGTAATGGTTATAGGTATTAAATGCCAGATCAGGAAACAAACTTATAGAGCTTTTATCTATGAAAATAGCTCCCTGCTATTTGACAAGTTGCAATTCTCTACAACAGAATCATGTGGTGACTAATGTAGAAACATAACCTTTAAGAAACAAGAGTATCACTGGGGGAAATTCAAAGTTTATACAATTAAACAAATCTAAAAATTAGCAGAGATTCCTTTTTCCTCAAGACTGCAATAATGATGGAGCATGTTCAATACACAAAGAACTATCCATTTTAAAAATTGAATATTACAGTAATGTAATTAAGAGAGCAATCATTGGCATGGCTTTTATACTTTAAGAATGCAAGCGACTAGGTTACAGCCTGAGATTCTTTGGAATGGCTTGGAAATGATGCAAGAGGATTACACTGATGTTACCAAAAGCAGGTGTGGTGGTATGGTTAAGGCGTTGGATTGCCACCAGGGAAATCCAGGCTCAAGTCCATACTGAGCCACAGAAGCTTCGGAAACTTTGGAAAGATCATTCTTTCCCAAGCTACTTCAGATGGCTCCTGTGGTGGGTAAGAAATAGAACAAAGGAACACTGTGTACAATACCTTGACCTTCTGAAAGACAAGATGTAATAAATAAATTAATCTTAAAAAAGTATTAAGATGCTGATTCTTGCAACAATGAAATATATGAGATCAGGAAATAAAGTTCCAGGCTTTTATTTAGTTAATTAGCTTTATCCTGATATTAAAAAATGGTACAATTAAATCCTGTATGACAAGTCACAGTTATACAAGTAAAACTTGTATAAATATACAAAATATATAAAAATAAGGATACCCTCCTTTTCCCTCAAAAATCTAAGGGGGACTGCATATACTTAGCATATATAAAATAATCAGTGTAAAAAATGGAAAATTAGAGATGGTTTTTAAATGTTACCTGCAGACAGTTTGCTACAAGTTCTCAAATAATAGAAAATTATTTCAGTCCACTTAACATTCATGCCAGCAATTATTCATTATTTATTCATGCTAACTCAATATTTTTTTTATTTGATTTATTATTTATTCACGCTAACTCAAGATTTGTTTTAACCCAGACTGAATAAACTTCAGCAGTCTATTTTGTATATAACCCTAAAAAAACCCAATTCATATATTGCACCAGGCTAAATCCAAATCAAATATATTACAGGTAGTCCTCGAATTGTGATGGTAATTGGAACCCATATTTCCATCGCTAAGCGATGCAGTCGTAAAGCACAATGTCATGTAACCACATTGCTTATCAATAGCAATTTTGGCACTCCCTATTGCCATCATTACCCAAATTCTGCCAGTCATTACTCGAAAACCCATCAAAATCCAAACCATTCTGGGCTCAGCCCCTCCCAACTTCATGCTCGTTTTTTTCCAAGGGAAGGGGCTGCCTCCACTTCAACTCTCCTTTTTTGGCCACCCTGTACTCTGCTTTGTAGGGCCAAACCTAGAGTGGGGCAAAAAGTCCCAGACCTACAGTGGGGCAAAAAAGTATTTAGTCAGCCACCAATAGTGCAAGTTCTCCCACTTAAAAAGATGAGAGAGGCCTGTAATTGACATCATAGGTAGACCTCCACTATGAGAGACAAAATGAGAAAACAAATCCAGACAATCGCATTGTGTGATTTGGAAAGAAATTATTTGCAAATTATGGTGGAAAATAAGTATTTGGTCAATATCAAAAGTTCATCTCAATACTTTGTTATATATCCTTTGTTGGCAATGACAGAGGTCAAACGTTTTCTGTAAGTCTTCACAAGGTTGGCACACACTGTTGCTGGTATGTTGGCCCATTCCTCCATGCAGATCTCCTCTAGAGCAGTGATGTTTTGGGGCTGTCGCTGGGCAACACGGACTTTCAACTCCCTCCAAAGGTTTTCTATGGGGTTGAGATCTGGAGACTGGCTAGGCCACTCCAGGACCTTGAAATGCTTCTTACAAAGCCACTCCTTCGTTGCCCGGGTGGTGTGTTTGGGATCATTGTCATGCTGAAAGACCCAGCCACGTTTCATCTTCAATGCCCTTGCTGATGGAAGGAGGTTTGCACTCAAAATCTCACGATACATGGCCCCATTCATTCTTTCCTGTACACGGATCAGTCGTCCTGCTCCCTTTGCAGAGAAACAGCCCCAAAGCATGATGTTGCCACCTCCATACTTCACAGTAGGTATGGTGTTCTTTGGATGCAACTCAGCATTCTCTCTCCTCCAAACACGACGAGTTGTGTTTCTACCAAACAGTTCTACTTTGGTTTCATCTGACCATATGACATTCTCCCAATCCTCTTCTGGATCATCCAAATGCTCTCTAGCAAACTTCAGATGGGCCCAGACATGTACTGGCTTAAGCAGGGGGACACGTCTGGCACTGCAGGATCTGAGTCCCTGGCGGCATAGTGTGTTACTGATGGAAGCCTTTGTTACGTTGGTCCCAGCTCTTTGCAGGTCATTCACTAGCCCCCCCCCCCCCCCCTGTGTGGTTCTGGGATTTTTGCTCACCGTTCTTGTGATCATTTTGACCCCACGGGGTGAGATCTTGCGTGGAGCCCCAGATAGAGGAAGATTATCAGTGGTCTTGTATGTCTTCCATTTTCTAATTATTGCTCCCACAGTTGATTTCTTCACACCAAGCTGCTTGCCTATTGCAGATTCAGTCTTCCCAGCCTGGTGCAGGTCTACAATTTTGTTTCTGGTGTCCTTTGACAGCTCTTTGGTCTTCACCATAGTGGAGTTTGGAGTGTGACTGTTTGAGGTTGCGGACAAATGTCTTTTATACTGATAACAAGTTCAAACAGGTGCCATTAATACAGGTAATGAGTGGAGGACAGAGGAGCCTCTTAAAGAAGAAGTTACAGGTCTGTGAGAGCCAGAAATCTTGTTTATAGGTGACCAAATACTTATTTTCCACCATAATTTGCAAATAAATTCTTTCCAAATCACACAATGATTGTCTGGATTTGTTTTCTCATTTTGTCTCTCATAGTTGAGGTCTACCTATGTCAATTACAGGCCTCTCTCGTTTTTTAAAGTGGAAGAACTTGCACAATTGGTGGCTGACTAAATACTTTTTTGCCCCAGTGTACATAGCTCTAATTAACTTAGTACTACCATTTGATAAACCGTTATTCTTTCCTTCCTCAACTTACTTTTTCTCTCAATTTGTGACACATTGCTGGATTGAGACCTTTTCTAGCTCAGGGTCTAGATTAGCTGACTCAGCCTGTTCTTCTGCCACTTCATCTGTGTGCTCTCTTCATCTGATTTCTGTGGTGGCTGAGTGTTAGACTGGTGAAGCCATTTTTATTTGAATAAATTCACTTTTGAAAAAGCTTTAAGAGCTTTTAGAATAATAAGCAACTTCACATGTGTTTGTAAGAGGAGATATGTGTAAGTTTATAGTGGCAAAAATTCAGGAGGAGTCTGATAGCACCTTTTCTGATTAAATTTTTTATAAAAAGGTGTTAAGCTTTCATGAACTGCAGCTCCCATCATCTCTATGCATCTGATGAGATGAGTTGCAGCTCATAACATGTATGCCTTTTTAATATTTTGTCATCTAGAAAAAGTGATATCGGACTCCTGATTTTTTTTTGTCCAAACACTTTTATTTCCTGTGTGACTAGAATAATACATTCACGTTTTGATCACACTTCAGCTTTAGCTTCGGAGAAAGAGGGGGTGGAATCAGCTTTTTTCTTAACTTTGGACCAGAAGTTTATCAATCCAAAGCTCTAATTTAAACAAAACTAGGCAAATTTTTGCATATCAATTAAGCAACAAAGTAAAAAAAGATGAGAAGGTAGTAAAGTAATGGAGGTGTGAGATCATAAATCAGAACGTTATCATGCTAATTGGAAAGTAACTTTCATTAAATGTTATTAAATTTTTCATTTAATAAATGAAATACAGCTAGTCGACTTACAGAAGTTCATTTAGTGACTGTTCAAAGTTACAATCACTGAAAAAATGATTTATGACCATTTTTCACACTTATGACCATTGCAGCATTCCCATGGTCACATGATGAAAATTCAGATAGTTGGCAACTGACTCACATTTATAACGCTTGCAGTGCCCTGGGATCATGTGATCACCTGTTGTGACCTTCTGACAAGCAAAGTCAATGGGGAAGCCAGATTCACTTAATAGCCATGTTACTAACTTAACAACTGCAGTGATTCACTTAACAACTGTGTCAAGAAAGATAGTAAAATGGGGCAAAACTCACTTAAAAAATGTCTCAATTAGCAACATAAATTTTGGGGCTCAATTGTGTTCATAAGTTAAGGACTAGATGTAGGACTGAGTTATGGCTAACTGGGGAAGAGCCTATTTAACTCAAACTGCAAACATTTAGTTTGATTTTCTCATTGTTGTTGAAGTGAGTGCTATCACATACCTAGATTGAAAGAGTTCCACGAGGCCTTCAGAAAGAAAGAATGACAGTAAGTGGAAGATAGGAATGAGCACCTTACCCCTCCAAAATGACATTTTTAAGTACATTCTAGAATTCCTTACTTGTATTGTTTTATGGCAAAAGCAACAACAAAATACAGATAGTCCTCAGCTTATGATTGATTGCTTGGCGACAATGTTGCAATGTTAAGACAAAGTTACGATGGAGTTCCCAAAAGATACCTACAACCTGGTTCTGATATCTGCCCCTTGTGGTTCATATGGCAGCATTTTGGCTGTTTGCATTATCTTGCAGTCACTTGATCACAATTCATGACGTTTTGCTGAAAACCAGTTTACTTCTGGTTTTCAACAAAAGTACCTTATAGGGAACAATGGGTTCGTTTAACGACTGTTGCAAAAAAAGGTTATAAAATTGGGTCCAGTCATGTGATGACCTACTTTATGACTATCACAATTGACAACCATAACGGATATACTCCATTACAGTCATAAGTCAAGAATTACCTGCAGTATTTTATACAAGTCAGAGCCTCTATGCCACAACTGTGTTGAAAGGACAGAGGTAGAATTATCTATATGTCATTTGTTGATGAAAATTCTCAGTCATCCACATACAGCTGTCTGGAAGTTGAATCATGGCAAGTAGACGTCTTTTCTTTTTTGTTTCAAACATCTCATGCTTATCAGCTTATAAGACTGAGGAAGTTGATAGATGTTTCAAACCAAAAAGAAAAGAAGTCCACTTGCCAAGATTCACATTTCCATACATATGTCATTTGGTTCCTAAACAATTGTTCAAATATTTTGAACACTATTTCCTCAATGTGGAAGGAAAACATATTTTATGTTGGATATCTTGACAGTATCTGCAGGTAGCATGCCCCATCAGTTTATATAGAATATATTGATTCCAAATTGGTAATAGCTCAATTGCTGGAATTCTTGTTAAGTCCATCCCATTTATCTCAGCAAATCTTTTTCAAGAGAACTCTGGAAGAATTGGGCTTGGGAAAGAATCTATGGTTTTAAGCAGCTGCCAAAGAGCCTGACACCATATGTGCAAACAGACAACATGTAACTGGATACATCTGTTGATCATCACAGAACAAGTCTTAAACTTGGTAATTAGAAATTTCATTAGGCATCTAAAGTATACCAATAAAACCTCAGATGGCACAGTAAAAACATCATTCCTACAGACTTTAAATTTTTTTACATGGCCAATTTTATAGTCTAAAGAGCAGTTAATCAGAACTGGATAGAAACTTATCATGGCCTTTTAAAAAAGGACTGCAAGAGCAAATGATTACAAATGCTAAGGAAAACATTTAATAACTATAAAAATAACAGTAGGCAAAAGTCCTATTGTGCAAAATTAAAACACTTTTACTTGAGAATAAGGTATTATCTTTAATAACAAAAATATATTGCCATTAAAGCATGATACAACAACATCTTGGTTACAGAAAAGCATCTGATACTCTATCCCATTCTTTTTAGCAAGCAAGCGTGCACAGAATGGCATAACATAAAATAGTGATATATAGTTGACTTGAAAACTGTACTTCAGTATTTATTGTTTTCTCAATAGATTGGATTAAAGTACTATTTGAGATACCACAAAGTTCTCTTCTGAACTTTTATTCTTCAGTAATTTTATTCATTTAGATAGTCTTTGCTTAATGACCATTTGTTCAGCAACTGTTCAAATATTGGCAGCACTGAAATAACAATAATTACAACTGGTCCTTGAAGGTATGGTTGTCACAGAATCAATGTGGTCAAATGATCAAAATTCGGGCACTTGGAAGCCCACGTGCACTTTTGACTGCAAGGGCGTTTCAATACACATGCACGCACACACCACTGCCACCGCCAGCTGATTCTTTGCTGTCTTCTTCCTCTGCTGCTGGCCCAGAATCCAGATACTGGGTAAGCATGCAGCCGGTGGCTGTATGCACTGAGCATGACATAGTGGCAGTGTTTCATCTGCTATAGGGAGCTTGTAGGCCTGGCCTGGAAGGAGGCCGTGGGACAGGATGGTGAAGTGCAGCACTCTCGATCATCAGGCAAGGCAGGAAAGGAGGTGGCTCCCCAGGTGAAAGTAGAAACTGTGCCTGAGGCATTATTCAGGATAGCAGCAGAACTGGAGGAAAGGGAGCGAAGATACCTTTTCCAGAGGTGAAGTGCAGGCTCTGCAGCTCACATTGGAAGTGTTCCTGGAGACCCAGCCTGCAGGGCTTTAATGAGAGTGGAGGAAAGCCCAGCACCAAAAAACCTACCTGCAGGCCCTCTGCTCACTCTTAGCCCAGCCTTGTGAAGAGCCAGCAGATTCCAATACATTGAAGCCAGCAGGCCAGTTCTCCAAGGGCACTTTCAGCAAAGGTCAGTTGGGAGCAGTGGGGTAGGTGGCAGAGTGCAGGAAAGCAAAAAAAGTCAGATATGGGAACAGGGAGAGACAGGTGTGTCGGGGAGTTGGAAGTGGAGGCAAACACAGATCAGGAGAAGCATGAAGTCCTGGCCTAACAACAAAAACTGGAACTACTGGAACTGCCATCACTAAGTGGTGCAATCATCTTTCACCTAACAACAACTTCCAATAGTGATAGAAATTCCAGTCCCAATTAGGGTCATTAAGTGAGGACTACCTGCAAGAGGATTAAGAGGAAAAACCAAAGCTTAGTAAATATAATAGAAAATTGGGTGGGGTGGCTAATAATCTAGAAGATAGGAATTAAATGTAAAATTAGATTAAGGAAATAGATTGAAACCATCAGAGAAAAATGCCAAGTTGTTCACTTGGGTAACAGAAATAAAATGTACAGATATAGAATGTGAGATCTTTCTTCTTAACTGGACTTGTAAAAAAAGATGATGGAATAATACTTGATCACAAACTGAGTATGAGTCAGCAGTATAATATGGCTAAGAAGGATAATCAGAACTGCAGAAAAAACAATTACTGCCAACCTGCCTTCCATTGAGGACCTGTATACTGCACGAGTCAAAAAGAGGGCCGTGAAAATATTTACGGACCCCTCGCATCCTGGACATAAATTGTTTCAACTCCTACCCTCAAAATGACGCTATAGAGCACTGCACACCAAGACAACTAGACACAAGAACAGTTTTTCCCCAAACGCCATCACTCTGCTAAACAAATAATTCCCTCACCACTGTCAAACTATTCACTAAGGCTGCATTACTATTACTATTAGTCTTCCCATTGTTCCTATCACCCATCTCCTCCCACTTATAACTTGTTGCTTGTATCCTTACGATTTATATCAATATTGATTGTTTCCTGATTGCTTATTTGTACCCTAGGACAATCATTAAGTGTTGTACCTCATGATTCTTGACAAATGTATCTTTTCTTTTATGTACACTGAGAGCATATGCACCAAAGACAAATTCCTTGTATGTCCAATCATACTTGGCCAATAAAGAATTCTATTCTATTCTATAGAAAAAAGGAAATGCAAATTTAGACCGCATCATCAAAACAATTTCCAAATCTCCAAGTTATACTTTATTCTACATGGATCACAAATCACCTCAAGTGTCATATGCAATTTGGGAGCATACTTTAAAAAGAATTCGGAGACACTGGAGCAAAATCAGAGAATAATGGGAATGATCAGGAGACTAGATACATACAGCTATGAAGAAAGTCTAAAGGAACTGAGTGTTTTAGCCTTGAGAAGAAAAGACTGAAAGAACTCTTAATACCTGAAAAGATGTTATATGGAGTCCCAAAAGTGCTTTTCCAAAAGGCAATTGGACTTTCAGTGTGTCTTGCTTCTCATCCAAGAAACTTCTTCAAAACTGAAAAAGTTTCTTGGAAGAGAGGTGAAATGTTTTCAAAGAAAAAAACCCAAGAAAGTCCAGTTACTTTTGACAAAAGCATCTTCCACATAACCATGACTTGGATGACTGATAATATCCATAGACATGTTATATGGAAAGATCACCAAATTCTGTTTCTATTATATCATATGCAGAACATGAAATAAATGATTTAATTTAAAGAAAAAGATATTCCAACTGAATCTTAGAAAAAGTTTCTTAGCATTTCAAACAGTATTTCAATTAAAGTACTGGTAGGTTTTCCTTCACCCAATTGTGTTCAAGCTCAAGGTTTGTTTGTTTCATGGGAATGCTTTTTTATTGACTGTTGATCGTTTTCATGTAACTGTAAAACATGAAGATTGGAACAGCATACAGACTAAAATTAATATTTAAGTAATGGGAACGAGGGAGAGTACATAATCTATACCTTTTCTATATTCTAAACACAGTCAATATCTTTCCTCTAACATGAAAAAGTGAAGCTAGCCTGGAGGCATAAGCTAACTGGTTTTGTAAGATTTATACCTCAACCTATACATGTAGGATGAGTTATGCAGCCTAATTCTATAAATGTGCTTGTTACCTTTTATTAGATTGTCATAATGATTTGTATACTCAATACATTTATATACAAATTTACTATGTGCATTCATTTCTACATTTCTAGTAATCATTATCTTGATTTTTCTCCATAGGCAAAAATATAACACTTTATTTTTACATATCACTTAGCAAAGTCAACCTAGTTTTTTTTTTTACAATTTTAACATAGTATTTTCATTTGATTTATATTCTGCATTTTATTGAGGAGCTTGAGTTGGCAGATATAGTACTTCTTCCTATTTTCCTCTATAACAATACCCTTTGAGTCAGTCTAGAGCAGTGATGGCAAACCTTTTTTTCCTCGGGTGCCGAAATAGTGCGCGTGCGCGCTATTGCACGCCCGTGTGTGCCCACACCCATAATTCAAAGCCCCTCACTTGACCCACCCTCCTGCACATGCGTGCATGACCCCCCCCACTCCCCCATTTCCCGACTTCCAGTGGGCCTGGTGGGCCCATTTTTCGCCCTCCCCAGGCTCCAGAGGCTTTCTTGGAGCTTGGGGAGGGCAAAACCGCTCCCCCTGCCACCCTGGAGGCCCTCCGGAGGCCGAAATCGCCCTCCCAGAGCCTCTGCGTGAGCCAAAAATCAGCTGGCGGGCACGCACATGCGCATTGGAGCTGAGCTAGGGCAACGGCTCGCGTGCCGGCAGATATGGCTCCGCGTGCCACCTGTGGCACCCGTGCCATAGGTTCGCCATCACTGGTCTAGAGTGAGAATGACTGGCCCAGAGCCACTCAGTAAACCTTTGGGGCTGAAGGTGGGTCAGAACATAAAGTATTTTTAGTTATAACTTTAAGTACTTCTTGGATTAATCTTGCCTCCATTAGAACTTGCTTTTATGTAGTTAAGTAACAAGGCTGGCATTGGAAGAAAAACAGGCAAAAGCAAAAGAGCAAAAAATATCTATTGTTTAAAATTAGGATAATATACTAATTATATTATCTAATGATAAGAACCTAATGAAAATCAAGATGATTCATCCTACAAACTGGAGGAAGAATTTTTCCTTTTTGATCTCAGTACAAATAAGGATTGCCAAAAGCAAAATATACACAAATGCTTTACTACATTTACTATTCCTTCACTTTATTATCCAATTTTAAGGAAGAATCATAATGGTAGTCCTTCTAAACGATCTGGAAATATACAATTCTTTAGAATGCTTATGTCTGCTTGTTGTCCTGTACACATAAAAAGCAATGCAATTGCACCACAGCTTGGGGTTGTAAGCCACAGTCACACTACAAAAACAGCTTATTCTCGTGAAATCCCTTTCTCTCCAATCTCTCCAAGGAGGAGAAAGAATGATATGGCAAAGGAGAGAAATCACTCCCCCCCCCTTTGCAAAGCAGAGAGATTGGATAGAAAACTAAAATCAAGAAAGAAAGAAAAAGATCTCAGCAAGGAACTTGACAAAAAAAATGTAACAGAGCTATTAGAAGTGACAAAAGCAGTATTACAACATTTGCAAAACTACTGAAGATGGAAACACACACAGAAAAACAAGGAAAGACTCCAAGTCAGAAAGAAGTCCCAACCTTCAATTAGCATGCCAAAAATGTCAATGGACAGATAACAATTGTCTCAAATAAGATTACAGATGGAAGGAGCATACCGAAAATTTGTACATATATCATCCATGATACTTTAGAAGATATTCCATTTACAAGAATATCCAACTGATTGAAAGAGATCTGTCAAGTAACTAATCAAAGAAAGAACACTTAACAGAATGTTCGAACAACTGCATAATATCTTTAATGCTAGCAAAATAATTCTTAGGACCATCCAATGCAGATTAGAGCTCTACAAAGAAAGAGAGATGCCAGATATTTAGTATGTTTTATAAAAGTCTGAAAACCAAAGACATTACTGTTAATGTATGCTGGATATTTCAGAAAGCCTAAAAATCTAATAAGTGTTTAATTGACCATAGAAAGGCCTTCACTTCTTTCAAGCTGTGTCAAGCTGTAAATGCCCTTAAGAAAATGAGAATCTCAGAATATCTCTCTGTCCTCACATAAAACCTATGCATAGGACAAGAAGTCATGGTCTGGGGAGAATATGGCAAAACATTTAAGGTCAGCAAAGGAATGAGGAAAAGGCTATGTACTTTCTCTTATTTATTAACCTATGTAATGTATATATTTTGAGAAAGGATAAATTGGAATTAGATGAGTTTTGTGTTAAAACTGGAGGAAAAACTTTCAATTACCTGCATTATGCTGATACTCTCAGCTGCAAATCTAAGTAAAATCTAATAGAAAATTATTAGATCTTACAGTGCTAATCTGCAAATTCTAGTAATGAAAGTCTAAAAGCATAGTGAAAAAATTGTACTATTATATATAATAAAGATCAAAGTGATACAGCAACCAGATTCAGAACTGACAATCAAGTGGTAGATAATTTCTGCCTTTCCAAATCAACTATTAACCATAAAGGAAAGTTAATGTCATCAATACTGTACCTTAATACATACATACATATATACATATATACCGTATTTTTCGAAGTATAAGACGCACCTTTTTACCCCCAAAAAGAGGATGAAAACTTGAGTGCATCTTATACACCGAATGTAGCCCAACCCAGCCACCCCCACTCTTTGGCCTCTGTCTCCCAGCAATTTACCTCTTTGCAGCAAACAGCTGCAGAACCTCATTAGCACAAGGAAGTAATAATCTGGCGGGTGAGTCAAAAAGTAATGCCATTTTCTTTATTTCGTAAAATAAAACTAACTACAGTAGCTGCAAGGAGACAAATTGCTTGGAGGTGAACTGCTGGCAATGTTGGACTGCTAAAACTGCAAGGAGGTAAGTCAATAACTATAAATGTCTATAGAATGTTCAAATTATTAGACTTAATTTTTAAAGACTGCTTTATTATTGTTCTAGACAACTTAACAAAATGAAGAAACTTTTTAAAATAAATGCTTGATCTGAAGAGGCCCAGTGCTATTGTATCTTCTTTTAAATAGCAGAGAATAACTATACTTCCAGAAAGCCACATCAAATTTAAAGATCTGTAAAAGTATAATCTGAAATGTAACAGTGTCCCATAATGTACATTTCTCCAATTCTTTGCTATTTCTATGGGTCAGGCACACATGCACAGAAATACACAGCAAACAGTGTATATCATCTGTACTGTTTGCTGTTTGGCAAATTGATGGGAGGCAGAGGCCTTTTTTCCTTGTTTTCCTCCCCCCAAAATAAGGTGCGTCTTATACTCCGGTGCGTCTTATACTCCGAAAAACACGGTATACGTGCGTGTGTGTGTGTGTGTGTGTGTGTGTGTGTGTGTGTGTGTGTGTTCCTGGTGGTGTAAACTATTATGCTACTGAGGTATCCTGGATCCACCCTATTATTTAGTATTTGTCCCAGTATTTAAAGCAGGGAGCCTTTAACTCCTTCAACACTGTAAGATCTAATCATTTTCTATTAAATTTTACTTTTGAAATGGGATGCCATTAAAAAAGAACCTGGATACTTTTTTAAAAAAAGTTATATTTATTTCTTCTGAGAAATTTAAAGCTAAGATACTGAATAGCTTTGACAATATGGAAGATAAAAAGAAATGAATTTAAAATATTTTACAATTATATTTAGATTAGAAATGTGCATAAAGTAATGCAATTTGGTCAAAAGCAAAAAAAAACCAAGTTATTTTTTTCCAAATTATAAAAGTATTTAATAACATGTAAGCAACAAAAATATCAATTGTCTGGTCTAGGTCTAATTGCAGAGTTTTAAATAATCATATATAAAAAAGTTAACCCACTGGGTTCCACTACTTTTATATAAGAAGTGAAACCCTGTGCGTGTTAGCTATTTTATATGTCTCAAAGTATAACACAATGAAAGGAAATGATAAAAATGAATATCCACATTTATACATATATCCATAAAACATTTCAATAAATACCTTCTTTGGGCCAGAAGCCTTAAGAAGATATATGTAGATATGATTTCCTTTAGTAGTTCAAGTAAGATTTAAATCCATATTTAATAAATATCAGTTTCATATTTCCTTCCATAGTGAGTTAAATAAACAGGTAAGACAAGAAACACTAATCTTCCCAAACAACTCATTTTTTTTAAACCATCTCTGTATGTTACAATAGATGCCTTCTTCCATCACTGCCTCTTTTTCTGATGTTATGCATTTTCCTTACACAACAGCCTCTCAGATCAGGTATCCAATGTTGCCAGGGTATCACTGTCCCTTGTTTTTCCATCATCTTCTTGTCTTCAGCTTCCGTTCCGCCCCCCCTTGCTGCCCATCACCTGCTCCCTCCCAGACGGCCTTGTTCTTCCAGGTCAAGGCTTTTCACACCTTCCCTTGCCTATTCATGCAGGGTGTGTTTATGAGCGAGGGAGGAGGTTAAAAAACAAACAAAAAGAAAGCCATGTCAAGGCAACCAATATTTCGCCGTCGACGCAAGGGAGGGAGGGGAAAGAGGCGGATGGTTAATTGATAATTAATATTCTTCCTGTTCACGCTCAAGGTTCTTTCCCAAGACTAGTACAAAACACGCACGAACAGCCTACAGGGGTTCCCCGCCTGTCTCCCATCCCCGTATCCACCTCCAGAGTGACTCGCCGCATTGCTAGATCACAAAGGCCTGGCCTCACGTATCTGAAGGGCCACGGCAACTCATCCTCTCCCTTCCCGGCTCCGGCTCCAGCCGAAAACTGACCGCGGCGCATCTCTATCGCCCCACTCCGCGCACGCAGCCCTTTCACCCTAAACGACCCTCACCACCACCACCCCCCACCTCTGTCGCCTTTTCTTTCCCAGGCCGGCCTCTCCCTACAATGACAGCCGCCCTATTCAATTCAAAGGCCCATCCTGCCCGCCGCAGGTACCCGGTTCCCCCCCCCCTTCCTTCGCTCCCACCCAACCCCCACCCCGGTCTCCTCTTCCTATTTACCTAAAGCCACCTCGCAGGCTTTGCGCAGCTGGGAATGGTGCGCCTTCTTCACCTCCTTGTCGGCCAGGATCTTCTCCAAAGCCCGTGTCAGGAACATATTCTTCGTTTTCTTCCCTTCATACATGAGGGAGCGCTGAAAGTGAGGGGAAAGGGGAGGATGAGCGGGGGTGACTCTCAGGGCTCCGCCGGCTGAGACCCGAAGAGACTTCCCAGGAAAGGGTCTCTCCCCTCTTCGGACGGAACCGAAACCCGGCTCTGACCGGGCGACTACGGCAGCCCCTGCTCGACGCTGAGGAGGGACGAATCGGGTCTCACAAGAACGCAGCGCTGCCCGTTTGCCTCAGCCTCCATTAGAAGCAGCGGCAGAAGCGAGAGCGGCAGCAGCAGCGGCGGCGGCGGCGAAAGCAGCAGCCTCCCGTCCTCGCCATGTTGGAAGGAAACGACGTCAAGGCCGGAGCCGAATGGTTACAGAGGAGGAAGCGGCAGCGGCGTCGAGGTTGCTACAGCTGCTGTTGATTCAAGGCCGGGAAAAGAGGGCGCAGCCGCAAGGGGGGGGAGCGAGCGAGCGAGCGAGCAAATAGCGGCGCTACCAGTCGCGCAGGGTAGCGAAGGGGAGCTGGGACTGGCTGCTGGCCGCGCGCAACAGGTGTGAGGAGGGAGGGGCCTGGGATTCCTCCTCAGAGAGAAGGGACCGAAGAAGTGATTGGAGGCCGTCCCGCTCGCCTCCCGCCTTCTCCCGCCATATTTGATTTCTCTGAAGACTCCGTCGCGCAGGCCGGCTTCTCTCCGGCGACTGAGAAGCGGTTGGAGCTTCACTTTCTTTGTGCCTATTCGGCCCTATTCGCCCCACGATGGAAAACAATTTACCGGCGTCTGCGACCCGACTCTACTCGACCAGGCTGGGATTTTTTCCTCATTAATTTAGGCTGCAAAATGAATACAGCAAAGTTCGGGGAAATTGTGTTTCTGTGATCAAGTACTTCCTTCGAGGAACGGCTACGGAGCTGGTTTGTAGTTTAGATGTCTGGCGGACTGTAGGCGGATGCCTTTTCTAGTCCTTGTATTCCGTTTTAATATTTTGAATCCTTATTCTCAAGTATGTGTACATAAATTCACGCAGAAGGGTGTGAGGGCATCTTTAGTATTAACAGATTGATTAAACTGTGGAATATTATGGACTCGATGACGGTCTTCAAATGCAAACGTTATGTGTTAAACATATTGTAAAGTTTTTCGAGCTAGTTTAGTTTTGTGTTATAGAAAGACAGTGATAGAATTCTATATCCTGTAAGGGGAGTTACTAACTTGAATGTTAAAAGTAAAATGTTTCCCCCTACTTCAGCAGGTTTGCATCTTTTTATTTGCAACAGAATAGCCCATTTGTACCTGGAATTTTTATGAACAAAGAATGAAGGAGATAACTTTTTGTTTTTGCTAAGTTGTGCTACCTAGAAGAAAGAGTTTGGGAATTGGCTAGGTAAGAATTTTGTACCGATCAGCTTTTCTTGCTCAATCCTATTTATCCTTTGAAAACTTGAATAGATTCTTATTCTAAAGTTACTCATAAGGCAGGATGGACATGGAATATGATGGGTTTTTTTAAATTGTTTTCTAACATTTGCTCTAGCTTAGAACTGATATCTGAAGTAGGAAGCATATTTTCATTACAATACATCCTTAGTTCAGTTTTAGTTTAAACATATGGATGATAATGAGAATTATTCTTTGCCTGAAACACTGAAAAGCTGATGTCATTTGAAGTGGACAGTATCTGGGATAGATGATATAACCGCTTTTGTCTGTGCTATATGTATATTGTATATAAAGAAGCTCTTATTATACAAGGAAGAAAATTACTTTGACTTTTTTCCTACATTGCTTCTGAAAAGATTATCAACTATCATTGATGTAGTTGCAGAATATGGTTATTCAACATGAATCAGTGCGCAGAAAATTTTTGAGATTAATCTAAACCTCTGGCTGAATATCCAATTTTGTCCAGTCAACCCGACTCTTCTAATTTTAAGTTTTCTTCTTCCCTTGGAAATGGACTGTAGAGCAGACGCTGGCATGATTATATGGATTTTCTTGTACCATTCCTAATTTCTTTACAGTATGACCAAATCAAACAACTCACAAAAAAGAAAAAGAGATATGAAGTTTCAGATTGAAGTTAATAGGCTGCCCCAACATGGCAGAAATTGAATAAAAAAGGACACTTGGGATATAGCAAGTTATTTATGAAATCTAACTTTCCCTAAACAGAAGATAGCATTTTTTAAAGCCAAACACAACATCTTACCAAATACTGTGAAACCCCATTAACCAAGCATGCCCCTGTGATTGAATTTGTTTCTCACTTATTATGTTGCAAATTTTACAGGGATGCTAAATGAGCTTATATTTTGCTTCTAATACGTAAGTGCTCAGAAAGGCTAGGCAATTTCTATGTGAATCTTCTAGCAGATTCAAACCACTTTAAAACTTGTGAAGCCAAATTCTGTGTTGCCATAATAAAAATAAGGCATAACTGGTTACAGAAATAGTCAGTTTTGTTTTAATCATTACTTCAGGTTTAATACATGTTAGCTATTTTGTTTTAGATGAAATGTATGCTTACCTCATAGATTATAATATTTTAGATATATACTTGCACTGGTAACCAACACACTATTATAATACTGTAAGTTACATTTTTAGTGTAGAGATCTCTTGTATTTTATCTTAGCCATTTGATTTTATTGTGTGGTATATTTTTACATTTTACTGATCTTTGAATAAACAGTATGTCAGTTCATTTTTGTTTATGTATTAGCACATGAAAGTTATTAGCTAATTGACTCTGTTATTGGAACATATATGCAGAGCACACAGTATTAAACGATCTTTTTTATTTTATTTTTTATTTTTTTTAAATCATTCTAAACTATTCATAAATTAACTTGCTTGCAATAGCCATGGAATAAGGCTATTCTCCAAGAGAGAAGGGTGGTTAAGAAATGAATGTAAAGAAAGAAAGAGAAAGTAAAAATACTGCTTTTGAAAAGTACTTTGGAGTTTCTTTTTTAAAGATGAACTAATTATTAAGAAATGATATATTTGACCAGCTTTCTTACCTTTTGGAAAATATCGTCATCTCATATTGCTCATAAATAAATATGTTTATGTTTATTGGCAAAACCTATCTTCCAAGTGTTGATTATCAATTGACTTTCAACTGCCTTCGCTCGAAAAGTTGGGATACATTCAGTGATTTATCTGCCTTAAAAATAGCTCATCAGCACAGGATATGTTTTATGACATTTTATATTAAGTCATAATTTTATAATCAAAAATTTTATAAAGTTTGCCACAAGAGCCTTGGGTACCAGATTTTGGGTAAATTCTGTAAGTTAGTCCATTTGAGGTTCCTTGGTTCAAACATTGTTGCCATATGATGCACCATTTTGCCCAGTTAAAAGTTATGGGAACAGGAGATTTAGTATTATGTAGATAGCTTTTGCTTGTATTCATATAACACGGTTAATCTAGCTGATTTATTTTCTGGTTTGTCTATTAGATAGAACCATAAACTAACCAAATATGCTAGGCATTCAAACAATAGCTGAAACACAAAATCTAATCACAATTAACATTAACCAAGCTTAATGTATTTATGCATATATATCTGGTATTTTTTTCCCTAATCCAGGCTTGAATTGGCACAGCTACTGAAATACAACAGTAACAGAATAGTTTACCATAGTAGAAATATATATAATTTCTAATAGGGCACACCAGAAGAAAGATGCAGTTGGCTCTCTATTTTAAAATCCAGCCTATTTCTTTCAGAAGTGAGATTTGCAAATCGTTCCATCATGCTGTAATCCAACTCATGATTTATCCAGTTTGCCTCACCATCTGTATATCCAAAAGGCATTTAGTATAAAACTAGAGCTCACCCAAAATTTTTAAAAAATCAACAATCACTTTCCTCATCTTACCAACCTAGAGTTCTCACACAGAAATTACTTATATACAGTATTCAGATGTATTTCCCTTCCTCTTCTACCGATAGCAGAAATAGCAAAAAAAAAAAAAAATGAAAAACAAAAATAAAAAATGGAGGCAGGGAGTGGCAGTAGCTGTACTGGGAAGGAAAAAGAAAAGGGCAAAACAATAAGAGATGGCGAAGAGTGGAGATAACTAGACAAGGGGGATGGGGGGAAAGGAAGAAAAGCCCAGGCATTAAAAAAGGAGTTAATTGTCCAAGTGAGTTTTCTAAGCAACAACCAGTCTTCAGTGGTAGCTATATTTTCAGAGAACTATAACTGAAACATTCTCTAATATCAACCTCAGTAAATATTACCAGAAAAAATGCCAAGATAGGAAGTAGTCCCAATTTTTATATTTATTTTTAGCTATGTGCTAAATATAAATATAGTGGTCAATTAGTAACAGTCATTTATAAATGGAAAGCTGATCGTTGTTGAGTTTGAAGGTTCTAGCACAGAAGTGAAGTTATATACTCTTGATCATTCTTCATATACTATTTAAATCTAAAATGGTTGTCACTTCCACCAAGCATGCATCTCAGGGGGAATATATATGGAAGAACAAAGTTAGGAACTTGACAGCTTCATCGGTCAAATCAACCCTGGCCATCAACAGATTGATAGCATACCTTTATATCCAAAATTGAACATTATTTTTACAGCTGCATATGTACCAGTTTTAAAAATATTTACTCTACCTGATGCAGAATGCCAAAATACACATTTACTATGTGAGGTGCTCTTTTATATGCTCAATTTACCTTCAGCATAGAATCTATATTGCCATTTTAGGAGATATATCTATGGAGATTCTCAATCTAGGTCATGATTGTCCTAAAGGTGCTTTTCCAAAAGGCAATTGGACTTGTCTTGGTTTATTCCTTGAAAACATTTCACTTCTTACCCAAGAAGCTTCTTCAGTTCTAAGTGACTGGTAGGGAATGGAAAGATTTATATTTCTGGTCATTAGCACTCAGAAGTTTGTCATTAGACATAAGATCAAGATCCATCTCCCCTATTTCCCAGAGATTCCCTGATTCACCGGATCTGTTCAGCCTTTATTTCCTACTCCAGGATATAGACCCTATTATAACCTCAAAGGTGGCAATTTTTTTTGCTGCAGTCATGGCTGAAAAACAGAGGAAAAGACGGGTAACCCCTACGGCAGAGGATCACTAGTATTGACGGTATAGATTGTAGTAGATGGTGTACTGTCACATGATCTATATTTGTAAAATTTACCCCCCTTTTTATGTGTATTTTAAACTGGTCTCCGACCGCAATAAAAGTATCTGTCATTAGCGCTCTGAGAGTTCTTGAGGCCACTCAAGAGGATCTGTATCTTCAGTCACCTGAATCAGAGTGCAAATGGGTGTGGAAACTTCTTGGGATTGCAGTCTCATCCAAGAAGTGAAACATTTTCAAGGAATCAACCAAGAAGGCAACTGGACCAAGAAAGTCCAGTTGCCTTTTGGAAAAGCACCTTTGGGATTTTAGAAGGTATTTATTCAATTTATATATTGAATACCCATTATTGTATATATTTATTATAAGATAGTCAGTACTTGCATGCTGTAAAAATACTATATTTAGAAAGTGATACATGATTGAAACCCAGCCAGACTGACAAGCGTGCCTTACTTTCTTCATCACTTGGTATCTTGCAAGGAGAGTGGTTACGATTTCTGCAGCTATGCAGTGCCATGCTGCAAATGACCAAAACATTACATTTTTTCAACACATGTGATCTGAGAAGCCAATTGATTCTTATCCAGATACTTATATAATAGCTGTTTCTGTCCTGGTTTCAGAGGTTGAGATTGCCTTCTCTGCTTTGGCTATTATTTACTTATTTTCCATATAGCGGTAGATCCTCCATTTCACTGTGCCTGGGGAAATGCAATACTTATTGGGTGAGTTGACCTTTTGATTACATCTTACACTATCCATTTTTTACACTGAATCAGATGACTTCATACTGACATTTCCAAGGTGATAGCACTAAAGGTTATTCAATCTCTAGCTATGAATTAGAGTTCTAAAATATAATTTAAATGAAATAGGTTCCCTGGAGTTCAAAGCACAATAGTGAAAATAAATGATATTATTCCTCTACAATTGGGACATGAAAAAATAGAGTATATAATGAATGCAATAGGTAAGAGAGAACATTATTCCATCAGGATGTTTCCAATCTTAAGGTTAATTTTGGAATGTAACTCTTTGGTGACATACAGGAATATACTGTATCCTCTATTCTCAGCATATTCCTCCCATGAGGTAATACACCAATGTTTTTGCTGCATGATGTATTTTAATCCAATGTTAATAAACATTATCCTAACTCTGGCAGTAAAATAGCTTTATTATTGCAAAAGGTTTAGCTTAGGTTATACAGTACATATTACAGCTATAACTAACTTTCGGTGGTTCACAAATCAACATTTTGAGCAAATTCTGATTCTTCTTTGGGCCAAGCTGAGATTCATAACGTATAAATTAGGCAGATAAAGCACACTTGAACAAAAATTTCACATAATTTATCCTTTTTCTTGCTAGACATGAATTTGAATAAAGACTCGGTGCTGCCTTCTCACTTGAAATTTTTCTTTTTTCTTTTTCTCATTTCCACCCTTCATAATTTCATCAATAATCATTTAGATACACTCAAGGATTTCTCCCTTCATATGACTTGATACCACATATGCATGGCCAAGAATATGTATCAAAGATTTTAATATCTCTTATCTGTATGGGTTCCACTAGTGGAAAATGCTATATTTTATATTTGAGTGACTTCATGCTGTACTCTTAAGAACAATTAAAAAATTAAAACTTGGCTGCAACACTTAAATGACACTTTTTAAGGAGGTGCATGGTTATATTTTTAACGGCCAGCATGGTCTCTATACAGGTTGGCTTGATTAGGTTCTCAGGCAATAAAAATCCAAAATGACCTGTATCACGCAATTCAAAGGCAAATGAATAGTGGATTCCAGTTTTATAGGCCCAATCCATTGAACTCCCAGAACTCACATCTGGAAAAAAAGAAAAACAATATGTTTGGTTTAGGAAATAATTTGCTAATACATCTACAACATTTGATGGACGATCTCAGTTTCCCAATCTTCTGCAAAGGTAAGATGGGAAGCCTATAAATTTTATAAATGAATAAATAAAATAAAAAGCTCTCACGTAGTGGGGTAACTGCACTGAAAAGAGCAGGGCTAATAGCTTCTTAATCAATTATGGTTTGTTGCACGGTCAGCTAGATATTCAGCCTGGATTTAGCCTTTTCATCCACCTATCAAGTTCTTCCCGAGGACCTGGAATAGGCAGATGTGGATGTTTGAGGGTAGTAAATTATTTGTATTATTATGGTTCATTGCACAGTCAGCGGGATATTCAGACTGGATTTGACATTTTTATCTACTTATTGAGTCCTTCCCAAGGACCTGAGATAGGCAGATATTGATGTTAGAGGTTACAAAATGTAAGCTATTCCGAGTAAAAACTGACTTTTGCGATTGACTGATGGTGAATTTGTCAATGCTGAAGGTATTCAAGTGCTGTCCAGTTGTTTTGGGATTGCACCCCAGGGGCTTATTACTATTGGTACTACCTTTGCTTTCTTTTACCACAGTCTATTTGCAGGTCTTTGTATATTATTATCTTCTTTCTCTTCTATTCTGCTGTCTCCAGGTACTGCCACATTCACTATCCAGACATTTTTGTCTTTCTTATTGACAATTGTTAAGTCTTGAGGTGTTATGTGAAAGGTGTCTGTTGATTTGAATTCCAAAGTCCCACAGCACTTTAGTTTATTATTATTTTAGGGTTAGAAAAATGCCACACCCTCATCTTTAATTCCCCCAAAACAGCAGTATTTTGTCCTGGGGCAATTTTTAGGGCTTGAAGAATGAATTGTGGAAATGGAATGAGAAGCTTTCCCGAGACCTCCATCTGGGGAAAAACAACAATGCTCTGGCAAAATTTGGCACTGAATTGCAAGGTTATTAGAAGGCAGCAAATGGGGCACTAAAAGTGACATATGTGGCTTTCTTATCAGCACTGTTATCCTAAGGTTGTATTTAAGTTGCATTTTTAAAAGAAAGATGGAAAAAATCTTGGTATTCTCAACCCCCAACAATATTTTGTTTAATTCCAACCCAATAAGTTTAATTGCTCCACACATACAGTTTTATAAGTGTATAATATTGTTCAAAACAGGTAGCTAGAGCAACACTCCAAATAGGATTCTGTACCCTTGGTTTAAGACTAGCTGAAGGCCAAATTTTAAATATCCATGTTTGGGGCAAGGACAAAATAAGTACAACTTTATTTCATTTAAATGTAAATATCATTTGATTATTCTTCAGCCATATATTTAATAATATAGTATTTCTACACATTTACAAATCTGCAGTTTAGTAACAACTTTTGGATGTTTCTATAGATTGCACTCAAGGCTTCATCAAATATTTTTAAATATTTTGAAGGCCAGGTCAAAAAAAAGCAAAAAGGAGGACAAATTTAATAGAGAAGCGTTTCTGCACTAAATTGTGCAACCCAAGCCATGTCTGTTTGGAGGTAAATATATATGGAATTATGTGAGCATTAGTCATATCTTTTGCATAAAACAGCAATGCTCAATTTGTGGATGACGGGAGAAAAAGATTTTCCCAAAACATATTGAATATATGAGCTGCAATTCCATACTAATTACTTGTTTATCTTCCCAGCATTAGCCTGTACTGCTTGTTACATATTGGTACAAAAAGCTAAAAGCATAACTACTCAGAGTTCAGAAGTAATTTATAGTTGGCATTTATTTATTAAATTTATGTGCTGCCCATCTCCTCAAAAACAACTCTGAGAACTTACAAACATTAAAACTGGTATTACAATATTATGTTCATTTAATATAATTTTAGATTTTCAAACCTTTTCTCTATCACAGTATCATCAACAGAAGTTATTTTTAAAAAATCCAATTTGTCAGAGACACTCACACAAAGTTCTGGAAGCAGGACCGTATCGATACCTTATTCCATAAACAGACTGCAAGGCATTTACTGCATTAACAGCTGCAGATTCCTGGAAGATGACAAAGAAAAAAGAAAAATCACTCCCATGCATATTATTATCTTCATAATGAATGATATAGGACAAAGATTATCCATTTTTTAATTTTATTCTTCACAACTTATTGCATCTTGTGCCCTCTACCGCTACCTTTGTTACCATACATGAATTATTTTCATGAATATCCTTGCATAAAGTTATACCTTTCTTGTTATATGCATATCATTCATTATAAAGATCTGTGTATGAGAATATTATTACTTCAACACCAGCATAACAGAAATATTGGAGAGGCCATCTCACGCTCTACCGCCATGTATAAAGAAGAAACTAGATCCGAATTAGACTGTGTTGTTTCTCCGTGTCATATATGTGGGTATATGCATATTTATTTATTTAATTTATTTTGTCATGTTTATGTAGTGTAGATTGGAGATTGAGACCCTTTGAGAGCTATATGCAACGAAATTTTATTTTAATGTATGCCGATCAGTGTACATTCAAAGTGACAATAAAGTTATTCTAAGTCTAAGTCTAAGCTTTTCTATCCCCTCTTTTAGATTACATTAAAATGACTGCCCCACACTGCCATGGACATTAAATTGGTTTGATTAAAGGGGAAGCTGGCTACTTGTTTTAAGGTTGCAGCTCACTTTTAAATGTTATCTCCTAATCAAGTTTAACAAGAGTATCACACTGCCTATGAAAACAACAGGTTTAGGATGTTATCTCATGCAATAATTTGTTTTCAGAATACTGTATACACCTCGGCAATCAATCAAGCCTGAAAAACAGGTCCTGTTTTTTTCTGTGGTGTCATGAAGATATATTTATACATACAGTATATAGATAAAGTTATGTATTGGAATTCTTCGGCTGGCTTCTTGTGCCAAACACTAGAACTGGAAACAATATGAAAGCCAGTTTGGTCTAGTGGTTAAAGCACCAGACTAGAAACTGGGAGACTGTGAGTTCAAATCCCACCTTAATCATGAAAGTCACCTACCGGTAGGTGACCTTAGACCAGTCACTCTCAGCCTAGCCCACCTCACAGGATTGTTGATGTGGGAAAAATAGGAGGAGGAAAGATTATTAGATGTGTTTGCCGCATTGATTTATTTGTAAAAATAATAAAGGTGGGATACAAACAAACATATGGTATTCCAGGATGCAGGTCTTTTAATACGCAGGTTTATTGCAAACAAACAATGAAGTATTTATGAAAGAAATCCAGTGACTACTATATATCAAATACAAACCTTGTTTGTAGATATAAATGTTTGCATCTTTTTTCTCCTGTAAATGCAGTGCATTTGGTTTGAAGCTCCTCTTTAGACTATAGAGAAGCTTTCTACCTGTCCCTTGTTTATATTTTTCAGGTGGTTGTCTAAACTAGCTTTTATACTTCAGTTTTGATTATGGGTAATTACATTATTTTACTAGAGTTTAATGCGTTTACAGTGGACTATACTTAAAAATGAGAAAACAGAATTGTTTAAAAGCAAAGGATTTGCAGAGAAATATGTTACAGAATTTACTTTTTTAAATTTTATTTTATTTATGTATCAAATGTATGTAACTGCCCATCTCAAGGAAAGTTACTCTGGGCAGCATGTGAAATAGTTAAAATTATAAGCTGCTAGACAATTCAAAATGGTAATTTGTATAGCATGATGCTCTAATTATGCAATATATGTTACTTTAAAAGAATTAACGTTGTAAAAATACATATGCTAGCTTTTATATTTAAAAAAATCACTAGACATATGCAAAGACTACAAGTGCAAAATGGTGATTTACTTTGTAACTGGTTGTACCATTAAACAGTCTTCTGCTTAGTATTGATCTGAGAGAATTTGCTTCACTTTAAAAACTAAAAAATATTGCATCATATGCTAAAATTAATTAGGAGGAACCAATATCATTAATGTTTAATAATATTTATTTTTATAAGCTTTGAACACTTATTTGAATATGAATTCCTGTCAAAAAGATTCTTAATTCTGTTCATTTTACAGGGAATCTGTTTGTTTTAAGAATAGTTACTTTATGTGCATACTATACTCCGTTTAATATTTATACATTGTCATGTGAAGGCTCATAGTTTTGAAATATGCTGACAAAAGCATATAAAATATAAATCTTAAGATTTTCTATGCATGATAATCTACTTATTTTGTATAACTTTTCCTCCTAAATCACTCAGTATGTAGCACTGTTACGCTGTAATTACTGTTATGAAGTAAATATTAAGATTGTTCTTTTATTACTGTTTTTAGAAGCAGAATTATATTTCCTACATTTGAATCACTGGGTCGTCCTAATGTTAAAAAAATCTTTTCCTACTGTTCATAAAACAATGTGACAGCAAACGAATGCATACAAGATATAATTGGGTGAATACACATAATTAGGGTAAAGACACACTTCGTTATAATATTCTGTTGGGTAAGCTTCATTAGCTCAGTTGCTACACAAATAACCCATATGGCATGGTTTGGAAACCTCAGGACTATTCGTATATGCCATATTAAGAAAAATCAAATACTATACAATTTCTTAGTTAAATATGTGAAATCAGTCTATGCATCAGTGTCTAATCACAACACATTTGTTCAATCCCTAATTATTCCAATTGGCCAATACAGTTTCTTAACTCAAAAAGATTTCCCAGCCTGCCCAACTGTATCTTAAAATGCAGTCCCTCACAGCTGCTCTGAAAATTTTTTCATTGAATTCAGTTCATATACCCAAAGATCAATGAATGAAAAACTGCAGCAATAACCTGTAACTATAGCAACTATACATTGCTACCCTGTTTCTCATCTCTGCTTTCCCCTTCCTCTATTTCCTTTTTACTAAATCATAAGCTCAGGGCAAAGATATGGGTTCTTAAACTTTATAAAGTACAATATGCTGATGTGGCTATATAAACAATTAGGGGGATTAAAAATGTAGATATAATGGGAAGTGAAATAGCACATTATTTTTTTTTTTTACTAACGGTGACTATGCTGCAGGGAAACACTTTGTTCTCAAGAAGAGATATATTCTAGGCTTCTAAATGGAGATTTGCCTGCAGTTCCACATCTGTGGGATAAGAAGTGCACTAAAATTACTGACCTAAATGCAAAATTCAGTTTTAATTTGGACACATTCCTTCAGTGGGTATATGCATATGTTACTGATTGATGAGCTGAGTTGAAAAATTGCTCAGCAGTCGTTCTGAATCCCAGGTCTTTGTAAAGGTGAGTTGAGAGCTATGCAGCTTTGGGCTTCATATTGTGATACTGATACTGTATTCGCAAAAACAAAAACTTGTTTTTATTTTGAGGAAGCAACTTTTTGTGCTATATTTAACAAAGAAAATAACTTTAATGTTGCAGGGCCTCAGAAATACCTTTGCTGCTGATTCTTTGCCAGACTCTTTATCTCAGATGATACTGTATATACAAATTGGCAACAAGCTCTAATACAATCCTTTTTTAAACTGCAGTACGCAGAATGACTTCACATATTGGGCTAAGCAATGGTTTATTTTAACCATAGTTTACTGAATTGGCTTACAGTCACAATGACTGCATTGATATGGCACATTAAAGCTCAAACCAAACATGCCACACATCATTAGGTAATGCACTGTGTGAAATAGATCAGGCTAACTTTATATTACATGACTGTAGCAATTGAATGAAAACTTCCAAATAACTAAAAATTGAAATAAACAAAAGAATATGTCTGCACTAGATAACAGGTATACTGAGACTTGTATGTCCCTTTCTCCAGTTCCAAGACCTAAATAATTTAACACATTAATTCAGAGAGTGACTGGCAGCACAATTCTGTGTTGTAAGCTGGATAGAAGCCTGTTTGTCTTCAACTCACAAATTATTAAAGAATCCTCTCCTTACTAGATGATAATGTCCATGGAAAAGCTTTCGTTTCCTGGCCAACATCGACATAAGATAAATCTGAGGAAATTGTGAAATTGGTCCCAAAGGAAGCAATAGGAAGAAAATGTCTTTATGATCTTGCTTTGCTGTTCAATGCAGGTCGCTGCATACTGTCTATAAGTTGAAATTGTATTTTGTTGAGTTGCCTATATAAATGCATTGTCAGTTAGGGATTTCTTATTTGTGCAAATGTTCTCAATGTTTGATTGTAACTTATTCTCTATTATCGTGTTCTTTCTGTCTGCCTTTGGGCTTAGAGTAACAAGCTCTTGTGATTTTTTTTTTAAATGTTTGAGCTTTGCTTTCCTGCTGCAGGCTATATATGCATAGTGAGGTACTGTTTAGCTCCTGCAGAGTAGTACATTTAAAAAATGTTGGTATATAAGGATTGGTTCGCACATTGTTCTGACGAGACCCATCTCTGGAAAGGGAATTTTCTGTTGATTTTGCAAAGAAGGTGAAAACAGTTTACACACTGAGAAGGTGGTCTTGTGTCAAGCCATGGAAAGTCTTGAAATGGGAATAAGAATGGTGTTTTCTTACTCTTTCTTTCCTTACTACGTACAAATGATGGGAGATCCCAACTATACAGTTCTCCAGGCTTGAAAGAACATTTAAGAAATACATTGCTTCTTCCAATTTCACAATTGAAAAGGAGGTCAAAGGATCATAGTGGCTATGAGTACATTATCATAATGTATGTTTTTTTTCCATCAGGAAAGAGTCAGAATTATGGATGTTTGTGTATTTCTGTGAATATACAGTGTATGTGTGTATTTATTAATAATACAAATGAAATAATACAAATTTGCAAGATACACTTTCTTTCTGCAGGGTATCTCCTTACATGTTCTAGAACAGTGATGGCGAACCTTTTTTGGTTCGCGTGCCAAAAGGGGGGGGAATGCGGGGGATCACGTGTGTGCGTGCCCACACTCATAATTCCATGCACCCCCGCACATGCACGCATGACCCCCCTGCTCCCAGCATGCAATGGCACGCCCATTTTTCGCTCTCCCCAGGCTCCATAGCCTTTCTAGAAGCCTGGGGAGGGCGAAAACGGCCTTCCCCACCCCCTCTGGAGGCTGGAAACAGCCTGTTTCCCGACTCCCAGTGGGCCCAGAAGGCCCGAAAATCAGCTGGCTGGTGCACACATGCACGCCGGACCTGAGCTCGTGTGCCCACCGATATGGCTCTGCGTGCCACTTGTGGCACCCGTGCCATAGGTTCGCCATCACGGTTCTAGAATGATCCAGTTGTTTCTGTGTGGAAAATCTTTTATACAGCCCAATGGACATCTGTATGGTAGGCATAATATGGACCATAACATATTGGCCATTACACAGAATAAGATTCCTCATTCTACTTCACTTTATTTCTCTCACTGTAATCCTGCAGAGTTACACAGTGACTGAATTTACATATTATGTTAAGCCATTCTGTTTAAGTAAGACACAATAGGCTATACCCCTGATGGCGAACCTATGGCAAGGGTGCCGAAAGTGACACGCAGAGCCATCTCTCTGGGCATGCGAGCCGTCGCCCGTTGCTCTTCCGGGTTCCGGTGCGCTGGTCAGCTGGTCTTCATGTGCTGGAGCGCCGGAAACCAGATGATTATCTTCCCGGCGTGCGCATGCACATCGGGTGGCTGCTCTTCCGGTTTCCTGCACATGCACATGCTCCCATTTTGGCACTCTGTGCCAAAAAGATTAGCCAACACTGGGCTATACTATACAATAAGTTGGAGCTAAAATCAGTATTTACCAACCATGATAAATTGGATTATAGTGTCTTGTATACAACCAAAATCAATCCAACCATATACAGTATTGACATAAAGCAATGTGTGAACTAACCATTCTATGTCAATGCCATTGTTCAAATATATTCACTTGTCCTGTCTCCCTGAAATATGATTTGGTTTTTCAAAACGACTATCCCTTAAATCATTATGGAATGTATTTGTTGGAAAAATTAGTAACTAATACAGTCATTTGAAAAACGTAATTTTCAATATTTTTGGCTCAGCTAAAAGTAGCTGTGCTTTTCCTCCCCTCCACACCAACTCTGTTCCCTTATTTTGGATAGGTCAACATAAATTTGAATTCTTATGAGGTTTCTAATTACCGTATTTTTCGGAGTATAAGACGCACCGGAGTATAAGACGCACCTTAGTTTTTGGGAAGGAAAATAGGGGAAAACAATCTGCCTACCAGGTATTCATCTGGCTAGCATCCTTAGTCTGGTCAGCTTCAGCACATTATTTTATCCCCTGGTTAGGACTTAAAAAAACCTTCTTCTGAGAGAGTAACAATGAAAGAGCATGCAAGCCAGTAAGAGCTGGGAAGATAGATAGCACCTGGTTAGGGCTAGAAAAAAACTTATTCAGCAAGTAGAGCAATGAAAAAAACCCGGCAAAGACTTAGGGCTGGAAAAACATTCTTTGGAGAGAGTAACAATGAAAAAGCCTGCAAGGTAAGAGCTGGGAAGATCTGTTAGCACCTAGTTAGGGCTGGAAAAAAAAAGCTACATTCGAAGTATAAGACGCACCCAAATTTTCAGCCACTTTTAGGGAGGAAAAAGGTGCGTCTTATACTCCGAAAAATACGGTATTCACTTGAAAAGAAGGAATGGGACTCAGAAGCACCTTATCTTCACTAAAACAAAAAGTATAACATGCATGCAAACATGCAGAATTCTCTGAATTCTATACTTACCACACAACTAAAATTTGGAATAGCTGCATACTTGTAAGAGTATGGATACAATAGCATTTGGGCATACGCATGGAAGGACAGATAGGCTTTCATCTGAGTCTGGTGTTTGCGAAGAAAATGAGCAACAGCCTTCACTTCTGGTTCAGATTCAGGGAATGGACCACAGTATGTATCATCACAGGGATGAAGGGAAGCACCTTGATCTATATGTTAGAAGGAAAGAAATGATGATGATTCCCACAAAGTTAAACCCAACAAAAACATGGTCACAGGGCACACATATAATACCAAACTGAGTTCTGTCTTTTGAACATATTAAGGAATTAAAATAATCCATCTTGGACCAATGACAATGGACATAATCCCAATGGTGCAGAAAATATTTTTTTTTTGATAATATTGATGACAGGATGAGGCAGAATAACAATTTCATAGGAATAGAGAAGATTTTAATATTTTCTTGTCTGAAATTTAAAAGGCTTTTAAAGATGAATTAGTTGTACTAGAGCACAACACATTTATTTTTCTGATTTTGTTACCAAAAAGTAGTGGAAAGTTACATTCCTTTTATTTAGTTTATTGCCTAATTCCATTGATACAATTATTCAGGAACCAGAAAAAGATACTCCATGGTTATATACTGTAAATTGTCTACCATTGTTCTACCGTGTTTCTCCAAAAAGAAGGCCGGGTCTTATTTTCTTTTGACCCCTGAAAAAACGGCTAGGCCTTCTTTTTGGAGGGTTCTTCTAATTATTGACTCACCTCGTGGCAGTGGCACCGACAGCCCCACCCAGCAGGTGCTGGCCCACTTCTTCTGCTGCCACTTGCCGCTACTCGCATGCATCGCCCTGGCCTCCGTTTCGTCTTTGGATGCCTGCCGGAAGGCATCTGCAGCTGATCTATTATTGGCTGCAGATGGGTTTCCAGAAGGTATCTGCAGCCGATAACAGAGCTCCGAATCGATCCAGAGCTCTGTTATTGGCTGCAGATGTCTTCCGGCAGGCATCTGAAAGCAAAACGGAGGCCAGGGCGATGCGTGCGAGTGGTGGCAAGCGGCCGCAGAAGAAGGCGAGACAGGTGTCGGGGTGTGCAAGGCCTGGTAAGTAGGGCAGCTCCACCCTCCCATCCCCACCCTAGCTTATTTTTTACCTGTGTGCCTCGCCTCACCCGCTGTACCCCAGGGTGGGCGGGGTCTTAATTAGGGCTAATTTTGTGGGTGGGGCTTAATTTGATTGCATGCGCTCAAAAACGTGATAGGGTTTCTTTTCAAGGTGGGTCGTCTTTTTAGAGAAACACGGTAATTGGACAAATTGGGCTGACAGAGTTCAAGTATTAAATCTGACTTGCATATAATTTTTTGAGCAGAAGAAAGGCATTCTGTATGAGTCAAAAGTTATTTTCCCAGCGGGCCAAGACATAATTTAAGCTGACTTGGATATTGTTTAAAACTTTGATTACAGCTTCAGCACTCATGTAAATTAAGAGTAGAAGTGGATAGAACTTTTATTTAAGCCAACGTTATTCTTTTTTATGAATGATTTGATGATGAGAAAAATTTAAAAAATTTAAAATTTTTGCCTTAAAAATTTAAAAAAGCAAAGCAAAAAAAAAAAAAACACATCAGGGTTTTGAGTCCTTTATTTCTCCAGAAATGGATTCTCATTTCTGTTTCTGTGTTCTGCTAAAATGTCACTGTCTCATACTCTTATTTGTCTGTGCAAGTTAGGAACTCTAATTAATTGGAGCTTGGGACTTACTTCAGGCTGTGTTCTGAAATTATTTATTATTAATTTGTAACTCCCCATCTGTTTATCTAGATCCATTGTCTTCCACATGAACCTGTTTGTTAAGCTCTTTCTTGGAGCTTATGGATAGGTCTGCTGAGAGGATACTCAAGAATGAATGATTTTGAATGATGTTCAAAGTCATATTTCTCTAATGTTTTCATTACTATATTTTACAAGCTAGCAAAAGTCCATCTTGTTTTTAAGATTTAATCATTGTTCTCCCTGAAAATTAGAATTATTTTTTAACTATTTCTATTTTTAGCATTTAATATTATTATTCTTATATTTACTTTTTTAGCTGTTTTGAAATCTCGATAATTAGGTGGGAGCTGAATAAATATTTGTAAACAGGCCAAAGTTTGGATGTTTAATTGTATTGGGAAGCCAGGATGGTCATATAATAGTCTGATCAAAAATCGAAGTTTCAATGCCAGAACTAAGAGACAAAGAGGGACTCTATAATCAAAAGTAAAAAGAGGGATTTGATCCTGAAATAATTCCAACAATTTCATCAGAGTGCCAGTTACATATTTATTGTATATTTACATGTATTATAGACACATTGTTAATTTAATTGGCTAATGAGAAAAGAAATTCATATTATTTCTAGACTTACCACACCATTTTACTTTCCAGTTACGATTAGCATCTACTCCATGGCAGTGGAACTTTGAATTCTTTGATCTTGTTTTCCTCCAAAATCGATCCTAGGCATAGATTTTTAAATATGAAAATACAACATATATACAGATAAAACACTATGATATGCTTGTAACAAATCTTTTCCACAGAGAGTGAAGTTAAATATTTAAACCTTTTTTTCCCCAAACATACTTCTTTAAAATTAATATTCTTAGCATTTTTCATTAATACCCTAATATTGAAATATTTCTTACCTGGGTCCAGCTAAAATGATATCCATCCACATTAAAAATAGGCATGATAAAGAAATACAATTGATTTAGCATTCTTCTCATGGCTGAGTCATTTTGATAGGTCTGAAGAGCCTGGTACATAAAAATAGTTGAAATAATATGTGTAGTTCAGAAATGTTGTAATGTGATTTTTTCAGAAATCCCAGCCCACTTTTGACCTAATAAAATAACTGTCAATGAAAGCTTAGACAACAATTAATTGATTAGTCTCCTATTTCCCAAAACATTCTTTGTCCTTATGGTTTTTATTTCCAGAAAAGATTATTACTGCGCTTCTGACACTAGCTAACCTCCTTCTTTGCGTACCAGTGAGCGACCAAAATTAAACACATCCAGTCACTTTCCCTTGCTAAAGGCCAGGTTAAAGAGATAGGACTTCACAACTCTTCTGAATAACAGCAGAGTAGGGACCAGGGGTGAAAGGCATACTGGTAGCGGCGGCTGCCGGTGGTTCGGAGAACCAGTAGCGGTGGCAGCAAGGGGCTCTGCACACCCGCGCAGACGTCACCATTTTTTTTAACCCTCTGCGCATGCGCAAAGGGTGAAAAAGCATGTTTGACAGGGATGTGCACAAGCGAAGCGAGCGCTTCCGAACCGGTAGGGAAGGTAAGTAGATTTCACCGCTGGCAGGGATCATCTGGATCGCAGGGAGAATATTGTTCCCAAACACAGGTGGTGCTACTGAGAAGGTGCCCTTCAAGGTCCTGAGAGGTAACATTTATTTGAAGGAACCCAGAGGACACCAATCTTGGCCATCCACTTTTTAAAAAATTCTTCTAACTTTTCTAAAAACGTGTATTAGTTTTCATTATAAAATTACTATTAAGAAAAAGGAATATTGGTTGGCAGCTGTAGGAGAGAAACTGGCAGAGACAGAGGGAGGACTCCAAAATGATGCTTCATTTAAGTCTTCCCCCTGGCTCTGCCAGTCTCTCTCTCTCTCTCTCTCCTGCAGCAGCTTGGCCAATGAGAAAAGAAAGAAACTGGCAGTTTCATCAATGAGAAAATTGCTGACTTGTCTAGGGGGTGTCTCAAGCCTCAAAACTAAACAGAAGGAAGAAGCAGCCTGGATTTAGTCAGTTGGACGACTTACTGTATAGTCCATGACAAGGAACTGAGCATCCAAGAAGACAGCCAGAGAAATTGCTACATGAATTTTTTGCAGTCAGAACTGTTGCTCTGAGCATTTTGCAAGGCAGCAGCAGAATCGGTTTGAGTCAAATAGCAGGGAGCTTTTGAAATCTCATATACACATTTAAGGAGACTGTGCAGTCTCTTGCATACAAATTGAATAAGCCTTTCTAGAAGACACAGGGAGATTCATCCCCCACTTCAATAACTTGCTATCATTTAACATTATTTACATCTCCACGAGACATGTAAATAATGTTAAATGTCCATCTTAGTGTTTTTCTAATGGAAGCAATGAAATTTTTGGATTTTTCTTTATTGTGGTGCCCAAGGATGGAAGGAGAAAGTACCTCCCTCCCAACACACACATTCGGTTGGAGATACGGCAGCAAGTGTGTTTAAAGTAAATGGTACTGACGGAGTAACACTTAGGAACCTCTGAAAGGGTGTAATGGTATTTGGAAATGACCGGGAGAGACAGGAGGGAAAACTGCAGACTAGAAAACTGGCATGTAAAAGATATTTTTGTCCTCAGAAGAAAGGAGGATGTGGAAAACATTTCAGAATGTTTGAGCAGGGGGTTGGACTAGATGACTTACAAGGTCCCTTCCAACTCTAATAATAAATCTTAAAAAAAATCTAGAAGGGACCCTCTTTAGTTTTCTGGAGAGTAAAAGGAAAGGAGGTGAGAAATATTTTCAGTCTTGCGTTATAATATTAACATAAGCGTATAATAAAGAGAGTACTCCTGGTTGTGTTTCTTGCTTGGACAATCTAACAGGGATCCAGTTTCTTGAACTCTTAAAAAACAGCTATACATGTATTTTTATGCTGCCTTTTCTAAAAATCCCAAATAGCTGAGAATAAAATATGTTACATTCAAACATGTTCAAACAAAATAAAATATATCATGTCAATTCAGAACTAAAATAAAACTACTTCTCCCAGCATGCTTCTAATTGCACTCTTCACCCTGAAGCCTGTTGGAAAACCATAGGCTTCACTGCTTTATAAAATTATAACTCTGAAGGGAGAGAGATGTTATTCCAAAATGAGGAGATCAAGAAGGCCTGTTTCTAGCTCCCTTCCCCTTCACTTCTTATGCAGAAGGGATTCTCAATCTGCCCATTTATCCAGCACAGATTGGACAAACAGCATCTGCCTCAGACCGTCCCAAACAGAATGAGGATCTAAGCCAGTGATGGCGAACCTTTTTTTCCTCAGGTGCCGAAAGCGCATGCGCGCCTGCTATCGCACATGCGCGAGTGCCCACACCCATAATTCAATGTCTGGGGAGGGTGAAAACAGCTTCCCCTGCCCCCCGGAGGCCCTCTGGAGGCTGGAAATGGCCCGTTTCCTGACTTCCGGTGGGCCCAGTAGGCCCGTTTTTTGCCCTCCCCAGGCTTCCCTAGAGCCTGGGGAGAGCAAAAATGCCCTCTCCCGCCCCCCGGAGGCCCTCCAGAAGCCAAAAACACCCTCCCAGAGCCTCCCCGTGAGCCGACAATCAGCTGGCCGGTGCACACATACGCCTTGGGACTAAGCTAGGGCAACGGCTCGCGTGCCGGCAGATATGGCTCCGCGTGCCACCTGTGGCACGCGTGCCATAGGTTCGCCATCACTGATCTAAACCATAAAGAATCATTGCTAAAGAATAATAACCAACACTTTGACTTGGATCTGGAAGCTTTTGGCAACCAATGGACTTCCAGCAAAGTAGGTATTCCTCTGCTATATTTCTGTTCATATGAGTTTTATTTATTTATCACATTTATATGGTTGCCCATCTCACAAAAAATGACTCTGGGCAGCATTAGCAAGTATATTTCAAAAGATTAAATCAGTGAAAGTGCTTTCTGAACTTTCCATAATTTTATGGTAATAGTATAATATTATAGTTTCTGCAGTTTCAGAAACTAACACTGCAGCATTCTTCATCCAGTGAAAAGCAGGAATGAACTATTTTTTAAGGAGGAAGAATTTTCAGTTTTATTCTTTTAGTTTGCTAAAAGAACAGTGCTTGCCTTGAAGCCAACAAATCACTTATCTTGATAGAAGATAATGTAATTTAATGTACTTATTAGTTACAGTATCTGGGCTCATTATTTCAGACATCCAATTAGTATCTTGCACAAACTCCAAATTTCATTTAAGTAAGCTATTGCTCAAAGGCACTGCAAACATCTGTAGTTATACAGATAAACATGATTAGCATGCCTCCTTGTGGCGATGATAATATTGCACTGCACCCTGATTTTGAAGAATATGCATAATAAATTAACATACCACAAGCATATAATATGCCTATGTCAAGAAAGTCAAGGGGATATGTATGGCTCTGCCCTTCTCTATTGTTTACAGTTACTTTGAAATAAGGATCACCAGTCAACAGTAGAAATGTGTATCTCCATTTCCTTTATACTAAACTAAACACCAGAAAAGGACTAGAAAGTTAACAACACCCACCTTCCTTGGCAGGAGCTTAGGCACATAAGTCAAAGAAGAACAAGATCTAAATGACTAACTAAAATAAAAAAACAAACCATAAAATGTATAAAATGGAAATACAATGAATCCAGGTAAAACAAGTAAATGAGTTATGTAAGATCTACTGTATACTTTCTTCAAAGAGTACTTTTTCTTAAGTGCTTAAGATTTTCTTTTAGGCCATAATTATTTCCCAAATAAAATATTATTGAGCTATATATATATCCTCCATGTCAAATATATTTACATCTTGGTAAAATTCTTGAAATCTTGATAATTGAGAGTAGACAATAATGTTGAACTATGCAATATCAAAGCCACTGCAACAACTCAACAAGGCATATTAAGAAAAAACATAGGCAGACAATCCTCAAGTAATGGAATTCTTCTAAATAAAAAATAATTATAAGAAAAAACGAAAGACACTTCTTAATCCCAGTTGCTCCTAATCCTTTAAAACAGTGTTTCCCAACCTTGGCAACTTGAAGATGTCTGGACTTCAACTCCCAGAATTCCCCAGCCAGCGAATGCTGGCTGGGGAATTCTGGGAGTTGAAGTCCAGACATCTTCAAGTTGCCAAGGTTGGGAAACACTGCTTTAAAACATGTTTACATCATACTTCACAAGAGCAGCTTCTCATATATATTATAATACCTTCCTAACATAAAAAATAGTTCTATCCTGCAGTTAGACCCTGTATCACATCTATTCATTTTGGTGAAAAGAGGATATAAATATAGTAAATGAGAGATAGAGAGATTTATGCTGCTGCAAATCTCTGCACTATCCAACCCAGGCCAAGAAACTGGACAAAGAAAATCAAGCTTACAAATTTATTTGACTGAAGTTGGGAACTCATTTCATCAATACAACAATATTCTTAATGAGATTATTGTTATGCTCTTTATTATCTTTATTCTCTGTGAATTTGTCAACAATACTTAGTCAAATTAGAGATTTATCAATAATTGTCATTAAGACAGGGAAACTATAATCTATCTTATTTAGCAAAGATTCTTTAAATTCAGCAGTATCATGGTGCTAACATTTTCACCAACTGTTAAGGTTGAAATATCATAGATATAGATATCTAAAGCCTAGTTAAACATCGTAACATTTCAGCTTTGCTTTGATAATATACTTTGTATAATAGACAGAACCTTTCCCGATCTCAAAATACAACGATAGTTTTTTTTTTAAATTATCCTTACTTCTTTCACAAACCACTGGCAAAAAGCTGGACTGATCCATTCTCTTGCATGGATTCCACAGTCTATCCACACAGCTTTCTTATAAACCCTTGTTCTTTTGCCTAGCTGCAATTGTAAAAATACATACATGAGAAAAAGAAAACTATGGATGGATTGAAAAAAGTTGAAGCACGTGTTCTGCCAATCACAGACGGCAACTTAGTTAAATGTTCCCCTTTTTAATGGATCCTAAACATAATGTGAAGTAGAAGAAGTACGTCCCCTTTAGCTTAATGTAGTTTCCTATATCTTTGGTTTTTGAGTTTATTATCTAACAAAAATATGTACTTTCATTTCACAATAGTTTTAAGAGAACAACATACTATATTACTAACCTATGTTGTATTTTTTGTATATTTTTTTCTCCCTCTTGCTAAGTGGAGAGATTGCTTGAACAAGCTCTCTCTTCCTCAGCTGCTTTTTTCTGAAATGCCTCCCTAATAAGCACTAACCGGAAGCTAACAGGCTCCATTCCATGACCTTAATAAATAAATTAGTTACTCTAGCCTGGCTCAGGCTGCTGGCAAATCTCTGCTTTGACCTTGGTAAGTTAATAAGTGACACCTTTCCCCTCCATATTTGAAGAAGCATGCAAGTAGCATCAAAAAGACTTGGTGCAGCCAGCATCTGCCTTACAGATGGCAAAAGTCAGCTGGGGTGGCAGGGCCAGTAGAACACAGGGTGGTGGAGGCACTTGGGTTTTGCACTAGGGTGGTGCTGGGGTGGCCAGCCACGGCACAGGTATTGAGGTGCAAGTCTTCAGCGGATCTAGTGGTCCGAGGTGACCGATGAGTACCACTCAGAAGTGGGTTCCTCCCGGTTCGCACTGGTGATGTCACGGAGCCGGTTCTGTCGGTGTCGGTTCGTGGACGCCGCCATCTTTTTTTTGGAATTTTTTTTTGGAAAAAAAATATTGGGGGGGATTTTTTGCTGATTTTTTTCTTCTGCGCATGTGCAGAAGCCAGGTTTCCAGCACTGCGCATGCACCACCATCTTGTTTTTGGCTTTAAAAAATTGGCACTGCGCATGCGCGCACATCCACACAGCGCGGTCACGCAGCACGGTCACACAGCACGCAATGCGCGCACAGCCACGCAGCATGGGAGGAAGCAAACCGGTGGCAAGGTAAGTTAGAACCCAACCCTGGTACCACTGTGCAGAATGGTTGAAAGATCAGAGATGAGGATGGGGTAGGTGGGTGAGAGGAGTTCAACAAGAGTCAGTCTTTCTGAGGCTCAGGGCTGGAAAGGACCAAACTGGGAATGGTTTGAATCAAGGTGGGTCCTTGGCTAATGAATAGTGGGATTCTGTTAACCATAGCAATGGGGACTGCTGGGGCTGCCGTTGCTAAGTAATACAGTCATGTGACATCACATTTTATGACAGCATTGCTTAATAATGTAAATTCCATTCTCCGTTGCTATCATTAACCAAGGACTACCTGTATGCGCACACACAACTCATTTCCTCTTAGTTAATTATCCAATCCCAGGGGTAACCATTGCTAAGGGTGGGGGAGTGGGACAGTGGTGGGATTCAATTTTTTTTACCACCGGTTCTGTGGGTGTGGCTTGGGCGTGACATGGCTTGGTAGGCATGGCAGGGGAAGGATACTGTAAAATCTCCATTCCCACCCCACTCCAGGGGAAGGTTATTGCAAAATCCCCATTTCCTCCCGATCAGCTGGGACTCGGGAGGCAGAGAATAGATGGGGGCGGGTCCAATCAGAGGTGGTATTTACCGGTTTTCCGAACTACTCAAAATTTCCGCTAGCGGTTCTCCAGAACTGGTCAGAACCTGCTGAATCCCACCTCTGGAGTGGGATAAATATCTGTCCAGAGGAAATATCTTCTTAATGAGTCAAATTCTGGAGACTGTTCTCACCACCTGAGCTCATTGCAGCCGAAGAACCTCCCTCATGGTTTGAGTATATTTGGGGACATTTATCTAATAAACTTTCTCAAAATTTTGTTGCCACTTAGGCATCTCCTTTGGTATCCATCCTGAAAATTCCAAATTAAATACCAACAGACAAATTATAAGGAATAATTACACAATGCCATTCAAAGAAATAAAATATATATATTACCAAGACAAGGAACTGGGAATGAAAGCTAATATGAATTTTTCTTTTTACATAATAAGGATTCATTAATTAAACTCTGATAAGCTGACTCCCAGTAAGAAAGTTTTAGTGAATATCTCCTCTGAACAGAAGACTGTAGGAATCATAGCAACTTGCAGAAGCAGTATGTTTGTCAGAGCAATAGACTGGAATTGTTCCTTGAATAGATACTCTAAGGAGCCGAGGTGGCGCAGTGGTTAAAAGCAGCACTGCAACCTACTTCAGCTGACTGCTAGTTCAGCAGTTCAGCTGTTCAAATTTCACTAGGCTCAAGGTTGATTCAGCCTTCTATCCTTCCGAGGTGGGTAAAATGAGGACCCAGATTGTTGGGGGCAATATGCTGAACTCTGTAAACCACTTAGAGAGGGCTGTAAAGCACTATGAAGCGGTATATAAGTCTAAGTCAGTGTTTCCCAACCTTGGCAACTTGAAGATATCTGGACTTCAATTCCCAGAATTCCCCAGCCAGAGAATGCTGGCTGGGGAATTTTGGGAGTTGAAGTCCAGACATCTTCAAGTTGCCAAGGTTGGGAAACACTGGTCTAAGTGCTATTGCTATTGCTATTACTCTTGAACTTCTAGGATTAGATCGCAAGATCATTTCCAAGTCTATGATTCTTATTTTCAAGCAAAGCAAAAGATTTCTATATGTGAACAATTGTTTATAGCTAACATTTCTAAAAAAAATAATATGAATCTGTGTTTTTATATGTATATATATATATATATATATATATATATATATATATATATATATATATATATATATATATATATATATATATATATATATATATATATATATATATATATATATATATATAATAGGAGTTGCTATGTTTTGGGCGGATGACCACAACTGGCCTTTAAGTCACCTGCTGTGGTTACATATTGGAAAATACTGGAATAAGCAAAAATTAGATGAGTCTATTTAAGTGGAGTTAGTATGAATTCTTTCTGCATTTAATTTTTACCCCTTCTTATACATTAAAAATAATATAAGCTTTTGGCAAGTTTTGGCAGATTTATGTGATGTCCACTTAAGGTTTTCAGGGATTGTAAATGACACCCTGGGCCAGGGGTCCCCAAACTTGGCAATTTTAAGACATGTGGATTTCAATTCCCAGAATTCTCCAGCCAGCATTCTGGGAGTTGAAGTCCACAAGCCTTAAAGTTGCCACGTTTGAAGACCTCTGCCTGGGCCCTCAGCTTGTGACTTCAGATATAGGGCACATATACAATATCAAATTTTGCTTCCATAAGTAAGTATTTCCTTATTCATTTATCTTGATACTACCTCGTTGGACCAACCATGTTTTGTCAAAATTTACCTTTAGCACAAAAAGTGGTCTTCCCTCATATGACTTGCCAATAGAGAACATGTAAATGAGATCAGAATGAGTTTTGTTCAAATAATACATCCAACTTTGAATCTGGAAAAAAAGAGAAAAAGATACATATATGTATGATTTTCTTTTGTCACTGAATAAAATAAATATAACTATATACAATAAGTACAACAGAAAATAAAAGTTCTAGTTTTTTGTCTCTTATTAGGTTTTCCAATGTATAAATTTTAAAATCTTATATCAAAGATTAATTTTTGTTAAACAAGCATAGAAAAATGTTATTTTGCTATTTCCCTGGGTTTTTCTTATATAAGAATAAAAACACAACAGTGCAAAAATATATAATACATACTTCTTCCAGGGAATGATATATTTCATAGCTATATTCTGGCAATGATCTACGATTCCTGGGTAGCTTTGAATCACTTTGTTTTTCTATAGTTTTTTGCAAATCAGATATGAGGACTCTATCAAACAGAAAACAAAAAAGAAAAGAACACTTTAAATAAATGCATGGTATAATACAAAAGAATGGAAAATATATAGCTAAAGTAAACATTTTAACACTGTACAGACTATTTATGACATTTAATAAACCCAGGAAAATTGACTGTAAGCACATAATGTAGCATGTTGTAAAGCAAACATTGTATTTTGGAATGCAGCGATAAGTTGGGGGGGGAGACCCACCCAACAAACAAACAAAAAACAACAACAGAGAAATGTGTTTTCATTGACTGAAGAAACAAATAAAAACTAATTAACCAGCATTTAAAGGCTATTTTCTTCATCTATGAGTCGTAATAAAATACATGCTCAATGAAACAATAACTGCAGTGCAGTATCCAATCTGGGTCATCACCGGGATCAGAGGTTCTGTCTCCCAACCTTGTGGACTTGTACTGGAGGCCATCTTCACCCAGAGAGAAGTTCCCTGAGGATGGGCTCCAGCACGAGTCCAAAAGCTCAGAAGACAAAAACTCTGGTCCCGGTGACCGACCCAGATTGGATCCTGCAACATTATCCTGGAACATGTATATTCACCTTCATTTGTAATAACTACAGTATTTACCTAAAGGAATATGGGTAATTTATTCTCCAATAAGTAGGTAAAAGCTGAGGAATGGACAGGAGGTGCAAATGCCCTCAGGCACTGCTGCTGAAAACAATGAGTACTTTTGAAATTTAAAGATTACCTGGGTTGCTTGGGAAAGCTGTTTGCCAATTTATCCCTCCCCCCCCCCAAAAAAATTAAACAGGGATTCATACCCCTTTCTTGAATCCTTCTATAGTTACTCCTGTTATCTTCATCAGCCAAGTAACTGGACAGGTTACTACTGGGAAGTCAATCCCTCAGCTAGCCTGCTTGGTTTGCACATGACAAGTTTCATTTTTAAAACATTTCTTTTTCTTGATATAAAAATCTGCTGGCGCTTGTTGTCAAGAAAGAAGTGCCAGCAGTGTGTCAGGAATACTTTTAAGCACCCCAGAATTAGCTGCTATGCTCAGGTTTTGCTAAAATCTTGCCAATTTCTTGTGCTCAAAGGTGATTCTTTTAGCCATGAGACCTTTAGAAAGTTTGAATATATAATGTCAAGAAATGTACAGTAAGGAAAAGTTAAGAACCTGTAGGTCAGCTTTCTGAATAAAAGTAGATTTATTTACCCATTATAATTTCCTTGACAGACAAATTCTTATCCTTTCCATCTAAGAGAGAAATTTGATAAATGCTTGTTAAGTCGTGCCACTAATTGTTATAATGTGACAGGTGTTGGCTGGTATAGTGCACCATAATAAATATACATAAAAGCACATAATTTAAAAACATGTGGATACTTGAAGTTACAATATGCTTGTACTAGTGACAATTACTGCTTTTTTAACAAACAAAAGGAGGCCCCGGAGATCCTAGTCTACAATATAAAGAAGACTCTATAATTAGATGCTTATCACAGGAACTCTTTCCGACTTCTCTTCAAATAGCACTTAAAGGATACTCTCAAATTATTTAATTACAAGGACATGCTAGCGTATTGATTATTGCTTCTAATAAAACTTAGGAAGAAGATTTTTAAATGCAATACAAAAGACTTTCTGCCATTTAAATCCATGCTTACGTATATTGGATGTTTGCTTGCTCTAAGGAGAACTGAAGAATCTGTGAACTATTTCTTGACAGGTGTACATCTGTAACTGCACCCTTGGAGATGAGAGACAGGCTGCTTGGCTGCCACAGGTCCACCTGTAGTGCAGCAACCAACCTGTGATTCACATTTATTCAGTCTAGATTGGAAACACCCATGATATTAAGAGATCGAAGAGAATATCCTCTTAAAATTTTCAATAAATAGCAGAGATTATTGCTGAATCATTAGTAAACAATTTGTTGAGGTTTTCTGCACATCGAGAAATACACATATTTTGAGCATTAAGGTTTGTATAACTTCATTTTCAATGGAAAAAACCCAGTCCAAATTTCAATTCTTTTAACCCAGTCCTGTATCTTATTTTACCTTAAAAATACTGAAATATTTAAATCCTGTAAATAAGCACTGCATAACATGGATATGTTTTAGCTTTCAAGTGTGTTTTTAATCTTAGCACATCAGACTTCCCCACTTAGCAAACTCCAGGTGTGTTTGCATTGCTGGTGTAATTCTAACAGCTCTTGTTCCAATTTGCAAAAAAAGTATGTCTTCCACTGAGGATGATAATATTTCACTAAATATTCTGCTAGAAAGGTAGCTAGGAGATTAAGATATGACTACATATAGAAAGTTACTCAAAAAAGCAGGAATACAATTAAAGGGTGGCTTGACACATCACAATATAAACAGTTCAAAAACATGGCAACCATTTAGAACTCAAGTAACCACAGCAGTTCTTCAGGGCCAAATGTACTGTTTGCAAATGTCCTATAGGAAGTGCTTTGCACCGTGCAGTAAAAATAAAAATCTGGAGAGATCAAAGCTCAATGGTAGAGTTTTAATAGTGTTTTGCATCAAAATAATTATGCTTTAAATAATGTGAAGACTTGGTCAGGGTTCATAGATTAGAGCAATCTAATTAGAATAACACCAGGCTAAACAAGACAAATAATCTAAGATAATTTTTTAGGCTATGGATTCCTTTTAATCAAAGGTTGCTTGTTTCCATCAGCTCTTTCAACTAGTTAAAGACTATAATTGGTTAACAGAACCATAAGAATTCAAAATCCTTCAGCTTTTGGTGGCATTGATATATCATAGTAATCCTTTGCACCATATATGAGAACTTGTAGCCTTGCAAATATTTGCAAACTGTATCTGCCAGTATCCTTCATCAGCAGTCATGCTAGTTACTGCTGTTGGGAGTTGTACTTCTGTAATGTTTGCAGATCAGTGGTGGGTTCTAAATTAGATCGCCACCGGTTCACACGCGTGCATGCGCAGAAGTGTCCCGGGCGGGTTGCCGGACCCTCCCCTCGCCGCCGCTACTGGTTCTAAGAACCAGTCCAAACTGGGAGCAACCCACCGCTGTTGCAGATCCACAACCACGCCTGCTGAAAATCTCACTTCAGATCACTTGATTTATATAGGCAGAAAACTCTACACTTCTTATGATACAGTACACAGCAATGCAAAGCACACACTCACTTTAAGTTGTTGAAAAAGAATCTTCAATGTCTGTGCCATTTGGTCATTCTCTGGTATAATGCGTATCACCTTATGCCTGCAAAATAATATTAAAATTAAATCCTAAATAGGATACTATTTTAGCCAGAAAATAAAATACTAAAATGATGTAACCCTGAAGCAGAAATAAAATGCATTAATCTATATTAAACTTTCTTAACCTGGTGTGCTCCAGATGGGTTGATCTTCAACTACCGTAATTCCCAGCAAGCCTGATCAAAGGCAAATACTAGCATTGAATTTCAGCACATGTTGAGTAGTTCTGAAACAGATTAAGCAATGGAAATGCTTTCTTCTGGCATCTATTATTTATTATGAAGCATTTATGCTAACCTGGATTAACTAGACCAGCTCATTTTGGCACAAGAGACCAAGGGACAGGAAATCCAGCCTTGCTTTCAGCTGCTAGCATACTTATTTGCACTGAGCTTTTCCCTAATACAAGAATCTTTCAGCTGTGTTGTACACTTTGAACTGTTCCTTTGCTCTGATTCATTAGAACTCTCTCTTCAGCATAGCCCTTGGCTTGACTGCTATCTGCTGAAACCAGGTTGAGAAAGGCTTTCATGTGTATCTAAAAAGGAAATGTAAAGCAACAACCCCTAAAAACAATTTCAGTAACATAATGGCCATTTTACACTTGATAAGCTGCTCAAATGCATTATTAATAAGCTACAACCCATACTAGACAATGAACTGCAGGTATGCTACAGGTATGCCTTTTTCCCTATATGCTATCATACTAGAGAGCATTGTGGTTTCTATTGGTCAGGGTCCATTTCAGATCAAAAAAGGATTATCAACCCATGACACATTACAACTCATATATGACACTTTTGCTTGCCAGCTATATTGAACACTACTATATGCGTGCAAAATATTCAAACAGACTTGGTCTAAGATTTATAATACTAAAATTTGAACTCCACCAGATTAAATGAAAATTTGAAAAAAAGGAGTGATGTCTGAAGCTAATGGATGTCTGAAGCTGATGGACAAATTATTGAATTTATCAACTCCTACCCTCAAAACGACGCTATACAGCACTGCACACCAAGACAACTAGACACAAGAACAGTTTTTTCCGCCATCACTCTGCTAAACAAATAATTCCCTCACCACTGTCAAACTATTCACTAAGACTGCATTATTATTACTATTAGTCTTCTCATCGTTCCTATCACCCATCTCCTCCCATTTATGACTGTATGACTGTAACTTGTTGCTTGTATCCTTACAATTTATATTAATATTGATTGTTTCCTGATTGCTTATTTGTACCCTATGACAATCATTAAGTGTTGTACCTCATGATTCTTGACAAATGTATCTTTTCTTTTATGTACACTGAGAGCATATGCACCAAAGAAAAATTCCTTGTGTGTCCAATCACACTTGGCAAATAAAGAATTCTATTCTATTCTATTCTATTCTATTCTATTCTATTCTATTCTATTCTATTCTATTCTATTCTATTTTACCATTCTTTGTAAAATATATAACAAATATTTTGTTTTTATTGAGGTAAGCTTACATTTCATTGTATATATTCCTTACTTCCAATTTTGAGTGGTCTAGAGGCTTATAATTTTAACTATTTCACATTTTGTTGTACACTGCCCACAATATTTAGAATTCAATTAGCTTAACAGCCCCTGAGCTGGTTTATATAGATAATGGGGGTGTGGACATAAAAGAACCCTTTTTCAATTAGATTTCAGTCCCTTTAGTTTCTGTTTTGCCCATTAAAGGTTCAGGCCATTCTGTTCCCACGATTAGCAGAACTGCACTGCACAAAACTAAGTTATATGAAGATAGCTGAGAAGCCAAAAGGATTAAAAAGGGCTGTGAAAAATGGCAAAATATGGCAACCAATCAGAAAAATGATGGACAATAAATAAAACACCAAATTTAAAAAAATCAAAGTAAACGTAAGGAAAATTAAGTAATACATTCTGATCAATATCATCATTGGTGTCCAAGCCTTTCTTTGCCATAATTCATGTCACAATGTAGTGTGTATAATGAGCTTTGCTTCTGAATTTCATATATTTTTAAGGGAGTTCACCTTTGAATAAAAATGCTAATGATTACTCTGAAAGGCTAGAAATTATTCAAAAAAATTTTTCCCCACATTTCTTTTTACTACACTAAAATGAATAACTACTTCTCCCAGTCTGGGTTAATATAGTTAACATAGTTAATATAGTAATATAATACAGCCATAGCAGAAGAAAAGCGAGCACTCCGCAAAGCCAGAGCTGCAAATGCTGTGACAATGGTGCAAACACATGTCTGCCTAACATGTGGCAGAACATTTTGTGCCCGTATAGGCCTTACCAGCCACCTGCGGACACATCGTAAACAGCCCACAACCTGATAGATGTCAAGGTCCTCTTCGAACATGATGGACGAACATCAATATAGTCCCACAAACACAACTCTGCTTGCTCATTATTTTATTATTTATTCATTTATTTCTTTTTCTGTGCTTGCACATGCCACACTAATGGACATTAACCCTGAACACATCCATTATCTGTAAATACTATTAACAAATGCAACCATCCCTGTACACTTCATCTTACACATCAAGGATCCTTGGTCTCATTAGTCCTTCTGGAGCAGCCAGATTTTAAAAAGTTTCCTAAATCCCAGGAGGAGAGACCATGCTGTGCCAAAAAAGTAATACTACAGGATAACATCATTTCATTCAAAAGCCCAATATTACTGTATTCAATTATACTTATCCCGATAATAAATATAGCAATAAGGACACGTTGTCTCTAATAAGCGAGAACTGGGTTTAAACACCAGTCAACAAATTGGGAGTGATAAGTTAGGGAGCAAAAACAAAGTAGATTTACCCGGCGTAGCGGTTGTCGTAAAGGTAAGTTGGTTCGGGCATCTCAGCCCGCAGCTGGACGAGGAGGAGCCCAAAGGACAGGAAAGAAAGCACCGGCCGGGGAAGTTTCATGGTTGCCGCCGCCGCCGCCGCCGCCGCCGAATCCCGAGAGAAGACGGGATAAGACCTTCGCCTCTCTTGCGTGTAAAACGGAGCAGCTACTCCGACGGACGGGGTTTGGAACTGGGAGGGAGGAGCAGAGGGTGGGAGTGGGATTTCTCCCTTTCCCTTGAGGTGTGTGTGTGTGTGAGTGTGAGTGTGAGTGTGTGAGAATAGGAGTTCTTGCCGGCTGGATACTTTCAATAAATTCAATCAAAGTAATGAGTAGCTTCGAATGGACTGTGACTCCATCATTCTCAGCTTTGATTAAGCTAGGTGGCGATGATGAGGGTGGTACTCCATCAATGAGGGTGGTGCTCCAACTTGTGCAAAAGGAAGGAAGGGAGGGAGGGAGGAAAGGTTCTCTTAAGAGAATTTGTTTTTCTGAGTTTTGAGAATTGAACCATCAAAGTACCTTATGGTATTTTAAAGACTAGCTGGTGGTTTACCTCATAAACTTTCATAAACTGTGGTCTTAGAAGGAAATTAAAGATAGGCAGTAATACTTTATTAATTATTTTAATTACTATAGACATTGTGATGAATGTTCCATTAATTGCCCTAGATCAGAGGTCTTCAAACTTGGCAACTTTAAGACTTATGGACTTCAACTCCCAAAATTCTCCAGCCAGCAAGTCCACAAGTCTTAAAGTTGCCAAGTTTGGGGACCCCTGCGTCTAGATTATGAGTTTTCAGTTTGGTTTCATGGTGCGGTTGCAGCTTTGCTTTAGATTTAGGGGAAGGTTTTTCAGGAATGGTTGTAGAACTGGGGGCAAAAACAAGTATATGCAATACAGGAAAAGCAGGAAAACAAGTATGTGCTATTCTAAGCATGCTTATTCCAAAATAACTCCCCCTAAGTTTTTGCATGTTATACCTAAAATAAACTGAATGAAGTTTCACTTAAATGAGGGGTTTTTGTTTGTTTGTATGATTGCATCAAATAGCACTTTACTTATATAGCAATAGCACTTTACTTATATACCGCTTCATAGTGCTTTCCAGCCCTCTCTAAGCGGTTTACAGAGTTCAGCATATTGCCCCCAACAATCTGGGTCCTCATTTTACCCACCTCGGAAGGATGGAAGGCTGAGTCAACCTTGAGCCTAGTGAGATTCGAACAGCTGGACTGCTGAACTAGCAATCAGCTGAAGGTCGCAATGCTGCTTTTAACCACTGCGCTATCTCAGCTCCCCAATGGCTGGGTTTGCATAACACATTAGATTTGCTTGACATACTTATGGATGTTTAGAAAACTGCTTTGTATGTGAAAGAGACTTTTACATGTATACAGGACATGTATACATGCAAAAGACTTCAATCTAAAACCCTGACTGTTATCAGTCAATGTACAGGCAATACAAAGCTAGATGAACTGATGGTTTGACTCAGTATAAGGTTATTTTGTAGTGTAGCAAAGATGATTAAAGAGCCTTGGTTGTGTAATGGTTAAAGAGCAAAGTGGTTATTTTCCAAAGCACCAGAGGGCAAGACAAGAAACAATGGATGGAAACTAGTCAAGGAGAGAAGCAACCTGGAATTAAGGATAAACTTCCTAACAATGAAGACAATTAACCAGTGGAACAGCTTGCCTTCAGAAGTTGTGGGTGCTTCATCACTGGAGGTTTTTAAGAAGAGACTGGATAGCCACAAGTCTCCTGCTTCAGCAGGGGGTTGGACTAGAAGACCTCCAAGGTCCCTTCCAGCTCTATTCTGATTGAAGAATCAAAGTGCAGTATTTGAAGGCAAACTCTGCCCACAGCCTGGAGTTTGATCTTGATGGGGCTTCAAGTTGACTCAGTTTTTCATCCTTCCAAGGTTGGTAAAATGAGGACCCAGATTGTTGGGGCAATATGTAAATAATGTTTCTACTTTGTAAATCACCCAGAGAGTGCTGTAAAGTGCTAAGGGCAGTATACAAGCCTAAATGCTATTGTTATTCCTGTTATCCGAATCAAAGAGCAGCATAATTGTACCAGTGATTGCATAAGTCATTCTATGTCCTTACAAAAAATGAAGATTATATCTATCTTCAGTACAGACAACATGAGATGGTTGCTCACTCCTATAAACATCTGAAGATATGGTTTGATTTCTTTGGTATTCAGAGTAGCTGAAAATAAAGATTTCCTGATTATAAGAAAATGAAAGCTTTACCATCAGACTGACTTATTGCTTTCTCTTGCCATTTGACAGTTTAACTGGCAGTGCCTCGTGTGGTGGGTGCCTGTGTGCCGGCAGGGTTAATCCAGGGTAGCACATGTTCATGCTTTGCAAAGCCCTTGTAGAGAAACAATAATAAATAGCTGGAGGCAAGTGGCCAACAAAAGAATGTGCTTTCCATTAACAACAACAATAAAAAAATGGCATCTTGGCTTTTTTCAATTTCCAAACAACATAAACTGGATGGCAAAACATCTTATCTTTTTTCAGTCAACAGAGATTAAACTGTTTTTATTTATATTACACAGAGTTCATCAGTTCAGAATCTTGAAGTATTGCAAAAAAGTAAGCATAATATAACGTAGCCATGATTTAAGTAAAGATCATTTCTCTCACCGTACTACTGAAGCTGGCTGCTCCTTTAGCAGGGGAGGGGGGACTCCAAGCAAATAGGACATTAAATGACATGGGAGTTAACAGTCCCTAGCCAATTTGTATGGGGTTAACTGTTTCCCAGGATTACTATTGTATATGAGGATTGAAATTTTTCTGCAGTAGACGTTCTCAAATGGTGTATTACTCATAAGGATAGCTGAAGTGCCAAAGAATTGATGCTTTTGAATTGTGGTGTTGGAGAAGACTCTAGAGAGCCCCTGCTTGGATTGCAAGGAGATCAAATCAGTCAAACGTTAAGGTAATCAACCCTCACTTCTCCTTTGGAAGGACAGATGTTAAAGCTGAAGCTCAAATATTTTGGCCACCAAATGAGAAGGGTTGGAAAAGACCCTGATATTGTGAAAGATTGAAGCCAAAAGAAGAGGAGCATTTTGGTGTAGTTTACGTGGAAGAATAGGTATTTTGGGCATGGTTTTTTTGGGATAAGGCCAATAATTTGTGGGACTGCCACTCCTTCAGGACATCTGCCCATCCTACCAGGACGTCTCCCCATAGGGCAGACATGCTTCTAGTCCCCTCCCTTTAATGTTGTCATCTTATGGGACTGAGGAAGTATGCCTTTTTTTTGTGGGGGTCCTGCCCTATGAAACGCCCCTTCCCTGACGTTCAGCAGACCCCCACACTTTTAACCTTTCAAAAGGCACTCAAGACCTGACTTTTCCCTCAAGTGCTGGGATAGAGTGAGATTAATTTATTGTGGATTGCATGGGTAAGTTTAGCTATGGTGCTAGGTCTTTTGGTTTTAATATTTTTATTGTAAATAGATGTTTTATTTTTTGATTGTACACAGCCCAGAGTTTGGTATAAGATGGGCAGCTATATAAACATTAAAATAAAAAATAAAATAAGATAAAATACAGAATGAATAGTAGATAGTGAATTTCAAAGTAAGCTATGGATTAGAAAGACAAGTACTATGCCCCTTCTGTGTCCTAAATTTATTTATTAGTATTTATTAGTAACATTTATATACCGCCTCACAGTGCAAGCACTCTCTGAGTGGTTTACACCAGTAAGCAATGTATATTTATATTGCCCCCAACAATCTGGGTCCTCATTTTACCTACCTTGGAAGGATGGAAGGCTGAGTCAACCTTGAGCCGGTGAGATTTGAACCGCTGACCTGCGGATCAGTGTCAGCTAAAGTGGCCTGCAGTACCTCACTCTAACTGCTGTGCCACCTCGGCTTACTTGGAGTCTTAGTGAAATTATTGATTCAAAATATTATTCTTGCTTCAATTATATGGGGATAATATAATTGATTTACCTTTCAGATTTATTTAACTTTTTCCCATTTAAAATATTTATTACACAAAAATCAATAAGAAACATTTGTAGGAAAAGCAGTTTGGTGTAATGATTAAGACACCAGGCTAGAAACTGGGAGACTATGAGTTCTAGGTTCACCTTAGAAACCAGCTGAGTGATAAGGGTAAGTTATTTGCCTTCAGTCTAGAAAGAAGTCATTGACAAGCCAGTTTTGAGAATCCTGCCATGAAAATTAATCTAGGCAGTTGCCAGGCTTCAGCATTGACCCAGAGGTGTGTACATGTGTGCTTGCACATGCACACACACAAACACACACACAGGAACAAAGATTCATTTATAGGACAATGTTATAGGATATGTCTTCTAACAACAGATCATCCAGGTGCTGACCTTGGCACATGGTTTTTTAATAGTAAATGTAGTTAATAGTATTTCTGAGTCAATCAATTTTTCTCTTTCTCTCATTTGAATTTAGAATAGAATAGAATAGAATTTTATTGGTCAAGTGTGATTGGACACACAAGGAATTTGTCTTGGTGCACATGCTTTCAGTGTACATAAAAGAAAAGATAAGTTCGTCAAGAATCATAAGGTACAACACTTAATGATAGTCCGGGTACAAATAAGCAATCAAATCATATTAGGAACCAGTCAATATAAATTGTAAGGATACAAGCAACAAAGTTACAGTCATACAGTCATTTGTGGGAGGAGATGGGTGATGGGAACGATGAGAAGATTAATAGTAGTGCAGACTTAGTAAATAGTTTGACAGTGTTGAGGGAATTATTTGTTTAGCAGAGTGATGGCATTCGGGGGAAAACTGTTCTTGTGTCTATTGTTCTGGTGTACAGTGCTCTATAGCGGCATTTTGAGGGTAGGAGTTGAAGCAGTTTGTGTCCAGGACGTGAGGTGTCTGTAAATATTTTCACAGCCCTCTTTTTGACTCGTGCAGTATACAGGTCCTCAGTGGAAGGCAGGTTGGTAGCAATTGTTTTTTCCTGCAGTTTCCTGCAGTTAATTTAAGGATAAACTATTAATTCCATTTTAACTATTATTTAGTGCAGTGTAGTTTTTTTAGCTAACTAAATTCTAAATTCTAACTAAATTTTAGAATTTAGGTGCTAAATTCTATGCATGAATGCAGTTAAGACACAATAAATTGACAGCACATGCTACATTTTATCACAATTGAAGCAAAGGTGTGTTGCAAAAACAAGGGGATATAATTCATTGTTCCTCTTTTGCTGACAATTGGTTTTCACCTCTGAAAGGAATCGACTGGTCCACCATATGATGTTCTACAAATATCTTTAAGAGTATCATTTGATATGTCCAAGGAAGTATGGGAAAAAAACACCCTTCTCTTCCACTAAGCAGTGGTTTATTGTTCATTATTGGATTATATCCAGTAGCAGATTTTGAACAGGTTTTCTAATTTCAGAAGCATAAAATTAGAATCCAGTTAGAAACAGTGTAATTTTCTGCCATCTAGTGTCAGAAAAAAAAGGTCTTGGGTTTGCACAATTAATTGCGTTCATATTCAATTGTACCCATCTATAAACTATTTTAGGGGAAACACTTCACCCCAGTCATTAATATTAATTTAAGTAAACTGTTGATTACATGAACCATTTGTGAGAAACCATGTGAAAAAATAACAAGCTTTTAAAAATATTTTTTAAAAGGCCCCAGTTTCTGACTCCTGTTTTTAAATACAAGGTTGGTCTGTAATAAGGCCTCAGATTCATCTTACATGCAACTTGCACCCATTTCCAGACTGGGAGGCCTAGGAGGAGCCCCAGATTGCACATCAACTGTGATTGTGGAGTTGCTGTAATGGTTGTGAATGTGAAGGCCAGTTTTAAGTCATTTTTTTCAGTGCTATTTAATATCAAACAGTCACTAAATGAATGGTTGTAAGTCAAGGATTTCCTTTATATAAAAATTCATGGATTGTTTAATCCCTTTGAATTATTTATTCAGTGTATGATGAGAGCATGACAGAAGAGAAGTAATTATATACAAAACTTCTATGGGGGTATGGCAGTAGCTTCATAACTGGATGTCCAATTCAGCTATCCAGGTGATTGCCTCTGGCTTCATACAGATCTTCTAGGGCAGTGGTCACCAACCGGTGGTCCGGGGACCACTGGTGATCCATTAGAAAATTTTGTTGGTCCGCAGAGAAATCTTTGCATTTCTCTTGAGGAGCCCAGCCGAAATTTCCCGTGCCGCTCGTGCTTCAGCGCTTTGACTCCTAGGGACAGGTTGGGGTCCTTCAGGCAGTTAGCTTGGCTGCCTGTTAGCGGAGAGAAGCGCCCGGGGTCAACCTTAGCTTTGCTGTCCATTGCGGACGTTAGATCGGCCCCCTGCAAACTCTCGTCTCTCGAGGAGCGCTCACTGAAGCGGCGTGGGAAACTTCAGCTGGGCTCCTTGAGAGACAAGAGTTTGCAGGGAGCCAATCTAGCGTCCGCAATGGACAGCAAAGCTAGGGTTGACTCTGGTGCTTCTCTCTGCTGTAGTGATTCCCAGACGCGGTTTACCATTCCGAGCCCCAAGTGGCAGGAGATAAGCAGCAGCTCCTCCACCTGGGTGCAGAGAAGGAAAGAAGGAAAGGAAAGGAAAGGAAAGGAAGGAGGGGAAGGGAGGGGAGGGAAGGAAAGGAAAGGGGGAAGAGAGAGGAGGAAAGGAAAGGAAAGGGGGAGGGGAGGGGAGGGAAGGAAAGGAAAGGAAAGGAAAGAAGGAAAGGGAAGGAAAGGAAAGGGAAGGAAAGGGAAGGAAAGGGAAGGGAACGAAAGGAAAGGAAAGGAAAGGAGGAAAGAAGGAAAGGAAAGGAAAGGAAAGGAAAGGAAAGAGGGGAAGGGAGGGGAGGGAAGGAAAGGAAAGGGGGAAGAGAGAGGAGGAAAGGAAAGGAAAGGGGGAGGGGAGGGAAGGAAAGGAAAGGAAAGGAAAGAAGGAAAGGGAAGGAAAGGGAACGAAAGGAAAGGAAAGGAAAGGAGGAAAGAAGGAAAGGAAAGGAAAAGGGGGAAGGGAGGGAACGGACTACAGCTACAGCTCTGGAATATGGGACTGACTTTCCCACCAACATCAGCAAGCCACCGTCAGTCTGCCCGTCTTCGTTTTCCTTCACTCAGATTGACCAAGCTTCTTGAGAAAAGGAACACAAAAGAGGTTTCCAGGCTGGACCAGGCACTTTCTCTTGGGTCTCCCACCCGGAGGCCTCTCAGAAGCAGACAGATAGGCCGGAAAGGCAGCTGAGCCTCCCCCCAGTGGTCTGCAGGATTTAAAATTATGAATTTGGTGGTCCCTGGGGTCCAAAAGTTTAGAGACCCCTGTTCTAGGGAATCAGAGAACACACATCATGGGCAATCTTGCACAATATGTTTAATAGTTTGCATATCAGCCCCACAATCACAACAAGGGAATCTTTCCATCCACACTGATACAGGGCAGAGACACTTCCACCAGCATCTGTTCAATTTTGACCAGACAAAGCAAGGCAGGTCAAAACCAGGTGGTTTAAGTAGAGGGATGGTCAGGCCACAAGAAGGTACTTTGGACCATTCCTCTCTCCAGGCATTCTGGGAGTTAAACTGGATAGATGTTAAGTGGTTAGCTGTTTTCCATGCTGGTTTATGGGATTTCGGTCTTGTGATGGACTGTGCAATGTTCTGGTGAATAGGGAGGACCTTGTTGTTCAGCATCCTTGACCATGTGTGTCTTCTAATGTGGGTCAATATGATATTGCAAAGTATTGGTAACTAATGCACAGGAATGGGATGCATGTGCCAGAGATGACTTTGGATTGCTAGTCCAGTAATGAATGGAACAGCTACATTGCAGCAACAATCTTTTTAAATGGAAAACACAGAGTGTGAGTATTATCCTATATATAAGAGAACAATAAACATCTTTTTGTGTTGGCTTGTACTAACTTTCCAACTACTTGTGAGTCAGTGAAGTTTATCTAAAATCTAAACTTTAATGTTTCCACTGTGAGGCCCAACTTCATGTATATTAATGAAATTTTTTTTGACAGCTTTCCAGTAATATAGCTCCATCAGCATCAATACATTTGATTACTTTTTACATGTACACATTCTGTTTGCTTCAGGCTTCATAAGTAAATACCAATACAAGCTTAATCTTCAGTTACAAATTCAAATAACAAAATAATATTGCTGATTTTGCATTCATTTTTGCACTGAAATGGCTTAAACTTTATTGTTCATATTCTTCAAGATGGCTGCTCATAGAAATGTAAGATTACAAAAGATAGAGAAATATTTAGTTATTTTCCTTATCTACTAAGTTGTCTGTAACAATACAATAATTTTAAATATTTGATTTTTTAAAATAAATCTCTGAATATATAGAAGGTTAGGGTTAAGTGATACCCTAATTTTGATAATATACTTAAACGACATAACCATTACATGTACCGCAGGACCGCATCCTACCTCATACATCCTTACGACCAGTTAGGTCCCACAGAGTCGGTCTCCTCCAGGTCCCTTCAACCAAACAATGCTGGTTGGGGGGCCCTAGGGGGAGAGCCTTCTCTGTGGGAGCTCCGGCTCTCTGGAACCAAGTCCACCCAGAGATCCGAATCATTCCCACCTTGCTGGCCTTCCGGAAAGCCATTAAGACATGGCTCTTCCTGCAGGCGGGGTGATTGTGACTGTTGCTTGTGTTGTTTTATCGCTTTTAATTACTATTTTATTATTGTTGTTTTTATTGTATTTTTTTATACTATTTAGCTGTTCTTATATATGTTGTACGCCGCCCTGAGTCCTCAGGGAGTAGGGCAGCCTATAAGAATTGCAAATAAATAAATAAATAAATAAAATGTAAACAAAATAATTGTACATATGAGAGATTTTTATGTGAATTCAAACTACCGTACTTGCAATTCATAACAAAGATGTGGAATAAATGCAAGATGAAGGTTTAAAATTTTCAAATATTCCATTTCCTTCCCTCTTTCGTGCTTTTTTCCCTTTCCCAATTGTAGCTAACTACTAAATTCCTTACTGCACTATTTTAATGTTGTTTGAGGGGAAAGTTCTTCCCTCATTTTCAATAATTGTTCTACCTCTCTTGTTTCTAGCCCAGTCTCCTGAGTTTGTTCATCATTTTTCCTTCCCAGCATGAATGTTTGCTACTGTGGTCTCATGAACAAGCAATAACTGGAATGAGCAAGAAAACTGGAACATTGGTCTTTGTTATCTTTTGAATAGTGTTCATTTGTAAATGTTTGCTCTGAAATTAGTCCTGTTGGATTAAATAAAATGTACTTATCGATAATTATGTGTTGTGTTGTTTCAATATAATTTAAACTCCATTTTTAACTGAAGTATTTTAAGAAGAATTGATTTGCAGTCAAGCTACGATTAATAGCAAACTATTGCAGTAAGATTTTCATAATGATCAATCTTATTCCTTATTCCTTAGACAAGATTTGAGCTTTTCCTAGTCTAGAGCCTTGAGATATGTAAGATTTATTTACTGTTTATTTACTCCAACTTGCATTACTATAAGCCAGGCTGATTAGGATATATGGATCAGTGGTGAAATCAATTTTTTTTACTAATGTTCTGTGGCCGTGGCTTGGTGGGCGTGGTGTGGCTTGATGGGCATGGCAGGGGAAGTATACTGCAAAATCTCCATTTCCACCCCACTCCAGGGGAAGGATACTGCAAAATCCACATTCCCTCCCCACTTCTGGGGAAAGGATATTGCAAAATCTCCATCCCTGCCCCACTCTGGGGCCAGCCAGAGGTGGTATTTGCCGGTTCTCTGAACTACTCAAAATTTCCGCTACCGGTTCTCCGAACTACTCACAATTTCCGCTACCGGTTCTCCAGAACCTGTTAGAACCTGATGGATTTCACCCCTGATTTCTGGATGGGCGTCCCAAGTAATCGCTGTCCTCAGAATTTGCACTGTTTTACTTTTTATTTATAGTACCATTTCAGCATAAGAAGCAGCACTGCATGTCCTTTGAAAAGTAGGGCAGCTGTTTCACTCCTTGTTAGAAGGAACTTACTGTATATTATTAGGGAGCAAGTGGAGAAATTTTAGGTGGAGTTTGCAGGAAAACCTCAATTCTTTTACGAGCTCCAGTCTCAATTCAGTTGAGTCAATTCAAGCTCAATTCACAGGTTTCTTTAAAGCTTTTTAGAAGTTGTGCAGAAAAGGATGCAAATACGTATGAAAAGATTTTGAGGATATTACATTCAACAGACCACAGTGTAAGCTCTTCTTTCTTTTTATCTGTCACTTTCAAACTAAGTAGGATATGGAAGAATTCATCTAGCCAAATAGATACAGTTAGTGCTTGGATGTTAACTATTGTTTTGATAGATAAGTGTGTGCCTATGGATGTCTCTCAGTTTACTGTCATGCTGTTTAGTAGTAAAATGATTCGTTGAACAGCCAGTGAGGTCTATTTAAAAAATTTCAATATGGAGAACAAAAGCAATGCTGGAGAGGCTTTGATACTCTCTCTGATGAGGAAAGGCATTTTAATTGCTGATCCATGAATATGTTATTCGTTTAAAAAAAAATCCAATTGTTTTGATCAATGGTTATTATTTACACTATTCAATTTTCTTTTAAAGCTATAGATGTACAAGGTTGGGGTATTGCATACCATTTAGAATCAACTTTGATTGGAGTAACATATATGCCTCTAAAGCAAATTTTAAAAAATAAAAGAGGAAATGTGTCTTTTGGTACAGCCTTAAAGAATAATTTGGTCAATTGGGCTGTCTGCTGTCTGTAGCTTAGAACAACTCAGCTAGAAAATAAGAAGTGAGAGCATTTTGCACTCTGTCTTGAGATTCTTGAAGAAAACAGTACAAATAATAATGTGCATTTGTTTTCATAAATTTTTCTTTGTTACTTTCCAGTGTGTAAATTTGATATGATAAAAATGTATATATGCTTTCAGTATGTATATGCCTTTGTTTTGATCACTGTTTTGCTTTCTATTTACTATTTTGTAATTGTTAAAAATAAATTTAAGTTATAAGTATATACTTTTAAAATTTACATCATATTCCATTAATAACCATATTAAAATTATGTTTAATTTTTTTCATTTCCTATTTTCATCAAGCTGGGGCCAATTACTATTTCCCATAGATATATCACTTTGAATAGTGTGAATTTATAGTGTGAATAACATGTGGAAATAGTGTGAATAATGCCACCATTTTGTGGGATTCATTAATCACACTAAATGAGGTGTACCTTTAATTAATCAATGACTAGGTTGAACCCTAGATGTATTAGGATAATGAGGTGAAAGAGTGGGTAAAATCAGACTGAGTGAAAGATAAATGTCACCTTGAAAAAGAACGTTAGAAATGTTACTAGTCTAATATAATTTTGGAATTAATTGCTTCCAATCCAGTCTGTTATCAGAAGTGTGACAGACCTGTTGATAAGGAGAAAATCTGGATTTGGTGACTGAAGTGAAGCCAGCTTTGAATGAGGTAAAGAGCAGATTGCCATTTTGGAAATGGCCCTTGACCAGCAGCTGTCACTGGATTTACAGTTGACAGCTGTGGCAAAAAGCATGTTTCCATAACTATAGGTAGTGTGCCAACAATGCCTGTTCCTGAGCCAGGCAATCTAAGCCTTTGTTACATCTCATTGTGACTATCAAATGTGCTTTATGTGGGCTGGCCTTTGAAAACTGTCTGGCAATTGCAACTGCAACTGATGCAAAATATGATGGCTAGGCTGCTAACTGATGCAAAGTTCAGGGATTGTATGATGCCATTATTGAAAGATCTGCATGGGTTGCCAGTTCCCTTCAAGATAAAATTTAAAGCCCTTTAGGCTTTACAACTTAGGATGTGCCTTTCTGAGGGATATTGCCCACTATAAACCTACATGCTTGGTAGGAGAGGCCCTTTGGAAAACCTCTCCCCTCCTCACTTCTAGAATCCCTTTTAATTCATTAAAGGGCATTTTTCTATTCTCTGGTTATGAAATTTAGCTTCCGCTCTCTCAACATTTGAGAAAAATGATGAAAACTCATCCATCAGATAAAAATGCATTAAGGAAAAGGACTAATTATATAATGTCTTCTATTTTGGTTGCTTTTATGGAAGAATAAATACCGTATATACTCGAGTATAAGCCGAGTTTTTCAGCCCACTTTTTGGGCTGAAAAAAGCCGCCTCGGCTTATACTCGAGTCAGTGAAATTGGCCAAAGCGCACGATCCTTAGAATTCCCCGAACGGGCTGGCGCAACCGGGCTGGGGTGTCCCCGGCGTGGGGGAACCGGTCCTTGTCTCCAGCCGCTGGGCGGATCAGCGGGGAAGAGGCGCGATCGCCCTCCCAAAAAAGGCATTAACTGGGAAACTAGTCCGGGCTCGGGGCGTTTTGCAAGCGGGCGAGAACCAGCCTCCGGGGCGGCGGCATGAACGAGGGCGAGGCGGAGGGTCCTCCGCGGCCGGCCCTTTGCAAGGAGATGTGCCCGGCGGGGGAGTTCTGCCAGCGGCGGCGGCGGCGGCAGAAGCGGCTGCACCGGCTGGAGCTGGACCCGGATCGCCAGCCGGACCCTCCCCCGCCACCTTGCGACCTCCGCTCGGCGGTGCTGCTGGCCACGGTGCATCACCTGCTGGGCCGGTCGGTGGCTGAAGGCACAGCGCTCGGCCGGGGAGACCTCGCTGGCTTCGGCCACCGACCGGCCCAGCAGGTGATGCACCGTGGCCAGCAGCACCGCCGGGCGGAGGTCGCAAGGCGGCGGGGGAGGGTCCGAAGGCGCAGCGCTCGGCCGGGGAGACCTCGCTGGCTTTGTAAACTAGAAATAAGAATATGAATATATTTGAAATATTAGCATTTTGCTCTTGGCTCCTTCCACCAGCTGGAGAAGAGAGAAAGGCAGCAGCCCTTGAAATGTAGCTCTCCTGTCTCCAATCGTCTGTTTGTTTAGGAGATGTAATCTTATCTCCCTCACCTCCAGCAGGCAACAGGATTCCCACCTCCATCCCACATCAAAGACTCCCCCCAAACCACCTCACTAAAGGAGAGCATCGGGTTTCACCAGCAGCACCGCCGGGCGGAGGTCGCAAGGCGGCGGGGGAGGGTCCGAAGGCGCAGCGCTCGGCCGGGGAGACCTCGCTGGCTTCGGCTACCGACCGGCCCAGCAGGTGATGCACCGTGGCCAGCAGCACCGCCGGGCGGAGGTCGCAAGGCGGCGGGGGAGGGTCCGGCTGGCGATCCGGGTCCAGCTCCAGCCGGTGCAGCCGCTTCTGCCGCTGCCGCCGCCGGCAGAACTCCCCCGCCGGGCACATCTCCTTGCAAAGGGCCGGCCGCGGAGGACCCTCTGCCTCACCCTCGTTCATGCCGCTGCCCCGGAGGCTGGTTCTCGCCCGCTTGCAAAACGCCCCGAGCCCGGACTAGTTTCCCAGTAAATGCCTTTTTTGGGGGGGCGATCGCGGAGGGTTGGCACTTAGATGTATTTCTGAGTCAATACTAAGATGAAAATTTGACCTGAACAGGATGTTCCATTCCTACATAGAAGGCTATGCTGCCGTAAATCCCAGTGCTCTTTATAAGGATCAAAAGCACTACAAATTCTAGATACCTCCTTTCCCCATTGGGGCAAGAAGGAATTCCACATAGAAAATACACTGACTAGAATTGCAATGAATTCAGTTAAACAGGATCATATAACTTTTTATCTAATTTACAATATAAGTGTTTAGCTAGAAAAATATATTCAAGGCTTTTACTGACAATTACCTTGCTTCCTTTATGGAACTGTAGAGGCAATGTAACAATTTTATCTTCCATTCTTCCCTCCCACTGTTTTTTTCCATATTTTATTTTTAATACCAAATATCTATTAACATTTACCAGACATTGCTATTACCAAATATGGTTATAAGAGAGACAGAGTGGCAATACCATGCCTTTTGACTGACAGCACAAAGAGCCCTTTACCTGGGAACATTTACAGAAATAAAGGGATTTTCCATTTCTTCCTTTCTTTCTCTGTTTCCCATGATTCACACAACATGGAGAAATATCAGACTGTAGGTGGTCTGAAAATATTATTTGAGCCTTTTCGGTGGAGTGAAAGTAAAAGCGATACATTTCTTTTTTGCCAGAACACCCATAAAGATGTTGCCATAGATTGGATTGCATTACTTGGATAAACTGCTTTGCTTAAGACTCATCTGCATTTCTGCCCCATTCTGTCCTTCTGCCCATTTCATTTCATTTCATTTAAATTAATTTCATTTCATTTAAATTAATTTCATCTAATTTCATTTAATTTAATTAAAAGTTCTTCTAAGACGCCCAATCCCTTAGGACTATTGTTTTTATTGACCCTCTTTTCCACTTACAGAGCTAGTTTACTGTTTTTCTTTGAAATAAATATTCAAAAACATTATTGGTATCTATTTTTATTTTTGAAATTTACCGATAGCTGCTGCATTTCCCACCCTAGGCTTATACTCGAGTCAATAACTTTTCCAGTTTTTTGTGGTAAAATTTGGTGTCTCGGCTTATATTCGGGTCGGCCTATACTCGAGTATATACGGGTAGGTTGCATTTCAAATAATGCCAGTGCCTTATTTTGTTTCTGACAAGTACCCACTAGAGAGCAGTATATAGACAACATACAGTATTGTTGCAGGCTTACTTTGCTTCCATGATTCAAATGTTCTGATTTCAGCTAAAGAATCTGGGAAGAAATGGCATTAAATAAGCCAACATTCATTTTACACTCTGTGGAATTAAATGGCAAGCTACAAAAATATCCCTTTTTTTTTGTTTGTACAGCAAAGCAATGTATTTATTCAGAATTCCTGATTTCATTAAATATTGAAATTCAACTTTAGTTTCCAGAAATATGAAACAATATATATAAAAAGAATATTATATTTTAAACTTGCAAAACAAATGATCCAACCTATCAACAGTTCTTTTAATTATCTTTAATTGGAAATGGGATCACATCCGTTATGATAATCAGAGACCGAATGCAGTAAATCAATTCTGCATGATGTATAATTAAAAATAATTTATTTTTGAGATAATTATTTTCAATTCTAAACATTCATGATTGGAGACTATGAACAATAAGCATCTATCTATCTATCTACCTACCTACCTACCTATCTATCATCTATCTATCTCACAGGTGGGATTCAACCGGTTCTCACCGGTTCGCCCGAAACGTTAGTAAATTGCTTACGCAGGTCGGAGAGCCAGTTAAAAATAAAGTGCAAGAGAGGTGTTTTCTCTCTCTCCCCCCTTCAGTTAATAGCTCCACTTAATAGTTGCAGCTGGAATGCAGCCATACATGCTGAATCAAGTCAATAAACAACAGAAACTGACAGGGTTGGGCAGGGAAACCCATCAATCACCCATCTAGGGATGGGATTAACCTCTTTCCTTCAAGAAGGACAAGATTACAAACATTTTCATTATAAAGAGTATTAATATAAGGCAACTGGCAGTTGGAACAGAGTTCTTTTCAGGTGGGGAGGGGGAGTAGAATGTCTAAACTCCCAGCCCGCAGGCCAGATGAGTCACGCACTGGCCACGGCCATTTCTAACATTAGAACATTTAATTCCTTAGCATCAGAGCTAATATAATATAATATAATACTGTATTATAATATAATATAATACTGTAATTATAATATAATACTGTTAATATAATACTGTTATATAAGAAATACTATTGATCTGATGGTCGTTTTGAAAAATCCTTTCTTAGCGAGCACCTAGAAGTCAAGAGGAACATATGTGCCAAGTTTCAAGTTTGTAAGCTTTACAGTTCTGGAGATTTCGTGATGAGTGATGTGCCAAGTTTCAAGTTTGTAAGCTTTACAGTTCTGGAGATTTCGTGATGAGTGAGTGGTATTTGGCTTTTATATAGAGAGATAAATTAAGTAAAGAATTAAATAGAAATTTCTGCTGAAACAGTACAGTAATGAAAAAATATGGTGGCTCTAATTAGATTATATTGCTTGTCTTTTAGAGATTAGTAAAATCACTTCAGACTTTGTGGTTTGATGTCATTTTCTTTAAAATGAGTCCAAAAATATTGTAATGGATTAGTCACTTCTTTGCTGTTCAATTATTCTATAGGCTCCCACAAGACTATTTAGTTATACTTTGTCTTTGAGACAAATATTTTGTTGTGTGGAAGAGCAATTATTTTTGTATAGCAATAGCACTTAGACTTATATACCGCTTCATAGTGCTTTACATGGTGCTCTGTAAACTCTAAGCGGTTTACAGAGTTCAGCATATTGCCCCCAACAATCTGGGTCCTCATTTTACCGACCTCAGAAGGATGGAAGGCTGAGTCAACCTTGAGCCAGTGAGATCTGAACAGCTGAACTGCTGAACTAGCAGTCAGCTGAAGTAGGTTGCAGTGCTGCTTTTAACCACTGCGCCACCTCGGCTCCTTCCTAGTAAAGTCTTGCTAGTAAAGCACTTTCACAGTTCCTGTCCATTTTAGAAATTAAATCTGGATTCTTATTCCAAGAAGAAGAATTTTACACTTATAATCATGCCTTTTTTATTTTTGCATGCTTTCTTGTGGAATAATAGTTATTTTTTGGAACAAAAGATAGAAGAATGAAGGAAGGGAGGGATGTTGCACTGAATTGTAGTTTATTTTTTACGTAGCTGATTGTGTTAATCCAATCACTGTGAGCTGTATAAACCAGGGGTGTCAAACTCGCAGCCCACGGGCTGGATGTGTCATGCACTGGCCACACCCATCCCTGGTTTAGCGAAGGGGGAAAAGTCGCGATACATCACATAATGCTGTGACGCCGTGAGTTTGACATCCCTGGTATAAACTGAACCACTTATGGCTTATAGTATTCAACAAACCTTGGTTATATAAATTATCTTTACTGTCCATCCATGAGCTGGCAGCAAAGAAACTTCTACTTTAGCTACTACAAGTTCTAGAGGAACTTTTATACAATCAGCTCTGGAAATGAATGACCTGCAAAGATCCTCAAATCACTGATTTCTATACCCCATTGGTGTTTATGCCCTATTGCTTGCCATAGGAAAATGTGAAGAATGGTATAGTGGTGTATTTTGATTGATAGCACCAGGGTCTATCCATCTGGAATCATTCTCATATTGTATGAACAATTTAGTTTTTTTATATGATAAAAAATACAGTGAGCAATTTAAAAAGGAAAGTTGTATGCTGTCCACATAACTAAGATGATCTTATTAGTAAATTAGTAAATTGATATGTTAAATTAATTAATTAATCTACAAAAAATATACATTTGAACACCTTCAACAATTTGCAGTGAAAAATTTGTGGCGCTAGAAGTTATTACTATATCAGATAAAAGTTGAAGCTAAATGCTTTTGTTCAATAATTATGTATCAAAACCAGAGCTGTGCTTTTTGAATTAGGCTATCCAACTGCAACATTTTATGGAAGCAAGCTTTCAAAATACTAAATAATATGTTGAGTATACAATATGTTCTATGTAACTTACTAATCGATACCTCTGTTTTCTTTAAAAGTGTACGCCCCAGAAGGTTGATGAATGTTACATTTAAAATTTCTCTCCTCCATTTTGTCTAAGTAAAATCAACAAGAGAGAACATTGATTATAAGAAGAAATGAGAATAATGGTGAAATATATCCTTGGCACATCTGATAAAAAGTGAACAAGTCCCCCCCCCAAAAAAATCACATTTTACCGAAGAAAAATCTCATCTTTAATATAAGGTATTAAATTTTGGGGACTCTGAAAAGCCACAGGCAAGATTTAATTTAAGTAGAAAGCATTTAATAAAGATAAATACATTTTGGGGCTTAGAGTGAAGAGTCACAAAGCTCAATGAAATTAATCTGATCTGGATCTGATCAATTTTTTAATGGGGAATGCACTTGGCAAGAGTTTCATGCAAAAATACTGCACTGAAAGGAAACATTTCTTTTATTATATTTATTTGCTGCCTACCCCTAAGCAGCTTAAGGTATTGTAAATTATTATCGTCCACAATTTTCTTCCCCTGTATGTTGTGTTGACAAGTAGGAACTAGCTTAAAGTTACCCAGGTGAGTTCCATAGACACACTTGAACTTAGGCATTTCTGATCTTAATTCAAAACCTTAAACACTATACTATTTTAACTGAATGCAAATGCCAATCAGTTCAATAAATTATCTAATTGTATTATAATAGACACGATATTAGCTGCGTCTGTCTCTTCACTTGAGTAATTTTCATTTAGAAAAAGAGCTGTGATTCATCAGGAATGAATCTTAACCAGTGTAATTGTGCATTCATAATATAGCCTAAAGTAGTGATGGGCAGTTGTAATTGAGTCCATCCACCATGCTGCTGGTAAACCTCTTCTCTTTCTAAATTTCCCAGTATTACAGACTTATCAAGAAAGCTAAATCTGATCCAAAATATGATAATTTGAGTTTAGTCATTTGCAACTCAAGTTAGACTTCTGGATTGATCTGTTTTGTACAGTCTGTGGATAGTTAATGTTTTGTAATCTTTTTGTTTGCTTTCTTGGCTATCCATGATATTCTAGGAGTCTTCCAGAACACCATTGTCCAAAGTGCCAATGCTCTTTTTATCATGCTACTTCAAAGTATAATTTTCACTTCCATAGAATATTGCAAGGAAATTAATTGCTTGCATGAACCCAATCTTTAGATTCATCATTGTATCTGAATATGTTTTGCAATATATTTCATTGCTGATCTTCCATGTGCTCTCTGTGGTATATTTACTGACTATTATTGATGGTTACTATTGATAATTGATCCTAAAAGGCAGAAGTTGATACTAAAAGGAAGAATTATCATTTTGTAATCGTCATTGCCAATTCTAAAGCTGGCTGTTATAGCTATTGTCATTAATTTGTCTTCTGTATATTTAATTTTAATTTCATTTTTCCACTGTGCTTCCACAGTGGTTTCATCAGCACAGCACAGCACAGCACAGCACAGCACAGCACAGCACAGCACAGCACAGCATTATTATTATTTCTTCAATTTTAAAACCATGCTCATTGTCTTCCAATACAGCTCCTGTTAATATATATTCAGCATATAAGGTGACAAAATAAGGGAAGAATGCATAACCTTGTGTCACTCTTTTACAAGTCTGTTTCACTAAGTTCTGTCTGCACTATGGCTACTTGACGTGTATATAAGTTCCCCATTTTTCTAAGCACACTCCATACCTTGACATGATCAACACAATCGAAAAGCCTTTCTATAATCAATGAAGGACATAGTGGCTTCTGTTTGATATACTTCGACTTTCTCAATTAACCAGTAAGCACAAGCAATGTCTAATGTTCATCTGCCTTCTTTAAAGCTGGATTGAATACTTGGCATCTCCTTTTCCATGTAGGCTCTATTTGCATTGGATGCAAATAGAGCCTACATGAACATTATTTTTTGGCATGTGAAATTAAGGGTATTGTGTGACGGTCTGTACACTCTGATGAATCTCTTTTGGTATTGAAATGTATATTGAAATCTTTCTCCAGATTTGCTGGCATAGCTTGGTTATAAACTTTATGATTCTTCCTATGTTGTTTGCCATACTTTTGTGGTAATCCATCAGTTCCCATAGCCTTTTAACTTGGTAAGGAGCTGAGTCTGGATGTATCTTCATCTTCTATTACTACAGGTTCTTGTAGGTAGGGAATACAGTATCTTTGAAGGAATCTTGGCTGTTGTCTTATTTTCCTTGCAGTATATTTCTTCCATCTTTCTTTGATTTTCTCTGAATCTGTTACTACGGTATCTGTCGATTGGCCTTCTTCTTTAGCATACCAATCTGAGATTGTATCTTCTTTTTTGAGGTCAGATCTTTTGAATGATTTTTTTTTCCCCCCATGATTGTCTCCATCTGCAATGGCTTTAAAGACATTGTAAAGTTGTAATATTGTTACTTATCTCTTTTGTTAAGTTTCTTGCTGATATATTTGTCTATCTTGGCTTTTGCTTTTCTTCTGTTCTCTTCTGAGATCCAGTTAGCTTTCTTCTGTTCTTTTGGTCTTTGGTAGTCCCTTTTCACATTCCTCCTTGGTGATTTCTTTGATTTCAGTCCATAATTCCTCTGGTTTCCTGTCAAGACTTAGTACTAAGAGACTTAGTACTTCAAAGCAATTTATGATGTTTTCCTTGAAATGATAGTATACATTCAAGAGCTTAGTGTGGAAACTGAATGGTTTTCTTCTTCCACTTTAGCTTGACTGGGAACTTACACATCAGCAGTTTGGTATCTGTTCCACAGTCAGCTCTTGGCCACCTCTTTGTTGCTCTGAGGACCTGAACTCTGACTTAAATCCCTTTTCCATATAAAATTCAATATAGAAGCTAAGTTTACATATTGTATTACATTAGTGACCTACCTGTATACCTGTTTAATCAGAATATTTTGATAGTCTTGAGTTTATGTATATATCTTCTGTATTGTAGTTCTTGAAGTTATATTTTAAGAATTACAATTATATTTTATATACACTTAGTAAATATTAATGCATGTAACTAAAATGCATATTTCATAATTATACAACTTCAGAGTCAGATTGGTTCCTTCCTCTTAGTTTAACAAGTGGCACTAAATCCAGGTTATGATTCTCTATGATCTGTGCCTGCACATGTTCCTTTTCTCTTCAAGAGAAGAAATATTCTGATTTTGGTTCAAGATTTTTCATAGTAAGAGCTTGTATATTTTCTCATTAAAGTATTTATTAATATAAAATAACAGTTCACAAAGCCTTGACTCAGAGTTCTACACATGGGCATTTAAAGTTATTGTTTCACTATAAAGAATTACACTTTTTAATTATTATATTTATTATCCTGGAGGTGGCTGCTGGACTGATACCAACTCCACCTCCCCTCCCCTTTGTACTCACTCGCCTCTCCATCTTTTTGGTTATCATATTGATGTATTCTTGTGGTATTCTTTTTCATGGTTTATTTTATTGTTCTATTATTACTTCTGTTTACACTCCTTTCATTTTTCTTCCTTTTTATTTTTGCAAGCCACCTAGAGTAGCCCCACAGTGAGATAGGCATCGAATAAATTTAACAAACAAATATTTTTTTACAACTGGTGAGAATTAATATAGAAGTGATAAAAATACCACATATATTTAAATTTTTTTTATCAATATTGTAGTAGAAAGCAAAATATAAAACATAGGAATGGTAGACAAAAGCTTTTGGTAAAGTACATGATACATAATCATTCTAATATTACATGCTACAGAATCAACCTAGAAATGAATTAATAATAAATAGAAGTTTTGGACACATACAGTATGCACTGAAATACATTCAAAAACTGTTGTTAAATGAGAATGAGAATAAGGTTAATAATGTTATGCTGGTAATGTGGCAGATTCTAGAAATGAAAAATGAGAAATGCCTTACTCACAATCCTTGTGAAGAAAAAGAAATGAAACTGAGTAAAGGTTTTTTTAACCAGGAAATCTCATTATAACAAGAATTCAGATGTCAAAATAGCAATGCAATGTGTCAAGAAAAAAAGAATAAGTGCATATTTTATTCTATTGAACTGAACAAATAAAAATATTATTAATGGTCTTGTGATTGTTTCTCATCCTACAAATTTATTTCTCATTTAAAATACAGCTATTAGATTGTAAGAAATAAAAAGTACATACCATTAAAAATCTTATACCTAAACCATCGTTATAATTGTATTTATTTCTCAGTCCAAAGTAATTAACATTGCCCAAATTTAAATATGGAATAATAACATTCTGAAACAATCACAGAGGCAGATTTTATACCTGTGTTTTGCCATAAGAACGTACATTTAACTTTGTGGTTCAGGCTTTTATGACAGATGGTTGCCATTTAAGTGCATTTAGGAAACTCACAGGCATAGATGATGGTTCTCTTTTGTTGTTGCTCTCTAGCAGCTGGTACCGTAAGTCATTCAAAAGATCTCTAAACTCAAAAGGATGCTTCAGCCTCAACATGGCCTGGGGCCAGGTTTTTGAAGAACCATCATTTCCCAGTTACATCTACCCAAACCATCAGAGCAAGGAAGCAGGATATTATGGGTTCCCTCTGCTAAGGAGGTCCATCTTCTAGTAGGACCAAGAAGGGACTTATCTGTGGTAGCTTCCTCCTATGGAACATCATCCCTGTGGAAATAAGGTTGGCTCCCATCTTGAGAATCTTTCAAAAGGCCCTGAAGACATGGTTTTGCCAGCAAACCTGGGGACCCCATGGTGATATAGATCCCATCAAGAGGTTAATTTGATTGTTATCACCAGGGGGAAGAGAATTTATTGGATTTTGTACTCATGTTTTATTTCTGTAATCCAGTCTCAGTCTCTGGGAATTATTTATTTATTATTTATTTTATTTATGGTTTCTTATATGCCGCCCCACTCCCGAGGGACTCAGGGCGGCTTACAACACAGGAAAAATACAAGAAAACCAATAAATGCAATTAAAATCAAAATATAAAAATTAAAAATTACAATATAAAAGAACCATTCAACCACCAGACATACCCGGGGGAGAGTGCAGATGGAGTTAAGCTCTACCCCCTGCCTGCAGGAAGAGCCATGTCTTAACGGCTTTTCGGAAGGCCAGCAGGGTGGGGATGGTTCGGGTCTCTGGAGGGAGTTGGTTCCAGAGCGCGGGGCCGGCCACAGAGAAGGCTCTCCCCCTAGGACCCGCCAGCCGGCATTGCTTGGCTGACGGGAGCTGGAGGAGGCCAACTCTGTGGGCCCTAACCGGTCGGAGGGAAGTATGAGGCAGAATGCGGTCCCGGAGATAACCTGGTCCTAAGCCATGAAGGGCTTTAAAGATGATGATCAACACCTTGAATTGGACCCGGAGACTAATGGGCAACCAATGCAGCTGGCGGAGTATAGGTGTCACGTGGGTGTACCTTGGCACACCCACCACAGCACGCGCAGCCGCATTTTGCACCAACTGGAGTCTCCGGATACTCTTCAAGGGTAGCCCCATGTAGAGCACGTTGCAGTAGTCCAAACGGGAGGTGACAAGGGCATGAGTGACCGTGAGTAGAGCCTCCTTCTCCAAGTATGGCCGCAACTGGTGCACCAGGCGGACCTGTGCAAAGGCCCCCCTAGCCACAGCAGTGAGATGGTGTTCCAATTTTAGCTGTGGGTCTAGGAGGACCCCCAAGTTGCGGACCTGATCCGAGGGAGTCAGTTTCGCTCCCTCGAGGACCAAGGAGGGATAGTTGTCATAATCCTTAGGAGGCAATATCCAAAGCCACTCAGTCTTGTCGGGGTTGAGTCTGAGTCTGTTCCTCCCCATCCAGATCCTGGATGAGTTGGGTGACCATATAAAATTTCTAAATAAAACAAATTTAAAGTATGCTAGCTGTAATTCAAGAGAAAGTACACAACCAATATACAGTCATTAAACTAATAACTGGTAATAACACAGTCCTTCATTAGTCTAGACATTTTAAAAATTATATAAACTGGTGTCAATTATCACATTGATGGCTGTGAATTTGTAAGGAGGAGCTCCTGTGTATAATATATGGTAGATCCTTAGGCATGTCCTGTTATACTGCCACTGTTTTATTCTTCTTCTCATAAAACTAAAACAATCTGCTGTCATAAGATAGGGAGTCAATAGCACCAGCTGATTTTCCCATGAAGACATGGAAGAAGAAAAATAACATTTCACTAGAACTAGAAATCTAGAAAGATCCACAAAGATCATTATTGTCATTTCCATCAGGAAAAACAGAAATAGCAGATTGTGTTTGAAAGTTTTTGCAGAAACTAATTCCCATGTTGTCCATATATTGTGAGATTTAGTGTAGCTGATGACTTGTGGTAGTAGAGTAGAATAAACAACATTCTGTATACAACTGCTAACTGAAGCTGAGAGCATACTGTACATTGGTATATTTAAACTAGGACTTGTAGTTTGGCAGGCAGTGCCATATGTGTCCTACTCTGCTAAGAATAATAATTCCTAGAGTTCCTTACATTTTGGCTTAAAGGAAGAATAGAGTACCATAATAATCAGAGATATTGATCCTTGGTGTGGTGAGAATAAAAGTTGCTGGTAGGAGTGATAGATATTAATATTTACAGGTAAATGTCTAGTTACTCTATATTTGCATTGGTTTTACTTGTATTTTATGTAATACACTCCATTGCCCTCCCCCCCAAGGTAATATCCCCCCACACCACATATCGGACATAAATACATTAGAAAGTGTCCAGAGATACTTTGCAAGAAGAGTCCTCCACTCCTCTACTCGCAACAGAATACCATACGCAACCAGACTTGAAATCCTGGGCTTAGAAAGCTTAGAACTACGTCGCCTTCGGCACGACCTAAGCATAGCTCATAAAATTATCTGCTATAACGTCCTTCCTGTCAATGACTACTTCAGCTTCAACCACAACAATACATGAGCACACAACAGATACAAACTCAAAGTGAAACGCTCCAAACTTGACTGTAGAAAATACGACTTTAGCAACAGAGTGGTAAATGCCTGGAACTTACTACCTGACATTGTGGTTTCATCACCAAACCCCCAAAACTTTACCCTTAGACTGTCCACTGTTGACCTCACCCGATTCCTAAGAGGTCAGTAAGGGGCATATGTGCACCAGCATGCCTACCGTCCCTGTCCTAATGTTCCCTCTTATCAGTACCCATCTTATGTATATAAACAATGTTATATCTATGTATATTACTAACACGTACTTGACATAAATAAATAAATAAATAAATAAATAAATAAATAAATAAATAAATAAATAAATAAATAAATAAATAAATAAATAAAATAAAATAAAATAAATAAAGGACTGTTGTAACAGTCCTTACAGCAGTTCCAAGAAGGTTCCACACCCATTTGCACTATTCAGGCGATCCTGAGGGCACAGGTAAACCTCCAAGTGGCCTCAACAACTTTCAGGAAGAGTGCTGACAACCAGATGACTGTAAGGAATATAAATCTTTCCATCCTCTACCATTCAGTCAGAACTGAAGAAGCTTCTTGGATGAGAAGCAAAAGGTCTTCAAGGAAAAAACAAAGTGCAATTGCCTTTTGAAAAAGCATTTTGGGGCTAGATAGATAGAAGTCAGTTCAAACTTCTGATTTGTTAATATAAGATTCATGTGAAATCTAATGATTGTGTAGTACATGAATTCATCCTTATTTCTAAGTTTAAAAGCATAGAATTTTCTAAGTTACTACCTATATTTTCTAACATTAAGGAAAATAGTTTTTATGCATCTTTGAATTCACTGCTTAATCAAGTGTTCCAAGTGCAATAAATATGAATCATGTTGATAATTATTGCAGATGGCCAATTAGGGATGCTAATTTTGATATGTAATCATTATTCCAAATGGCAAATAATAATGTCAGGAATAAATTATTCTGTACACAGAAATAATGAAAACTCTATACATTCATAGCTTTTTAAATAATTTTGTTAATTGAAGAAAAATCCGAATATATTATGAATTCAATTTTTTGGGTATAAAGTGCAATAACATGAGTGCCAATATAAGGAACAGTTTGTGGATGTTAAAAATGATTTTGAAGTTATCTGGAAAATAGAAACATATAAATTACCAAAAAAGTTAACGTCGAAATCCTGCATGGGTTCTTTTCCTATATTTTGTGTAAATACAAAATAAAAATGGGGATAATTATGCTGGATCTAAACATTTTTACAGTAACATTTATGCTGGATCTAAACATTTTTTACAGTAACATGGGGTAGAGGAGGAAGACACCACAAATTCAAATAAATTCCATAAAGTATACTCTTAGGTATACTTACACCATGTCTCAATTATTTCTGCTCTGCAATATGTAGTATTCTTAAAAAATGGTTGTAGTGTCTGAAATTTAGCTAGTAATTCAAGTTTAGGTCTTTACGATATTCTGGAAATATAATTCTATACAAGTTGAAGAATGTACATTTTTTGCAGTAGAACCAAACAGCATGCATTCTCTTTGAGGCAAATTAAATAAGCCGCGAGAGCTCTATTGTTGAGTCGCTAGATATTTTAATAATTTTAACTCAAAATTGTTGTTACTCAGTTGTTGCTGATTCTTTGTAATCCAATGGGCAAAATTTTACCAAGACACACCATCAGTAACTGCTTCTCTGAGTTCTTGTGAGCTCATGCTTGTGTTATTAGCAGCAGTACATAAGCATCAGGTCTTTAGTTAGCCTCTTTTTCAATTACCAATTTTCCAAGCAGCAGACTTTAATGCTTTGTGTTAAAATAGCCAAGCTTTGCTTCATTGTTAGTGCTTCAAGAAAGCAATCTAATTTTGTTTCATTTAGTACTGAATAATTTCTTATTATTATTCTCTAAGGATTCTTCTTATTTCTTCAGCACAATTGACAAGCACTGATTTTTCTTTACTTAACCTTTATGATGATCCAGATTTCAAAGCCACTTGTGATCAGCGTGTGATTCTCTGCATTTTAATATTTTGTTTAGACATGATAAACTCTTTCATCCAAGTAGCAGATGATAGTTGTGTTTATTTCATGGCTAATATCACTATCCCTGTAAATCTTTAAGCCTAGTGTTTGTTAGTACTTCGGCTTCTCCTCCATGCATTTGTATTGGGTAGCATCATCTGTTGACATACAATAATATTAAGATGGTGGTTTTTTTAAAAAATAATTGCACAGAGTTCTGCAGTCTTGTTTTTCATCTTCATCATTGGATTTCTTAAGACTTTGTTGTTTCTTGCCATCAAAGTGGCATTATGAGCATATCTGACGTTGTTGGTGCTTCTCCCATCTATTTTAAATCCCATTTCTGATTTTTCTACTTCAACATTTTTCAAGATATATTCTGTATGCAAGTTAATAAATACGGTGACAACATTCAAATTTGGTATTCTCCCCCTCATCATTGTTTTTAGTGCCTTTGAGTCAGTTTTGCAGGACAAGTTGCTGCAGGTTCTTGGCAAAATTTCAAAAGTGATTTGCTATTGCCTTCTTCCTAGGGCTAAGAGAGTGACTGACTTCCAGCTCCTTTGTGCCTAAGGCAAGACTAGAACTCATCATCTCCTGGTTTCTAGCCTGCTGCCTAAGCCTTACACCAATAGCAATGTGGTGGAATCAACGGCTAAATGAGAGGGGGAGTAAAGAAGCATGCCAGCTTGGAGTCATTTTGGGGGAGGAAATGTCATAGACCAGAGTAGTGAAGCATGATCTACTTGTTCCTAAAAGAATACAGCCTTCTGGTGAGATAATAATATAGGTGATCGACAATAACGAAACTGCTTTGGCCTATTCATGAAGTTGTTCTGGTTCCTTATGCCTGACATAAATCTCACCAGACTCATTGTTCCTGAGAAGGAAAAAACCATGGAAATGGCAACAGACTCACAGACAGCTACTATGTCACCCCAGGAAATGGTGTAAGTCTTGCTCCTATTGTACATTGAGAAGAGATGGAAACAGAAGTGAGGAATTTAGGATTGACAGTCCTTCAATTGGTTCAGCAACAAGGTCAGAATGCCCAGCCGCTGTCTGTTCCACTGTTGCCAGCAGCACAACCAGTCTTGTTGCATTCCCATGGTGGCTTGCCAAAAAAGTTTGGAGGAGTAGCAGACCAGAAGAGAACCTTTGTCGCTCAAGTCTGAGTTGTTTATGGAAATCTGAGCTATGGAGTTTCCAACAGACTGCACAAGAGTATCCTTTATATTGAGTTTATTAAAGGAGTCTGTGGCCAAGTGGACACTGCCAATAATAAAGGATTGTGACCTGATCATGGACAAATAATCAGAACTTCATGGAGAGAGTCAGAGCGCCCTTTGGAAACTAGATCTGGAAAATTTGAGATTTGACAGGGTAACAAGAGAATGTGATTCTGTATTGAAGATTTTAAACAGCACTTTAAAATCCTCACTGTAGAGTCATATTTTCTACATTGGAATAACCAAGTCTTGATTGACCAATTGAGGCATGTTTTGCACAATGACATTCAGAATGAGCTGGTAAGAAAGAGAGTTCCACAGAATTTAGAGCAGTCCTCCCAATGTTGCATGCTCATAGACATCCGTTTGGAAGAGTAGCAGCAAGACCTGTACATGCAGACCCGGATGGATGATTTCAATGGGATCCAACAAGGTATAGTATCTATTTTTGGTGGAAGAGGAAAATCCATGGCATAAGGGCAGGATCTTCATGCCTGTGCCTTTAAGGGAGGAAGTGCTGCAACTTTACCTTGTCATTAAGATGGTTGGGCATGAAGGAGCCTTCAACACCTTACACAAAAGGCTAAGAGACTTTTAGTGGCCTAGGATAGCAGCAGACCTCAAAGGCTATGTAGTGTCATGCCAGGAATGCTGCCAGGCTAAGCCGTAATGTGGGAAGCTGGCAGGACTTTTACAGCCCCTACTCTTGGCATACAGAGTATGCTGTAACATGATCTTTTTAGTTTTACTAAACTTTTCCAGCTTTCAGACAAGCTATCAGGTTTTTAATCTCAGCAATTGAAACAGCTGACCACTTCATTAAGGAAGACTCATATGGACATTATAGGCTTATGTGGGAGTGATAAAGTGAATATTACAAGCATTATATAACTGTAATAAGCTCTAAGTAAACTTAAACTAATCATAGCAAACCAAAGAAGTTAAACCAGAAGTTGGCACTAATAATAAAATATCAGGAACTGTACAGTACCAAGCTGACTGTTTGAAAGCACCGAATAAGCTGGACATACTATGAAATCAGTTACAATAAATTTTACGGTATAAGATTTCAGGCCTTTTAGATGTAAAACACTAAATTCTCGCAACTCTCAAGTTTGCATGACCTTTTCTGACTTCCCTTTAGCTCAGATGTAAAGATGGAATCACTTGTGCTCAGTTCCTGTTTTAAGACAATCGGTTTGTCATTATAATTTACTTGGGGTAAATTATAATGGTTTAAAACAATAGTGAGGGAGCTTTTTAGCCAGAGAGTTGCATTCTTTTTTTGTTTACAGCAGTTTGGCTTGAAAAAGTCTCTGATAAATTATTATAGCTTTTTTACTGTAGGATCGGTCTCTATGTCACCAGTTAATACAGACTGAAATTATAAACCACCCTTAAATACAGTTAAGCAAAGGTCTTTGCAAACAAAGGAAATGTTAGCATCTGGTCTTAACATATATGATAATTATTAATTTGGGTGAAATACTGAAATGCCAAGGTTATATTGAACTGGAAAAAAAAGTTTATGTCTTCAGTCTATACTCTGAATTTTTAGATAGGAGCTACGAGTGGACGAGAATGTCTATTGGTATGTTGTTTGGTACTTCTGAAGCTCCCTGCCCTACTTAATTTGATGTTTTTTTTAAAAAAAACTCTTAACTGAAAAAAATGAAAAGGAATAGCTTGCAGTTCAATACTGTCTTCTAGCATAACTCTTATATCCAGCACTGCTTCTGGACCCCACATAGATTTTGTAGGTATTCTTATGGGGGCGGGGGGAATGGTGAGTAGCTACAACCAAATGCTTTGTCTTCTGGTATGAGGGTGTTCTGTGGTCATCCACACTCACCATGGTAACTATTTTGTTAGTACCCATAATGTGCTCTCAAAATTCCAAAGGTACTCATTGGACCCAAAAGGTTTGGGAGCCCAGTTTTACTGTCTAAAGAATGAAGTTTTTTTTTTTAACACAAGCATGATTAAAGGAACTTGGATAAGTATTGCTGAATGCATTTTCTTCCCTACACATGTATATACACATGCACATCATCTTCGTATCTTATATAACTTTCTTTTCACAGGAAATAATTGCTTTTCGATGTCCTGGCTCCTGACACAATTTGTGGTGTGGTTTTTCCTAAACTATACACATTAAAATTAAGAAAACAGAGGATTGACTGTTCTTGTTCTTTGCCTTTTCTCTGGTGGCTCACAAGCTGTCTTTGAATGAACCCTCGTTTATTTGCTATTGAGAGCGGCATTAGTGTTTTGGCTCACCAAGTACATGTGAGAGAGGAAAAGCACATTGGAATGCACTTCATTGTAAGTGTCTCAATGAAAACATGAATCTGATATTCTGGTAGCATACTCAGCACACCACAAACATTTATCCTATAATATTAATAAGCGCTAATACTTTTCAACACTATATTTGATAGGTGACAAAATCCCTAGCAAGACTGAATCTTCAATTACGGTGCCATGGCTATTACTTTGCATCACACATTCATTTATTTTACTCTGCCAGTATTAAACAACTTTAGAAGCAAGTAAAATCTCCTTTGGTTTTTACTCCTTTTGTTTATCACAAGACATCCATTAGATCTCTACTTAAATCAGGATTTGGAATACTGTAGACATCCTGAAGTTGTTGAATTACCACAACATACAACTCCAACAAACATAAGCAGTGGTCAGGGATAGTGGGGATTATAATTCAGTACCTAGATGGTCTCGGCAGCATCTGCTGTGCTGAAAGTAGAAATAAGTTCTCATATCTACTAAAAATTAGAAGGAAACCATGATACCATTTTTATTTCCCTAGGCTGCAGAACTGAGTTTACTTTTTGTAGCATTTCAGTGTTAGAGAAATTGTTAGCAGCATATTTGATACAGGAATACAGCCTTGATCACCCGTTGTATTTTCTTTTTTTTTCTTTTTCTTAGTGGTGTTGCTTTCTCACTTAAAGTCAGCTTAGTACGGATAGTTATTTAGGCCTAGCTTAGAATTTAGTGATGACAATATTCTGCAGAACTACTCTGAAGTAAAACCTGGTGAGTTTAGTTTCACAACATATGGCTAACTAACCTTTGCATGACTACATCCACTGAAATGGAGGCTGTAATAACTCTTGAAAATCGTTTGGTCTTTCCAAGCTGCCAGGAAATGTTTTGTGGTTCAAAGACAAGGTAGAAGTGCATCATATAAACAAATAATTCTTTGCACCAATGGAGCCTATAAATAATGAGGGAACCTGTGTATATTTGGGTGCATTTGCTTTGTGTCTGTGCAGATATTAACTCAAAGGTATAAAGATCTGGAATGTTAGAAAGCTTGCAGGATGTTCTAACTTTCATTTTTTGTTGACTGTTTGATAGGATATTACTACAACAGAGTTACCGCCATTATAAATGCCTTTCTAATAAATGCATCTTTCAAATGCCTTTTTTGGGAAGGTTTTTTGGGAAGGTTGGGAGTATGGCTTTTGCTGTATATACATTCAGTAGTATAAATTGTTGAATAATTTTGGTGCTATAGGTGACGTGTCCTTAGGGAGTAGGGTGGCATAGAAGAACCTAATAAATAAAATAAAATAAATAAATAAATAAAAAATAAATATGATATACTTCCATCTTGCTCCAAATAGCAGGACAAGATTCGAGACAATTGGAGAGATGAGGCTGACTATGTGCACCTCTCCCTTACTTTAATCCAATTCACACACAAGTCTTGACATCCCCCCCAAATCCTGTGAAAAGTCCTATGGTGATGGGCGAGTGACAAAGGACCTACACTGGGAGCTGTAGCTGCGGACCTGCACACAGGCGACTCAGGTCTATGATAGATGTTAAGGTCCTCTTCGAATACGATGGACGAACATCACCATGATATACTAATTTATGTAATTATGCAAACTAGTTACTGTATTGGGCTTTGTGTGATCCCCCTCCTTTCTATTTGCCATTGCATGCTTTTCACATAATACTTGATAATATGTGGGTAGGAGGTACGACCTACAGGTCACTTAAAACACCAAGAAGAATACATTCAGAGCCAGAATTCAGAATTTAAACTCATCTTGTTTAGGGCACTTTAAAGTTGCAGCTCTTCAGCTGAGAGATCTCCAATTAGCGCAGAACAAACTCGAGCGCACACAGGCTTGTGTGTCCAAACAAGCCATTGTTGGCACGCAACCATTCCCAAGGTTGGGCTTCCTTTCCTTTTTCCTGAGATTTGGCGCGAGCGACGGAAGGGCTCGAAGTCACATGGATGCAACGCGTTTGATTAATGTCCAAGGGCTGCTCCTGCTGCGATCCTCCAAACCTCTTTGCTCCACGGAGGAGGCCGCTCATTTCCTACAGGCAGGGTCCCTCTTCCTTACTGGAAAAAGAGCTCTTACTGGTGGGCGGGAAGAGGAAAGTTGCTGCAGAGCCGGGGAGCCTTTCTTAGTCCCTGAGGAGATGCCCTCTCCTTAAAGGAAGCGCGCGGGCGCTTGGATTGTTTTATTTTCTGAACTTCGTCCGGGAGCGGGCGGGAGGGTAGTGGGGGCCTTTTCCCGACTCCTGCCGGCTGCCTTAAAGAGAAAAGAGAAAAGTTCTAGCGGCGCTTCTTTTGGGGAGGAGAGAAATAATGACAGAGGAAAGCAAAGGGGATGGGAAAGGCGAGAGCGGGAAGGATCCGGAGAAGCAGCTACGCCTGCGGGTGTGCGTTTTGAACGAGCTGCTGAAGACCGAGCGCGACTATGTGAATACCTTGGAGTTTTTGGTGTCGGTGAGTTACATCTCTCTCCCCCCCTCCCCCGGCCTTTTCCTAGCTTTCTATGCACAAAGAATTTCCCTGTCTCGTCTCCCCTCCCCCCCTTCTCCCCTTTGCCAAGCTTGTCAGCCTAGAGCGGGATAATGCGAAGGTAATAAATCTGCAAGCTCTGCTAATGTGAAATGAAAAGATGCCGCTTGCCTTGCCATCCCTTTGAGGCGTCGAGGTCAGCAACGTTTGGAAAGGAGCGCATATCTTAAAAGCGCATCTTGGATTTCTGGTGGCCGTGAACAATCTTCGTTGGTGTGTAAACAGGAAGAAAAAAAAAGTTACGTTTGGCGCAAACAAGCTGAAACCTGGGCTTCCTACAAAAGGCCATTTCCTAGCAGATAACTTCGGAGCGTTCAGGCGGTGAAAAAGAAAAATCACGTTCGCTGAGTTTAGAGGTGTTAACTATCGAAGTTTTGTCGTTTCAACTTTAAAGTCTCTATATTGTCCTGTGTTCTGGAAGGGGATAACCAGAGAAAGTGTAAAAGTACAAAGGAGGTGGTTGATCTACTACAGCATCTGTGCAATATTAAAGCCACATGTACTGTAGCATTTAGCCTTTTTTCTCTTATTCCCCTTTGAAATCCTCCTACTCAAATCTTGTTTTGGTAATGGTTGGTGACTGATTATTGAGAAGAAAAAGAACATGGCAGGGAACTGTACTCAATCCATTTAAGTTAATGCCACTTAAAATGGCCCTTTGTACTTAAGTGTATGTGATTATTGTTTAATGACATTGAATGTGAAATCACAGTGAAAGTGAGACCAATCAGATTATATTTGGGTCTCCCCCTTGGTTATGAATGTCAGATGTTTTTTAATTTTTATAATTCTTTTTTAATGTTTTTTATATGTAACAATGATTTTATATGTTGTCAGCTGCCCAGAGTCCCTTGGGAGTTGGGTGGGATACAAATCTATTAAATTAAATTAAATTAAATTAATGATTCTTTAAAAATACTATTTTGATAGATCTACTTTGATTAAGTCTGGGTCCAACTCTGGGTCTTAAATGCACACATTACAGTAACCCAAAATTTGTGTTTTAAAGTTTTGGATTAGTGTGTGAATTTAGACACTGTATTTTACACTTGCAATTTAATCATATATAAGTCAGTTCACTTATTTGATTTACTTTGTGAACAAGTCTGAGTAAGTTAAAAAAAATAGATAATTTTAAAAACATTGATTTTATGTATTTCCTGGACAGAGGTTTATTTTTCTAGAATCAATATAATAGAATATGGTTTTGCATATGGATAAAGTTGTCTATTTCATGGAACAAAGATAATTTTAGGATTGTATAAACATCAACTACATTATCTTCCAACTACAATATCTTCAGGATTTATTAGCTGCATAATTAAGAAGTAATCAAGTTATCTGGCTGGTACTGTAGAGTGCCTGCCATAATAGGTTTCACATTTTTCCTCTTCCTCCTCCCCTCTTCATCCTGTCTGAAAGGGAAATATTTCAAATAACAAACTTCCTGTTTAGTTTTCTGATGTATGTGAACTTTCTGCTGATTATCATGTGAGAGAAAATGCTTAGTTTGTCTGCTGAAAATAACATGAAGTAAAATATAATCTATAAAATAACTTTGAAGTTTATTCTGGTAAGCTCTTGTGTACATCAATACACATTGATACATCTAATTGAAAACATTCAGATTTGTCATTTGGTTTTACATGAAAGTTACTTGGGGGGGGGGTTGTTTCTACTGGGATGAACATCAAAGCCCAGCTTGTTTTCACTGGATTTACATATTACACATCCTGATCTTCACATTGTTTCTCTCATTTCATAGCTCTGTATCATAGGTTATATGTGGTCCACTAACCCCAATTTTGTAGCTCCTAGAGGTTCTTCAAAATCACACAAATGAAATTTGGCACAGAAAGTGCCAAATTTTAGCAGCATGGTTTCTCAACTTTTTAATGCAAAATACCAAATGTGTATAAGACTTAGTGCAACTATTTTACCATTCAAACTGTTCAGCCTTGTCTCAAACAGGGCAACTCTTTCATCCCTCTAGAGACATGCCCTCTTCAGCCACTTAGAGGACAAACTGAATTATAATGCAGATGCCATGCCCTTTTCCATCCCATGCCCCTTCCATCACATTTTGACCAGTCCATCCATTATTACTTTCTGTTCATTTTGTTGGTCAGCTTTTTTTCATTTTCCATCCTCCATGAAATAATCAGACCCATTTTCTTCTTCTATATCTTCTTGAAATCTCTTGCTCATGTTACAAAACACGTGCACACCAGTAGTGAGTCCTAAATCCTGTCACTACTAGTTCACGCTCATGCTCGCGCTTGTGTGCAACGCTTGTGTGCGAAAGTAATAATGGATGGACTGGTCAAAATGTGATGGAAGGGGCATGGGATGGAAAAGGGCATGGCATCTGGATACTAGAGGATACTAGCATTAGTCTTTTGTCATAAACAGATCACCCTCTGGCTGTCTTTCAGCACCCTTCACTCCTTCTTTCAGGGAGACAGGACCCATTTGATCAGTCCACCCCAGGAGATTCCTTTACCCAATAGGATTCCAGAATAAAGTGGTTGTTTTCCCTGAAGATCTGAAGGGTGACTCACAGTGTTGGGTCCAGTCTATGATGTATCTTTAAAGGAGGGGATGGTACTTCTTGCCTTGAAAGTGGTAATGGTTCACTCTCTTCTCAAGTGCTGCCCTTGGACCCAGTGCTTTTGTGCAATTACCACTGGGGGATTACCTTTTTGGGAAAGAGGAATATTATTGGGAAGTTGTTCAGTCTGCAGCTAAGGAGAACCTGTAGGAAATGGGTTAATTAGGCCAGTTTCATTCAGGTTTCAGGCTGGAATTTTGTACTGAGACAACTCTTATTGATGACCTCTGACAGTTGGGATGGAGATGGTGCCTTAATCCTTGATATCTTTGATCATTAGCCTTAAGTACCAACTACCATGGTGCTCTTTTGAGCCACTCCATGGGTTGGGAAATGGAGGTACTGTTTTACAGTAATTATTTTCTCTTCTCTGGGGCCAGTTACAGTGGGTGAGAGAGCAGCGATCACTCTCTAGGTCCCTCCTTTGTAGGAATGCTGTAAATTTTTAGTTTCTTTCTCTACTCCTTTTCAATATCTACATGAAACCATAGGGTAAAGTCATACTGTGCTTTGGGTTTGGTATTATCCGTATATTGGTGATACCCGAATACATCTTTCAACCCTGGGCCAGAATCTTAAGGCTGTCAAGTTTCTGTCCTAGTGCCAGGAGTCTATGTGGGTTTGGATGGGAGGAATTTTATCTAATTCATTTGATTGTTGTAAGTCACCCAAATTTTTGGTGTGCGCGCACAATGTCGCGATACGCACCGGTAGGAGAAGGTAAGAGGAACCCACCCCTGCTCTGATTGCTTTAGCTTTTCACACATGCAAGTTCTATTTCATTGTCACAAGGGTTGTAATGTGGACAGAAAAGGAATGCAGACGAGCAGACTTTTTCCCCACTGCGTTTGGGGTTGTTTTTAGGGACTTTTAACCCCCCCCCAAAAAAACCAAACCAGGAAACCTTTCCTTGTGTTTGTTGGGCTTCCTGCCAAGATAGATGCTTCCTGTTAAATTGCGTACCATCTAGTTCTGGTTGAGTATTTATGCAGGAGTAGTGTTAGACTGGGCCAAAATAGTTATGTGAATGCAGCTAGTGGATATCTAAGTAGCTAATAGTCAAGATGACTTCTGCCACCTACAACAGAGATAGTATTCAGCAGGTTCTGATCGGTAGAGGAAATTTTGAGTAGTTCGGAGAACCAGTAAATACCACCTCTGACTGGCCCCACCCCCATCTATTCTCTGCCTCCTGAGTCCCAGCTGATCGGGAAGAAATGGGGATTTTGCAGTAACCTTGCCCTGGAGGGGGGAGGGAATGGAGATTTTATAGTATCCTTCCCCTGGAGTGGGGTAGGAATGGAGATTTTACAGTATCCTTCCCCTGCTACGCCCACCAAGCCACGCCCACCAAGCCACGCCCACAGAACTGGTAGTAAAATTTTTTGAATCCTACCACTGAATTTAAAAGTTTATGTGAGCCACATAAACATTTATATTAAATTAAATGTAAGAAGCATATTGCTTTCTTTCAGTATCATTTGCATCATTCACATTTTCTGCCCTGAATATTTCTTTGAAAGGTGGATATCAATCAAATGAATAAAATGTCCTAGAGCAGGCAAGATAAGCTTTCAATCATTCTTTGCGCTTCCCAGACTATTTTATTGCCTCTATTTGTGATTCATATTTAAAGCTGTTGCTCGCAGCTCCTCTGAAATACTGTCCACTTGTCTTGGAATTTTTTGCAAAACTATACTAACATTAAAAAAAAATGTGGCTCTCATTGTTGATTATTATCTTGCCACAGGAAGTATGCTGTCAAAATGTGGCACTCTCATATACAAAGGAAGTTAAGGAAAAGGGCTGATGAATTGTCTCAATTTATTTCTCTCTCCTTGCACCGAATGTCATGAGACAGGAGGAAAACCTCTACCAATCACTGTCTTTAATATGGGATGGTGGGAAGATAAATTTAAGGGAGATTTAAGTTTTCAAAAACTTCAAAGTATGTAGATAAAAAAGAGGCGTAAGAGATTTTACATTTCTAATTTTTATTTTAGGATCTCCTCACAGTGCACCGTTGCAGCCTGTAGTCTGACATTTAGAAGCTTTGATTTCCCAGTTCAAAACAAATCACTACTTCTACTTCTTCAAGTCCAGTAGCCCATTCCAGCTTGTTCAACCAAAAGTTTTGTTCCTCTTTCCCTGAGCTGCAGGCAGAAAGAGTTGTGTCAAGGCCCTAGCAGCAGAAAATGACCCAGAAAGAAAGATTCACAATGAGTTTCATCAAGTAAGCTTATTGACAAGTAGGTAAGGGGTTAATATAAGAATCTTGGAAGTTGAATAAGCCAATACAGATAGTCCTTGACTTACAACCACAGTCGAGTCCAACATTTCTGTTGCTAAGTGAGACATTTCTTAAGCGAGTTTTGCCCCATGTTATGATCTTTCATGTCATACAGTTGTTAAGTGAATCACTGTATTAAAGTTCGTTGCAAAATCAAAACCAGAAGCACACACAGATGACTGATTCAGCTGGATTCATAAACTTCTTTATAAACATAGTAATATATATATTTACAATACCACAAGTAGAATTCTTCTTCGATCAGTTACAGGTAAACACAAGCAGGAGAGTTAGTTTCATTTCAGCAGAGTTCAGAGTGGAAGAATACAGAGTGGAGACTGGAGCCACACCCAGCCTTAAGCTTAAGTATTCAGTTTCAATCCTCTGCACAGATTCAGAAGTGGTTAGCTCCCATTGGCTGACTTAGTTGCTATGCCTATTCATTGGCTGACCTTGTTACCATTGGCTCTCCCAGTCATGAATATTTTAACACACTGCACTTGTTAAATTAGTAACACGGTTATTAAAGTGAGTCCAGCTTCCCCATTGACTTTGTCAGAAGGTTGCAAAAGTTGATTGCGTGACCCTGGGACACTGCGACCATCATAAATATGAGTCAGTTACCAAGCATCTGAATTTTGATAGCAATAGCACTATAGCAATAGCACTTAGACTTATATACCGCTTCATAGTGCTTTACAGCCCTCTCTAAGCGGTTTACAGAGTCAGCATATTGCCCCCAACAATCTGGGTCCTCATTTTACCCACCTCGGAAGGATGGAAGGCTGAGTCAACCTTGAGCCTAGTGAGATTCGAACAGCTAGACTGCTGAACTAGCAATCAGCTGAAGGTCGCAATGCTGCTTTTAACCACTGCGCTATCTCAGCTCCTATCACATGACTGCAATGCTGTCATAAGTGTGAAAAATGTTCATAAGTCACTTTTTTCACATTGTGACTTTGGTCACTAAATGAATTGTAAGCTGAGGACTACCTGTACTCTAGCAGTCATTTATTAGTGAATTCATTCAGGCAGAATATCTAAGAGCGACGTGAACTTCTTTTCCAGAATGCAAGATCCAAGGACCAAACATTTTTTTCTCAGATAAGACTGATATTGAAGCATAGGTTTTTTGGGGGGAAATATTTAACAGTATTAAGTATTTTAGTTTAATTTAGATTAGTTTGCAATATTTACATCATTATTTTTGACATCCGAACAAGATATTATTATTTCTGGTAATGTTTAAAAGCTTTTTAAATTTTTTTTACAATGTTTAATTGTTCAGGGAGTGATGAAGCAAATTTGGGCTAAATGGAAAGGGGGATTATATAAGTATGTTGATAGATATTATAGTTAAATTTTACTGCACCTTTAATACAAATTATTGGAAAAAAGACTGATAATTAAAATTTGAAGATACTTGTGTTCTTTTTCCTAAGCAGAGAGTCAGCCCCAGACATCAGGACAGAAATTTGCAGAAAATCTTTTGAATTCTGGGTGATTCAAAAACTTGCATTTTTTTTCTTTATTTGTTTAAAACATAAACCCATCCAGCAATAACTTGTTTGCTTTATGTTTCTCAGATGCTGCCAAGATGTTGATTGTTTGTGTGAGCATCTGTATTTGTGTACTTGTATATTGTTGCTAGCCAGGTGCTGCTACAGTTCATGTAGCAGTAGGACGGTTTTGTATCTTAGGGGATGTTGTTGATCCCTGCTTCAATTTGATGAAACTGCTGCCTTCCACATATGACTGAATGTTAGGAAAGTTAGAGCAGAAGGCTGGAACTTCCACTGCTATTTGGCATGTTTAGCAGAGACAACCCATCATGACAATGGGGAGTGTCCAGGAGGGCGTTGAGTTACTGTTTTCTGCAGGAGAGCAACTTTGCTTGCCTCCTTTAGGTTCCAGCTCTTATCCTTTCTAGACAATAGAGAGATTGAGCCCATTGAGTCTTTTCCCTCCCTGGCCTGAGAGACAGGCGTTGGCTTTTACTGCACCAAATGAGGCAGTTGTCTGGTTTCCTGGCATTAGCTATGTCCTCTTTTTTACCTTACTGGTGACCACAGTGGAGAAGGAATCTGAGTTGTACAAACTGCCCAAGGAATTATAACAGAAACAAGATCAGCTCTCCAAGATGTATCTCATGGTGTAATGGACAAAAGAGGATAGGTGGCAACCTGTCTTTCCCTAGTCCACTCTTGGAAGGGACATGTTGGTCTCTATTCCGAATACACATGGGAGGCATTCACCAAGTCCATGATTAAAAATAGGCTGACAAATAGGCTAGTAAGTGAACAATAAAGTCCAGATTGAAGGGCCATTTCCAAGAAAATAAATAATGGTTTCCATTGTTTTAGATTTGAAAAAATATTTTAGGTTGCATAAGTCCAAGCTGACCTATGAGAACTTTGCTCATCAATAGATTTGGAAAGTAGATGGTATTATAGCTGATTTGCAGATTCAGATTCAGGAGATAATTTTGTAAGCAATCAGCTTCTCCATTATCAACGAAAATAACTGCTTCCTAGCTGGATCATGAGAAGGCTGTTAAAAAAATTAGAAAATCTCTATTTTAATGTAAATGGGCATATGCTACTCTATATAGGAGATAGGCTCTTCAATACAACTCTTAATAACAATGTCAGGATCAGTAATGAAGTCCACAGATGATAGCACACCAGAGACAAGATACATTATTCTATGACAGTATGAGAGCTGATCTGTAAAACAAATGTATTTGTGTTGATGGGGTTATTCTGAAAAATAGATGTTTTGAGAGAGAGTTATCAAGAGAATAATAAATAACACCTTTGTGAACAGAAGTATTTTCCCTTTTGCAACATGAATTATTAAGGACACATAGGTTTCCAAATAACACAGAAACGGAGGACCAAATTTGTTATGCTAATACAATGTATTTTTTAATCTATCAAGCCTTTTTCCTAATTTAAGTCAGAAGGTAACCTGGAATTAAATTTACATTGTATATATTATTTATCTGTGTACATGTTCCATGTCAACATTCTATAAACATTGTTCAGAAAAATATGAATAATTTGTATGGTAATTGATGACTACATCATAATTTTCAAAACTTCATCGTGTTTTGTGAATGTTTTAAATGGAGAGGAAGAACTTCAGATGGCTGTGCTATTTGATAAGGTTGTGTGATTTCCTTTTCCTTTGCTCCATAACATGCCATTTGTATGGCAGATGCATCTTGTAAATATAATGGAAGCTGAGGCACAATGACCATAGAAAGTCAAAATCCCTTCCATTTGCTTCTGGTTTATACTGTTCTTAATTTGTCTATTGTGTGTGGGAAAAATATGAATGAATATTTGGTGACTCAGAATTAAGTTTCAGTAGCACCACCTGTTTTCTGTGTCAAATTAGAATTAGTTGTTTTTCTTCCTTAATAAAATAAAATTAATTTTATGCAAAAGAAAATCCTTTTATTCTTAACTTTGGGCTGTAGTTCAACTAGAATCTGACAAACATTAGGCTGAGCCAGTGATAGTCCATAATAATAATTTTGCATATTATTAAAATTGTCTGTCTGTCTGTCTGTCTATCTGTGTGTATATTTCCAGTGTGACTAGAATACAAGTGTGCATGTCTCTCTGTGGTTTTTTAAAAACACTATTTACAGTTAGTAAACTAACTGTTCAAAGTGACTGTTCAAAGTTGAGACAATGTTGAATGAGTGGTACTTACGACCAATTCTTGAAGTTCCAATGCAGCACCCCCATGGTCATATGATACCAATCTGGGTGTTCGGAAACTGGCTTATACTTTTGATATTGTAGCAGTTATGTGATCTCCATTTGTGACATTACCTGCTAGCTTCCCACAAGGTGAATGTGGGAGCCACCACCGAAGTCATAAGTTTCTCAGATAAGTCTCTCCCACCCAGCAGCAGCCACCCTAGGCCTCAAATCATTCTTACGTGCAACTACATATGCACCCTTCCACCTGGCAACAGCCATCTCTAGACCCCTTGCTTGTGTGTGCCATTTACCTGCCTGCTGGCTGCTTGTGAACCACCTGGGACTTGCAACTTTCTGCCACCTTCACCACTGACTTTGGTGTTGCATGCTGCCAGAAATTGTGAGATGGTCCTTGCTTAATGACCCACAATTCTTGCTTAACAATGGCAACAGGGATTGCCTGTGATCATGTGACATGGCACATTATGACTGCATTGCTTAGCAACAGATATTCCAATTACCATTATTAAGTGAGGATTACCTGCCCAAATACCCAGCACTAAAATATATTACATAATACTGCACTTGAGATTTAAATTATTATAGTAGTCTTGATACAGTAAAAGAAATTAGAAAATTTGATACATGTATTTTCAGGACATAGCAAGTCTATTCACTAAATTACTGTAAAATGGGTTAGTGGATTATGGAATTAACTAGAAAGGATGTAACTTTTACATAGTGCTCAGGATGTAGTTTGCATTCTACAGCACGGCTGTCAAATTTGTGGCCCGTCGGCTGAATATGTCATGCGCTGGCCATGCCCACGCCCGGTTTAGCAAAGGGGAAAAAAGTAATGATACGTCATGTGACGCTGCTGTGACTACGCGAGTTTGACACCCCTGTTCTACAGATTCATTGAGAGAAAATTCAAATTGTAAGAGAGAATGATATCAAACTGTTGAAAAATCTGTAGGTTTTTTCTAGCCTTATGCAACTACTAATCCTTGCTGCCTTCCAGCCATGCAAGCCTGGGGCTGCTTTAATGAGTTGAAAAGAGATGCTTTAAGAAGTACTTAAAATAGAGTGGTTGAAATATAAACCTAGATTTTCCAAACTTTGATGTTGTTTTATGTTATATTTTCCAAAACCTTTATGTTTTTATTTGAAACATAAATATAGATTTTCCAATGTTCAAGAATGGGTATTATAAAGGTAACTGCTGTTAAGTTTAAAAAGCATAATGTAACTGACACTCGGCAAGCAGTCTTAATTTCATACATACAAGGATAGGATCTGAACTGGTATCTTGGTGTCAAGTTTCAACTCTGGCATCAAATAACAATTGTTATCTGCAAACCTTGGTGGTTTGTGAATCATGGTTGATGACTCAAAAATCAAATATATATATTTTTCCCCGCATGGACTATGGAATTTCCATTGAGGACAGTAAAGTTGAAGCCAACCTGCTCATGAAGTGAGTAAATCCTAGCCTTTACCACAACTTTCTCATTGACTATGCTTGATGGAAGTTAGCTAATTACAAATAGCTGTGGGACTCTGTAACTATTGTAAATGTGTGCTGGTTGCCAAGCACCTGAATCTCAATCACATGACTGCAGGGAATGACCAATCATAAATCTCCTTTTTCAGTGCCCTCGTAACTTCAGGCGGTTGCTGAATGTGTGGCTCTAGATGAGGTCTACTATATATACACACACATTTTCATGGAAATACACATCCAGATATGTTGCATTAGGTGAGGAATCCTTGTAAACAATCCTTTTAGAATGTAAAATACATTTCTGAGTTAAGAAACAATTATTAATTAAGCAGGTAGAAGGAAATGAGGTACATGTCATATGCAATTTAATTCACACATCTGAATTAAAACTGTGTCAAGACTTGGCAATAGAGACATTTCTTTTGGTTGCAGTACAACTTTTTCTAAATTTATGCATGATTAGATGTAGCATTCTTTTTTAAAATTTATTTACAGCAACTGATTTATTTCACTGATCAAAGAACAATTATATCAAATGTAGCATCCAGTATCATGTACAGTTTTTGAAGAATGTTCTGAAATACCATTTTTTATTAATTTCTCAACATAGATGGTTTGTTTAGATACAATGATACAGTGAAGATCTTAGTAAGCATTTGATAAAATCTGAATATTTTTGTTAATATTAACTTATGTGATTTGTTTTGGAATGAAGATGAAGTATCCAGAATAAACATGTAAAATGAGCTGTGTAATAGACTGAATGGTGCAGTTAAACATTTTCAGTTAAACATTTTAAAAAGTATTTGTTTTTTATATGCAGATGTTTTAAATAATTTTCTAATTATAAATGCATATTTCTTCATCTGCTCGTATATTAATAATTGAATATTTCTAATATAATTATATTACTTTTTAAAATAAAGTTCAACTAAACAAGTTGTAAGAGAAAACCATCTATATTCCAATATATATTGGAATCCTCTATAAATTATGCAATTCTTCATTCAGATTATTATTATTTAAGAAAGGGATGTATTTTGCTTCACTGTATCATTGCTAATAGAAACCTTTATGTCAGATATGAGTATTTAAAATGTTTGCTTGCTTTCCAAATAATTAACCTGTGTAAAAATTAAATTCAAGGAAGAAATTACTGTTCATTAATCAAAATACAAAAAAAAAATAAAGTGAATTTCCCAATGTTCTTGTCTGTAAAGGAATGATTGACTCAGCAGCATTTCCCAAACATATTTTTATGCCAGTTGAATTATTTTATGGTAGTAAAATTGCATAAGAAGGATGTGTATGGTCAGGATGGTATAAAAGCATGTTGATTAGGTTTAAAATAGGAGTGCATTGGTAAATAATAACTAAAACTGTAAGGTATTTTAGCTTCCCCTTTTTGGATCTCAGGGAATAAGAAATGTAATGCTATCAGTCACTAATGGGCTATCAAAGTTACATTGGTACATAAACTCTTTAATATCAAACTGTTCCCTTATAAGGAATATAAATATTATATAAATAGTAATTTGTATATTGAGAGATTTAACAGAATGGCAGAAGGGACCCTGGAGGTCTTCTAGTCTAACCCCCTGCTCAAGCAGGAAACCCTATACCAATTCAGACAAATGGTTGTCCGATCTCTTCTTTAAAGTTTCCAGTGTTGGAGCACCCAAAATTTCTGGAGACAAGTCGTCCCACTGATTAATTGTTCCAACTGTCAGGAAATTTCTCCTTAGTTTTACCTTGGATCTCTCTGTGATTAGTTTCCAACCATTGTTTCTTGTCCTGCCTTCTGATGCTTTGGAGAATAGGTTGACCCCTTCTTCTTTGTGGCAGTCCCTTAGATATTGGAACACTGCTATCATTCACCCCTAGTGTTTCTTTTCATTAAACTAGACATATCCAATTCTTGCAACAGTTCATCATATGTTTTAGCCTTCAGTCTCCTAATCATTTTTGTTGATCTTCTTTGTACTCTTTCTAAAGTCTCAACATCTTTGTTATATTGTGGCGACCAAAACTGCAATATTCCAATATTTTGTGGACTACATGCTTGTAGTCGGCGCATTATCATATCTCTGTTGAAAAAAGAACTCAATGACCACTAGAAGGCAGCAAAAATTACAGTTTTTTATACAGTATCACTTTGCTGCTGTCTAGTGGTGATATAGATTTTTTTTCCAACCCAGTCTGGTAAGTCTAAAGTGGCTAGTGTTTTGACAGCTGTTACAGCTTGACTTAAGAGATACTGGCTGCTTCTCATCACTGACAACTGGACAGAGAAGAGAATAACAGTTTTTATTCAAGTTAAACAAGTACCATAATGCTGCCTTGTTTCCAATAATAGCACAACCTTTGAGAATTGATTTACCATTAAAAGAAGAAATTGTATCTCTATTTTAGTGTAATGTAAGAAGCAGAGCTGAATATTTTAGCCCAACAATGTGGAGACTACCATTTGGCAGCATTTTATCATTGGTGGGAAGTGAAGACCAAAACATAAAGTTCTAGAAAAAAGCAACCATTGATGCGTGAATGAATGAATAAGTAAGAACAGGAGCTCACATTGCAATTTTAGGCCATTACACAACATATGAAATTGAACAGTTAAAAAAATCAGTTTTTTTCTTTAACAGTTTCTTTAACAGTTAAAAGTTAAAGATCCGAATAAAGCAGAATTTTTTATTGACATTATCAGGCCATAGACTCATTTAATGTATTGAAGTTTAGAGTTATATCAGTGTATCTATGTCAACAATCTTATTTTCCCATCTTAGCCAATGAATCAGTGAAGATATTGTTTGCTGGTTTACTATGTCTAAATTATAGCAACCAATTAAATTTAATTATGACTAAACAAATCAACTTCAGCATTAGTTTATAATACATTAAAGTTAAAATTATGTATCAGAAATCCAGGCTGACCAAGACTCTAAAAAGGTGATTTCTGAGGAAAATATGAGAAGTTCACATAAAATCTGGTTCTCGGGGAGGTCCTGAAAAAATCCCAAATGTTGAAATGAAAATTTCAGCAGAGTTACCAGATCTGGGTTATAGAACTTCAAATAATCACTAGATGTCAGGAAAGAGAAACAGAACTCTCAATTTGTTGCCATCTAATTTTGCTTTATGGTCCTAAATTCTAGTAGCCGTCAAATTCTCTAAATTTAAGAAAAGTTTTTGATTGTTTGAAAAGTGTGAAACATTCCTTGCCTTCCCTTTGATTTAAATCAACTCGATTTCAATCACAATTTAAATCTTGATTTAAATCACTAGTAAAAAGCCTTGATTTAAATCAACTCGATTTAAATCATAATTTTTAAAGAGCAACTATCATCTCTGTCCCACAGCAGCTCCTCCTCTGACCTGCTGTTGACTCACCGACAGTCCCATTCACTTTAATGGGATGGCTGGTGATGCGGCAGTGATACAACAAGATGAGGGACGTGGCAGGCAGCAGGTGACTGGATGCCCACTAATAGGTGCTGCCATGGTGGATTTGAAATGACAGGTGCTCTTTAAATGTAAGGATTCATTCTTGCTGGTAGTTAGAATTTTTAATATTATTATTTGCGAATAAAATGAAGCTTTCCTATTTAGCTTGCAGAGCTTGGATTCATTGAATGAGTTTACCAAAAATGTAAATATTGCAGAATATACAGTCTTATGCTACATAACTAAGCTCCATTTCATGCTGAATAAACTAAATTATTAATGTATCATAAATAGAAAACTATCTTTAGATAGATTTTTACTCCAAAAGCATTTTCTTAAAATAAATTTAATAAAAATAAAAAAAAATCTGATTAAAAATCATCGATTTTTATCCACCCTGAACCTGGAGCAATAGTATATTATTACATTCAAACAAGTTCAGATTTTAGGTCTTGTGAGTAGATCATAATGGCACTAAAATTGGATAGGAATAAACAGAATCTACTAATAAAAAATTAAAACTGAAATTAAATGGAAGGAGCCAAGAAAGAGTTAACTAAATAGAAAGTGATTTGAAATATTTCAAGGTTCAATTATATTTCAATAAGCATAAATTAGCAAAATAAAGAGTTTTCATCATATTATTTATTTTTCAATAAATACTGTACATACATGTACCATATGTCTGGAGAAGAACTGGGCTATATACATACAAGCGGTATGAAGGTTGATTGATAGGGGCAGTGCCATTTATATGTACAATGAAGGAGGAAATCCTGCTATTTCTTCTAAATTTGTGTGGGGGAAAAATCTACTTTTCCTCCAAGCCTATTGGACAGTAATACAAAGGATTTTTTTCCTTGAATTGTCTTCAAAAAAGGCCTTGACATAATTAAAATTACTGAATGCATTTCAGATATGTGATCCTTGTTTTAGAATTCCAGCCCTTTCTCTATTCCAAAAGCGTAGATGTTTTTCTAAGGATAGGCCATTTTCATTTCTCCATATATATATTAGCTATTCAGTATAAGTTATTTACATGTTGAATATAGCAGACCTTCTGTTTTACATAATGAGTAGCTGCAAGAGTCAGTACCTGTAGGTTAATTGCAAGAGATGAATATGTCTTTTCTCTGGTCACTCACTTTTATATTCAATCTATTCTCTTGCCACTTGTAGACAAAGACCTCGCTTAGTTTGCTAATATATACTTGCCAAAAATTGTTCAATTAGATTTTTTAAAATAATGACCAAGGTCTTTTGAGCATTTAATGTATTGTTTATGATATGATATTCCGGACTCTTTCCTGCCTGCCTTTTTAAAAACCAGGTTATATCATTTTATTAACACAAGTTTAAAATTTACATTATTAGTTTTATTAAGTGTTATAATTTTAGAAATTGGTCAAGAAAATAGCATTTTCAGAATTTTCAGATGAATATTAGTGTGCTGGATTTGTTTCCTAGTGGTGCTTTATATTGTTGATGAATTCAAGGAGAAAATATAAGCAATCGTTTTGCTAAAACCTAATGACCTTTGAAGTTAATCTAATTACTGATTACTGAGAAGTGGATACTGCAGAACTTTATTATAGTTAAATTGATAGATTCTAATGTCAACATTTATTTAATGGAAATATTTTTTTAAAAAACCCTTTGAATGAAGTTAGCAATCAATATATCAATATATATCAATAGTTAGCAATAATTTTAAACATTTGAAGAAAAAAATGTTGATTGTTACTATTGAAAAATTAATTGATTGAAAAAGAGCAGGGATTAATTGCTTCAATCTACCATTGCTTGTAGTCACAAGCAAAGCTATTTATTTATTTATTTATTTATTTATTTATTTATTTATTTATTTATTTATTTATTTATTTATTTATTTATTTATTTATTTATTTATTTATTTATTTAATGTCGACCATCTTTCTGTACAAATTACTTGTGGTTATTCCCAAGAGTTGTTTCACTGTAGTTAAAAGCTGAGTCCACATCTATATATGCTTGTGCTAGTTGGATGTATTCGTGCTGATGTAAGTGCAAAAATCTCTAGTCTCGGCAAATTGAAATGACAACTTCTGAAGACAGAATAGACAATGCTGACTCTAGGAAAAATAATCTGATGGTATAAGAAAATATCCTGTATATCTAAGGAAATGTTTTAGTAGACAACGCTATTGCTATTTGCTATTTATGATTCCCAAAAAATAATTGGAGAAATACACCTTTTTCTTAACTGTTTTGCCAACTTATCCATTAATACTATACTAGATGTAATGTAAGAAACACAGGAGGTATATTCTCAGATAATTCAATTTCTAAACATAGTTTTTGTGAGGGAAGAATCTATACTAAGTTTTTTGGAGTTAGGCGTCAATAAAATATATTTGCAGTTTCCTACCGTAGTAATATATTTTTGGTCAGATTCCTTCAAATGTTGCCTCTCTTGCTTGGACTCTATATGTGGCTTTCTTACTCTTTCTTATCTTTTTAATTGTTGGTGATTGGAGATACATTTAATTGTCAAAAACTGTGTGTTGCATACTCAGGTAGTTCTCTGGAAAGAAGCTTAGCTTTTCAAAAACAATACATAAGTCCAGATGGTTTGTGGCTATTTAAGTTTATTGCATATTGTAGGAACAAATCTCCACCCTTTTCTGTTAAAGCATTAACTCTATTCTTTTTTTTAAAATCATAAAACTATATTTGCTTGCTTTTTGCGTATATCACAAAAATAAGAGGGAAAGAAAAAATATTGTGCTGTTTGTAATTACCTGTCAAATGTATTAGATTTTACAGCATTCTTTATATGGTTGGACAAATTTTACTCTGGTCTGCAAAATTATTATCTCACAAAACGGTATCTCAATGCATATAAAAAAAGAGTAAAAGAAATAGCTGGGTGCTATTCTTCGCTTTATATAAACAAAACAAAGCTATATAGTTATTGTCAAAATCTCTAGCTGAGCTAAGCTGGGTTATATAATGTGCAGTTCAGTAACATAATGTACAGTGGTCTTTGGGTATAAAGACTAACAGAACAGAATAACACAAGTTGGAAGGGACCTTGGAGGTCTACTAGTCCAACCTCTGTTCAGGCATTTCAGACAAATGGTTGTCCAATCTCTTCTTAAAAACTTCCACAACTTCTGGAACAATTGTTCCACTAATTTATTGTTCTGTCTCCTTGGTTCTAGGTTGCTTCTCTCCTTGATTAGTTTCCATCTATTGCTTCTTGTCCTGCCTTCAGGTGCTTTGGAGAATAAGTTGACTCCCTTTTCTTTGTGGCAACCCCTTAGATATTGGAAGACTGCTATCATGTCACCCCTAGTCCTTCTTTTCATTAAACTAGACATACCCAATTCCAGCAACTGTTGTGTATATGTTTTATCATCCAGGCCTCTAAAATCTTTTCAGCTTTTCTCCATGGTGGCTGGAGCTAGTATTCAGAGTGGGTTGTCCTCGTCCAATCAGAGTGAGGACTGAGTCTGTCAATCAATTTTGAAGCTTCGTCCGCCATCTTGGCCCCAGCTTAGACTCAGTCCTCACTCTGATTGGATGAGGACAACCCACTCTGAATGCTAGCTCCAACCCATGAGAAAGGGCATATCAGGTAAGACCAACGCCCCTTTATATAAAAAACACACAAATACAGACAATGCTTAAGTATATATAAGTTCTCTTGTTGCTCTCAGTTGAATATATCTATTGTGTCAACATCAGTTGGCTTTCCCTAAGGATATATATTATTTGCAGTCTTTTTTGTTTTGCTTTTTTCCATGTTGTGCTTAATATATTAGCAAATAAAAACTCAGCAGCTGTACATTGTAATTGGAGGTTTTTGAACTGGATTTGTGACAAGTGAATGCCATCCTGAGCTGTTGGAATAACTTTAGGTATTTGCAAGTAACTTTTTTTTTGCTTGAGGATGTATTATGTATTTCTTCTTTTCAAACTACAATAAAATATCTATATTCAGTGATTTCATAGACCAGAGATGAACAGAATACTTCTCTGACCTAAGTATCATAAAATTTTACATTATTCCATGAGATTTCTTAGTGATTTGAGAGCTCATAATTTGGTGAGTCTGTGATCTTTGTTCTCTCTCTCTCTCTCTCTCTCTCTCTCTCTCTCTCTCTCTCTCTCTCTCTCTCTCTCTCTGTGTGTGTGTGTGTGTGTGTGTGTGTGTGTGTGTGTGTGTGTGTGTACCGTTGCAAAAAGATGCTGACCCTCATGTCATATTTATTTATTTAGCTGTTCTGGGCTACATGTCTGACGTTTTAGTGTCTAATTTCTTTAATTTTCTTTTTGCTTCTATCCAGGCATTCCTTCACAGAATAATGCAGTGGGCTATTACTAAGATTGACAAAAATGTAACAGAGGAAACGGTTAAGGTTAGTTGTTATTTGTTTTCACTTCCTTTTTATTGTTTCTCAAATTGATTTATTTATACCCTGGGTTTCTTTCTTACAGACATTGTTCTCAAATATTGAAGATATTCTAGAAGTTCACAAGAACTTCCTATCTAGGATTGAAGAATGTATGCATCCCGAACCTAATTCGCAACAAGAAGTGGGATCCTGCTTTCTCCGCTTTGTATGTCAAATCCAGTAATATAAGCTTTATGTAATTGATTATATTCTTTTCTCCAGTGCGGCTTTTTTTCTAAAAAAAATAATTGCTGGCATGGTAGTTCATGTATACTCCACTTAGAGGACAAAATGATCTTGATTGCATAATTTATGAGATCTTTTAAGGACGCTTGGAAGCTGAATTTGCAGTCTATTCACTAGAAAGAGTAGGCGTCATCATGATTTTCATGAATCAGGCCTAACATATTTGAACAATAATCACATTTTTAAAAAAATTGTCTTCAATAACTTTTTCCCTCCAGTAATACGCAGATAACATTTTTTTTACACTAGAACACATTGTAAGTGTAAGTGAAGAGCAGTAATTTCACTGACTTTAAAATGCACAGTTTTGTAAAGTTACACAAAATATTCATTGTGCTATAGGTATCATATGACAGCCCAATCTTAACCATGAGAAGATACAAACACTTCCTTGAACCTAACTATAAAACTAAAATTAAAAAAATGAAATACTTCTTTTTATAAACTGATTTGTATTGATTTTTTAAAAATTGATTTGTCAATATGTAAATATTTGTTGTAAACCAATTGTGTTTTATATTAGTTCACAGACACTGTATTTGTTTATATTTTTATTTACATTATCCCTTTAAAAATATCTGTTAAAATATGACCAAAGTAACTAATCTAAAAACTTTTTATTCAGAGAGACAGATTTCGTATCTATGACGAATACTGCAGCAATCATGAAAAAGCACAAAAGCTTTTGCTTGAACTTAACAAAATAAAAACAGTACGGACATTTTTACTGGTAAATAAAGATTTTTTTTGTATTCTATATCTCTATCTTCTGGTTTGTGTGGTAATTTGATTGCAATTCTTCTAAGGAAAGCCAGTTTGGTGGTGTGGTTAATGCATTGGGCTAGAAACCAGGAGACCGTGAGTTCTAGTCCCACCTTAGGTATAAAGCCCACTGTGCGACCTTGGGCCAATCACTTTTCTCAGCCCTAGGAAGGATGGAAAGGCAAATCACTTATGAAGTCTTGCCAAGAAAATTTCAGATACTAATCCAGGCAGTTTCCAGGAGTCAGCAATGATTCAAAGGTGTGCAGATGTGTGTGTGTTTGCGCGCACATACATTTTCAAGTGATATGTAAGCTTTTGAAAGCTAAATAAAGAGAGGTCTGCTGGATAAGAATAAGTGCCCACTTTATTCATCTTTATTCCCAGAACTTATAGCTATTCAAATGTTATTAACTTTTAAATTAATTCCAATTAGCATGGTAAACAGAAATGAAGTGTCTTATTTTTAGGTAGTGCAAGTTTGTCTTCTGCTCAGTACATTGTTTTCCAATTTCTACCCCGCAACAGGTATTGCACTAAAGCTTAATGAGGATGTTACATATTGACAATGTGGCTAATAGCTATGAATAAAATGGCTTAGACCAGGGGTGTCAAACTCGATTTCATTGAGGGCCGCATCAGGGTTGTGTTTGACCTCAGGGGGCCAGGGTGGGCATGGCCAGGGTGGGTGTGGCCAGCTTGACGTTACTCGTGTCAGGGACGCCTGTGGTGGCCCGAGTGCTCTGCCAGTGAAAACGGGCTCCTAATCTCCGTTTTCGGCTGGGACGGCCTCCTGCAAACCTCTGCCAGCGAAAACGGAACTCCGTTTTCACTGGCAGAGGGTTGCAGGAGGCTGTCCCAGCCGAAAACGGAGATTGGTAGCCCATTTTAGCTGGCAGAGGCACCACGGGCTGATCCTTTGCTCTTTCCAGGGCGGGCCCACAGGCCGGATCTAAGCACCCCACAGGCCGGATCTGGCGCCTGGGCCTTGAGTTTGACACCCATAGCTTAGACCAGTGATGGCGAACCTTTTTTCCCTCGGGTGCCGAAAGTGCATGTGCGCGTGCTATCGCACATGTGCGAGTGCCCACACCCATAATTCAATGCCTGGGGAGGGCGAAAACGGCCTCTCCCGCTCCCCCGGAGGCCCTCTGGTGGCCGGAAATGGCCCGTTTTCCAACTTCTGGTGGGCCCAGTAGGCCTATTTTTCATCCTCCCCAGGCTCCAGAGGCTTCCCTGGAGCCTGGGGAGGGCAAAAACACCCTCCCCAGTCCTCCCGGAGGCCCTCCGGAAGCTGAAAACGCCCTCCCAGAGCCTCCATGCGAGCCAAAAATCAGCTGGCCGGCGTGCACATGCATGCTGGAGCTGAGCTAGACAATGCCTCGTGTGCCGGCAGATATGGCTCCGCGTGCCACCTGTGGCACCCATGCCATAGGTTCGCCATCACTGGCTTAGACCAATAAAATGGCATATGATTACCTGTTTTTATAATTGTGAATTCTATAAATTCATTATGTGCTAAGAGATGCATTATCCATTGTTCTGAATTTGAGTTTATAATCTTGATTTTGTGTCAGCGCTCGACAGCACTTTGTCTTTAAAAGCAAAGGATGATTAGGGCAGAACTTTACCATAATATATATAAAATGATACAAAGTTTTGCTCTGCAGTTAATTAAAATTTCACTGTTTTATTATAAACAATATACTGGTTACATCATATTATAAAGTGTAAATTATATTTCCCCCAGGTACTATTTAAGGTATGCTCTTTTTCATTTTATCTGTGTCTTGGTAAAGGAAGTATGTCCAGGCAAAAACCTACCAAATCTCAATTATATTTTTGCTTCAAAAATTATCTCTAAGTGATGTTTATAGCTAAAACAGACAAATACATGTTATTTAATTCCTTTCTTAGAACTGCATGCTGTTAGGAGGACGAAAGAGTACAGAGGTACCTTTAGAAGGTTATTTGGTAACACCAATCCAGAGAATATGCAAGTATCCTCTTCTTTTGAAGGTATATATTTTTGTTTGAAGAAGTGTGAAAATATGTTCTTTTGAAGATATTATATTTTACATGGAAATTATTTTATTTTCTGAATTTTGTTTGTCATTTGGAAATAAAAATCTGTTTGCACAAACAAATGAGATTATAATTTATAATAATACCCATTGTGCACAGAAAGAAAAGATGGAACCTAGTATGCCAACACTATTGAGATCCTTCCTATGAAATAAAGATCCCCGGATGGAGATTTTTGGGAAAAAACCTTGGCTATTGCTAGGAAGAAACTTTTTTGTGCCTATAGGTTTTCTTATTTCGACTGGAAAAATAGCTGTTAGCTGTTTTGGGACTTGTTTAGGGGACCACACTTCTACTTAACTCCTTTCTTATATAAACATGCTGTTGGAATCATAGTGCCTACAGTTATCCAATTATGAGGTGACATGGGGATGAGTATTGCTGTATAATGCCTCCAGGTCTAGAATGGGTCATGCAAGCGGTGATGCACAAGAATATATACAAAGGTTTTCTTCGTCACTAACTACATCTGCTGTGAGTCTGGGAAAAGAGGCAGTTCCATATGGGGAAGTACAATGTATTTGTTTGTTTGACCAATTTATATAGCTGTCCATTTTACTAAACAAGTAACTCTGAGAGGCGTATATAAATTGGAATCCTGTCCAGTACTATGAAATGGAATAGAATGGAAAAATGGAATTCTGTCCACAAGTATGGATGGACCATTTCTGGAATCATTGTACTTCTATATAGTAGCCCGCTTCAGATCTCCTACTCCATAAGAAATAAGAACTCTGTACTATTATTCTTATATTTTACCACTGAATAAAGTTCCTGGTTGGTTATTTGCAGATGCAGTAAGAACATAAATCGTATGTAGGCATAAATGCCCATATTCATTGTATGGCTTCTGATGATATAAAATATTAGTACTGAATATTTTGGTATTTGATTATAGCTGTTTAATGAAAATGGATAATAATGCTAATGCTAACTATATAGTTTTAATCTCATGATCAGTTTGATATCACAATCTTAAAGTGCCTATAAATGTAACAGAATTTATTCCCAAATGAATAGGCATGGTTTTATAGCTTTATCATGAAAGTGAAATTTTAATAATTGTCTTCCATTTTGGGAAGAGTATAAGAATTGATTTTATTATTCTTTTTAAAAATAGGAATTGTTAAAGCGCACTCCCAAAAAGCACAGGGATTATTCTATCTTAATGGAAGCTCTCCAAACAATGAAAGCTGTTTGTTCCAACATAAATGAAGCCAAGAGACAGATGGAAAAATTAGAGGTTTTAGAGGAATGGCAGTCTCACATTGAAGGATGGGAGGTAATGTCATAAAATGTATTATTTTAGCAAATGTGGAAGAAATAAGAACTCTGTACTATTATTCTTATATTCTGCATAGGCCATTGTCATACACAATTAGAATACATCATTGTTCTTTGTTTTACTTAGTAGATTGTTATGTTTGTGACACCTGATCAATCCACATCTGGTTTATTAATAACAGAAATTTCAAGTGAAGAGTTTTTGGTGCCAAGCCTCCAGGAATTTCCTAGCATTTTTGGATTTAGCTTGGTTTATATATTCACAGTTTTCTAGTTGAAAGTATGATTAAATCTACATATAAACAACCATTTACACACCATTCAAAAGAGACAATGAAAAAGCTCAAAAGGAAACATTCAATCCTGCTGGATTTGAGGAAGTGGACAGGGTCTTCAGTCCTGTCAGTGCAACCACTTGCCAATAAGATATTTGTCCCTCTTGGTTGGTGAAAGCCTCCAAGATGTTGACTAGCAGGTGGGGTCAGGCGGTGATAAATTCTTTACAGCAGGAGGGGATGTTTGGAGGGCCTTTTAAGGAGTCACTCGTTTGCATCCTCAAAAAACCATCACCTGATCCCGCCTCTCTGAACAATTTTTATCCAGTTTCTCTTCTTCCCTTTTTAGAGAAGGTGGTATAAAAGTGGTTGCTTAGCAACTTCAGAGGCTCCTGAATGAAATGGATTATATGGACCCCTTTCAGTCAGGATTCAGGCCCAGTTACAGCCTCCGTCGCAGTTGTGGATGATCTCTGATGAGAGTGGAATAAGAGTAGTGCAACCATCCTTGTTCCCCTTGAGCTCTCAGCAGCATTTGATACCATCAACCATGGTATCCTATGGGGTCTGGGCTGGGAAGCACAGTTTTGTGCTGGTTCGGCTACTTTCTCCAAGGCCGATCCCAATCAGTGTTGATAGGAATGACAGATTGAGGTGTATGCCAGTTGCGGCCTTTCCTGGATCAGCAGTCCTTTGTTATCTCATCTTATCACCTTCTTTTAAAATACAACAAATGATCTCTTCTTCTCATATCCCATCTTTTAGCTATAAACAAATCCTTAAAAGTCTTGTTCAGCAAAAGTCCATTAAGGTTTACCAGAGATAACGATACCTATTTAATCTAGCTAATAATTTAGCTATTAATTAGATTTAATCTAATCTAATAAACCAACTTTATATCCTTTCTTTCTACTTTTAACAATCTTGAGCTTTAATTCCGTCAGTCTCCTAAACTTGATTTCCCCCCAGTTTTCCTTAGTACTTTTTCACCAAATTATTCAGAGGTTTAACAAGTCTATTTTGTAAATCTGATATAGTAAAATTATCCAGGACACTCTTTTGGTTTATTATTTGTTTATTCCTTTTAATTATTAAGACATCAGTCAATTTCTTTTGTATATTCCATGTGGCATCTTTTCCCATATCATTCTGGTAGCCTTTCATTTTTAAATCAGAGAGGACCCCACCTCCCAAAAGGATTAAATTACTGGCCAGAACCAGCAATATATCACCTTTTGTGAAGTCTTGACTGGCCAGTAGAGACATGGATTAACGGCCAAACTCCCAGTTCTAAGAACTCTTTCTATTTCCCCAAGACAAATAGACTTAAACACTTTTCAGATATCATAGCTAGATCATGTCCCAAGTCAATTTCATATGATTTTCATAGCTACAATCCAGGTCAAAGTGAATTTGAGTAACTTTAGGTGCTAGATATCTATAGTAACTTTATACACTATATATCTCGATATATAGTTATCTCATCTTTGGACTATTATAATGAGGTCTACATGGGACTGCCTTTGAAGAGAATTCGGAAACTTCAACTGTTGCAGAGTGCCAGAGTACTGAACTAGAAATATTCTCCTCTATTGGTAGAAATTTCAAAACTGAGCAAGTGAAAAATGGAAAAATGACAGCCACAGGTTTCCCTTACAAACTATATTTTCTATTGAGCGGAGGGCAGAAATTTTTAAATAATGTGAATTTCTTTTTCAAATAAGTTCCTTTCAGCATAGAGAAGCACACATTGAGGAAAAATTGTTTCTTTCTTGCCTCTTTCTCAAAATGATTGCTTATAGGACATGACTCCTAAAAATCCTTATATTAGTTAGGAATTTTTGAATTAGGTTTTTTGGGGGAATTTTTTTTTATGTTTTCACTCTGGTAGTGGAAACAGGAGTGGTGCAAAGTTTTTTTAAAATGTCTAAAATGGAAGCACATGCCTTTGCAAGAAGAAAGGCTAAAAACTTTATGATAAGTAAGTTCCTGATACAAACATTGCATTATTGTCTGTACTATCACAGAAGTATGAAGTACATTCAAAAGACTGGAGGTAAAAATAACTGATCTAGAAGAAATTACTTCAAAGAAGATACAAAATAGGTCTGAATATTTTTGGATGAGAATATAAAAGAAGATTCAGCAGAAGAGTATAATAGATGAAGCGAATCATAGTATCTGATCAAATAGAAATTTAATGAAAGCAGAAAAGAAATAATCTCTATTGGCCAAAGCATGAAACTCTAGAGCTTTTTGTCATATGCTGCTAAGCAATGTTTATTAGATTTTAGCTTAGTGTTAATCCAAACCCAGTCAATAATGATTTTATAATGAAATTGCACTTCAACAAACTATGCCTTTGTGTGATATACTGTATGAACTCAGTCACCATCAGCTTGGCTTCTCTTTAACTGGGTCTGTGAATGAATGAACAGTTACTCTGTTTTCCACCAAGATACAACTCATATGCTGTTTTCTTCTCCTTTTTCTCATTTCACTTATTCTTTTATATTTAGTACACAACAATTAGAAACAAAACCAGTAAGCAATAAAAACATATAATCAACTTAATACTGTGTAGTAGTGATAAATAGTTAAAATATCATTATACGTCTATGATCTGTCACATCCTTTTGAATGCAAATTTCCCCATTAACCAAATAGATGGAAATAAAGTGGCATATTGACCACTGATAATGATATCAGTAGCTTAGAATAGGTTTTGTGCGGAACAACATTCAGTGCATCATCAGAGTTTTCATATGATAAAGTGACAATAGCTTAATAGCTAAAGAATTGCTTTGCATATAGAAATTCCTGGTTCAATTCATGGCATCTTGAATTTTTATTTTTAAAATATAATATATGTCATTGTTTAGCAATTGGGACTGGCAATTACTGGTTGCTAAGTAAAATGGCAACTGTGCTTATGATCTTAGTTCAGCCTTCCTTTACTTTACAGACCTGAAGACCAGCGGTGGGTTGCTCCCGGTTCGGCCCAGTTCAGTGAACCGATAGCAGCAGCGGCGGGAGGCTCTGCCCACCCGCCCAGGACACTTCTGCGCATGCGCAGAAGTTTCTGCACATGCACAGAAGCGTCACATACAAGCGAACCGGTAGCGATGGGATTTAGAACCCACTACTGCCGCAGAGGTCATAAATGCAAGGAATGGCCAAAAAATTACTTTTTTCAGCATCGTCATAACTGCAAACACTTGTAGAAGGTGGTCGCTAAATGAGGATTACTTTTAATGAGGTTTCTGAACTGTCCATTGTGACTCCAAATAGCTGCTACTAGTTAAAGTCAAACTATTACAGATAGCTACTGTAGATAAATATACAGTATATGGTAACACTGTTCTGTACTGAAAACATATTACCAGATAATTATGAATTTCTAGTGAAGGCTTGTTACATTACACCTTCATAAATACCTTTTTAAGCAAAGTATATTTTAGTTACAATTTAGTTGTTAATGTTTAAGAGTCAACTTTCTTCTAATGAGAGCTAATAGTCTCGTTTAAATTTTTTACCACATTTATGAGGTATTTCTTTAATAAACTCTTCTGTACTAAAACAGCTTTGATTAACTGAACATCTGGTTTGCTATAAGGCTTAAGAACAGAGAAATATACTTGTTAGAGATTTTCTGTCAGAAGAAAATGTTTAGCATGTTGCTTACTTAGGAAAAAGCTATTTTAGCATCTGATGGAGGATCAAAGCATGACTTGAATTCCTACGCAAAATTGAGCTTGGTTATTTATTATAATTAGACAATTATAGAAAAGCAGACAACTTGAAAAATACATTTTAAATTTTATTTTCTTCTTCTTTAATGGTACACACTCCAAATGCAGTTTTATTTAGTGGGTGTTTTTATTGTAGAATCATAATTGTTAAAATAACTTGCTTTTTTGTTTTGACTTCATGATGACAGAAAAAAATAGGATATTTTGAATTAATGCAAGCTGATAGCTTTCCTCATGCTAGCGGATGATCTCACCCATGTTTCTAAGATGTTAAAGAAGAGTGGGGAGAGGGTGGAGCTCCTCTGAGGAACTCCACCCCCCTCAATTTTAACTCCCCATTCTGCCTCAATCAACACTGACTGGAACCAACTGGAGGATGAAAAATTAAGAATTAAAAACTAAAAAGTCCAGAAATAAAAAACATAAAAGAAAAAAAAGAATAGTAAAGAAAAAATAAATAAATGACTTCCCCCTTCATCACAAGCATAAACAATTTTAGTAACTTATCACCTCCTTTTAAAATACAACAAATGATCTCTTCTTCTCATATCCCATCTTTTAGCTACAAACAAATCCTTAAAAGTCTTGTTCAGCAAAAGTCCATTAAGGTTTATCAGAGATAACAGGATACCTATTTAATCTAGCTAATAATTTAGCTATTAGATTTAATCTAATCTAATAAACCAACTTTATATCCTTTCTTTCTACTTTTAACAATCTTGAGCTTTAATTCCGTCAGTCTCCTAAACTTGATTTCCCCCCCAGTTTTCCTTAGTACTTTTTCACCAAATTATTCAGAGGTTTAACAAGTCTATTTTGTAAATTACTATATAATTTTACTATATAGTAAAATTATCCAGGACACTCTTTTGGTTTATTATTTGTTTATTCGTTTTAATTATTAAGACATCAGTCAATTTCTTTTGTATATTCCATGTGGCATCTTTTCCCATATCATTCTGGTAGCCTTTCATTTTTAAATCAGAGAGGACCCCACCTCCCAAAAGGATTAAATTACTGGCAGTACCAGCAATATATCACCTTTTGTGAAGTCTTGACTGGCCAGTAGAGACATGGATTAACTGCCAAACTCCCAGTTCTAAGAACTCTTTCTATTTTCCCAAGACAAATAGACTTAAACAGTTTTCAGATATCACAGCTAGATCATGTCCCAAGTCAATTTCATGTGATTTTCATAGCTACAATCCAGGTCAAAGTGGATTTGAGTAACTTTAGGTGCTAGATGTCTATAGTAACTTTATACACTATATATCTAGAATATTTCTTACAATGGCCATACATATAGTCCTTCAAGCCATGCCTCCCTTGCTATCTGTAAACATGATAATAGCAGAAAAATAATGGTATTCTTGATTGCCAAAAGGTGGACTCTCATAATTATTTATGCTCGGGCATGTTGGCTCCTTGTTTTTCTCCAGTGGCTTTTGCTAGCATTCCATTTAAAAAAGAGTGGATACTGGCAACGTTTTCACTTCTGGGTTGCATTCTGCAGATATGTACAATGTTCTACTTGACCAAAATTGTAAAAAAAATCATCTAACTGTAAGACCACATCATTTCATTATGTGGCAGGTGAAATAATATAGATAGTCCTCAGTTAATTAATAATGACTAAGCAATCATATAACTAATAGTTTTTCAATTAGTTCTTGATCTTACAACCATGGTAGCTTCCCTGTGGTCATGAGATTGCCATTTGAACATTTCATAGCTGGCTTCAACAAGTAGAGTCAATGGAGAAGCCGGCAGTAAGTCACAGCCATGTGAAGTTGTGCTTAATGGCCATGGGTTTTTGCTTAATGGCCACAACCTACAGAACTGATGTAAGGCATGACCATATAATGTTTCACAATGATTGCATTGCTTAGTGACAGTTGCTGATCCTAATTGTTGGTGATAAGTAAGGACTATCTGTAGTAGCTAAAAATCCAATTTAACGCAAGATTAAAAAATTGGGTAAACTTAGAAAAATAGAAAATTAAGCAACCACTATGTATTATAGGAAGCAATGTTAAATCAAATTGAGTGTGTACAACCTGATTTTATTTTTCTGCTTTGAGTTTAATATAAAGTGGCAATTGCATTATTTAGGAAATGAATTACTTTATGTGTTGAAGATCTTTCTATTTTAAGTGAGTTCTTTAGATATTATGTTTTATTGGTTGTTATTTTTGTTAAAATTATGTCATATAACTGATACATTTCTAAGATGACTGAGGGCCAGAACACTTAAATGAGAAAAATTGTACGGAAGTCTGAACCTTTTTTCTATAAATGATAACACATGATGCTCTTACCGTCAGGCCGAAGCCATTTTATTTGGGATCTTTGGCCTGCCACACTTTATACTATTTTACTATGCATTTTCTACTGTGGGAAAATGGGAGGGGGAATTGCATGAGGGTTGTTAGTGTGTAGCCATAACAAATTCTTTCTAGAAAGCCAAGGTCATCCTTTGTCTCTGCACCTGCACGGAAGGAGATGGGTGGACTCTGCCAGCATGGCAATTGAAGATTGGCCAATGTGATGGATTTGTGGGTGTGGGGGCAAGGGCTTGAACTTTCAACTGGGTGGTGAAACCTGATGGACTTCAGATTCAGGTTTCACCCAGATGTACCAACATGGCTGTTAATAAATTGGAACTTTGAGGAATACTTTGCCTCAGACTCTGATTTAGTTTTGGATGCTATTTGGAACCCTGACACTTACTTTTATCCTTTGCAGGCATTTTATTGATTGCTTATGCTTTATAAGTTAATAGTAAACCATACTTAATTGCATTTCTACTTAAGGGATCTCAAATAGCAGAGCAAATTGATAATTGTTATATTTACACAAGGAAAAAGGCACTTGGGCAGAATCAGGATGAAATTATTTCTCTAATTTTGATTTGGCGGAATCACTAAACCATTATTTGGCAGCTGGGGTATAAAAATAAACTATCAGGTGATTAGGCAAAGATATAATGTGAATAAGTATGTATGCATTGATGTGAGGACAGAAAAGCCAAATTTGATTAGTTATGCTAATGATTTCACTCATAGCTTCCTATAAGTTGTATATGATACTATTTTGTGCTGTAACAAAGCAGTATGAAATAGCTAATATGTTTAAATAAGCCTCCAAGAAAGCATTAAGAAACGTACTGCCTGCAGCAAACCTTTTCTCTAGAGAGCCTATTAAAAATGTCTTTGCAATTACATCAATGAAAAATGTTAGCCATTATTTTTAGAATGCCATAATCCTGAAGTCAGCAAAATTCTGCTTTCTTCAGAATGAACTTACTTCTTCAGTCTGATCTAGGCACATACGGTGAATATTCTGCTTAATCCTTTTTATTTTAAAGCAAGTTTCAACAATTTCAGAGAACGTTTATTTAACCAAATTATTTAGATGTGCAGTCCTCATTTTCCTATATCCAAATTATTATGATTTCAGTTCCAAAGCATACACAGTTCTTTGAAACCATCTCTTCAAAAGATGTCTCCAAGAACAAAGCTAAAACCCATCTTAAGGCAATTTCCAGATTTTTGGGTAGGGCAGTGATTGAACAAATGCTTTGGGTACAAAAAGTCCTATTGGTATATAAAAATATCAGGAGCAATTGGAATGGAAAGACCTTATGGTAACAGGGAAAACATTTCTGAAACTGGAGAGAAGCTTCTGATCAGTGCAACTAATCTCTAAGGCAGTATCCCCAATCTTCTTCCTCCAGCAGTATTAAATTCATTTCTTTGTTCTCTCCGATTGGGAATAAGTGATTTAAAATTTCTTTATGAGAATTTATGAAAATTTCTTTATGAGAGGAGCTTAAAGGGATCCTCTGAAAAATTTAGTTTCCTGGTTTTAAAGGACGTTTTTATTAAGACGGTATTTCCAGATAATGCAACATTAGTCTGCATAATAAACCAGTTTTTAGTTTAGTTTAGTTTAGTTTATTGTCATTGCACCTCACAACGAAATTAAATGCCATCTTCAGTGTACATTATAACTATAAAAATAAAAGACAAACAAACATCCTTCACATTCTATACAATTGAATTGAAAACTCAATATTGCAAGTAGTATTGCACTATACAGTAGTATTCAATATAGTTACTGCCCTGGGATAGAAGCTATTTTTCAGCCTATTTGTCCTTGTTTTTGTCCTGTACGGTCTGCCAGATGGTAAAAGTTCAAAAAAAGGATGCCCAGGATGAGATGGTTCTTTAATGTTTTGAACTTTCTTAAGGCAGAGGGAGCTATAAAGCTCTTCCAAAGAGGGGACAGGGCAACCAATGATCCTCTGGGCAGTGAAGTTAACTCTCTGGAGTGCTGTCCTATTTGCCACTGTGAAATTGGCAAACCATACACCAGTGTTTCTCAACCTTGGCAGTTTGAAGATGTGTGGACTTCAACTCCCAGAATTCCCCAGCAAGCATTGCTGCCTGGGGAATTCTGGGAGTTGAAGTCCACACATCTTCAAACTGCCAAGGTTGAGAAACACTGCTATACACAGATGCAGCGGTAGAAGATCACCAGCAGTTTTCCATTCAGTTGTTGTTTCCTGAGAAGTCTCAGGTAGTATAATATATGCTGGGCCCTTTTGACCAGTGCTGCAATATGAGTGCCCCAGGTCAGTTCCTCTTTTATGATAACATCCAGAAACTTAAAACTGGCCACTTGCTCCACTCGGTCTCCATTGATAAGCAAGGGCTGGATGTCTGATCTATTCCTTCTATAGTCCACTATAAGCTCCTTGGTCTTATTGGTGTTAAGGACCAAGTTATTGTCTCCACACCACAAAAACAACCGGTCCACCTCATTTTTAAATCAAGGTAGGTAGATAAAGTGAATAAGAATTCATGGTTAAGATTGCTTTCTAAATGCTAAATTCACTTTGATGTTTTGATTAGCTAAATGCATTATGTTTGTAGAGGGCTGAGTATTTTTTCGGTTTGTCTGTTGACTTTTGGGTCCACATAACTCTTATTTTCATGTTTCTTCGCTAGGGATCTAACATCACAGACACTTGCACAGAAATGCTGATGTGTGGTGTTTTGTTGAAAATCTCAGCAGGAAATATACAAGAACGAGTGTTCTTTCTTTTTGACAATCTTTTGGTCTATTGCAAAAGAAAGCATAGGTGAGACGCATTAATTGATTTAAGCTTTCAAGACTGAACATATATAAATTATCTGAATTTAAATGTTTAAAATTATATTTGAATATTTTAACTACTATAATGCTCAGAGAATGACAATTCTAGACGTACAAGGTTCCATCTAATGCAAAACAACAATTTTTAAGAAGAAAAGTTTAAGGCTACAACGCATGCTTTTTTTGCATTGCAACCAAAATTTCTTATTAAAATGATATTGATTTATTTATAATTATTACTAAATTATAAATTTATCTGCAACAGCATTAAATAAAATGAGGTGTGGATAGTACTCATTTTTTGGTGTATAAATAATTGCTAATACTAATAAACAATCTTGGTGACTTGAAGTGCAATTAATACTTTTAATGTTTGTACAATACTTTTCCTTAATTAGACGTTTGAAAAACAGCAAAGCATCTTCAGAAAGTCATCGATACCTTTTCCGAGGCAGAATAAATACAGAATTGATGGAAGTTGAGAATGTTGATGATGGCACAGGTATATGAATATACATCACTTTCTTAACTATTATTATCTATTGGATGTTGACTTTGTGTCTCATATAATAATACAAGTAATCCTCGCTTAAAGATGGTAATTGAGACGAGAAACTCTTGTCACTAAGTGATGCGGTTGTAAAGTGTGATGTCACATGACTGCACCAATGTACAACAAAGGTTGCACCAGTTTCAGTTGGCGTGGTTCAGCAAATGCTGCAGAGCTGTGAAATGTAACATTACATCATCACTATTTGCTACCTCCTGCTGGCTTCCCCGTTGATTTTGCTTGTTGAAGGCATTAAAGGTAACCCAATGGCAATCACATGATACTGGAATGCTGAGACTGTTGTAAGTTCACGCAGGTTTCCAAGCACCTGATTCATGATCCCACGACTACAGAGACATTACGACAGCCCCAACTACAAGTTGTAAGTCTCCTTGTTCAGCGCTGTTCAGTGCTATGATAACTTTGAATGGTTGCTGAATGAGTGGTTGTTAAACGAGGACTACCTGTATACAATTTCAATAACTTATGCAGTTATTTGATGTAAATACATTTGGCATAAATGGAAGACCAAAGGTTATACAAATAAGAAAATTATACTCCTATTTATAAACAATGGCCCCTGATTTTTATTAGGTCCTAATTGTGTGAAACTGTAATGAAGCAGCATATTCCAAGGATCCATCTAAAGCTGCCCGATCCAATTGGCTTGGCAGATACTGTAAACAACCAGCATCTTGAATTGTCATGTGGAACACATTTCAGAAGGCAGGTTGTGTGGTGTCCAAGGCATGAATGACTCTCTTTTTTAATAGAAACTGTCATTTATATTACAATGTTACTTAGGACATGCTTTGTTTTTGTTTGTTTTATTTTAATCTTTTGGTAAATGCATGGATTTTCATAAGACTAGCATTGCTGTTTGATAACAGAAAGACCAGAGGTGGGTTCCTCCCTGTTCGGACCGGTTCTATGGAAGTTATGGTAGTAACTTGGCCTGGGTTGCTAGAACCGGCAGCGACCCAGGCCTGCCACGCCCCCGAACTGGCATTCTCTTGTTTTTTGCTTCTGCGCATGCGCAGAAGCTGTTTTTTTAGCACTGTGCATGCGCGCCCGTGCGAAGCGCCCACCCACGTGAAGCGTCAAGGAGCGAACCGGCAGCAAAGAAAACCAGAACCCACCCCTGAGAAAGACATTTGATTTGGTTTGGCTAGGGAGGATTACATTTATAATTTTGAGCTGGCAGTCAAAAATTAAATGAATTATAACTTCCTCCTGATTCTTAAACCATTTTAAAATTTTCATAAAACATAGAAGGGAGCACACGGATGCTAGCATTTATCTGGGGAAGTTTTGCTTTAAGTAAGAGCACATTGTAATGCTTAGGGTGAGATCAGAAGCAATTTTGTACAGTTCAGAGCATTTAGTAGCCATCGGATGGAAAGTACATCTCAGATTTTCCTTTCTGTGATCATTTTTCAGCTGATTATCACAGCAGTGGTCACATTGTTCTCAATGGTTGGAAGATACACAACACAGCAAAGAATAAATGGTTTGTGTGTATGGCCAAAACATCTGAAGAAAAGCATGAATGGCTTGAAGCTATCCTAAAAGAAAGGGAAAGAAGAAAAGGTGAGAACATGAATTTTATTTCTATACACTCTCGCACCTGGAGGAAGTACTGTGTGAAGAGAAATTTCGTGACAGTGAAAACAATTAGTCAGTGGAATAGCTTGCCCTTCAGAAGTTGTGGGTGCTCCATCACTGGAGGCTTTTAAGAAATGGAGAATGTAATTTTGGCCCCACGTGAAGATTTTTACATTGTTTTATTTTGATAAGCAAAGTAGGTCTTTAGGCACTGTAGAAAATTGTTGCCAACAATGAGGGAACCAAAATAAGAGCAAGAGTCAGATTATTTATCACATTAGTTCTCAAAATGAAAGCTTCTGAAACATTTATATAGGGATTCTCTTTCGATCATCTGTGTATAGCTCAGTCATCCCATCTCCAAAACATCTGTGTAAACATCTTTTTTATAAATCAGGATGCACTGACTTAATTACGTATGGAATAACAGATGATTCATGGACAAAACTGTTTGCAGAATTCAAATGCCTTCACTAAAAGTAGTTGTAAACAACATTCCATTCACCCTGAATAAAAAGGAGCTTTTTTTTATTTTATAATTCTATTCATGTACATGAATATGAAGCAATTGAAAAACTTTACATAAGTATAAGTGAAAAAGAAATTTAGCTGACTACTTTCTGAAGTAGTGAGATTATGATCTTAAAATATTTTTAAAATTATTAGCTTTCTTCATAGATTTTGAGCATTGTGTGTTTTCTATCACAATGGAATGTTACTGAATTATTTTTGCAATTCTATTAATGTTTAATTGAATTTTAACACTCAATCTGTTAGCTACTTTGAATAGGCCGTGAATATAAAGATGGAGTACATTTGAAAAAAATGTTACAAATAAAAACTTAACAGATTTTTAATGCTTAAAAATAATACATAAAATATTCTGTTCTCTGCCTCTGCAATCACAATAGCCTTGAAACGTGTGGCCTGTAAAGCACTTATGGCTGTTGTAAAACATTGGGCCACCCCTCACATGACTGCATGATTGATCTCATTTGCCTAATAGCTGTAATGCTAAACCAAAACCAAACACACCTCTGAAGTGGTGTAGGTTTCCTGCCTAAGCAGGGGGTTGGACTAGAAGACCTCCAAGCTCCCTTCCAACTCTTCTATTCTATTCTATTCTATTCTATTCTATTCTATTCTATTCTATTCTATTCTATTCTATTCTATTCTATTCTATTCTATTCTATTCTATTCTATTCTATTCTAGTTTACCATAATATGTGAACTAAACCAGTGCAAATAAAACCCTTGCTCTTTCTAGAAAACTGTAAATTGAATCCAACATTATTCAGACAGGTTTAAACTTCCATATCATCCTAGTGTGAGCAAGAGTTACCCATTATTTCACAACTAGGAGGTGGTGTGTGTGCGCGCACATGGTATTTGGATGTATTACGCCAGTGTTTAGGCTTTGTCTTCATAATCCAGTTTATTAATCTGATACTATTAGGTCCCTAGTTTCCCTGACAACTGTTTGGCTAGTCCATTCAGCTTTTGAAATGATTTTCAGATAAAAGTCCTCGTGAATAGGGATCTTTACATTTATTGTGTATTTGAAAAGGAGCTTTCTTAGGCTTGTTTCTTAAGATCATCTTAATACTAAATATACTATACTAGAAATTTTAACCTGAGTGTGTACTCACTCTCTCTCTCTCTCTCTCTCTCTCTCTCTCTCTCTCTCTCTCTCTCTCTCTCTCTCTCTCTCTCTCTCTCTCTCTCTCTCTCTCTGTGTGTGTGTGTGTGTGTGTGTGTGTGTGTGTGTGTGTGTGTGTGTGTTTATAGAAAATCATGTCTGGAATGATTTGTTTGAACTTGTCCAGCCGCTCTTGGAGATGTTTACTATTCTAATTTTAAAAGTCTTTAAAGTAAATCACAAATTATTTTACATTTAATGTTACTAGGATTGAAAACTGAAGGACACCCCCCCATGGCCCACAATAGATAGATAGTAATATATTATTTGGAAACATTTCAAAATTATTATATTGTGATTTGTTTTTCAGGGTTAAAACTTGGTATGGAACAAGATACATGGGTGATGATCTCTGAACAAGGAGAAAAACTTTACAAAATGATGTGCAGACAAGGGAATTTGATCAAAGACCGAAAGAGAAAATTAACCACTTTTCCAAAATGTTTCCTTGGAAGGCATGTGTTTTAATATTTGAGTTTAAAATTTTGTCTCATTTTAGTTATTATTTATCAAATTAGATAAATAAAATGGTCAGACTATTTAGGATTTCTGCTTTAGTCCACATATTCTCACTCTGACGCTAACTAGCGAATTACTTAAGCCAGTCTGGGTATTGACTGTTCTACACAATATTCCTGAAAAGAAGCCAGCAGATATTATACAAGTATACAAATGTTTTTGGAATGATGATATAAATAAATACAATGGTATCTGTCTGTCTACCTGTCCCCCAAGCTTTAAAAATGCAGTGTTGAAACTATAAATGTTATTTTACATATGCAAAAAGTAATTGGTGAATTGCCTCTCTGTCTTTCATGTGAATTAAGTTCTGTTCTATAGTTTAGAAAATTAAATAGAATGTGTTATGTGTTACAGTCATTTTTTTAATGGATCAACAAGATAGAGTAGCATAAATATGTCTTTTTTGGCCTTGTCAAATATAAAGTCATTTTATAAAACATACAGTAGTATTTTACATATGGTATTAAAAGAAGATAAAATAACCATGGCCTATAAACATTTCTGTCTCTCTGTGTGTGTATGTGTGTATGTATATGTGTGTGTATATATACCACACACACACACAATCTATTTTTCACCTTTTTTATGCAGATAGTCTCAGGTATCTTACTGAAGATGAGTGCTGTTTTATTTAATTAATAAAGATATCATATAATAAAACTGATTGAATATTGCTTCTAGGAACATCAGATTCTTCCTGCAGCCCAGACATTTGCCTCACCAAACTATCAATGCAAAACAAGCTTTAAGTTCTAGCAATAGTTTGTACCTATGGACATTGATGAAGTCTGATCAGACTTCATCAAGTTTATGTAACCACAAACTCACAAGTTTATGTAACCACATAATTCTTAATACCTTCTTACTGAACTTTGCACAGTTCAACTTTCCCTTACCTTTTGAGACAGGGCACATATGAAAATTATAATGTGAACTGTAAAATGACTGTAAAATTAAAAAACAAAGAAATCTCCCCCGGTGCACCTCAGAAAAAAAAGGGTGTTGATGGAATAGAATACTTGCCCCAGTGCCATTAGCTTTGATTTATTACTTCATCTATTACAGCTTTCAGTTCTTCCAATAATATTAAATGCAGCTCTGGCCACCAACATTTTAGTGACCCTTACTCCATCGTAGCTGTTAAAGAAACAAAAAAATATGAATTCTAAAACCACAAATTTAGATTTTAATCTGATATCCTCTTCTCTCAGAATCAGTACTCAGAGCAGCTCATTCATGAATAGACGTGGATTGGATTACACCGTTAATGAGCAAATGTATTTTGTTGATTTTTTAAGGAATTTTACTTCTTTACTACATTTAACTTTGATACGTTAAAATAATTTTTGTCTATCTGTTTTTTTCTTAATTAGTGAGTTCGTATCATGGTTATTGGAAACCGGAGAGATTCACAGACCTGAAGAAGGTGTTCATCTTGGTCAGGCTTTGTTAGAGAACGGCATTATCCACCATGGTAAATAAGTTTATTTTATTTATTTATTTATTTGTGAGATTTATATACCGCCTAACAGTGCAAGCACTCTCTAAGCCAGTGTTTCCCAACCTTGGCAACTTGAAGATGTCTGGACTTCAACTCCCAGAATTCTGGGAGTTGAAGTCCAGACATCTTCAAGTTGCCAAGGTTGGGAAACACTGCTCTAAGCGGTTTACACCAGTAAGCAATGTATATTTATATTGCCCCCAACAATCTGGGTCCTCATTTTACCTACCTCGGAAGGATGGAAGGCTGAGTCAACCTTGAGCTGGTGAGATTTGAACTGCTGACCTGCGGATCACAGTCAGCTAAAGTGACCTGCAGTACTGCAGTATTGTTACCTTTTCTAACAATTATTTGCAAACATTTAACTTTTTTTACTTGTCAGTAGGTGTACAGAGTACATAATTGTTTATGAGAATGACATTGGTTGTAGCCAAAAGTAACATAATAAGTCTTTGGAACAGTGAGGTCCTTGATGTGTTTGATTGTTTTCTGATGAACATTTCATTACCAAACTAGATAACATCATCACTATCTTTGGAGCAGTTTTGTGTATTATTTGTTCTAGCTTTTAGTTTTCAGTTTTAGCCTAAAGAATAACCTGTTTTATTTTATTTATTATATCCATGTTGAATCCAAATGATGTTTAAGAGCTTACATGGATCTGAAATGTTCTCTTTTGCCTTTTATAGCTTGCCCCATACTTTACTGTTTTTGTTTTTGTCTTGTTGTTATTTTATGCTGGTTATTGACCAAAATAAAGGAACTTACTTATTTACTTATTATGTAGACCCAGCTGTATATCCACAGGAACTGAATTCTTAAAATAAAATTGAATGGCCCATCTGTTTTTGTTCAGAAGCAGAAAACCACTGTGCATGTGAGAGACAATTAGATTTACATTAGAGCTGTATTATTTTCTGGATTTGCTATTTCTACTTTAAGTATCATTAACAGTGTAAGGATGTTATTGATATTATTCATTCAATGTTATTTTTATTGACTTGCAATAATTGGTTACCTCAAAATCACTTTGAAGTTTGTAAGTGTTTTTAATTCACTTCTTTTTTTAATTTTAAATGGGTCATACTCTTTATCTAATAATAAATAACTCAGATATATGCTTTTCATATCAGAACACTTGAAGAAAGTAAGAATTAAAGCCTTCTTCAAGTCAACTCTTATTGAGTTCAAAGTCATGTTGGGTTTGTTTTGGCAGCAAGACAATAATCACTTGCAATTGTCTTCCTTTTGTTTGTTTATTTGGTTTTTTTTCTTTATGCCTTCCTTGAAGTTCTCCCATCTTAAGTACAAACCAGGCTACTTTTCAAGTGCAGACAAGGATATGCATCTAAAGAAAACAGAAGTTAACATATCTTAATTAAATCTTTAATATTTTTGTTCTGTTAGTCAAACAACAGCACAAAGTGATTCAAGGATGTAAAAGTTATAAATTTATAACTTTTCAATCATAGATATCATAGAATTTTTGTTTGATTTTCAAATAACTTAAACTCATTAATTGTTGGTAACAGACTTTACAGACTAAATATGATCAACATACAACTTGCTTCTTCCTGTTTTGTAGCTCAATTGTTTAAAATATCCAGATGCTGCATTTAATATTTTTTTCTTGATGCATCTGAATCTTGTTTTGTTTTCTGCTATTGCATAATTAGTTTGTTTGAAAACCTTCTTTTTATCAGTTTAATTGTTTATCAGATTTAAGAAAATCTGAAATGAGCTGTGTGTCCTTATATAGGCATTGGGTTGTTTAAAAATTGTAATTATGCATTTGAAGGTGTCTGTGAAAGAGATTATGTAACATGACATGGGATATAGTGTTATATTTATGTAGCCATTACATTGCACCCTGCTGTTAGTAGCTTAAAACATTGCTGGGCATTTATTTAGAAAAATGCCTTGATTTTCATTGCTCCTTCCAAACATTTTCAGATATGGATATGAAGCATATTAAGAGACAAGCCTTCATTAAATACTAAGTTGTGTTTAGATTTTAAAACTTTTCAGAGTGGAACCTCCAGCAGTCAGTGGAAGTATAAGAAAGAAAAGTCAGTAAAAGACTACCAGAGTCCAAAAGCTAATGCTGAAGTTTTATTTGTTTATTTAAAAAGACCTGTTCTGAACTGATAAGGATTCAAATAGCTGCCACTTAAATATCCCAAAGCTGCATCTGAGAAAAATATACATCCTCACTATTATACCAATAAATTGTGAGAAAGGAGTCAAATTCCAGACCTGACATACACAAAAATATTTTAGTACTAAGGGGAGAATTGTTCACTTGCTGGAATACTTGTAACACTCCCACATTATTTTTAATAAAGCTTGATAATGAGGACATTGTGAAATTTGTTCTTGAGAAAAAGATTTATTTTCAGTTCAGGCAGTTGGCAGTGGCTACTAAAGAATGAGAGAGAGGGATTAAAGATTCATATTAAGATTAAAATTTGGCAACCACTTTTGGAATAAATCTGGTAGTTGCAGGAAAGCTTTGGGTTCATAAGTTTTGCGTTTACTATTTTAAATCTTTAACAATTGTAATTTTCCCCATGCAAAGACAAAGGCTATGATGTATAGCAGGGGTGTCAAACTCGCGGGCTGGATGCGTCACACGCTGGCCAGGCCCATCCCTGGTTTAGTGAAGGGGGAAAAAGTTGCAATATGTCATGTGATGACATGATGTCGTGAGTTTGACACCCGTGATGTATAGCATTCTTTGCAAAATAAAATTCTTGCTAATCAGATTCAGGGCAAACAATAAAATAAAAGCATATGGTGAATTCTAATGAATCCCCATTAATACCATTGTGAAAAAGGGCAAACCCATTACAGCCAATTTTAGGATACAGCATATTTCTAGTTCTTTTCATGTATTTTCTTTACATTGACATATCTTTATGTTTGTTTTTGCATTAGTTACAGACAAACATCAGTTTAAACCTGAACACATGCTCTATAGATTCCGTTATGATGATGGCACATATTATCCAAGAAATGAAATGCAGGATGTAATCTCAAAGGTACAAACATTATACTAAATAGTTATACTAATTAAAAATACAAAATTCTGATTAAAAACGAAAATATGGCATTATAAAATTGGTGTTATAAATTTAATATAAGTTAAATTTCCTGTTTTCCTGATGTGCAAAAATAAGGAGATAAAATTTTGTTCTGTTGAGCTGTTGAAATGAAAGACAAATTACAATCTTGTGTTACATAATATTCAATCCTAATATAATGTAATAAGTGAGTATAATTTGATTGAATTTAGCAATGTTGATGGAGGGGCGGAGCTTCACAGCGTTACCAGTCACAGAGAACGGAGCTCTCCGTTCCTGTGCTGGCTTCTCTTTGTTTGTGGGCTCCGAAAGGAGCCAAAGCTGCCTTGTAGGGGTGGCGAAGCTAAGGAGGAGTGCCCTGTGAGGTCGCAGGAGAGATTGCAACTCTCCTGCTGAATCCCGGTGCTTTTTTCCCCTCTATGCCACGACATGGAGAAGAGGCAGTCTAAGATGGCTGCCAAGAAGCTGGGGAAGCAGATGACCATCTAAGCATAGTGCAGGCGCAGACTTTGGTGAACAGTGTGTGAATTGGGTGAGAATAATTCTTTTTATTCAAATTGTAACCTCAAAAGAATTTGCAGGAAAAGAGAGATTCACAATTATTTTTAAAATAGCAGTGATATAGCACTCTGAAAAAACTTTAAAATTGAAGGAAAGAATTAAAAGGGGAAAAGGCAGCAAAATCGCTAAAATACAGAAAATTGGACTTTTAAACTGGATAGACGCTGTTTTGGATAGGCATTTTAAAATGCTGGAATTATCTACTGAAAAATCAATGTTATTTTTACATTGTGGGAAAATAATGACTCCTGAAGATTGCAATACAAAACTGAATTTATAGAGGGACCTAAGGACGTTTTGGAAAATTTAGGGGACTATCCAGAGGAACAGGTTGATTAATTTTGGGATACAAAGAACTAAGGACATTGAATTCTTTTGAGAAGTGACTATAGGTTTGAATATATGATCTTTGGATTATTGGACAGAAGAGGGACACAATAAAATTTAACGAGGAAAAAGGAGTGGAATTTGGGAAGAGATGGCATCGGTAATCCAAAGTACAAGGGAGACACTGACAAGGCATTTTAAGGAAATAATCGAATAGAGAGCATGGATGCAATGCTGGGAAATATAACACAAAGGACAATGAGTGATCAAGATGCCCAGGAAGAGGAGGAACTAATTGAAAGAGTTGATGGAAAAAATGGAACAGACAAAACAAATGAAACAAGATGATGATGAGGAGATAATAAAAATAATAAGGATTGTTGACATAAACCAAAGGGAGAGTATTCTAAAGGAATTAAAAAAGAACCGAAGAACCAGGAAGATTCTTATGGGAGAGAGATAGGGGTAAGAGTAGATACCTTTGGGCAGGAATACATTAATAGTGCTTCTCAACCTTAATGCTGGCTGAGGAATTCTGGGAGTTGAAGTCCATACATCTTAAAATTGGTGAGATCAAGAAACACTAGTGTGATGTTTTGTGATAATGCTTTGTGATAGACAAACAAGCTAACAAACCCTGCTTTAAATCTTGGTTTATGATCCTGGTATAATAAACCCTTAAAAAAAGTCTGATTTATGTAACTGTTTTTGTGAAGGGATGAGTACAAACAATAGAGCATTGTTGTCAGGGTTCCGACCGATGCTTTGCGAGTTGACAGTTGTAACTAAATAAACTACAAATCCTATTTATTGTATTGTGATCAGAAGTGCATAACCGCTTTCAAGCCTACACTTTGAATATCTGATAATTAAACAGTCGAATCAACTCTCAACAAGAAGTACTGACAAGTATTCTTTAATTCATTAGACAAAGCTATCATTTTTCTCATATTTGTGTTTGGGTTAGGTGTCAATGGATAAGAGGGCACAGTTGAAAATGATGTTGGTATACTAAAAGAACAAATGAATCAATATTTATTTTTGAAGAAGTAGCTATTGGAATTTTCCTGGATTTCAAATATGCTTTTGAAGGAATTTCTCTCTCTCTTATTTTATAAAGCAATTTAAATTAAGGCCATAAATTGCGATTATTTGAGACAGTAACCTGAATAAATATATATATATATATATATATATATATATATATATATATATATATATATATATATATATATATATATATATATATATATATATATATATATATATATATATATATATATATGTTTACTTGATATTGAGTAATTTAGATTAAATATTGTTCATATACTTAACAGGGTGTAAGATTATATTGTCGTCTGCACAGTCTGTTTACTCCTGTGATAAGGTAAGTTTGAGTTTCGGTTGTTTAGTTTCATAAGGTTATTAGTAGTTGCTATCCACTTATGTAGAACTTGCTCAATAATTTATTTATTTATTGTTTGTTTGTTCTTCTATGCCGCCCTACTCCCGAGGGACTCAGGGCGGCGTACAACAATTTTTGTTGAACAATAATTGTTCATTGTTCTAGTAACAAAAGACTAAGCTGAAATTATAACCATAGAAAATCTGCGTAGAACAGCAACCTTTCATAAAAACAATCAGTCATTTTACTTTGATTATTGACCAGCAAAGCCTTCAATAAATGGTGTAAGACTAATGCAAGGCATGTTTACATCTACACTTCCATTTCCAATAGACAGACAAGTACAGAAACATTTTGTACACACACATATATGCACAAACATACACACATGGTGTGTGTGTGTGTGCACGCGCGCGTGCGTGTGCATGTATGTATGGGCAAAAAGCCTACAGGTTGATTCATAGATAGACATAAATAATTGCATAAAATAAAATTAGTTAAAACAATGCATACAATATTTCATTCCAATGCAAACTAAGAACAATAAGAGAAAAATATAATTAATAAACAATACAAATCCTGAAATAAGAAATATAAGCCATCTCGGCATGTCACCTATATATTAAATATCAAACAATTATTATTTTAAATAATAAACCTTCTGTTCTTCTAGATATTATGAAATGTATGTCACAGAGAACATACTGCATTGTTTTGATTAGTGGGGAAAAAATTACCTTTTCAAAAATGGATAAATTACATATCTTGAATCCAGTTCTTGATGTCCAGAAAATTAATGCTTTTCCAATTTCTCACGCCATATATAACCAAAGTTTTTAAGCAACAGTGAAGTGTCCCACATTTTAGAATATAAGTCAATGTGACATTAGTATCTTTACTATTGAAAGGTTTTCCCCTAAATCTACTTATATACTGTGTATTAAAATATTGTTCCAAGAAGATACCAATAACTCACAGTACTAAATCATGATTTAATACCTCATCACATTTTTTGCAGTGCTAACAGATAAAATCTCTTTTCAAATACATTCTTTGGGGCATCCAATAAATTCAAATAGAACATTTTGATGTACCAATCTTAAATCTGATGAAACTAATTTAACATTCTTTAAAGTTTGCAAGTATTGGCCTATTCCTTAAAAAATATTCAAACATTCTAGTCTTCAAGGACCACATATAATAGCCAGAGAATGAAGTCAAGCATGTTTCCTATGAGAAAGAATTCTAAAAGATGAAATCACCCACACAAAAAGTTTTGCGTTTTATAAAAGCCAGTAGGTTTTTAGCAGTAGTGGGTTCTAAAACCCGTTGCTACCGGTTCGCGCGTGTGACGCTTCTGTGCATGTGCAGAAGCGTCCCAGGCGGGTGGGCAGAGACTCCCACCGCCGGCGCTACCGGTTCAGAGAACAGGGCCGAATCGGGAGCAACCCACCGCTGGTTTTTAGCAATAAAATTACATCTTCATTCTGAACAAAAGTTCAACTACTGGATTTCTGCTTGCTGTTATGTATAGATAACTGTTTCTTCAAACTGTCAATTTCTAAATAAGTATTTAGGACACATATGAAAGTTTGTGTGCATGTAAGTATAATCTCATTGATATTTTACTTGTATTTATTTATTTACTTACAAAATTTAGACTAGTCTTGAAGGAGGATTGAGGTCAAACATACTTTGAGAGGCAATGCATTCTGGCATTGTGGTTAATGCAGGATAGATGTACCTTCTAACTCGTACCTCTATTACCGTACTAATAGGAATCTTACTAGATTCCTTACTAGTTTCCTATTAGTTTATTCATACACCTTTCTGGTAGTAAAAGAACCCAGTTGCTTTTCCTTTCCACAAATTATGCATGTACAACTTAACCCAAACAAAACACAAACAGTACTTTTTTAAAATGTACCACATAAAATCAATATAATTTTTAAGATGATGTTGGATAACCATTTGTCTGAAGTGGTGTAGGGTTTCCTGCCTAAGCAGGGGGTTGGACTAGAAGACCTCCAAGGTCCATTCCAACGCTGTTATTTCTATTTCTATTTCTATAATAAACAAGTAGCAAGCAATTCTAAAACTGCAAAATGCCAGAAATAAAAGGAATCAATTATAAAGTGTCATACATTAATTTAAGCAAAAATATTGCAAAGTAAACTAGTCAGTATTAAATTTTAATGATAAAACGATAGGCAGCAGTTGCCTTTCTAGATTCAGATGATTGGAAATGTACATTTTTGCTTTTTCTTTCTTTAGGTATAACCCTGTCTTGATATTGTTCTGTATAGTGAGTTTTATTTTTAAAAAAAGATTCCTTAATCTGCCTAATCAAAGGCCCAGGAGCATAATATATGTTGCTCAACTCCAAAGAATACTGAGAATAGTGGTATGATATAAAAAATATTAAAGCAAAGGGTTGTTCCAACTGAAAAGCTCTCAGTGGTATAAGTGCATATTCAGCCATTCATTAAATGACTTTGGAGTAATCATCATCTCTCTTAGCCCAACCTATCTTACAGGCCTGCTGTAGGAATAAAATGAAGGAAGATTCTAGACAAGCCAACTTGAATTTATGCAGGAAAGGCAGGATATAAATCTAATTAATCAGCTGAGCAAAGATATTAAAGATGTATTACTATTTCAAATTTCCTTAATAGTATTTGAAGTTTTGTGTTTTGTGTCTATCAATATTTACGTATATGTGGAAAGGGGGGGGGAAGTAGGAGTGTTAAAAGATACAGTTCCAGAAGACACAAATTGCATGTGGAAACATACGTGGTGTATAACATCCAATATTATACTCTAATGTTTTCTTTTAGTCCCTCATCAAGGTAATTCCATAAATAAAAAAGTCTAGTTTTGGAGATATATGGGAGGTTTAATTTTTGTAATACACTTTGAACCTTGCCCAACATACACAGTACTGTAACTAAAATAAAGCGTTATTATTACAAAGTAATGCAAACATAAATAATTTTGAATTGATAAGGAATTACTTAGGTTATATTTGGGATATAATATATGAGTATTCAGCTTTTGTTGAATATATACAGTATTTTGAGGATGAACTATTTTATGTTTTTTTTCTCCTCAGAGATAAAGATTACCATTTAAGAACCTACAAATCTGTCATAATGGCTAATAAAATGATAGACTGGCTAATTGCACAGGTAGGACAGTGCTCCGAAGTATATAAATTTGATTAGTAACATGAAATAAATTTAAATACATTTCTATTAGAATTAATGTTTTTATATGTTATATAATTTTTCTTTTATACTGTATATTAACTAAGCTACAAATATTTTGGTATTATTGGTCAACTGTTAGAATCCTGGTATCTTTTGAAAGACTTTAAAGTATTAAGCATTCTTCTACTTATCTGCCCTTTAAAAAAAAGTTATTTTATACTTAAATAAAGTATATTTTATTTTAATACCAAAGTAAATACAAAACACCAAGTATTAAACTATAAATTTATTATCACTTATGTTCTGAAATTAAAATAGTGGGCATATATTAACCAAAATATAGAAATTATTTTAAGTAATGGCCATGTTTATTTTTATATTAATAAATTTATGTGCAGGGGGATTGCAGAACAAGAGAAGAAGCAATGATCTTTGGAATAGCACTTTGTGACAATGGATTTATGCATCATGGTAAACTATAAATTTATATAAGTTTTAAAAATATTTTTTAATATAAAGATTCTAACTTTAAAATCTGATATCAATACTGTGATAAATAATTTCCCTAGGATATGCAGTATGTAGCATTTATTGATTTGTTACTAGAACTTTTGTTCAATGATTTATATTTTTAAAAAGTACTATCTAATTAAGAGTCTCTTTAGAATACCTGTACAAATTACAGATAGAGTACAGGTAGAGAATACCTGTACAGATTACAGATAGAGTCCATTCTTGCTAATCATAAAATTCTACACTGCTTTCTTTGTAAAATTACTTGCTAATAGCTGTGAAAAATACAATACTACAAGGATATACCGTATTTTTCAGCGTATAAGACGCAACGGAGTATAAGACACACCTTAGTTTTGGGGGAGGAAAATAGGGGGGGAAATCTACCTACCAGGTATTCATCTGGCTAGCGTTCTTAGTCTGTTCAGCTTCAGCACATTATTTTATCCTCTGGTTAGGGCTGAAAAAGTCTTTTTCAGAGGGAGTAGGAATGAAAACAAGCCTGCGAAGACTTAGGGCAGGAAAAACTGCTTCGGAGGGAGTAGGAATAAAAATAAATGCTGCAAGCCAGGAAGATCGTTAGCACCGCATTAGGGCTGAAAAGCACCACTTTTTCAGAGGGAGTAGGAATGAAAAACAAGCCTGCAAAGACTTAGGGCAGGAAAAACCTCCTTGGGGGGAATAGGAAGCCGGGAAGATCGTTAGCACCTCGTTAGGGCTGGGGAAAAAAAGCTTCGAAAAAGCTACATTCGAAGTATAAGACGCACCCAAATTTTCAGCCTCTTTTAGGGAGGAAAAATGTATATACTCCGAAAAATACGGTACTTATTTATTTATTAGTTTTATACACTGGCATAATCCTTGAAGATTCCTAGAGTTAATAACATAAAATAACTTACATAACAGTATAACAAAACTACATTAAGCACAATAAAAAGTAGTGATTTACAGTGCAATAATGCCAAATATGATGACACTTCACCATTCTACAAATACTTTCTGGAAAACCTTATTTTAACCTATTTTCACAATGTCATTAGAATGGGTGCTGCTCTAAGTCCAGGAGGGAAAATATTCCATAATATATGGTGTATTAATAGAAAATAATTGTTTCTGAACTATAGCTGCTTCCTTTCACTGAAGTGGAATTATTAATAAGAGTTTAAGGAGTTTATCAGACAGCTCAGTTTGGATTGGAAGATGCAGTTATTTAATAAATCATATAGTAAATAAAATTTTAGTTGAATTATAAATCAATATGTCTATAGGTGATACACAAATATTAACCTTTTCTCTGTCAAATAGTGCTGGAAAAAAGTGAATTCAAAGATGAACCACTTCTATTTCGATTTTTTGTGGATGAAGAAATGGAAGGCTCCAACATGAAACACAGACTTATGAAGCATGACTTAAAAGTAGTGGAAAATGTAATTGCAAAATCGTTGCTGGTAAGTTTTAAAAAAATTAAGTCTGTATGTTTGTTTGTTTGATTTTGATGCTAACTCCTATTATTTGCACATAGACAATGTTATAATTAAGTCTGTATGTTTGTTTGTTTGATTTTGATGCTAACTCCTATTATTTGCACATAGACAATGTTATAATTTGTAGTTTTTTCAGATCCATACTATTATCCATCAACTTAAATCCCCTAGACCAGCGGTGGTTTGTTCCCGATTTAGACCGGTTCTCAGAACCGGTAGCGCCGGCAGGAAAAGTCTCCGTCCACCCGCCCGGGACGCTTCTGCGCATGTGCAGAAGTGTTGTGCGCTGTGTGCATGCGCACACAAACCAGTAGCAAAATTATTTACAACCCACAACTGCCCTAGACCTCTCTTGCTGTTTTTTGTACTCTTCAGTTTTGTGAGGAAAATATATATTAACTGGAGTATAACATATAGGTACTTTATAGAGTCCAAAGGTAGTCTGTATTGGTTAAATATTCATACAATGCTCAAATGCATATAATTAATGTCACAGCTTTTGCAGATGAATACATTTGACAGATGTAATGTTCACAGTGGTAACAATCATATAGTAATAACAGTTGCCTGTCAGTCATACTTATTCAGCATATTGATTTAATTTTTTCCCCTTTTTTCAGATCAGATCAAGTGATGGAACTTATGGTTTTAGTTTGGAAGACAAAAACAAAGCACCAATTGTGAAAATAGTGGAAAAGTGCTCAAATGCTGAGGTAATATAGGTTCATAACTGTCCCAATTATTGCATTTCTGTTCATAGAAAAGTTCAGGTGTTTTGACAATTATTTCAATTATAAAGTTTTACTTTAAGAATTTTTATTGATTTGTGTGTGTAATCGATTATGTGTGTGTATAAATTATTAAAGACTATACCAAAGCATTTGTAAAATATAAATATTTGTATTACTTTAGTCATGTAAAATTAAAAGCATACAATATGGATGATTTCACACAATGCAATTAAGCCATACTGTTTTTCTTTTTTTTAAATTTCAGCGTAGCATGTTGTGAAAATCCAGTTATGGCCAACACTGGATATGGCCCTGATACCTAGCAGGGCTGGCATTTTCAGTTTTTCGCATCAGAGTTTTAATGTTTTATTTTAAATTATGTTAAACCTACTTGGGGCTTATATTATATTTTTCTCACCTTTTCTACATCAAAATATGAGTAGGTGTGATTCTGATTTTCAGCAACAATGATTAGAATGATTTTTTAGGTACTGTTTTTTAGGGGCTGCTTGGGAGTGCTGTACAGAGAATTATTATCAGCTATTTACACCTTCTTGGTGTTTAAGCTTATAGACAGTCAATATTTGTAATTTCCTAAAAATGTGAACTTTGATATCTTAATGTTATTGAAAAAACATTACTCTTCACATTTAGGGTAAGAATGATAAAGAACTATAGAGAATTATTAGGTGTGTGAAGATTAAGAGAGCTGAGAAAATTGCTGTGTATAAGTCTACATATTGCAGGTGATTTTTTTTAAAGGTTACCTTGATGCAGAACTTTGAGAATCATTTTTGCAGAATAAGAAACATATTTCTGCAATACAATTTTATATATAGCTACTTAAAAATAGGTTGATGGATAAGCATGTAAAAGTTAAATTAATGTTGCTTAGGGAACGGTTATAGTCTAGCAAAGAATACTTACCGTATGTTCCGGCGTTAAGACGACTGGGCGTATAAGACGACCCCCAACTTTTCCAGTTAAAATATAGAGTTTGGGATATACTCGCCGTATAAGACTACCCCTCTTACCATCTTTCTTTTTCTTTCTGTCTTTCTTCCTTCCTAACATCTTTACATCTTTCCATCTTTCTTTCTTTCTTTCTTTCTTTCTTTCTTTCTTTCTTTCTTTCTTTCTTTCTTTCTTTCTTTCTTTCTTTCTTTCTTTCTTTCTTTCTTTCTTTCTTTCTTTCTTTCTTTCTTCTTTCTTTCTTTCTCTCTCTCTCTCTTTCTTTCTTTCTTTCTTTCTTTCTTTCTTTCTTTCTTTCTTTCTTCCTGTCTTTCTTCTTTGTTTCCTTCCTTCCTTCTTCTGTCTGTCTGTCTGTCTGTCTGTCTGTCTGTCTGTCTGTCTTCCTTCCTTCCTTCCTTCCTTCCTTCCTTCCTTCCTTCCTTCCTTCCTTCCTTCCTTCCTTCCTTCCTCCTTCCTTCCTTCCTTCCTTCCTTCCTTCCTTCCTTCCTTCCTTCCTTCCTTTCTTTCTTTCTTTCTTTCTTTCTCCCTGCAAACCAATCCCCACCATGGCTCCTTTCTCCCTCGCCCAGCCCTCTTCCAAGACGCCAAGTCCTGGAAGAGAAGCCTGGAAGAGCATCGCACTTCCAGGTCCCGGCCGGGAGTTGCTCCCGGTGGAACCGCGCCAAGTGAGGTAGGTGGGTGGGTTGCTCCCCTCCCCTCTCCTCGGAGGAAGGAGCCTCTGTCACCGTCTCCCGCTGGGCTCCAGCAACCCAACTGAGGCCCCAACCGCGGCGCCGGCAAGGTTAACGCGCATGGGAGGGAAGGAGAGAATGCGCTACCACCACCGCTGCTGCTGCTATTGCCGCTCCGGCGTGTCCTTTGCGCAAGGCGCTGCATGTGCGAAGTCTCCCTGGTTGCTGTGGCTGCACCGGGGAGCCCGCGTCCTAGTCAAGGATGGAGACGCTGCGCACGCAGGAGAGACCATGGAGCAGAGGTGTCTAGCAAGACGGGTGAGAGGCGCGGGGATGCCAGAAGTGGCGGCATCAGCGGCAGGCTCCTGCCCACGTCTCCTACCCACCTGCCTCTCATTCTTTTAAATGCTAAGGCAAGCGGCGGGCGGGCGGGAGACCCAGGCAGGAGCTTGCCGCTGATGCTGCCATTTCTGGCATCCCCGCGCCTCTCGCCCCGCTTGACGGGCGCCTCTGCTCTGTGGTCCCTCCCGCGCGCGCAGCATCTCCATCGTTGACCAGGACGCAGACTCCCTGGTGCAGCCACAGCGACCGGGGAGACTTCACAATGCAGCGCATTGCGCGAAGGACACGCTGGAGCGGCAATAGCAGCAGCGGTGGCGGTAGCTGATTTCTCCTTCCCTCCCATGCGCCACAGCCTTCCCAGCAGGCTGCCGGACAAGCCCGAGAACCGAGACGCAGGGCGGCGGCGGGGCTCTGGGGCTCCTTCGGCCGCATGGCTGGAGAATGGCGGGGATGCGGCCGTGGCCGTTTTTGAGCTCTCCCAGCTCGTAAGTTTTAGTACCTGGCGTATAAGACGACCCCCGACTTTTGAGAAGATTTTCAAGAGGTAAAAAGTCCTCTTATATGCCGGAACATACAGTATTAAAATGTTCATTCAGGATATCTGATCCACCAATAATATTAAAAAATGTGGCATCTTCCATTGCCTCCCCCATATCTGCATAGTCTTTAGTAGGGCTATTAAAATGAATAAATCTTATGTGTGTGTTAGAATATTAAATTAACACTTTTGAATTACTAATTTGTTGTTCTGGTTTACATTTTGAAGGCCTATTAATCAAAGTCACCATTATCCTAGGAGATGTTGAGTTACTAATAACATAGAAATAATCTACCAGTCTTCTTTATAAAAAAATTATATGGAAGAATATGAGTTTCTTATTAGGGAAAAGAACTTAAGGTTTTCACTTACATGTCTAATAAATAATTGTCTCTTCTTACAACATCTAAGGCGTCTTATATTTCCTGGAAGAACTCTGTAGACATATCATGAAAAATTGTTAACCACTTATATTATTTAAAATAACTGCACAGATAACAATTAGATAACAAAACACAAAAACAATTGCAAAACCTTTCAAACAATAGTTCCATAATAATCTCATTATAGAATTACAAATGCTAGATTCACCACCCCTCTTTACCCAATGCCCAAAGGAAAAGCCAGATATTAATTGCCCTCTGGAAAGGAAGGAGGTTAGGACTATTTGAGCCTTATAGGTCCAGATTTCTGCATCTGAGGGAGAACAATTTCTTATACTTGACCTGCTGAAAGAATAGAATAGTTAACAATGAACATATTATTGAGCCAAAAAAATAAAATAAAATCCTGTAGCAATGCAAAGAAAAAGTTGTGGAGTTACTTGCTGTTCCCAGTCAGAAATTACATCCTTCAAAACAAAATGCTATATGAAAATGGTAGTCAGGAGAAACCAGGAATGACATGTCAAGGAAATACAGGTCTATAAACAAGAGGCCATTTATTACAAGGAAGAAAGCCTTGTAGATTCCATTAAATAGCTGGAGTTCTGGCTGTGCCTAATTAGAGGAGTTCACGTCTTCGTTCTCAAAAAGTGACTATGTGAATCCCAAAAATAATAAACAAATAATAAATAAAATTTATCAGCATACATGCATTGTGTATATACAGTCGGATAGAGGAATATATGTTTAAAATTTGATCTAGCATTCATTTCTGCATTTTTGTGAAACGAGATTAATGTTGAAAACCAAAACAAATTTATCTACAAATTTACTACCAGTATTTATTTAAGTCATACGGATTTTCTTAAATGAAATGTTGGTAAATAGATAAGTAAATCTATTTAATTCACTATTAATTTAAACTTTAAGCTGTCAAGTATGGGAATCTTTTTTTAGAAATCATAAAATGTTACAAATACAGGAGATTTTTCCGATAATATTGAATTGCTAGGATTACTTTTTTCATAAAGGTGTTTTCTGTAAGGTTATATAAAATCCACAAATATAGGTATATGGGAGATGTTTGAAGTTCTTCCTCTATGCATATAAATAATAATAATGTATCACTGATGTTGTGATGCTAATGGATTATATATGTATTTTGTTTTCTTGTCTAGGTGGCAGGTCTGGAAATTGGGAAAAAGATCTTTACCATTAATGGTGACCTAGTTTTTCTAAGGCCCTTCACTGAAGTGGATAGCTTTCTGAAAGCATGTTTAAACAGTAAAAAGCCCCTCAGGGTACTTGTGAGCACAAAACCAAGGGAGTAAGTTGTTTCTTTGGTTTTAGAAATTATAAAAATAGTAACCAAAATATGTTACAAAGGCATAGGCATAAATGTTATTATGTTAGAAATAATTTAGCTAAATTTTATATATATTGTAATGATGATATCCTACCTTTCCCTTCAATTTTATGCACTCAAGGTGGTTAAACACAAATAAAATGCAAGGTATATTTTTGAATGTTTACTATATGTAAGTTAGAACCAATTCAGAAATATCAGTAATTAAAAGCTCAACAAAAGAAATACATCTTAGCTGTTCATTGAATGGGATTTAAATGCAACTCCAAAGAATGCATTTTATAGTCTGGGTGTAGTGCAGGAGATGCTGTCCCTTGTGCCAAACAAGTAAGGCAGAATGGCTTTTTCTTCCTCTCCTGTCATTTTGAATAAATTCATTGGATGGAAAAGCTAGTGTCTGAATTTAAATTTAAGTTCTTGGTATAAAATTGCTTTTCACAATTTGGCTCTCTCTGGATTTTAATTATCACTCTTTTTAGTCAGTGTGGTAAAGTCTAGCACATCTGAAGGGTGGCTGGCATCAATATATTTATCTAATGTTTTTTGCCATTAATCATTTAATAATACAAAAATATCAAGAAATTATTATATTTGTCATTCTGTTACTCTTCATATTATGTAGAAACAAGATTTATTTATCTTTTTGCTTTATATGCCAATATTTGTGCAGAATGAATATAGGTAGTTGTTGCTTAGCAATCATAATTGGGACTGGCAACTTGATTGCTAAGTGATGTAGTCACTAAATGAAATGTCACTTGATCTTGATGGACTTACAACACTTCCCATTCAGTTGTTAAGCAAATCACCACCAGTTGTTAAGCAGGACATCACATGACTGATTGCAATTTTACTGCCTGTTTCTCCAGTAACTCTGCTTGTCAGAACCTGTTTATGAAGTGTGAGAATGGTGATCATGTGACCATGACAATCATAAATTTGAAAATTGGTCATAAAGTTACATTATCAATGCTGTTGTAATTATGAATGCATGCGAAACAGGGCAGTTGCTAAGCGAGGTCTGCCTATATACATACTGGTTATTAGCTAATAATATGTTTATAGCAGGGGTCCCCAACCTTTTGGACCTCAGGGACCACCAAGGTCATAATTTTAAATCCCATGGACTCTAATCCATAATTTTGAGTCCCACAGATCACTAATATGAATTTTTTTAAAAAAGATAAATACATTTGTAAAATAATGATCAGAGAACTTCTATTTTATTAATATGAAATACACCTATTTAATATAACAAAATTATAAATGCTTATTTAATCATAACAAAATCGTAAATGCTTATTTAATAACAAAATCTTTAAAGGTTATTTAATTGTAACAAAATTATTATCATCATGAGAACCATTCAAATCTAAAACCAAAGAAAATCAAATTATTTGATGCCATTAAATATTACAGTTAAAAAAAATACAGTTAAGATTAAACTTAACTAAAAAGAGCATCTGAGAAATAAGTAAAACAATCGGATAAGAATCTGTATCCTCAGCGGGTGACTGTTGTAATGGTCAAAATAATAATGAAACATACAGCTTGGCAATGGTTGCCTCATCTTAAGATTACCCTGACGTCACCCTGCACCCAGCACACTTCACTGACGACAACGAGCATCCTTGTTCTAAGGATACAGATAATAATTTCCGCAGGATACATTAAAAACCAAAACAAAGCTGGCACAAAAGGGGAAGCAAAAGTCAGGAGAAAGCCCAGGACGAGGGTGGGTGGAGCGGGCCAACCCACCCTCCAAAAAGGGGAAGGAAAACGGCCACAAATGTCCTGTTGGTCACACGGCGAATTCAACAGCAGCCTTCCTGGGTGGGGGGGGACACCGTGCACCCCTCTCGCCCAGAGAGCCTGCGAAAGGGATCCGCGCGAAAGCCTCTTCTGGATTAGGCTGGGGGGGGGGAGTGGGGCAGAATAGAAGTAACATTCCTTGCCCCCGGACTGCAGACAGGGCGGGGAGGCATTTGCAAATGAAGCAGAGCCTGACATCCCCATCCCAAGCCACCAGCCCCCCCCCCTCCCCAAGTCTGCACTGGCTGCGGACTGCGCGAAAGGAGTCATGTTTGGAGAGAATCCAGAGCACAGCCCCGGCAAAGGTCCACTCGGCTGTGCCCATCCAGTCTGCCTCCACCCGCCTTGCGCAGTATGCCCTCCTCAGGAGCCTGCAAGCCGGACTGGGAATAAGGAAGTGCCTTCCGCATCTCCCACCCCCCGCTGCCAGCAGCTCCAGAGTGACTCCTGCACATCTTGTCCATTCTCAAACATCTCCAGAGGCACCCGTCCACCCACTGTAGGCGGCTGGACGCACGTGGTCCCAATCCCCGCTAGGTCCCGCGTCCTGGGCTCTCCCGGTGCCTTCCAAAGTGCGAGATGTGGTGATGGCTGAGCCCCTCCGGAAAAGCCATCAGAGACCCCTCCCCCGGTCCAGGCCAGCCTAAAAGCGCCTGCCACCTCTGTTAAACGTGCCGGGTACCATTTTCCTCAGCAGCCTCTCACCTTGTAGGCAGCGCTTCACACCGCGAGGCTGGCTGGCAGGCTCACCTTCCCGACCGGAAGGGTTCTGTGACTGCGCTGCTTCTTTCCCTGGAGCTGGAACGGCTCGTCCGCCTCTCAGGCTCCAAGCTGGGTGACCCTGCATTTCCAGCTGAGGCCGGCCCAGCAAAGAAAGTGGGGCTCGCCCGGCTGAGGAGGGCATCCCTAACCATAAACCTAACCCTAAAGAAATTATATACCCTTAAGAGTGGGGGCTGGCATGTGGGCGGGGTGATTTGGACAGTGCAGCCTTGTGTTCCCGTGCACACCAGATCCAGGTTTCTAGCAGCAAACTTCACTGAACTCAAGGTTATTTTAAAGTTTCTTGCTAGTTTATGTTAAAAGCAATGGTTATTTTTCCACCGAATGTAAACTTTATTTTTTTTAAATTAAGTACATTATATTATTTTAATCTTAAGTAAAATTTGAGACATAAACAGAAATGTTGATATTAGATGCTTCATTATGTGATTTATCTTGCTTAAAGGACAGTTAAGATTCCTGATTCTGTGGATGGTCTTGGATTCCAAATACGAGGCTTTGGCCCTTCTGTTGTTCATGCTGTTGGAAAAGGTATGAAGTGGCCTGCATTTATGAATATTTGGCCAAATGCAATAAATACACACACAAACACAGAGAATCTTGACATTGATGCTTGAGGAGTATTAAGAATTTGATGCATGGTTCTGAATTTAGGTATAAAGAGTTAGTAGTGATTTCTATTGTTATATATAGCTACTTAACAAATTAGATACTCATATAACCAATAATAAAGAGAATAGTGGGCTTTGGCCTCTAATTGCAGACTTAACAAGCATACATTGATCTGATCTTGGCCAGGAGGAACATGTGACAAGATGGATATTTGGCTTAAGGCAGTGGTGGGATTAAATTTTTTTTACTACCAGTTCTATGGGCGTGGCTTGATGGGCGTAGTGTGGCTTGGTGGGCGTGGCTTGGTGGTCATGGCAGGGGAAGGATACTGTAAAATCTCCATTCCCTCCTGATCAGTTGGAACTCGGGAGGCAGAGAATAGATGGGAGCGGGGCAAGTCAGACCACCTCTGAACTACTCAAAATTTCCACTACTGGTTCTCCAGAACTGGTCAGAACCTGCTGAATACCACCTCTGTCTTAAGGGTTAATTGCTCCCTATTTTCATTCCACTTATGTGTTTTGTAAAGGCAAAATACAGTAAGGTATACCTTGTGGAGTATATTTCTTTATGAAAACCATGAGTATTTAAGTAAGAGATTTCCATGATAGGAAACTGTAATATCTTGATATATCCTTTGAGTATGAAAATACTGGGTATATAACAGAAATATATAACAGAAATTAGCAAAATAAGATTTTTTTAAAAAGCCCAAGAGCTAAATTTTCACCTCTTTTCAGAAATTCTGTAAGGAGGAAGAGACACTTATGCATGGGGGAAAGCTGTTTAATTTACCATGCGAAAGTACATTAATTTTGTATAGATTGTATAGAATAAATCCTTAAATATGATTATGCTTTGCCTTCTTTATCTAAGGGAGTGAACCAACAAAATGCAATGTTTTTATCTTGAGGTTTTAACTTTTAGAGGTTGGACAACTACATATTTAGGGTAGCCCCTAGGACAGTGATGGCGAAACTTTTTTTCCTCGGGTGCCAAAAGCACGTGCTCGTGCGCTATCGCACATGCACGAGTGCCCACACCCATAATTCAATCCCTGGGGAGGGCAAAAATGGCCTCCCCCACCACCCTGGAGGCCCTCTGGAGGCCAGAAACAGCCCGTTTTCCAACTTCTGGTGGGCCTAGTAGGCCCGTTTTCCGTCCTCCCCAGGCTCCAGAGGAGCTTGGGGAGGGTGAAAACGCCCTCCCCCACCCACCGGAGGCCTCCAGAAGCTGAAAACACCATCCCAGAGCCTCTGTGCGAGCCGAAAATCAGATGGCCAGAGTGCACATGCACGCTGGAGCTGAGCTAGGGCAACGGCTCGCGTGCCGGCAGATATGGCTCCGCGTGCCACCTGTGGCACGCGTGCCATAGGTTCGCCATCACTGCCCTAGGAAAACTGAATAATTTTTTTCTTACATGATGTTCAGTGATTCAGAATAATGTATTTCTAGCTTGTCTTTAACAATGTAGTGTTAGTTCAATTTAATATAATCTGGAATTGAAATGAATGGCACTAAAATCAGTTGTAATATGGCTTTTCCCCATTTCTAAGTACATTTCTAATTTAATTTGTTAACTATTTTAAAGGAACTGTGGCAGCTACTGCTGGGCTTCATCCTGGACAGTGCATAATCAAAGTAAATGGAATTAATGTCAGCAAAGAAACACATGCAAGTGTTATTGCCCATGTGACAGCCTGCAGGAAATACAGACGTCCAATGCATGTAATGCTAATTATTTTGTTCATTACATATGTCCTTATTTTCATTTCAGTTGCCCATAACTATTATCTATCCTTGGCAGTTCATGGAAAAATATAATCAATATAACACTTCACCATGAATGGATGGAATGGGTTTTTTACTTTCACATGATTCGTATTGAAAAGGTGTGAGACTTGGTTCACAAGGAGGCAGCCACCATGTCAACTTTTTAAATTTCCCTACTATCTAAAAAAGTCTTCTATGTGACTTCATTAGAACTATTCTGTAAAAGAGTACACATTTTTAAAATTAAAAATTAAATGTAAGGATACCATCATTTAATATTTTACTCTTTTCCATTACTCAGGTACAATCTGCAATATGGTCAATACTGAGATTAAAATGCAGTTCTATAACACACTGATTGATTAGCCTCTTTTTAATTATTATCAAATAATTTCTGTTGATATGTTTCATAACAAATTGTTGTGAAATGAAAGCTAAACACAAGAGAAGATACAGTGATACATCATTGTATGTGACTGTATTAGGATCTGTAAGTCTAAATTAGGAATTGTTCATAAATAAAATTTCAATTATATTGAGAGGGAATTTCAATGCTGCAGTTATAAAAAACAGTAATACTTGATACTGGTGCTTGAGCCTCATTTTATCCTCCACGTTTCTCTTTAGAGTATATATTTTAAAATATCTCAGAATGCAAATTTGGGAAGGATAATTTTGTAAATCAGAATTTGATTTTCCCCTTATTATATAAATTAAAATAACTTTTGAATTTTTAAAATTATTCTGTCAGATACAGCTTCATATGATCAATAAAAAATGAACCATGGACTTCAGCAACAAACATATAAAACCTGTTCTGTTTCTAGCAGCAGTCCTCTCTTCCCCCGTGGAAATAAAATGCAAATTAAATCCACACTTTTTCTGTTTTTCAAAACCTATATGTATTAAAGTGTTAATGAGCCTTGTAAATTATTTGTTATTCTACAGCAAGATTCTATTCAGTGGATATATAACAGCACTGATAGTGCTCAGGAGGATTTTCAGAAAACGAATACTAAACCATTGGGTGAGGATGGAGGAGATGCATTTAATTACAAAGTTGAAGGTGGGATTATTTCTCTTTTATTATTAATCAAAATAAAAATTTGACTATTTCTTAAAGTATTAAAAGTATAGCAAAACAGAGAAAAACAAGGGGATATATATAGAAATGCATGAGTTATTCAGATATTACTTTTGTCAGTTGCATGAATTAGTAACTACGGCAGTAAAGTAAGGAATGAAGAAATACAGTCATACCTTAGATATCTATGATTTTGCTTTTGAATTAATTGGAATCTTAGCAATCCAGTAGAATCTTAGCTAGCCAGTAGACAATCACAAGGAGGGTCTTAATTTTTGATCATAATAAGTTCTTTAATGCCTCTGCAATAAATAATATGTGTTTCAGAGGTAGTCTATATTAATTAATCTACAGAATAGATTTATTTTGTTTTTGTTTTTAGAAGCAATTGATAAATTTAATACTATGGCAATAATTGATGGACAAAAGGATCATGTCTGCCTGACTGTTGATAATGTTCATTTGGAATATGGTGTTGTTTATGAGTATGATAGTACTGCTGGAATAAAATGCCATGTTTTAGAGAAAATGATTGAACCAAAAGGCTTTTTTATCCTGACTGCAAAGGTATGGTGCATAAAACATGTATATATATACATATGTATTTTATATGTTCTTACTGAAGAAAATTTTAAATTATAATACTTTTATTTCAAATCAGTGATTTGTGTGCTTTTGATGTTTATTTAATATTATGAATCATGGTTATCTACTAAATTCAAACCATAAAATGATAAATGCAAAAGAGGCTAAGCATCAAACTGGTCCTGAATCTTTTTGTTGTTGTTGTTTCCCAAAATTATGAGCTTCAACATTTCATCACCCTATTGCATTTTAATTGTAGTTTTAAAAATTATTATTAAGAATCATTTTAATAGTAGGATTTAAGAATTTTCATATCATTTGGCAAAACATAGGTGGAAGAATATGGTTGCTTACAAAAAAAGATTTTCAGTTCTTCTATATATTAAGAATTCCTAATCTGATGTTTACTAGTTGTTCAGAACAACACAACTACAAATAATTTATCTAATAAACAAGGAGGATGAGATTGTGTGGTGTTAGAAGGAAGAAGATACATTCAATTATCTTAAAGGTGTTATTAGTGTATGATGAAATGATAATCTCTAAATATAGATCATATAAATGGAATTAAGATGCTAAAGAAGACAATTTTTATTTATTTATTTATTTATTCATATTTATATGCCGCCCAACTCCCGAAGGACTCTGGGCGGCTTACAACAATATAAACAAATCAGTATAAAAAAGTCTAAAACACATTTTTAAAAAATACGTTTAAGAATTAAAAACATTTCAATCAATCACAGCCTACAAGGGCGACCATTTAAAGTTTATTCTATCTAAACTACCTGTTTCGCCCTCCCCTTTGTCTCAGTGTTATCTAAATCATCACAGAAAGACTATATTATTATATTATTGTATGCAAATAATATTCCTCCCTAATTGGTCCAGGATTCCATTTTACACAAAGAAGATGACTTGCCCTCTTTTTCTTTCTCTCAATATTTAGTCTATTATTTGATTAGCTTGCTGACATTAATAGGAATGTATCTATAGTGTGTGTCATCAATGGAAATTGTCAGTTCTTCGGTTATTTCAGTCTCAAATGGTATTGTAAGAGGATCTCTTTACATTTGATATTTGATCAGAATTAAAAATAATAATTGACTCATCAATGCAGTTTGCAGACTTACTGGAATTATTTTTTCTAATAATTTGAAAAACCATGAAAAAATAACATTTCAGAACAGACTTAACTAACTGTCCTTACTCCAAAACATTATTCTACTGCTAGACTGCAACAATATATACAACTGCTGCTTTTTCTTCCCTCCATCCTCAGTATACTGTGATGTTGCCTCCATTTTCTTGCCATTGTTTTTTTAACTCTCACCTTTCATTTATTTTATTTCTTTAAATTTATATGCTACCCATCTCCCTCTCCAAAGTGACTCTGGGCGCTGTTGCTGCAGCTGCCATCTCCTTGCTCCCTAACTTTGGAAAGTGCTACACTGGCTTGTCTCCTATGTAGACCTTTGGATGATGCTGAGGAAAGGAGGAGATGGAAAAATCTACTTTTCTAAACTCCTTCCTGCAAGTATGATATTGGATAAAATCTTACTTGTTTTAAAAGAGATTCCTTGTGGAACGTATCTAAGGATGGGAAATAGACAGGACTAATTGGACATGCACACAGTGTTTGGCCAGCTGAATTGATTTGATTCAGGGTCAAAGTAAATGCTATTTGCTTACATTTCTAATATAAATGGTCTTAGCTTAAGAATAAAATGTTTGTATAATATATCATACATCATAGTATATACAAGATTTTTTGCAAGTCTGTTTCAGTTGCTCCATCCCTTATCTTCCTATTTCCTATCCATAATAATTGCTTGTTCTGTTAACTACTTCTATAGACAGTTTTTGCTAAATTACAGAGGAGGATGGAAAGAAGGACAAATCACTTTCTTGAACTGCTTAGATATACAGCACCTTGGTCATGTTTCTACATGCTATCATTCTAGGACTGTTTTTTCAATAAAGCTCAGTTCCTTCCACTATCCAATCTATTATGCAGATATTACTTCCTGACTCTACTTGTCTTTGCTACATCCTTAGATGTTCCTTCTTTCTTCTAGGACAGTGATGGTGAACCTTTTTTGGTTCGCATGCCAAAAGGGGGATCTTGCGGGCAGGGGTTTCGCGCGCATGTGTGCCCACACCCATAATTCCATGCGGCCCCCTGTGCATGCGCGTGACCCATGCTCCCGGCACGCGATGGCATGCCTGTTTTTCACTCTCCCCAGGCTTCAGAGTCTTTCTAGGAGCCTGGGGAGGGCAAAAATGGCCTTCCCCACCCCCCCGGTGGCCCTCAGGAGGCAGAAAATGGCCCATTTGCCAACTTCCCATTAAACTGGAAGGCCCATTTTTTTGCTCTCCTCAGAGCCTTTCTAGGAGCCTGGGGAGGGCGAAAACGACCTTCCCCCCTGGAGGCCAGAAATGGCCTGTTTCCCAACTTGAAATGGGCCATTTCTGGCCTCTGGAGGGCCTTTGGGGGGGAGGCCGTTTTCGCTCTCCCCAGGCTCCTAGAAAGGCTCTGGAGCTTGGGGAGAGCAAAAAACGGGCCTTCCCCACCCCCTCCGGAGGCTGGAAACAGCCTGCTTCCCAACTCCCAGTGGGCCCAGAAGGCCCGAAAATCAGCTGGCTGGTGTGCTCGTGTGCCCACCGATATGGCTCCGCGTGCCACTTGTGCACACATGCCATAGGTTCGCCATCACGGTTCTAGGGACATTCTCTCTTGCCTATTTCTCTTCAGTGGATTCAATGCCCTGCCCCTTGATACAACTTGAGTTCACAATACACAAACCTTTTACTGCTTACAAATCATGTCCTAAGTCTTGGATTAATTAAGACTCACAGGAGCTTTAATTAATCCAAGAATTTCAAGCTGTCTGTGTGACCATTTTCATGGTAAATAGACAGAACTCTAACTTAGGACAAACGGCAACTCACTTACATAGTCTCAAAATTCAAATCTGAAACCTGCTTGATAAATGAGTTGTCTGTTTTTTTATTTAAGGCATAATAATTGGAACAGTTGATTTTACAAATATTAGCATTGTGAAATATTAATATGTACCTAATGAAGAAAAAATTAAATATTAAATACATGACAAATACATAAGGATGGATTCATATATTAGGGCTGTGCTATGAGAATTAATAACCTTAAATAATTACTTTTGTCCTAATAGATCCTTGAAGCTCTAGCAAAAAGTGATGAGCAATTTGTGCAAAACTGTAGCAGCTTAAATAGTATACATGAAGTAATTCCTACCAATCTTCAGAGCAAATTCAGTGCCATTTGCAATGAAAAAATAGAGCACATTTGCAGAAGGATTACAAGTTATAAAAAGGTAAAAGTTGTAAATTTGCTTGAAGAAAATATTCAAGTGGAACTAAGTATGAGTAAACGATTACATATACTGTATTATTTATTTATTAGTTGCATTTGTATGCCGCCCACTCCACAGAGACTCTGGGCGGCTGTAAATATGTAGAATCAAAGTAAATACATAGATGGTATATAGATAGGATTTTTATGATAAGGTATACTTCAAAATATGCTTGGGAAGGTTTCTAATCCTGCAAAGTATATTTTGAGAGTGTACTTGTTAAATGGAACAGGATGACATCAGAAAAAAAGTTTAGCAACAAACTGGCCTTATGTTTTTTGTGATTCCTGTGCAATTAAACTTTCTATGATAGACAAAATACTTTTCATTTATTGCTGTTGTATTGTAGAAAAATTTAATAATATCTGCAGAATAAGAATAGCAAGAGCATATTGGACCAAGAACAAGTACACTGGTACAACCATGTGGAGGAGGTAGACATATTTACCGAACCTAAAGTTATAAACCCACATATTCCCCATCTGCTCGGATAAGATCTTTGAGAATCTATGAACACGATGCACAATTATTATTTTCAGAACGTTTTCTATTTGAGTGGCTGTTGGAATATGTTTTATTCTAAGGATAATTTTGTCTTTATCTTTCAGGTAGAAACAGATTGTCAGGAATGTGATTAACTATAGTTAGTTTCAATGCAAAAATGTTTGAAATGTATAAATAATTATGCAATGGCTTTTTATTATTACCTTATTACTGCCGCATCAATTTAACTACCTAACTGTAATTTCATGGGCTATAGAATATTCAGATTAAAACAAATCAGATTTGGATATCAAATGAGAATAGAAATGGATGAATGATTGGTTATTTTTCTCACTTTTGGAAATGAAACTTGTAGCTCACTCTATTATAGTTATATGAGCTGGGAAGTGGGTATAATTTGTGCTTATCAAAATATAGAATATGTTCAAACTCCTGTTGTGGATGCTGCATTTAATTCTTTGTAATTGACATTATCTTTAACTCAACAAAGGTGTGCTGTTCTCACTTATTTTGATGCAGAAATACAATTTTGTGTGCAGAATTATATGTTGTGGAAACAGAAACTATGTGCAAAAATAAGAGTCTGAAACAATACTTTTCTCACATCTGAAAAATGAGTTGGGAAAGTTATTATGTAGTGCAAACTGGAATCTTTGGATTCATATAACCTTTTCCTTTTGGATTTACCTGTAGTTTTCACGGGTCCTAAAAAATAGAGCTTGGCCTACCTTCAAGCAAGCTAAGTCAAAGATCTCACCCCTGCATAGCAGTGATTTCTGTCCAACTAATTGTCATATCAATGTTATGGAAGTCTCATATCCTAAAACGTCAACGTCACTTGGCAGTGCCTTTGGTGTTCAACTTGATAGCAGAAAACATTTTTCACATGAAAAAGAAAACAGACATACGGAGCAAGGTAAACAGCAAGGTCTATCTTTGAAAATTTGTTTCTTTCCTAGTATGACAAGAAATGAACGGATTGGGTTAATTTAGAGCACTGGTGTCAAACTTGCCACATCACGTTGCCGTCACGTGATTTTTGCAACATTTTTCCCATTCGTGGAGCCAGACGCATCCGGCCTGCAGGCCGCCAGTTTGACATCCCTGATTTAGAGGTATAGAATGTTTTAACTGATACCATTATTAAGGGTAAAGAAGAAATTTTTGTTCTGCTCAAGGACTACTGATTTTGGACTGTTCTTGCTTCAGAAACCAAATACTATCATTGCCATCCTTTCACCTGCCTTTTCTACTTTTCCAAGGGCTTCATTCATGCTTGTTTTTCTCAGAGGAATTGATGTTGAACAGGACATTTCTTCTCCTTGAGGTTTTCTTGTTTATCTGCATGCAAGGATGTCTGGTGCTTAAAGAGCAAGTGGCAGAGAGTGACTGCAATGGCTACAGTTCTTTGGAGGAGTTCCAAAACTTTCAAACATCCAGCTCATTAACTTTTTCTTCTTTGGGAAAGAAAAAACGATATAATATAGGAAATTGCCCCTTTGGCACTGCATAATGGCTATTTTGGCGTGGTGGTAACTGCAGACTTGTAAATAGAGCCAAGTCACATCCATACATATGATTTTCCATTTTAATTTTATTTATTTATTTGTCAGAGTCAAATGTACTCTGTAATCACTATTAATTGAATGATTTTTATTTTGTGATCCGTCTAAATTACTGCTTATTTTTTCTTCCTCAAATAATTAAATGGTCACTTTATGATTGTAATAACAGGAAGCTGCAAATGTTTATCTAATTCAGCTATATTTTCATCATATGTCGTATTTAAAGTGAGTGCCATCTTTGCTAAATAAGTGGTACATTTTTTCTTTTGAAATAGTCATTGAACAAGCACTGAAAAAAGAGGAGTGTCAGCCCTGGAGACCATTGTTGAGGGCATTGTTTGCTTAATTTACTCCCCTGCCAGCTGAGAAGTAATCATAATAATTTGTGTGTCTATGTCAGCCTGTCTATTTCTAAGTCTAGTTTTTGCTAAAGTATGGAGAGATTTTTCAAGAATTCATGGTTTTTTCATTATTGTGTAATCATTTCTATTTTAATTCAAATTAGTCTGTTTCATTAGCTTGTGGGATAATGTTAAAAAGTGAATTATGCTTGTAAAAATGAATAATCACAAGTGTGGATTTTCAGCATTATGTTTCGCTTGTGTTCTGAATGTGTACAAACTGATTATTCATTGGATTTATGAAAGTGAGCTGGATTTTGATAGTGAATCTAAATACAGCATTTTATGCAATGTACTTTCTCTAGGTAAACTGAATCCCATGGTTTATATACAACATACTATAACAACCATGGCCGCTCCATCAGGTCACTCATTAGGCCAACAGGATGGCCATGGTTTAAGGTACCTGTTAAAAGAAGAAGATTTAGAAACACAAGACATCTATCAGAAACTGTTATGCAAATTACAGAGTACGTTAAAGGAGGTGGAAAACTGTGTTTTTCAAATAGATGAGTAAGTAATCCTAATGTTTATGGATTGGGATATTAATACATATATTACCTTTCTAGACTTATAGGTTTAACCTATATTTGGATTTTTCTTGGAGAACCATAAGTCTGTGATAAAACATTTCCATGCTGTCTTTGTATATTCAGTACTTTGATATTTGTGGGTTGGACAAATACTTATTCAAATAAATCAAACCAATCAATAACTCCATTGATTTCATTAAGGCAAGTCTAATAACAAACAGAAATAACTCTGGTCTTTTGAATTTCTTCCAGTTGGAACAGACTCTGGTTTTAATTTAAAACTTTAAAGTATTATGTGTATGGAGTAAATGAACACTATTTGGACAGAGTAATCCATGATTGGATGTTGTATGAGCCTAGATACATTAGATTCATGCTTCTGTTTTAAGAGTATACCATGTCTGCATTTACAAATTTTCATATAAATTAGAGGTATGCATTATTTTTAATTACCTCTATTAAATTTATAAATTTCAGCCTTCTCTCTTCAATAACATATTCTCCAAGTTCACAACATACAAACCATGAATTGTTAATGTCAACAGACAGTGATAATGAAAAAGGAGAACGCAATGGGAAAAAAGTATGCTTCAATGTAGTAAGTGATGAGCAGGAAGATTCTGGTCATGACACTATAAGCAACCGGGATTCATATAGGTAATGTATCATTTAATATAATAATAAACACCAAATTTACAATTTTACTATGTATAATGATACACTGTTAATTTTTAAAAAAACTGTTACATAGCGTTATTAAGTAATTAAGTAATACACAGCATTACATAGCATTATTAAGTAATATATATTGGGCTATGTGTGCTTTATTTCTAAGTAAAGAGTTTTTTAATGTGTACTTTGAGGCAAACATGCCAAATTTGAACCTTCTGATTTAATATACTGATATGAATGATGTTTCCCATTGTCACAGCCATTCCTCTCTCTCGAATGATATTATCCTTTCTTAGAGGTTTCGGCTGTTAATACATTTTCAGTGAACTTAAACCCACTTCCCTCTTCAATTGTAGCCTTTAGCACTACATTGCAAGGCTAAAAAATATACCAGCACTAATAAGATTTTTTTACCCCAAGACACAAATAAAATTTATTGTATGCCTTATTTAATAGTACAAATCATGCTAAGAAAGTATTTGAAAGAATTGCCTAAAACATATACATTCTTGAAGGATTTATACTCTTACATTTTTTTTCTTTTTAGTGATTGCAACAGCAACCGGAATTCTACTGCTTCTTTCACCAGTATTTGCAGTAGCCAATGTAGTTCTTATTTTCATAGTGATGAAATGGATTCAGGTGCTTTTTCAATTTTTTTTTGTTTGTGTGTGCATATTTTTATACTTATTTATGGGAAATGTGTGTGAGTTTTGCTTACTAGAACTTGTGTTCATTGGTTTTATTTTATATAACTCGTGTACTGTCACAATTACACATTTGCACGAATTAAGTCATAAAACACTACAACAACAACAAAAATCACATCATAACACCCATTGAAAATATGATAGCAGTAATTAAGCAGCAATGAAGTATAGGTATTAATTCCCCCAAAATTAATGTGTGTATATGATGAAATTGGAAATAATGTCCTTCTTTCACTTAGCTGCAAGTATTTTCTTTATTCAGAAACTTAATTTTCATTTAATTGAATTGGATAGGCGAGATATATTAAACTAGTTTACCCATCATTAACTCCCATCTGTGGGGTAGACAAATTATACTTGAAAATCAGGATAGTTTTCTATAGGCTGTAGAAAAAAGGAGAAAATACAAGCATACATCTGATTTTTTTCCGTCCCACTGCAAGACTTAGGGTAAAGGATGAAATACGTTGGATGGAATATTACTATAAATCTGAATGAAACTGTCAGTTAAGCAATAGGAACTTGAGTGAAATGAAGAAAATCAGACTGGAACTAATTACCTTTTTCCAAAAAGAGGAGGAAACGCCTACTCTGCAAGCTTAGTGCCCGTTCTGTTTCTAGCTCTTTTTCAACATCAAGATAATTCAAATATGGAATATGAATATCTCTGATCTAAAGTCAACTATGATTTCAAATATTGTCTTATTAGGCGATGAACTTCCTCAGAGCATCTGCATTTCTCATGATAAGCAGGATAAGCTTTATGGTTGCTTGGAACATCTTTTTGGTCAGGTAAGCTATTTCATTTCAGTTTTCTTCTGCCTTGTAACATGTGACAGAGTTATGAAAGTGTTGGGAGGGAATTGGATAAGATTAGAATCAAGGTGAGCGAAGTCAGTAACTGTCTGGCACAGTGAACAGGCAAAAAGAGGGCCATGAATAAGATAAAGCATGCTGGTTTCTGTTATGCTTTGGTTCATTTAAGCAGCAATTATGAATAGACTATAACACAACCAAGAATAGTCATAGTTTTTAATTGGATAGACTTACACTGCATACTAAACCAAGGCATTTCACATCTCTGCAAGGAACAAAAGTTAACTGATACCTGACACTGGTTGAGAAAACATCACAGTGGTTAGTTTTTTTCCATAGGCAAGTTTACTGAGTTGTTAAAAGATCTACTTTGATTGTTTGGTTTTGACATTTTTGATTTGTCTGCTAAGACCAAAAATGGTGGTAGGTTTGTCTCCCCCAGTTGATTTCAAATAAAATACATAATCGTAGATCTCCCACATCTCTGTTTATATTGTTTCTTCTAATAAATGCCTAGGTTTTTCCCTAGATCTAGCATATATCATAGTATTTTAAAGCAGATTGAAAGGATTATCAGAATAAACTTTTTAATATTTATCAATCATTTCTGAATCCAACAGGTAGATTCAATTATTAATCTACTGAAAGGTCCAGCAGTGGCTAGAGCTTTTGATCAAACCAAGTTCTTCACCCCTGGTCGAAGTTTTCAAGGTATTAATTTTGCAAAGCTAAGTATGACACTGAGTGTAGTTTCTGGCACTTTTATTAGCAGTATTATAGTTAACAATATAAAAATTAGAAATGTATTTTGTATTATATTTAGAGAACCACCGGCTGTAAACATTTTATGGGCCTTTTTTAGCACGCAGATTGCTGTGGCAGAAGGAATTGTGAAAAAAAAGTGAAGAAATTCATTGGTTCTTATTGTGTTGTGGAAGATATATTCAAGTAAATGCAATAAATATTTAAATGTTTTCAAGAAAACTTTTTAAACAGCAGTCTGAGCTTGACCAGTACTTTTTCTTATTCTCACAGATCCCATTTTCATTTTTACTTTTCTCGAGATCTTTTCATTTTTCATTTCTCCAGATCCCCCCCCCCCATAATCTGCTATTTTTTTTGTCCTTTTTTGCCACTCTCTGCTGGAAGAAGGAAGTGTGTGTCTCTCTCTCTCTCTCTCTCTGTGTGTGTGTGTGTGTGTGTGTGTGTGTGTGTGTGTGTTTCTCTATGTTTCTGTGTGTGAGAGTGATTATATGTGCATGGAAGACAGTCGTTGGTATATGGCAATAGAAATCATTTAATGTTGTTAATGGGATAGCTAACTAATTTTAAGTAGTTATTGCAGTCTCTCTCACACAGAGACACATTTTTTTTCTATTCCATTATTCCCTTTTTATGAGTATGCCTTCAAACAAGAATGCATATTTTTTGTCTCAACATTAATATCCATATGTACTGGTACTTTCATTCAGACATATACAAACAAACCCAAATATATATATTTCTGTGGAAGGAGAGAAATGGCAAGATTCAGTTCATCTGAATTGTCAATTTTATGTTGATTAAGTGGGAATATTTTTTTGTTTTCTGTCTGCTCTTCATTTTTAGGAAAGATCATCTTAAATTCTTCTTTGGGTATAAATAAGTTATATTTATGCCTAGTGAGAATGGTTGCATGAATGCAAACCCAACTCAAAATTGACTTAGAAAACAAGGTGTAACTGAATTATCTCCTAAATATGAGAGTCCAGGGAGACTTGTAAAGTCTGTTCAATGTTGCAAGGCTAGGATGGCATTCTTCTGCAAATGTACAATTGGAAAGGAGTATAAAATAAGAGTATTACAATCAGGTAAAAATATTGTAGCAAAATTAATAATTCTGGTTTTGTGTAGAATTTCAGCAAGAAATTGAACTTAAGGTGAACTGCCCAAAGAAACTGAGGCTTCATATTAAACAAGATCCTTGGAACCTCCCCAGCAGTGTTCAAAACCTTTCTCAAAGAATCCGAAAATTTGTTGAAGGTTAGTAATTCATCTACAGTACCTCTTATTGTATGGTACTGAAACAGAAGTTCTGAAATATAAAATAATGTTTTGATAGCTTTTCAGATGTTTCATTAACCAATTGAGTATCATCATCAGTGCAAGTGAGCGTGGGGAATTACTCCGTTTAGGTTACATAAAGTAACTTGAGCAAAAATGCTTAAACATCATGTTAATTGTAAGCATCTCCAATACAGCATTTTTCAGGTCAGATGTCAGCAAATCCAAAGAAAACCATCCAAAATACATGTAACATGTCTTTTGGATGGAACATAAAATACAAGTAACATTTTAATTCTGAACAAATAAACCAACATTGTGTTCTTTTTTTATGTAAAACAATCTTGCTATTTAATTCATTCGGTTAATTATCATTCCTTGTTTTGAATTACTTCAGAATTTCAAAAAGCGTCTTTTGTAAGTCCAGCAAAAATAAATAATTCCAATAGCTTTCTGGAATTGACATTTTTATTTCCTTCTTAAAAGCATCATCTGATATATACACTTGTATATCTAATGACAAATTCTTGTTCACTTTGTTCTCAGACAGACTTTTACTTTTTCTGTAACAGCTTCTTCTGGGAACAGACACTTCCTGAGAAGACCCAGCACAGCTGACATTATTGATTCAAAGTCCTGATGCAATTCCACAAAAATTCCTTTGAATACCATTATAAGTTGCCTGTCTTGTTACATCTCTAATGTGCATTTATTTTTTAAAATTAATTTCAAAGTCATATTCAAAATCAAATATTCCATTTTTTTCTGAGCCCTTTGCAGCTTGGTGGCCTGGCTAGGGGGGAGAGGGGAACCGGGTCATGTGAGTGGTAGGCTTGTGCAGCTGAACTTGTGTGGGCCAGTGCGTGTGGATGCACACACAGGTTGACTGCAAGTTGAACTGTGCACATGCACGCTGACATGCCGCTCACACAAGTTGGGTTACACGCACATGTGCACATGTACGCATGTGTGCCAGCCCGTGACCCAGTTGTCAATAGGCTATGGCCCAGTAGTGGGCTGCGGCTTGGGGGTTGGGGACCCCTGCCTTAGTTTATCAAAAACTTTCTATAGTGAAAACCTTGTCTTGCTTTTTGTTGTTTATTTTAAATTCTTAAAGGTTATAAAGGTACAACTTCATTTTCTTATATTAAGGATCAAAGAACTCACCCAGGATTTCCAACCTTGTCATTTTGAAGGGATTAAATTTCTTTTAAACAATTAATAAGACAATATCCAAAAGTGATTAGTAAAGGAAATGTGAAAATTATGGCGGGAGCAAATATGGAAAATTTTCTCAGGTTCCAGTTCTCCAACCTTCTGGAGACAATCGCTTTGCATTATTCTCATAAGATACAACTATGTAGAATACATATTGGAGAATCTTACATGCTCTTTTTGTCCAGAGTGGGTTGAAGGAACTGATCTACTCAGCTGCTCCCTGTACTTAACTGTAATCATTGGCTTCGTATCATGCAGAGCTATCTTCAGTCCACCATTCTTTTCCAGGAGTCCACTTCCTCATTTATCTTCATGGTATCTTTTCCCTGATCTTGCATCATACAGTTCCAGTTCCTAGTTTCCATAGCTGCAATCTCCTCTGTTCCACAATCCATCTGGACCCTTTCCATTCCAATAGCATCTTTTGGCAAACCAAGAAGGAACCATGCTTAACTCCTTTTTTGACAAAGTTTCTCTAGATAGAAATACAATAGAAATACAATAAATTAAATTAAATTTTGCAGTATTCTACCAAATTTGCTCTTACAGCTTTTAGCATCTATCTCAATAAAGTGTGGTATTATGTTTTTTTTGTAATGGTACGTAATATAAAAGTTCGTGATTTCAGTTCAATTTTAATTTTAAAATTTTCCAAATATTTCAAAGTATTTATTTCTATTACTTTTGATTTTTTTTACACGATCACTATAAATAATAAAATGTTAGCACTTCCAACATTTATTTTTGCTTTATTTGTCTATCTTGGTAATTATTGATGAAGTTACTGTATATGCTATCTGTAAAACATTTTATACATTTTTCCCCTTAAATTATAACTTGAAATACATTTTATTGATTTCTTTCATAGCTCTTCTCATTGTTATACTATGATTACTTCTTTGAAGTTTTGTGTTCACTTCGTACAACTTTTGATTTATCACCTTTTCATATTTTAGTAATAATTTGTACATAGGACAATAGGTGATCTTGGTTTTGAATAAGTGCTTCAAACTCTCTCAAGGTCTCTCCTTCTAGCCTGAGAACATTTTTTATTGTTCCAGCAATTTGTTAATACATTAATCATGGTAAATTCCAGCCTTCATTGAACAGTTTTGCTATGTCTTTAGTCTATTTTCTCAGTCTATGTGCCATATTGGCATATATGATTAAATATTTTTTCTTGTACTATAGATAGTTATCCCTGAAATAATAAACGGTGTTTGATGGCAAAGCTGTTGGTAATTGTACTGGACTTACTGTTTTCTCTGGTTTTCTTTAGATGGTATAAATATTTTACCCTATATGTAAGGTGGCCAGATGTCCCGCTTTTGGCGGGACAGTCCCGCTTTTTAATAATTTGTCCCGTGTCCTGCGGCGTTTCAAAAAAGTCCCGCTTTTAAAATTTGAATTTGCCCTGCACACCCCTCTGCCTCCTGCCTCGCCTGCCTCCTCCTGCCAGGTGGGGAGGGAGGGCAGTGAGAGGGGCAGCGGCGGTCTTGCCTGATCGTCACCGCAGAGCCGAAGAATCTGGTGGCGTTCGCGGCACGGGGCTTCCCCCGGCCGCCGGGACGCCGCCATTTGCGTTCTTTTGCCCTCTGCGCAAGCAGAATGCTTTGCGCATGCGCAGAGGGCAAAAGAACGCAAATGGTGGCGTCCCGGCGGCCGGGGAAAGCGGGCGGGGGAAGCCCCGCGCCACGAACACCACCAGTTTCTTCGGCTCTGCGGCGACGAACAGGCAAGCCCGCACCGGTAGGAACCCACCCCTGGCTGCGATGAAGGGGGGGTGTTTGGGGGGGAGTGCACAAAGCTGCAGGATAAGAGACGGACCCCTCCCATCTTGCTCCCCTAGAAACCCCCCCGTCAATGGTGTCCCGCTTTACAAATATTAAAATCTGGTCACCTTACCTATATGTATAGTCTTTGTATTTCATTGATTACCGTGTCATTTTGAATAGAAAGATATAAAGATCCTTGTTGTTCCTGTGCCTATTGATTGACATATTACTTAATAATAGAAATTTAAGGTTGAATAGAAAGGGACAATCCATCCCTAGCCTGAATGTCAAACATGATTTTGTCTCTTCAGATTCTTCTATTTTTCTTTTTCCAGAGGTAAAAGCAAGAGTCCTTCTGGCACTTCTTGAATATACAGGTAATTTTTATTTAAAGCTGTTGATCAACTTTTGAAAATGTCTTCATTTGTGCTCTCTGAGCTTGATTGTTTTCTTGCAGATGTTTCATTACCAAACTAAGTAACATCATGAGTATGTGGTTTGATAATGAAACATTTGTAAGAAAACAACCAAGGTCAGAAATCACCAAGAATCCCACAGTTCAACTCTGAGCTACAAATATTCTTTTTATTGGTACTTCAGTAAGTAAGTAAAATAGTTTAATATTTAGTAATTGATATTAATATGATCTGGATAATGTTACACCTTCTGGACTTACAACTTATTTTTGAGGAACAGATGATAAATATGACCAGGAAGTTCTTCCACATAAATCCATTTACAGGTGCTCCTTATTTAACAATGGCAATGGAGACCACAATTTATACCGCTAACTGACTCAATCATAAAGTGTGATGTAATGTGGCTGTTACTAACAGAAACCCAAGCACATCTAGTTGCCATTGTTAAGCAAATCATTCTTTATCATTAAGCAAGAATGTGACATAGTCAACATCTGTGACTTTCTGCTGGCTTTCCTATTGATTTTGTTTGTCGGAAGCTGACAGTGAAGGTTGCAAATGATGATCATGTGACCGCAGGATGCTGTGACATTGTTACCAAGCCATTGTGAACCAGTTGCCGAGCAGCTGAATTGGGATCATGTGCTGTGGGGATGCGGTGATAACTACAACTATGTAGAAAGATTGTAAGCCCTCTTTATTCAGCACCATCAGAACAGTTGCTGAATGATTTGTTGTTGGTCCCGTCAACCAAGCAATGTCGGCTGGCGGATCCTAGGTGGAGGGCCTTCTCTGTGGGAGTCCCTTCTCTCTGGAACCAACTCCCCCCAGAGATACGAATTCCCCACATTGCTGGCCTTCCGAAAAGCCGTGAAGACATGGCTCTTCCTGCAGGCAGGGCTTTGAGATGATTTGTATGTATGTATGATTTTGTATGTGTTTTTTAAAATGTATTTTAAATTGTTATTAAATTATATTGTTTAGTAGTTCTTCAAATGTTGTATGCCGCCCTGAGTCCCCAGGGAGTAGGGCGGCATATAAGAGCACTAAATAAATAAATAAACAAGGACTTCCTCTATAGATACATGAGTGAGAAAGATCCATGAATCTTATTGGACTTTCTGAACAAGCACGTATAAGATTGTGACATAAAGAGGTAACTGGTCATTTATAATACAGAAGGCAGTTGCCATGAAAGTAGGCTAACTTGTGGGTATGTATTAGATGTACATGCAGAATAAAAAAGTATTATAGCATACACATTTAAATTAAACAAGATTCCACAGCAAATAGTGTTTTTTGACACTTGGATGTGTACTGGTAGAATAATTTAATAATTAAATTCCTTTATGATGTACCTGTAGTCTACAAGCTTACTCTATAGCGATAGCATGGCATTTCTTTCATGAGCCTGTGCAATCAAAAGAACCTACAAGTATATATATGTATTATTTGGTGTTTAATAGCAATTTTTGTTCCCAGAAAACAAGATCAGTGCTTAGGACTATGCTTACTTTCTCATCAGTTTAGATGATTTTTCACCTATTTTTCTTATTATGCTCTTTTCAGATAGTGAGATACAGCTCAGGAGAGACATGGTCTTCTGCCAGAGTCTAGTTGCTACAGTTTGTGCATTTTCAGAGCAATTAATGGCTGCCTTAAATCAAATGTTTGACAATGGCAAGGAATGTGAAATGGAAACACAAGAGGCCAGTCGGAGATGGTTGGAACAGATATCTACTGCAGGTGTTCTCCTTTACTTCCAGTCACTGCTGTCACCAAACCTGGTGAGAAATCCTATGAATGTCTATATAATATTGACCAATACTTTATTATCCCGAACAAAACCTGAAATAAAATTTTGTAAAAGAGCAATTTTTCAAAAATGCTGTTGAATGTTGACTGATAACATTCTATATTATTCTGAACACTTGGTAAATCAAACCAATAGGTCAACTGTATTAGGAAGCCTCCGTAGTGAGCTAGGTGCCATATAAATTTAACAAATACTAATAATAATCTTTCAATGATATCTATAACACCATCAAACATTAATATTCGCCTATCCTAGGTCCTTGGGAAGGTCTCGATAAGTGGATAAAATTTTTCTCCAGGACTTCTTTGTAACCTGTGATACCAGGATCCATTTGATTGAATCTACTTAGTTTCACTTAAGTTTCAGTGAAAGTGGTGGTACAGCTTAGTCCTTAAATTGACTATAGTCTAGTTCTCATAGGACTTATGCCTGGAATGAACATATTATATTGTAGTTGTTAATGCTGCTACATTATTGACTTAAATTTATATTTTTTAAATTTATTCCATCAGAAAATAGTTTTTTCTTAAATAATACTGAGTTGTCATTCTTTTTTATTTCTGTGGTTTTATATCCTATATTCTTCAATTTTGAAGCAGTCTTCCCCAGCGTGATATTTCAGGCCACCAATGTGTCCACAGAAATCTCTTGGGACCCATCAGCTCCCTTTTTAGCTGAGCTTAATTTTTAACCAGTTACTTTGATTAGCAAAGAGAAATCTTGGAAAGCTACAAATGAAGTGTCAACATCACACGTGTACAACAAGTGTTGCTGGAAAATAAAAATGGCAAGTGGATCCAGCCTAGTTCAGTGATGGCGAACCTTTTCGGCACAGAGTGCCCAAACTGGAACGCATGCATGCGCTGGAGCACCAGAAACCCAAAGCAATAGCAATAGCACTTTACTTATATACCGCTTCATAGTGCTTTACAGCCCTCTCTAAGCGGTTTACAGAGTTCAGCATATTGCCCCCAACAATCTGGGTCCTCATTTTACCTCAGAAGGATGGAAGGCTGAGTCAACCTTGAGCCTAGTGAGATTTGAACAGCTGAACTGTTGAACTAGCAGTCAGCCTGCAGTCGCAGCATTTAACCACTGCACCACTTCAGCTCTTGGTCTTCGGGTTTCCAGTGTGCACATGCATGCCGGCCACCTGGTCTTCATGCGTGCCTGAGTGCCGACCAGCTGGTCTTTGGGTTTCCGGAGCACATGCCCATAGGTTCACCATCACGGGCCTAGTTGTTTGTTTGGAAATGTGTTCTCCTACAAAGGGAAAAAAAATCCTAGAATGATCTCGGTCTGGGATGTAGGCAGATAAATCTTGAAGAGATTTTATGGGGAAGCAATGAACAATTTCATATGTATACCTCTGGTGAATGGATGCTGTGATGCTGGAAACCCGCCAAATGAAATCCAAATGAAATGGAATAACCAAACTGCCATGGCAGGCTGTTCTGTGTTTGTTTGTTTGTGTGTACTCTTGTGTAGCCATGATTTGTCCTCAGAATTTTAGATATTTATTTATTCATTCAATTTCTGCCCAATTCAACCAAGTGACTCTGGGCTGCTTACAATTATAAAATTATAAAAGAATTAAGCTAGCAAACGTAAAAATATCCAGAAAATAAATACAAACAGTAGTAAAGATAATTAACTAAGAGCCCCATGATTGGAATGTGAGAAACTTACAAATTATTTTAGAAGCCACAATACAGAACTTCATTTTCTTTTCAATATACTAAATATCATAACTTACAAAGCCAGGATAAGCACTTAAGTTTGCAGTAACACATTTTAAATATACGCATTTACTTGAAGAACAATTAAAATTCTATGCAAAGTAAATAGCCAAGTTTTTAAAGCCTTGCAAAAAGTCCACAGAGTTAAAAGCGATTCTAATCTCCAAGGGGAAACTATTCCACAAGATGGGGACTGTAGCAGAGTTATGCCCATTAAGCCAACAAATCTGGGGATTTCTGGATCAAAAAGTTGCAGTCTTTCCCAACTTTGTGCCATAGACGTATATTGCACTATACTTCCCAAAGTTCCTAAATAAACACTGCCCATGCCGGCTGAGAATTCTAAGTGTTGTTTATACAGTACATTGGATGACATTAGGTTGATGAAAGGTGATAATAGCTTAATGATGTCTCTGGAAATTGTGATACATCTACATTATTTTGCATTTGACTGATTAGAAAATAATGAAAAATACCTTGATTTTTTCCCTTCTAAGTTCTATATATCTGCCTTCTAATAGGCTATAGTTCTATGCCAGTGTTTTCTTTGTTAGCAACATGAGAAAACTACAAATTATTTTAGAAGCCACACTAATACAAAACTTCATTTTCTTTTCAGTGTATTTATTTTCTATTCAGTGTATTCAGTGTATATTGTAACATACAAAAGCCAGTGTAAGTAGCTTGGTTTGTAGTAACACATTTTAAATATACTCACTTACTTGAACAATTAAAATTCTGTGCAATTAAATTACATAGCCAACACAGTAATTAACTTTTGGTTCTGTATACATTGTTGCTAATAATTTGACAAGAGAAGATGGAGTAAAATTCAGTAGAAGTCAATCCATATTAATTTACTGATGAGTGAGTTTATTGCTTCAGTGAAAGAGGATATGACCATCTGCAGTTAATGTTTATAATAATCAATCTAGCATGATTACTACATTCTGTCTATATGTATATTTGCAGACTGATGAACAAACTATGCTAGAAGACACATTGATTGCATTATTTGATTTGGAGAAAGTAACATTTTATTTTAAACATTCTGAACAGGAACCTTTAGTAGCAAGTGAGTATTGCAAAGTATACTTAAATTTCCCCTTTCAATATTTGTTGTAAAATATTAGAGGATATAACTATACATTTTCATTTGTGTCACATTTGCTTGTATAGTAATCATCTTTGCATCCTTATGCATATGCAAAAATTTCAACTTTTAACCATTTTGAGGAGAATGGTAATATGGTATACAATATTTATCCCATCTTTCTTACTTCATAAGTAACTCAAGATGGCAAACATAATCTTCCTCCTCCTTCCCCGCCCAATGAGAAACCTGTGAGATGAGTTGAACTGAGAGGGAGTGATTGGCCCAAGGTCACCCAGCCAACTTTCATGCCTGAAGTGGGACTAAAACTCATGGTCTCCTGTGTTCTAAGCCAACACCTTTACCTCTATATCAAACTGGTGCTCCAATCTTATTTCAACCTTGATGCCACTTCTTTATTCATAGCACCTAGCAAAGACAGTAGGTTTAATATTACTTATGATAGTTGTAGGCATTAGTACAAGTTAGAGGGAAAAAGAGAATTATTATGGTAGCAGCCAGAAAAAATAGATGGGCAGAAAGTCTTTATTCAAGTCTCACTATGAACACAATGTATGAATACAGCTGTGAAGTTTCTGAAAGATGCCCTAATTAATTCATGAGCCACAAGCCAAGTTTCAAAAGAAATCCAGTCATTTATTAGGAGCAACATTCTGGCAATTACTCAGGTGGAGTCAGCTCTGACCTCACGTAATTTACGGGCCCCCATGACCCTGTCTCCTCCCTGGGCATGTCATAAATCACATTCTCCAATGAACCACGTTGGCGGGCTGTAAAAACCACACTCCTCCTGCTGACTCCAGTAACCTAGGATACAATCTGGAAAAAAGGCATGTGTGGAATGTATTTTCAGTTGGGGCAATCAAGCAGCTCCATCGGTTTCCCCCCCTGCTTATGGCAACTTGAAAGCTTTGCAAGTTGACAACAGTCACAATTTCATTTTTTTTCTTAAAGCTATCTTAGAAATGTAATGGTATATATACAAAAGAACCTATAGAGGAAGAAGTCTTTCCCTGATTGGGAGTATTACATTTTCACTAAATTTTTAAAATTAAAAGTGGCTGAAATCTTTTAATATTTATGAAAGAATTCTTGTAGGATTTTAGACGCTAAAAAGTATGTATTTTTAAAAAATAAATGTTTAAAAATTGAAATGGTGCCATTTAGTATTCTTATTGGGTCTTCATTTGTACCCAATCAATTAATGCTTCCTGTTAACATCCCCATTACTCCATGTAGTATGTTATCACTACATTTTCATATCTTTAGCCAACAGTATAAGATAAGGAAATTAACTACGTGATAATACTGTAACATAAAATTAGTATTTTTATTTACACAAACATTGTGGCAGAAGGATTCAATGTTTGGCATTCAGATAGTGGGTCAATGTAGATTTTTAATCTGAACTATATTTCCTATGGCACCACAAGGATTAATTGTGATATTTTGGTTGATAGTGGATTTAGTTGTACTTTTTCAAAATATTTATAAATCTTTGCAAGAAAAACCCAAAAACTTTGGATTGATAATTTTGACTAAAATGTTATTTTATTTTATTTTTAGATATGCCAATCACATATCAAGCAGAAGGAAGTCGGCAAGCTATGAAAATTTATTTTTATCTTGATAGTTACAATTTTGAACAGCTTCCTCAAAGGCTGAAAAATGGTGGAGGTTCTAAACTTTACCCAGTTCTATTTGCACAAGGTAAAATATTTTCAAGTTCATCTATTCTTACTGCCATTTTGAGGTATTCATGGATACAGCAGTATTTTGAAGAAAATCACATCATGCATAAGTAAAATGTATGTATATTACTCTATATATTCTACATATTTGAATATTTTATTTCACTTATTAATGCCTACCTTTATTTTTAATATATTCATTTGTTTGTACAATGCTGTCTAGATCGATATCTTCTTGTATGTTTGAATTTACTAAGATGTACAAATGTTTCTTTTTAACAACATGTGCTTTTGGGGAATTCTGGAAGTTGAAGTGCATCTTCATTAAAGTTGCCAGATTTGAAAAACACTGATCTAAAAGTTTAAAATTTGTTTTCAAATTTTGCCAGTAAAGAGCATGTTTATATGGTTTCGGAATGTTTTTTATCCTGAAAGCATAATATAAACTCTTGTAATAAATAAAGAACAAACGTGTTACTGAATTAAAAAAGGCTATTGCAGATACTTAGGTTAATCTAATCTTATGTGTTTAACTTGAGGATGTCCTATGGCAGTGATGGCGAACCTTTTTTGGTTCGCGTGCCAAAAAGGGGGGGATGCGTGGGATCATGTGTGTGCGTGCCCACACCCATAATTCCATGCACCCCTGCGCATGCGCGTATGACCCCCCCACTCCCAGCATGCAATGGCACGCCCATTTTTTGCTCTCTCCAGGCTTCTAGGAGCCTGGGGAGGGCGAAAACGGCCTTCCCCACCCCCTCTGGAGGCTGGAAACAGCCTGTTTCCTGACTCCCAGTGGGCCCAGAAGGCCCGAAAATCAGCCGGCCGGTGCGCACATGCGCGCCGGACCTGAGCTCGCGTGCCCACTGATATGGCTCCGCGTGCCACTTGTGGCACCCGTGCCATAGGTTCGCCATCACGGTCCTATAGGAATGTGTATGTCCTCTATGCAACAGTGAAATGCACAATATTCTTACTTAACATGTAGTACTGTATATTTAAAAGTACAGAAAAGAACATGCTTATGATATCTTTCTACTTGAGATAAAATATTTCCTTCAGGAATGATTTTATTTTTGGTAATATGACCATGTGCATTTCAGTCCTATGTGTGTGTGTGTGTGTTAGCTGTGGAAAGGCAATATATCTGGAGAATTACAGTAACTATAGATATATAGGAAAACCGGAAAAAAAAATCAATGGATCAGTTTGATATGAATCTGTGTTATTTCCTTTGCATTCTTTTATAGCTCTGGAAAGTATGGAAGGATATTATTACAGAGACAATGTATCAGTAGAAGAATTTCAAGCCCAGATTAATGCAGCTTCATTGGAAAAAGTAAAACAGTATAATCAAAAACTCAGGTGAGTAAATAGCCATTTGTTATTTCTAAGCACAAACTTGGGTTACGATGCTAAAACAATATGGGCAAAAGCCCTGCTTTAGTGGATCATAGTGTGCAAACACATTCAGATTTTTCTTTTTTCCAATCTGAAATCAGTCTAGTTAATATTTTGACTGATTATACAGGGAAAATAGACAAACATCTGAACATATCACATATAATTTCCAGTATAATCCCTATAACCTATTCAGCCAACTTTACATGCATGTTTTGGTACTTCACATGAGAGTCTGTACTATGGTTTATGTTTTATTATTTCACTGCCACAATTTGACTTTTTCCCAGTACTGTGAACCTTCAAGTGTATCAAGATAATTTTGTTGTATAACTGCCTCTTTTAAAGATGGAAGTGAATCTAAGTCTTAGTAGTTATGTAAAAAAGACTGATCAGCATATAATACCAAATCATCTCCTATGAACATTATAACTTATTTATGTTGCTGATGAGTTTTTAATGTGGTGAATTTCTCATTAACTTAGTAACGTGATTTAAAAAAACTAATTCATATTTTTCTCACAAATTAAAATAGATGTTCAGATTAGAAGGAAATTTTGTATTTCACCTTTCCTTCCAAATGCTTTACAATTTACTCTTTTTATTGCTTGGGTGGTTTAAAGACAAATAACAGTAAATTTATTTCAATACCACAGTGCATCAGAACAGTATGTTATCTTCCATTCTTCTCTTTTAGTAACAAAAGCATTATTTTATATTGTACAAAGTAATTGTATTTCTATGTGAATCCAACTTTATCAGCAAATTTGTTGAGTTAGCAACAGCTGTAATGTCATTCATGCACCACTCTTTTGTTATATTTCCCTTCTGGCCTGTTCCAAACAATAGGCTTATTCCTATATTGTTTTCACAATGCAACACAATTCCTTTTCAGGTTGAATATATCCATGGTATGCCAAATTATAAAACTAAGACAAAGTTCTAGTTTAGTAGACTGCAGCCCTAAGAACTAAATCTGTTTTTCTAATCTCAATTTGTTTAATTCCCTTTTAACCTGAAAATGCTTACCTATGAAAGTCATGCAGGGGTGAAATGTGAATTCCCCCCCTACCGGTTCTGTGGGCGTGGCTTATTTGGTGGGTGTGGCTTGGAGGTCAGGTGGGTGTGGCTTCAGGTGGGTGTGGTTATGTGGTCATGTGACTGGGTGGGCATGACCAGGTTGTCATGTGTCTGGGTGGGTGCAGCCAATTTAGCAGTCCATTTTGCCAGGGAGCAGGGGGTTGCACTAGATGACCTCTGAGGTCCCTTCCAGCCTTTGCTGTGCTGTTTCAAAGCATCCTCTGAAGCTGTGTCTAGTGCCAGCCAGGTTTGTGGTCCTCCCTCCCTCCCTTCTTTCTTTCCTTCCTTCCTTCCCTCCCTCCCTCTCTCTCTTTCTCTTTCTCCTGTGGGAAGCAACCCCCCCAAATAAAATATTACTCATAAGAAAAGCACTCACAGAAAAACAAGGAAAAATCAAGCTGCTAGCAAATAACATGCCTTAAGTTATTTTAAATATTCTAATTTTCTGAGATTGTGGATTTGGGGTTTTCATGAGCCGTAAGCCATAATAATCACAATTATGACAAATCATGGCTTGAACTATCTTGCTTTGCATGTAATGAGTCTCTCTCATATATTAGTTTCACCTTTTAAGTTGCATTACTGAAATAAATGAACTTTTGCATGATATTCTAATTTTTCGAGTTTCACCTGCATTTTGGGGGGATAGTGTAGTATCTCTGTGGTGGACATGAGGTTGAAGTAATTGATCTCTAAGATCCTGTTCAACCTTTACATTCTATAATCCTCTATTAAGATCTGTCAACACAGTTTGCAACAATGAATTCCACTGGTTCATTATGCACTGTATGGATAAATATGTATGTGAATTTTCTTTTGTCTGTTCTAAATTGCCTTCAAATCAGCTTCATTGGAACAATCCTGGTCCTAGTTTTTTGAGAAAGGAGAAAAACTCCCGCTCAAACCAGATTTGAAAAACAGGTTTTTGTTTTTGTTCTTTTCTTCAGAGAGGTGGAACAGGAACAGCTTCTGCGTTGCAAAGTGAGGCTCTAGTTTGTATGCATTTCTCTTTCAGTTTTCCTCACTCCCGAACCACTGAGATCTCCTTTGGGGGAGGTGATATGGGTGGAAAGCCTCACATTGCTTTTCCTAACTCCACTACAAAGCTAAACAATGCATTTATTCAAAGACAGCTGAATGCACAATCTTTTTATCCTTGTGGACACAACTTCTCCCAACACGAAGGGTAGAGAATTCCACACCTACCTACATAAGATATAATTTTCATTCCTGCAAGATTTTTCTCTTGCTCTCTCTCCCTAATCCCAGGTTTGAAAAGCTGAAAGTCATATCTTTTAAAAAAGGAAGAAAAAATGTGGTTGGGGTGGAGGATGGGAAGAAAGTGGTGGCAGCAAGCCTGTCTTCATTTTTATAAAGCTGTCCAACGGAACCAATGTGACACAGGGTGGATGCAACAATAAACAAGCAACTCCCCCATCACACAACATTAAAAGATTCACTATACAATATATAAATATAAGAGGAAAAGGATGAAACATTCAGCTTCCTTTTGTACTAGTTAAAATGCAGTGAGAGAGGTAGAACAGCAAAGAAGGAAAATAGAGTCTCCTGTCAAATGTGGTGAGGCAAGGGAATTCTGTGTTTCACCAGAGAATTTTGAACTGTAGATGGTGAGGACAATTGGGGAAAAGGTGAATTGTATTCAAATGCATTGAGCATTATTTACAAATGGAGCAGCTGTAGGTATACAGTAGCAGACTCATGCTGTTACATTAAGTAACCTGGGTTTACCAACAGAAGGTTTAAAATTCTGCTCCTTCAACAGGAGAATGATAGGTAGCAAGTCAGACAAGCCAACCTTGATGTAGAACAGTACCAAGTTTTCTCTGTCAGTATACGGGTATTCTACGTTTAACCCCCCCCCCAAAAAAACAACACCTAAAAAACCTTCAAAAATATCTACTAAATTTTAAAAGCTATAAAGCAAACAGTTTCTGTATATGCATAAGCATTAAGATTTCATCCTTATCATTTTAAGTAAATTAAAAAATAGTGTCTTTTTCAGGGAACATGCCAACTTTTCCATTAGCTTTCCTCATAACATCTGATTGAGGTTCTCAACAAGCATTTAATAATTAAGTGAAGTGCTTTGCAAATTTGTATGCTATCCACAGCTTTCCAGGTTCTCAGAAACACCAAATATCCGTTCGTGAAAAGCCACTGGAAGTTGCTCTATCAGTTTTCACTCAAGTGTCAACTAATTAAGGAGGAAATAATTTTTTTTGATACGTCATATTTTAAAAGTCTAATTAGTATTTGGGAAGAATAGCCTTACCTCCATAGCCAGTCTGATGTAGTGAGTAAGGCACTGGACCAGAAACTGAGAGGCCATAATGAATTCTAGTCTTGCTTTAGATACAAAGCCAACTGTCATTTTTTCACTTGTGCTGAAAAAAGTTCAGAACAATATTTTAAAAGGACTCTCCCAGCAGCACCTGCATAATGGTCGTGTATAGAAAACAGTGAAGTTACATTTGTAGAGGTTTGCACCACTCCAAATTAATCATGTCTGCGTTCACACATAAACAGTATGTGAATTTTATATTTAAATATAAAAAAGTTATATTTAAAAGTGTACCAACAGCAACAAGGAGAAAAAGTTCCAAATATTTAACCAAGAAATAAATCCCAAGTCAATGCGGTTCTTACTCCTTAGTAAGTTTTAAAAATTATTTGGATTATGCTTTCACAGAATGTGCAGTAGTCTACTTCTTCTGATGCATGAGATTTTGGCCAAAATCTGAAGCTAAGAACAGCTCTGAAATTGGATGTTTTGTATGTCTTTCAAACATTCTGAATATATTTTTAGTTTCTGTACAAAGTGATTTTGATCTCTGAAACTTTATGTCATTATACATTTAAGAATCACAGATTTATACTGCATTGGTGGCATGAATCTTTTTTAACTGAAATGTATTTTAAAAATAAGTTTTAGATTAGATAAATACGATGTGAAATGTCATTTCCCTTTTTTATATGTTCTACACAATATGAGAGTTTTGTTTATAATTAGCCGCTTATTTTAAACTGGAAAATATGTAAGCACTGTAATTGCAAGCATAAGTAGATTTAACATAATTCAGAAACACATAAGGTGGATAAGATGACAAAATCCTGTCTTATCAAAGTTCATGACTTATAGTCACTTTGTATGTTTGCCCTACCCCCAGTGGCCCTTATATTCCTGACGGTTGTTGTGCAAGTCCTGAACCCTAAAAGGTGTTATTCCCGTGTAGATGAAAGATATTTTTAATTTTGCTGAAATGAAAACTACTATTGTGAGCATGGATTTTGATGCATAATCAGTTTCTCAAATTTTTATTAACTCTGATGATTTTCAAAAAAGCTGCTGTTATTGTGATCAAATCCTGTATGAACATCAAGAATTCTAAACATGTAAATATAGAATTTTATAACTTAAAATTCTATTCTCTTTACTGTCTCTTAAGCGTTTGTTTATATTCTGTAGTAGAATGCTTTTAATTCAGCCTAGAGTACCTCAAAATTATTTTTAGCACAATATCATTCCACATAGGGATTCATAAAGCATAATGTCCTGCAATTTCAGGGTTGTAAATACTTTAACAAGTCACAAAAAAACTGAATGCATTTGTTTTATAAATATTCTTGAGAAATATTAATATATTGTGGGTGTCTTTTTTGCAGAGCATTTTATCTGGACAAATCAAATCTTCCTCCTAATTCAACATCAAAAGCTGCTTATATAGATAAGGTAAATCAATAGATGTGATTAAAGTAACATTTGAATATGCTGTGCAGGTTAGTCCTCACTTGTGATCACATTTGAGCCCAAAATTTCTGTTGCTAAGCAAGAGAGTTGTTAAGTGAGTTTTGCTCCATTTTACTACCTTTCTTTCTCTTATTCAGTGAATAAGTGCAATTAAGGTACGTAGTAACATGGTTGTTCAGTGAATCTGACTTTCCCATTGTCTTTGTCAGAAGATCACAAAAGGTGATCACATGACCTTGGGATACTACAACCGTCATAAATACATGCCACATGCCAAGCACCCAGATTTTGATCATGGGAGATCATTGGGGGGGAGATGCAACAGTTGTAAGTGTGAAAAATGGTCATAAGTCATTTTTTCAGTGTTGTTGTAACTTCGAATAGTCATTAAATGAATGGTTGTAAGTTGAGATCTACCTGTTTTGTGAAGCAGTGCATGCTGCTACATGAACAAAAATGCATTATATTTCATATATATGAATCAGCGGAGGGTTCCGGTTATTTTTGCTACCGGTGCGCATTGTGAGCATGCGCAGAAGTGAACTTGCGTTCCATCGGGCAATTTCACTTCCGCGCATGCTTAGGATGACATTACAAGCCGAAACACAGCTGAGCAGCTTCTCAGCTGTGCTTCGGAGGAAGAATAAAGGTCGGTATTGAAACAAGGGCGGATGAGAGGGCTTTTTTCCGACAGCTCAGGATTCGGAGAAGCCGGAAAATGACATCATCGCTGGGCTCCTACCGGTGCGGTGTCCCGCACAGCACCAGTAGGAACCCACCACTGATATGAATATAACCTTAAATTGCATGCAATGTCCCTCAGTAATAAAATTTAAGTGCTGAATATTGAGAAATTGGAAAGGTCCCATCTATCTTCCAAGATTTACAACTGCAGTTAATTTGTTTGGCATGGTGAGTGACTATATAAGTTTAAAAATGTCAGATACCACATTTGTTTTCATCTCATGGTGTGAGATTTTCATTCTATTGTGGACACCATTGTTGGGCTGTGCTTAGCCTTAATCTGGTCAGTGTTTTCAGAAAAAAATTATGTAGTAGTAAAAAATTTACAGTTAATGTTTACTTGTCATATGTGTTTATTGAGAGTCACTAGATAGAATAGTATAACTACTCTAGTGCAGTGAAAAGCAATTAAGAAAGCATTGAAGTGAAAGATATGAGATTGCCAAAGAGTACCGTATTTTTCGGAGTATAAGACGCACCAGAGTATAAGACGCACCTTAGTTTTGGGGGAGGAAAACAAGGAAAAAAGGCCTCTGCCTCCAAGCAATTTGCCAAACAGCAAACAGCACAGATTATATACACTGTTTGCTGTGTATTTCTGTGCATGTGTGCCTGACCCATAGAAATAGCAAAGAATTGGAGAAATGTACATTATGCCAGAAAGTTTTCTTAATGTAGTCACACTAACTCTTCCCAATTATTTAAATAGATCTACTCCAAGGTAAGTCAGGATTTAACTCTTAATACTAAACAGGACACTGTTACATTTCAGACTATACTTGTACAGAGCTGTTAAAATTAATTAAAATTTCTGGAAGTATACATTATTCTCTATTATTTAAAAGAATATACAATAGCACTGGACCTCTTCAGAGCAAGCATTTATTTTAAAAAGCTGCTTTATTTTGTTAAGTTGTCTAGAGGTCTCCAACCTTGGCAACTTTAAGACTTGTGGACTTCAACTCCCAGAATTCCACAGCCAGCAAAGCTAACAAAGCTGGCTGTGGAATTCTGGGAGTTAAAGTCCACAAGTCTTAAAATTGCCAAGGTTGGAGACACCTGGCTAGAACAATAATAAAGCAGTCTTTAAAAAATAAGTCTAATAATTTGAACATTCTACAGACATTTATAGTTATTCACTTACCCCCTTGCATCCAGCAGAAAATAAAAATCTGCGTGTCTCTCCCAGCTATTTGCCTCTTTGCAGCTAGTTTCACTTTCATTTTCCCACGTGGCAAACCTAATCAGCTGTAGGTCGGGAAGCTGCTACTGACTTGCTTGGCTTTACAGGCTCTTCCCTCTTTCCTGCAAGCAGGTAAATTGCTGGAAGACAGAGGCCAAAGGGTGGGGGAAGGTGGGTGGGTGGGGCTGCATTCGGTGTATAAGACGCACCCAAGTTTTCACCCTATTTTTGGGGGTAAAAAGGTGCGTCTCATACTCCGAAAAATACGGTATATAAAGAGGCATAGTGAACAAAATTAGACCCATATGAGAAAGAATCTTTTCTGTGTGATTCCCAGACTTTGTAATGTAATGCAATCTCTTCCACAAACCTTTAACTGATTTTAATCTTACCTGATTTTAATTGTGTTCATTGATTTCACTTGTATATTTTATAATTTATGTTTTTGCTTGTTATAGGTTACTGTAGGTATTGTATAGTCAAAACTGCAGGATTTAAGTTTAATAAATGGTCATCATATGAGTTATAGAAAGAATAAAAGTTAGGACTTCATCCTTACAGGATGTTCAAGACAGCTGCATTTTTTTAAAAAAAATTTTGAACTTATAATACCACATGTTCAGTATATTGTATTTTAATGATAATAGCATTGTATTTTACTTGGCAGCTAATGAGGCCTATCAATTCTTTGGATGAGCTTTACCGATTAATGGCGTCTTTCATAAGATCCAAGCGCACAGCAGCCTGTGCTTACACAGCTTGTGGTGCTTCAGGAGTTGGACTACTGTCCGTCTCTTCAGAACTCTGCAGCCGGCTGGGAGCTTGCCACATCGTCTTATGCAACAGTGGAGTTCACCGGTATGGTAATTTATCTTTTCTAAAAATTACTGTTAATTGGTGTCCAAACTCAAGAATAATAAGATGGATATGGATCAGAAGTGGGTTTCAGCAGGTTCTGACCAGTTCTGGAGAACCGGTAGCGGAAATTTTGAGTGGTTCGGAGAACTGATAGCGGAAATTTTGAGTAGTTCGGAGAACTGGTCAATGCCACCTCTGACTGGCCCCGCCCCCATCTATTCTCTGCCTCTGGAGTCCCAGCTGATCGGGAGGAAATAAGGATTTTGCAGTAACCTTCCCCTGGGGTGGGGAGGGAATGGAGATTTTGCAGTATCTTTCCCCTGGAGTGGGGTGGGAATGGAGATTTTACAGTATCCTTCCACAACATACTAGAAGTATAAAATAATCTACTGACTTCTTAGCTTATGAAAGGCCCCCAGTTTTCCAGAACAAGTGTCAGGAACATAAGAAGCTATCTGTCAATCTTCCTTTAGTGGAGATCTTTTTGAAAATAGAAATAAACTATTTATACAATTTCAGTACAATTCTATACTTCACAAGGATAATAACTTTTTATGGAAATAAGTTTCTGGATTCACTTTTGGTTCATAAAACACAATTTGAGCCATCTTTCAACTGGGCTCTTGCTCTGTATTAAAATAGTTTTGCTCAGTTTCCAAAAAAGAAAAAAGTAATAATGGCTATATTGGAATTATAACTCAATTGAAATTTGTACAATTCATTATTTTATAACAATAAGATTGTTTTTAAACAGCTCTGATATAAACTCCAATTTTTCCGTTTTGATTCTCATTACCTAGATTTGTTGTTATTCTCTATAACACTTAATATCTAGAAGAAAAAATAAAGTGCATACTAGAAATTAGGACAGCAATGAAGGTTGTTCAATGAAGGTAGGGCAGGTTGTTTTAGGAGGAAAAAACTTGCATTAACTATTGCAAGTATAGATATAAAACAAACTATGACAATATTGAAATGGACGTGAAATAATGTAAAGACTGAAATAAAATCTGGAATTCTTTAAATGTTCTGTGACTTCTCCTTGAAATTGGGACCATGAAATCTAGAACTTTTAGAGACCTTATTCTGTCTTTTGGTTTCTGTATATGCATATATGCATGCAAATAAAATATATGAAGATGGTACATATCTCTAAGGGAGTAGGGTTGCGTGGTACTTCTAGAGGCAATATTTAAACTATTTTGTTACATAGGCTACTTCCCTTTGCCTTGTACAGGGTATCAGCAATAAAGGGAAGGCATCAGAAGAGAATTGAAATTTTAATGGGCAGGTATAATAATAATACAGACTTTTGTAACTCTGTATTTTGAATAAAATCCTAATATAATTGACATTCCCATGAAAAAAAAACTAATTTATTTAAAGGTCAATAATAAGTGAAGTAGAGTTAATAGAATGAGTAAATAGTAGAAGGAAAAGCTGGTAGGATATTTATTTAGCAAATGGGAATATAAATCTAAAATTAATATTTAAAATATTGTTTTTTATTTAGTAAAATAATAATTAGTTATAATTGTTTGAAGTGTATATGAGAGATTTATGAAAGTCGGGGAGGGGGGAAGAAGTGATAAAATATACATCACAATGTTGTGATATAAACTCTGCCCCTTACATACTTGTGTGCTATTTTGTGACATAAGTATGAAGGGGAAGAATGCATCTTGACATTGCTAGACATGTTTTATTATTTTGGCATAATCTTGGTTAGCTGCAGATGATTGGGATATTAACTGCTGGTTTGGTTCTCTATACTTTTTTAATTTCAGGGAAGAGAATTAAATATCTAATACCAACAGCTGAAAAAGAAGTAGAGTAAAAATGCAGAAGTTTGATCAATCTCTAATATTGTATCAAAGCAAAAAAAGAGTTCTTGTACCACAATATTTCACTGTAATAGATACTTCTTCCTTTTAAGCCTTACAGCATTATGTGGAGCATGTTTAGATTTTCTATCAGACATAAAAATAAACTTGGTCTCTTTTTGGGGCGTATTATCAAGCTAACTTTCTAAGTTAGTAATTGAATTTGAAAATTAAAACATTACAACAGCAGCTTACAGCAAATTATAATGCTATTTTAATTCTTGTCTGATTTATGATTAATGCATTAACATTATATATAGCCTTAAAAATACCAACATTGAATGTGTTTGTAAGCCACCTGAAGCCACCTATGCGTGAGTTATAAATTTGTTTAATATATAAAATAAATACTTTAATCGATTACTCTGATTTTGGTTTAGTTGCACTCTGAGCATCACTTTAGAGCAAGCCATAATTCTTGCTCGGAGTCATGGTCTACCTCCTCGCTATATCCTCCAAGCTACAGATGTGATGCGCAAGCAAGTAAGTTAAACCTCTCTTTAGTGGCCTTTTTTCAAGGTTATATATACACAACTTAAATAGATACAATTCTTTTAATGTATTTATCTTCATAGCACCACAGTTCTAGCCATCAGCTTGAGCTCATTGCCCTTCTCTGAACTTTCGCAATTTCCCTGAGCCTAGATTCCTGTTTTGGAAATTATTCTCTGCCTAAAATTGTATTTGCCTTCCTTCCTTCCTTCCTTCCTTCCTTCCTTCCTTCCTTCCTTTCTTTCTCTCTCTTTCCTTCCTTCCTTCCTTCCTTCCTTCCTTCCTTCCTTCCTTCCTTCCTTCTTTCTTTCTTCATTCATTCATTCATTCATTCATTCATTCATTCATTCATTCATTCATTCATTCATTCATTCATTCATTCAACCACATGGCTCATATTCAGTTTGCAATAAATTCCTATTCTAGCATCTTTCTTTTAAGTGCCATTACCAAGCCAAGGATCTCATATCCTATATCTGTAACAACCTGCAATTATCGGTTAATTTTTTTCTTTACTCTCAATTCATTTCTCTGACCTAGCTAGATCATTTAAAATTTTTATATTAGTCTTCTTCAGATATTCGAATTAGATATTTTAATGATTTTTTAGTGTTTTAATGGTTTTACTGTTTTTATTGTTTTAGATTTTTAAAAGACTTTAATTGTAATATGTTCCTGAATTGTGAGCTGCCCAGAATCTTTTGCTGAGAAGGGTGGCTATAGAAAACAAACAAACAAACAAATAAACAAATAATCTCAGCAATTTTGCATTATCTGTAGATTTGTTCCACATTCCTTCTACTTGTTAATACCAGTCATCAATAAAATATGGAACATTCCAGGACTCAGTACTGAATCCTGTGGCCTCATTTCAGTTTGATGAGGAACCATTGATTAATGTTATTTGAACATGATTTTGAAGCCAGTGATGTACTCACTGAATTAGCATGATGTTCAGCCCGTATTTGTCAAGTATGTCATTAAAAATATGTAGTACTTGGATTGAAAACCAAGAAAGTGCTCTGGAGTTGCATGCATGCTGTACCTATCAATGTTTCCTTAAAGAACTGGTAGGTTCAATAACATAAAATTACATGTTTGAATTAGAGAAGTACCAACAGTGTGCAACAAGGTGTTTTGGAATGGCAGGGGTACTGTGTTGACATCTCATTAACTCAAATGCATATTTTCTTGAAATTGTGCGGTTACTATACAATCCCCAGAAAAGATGAGGTTTCTTTAAAGAGGCTCTGAGAGTTTGGGCAGGACAAAAACACCAGCATATTTATGCATATATTTCTGATATACAAATAAAAATAATTATTTATATATTCTTCCTTTTTCCTTTTTGAAGGTTAGTTTGGTAATTACCATAGCAAATATCTAAAAAAAACCTATGGGAACCACAACGATTTTTTAATTTTTACAGGGAGCAAGAGTTCAAAATACTGCAAAGAATTTAGGAGTTAGGGACCGAACACCACCATCTGCTCCAAGGTAACTTAATATTTTAATCTATTTCTTTTTCTTGAAATAATTTTAACAATTTTTGCCAGGTATGTGCCAAGGGGAAAAAAAATCTGCGTTTAAATATTATTTCAAATCCATGTATATTTCCTGGATTTGAAATAATATTTAAACGCAGATTTTTTTTCCTTTTTAGAATCAGTTTTTAATGTAATTATTTTTACTTAGCAATTGGTTTCTCAGCAGGAACACCATCAAGTTTAAAAAAATGTAGTACTAGAGAAAAGTGACAATTTGTGTTCTGAATTATTTTTTTACAAAGAGTTCATTAAAACTAGTACATGGAGAACTCTCGATACCAAAGATATTACAGTACAAATATTACATCTTGCTCACAACACAGAATGGTGCTTAGCTACATCCTGAAGAGATGTCAGTGAAGCTTTGGAAGAATCACTCATATTAAAGCTGTATTTTAAAGTCCCCAAATATTTCTGTAGTTTAGATAAATTTCTAAAGTAGAAAAAAAATGCTAAATGTTGGTTATGCCATCTTCCCAAAATACAGTGATCCCTTCCATTTAATTAGTGGCAGAACTGGGAAAAGCAGTAGAAGACTCTTCTTTGCATCCCTTTCTACTTGGCTATTATGAGATGCCATTGGACATATATAAATGCAGGAATAACATGTTGTTGCATGAGGGGAAAAACCCAGTATCTACAATTATTCTCTGATCAAATGCTGAAGAAATTCTCTTGCTGAGGATCGTTTCAAATGGTAACAGATCTAATTGGGGATCAACACGAGCCTCCTACTAATCCTGTGACACTATTGCAAGTCCCAAAAATAAAATTGCAATTTCTCACTATCCCACAAAACATGTTTTCAAATAATGAGAATTACAAGCTGAAGCTGCCAAATTTTGCTGTGTTGCCTGGGTCTGAATTGTGTGAATTTGAAGGGGATGTCTGGCTTTTATTACTTTCCACTATAATGGCGGGACTGTTTAAAGGGCCTGACATACATGTCATGCTCATCACTAAGTGGAAAATCACATGACTGTGATTGTGCTTATGATTTTACTTCAGCTTTACTTTTTTCCCACACCCTCCCCCAATGGAATGCTCATCTCAGTGCTGGGTTAATTAACAAGAAGGAAATTAATGCTTATATTAATTGGAGAGGAAGGGATTATAAGAGAGTAAGCGGGCACATAATGGGAAATGCATCAAATGTGCTGACTTTGGCTGTTTGTCTATCACTCTCAGGGCTGGAAACTGAGAGCATGCTAGGCAGATAGTCAGAGTGTTCTCCATTGCATGAGTCAGTCAGTAAAGTCTACCTGGAGACCTGATACTGACACTATGATGAGCACACAAGCCATCAACATCAGCTGTTTTGTTCTTCTTTGTGCTTTGTGCTTTGGTATTAATCAGAGAAGGACAAGGCACTTTTTACTGACAAGGCAATGAACATTGATTTGGCTATAACCCAGGAAAAGAAAACTCTTATGACCAATGTCTACAAGCATTGAAAACTTGTAAACAAGTCAACATATTTGGTTTTACAGCACTCTAATATCCTAACATATTTAGAAATAGGTAGCCTGGTCAATCTATTTTAATGAAAAGACTTTGGCAATAATCAAGTTTATGGGAATGCTCTGAATATTGGTAGCATGAGAACTTGTAAGGGAGAATAATAATGCCCCATGAGGTCCTTGAATCTCAGACAAACACAATGCTGGATTGGGTAGACTTTGGATCTTATTTAGTGGTATGACATTTCATATATTCTTATTTAGACTATAAGTTTAATATTAATAGTTATTTCATATGTATTTGATTTTATATTTCATGCAAAGGGTTTTAGTGCTACATTCTATTGCTATGTCTTTATTGGGATCAATAAATTGTCCAAGAATATATTGTTTGATTTTATTTTTAAAAAAGTATTATTGGTTTAGATTGCTGAGAATTTATTTTCATGCAGTGATGAATTAACACATATAAAACTTCAATGGACAAGTCCTAAAGACTGAATTATATTCTTGTCCCACAGAGATCATTACAATCAACTTTGCTTACAGATTGCCCTTCTCCATCTAGATTTAAATGTAATAACTTTATTGAAAAATAATTAATTTATATTTGTATAGACATAAGTTAGAATCTTAATTATAATAAGGTTTAATGGAACAAAGTTTATCTTTGAAATATCTGCTTAATGAATTATTTAGTCATCTTAATGTATATTAAATTTATTTTACTTGCTGAGCAACAGAGGAAGCATGCTTTTTATGCTAACTATTTTGTAGTAAATTATATTCATGGAAGAACCAGACATTTGCCTGTGTCTTTTTATATAGAGATTCATGTGCTTCATTTATTTCTTTGGATTTGAAGCAAATTTATAGTGACTAGAGTTGATTCAATTTCCCTATATTTAACTGCTCTTTCATTGTTGAAAAGGTTCTGTGGTACAAAATCCACTACATCTGTCCATCTGAAACATTTATTCTAGGTTTTATGTTTAAACAGAATTAAACAAACAAGTTGATTTTCAGTGATGTTAACTGCATATAGGGAGACTTCCCATTTCCAAAGCAAAATTCATATTTCTCAGTTAATCAGAGAGATAACCTTTAAGATAAATAGGCTCTGCCCCAATATTGAATTTAGAACATATAGTTTAAGATAAGATCCAATTGGGTCGATCACTGGGAACAGAAGTTTAGTCTTCCAAGCTTTCGGACTCGTGCTGACGCTCATCCTCAGGGAAATTTTTTAGAAAACCTTTTTTTTTAATTTTCAGGAAATTTTATTTATTTTTATTAAATTTTTATTCAAACCTCTGATCCTGGTGACCGAGCCAGATTGAATTTTGCAACATTATCCAAGAACACATAAATTTCCCTTCATTTGTGAGTTCAAAGACATTGTCTTTTAAAAAGGAATAAGTGATAGATATTACTTGCTTCGGTGATCCCAAGAACACATGGGTAATCTCTCCATATCGGTCAGGTGCAAAAGTTCAGGACCACCCATGAAATTCCAAATAAACTGATTTATTGATCATGCCTATGCATAGGAATCTACTCAATAACCGTTAGCACTATTTTGTGCTAGATAAGGATTAATGGAATTCAAGGGGAGAGGGATGGACTTAGTCCCTTTATGGCTACATAAATTTCTATGCTGATTCCTCTTTTGACTGCCCCCAGATTCTGTCACTCCTTCTCCTACAATATTCTTCCTAGAAATGTTCTAAAACTTAAATATATTGTGATATTACAATATTAACAAAGTATAAAAAGCTAGCCTAGCTTATCATTTGTTATTGCTGTGACTGGAATTTAAAGAAAGGGGGGAAATTTGAATTGCTCTCTGTAGAAGTGGTGACTATTGGAGAAGTTGTAGAACTCCTGCAACAGACCAGGACTTGGAAGTGAAACACATACACATTTCCTTTTTGTTAAAATAAATGATGTGCTTCTTACTAAGAGCCAGACAGTAACTAATATAACTGTAGTTACATCAGTGCAAAAATATTTTCTTACAAAAAATTCTTACAAAAATTAAATTAATTATGCATGCTTTAAGATTAGTAATTTTATTCTGATTTACAATCTGTATTTTGCTTCAGACTTAACCGATGTATAGTTAATGGGAAAAAGCACATAATGCTTAAAAATATTTGAACATTTTTCATGCCATAGGAGCTATTATAATTGTTCTTTCTGTTGGCAGATTGTACAAACTATGTCAGCCACCCCCACCTGTTGGAGAAGAGTAAAGATTCTTATCTGAGGATTAATAAATATACCAGTTTCCACAAAGAGAAGGATAATAGTCTTTTGAGTATGGATACAGAGCCCTTTCTTCTTAAACGTGACTGTGTAAATAAAGAGTAATGACTTCTGCTGGGAGAAAAAATAATATCTGGATTTACTGTGCATGTTCTGTGAATGTATACCTTGGGCTGTTTTTAAATGCTTGATTCAGCAATACCAAGTGTTCAACAAAATATGGGCAGGAACATGAAAACAAAAGAGAAATATTGGAAAAATACTATATCATAGTATTTCAAAAAAGCGACATCTTCATCCATAGGATGATTTATTAAATTAATGCTCTGATGAAAGAGATACTGAAATGCTTTCCTAATGCATATCTCAACTAGTCATAGAAACTCTACTGCCTGGTTTGGCAACAGTAAATTTTAATATAAGAAATCCAATTTGTTCCAATGGAGGTGAGGGACTGAAACAACAGATGGAACTGATGAATCAAAATTATGTTCAGTGCTCTAATTCATAAGTTGTTCAATGGTTTTTTGACAGGAATCTTTTCTGTAATAGCAAAGTTTTGATCATGGTGAGCATTTGTAGAAAATTCAAATGAGATATTCAATCTTATTCATTTTTCTACCTCAGTTGTTTCTGTGAAATTGACTAAGACAAACATCTGTGAAATTGACTAAGACAAACATTGACTAAGAAAAAAAATCCAGTTAACCAATTTGTTTTAACTGAAAATTATCTTTCATAAAACTAACTAAAATGAATGTTTTATTAAGGTCTTAAAATTAAGGCATATTTTTAAAAATAACACATTTTCCATTCTTCCCCCAACACTCAAGAATTGATTTGCAGGGACCATATATACAGTTTGTGTTAGCTTTAACACAAACTGTATGTGTGAATCTACTGTGTGAATCTACTGTGATTAAAAAGAAAAGCCTTAAGCCCTTTTTGTAACTTGTTTGTTGTAGGGTTAACAACAGTCTTAACAAGTCTAGCTTATCCAGTTCTAAAGTAATGGCTGACCTAGAATCTAATAGCCATTAGTTCTCTAGACTATTAGGATTAACCTCAAAATATAAAAAACAGGTTTTGTTTTAAAAACCCATGGAGTAAGGGAATAGCATTACCATTCCACATGCAGGCCTTGAAATCCAATGAGTACACAACTGGGTTTTCCCCCCAGATAATTTTTACATAAATGAAAAACTATACAAAAGGGGAAACTCTATCAAAAATTGGTTACTTTTCTTTCTGTTGTCTGGGTTTCATTGACTTATATGAATTTACACAATTAAAATTAAGCCACATTGTGATAATTGTCTAAATGTGTTACAGTGTTTCAAACAATAGATATTGTAACAATGATGCAATAAAAACAATTTATGCCATAAAAACAGATTTTGCTGGCAAGAAGGGTCTAGATCAGTGGTTCCCAAACTTTTTCAGTCCACTGCCCCCTTGGTGCTACAAACTCATCCTCAGTGCCCCTCACCCCCTTTGGGTGGGCGTGGCTTGGTGGTCAGGTGACCGGGTGGGCATGGCTAACTTGTAAAATATGGTGAAACTCACTTAACAACGCTCTTGCTTAGCAACCAAAATTTTGGGCTCAATTGTGGTCATTTTCTTTCTCTTTCTTCCTTTCTTTCTCTTTCTTCCCTCCTTTCCCCTTCTTTCTTTTTTTCTTTCTGTCTTCCTTCCTACCATCTTTTTTCTTTTTCTTTCTTTCTTTCTTTCTTTCTTTCTTTCTTTCTTTCTTTCTTTCTTTCTTTCTTTCTTTCTTTCTGCCTTCCTTCCTTCCATCTGTCCTTCCTTCCTTCCTTCCTTCCTTCCTCCCTTCTCTCTTTCTCTTTCTTCTGCAGTAGAAAGCAACGTCCCCCAAGGCAAATATCTTGTGACGGCAGCTATGGGATGCTCCTAAAATTCCAAATTACTCACCAACTCCCAAGACGGGGGATTCTTGACATAGAGTTTATGGCTTATAAAACAGTTCCATGTGTGCAGGTATATCTGGATGAGAGAAAATGAGGGCGTCCCTGAATGTGTAAATGCACATGAGAAACATCCATGACATTTCCAATCTTTCTTTCTTTTTCTTTCTCGGCGGCGGGAGAAGGAAGAAAGTGCTCTGGCCGGCGCTCGGCTTACTTTCCTGGCGAGGCTCAGAGACTGCCCGGCATGCCCATCCACTGGTTCTCCAGGCAGAGCCACTTTCTCCCTGCCCCAAGGCCCCTGCCAGCCCGGCGGACCCCTGAGGCCAGCGGAGCTCTGTAGGTGCGTGCCCCAATGTTTCCCGCCAGTGAAAATCCCGGAGCCAAAGGCGAGGGGCGCAGGCGTCGGCAACTCCGCTCTGGCAGCAGCGCATCCCGTCTCTGGGCTGGTGGGGGCCTTGGCGGAGCAGGGAGAAAGTGGCGCTGCCTGAAGAGCCGGCGGTTGGGCATGCCGGGCGGTCTCCGAGCCTTGCCAGGAAGGTAAGCTGAGCGCCGGCCAGGCCCACGCGCTCCCGCCCGCCCCTCGCTCCAGCCGTCTCCCGGGAAGTAGCAGCGGGCGGAGCTGGGCAGGGTGGAGCCGCCAGTGCAGCAGCGCCCGGCGAGGAAGGCCGGGCGGGGAGGCGTGGTCGATTGTCTCACTTACGGCACTTTGGGGCGGATGGGCTAGAAGAAGCGCAGTTGAGCGGGGCCACAGCAGCACAGCCTATTGTGCCTTCTCTTGTCCTGCTCTCCATCCCGGAGGCCCTGCAGGGCAATCTAAAGAGGGGGGATGCTGTAGAAAAGGCCACCTTCCACCCGTGCCTCCCATGCTGGCTCCGCGGGACTTGGGGTTCCGAAGCAGCCCACTGGCTTCCAACCCGGCGCCGTGGACTGAGTTCACAGAGTGGTGCCAGCCGATCCGCAAAAAGAGCAGGCAGGTGGCGAGGTGAGAAGCCAGTGGGCTGCTTCGGAGCCCCAAGCGCCATGGAACTGGCACGGGTGGAAGGCGGCCTTTTCTGCAGCATCCCCCTCCTCTCTTTGGATCGCACTGCAAGGGGAGGGGGATGCTGCAAATTCTGCATTTCCACCAAGGGCTGCCCGCCCACCCACTGGCCGAGCCGGGCTGGACGCCGATCTTAGAAGGTAAGCAGGCATGGGGGACCGCTGGGAAGGCCACGTGGAAGGCCGCCAAGCATGGCAGGGCTGCGGGGAAGGGAGTAGGCTGCTACTTCCCTTCCCCGCGCCCCGACATACTTTCCTGCCTTCCACGTGGTCTCTTAGCACCCTCCTTCTGCCCCCCTTGCCTCTTAGCGCTCCCCTAAGTCATCCCACCACCTCCCAGGGGGAGATACCGCCCCCTTTGGAAACCACTGGTTTAGATTGAAAGTGCAATTGTATATATTTCCAAAATAAATAAAGTTCCCCTGAATTCAATGAGTCCCAAGTAATAGGTAAAGGATTACAAATGAAAAAACTTCTGTCTGGTCCAGTAGAAATTGTTGGGTATTTTATATTAATCCATATTAAAGGCTTATGCTGACTCTGTAAACTGCTTAGAGAGGGCTGTAAAGCACTGTGAAGCGGTATATAAGTCTAAGTGCTATTGCTATTGCTATTATTAGGTTATATCCATTAGGAATAGAAGAGAATAAATACAAATACCGTATTTTTCGGAGTATAAGACACACCTTTTGCCCCCCAAAAGAGGGTGGAAATGTCGGTGCATCTTATACACCGAATACAGCCATTTTTGGCCTCCCGAAGCCCTGCCCCCACATCCAATTTTTGCGAAAAATGGGCCATTTTTTGCAAAAATGGGGGCGTTTTTGCCTTCCCTCACCATCTAGGAGTGCTCTGCAGGCTTTCCAAACCCTCTGCATGCCTTGTTTTTGCAAAAAAAATAGAAAAAAATGAGCCATCTTTTGCAAAAATTGGGGCGTTTTTGGCTCCCCCCACCCCCTAGGAGTGCTCTGCAGGCTTCCCAAACCCTCTGCATGACCTGTTTTTGAAGAAAAGAAAAAAAAAGCGAAAAACGGGCCTTTTTTTTTTTTGCAAAAACTGGAGTGTTTTTGCCTTCTAATTACCCCATCTAGCATGGCTGGAGGAGGAATTCTGGGAGTTGAAGTCCACTAGTCTTAAAGCTGTCAAGTTTGAAGACCCCTGGGTTAGGGGTGCAAGGGTCTTCAAACTTGGCAAGTTTAAGACTTGTAGACTTCAACTCCCATTCCTGAGCTAGCATGACTGGAGGAGGAATTCTGGGAGTTGAAGTCCACTAGTCTTAAAGCTGTCAGGTTTGAAGTTTGTAAAAAGTATACATGGTTGTAAAAAGTGTACATGGTTGTAAAAAGTATTCTGCTACACTGGTATTTTATTAAATACATTACTACACCATTTGGTTCAGAATACTTTTTTCCTTGTTTTCCTCCTCTAAAATCTAGGTGCGTCTTATACTCCGGTGCGTCTTATACTCCGAAAAATACGGTAACATGAATTTTGGTATTTACTCAGTGAAGTGGTCAGGCACCAGTTTTTAATTAGGGAAAAAAACCCCAGTGGAATTGTAACCTTTCTGTTATAATACAGAGTTTTTACCTGACAAAAGGCAAATATAGTTTTGCATTGTTAGTTCATGCTGTCACACTGATTTCCTATAATGATTTTTAACTCAATCAACAACAAAACAAAAAGCTCTCCCAAGAACTTGAAAGTAAGAATGAATAATTATTTCTTCCTGTATTTTCTTGAAGGACAAGAAGGCAAATGGCAAAGTTTTAATATATATGTGCATTTTGGATAAAAGAAAATTACCACAACATGCAAATGCTGGTCCTGCAACAATATAATCAAGTAATCAGTCACAATATTCTTTCATTCTAAGGAAGCAGTGCAGTATTTTCTATTCAAAAGCAAATGCATTACATAAAACTCTTTGCTTCATCATAGCTATTAGTTATATTACATTCTTTATTAGCACAATAGCAAACAGTGAATTAAATATAAATGCATGCCAGATTAAAAATACTAAATTGCAGTAAAAAGCTTATATGAAAATGTTGAATAGCCGTGGGAATTCACTCTCATATATGTACTATAAAATAAAATACAATGAAGTCCAGATCCCAGAATGACGTCTGTTAAAGAGTTTGAATGATGCCTTATAGATCAAAAACAAATCCTTTACTTTTTAATATCCAGAGGCATGATTCACTTACCGAATTTTAAGTATCCTTTTCCAAGCTTCTTTAAAAATCTGAATTTTGTTGATATTTAAATGTGTACATTTGCAGCATTTAAATTCTATAACAGAATATATCAAACCCTGAAATGTAAAAGAGAGTCGTCCTTTAAGTTAGTTTCCTAGTTTCCACTTTGACTGGACAAGCCAACAGAAGGGATCTAGCCTTCTATCAAAAATATCTCCCTATGCTGCAGCAGCATTCCCCCCCCTGACATTAGTAACTTCTAGTTCAAGAAGTAGCACTGTATTTGTAGCCTTTGGAGTCTCTTTAGAAATGTGTTGTTAATTTAAATTTCTTGTCTTTCAAAATGGAAATGTTTTGGTTTGATGGCAAAAGAAAAGCTAAGGATGATCTACTGGTAGTATGGTAGAGTAAGCCTTAGTCTTGGAAGCCTGATAAACTTTACATGTCTTTAATTGGTATATTTGGTTCTTATTCAACCCTAGTCCTGATTAGTTCTGGATTATTTGGGTAGATTGAGTTGCATAATTCATTTATTCTTTTAGAAGTTGCAGTATCAGCATTTGAGGACTCCTGTTCTAAAATGTTAATGTATTTCCAATGGCGATTGGAAAAATCGCATTTCTCAGATGTGAGAGAATGAGCCATTTTCAGGTTAGAAGTATTTTCATACAATTGAAATCCTGCCTTTTAGTCTCTCACCAGATAAAAAAACCCTGCCCTACAGTTCAGTAGAACAATTATTATATTCTAAGGTGCCTAGAAATATTTCTATATTTAACCCTCATCTTGCTGGCTATTGGCTATGGCCATATTGTTATAGTATTATACTATTATAGTAGACTCTATTTCTACAATTCGTGCAGATTTCCTCCTCATTTGAAAATATCACAGCAATATTATTTAATCTGTAGCATGTATATAGTGTAAGAAATCAAGTAATGCTTATGCCATTTGTCATAAAAAAAACCTTTTCTTTTTTAGCAGTGTTAGGTTATGCAGAAGAATATATTTTTTTTTAATTACTCAGAAGTCTAGAACACTGCTGTTTTTTTGCAAAAGAAAAATAGAATATGAAAACATTTACAATATATATTAATAGCTTCTCTGATGTCTTCAGTATAGTATTATGTATTTCAACTTTTGTTTCATAACATTGATAAATAAAAATAAAACCTCTTTATGGGTGGTTTTTGTTTTGGATAATATTAGGATGATAAGAGGCTTGTAAATGGAATTGAAAGGATATGGATATGTGGGTTCCCCAAGCTTTCCAAGAGCCAAACAAACATGGGAGCAGGAAAAAAATAACCATTTTTTAATTAGTTCAACATTGATTGGGGCTTTTGTGAGGTCCTTGGGTGACTCGAGGAGGAGGGGTACCTGTTGATTGCTCCTAGTCATTGGAGATGGCAAGGGAGCCCTCTGGAAAGACACCGGCAGTTATGGAGCAAGGCCACTGTTCCGGTATGCCAGTCAGCTGTTGGCAGTGCAGTGATGAAAATTGAGTTGTAAATGCTAGAGGAAGTTGGTGGCATGTTTTTGTTAGTGGAGGTGTCCACGCAAGAGCACCATTGGTCACAGAAGATCATATAAGAGCAGTTCTTATATGCAGATGATAACATTCTGACAGCAGTGGACTGGCAGCAGTGGGAGCACAAGCAGCCCAGCAGTGATATTGCTGCACTGAATTAGGTCACGTGAATCTTGCATTAGCCAGTAACCATCTTGTCTCTGACATGTAGCACCTAGACTTGGAAAGAACAAATATAGATATTTGGAGCTGCTGACCCACTACTATGGAATTTCCATCTTTTCCTGGTGGACTGTGGGTTAGGAATGTGAACTTTCTTTCACCAAAGAGTTGGGTTTGAATTATAGCAGATGCTCTTTACCTACCTGGGGTCTCCTTGACATATAGATAACAAACGAGAATGGAGATGGATAACTGAGACCAGATGGCTCTCTTCTCTAAGTATGAATGGTATGGTGTCAAACGATATGGATACAATAAAAAATGCTGTTTATTGTACATGTTGGTATTATTTAAAAGGAAATCATTAATGTGAAAAATAACATGGAGGTCATTTCAATATTTTATCTATTAAAAGCATTCTGGTGTAATTGTACTTGAAATATTCCTTTTATCTTTCCGTGGTATTAGAAGCCAAACATATATTATTTGTAGAGTTGTTTCATTTTGGGCTTGCTCTCTTGCAGTCCATTGGCAAAAAGCCCAGTGATCACTGTAGTGTAGTGCATTCAAATAAAAATATTTGTTGCATTTATCTCCATCCACTGGTTTCTTATTAAAGAGAACATTTTTCTCACAATATACTACATTCAAACATAGGTAATTATGTATGTAACCGATTTACATACAGGTGAAATTGTAAATGAAATCCAAACAGTCACAATTGATCTAGTTAGATGACCTGTATTTTTTTTAATTACGATTGAAATACAATCACCGTTTTGATATTAGTGAATCTGTGCTGACTGACACAAATCCAAATGCTTTGCAGTTTAAAACTATACAGCCAGGCCCAAGTGGGGTCCTGATGGAGGAAGAAAGAGGCGTGGGGATGCTATAGCATCCTGACGGTCAGTTGTATGGGCAAATGACTGCAGGGTGACTACAGCCATCATAACTTTGAAACAGTGTTGTAAGTAATTTGGGGGGTCTGTTTGAACAGTTGTTAAGTAACCTGTCATAAATAAAATCCACAACATATCTCTCATTTTTTACAATAGTAATACTATTATAGTATAGTCAATTTTTAATTGACAAGTTAAACCTAGGTCACATGGAATTATATTAGCTATTCTTATCTGTCAGCTAATATATAGCCATTCCAGAGGCTGAGAGTTTATAACTTTCAATAAGCCAATTCAGTCAGACATGTATGTATCCTTCCAAGTATAAATAATCTTTTTTGCACAATCAACACGTTATATATATTAAGTTCTTCCTAAACAGACGAACCCCAAATTAGGGGAATCTAATTAATGACACTTTAATATAAATAAATTTTGACTTCATTGGTATCCACTGGTGGCAATCGTGTGTCAGATTGGCAATATGACACGTGCTACAGCAATCGTATCTTTTCTAACCAATCACTTTGCACATACACACTTGTGTTTGATCTCCTCTCCTAGTTCACCATAGGAGAAATGAAAGTAAAGGTAAATATTTTTTCCTCTGTCCAGTTGTGTCTGACTCTAGGGCATGGTGCTCATCTCCATTTCTTGGCCAAGGGAGCATTGTCTGAAGATATTTTCCGTGGTCATGTAGCCAGCATGGCTATACATGAAAGGCACACAGATTGATGTTACTTTCCCACCAAAGTGGTACCTATTAATCTTCTTGCATTTACATATTGCTAGGTGGGCAGGAGCTGGGGCAGGAACGGGAGCTCACTCCATTGTGCAACGCTCAGGTCTTTAATCACTGAGCCATTGTGGCTCTCATGGGAGAACTATCTAACAAAAAATGAACTACCAGTGGCCAAGCCTCAAACCTTTGAGTCAATTTTCCCTAAAATATATTACATCTTCATCATAGAAAAGACAGTAACTATCATTTTGGAATACCCATGGATGAATCCAAGAACAGAACTATTCTGGCAAATCAGCGCCGAGCTATCCACATTTGAAGGGACACTTTGCAAAGTGAATTGGTATTAAAAATCCTTGAAACACTGAGCTACTGAGCCTTCCAAAAGTTTTGTAAGGTTGCTTCAAAGGCCGTTCTTGATTGTTTTTGCAGTGAATCCATGCAGTCACTTCAGTTTACTGGCATTCTCGCAGGAAGCTGTTTGTGGCTACACATAAAAATCAATCTGGAAAACCAATCAAAGTAGCTTTGCTAAGCCTTCCAAAGGTTGAGTCTGTGTCAGTGCTCTGAGGAATCGATGGTGTGCATAGCTTTAATATTTTCTAACCGGCTATATATCCCTCAGGGCAACTGTACTGTAAATAAAGGAACATTTATCCAAAGATCCCATGATACACTCTCAACATTTCATATATATCTATCAATCCCAAAGTATTTGGGGACTCCTGCTTTCATCAATTGACAAAAACAACTTATATGATTGTTAAACAAATGATAACACACTTGGATATTGTCACACCAGAATACGAAACATTTTTTTTGGGGGGGGAATGGTCAAAAGAAAAGATAATTATATCACAATAGCCATTTCCCCCCCAGAGTTAGAATTCATGAAGAACAAAATATAGGAATCACACAGCTTGTATGTCCCAGTAAATGGATGTATAAATAACAGCTTCCAAACACCTACACCAGAACAGATCCATTATTTCCCCTACAGACTAAAAGTAAACATTTTCACCACCACAGGACAAAGTACAAGTAATTGATCTCACATTGTGCTAAGTTTGTGATTTCTTTAACTATATGTTAAAGAAACATTAAGCCATAAAATGTGCTTTATATACTTTAATGGCTAGATTCCCACAACTTACTAAACTAAAACCGAATGAACCATGTTATGGCTTACCTCAATATGTAAACCTAGCCAGTGATACTGCTCACCGTACTGAACCAAAACATAGGTTTATTATTTTAGCTTTGGAGAATCCATCATTATAACTTAAGTATCATATTCAAACCAAGCCATTACAGTTTGTCCAACAATTTTTTTAAAAAAAATCTGGTTCCCACAATATATTAATGGTTGTACAAATCATGCATGCAGAGTTTGTCCAAGACTCAAGATCAAACAATCCACCTCTTGGCTTTACAGTATTTATTTTGCATGTATTGATATACTGTATAGGATATAAGGATTTTTTAATACAATTTTTGAATTCTGCTGATAAATTACTTGTTTTCTCCTTATTCAACCTCTGTGTTAATTGTGTATTGAAGTCTGGGCTGGGCAGTGGTATAAATTTTCAAATAGATGAACCTCATCCTTGTATAGAAAAAAAAGCCATACAATCCTTATTCCTAAACAAACCTAGAAACATCAGTGGGGCTTAATCTCAAATAATCGAAGGTTTCACTACAGTTAACAGTTACGGGACAGTTCTGAGCTGCCACTTGGATGGGAGGTGCGTATTTACGACCGATACTAGCACCCAAGGAACAAGAAACGTAACTCTAAAGGCTGTTAATGGATCCCATCCTTCCCTCAATAACGCCCTCCTTGCTGTTCGAAAGGGTGATTCTCCCCCTCCTCCGTCACGGTTCCCTCCAAGTATAGATCAGCAGCGGGGCGAGAGCTGAAAGAAATAACGGAATTACAAACCACGTGAGAGAGGCCGTGTATTCGCCGTAGCTGGGCGGGAACGGGCGCTGTTTCCAGCCTCCGCCAAGTCGTTAGCGCACCCGCCACTTCAGCACGCATTTCAGCTCAGTCGGCAACGACTTCGGCCACTGCGGTGCACTCCCGAGGCTTCTCCCCAGCCCGCTTCCTTGACCCGAGAGAGAACCGCGGGGTGTCGTCGCAGTCCGAGAGTGAAGCGGCTCCCCCGCCTGGCTCCGCTCGGGAAGAGCAGCGCCGTTGCTATTGGCTTTGCGAGAGGCGCTGTCGCTAGGGCGGCAGCTTGGCGAGGTGGCTTCAAGCGAAGCCGGGGCTGCGCGCCCTGTAACCAAGAAACCGGCCGCCTGCATAGGCGACGCACAGCTCTTCCCGCCGCGTCCTCCTCGCTGCGCACCAGCCCGCGCCTTCCCCAGCTCCAACCTTCGCGGGGGAGGGAGAGATGGCAGGGTTTTCTTGCCCCCTGGCTCGAGCTCGGCTCTAACAGGGGACCGGACGTCTAAGTAGTTCAGCACCGGTGCCGCTCGTCGGACCTCGGGCTTTTTCCTACCACAGTTCCCGCCCTGCCCTGCTGTTCCCAGCCTGCTCGTTCTGTGGAGCGAGCTGGCAAAAGGATAGCAAGTGTCGCCGGAGAAGCAGCACGCGAACGCCAGCCTTCGTCCCTCGGCTAGCTGATGGCGTCTCGTCAGCAAAACAGAATTCAAGCCTACCTGGAAAGGAACAAGATCGGGCCCCTGTTCGAGGTAAGAGCCCCTCCGAGCCTCCAGCTTCCTGGGCTTGGACCGAGGCGGCAGCGCTCGGGTCTCCTTGGCGCGAGCGGCTGGCCGGGCAAGTGCGCGCCGGGTCACACCAAGTTACTTCGAGTTTGCTTTAATTGCAATTGCAATTGCTGCTGGAAGCAAGCGGTGCGGGAGTGTTTACCTATTGCTGAATGATTCAAGTCGTTGGTCGGCTATTAGCGATCAGATAGATAACATTTTCTACCTGACGGCCGGATCCTCACCTGGTCTTCCAAAGGTGCACCCATTGCCACTGCAACTGAGTCCCTCCACCTTGCTGCTTTTCTTCCGTGCCGATTGCGGGCCAGCGTGCTTTACCTAAATAATTGCCGAGGCATATGCGCGCACACGCCTCCTCTCCCCCCGCCCCCCCCCCCCACACATTCTTTTTCTTTCGACTTTTCTACTCGAATCAGTTTGGTAACACGGTCTCATAGTCCTGCCCTGTTAAAAACGGTACAGAAGGGAGGTAGTAATATTTGTACCACCTAATTCGGTTTTTACTGTCACACGGTGTTCCTATGGAAGGCGGTACAGCTTCACTTTTACGACTCTCTTGGTGTCTCCAGACAAAGAAGCTTTTCTCACAAGGAATCCAGCAATAGTACTGGAAGATTCCTCTGGTGGAGAGACACATAAGTCTTCCTTAACTTTTATTTGTTATTCTTTATTTAAATGTCTTCTGCATATCCTACCCACTTTTATGCATGTGCTTTGTGACTCCAGTTTCTGGAGTGGCAGATGCCTTTTCCCCAGTGCACAGGCATTAAATAGCTCAGATTGGTCAAATTATTTGGGCAGTTTAGGCAGAAAATCTCCGGAGTGCAGTTCTGTACAATTGATAATGATAAATCACATTACTAACAATCTGCTCAAGCATTTTAGGAATGCCTGAAGCAGCAGCGGTAAGGATGATTTTCTAGCTTTGTATTTATTTTTTTATGGTTTATTGATTTTTATAGTAATGTTTTTTATTATTGTGAGCTGTCCACAGTCACTGAGAAGCAGAATACAAATTTAATAAAGTATTATTATTATAGTTTATTGAAAAGTCAGCCAGATAGTTAGAATGGACTTGGCATTTTTATCCTCCTATCAAGCCCTTCCCAGGTATAGGGATAGACAGATGTTTTTGGGGGGCGTTAATGGTATCTTCACAGGATATGCTGTTCCAAGTAGAGCTGTCTGATTTTTGATTTTTGCCAATGCCAGTGGTGTTCAAGTATGCTCCAGATGTTGTGAGATTATGTCCAAAGTACTTAACACTATTGGTACTATCTTTGGTTTCTTTCTCTGTAGTTTTTCTACTTCTATTTGCAGTATTTTGTGATTTTTCTCCAGTATTTTCTCTTTTCTTCTGCTGTCTCCAGGCACTGTCACGTCCCATTATTCAGACTTTTTTGTCTTTCTTGTTGACAGTTGTTAAGTCTGGAGTGTTACGTAGCAGGTGCTTACCTGTTTGAATGTTAAAGTCCCAGAACACTTTAGCTCCTTCATTTTATATTACTTTGTCTATTTTGTGGTCTCCCCAGTTCTTCCTTGCAGGTAAGCAGTATTTCTTGCAGTTCTTCCAATGCCCCATTGTTGCTACTTTGTCATGCCATTGCTTGTAGTCAATCTGTGTGAACCTTTTGCAGTAGATGCTGCTTCTTCAGCTACTTTGCAGAGGCAGCATTTGTTGTTACTGTCATCTCAATTCTGGCTTTGTATGCATTTGTTCTTAAGGCTTGGTCTTGTGCAGCCATAATTGGTCCCTTTCTTCAACTTTCCTGCTCTTAGCCATTGCCAGATCATTTGGTCTTTTGCTATGCCTGCTTTTTCTGTGGATGTATCAGCCATGTAATACTTTGCCTGGCCCTTGCTATGTCTCATTTCTGTTCTTTATTTCGTCTTTCTTATAGGCTAGTTTGGTCTCATCCATATTCAGCAAACGTTCATGGTGTACTAATTTCATTGCATCTTTTTCACTGTCCTTCAGATATTCTTCCAATGCCCTTGTTTCTTCTTCAGCTATATGGTGTATTTGTAACATTTCATGACCACCTATGTTCCTTGGTAAGTATTATTACATAGAAAACAATGTGAAGTCATAGCTGCCAGTTCTTCAGCTGGTGTTAGCCTCCATTTGCATTGAATTCTTCCCAAGAACCTAGGATATTGCAATGTATTGGCGTACTATATGTGCAAATGACAGGTGGAAATTTTGTCAATGTTGCAGATGTTATAAGTATTGCCAAAGGCTTTTTGATATGGCACCCAATGTGCCAATAAGTACTGGGATTAGCCAGCTGTTTAATGTCATAATCTTTTACTTTTGAGTTTCAGATCTTGATACTTTGTTATTATTTATTTATTTATTTATTTATTTATTTATTTATTTATTTATTTATTTATTTATTTATTTATTTATTTATTTATTTATTTATTTATTTATTTATTTATTTATTTCCCATCTCTGTGGTCTTTTCCAATTCTTTGACTTCTATTCTGCTATCCGCTAGTATTGCCACATCAAATATCCACACTTTCTTCTTTTCATCATTTTAATTTGATGAGTATGTGCCAAGACATTTATCAATTTGTATCAAGAAATCCAACAATATTTGGACATGTTCATTTCAACTACTTTTTCAACTATATATTCCCACCAGTTTCTCATTACTGGCACATTATAATTTTAACAAATGTTCCAGTAAATCATTTTGATGACTTTTATGTTACTGTTGATAGCTGTTGGTTCAGTCTACTTGCATGAGTTGAGTGTGTGATCTACCATTTCTTCTGCCTCTTTGTACAGTTTGCATTTGATGATTTTTTTTAGTTCTGACTTTGGTTGTATTAGTTTGAATAGCTTCCTCTTAAGCAGCCAAATTCTTTGGTTTCTTTATTTAATGTTCCAATTGTAAGCCATTGTCAGGTTTTTCCTTTATCCACTTTTACTTTGATCTTTTGTAGAAATTAACCATGCAATCCTTGCCAGCGTTCCGTTCCTGTTTTTACTAAATTATTTCAATACTCATGTTTTGTGCCCTGTACATTAAGTTCAAAGTTTTAATTTGAATAAATCCTTGGCTGTCTTTTACATAATCAGCTAATGCTTGCTTTTCTTCTTTGACAGTTTATTTGACTTGACGTAAACCTCTGCTTCTATTCCTGTGGGGCAGGTATAATCTATAATATCACTGCAAGGATGTAATGGCTGGTAGTCATCGGTTTTCTTGTTTTTCAGTCATTAATTATTATGCCCTCTCACCTATTAACCTGTACATTCCTTCTTTACTGTATGACTTGACCTGCTAGTGTAATTTTTTCTTTTTCCCCAACTCTTACTCTCCCATTCACAGTATACACAATATACACTTCGTTTGCTTTGAAGTTCTTTTTATCCCCCTCCTTTGCCTAACGATACCATCCTGGACATACTTGTCTATTGCTTCATCTGTTTGACATTTGAAAAAATACAGTTGAGCTGTCACTTGTGAAAAGATTTATGCATATCTGGGTCTGCTGCCATCAAAATCCTCTTTTGATTAACTGCTGTTTTCTGTTGGCCTGCCTGCAAAGAATCAGAAAAACTATGTGGAATGTATGTCAACTTCAGGCTGCAAATAACTTAAACCTTGTATGGGCCCATTGTCTACGTCAGTGGTTCTCAACCTGTGGTCCGAAGGCCCCTGGGGAACCATGATATTGTCATAGGGGATGTGCAAAGGCTTGAAGCTGAAGTGGTGCAGTGGTTAAATGCAGCCATTGCAGGCTGACTGCTAGTTCAACAGTTCAGCTGTTCAAATCTCACTAGGCTCAAGGTTGACTCAGCCTTCCATCCTTCCAAGGTCGGTAAAATGAGGACCCAGATTGTTGGGGGCAATATGCTGAACTCTGTAAACCGCTTAGAGAGTGCTGTAAAGCACTATGAAGCGGTATATAAGAAAAGTGCTATATTGCTATTGAAGAAATGTTATGATTGAGTTAAGACGGGGTCTGGGGCCATGGTCCACAAAAGGTATTTAAAGAGGATGAAGAAAAGGTTGAGAACCACTATGTGGTTCTATGAGAAAATACTGAAAAGAAAGTATCCTATTACTTGCCAGCTTGGGCAAGCAGGGGGATATAAAGGATGAAGTAACATCATGTGTGTCATTACATCATCCCATGAATGAAATGAGTACCAGAGCAACCTGAAGCCTTCTGCTTCTTCCTGAATTGATAACCAACAGTACAGTAGAGCTTGGGGTGCAAAAGAGCCGAGGTGGCGCAGCGGTTAGAGGCAGGTACTGCAGGTCACTTTAGCTGACACTGATCCGCAGGTCAGCGGTTCAAAGCTCACCGGCTCACGGTTGACTCAGCTTTCCATCCTTTTGAGGTAGGTAAAATGAGGACCCAGATTGTTGGGGGCAATATCCGCTTAGAGAGTGCTTGCACTGTGAGGCGGTATATAAATGTCAATAAATAAATAAATAAATAAATAAAAGCCCTGCCCATAGGCCACTAACAACCCATGCGCACCACATTTTGCATTCTACAGAGCATGCATGCGTGTCTTCCCCACACTACCAGGGCCAGCATTTTGGGGAACACTTTTCTAAAACATGTTCCAGCTTGATTGATCTATTCCAAAAAGGATTTAAGTAGCTGTTTTTCCCCCCAGCTGCTTATTTTTGCTACAGTTGCTTATTTGCAAAAGAACCCCATCAAAGACTTTGTACATTGGGAGAAAAGAATAATGTATGCATTCTTTTTAATTCTCTTTTTATTTATTGCATTGAAGAAAACATATAGTTGAAATTCAATTTTTGTATAGTGGAAATCCGACTTTTGTCTAGCTAGCACAATAATGTGATAAAAGTTCCTCATACGTTCTTTCTGATTGTGGTTCATGGATTACATAGAAATCTGACAATTACACTCAGTAAATAATCAACCAAAAAAGTAACCTCAAATATTCTGTGAAAGAACAAAACAGCTACTAACACCAACAATAGCACTTAGACTTATATACCGCTTCACAGTGCTTTACAGCACTCTCTAAGCGGTTTACAGAGTCAGCATATTGTCCCCAACAATCTGGGTTTTACCGACCTCGAAGGCTGAGTCAACCTTGAGCTGGTGAGACCCGAACTGCCAAACTGCTGGAAGCTGGTGATCAGCAGAAGTAGCCTGCAGTACTGCATTCTAACCACTGTGCCACCAAGGCTCTTACTAAGACTAACATTGAAGGAAAGATGAGAATTTCGTATAAATCTATGTGTTTTAAGGGCTTGGAATAATGAGCAGAAATCTCTCTGAAAAATAAATAATAGAGCTAAATTAATGCCAAGAAAGTAATTGGAGGCTTTGAGGAATTGTCAGTGACTAACATACATACTGGTTGTTAGGGAAGGAAAATTTGGCCTGAAGAATAATAGTGACTATGGTTATATAGTGTTTCAGAAAAGTGAAAGCACCTATTCTAAAAATGTGCTTTTACTGTATGTTGTGTGTGAGTGGGATGGAAACTGGTTGCACTCTTTAAAGCAGCTGCATCTTTTCTGGCCATTGGCATCAGCTGCTGGTGCACCTGAGAAGGCACCTTTTAGAATCCAACCTGAAGTATCCTAATGGAGCCTGGATGATAAACATGACTGTACAGGCAAAATACATGTGTCTTGATTGCTTTAGATGACATACTATGAATCTAATTCTCTCATCCAAGACTTGATTAATGATGAAACTTAGGCAGACTGCTTGTTCATCAGTTTTAATGTCTATGTAGGTTTAATTAAGTTATATAACTGTTCGATGCTTTCTCTCAGAGCCATAATTCTTTCCATGAGTGGTTTTTTTGCTGCAGGTGCATTTGGGATTACTACTGAAGTAATAAATACTAAAAATGACCACAAGAGTTTATAGTCCCTTACTTTAAGAGTCTTGCATTTATAGACTTCAAGAAATGGTTTGAAAACTATTCTTTCTACTTTCTTGTGTTTGTTTGTTTAATTCAGTTGGGGTTCTAAGTTCAAGTCAACCTGAGCCTAGAAACTCACTGGACTTTGGACCAATTATTTCTTTCAGCTCATGAATGATGATTGTGCGAAAAAGTAGAGGAGTGTTATCTTTGCCTCTTGAGCTCCTAGATGACCTTTGGGAATTGGGTGGCATAGAAATGTAAATAAAAAATAAAAAATGACTCTAGGACAGTGGTGGGTTCCTACCAGTGCAGTCCACTCTATAGCACCGGTAGCGGCCCGCTGGTGATGTCACAGTACCGGTGAGGTCGGTTGCCGGTGCCTGGACACCGGCATTAAAAAAAAATTTTTTACATTTTTTTTTAAAAAAATTTCTTCTGCGCATGCCCAGAAGCCGAGCTTCCAGCACTGCGCATGCGCTGCCTTCCTACCCCACAGTGAGTCCAAGCAGGGGAGGATGGCTGAGGGAGCGCGTGAGATGCTGAAAGAACGGGCAGCAGGAGCTATCTCCATTCCCCTCCCTTCAGCAGTCCGAGAAGCCACGAATGCACGGTGATGATCCTAGGCATTTTTGCACGTTTGAGGCTTCTCGAGCTGCTGAGGGGAGAGGGAATGGGCGGCAGGACCTATCTCAGTTCCCCTCCCTTCAGCAGTCCGAGAAGCCACGAACGCACGGTGATGATCCTAGGCATTTTTGCACGTTCGAGGCTTCTCGAGCTGCTGAGGGGAGAGGGAATGGGCGGCAGGATCTATCTCAGTTCCCCTCCCTTCAGCAGTCCGAGAAGCCATAAACGCGCGGTGATGATCCCAGGCATTTTCGCACGTTCGAGGCTTCTCAAGCTGCTGAGGGGAGGGGGAACGGGCGGCAGGAGCCTAGGATCATCGAATGGGGAGAAGCATTCAGGCTGGACGGAGCCTCCTAGAAGAACCGCTGCCGCGGTCTTGCTGCTTCCGCTGCAGGGGGCTGCGTTGTGGGTGGGCAATGCCCCCCGCTTCTCCGGCCGCTGCCAAGCTCCCGAGGCCCACGCCTACCCGGTCACATGGCTGGCAAGCCATACCCACAAAATAAGCCACCCCCACAGAGTGGTAGTAAAAAAATTAGGAACCTGCCCCTGCTCTAGGATATAGGTCTAACAAAGAAATATATTCCTATACACATGATCGCTTATTCGTAACCTTGACTATCACTAAGTGTTGTATCTTTTTATTGTTGATGAATGTAAGGAGAATGTATTCTCCTTATGTACACTGAGAGCATATACACCAAAGACGAATTCCTTGTGTAGCCAATCACACTTGGCCAATAAAGAATTCTATTCTATAAAGAATTCTATTTATCAATCTTGACCTATTTCAGACAAACTATTTAGGTTTAAGTAATGTATATTGCCACAATAAGTTAAGGAGAGCAATTATAGTATTAAGAATAATAATAATAGACTAGACTAGACTAGACTAGACTAGACTAGACTAGACTAGAATAGAATAGAATAGAATAGAATAGAATAGAATAGAATAGAATAGAATAGAATAGAATTCTTTATTGGCCAAGTGTGATTGGACACACAAGGAATTTGTCTTTGGTGCATATGCTTTCAGTGTACATAAAAAAAGGACAAGATACATTTGTCAAGAATCATAAGGTACAACACTTAATGATAGTCATAGGGTACAAGAAACAAAGAACATACAGAAGAGTTGAAAAATTGAATGTTTTATGAATGAGATAAAGACAGAAATAAAAATTCTTAGATGAGGAATATATTAAAGGAAAATAATATACAGGAAGAGTAACCTCAGGTCCTTTCTGCCTGGAAACCACTTATCCTACCTTGAAAAAAATCAGGCCCCCCACCTCCCTTAAAGCTGGCTGGTATGCAGTACTTACCCAGGCTTTGACTTGCATTGAGGTTCTGACTGAGAATGTTCTCACACTCTTTATTCATAATTCTAATTAGATATATTTTCTTCTTATACTTGCTCATTGGCTGCTATAGACATTTTTTAGAACAAGCCAGTTCATCAATTCCATCCCTTTCTCCTTTGTTCAGGTGGCTGGCCTTGAAGTCTGACTCTAGATCTTAGACTTGAACATGGCATGGGAAATATGAAGTAACTTGATGGCCAGCTAACATGAAAAATGGAAAATATGGAGTTAGAAAATCAGAGACCTAAAGAAATAAAGAAAAACATTAGTGCATATCTGTGAACCTCTTCAGTGTAAGAGACATCTTTTCTAATGATGCTTTAAAATATTATACATATTGCACTGTAGATGTTCAGTGTGACTCTGTGAAGGGACAGAGATGAATGCTAGAAGGTAATTGGCACATTGTAATGAAGCCTGGCATGAATATATGTATAAGTTTTTTTTTCTGTTGGAACGGAAAAATATTCTACATTAATGAACAATGGTCATAATTTAGACTTGGTGAATTATTAAAGGAGTGTAGCTTGTGTGCATGTCATCCTTAAGGTGGTAAGTCTAACCTTATACAAAATGTAGTAAACAATTTTGTATGATTCTGAAAAAAAAGATTTTGCTATTTGAAGGAGTCAACTATGCTACCTCATCATATGTGTGTGTGTATTTGTGTGTGTGTATTGTGCATTCCTGGGAAGGATGAGTGATGAATGCCAGGCAACAGTGATATAGAAAGGCATTGAAGGAACATGATCATGTTGGCAAAGGTATGGTTTTATACTGTGCAGGAAAAGGCAATGGTAAACCGCTCCTGTATTTTAGTAAGAAAACCACACAGGTGGACAATACAAAATGATTGATGATATGGTGCTGGATGATAGGTCAGTCAGGTCGGATGGCACTCAACATGCTAATGAGGAATAGCTGAAGATCTTTCAGAGTAATAATGGAATTTATGATGTGTTTTGATTAAAGCCTTCAGGATTTCTAGCTGCTGATGTTGCCATGCTAAAAAGAAAATATGAAGCTAAAAATAGAATTAACGGGGGAACATGGAACATAAGGTTGAAACAAGGGAAAACTCAGCATAGGAAAAGATGAAATAAATATATAACAGGTTAAATCATTAGTGAATTAAAGAAATTGGACCTTGGACATTTTCAATCAGAATATAATTTTGTCTACTACCTAGAGAAGGAACAGCATTGCTTTCGTGGTCAAGAAGAATGCAACAAGGATAACATGGGTACAATGCAATTAATAATATCAATTAGACTTAATGAAAAACCCTTAATATCATGGTTATCCTGGTTTATACTTCAACCACTGAGACAGAAGAGGAAGTTGATGGGTTTTTATAGTCAAACTTAATCTGAAATCGAAGGAACAACATTGTGTTGCTTGTGGTTAGAGACTGGAATGCCAAAGTTGGAAATAAGGAGGAGGAAAATATAGTTGGATTATATGGTCTAGGAAACAGAAATAAAGCAGGACAATGGCTTATCTATTTCTGCAATCCAATCATTGATTTATTACTAATATAGTCCTGCAACAATCAGAACAATGCTTATTAGGGAATATCACCAGATGGAGTACACAGATATTAAATTAATTTAGTAATGGTACAAAGGGATGGAAGAATTTAGTGATACTTGCAAAAACATTGCCAGCTAAGTTACAAAACTCTTTTCACCTCATTATTCTCTGTACATTTTTAAAAATTTTCTCATAATTTCATAATCTCATTTTGGCTGTCTACCAATTGACAGGACCTACATCAGCATTCCCAATATATCTGTAAATTGCATGCCTTCACAATGAACTTGCCATAAGATAACATTATTTTGGATTATAAGAATATATGGTGGAATTATGTCAATAATTTACTGAATAATGGGATTCTTTATTCCAGATCAATATTCAAACAAGGTTATATTAACATGAAATTACAGATAGGCAAAAGCTATATAGTGTTATGTGTAGCTACCAAATATGTATAGTCAGTATATGATTCCAGATAGGAAAGACTTTTTTTTTCAAAAAAAGCTATGTAAATAAATGTAGACCAGAAGTTAGGAACTTGGTTACCCCAAATGTTTTAGATTTTAATTCTCATTGGTCTTCTTTACCATGTCTTAGTACAAAGAATTGTTGGATTTGTAATTTAGCCATGGTGGCAGAGTGGTTAGAAGGTAGTATTGCAGGCTACTTCTGCCCACAGACTGGAGTTCAATCCTGACTGGCTCAAGGTTGACTCCGCTTTCCATCCTTCTGGGCAGTAGTGGGTTTTAAAACCCGTTGCTACCGGTTCGTGCACGCACTTGTGCACGATGCTTCCGCTCATGCGCAGAAGCTTCTACACATGTGCAGAAGCATCCCGGGCGGGTGGGCGGAGCTTCCTGGGCAGGTGGGCAGAGCCTCCCGCCACTGGCGCTACCAGTTCGCAGAATCAGGCCGAACCGGGAGCAACCCAATGCTGCTTCTGAGGTTGGCAAAATGAGAACCCAGATTGTTGGGAGCCATATCCTGACTTTATAAACTGCTTAGACACGGCTGCAAAACACTATTAAGTGGTATATAAGTCTGAGTTCTATTGCTAGCGCAAGTGCTACCAAAGAAAACTAGATGCTACCAAGTTACTTATCCCAGTATTGATAATCTGATCAAGGATGATCAGTTTTCTAATTCAGTGTGAAATAGCTCCCTATATTTTTATCTCATCACTGAAATTACCAGTTCACATAGAAATAATGAAATGTTATGATATAAACTATACACATATTGTATATAAAAGTTTAGGCATCACTGTTGACATTAAATGTTTCAGTGATACATTAGAACATTCAGTTTGACCAGGAATGTTTAAACTTTTTCATCCAAGTGTAGTTTGACAAACATTTAGGAGCAGAAAGTATGAAATTGACAGATGAAATGTAGAACACTTTAGTTTTACAGTGTATCTTTTTGTCCCTGTCTATTACTTGCTGGATTGTTAAGGGTCTGTTTCATTTTTTTTTATGGAAAATGGAACGGAAGGACAAGCTGAATGGGAAGACTGCAGTTTTTTCCTGAACTGATAATGGTTGTCTTATTGTAGAATTAATGAGGTTTTATTTCTATGTAAAATTCAATTCTGAACCATTTGCATTTTAATTTTTCTTTCATTTAGCACTTTGAAAGCATCTGAAATAATTTTTAGAGCAAAACTCTGTGCCTGTAGGATACTGAGGTAATGGCTTTTAGAAATACATTGAAGCCAGAATCTTCACATTTCTCTTTTAGTCTAAAAATACCATTTTAGATGGTCAGAAAAAAGTTGCAACCAATGTACCTGAGGCTGCTAGTGGAAATATTTCTGGGATGTTTTAGGGGCTAAGAGAGAAAGAAACTTCTTAACATGTTTTAGATTGATTTTATTAGAGATATGCAACTTTCTGAAATGCTTTGAATACCTGATTGCTTTCTAAGCAATCACAAAATACAAAGACCTCCAAATAGAAATAGAATGACTGTGACAAAAGAAAGCAAAGGTGATACAACAGTAATAGGCGCCTTAGATGAACTCCCCAAACAGTTAGATCACCACTTGAAAACTATCAACATTGACAAAATCACCATCTGTCAATTATTGGAACAGTTTATATCCTGTGGCAATACCTTTAACACCATTGAGAATAGCATCTGCCTATCCCAGGTCTTTGGGAAGGACTCAATAGGTAATAAAAAATGCCAAATCTTGTCCAAACATTTGGCTGACCAGGTGACAAACCAGTAATAATTTATTTATGTAAATTGCTTGGCCACCCAACATGAGTGTACTTCATATTGCATATTGGTTTACATTCAAGGTCAGATATGAAATACTTCAGGCTAGCAAAACTTTCTGTAGTAACAGACGTTCATTTTCACTGCACAATTTCAAAAGTTAGATTTTTAGAAATCTGTTTCAAGATCATGTTAAAAGGAAGTTACCTGCCAATCTAATTATGGGGGAAATGTGATATTAGGAGAAAGGGAAATGGAAGAACAGCTGCATGTCTGAAACAGTTGAATCATTTTTCTTTTCAATTAATTGTGAATAGTGTAAGATGAAATACCATATTTCTAGGCTGGGTGTTTACTTCTAGGAAGCACTGCAGGTGTTACAATGGTATGCATATTATAACTGCCCTGGATGTTGCTCGTATATTCATCTCAGTTCACCCAGCACTACTGTCCTACTCTTTTCTCTCTCTTATCCATTCCTTTGTCTATTCTAGCTGCTCTTGCGTTGTCCGCTCAAAGCTGACGGTTAGTCTCAAGGCTAGTTTCTGTATATGTTTCAGGGTTCTCTTGAGGCTCTCTGGAAGGCAGAACTTCTCCACCCTTTAAAAATAATTATGTAATTGTCTTAAGCTAAGAGAAGAAATATGGATGCTGTTCCTCCCATTTTCATAAAGGAAAGAAAGGCAGGTAGAAAAGAGTAATAATCATAATACAATATTATGCTTTATGGACAAAATATAATGATCTGCAGTGTTTGCCCAGTGTGGGCGGGTGTTTGCACAAACATATGCACATATATGCCCACACCCATAGATATGTGAACATTTGAACAAACCAGCAGCTACTGCAACATTCTTCTTGCAAGAATGAAAAAAATACATTGGGGTACCATGTGTTCACTAAGAGGCACGGTTGCATTTCTTTACTTATGAAATAATAAAAACTATAAATAAATCAGAGTAAACTATTCTATCATTTTTAAAAAGAAGAAAGGTAATATTTTAAATTAAATGTGCTCGACATAGGATTCTATATGTAGAAAACATTATAACTAGCTGAACTAAGTCAGTTTGAGGGATTTGATAGTCCTGTGAGCTGGATTTTCTTGATGGTTTACAGGTTGTTGGTGTTGAAAGATAATGAAATGCAAAAGGGAAAAGATTACTAAAAGAGAACAATAAAACACATATTTGAGAAACACATTTGCAAAAATCCTTTCAAAGCATTCAAAGCATGTAGATATTGGTTTCAACAAGGTGAAATCCAGCGAACAAAATAAGATGGTGGACGGAATAAATGATTTCCTTGAACATTTTATTGACTGATTTTGAAAAATATACAAATGAAGAAAAGCATACAATCATTTTAATAAAAATAATTTATACATAAACCAAGCAAGTTGAATTATTAACTGGATTTACACCAAGTGCTTGGTTGTAGTGTGCAACGTTTGATTCTAATCAAAGTGGGCTTTAAACCATGGTTTATGATTTTCTGCTCTATGAAACTTATTCAACAAACCATATTTAAACAAAGAATGTACTGAATCCAGCTAGCCTTTTCTGCCAATTAAATAACTTTTTCTGGATTTTTCATATGGTTAAAGGAGAAGCATTCTTAGGTTTTTTTGCTTTTATTTTAAAGTGGAAAATAAATTACGTGGATCAGAATTCTGCACTTCTGATTCAGTTTTTCTTTGGCAGCTTTGTGCTCTTTGAGGCTGGTTTCGATAATACATAGTTTTGTCATAATCTTTCAGGCATTCAAATATTTTACCTTTTTTGCAAAAAAAAAGTCTAAAGGAGGATTTGATTAATGAGAAGATTAATTATATTTCAAACTTCCACTGAAACAAGATGAACTTCTTGTATGTATTTGACACATCTTCACTTGATGTTTTTAAGGAACTGATGACCAAGCTAATAACAGAGACTCCTGATCATCCAATTCCATTTCTCATTGACTACCTTCAGTCCAAACAAGGGAGCCATGGCCACATTCAGAGAACTTTGTCTGGATCTGCTGCTCTCTGGGCAGAGAGTGAAGCTTCAGGTATGTAGAACAAGAATTATTCATTGGGGAATCTAAGTGAACACAATTTTGTGATCACTGTTTATCAAAATTGTTATGTTTTTGTTAGATCTTATTTACCTGCCTAGATAAATGTATGCCTAAGATCATATGTTTTGTATATCCAAAGTACTTATGTCTGTCCACATTTAATTTATTAAATTTCCTATCCCGAAGTTTACCTGGGTTTATCAAGTACTCTTTATTTCAGCCTAATATCTTCATATTAATTTATTGGTTATTAAGTTGCAATGAAACCATACAATCTGGATGTCCCTTAGTTGGGAATCCAAATCAGAAGAAGTCGTCACATATTAATAGGTATACTTAAAGAAATTCCTCTTTGAATATTCCACCCAACGTCCAGATTGTAAATTTCCAGTCTGTCCTGGCCATCTGATAATGGTGATGAACTTAAAGACATAGATCAGTATTTCATTCTACCTGTGGATTTTTTAAACCTATGAACAGATATATAAATGCCAAGAGTTTTTTTTATAAACAAAAACATTAAAGAAGTAGCAATTTACATGGTTATTTGGTTACATGGTTATGTTCAAAAAGAGTCCTTCATGTCTCTTTACTATACTTAAATATATTTTGGATTATGAAAAGGTTTTTTTTTCATGAACATCTATCAAAGGCATACATAAATGAAAATCAAAAGGGAGTCATAATTTTGTAGAATGAAAATATTTTTTCATAGCAATGTTACGACATTAAACAGCTCTGTATAATAATAATTATTATTATTTTATTTGTGGAGTTATGATTTCTTTATGTTTGGAAAAATTTAAGCAAATATATTTTCCATCAGAACATAAGGGAGCCAGAAGGGATTTCAGAAGTTATGATAAACCCTGGAAGACAAATGCAAAGAAGCCTAAAAAATCAAAAAGTGACCTTGCAGTATCCAGCATTTCTCCTCCATCACCAGAATCTAAATCATGTAAGAAAGTATTAAATATAGTTTGTGATTTCCCCCCCTAGCTTCTATACTGATATTTTGATTTTCATGTTTCTGTGGGGGTGTCTATAAACTTAATTTTTAAATTTATTTAATAAATGTATGCCTGCTCTACCTTGTGATTTTCAGCGGCCTGAATCATGTAGAATAATAATACAATGCTATTGCTTATGACAAAGTGCAGTTCAAATATTATTGCCTGTCTAATCAATATGCAGAGACTGCAGGATTCATATGATACATATTCATTTGGATATGTATGAGATAATGCATTTGTGTAGACATACTGTACTTTTTCAAATATCAAGTGTTCCAGCTGAGGTCAGCTTCTACTTTGCCTTTAGAGAACATGGATACATTTGTTTGGCCTATGGTTCAATTGGAAGTAGAATGTCAGTGTAGATTCTTGACAACCTTGTGGTTTTTGTCTAACTCTATTATGTACCTAAGTTTTAATCTGATGTTTTTACATATCGAAAACCACATAGCAGAAGAATTTTTAGAAATAAAAAGACTTAACCGAAGTACATGCATAGAAAAAATGTAAAAAGAATAAAGTAGTTCATTACAAAAAGAAACAAAAAAAGCCCTAAAATTCCTTCTTGATATTAATACATTATGTTTCTTATATTACTTGGGAGGCAGTGCATCTGATGTAAAAGATAATAATTCAAGAATTATAGCAGGAGAATTAACCAACTTCCAGGCTGGCTATAATAAATGCTGAATAATAGGATTCAGGAAAAGTTTAAAAAATATTAGTAATGAATTATCCTAGACCAGGGGTGTCAAACTGGCAGCCCGCGGCCTGGATGTGTCACGTGCAGGCTACGCCCACTCCAGCTCCGTGAAGGGGAAAAACATCACGATATGTCATGAGATGGCAATGTGACACCACGAGTTTGACACTTGTGTCTTAGACATTCAGTAAAAAATACTATAGTGATCATTGCAATTCTCAATGACCTGGTGCTACTTTTGTTGAAGGCATTTTACTTTATGCAGTTGAAACTTGAATTGGAATTAATTTAAAATTGTGAATTAAAGAAAAAAAACTCCTGTTACCTTGCCAGTAAAAGATTTGCAGTTTCATAGTTTTATTTTTACTTGTGGGAGTAATTTAAAAAGCCTCAAGTCATGTGAAAGGAGCTTTTTATTCCTTCTACTTAAATTTGTGGGTACTGTAATATGAAAAATGTGGATAGAGTCCCCCCCCCTATTTACAAACGTATGAGAGATTTAGGAGCAATAAAAAGAAATATTTCTTGAACTGTTGAATATTCTGCCATCAAAAAAGGGGATGTAAATGATTTAACAAATTCATGGCGGATCAGGCTGTCAATGGCTATTTTAGTGTCTCTATAATCTTAGGCATCATAATTGAATACTAGCAGACAGAAAGCAACAGCAGATATGATTTATTGCCATCTTGTCCATATTTATGAGCTTGTCTAGAAATGCTTGGCTATTATAAGTCAGAAGAATACTAGACTTGATAGGCTCTTGTCTCATCATTCAGGGTCTTCTAAACTTTATATCATTGTCATCCTACTTCCCTGAAGTTAAGCATTAAAGGGGGGAAGAGAAGACCTATTCCATGGGTTCATATCACATGGTTCTAGGACTTTTATTTTGCTGAGTTAATGGAAAGGAAGAAGAAAGCCAAAGTAATTTCCAATCAGAGAAGTGGGTTATTATTCTGGAAATAAAAAAGATTCTACTATTGTCCCAGTAATCCCACATCATTTATTTCATCATATTTTAATGATGAAAACTCCTATGAACCGTTACATAAAGACTGAAGTGATGAAATCTGCAACTAAGAAACATGTTACATGGACCTAGACAAAACATTAGGGAATCAACCATAATTTTATTTATTTGCATGCTTACTTTAAAACATGTTTTTTGGGTTTTTTTACTTTACAATTTCCAAACAAGCCAATGAGGATTGAGCATGCTCAGTAATTACAGAATGCTATTGGTCTGGGGAAAAAACCCCAATAGTGAATTGGGGAAGGGAAGAATGTAATGGAGAATCTTGAAATGCCATCTAACTAGAAAAGCATTGCAATATTTCACTTCAGATCTCAGTGGTAAAAATAAATATTATGGTTAAAAATTTGCTTCTTAATATATGTAAAGTTCGTGTTTCTTTAAAAAATGAACTCCCTTCAATTTTCACTGTAACATAATTAGAAAGATTGAGTTTTAATTATTTAAGTTCAGCATGTTTAGAAATGATTGCATGCTCATAAAGATGTGAAAACCAGTTTCTGTAGAAACATAGCTACAAACTTTAGTTTCAGTTTTAAGATAATGACTAAGCAACATGTAAGTGAACACTGGGAAGATAGTTTAGCACATGTGGAAGCCAGATTTTCCCCCAGATGTTTATAACCAGAAATTGTGCTTTATTTTATTTAGTGCCACGATCAGTAGGACACCTGAAATGGGATTGGAAGTCAAAGTCAGAGCATCATGATTTTGATGAATTAAATCATATCCTTCAAGAAAGTAAGAAACTTGGCAAAGCTCTCGAAAATCTTTCTCAAAGTAAGTTGATCAACACGTCAGGCATGTACTGAAGAAGCATATTCCTATGACATGAAGATTAGAAATAACTTTGGTGAAGGCAATACACATTTGACAAGTGTTTCATTAAAATAATCTTAAAGATACTACCAACAGTTTGTGATACACATAGTAACAGGATTAAGTCTGAGTATTTCTCTGCACGGTTTAAAGGACATTAGATGACACTCGAAATATGGTTTGCACTTCATTTTTTAAAAAATGAACATTTTTAAGATTTATGAAAAACTTACAGCTGTTTTAAGAGTTTTGAAAAACTAGTCCAAAAAATAGAGAAATGGATCTAATTTAATCGTAAAGTTAAAAGGCATCCATTCATTAGTCCCTTCCTCCTCTATTCACTTTTAAAAGAATCTTTACATAATTTCTTGAAAAACAGTAGCTGATTAAGATGACATTGAATGATACTTTTGAAGGACAGATTGGTGTATTGTACTTGAGTTCTAGTATGCCAGCAAAATCTCTAGATGTATTCTTTTTTATATTTGTTATCTTGTCAGTTTTGTGCTATTATAAAAAGCATATGTTTTATGGCTGAAATTTGCTACAATGCATTTTATAGTAAACTAAATTTAATTTTATGTTGCAGTTAATAAAGTGTAGTATCTTTTTTTTACTGCAATACTTCATTCAATTTTTATTTCTATTATGCATTGAATATGTTTTGTGTTTGTAAAATCCATATGGTTTATTCAGGCTGACTGAGCAGTTTTAGGACAGAGATCAAGTTACATGTGCCAAAGAATATTGTAGGTAATAAGCTTGTTGTCTCATTAGAGTGATGGCAGAATAATATTCTGATTTAATATTGCCCATGTTGGAACTCAATATTGAAAAGGCAACAAAATCCTAATATTTCTTTGAACTTTTCAAGAGCACTATGCCAGCATAATGTTACAAGAATTCTTGCAATAAGGAATCAAAATAATACCATTTTTCAAATATCTTCAACTTTTCATATTAAGTTATTGCTTTACAGTAGCAATTATATCTTCCATACGTTTTGATTGCCACAAGTGTACAGTGTTAATACTTTTTCATATGAATGTGTACCAAGAGAGCCATATTCCATAATGATATATAGAGCCGTAGGTGTGTATTAGTGTCACCAATGCAGTCCTTTTCCATATCCATATATTGCACCAAAATAGGGGGCAAATTCTATATAGCTTATTTTGGCTTTGCTAGAATCTCATTTGAGCCTTTACTGATACAGGGATTCCTTTTTCATTCACTATAGGCATACAAATTATAAATAAATCAATAGCTCTGCTATTTTTCATTCAGGGGTGCTTTGAGTATAGACACAAGGCAAGGGAAGAAACACACTGGAAACACATAGAAATTGTGTTTCTATGTGGTAGAAACACAATTGGTACATTGTTGCAATTGAGCTAACATGATTATTCACACTCTGGTCCTTGCAAAATGCTGGCATATTTTTTAAATGCTTGGAGAAGACTTAAATCTTTATTTATCATCAGGCATGAAAGACACATGACGTTCCAATTAAATTGATTCATTGGTACTCATGCCTATGCATAGGAATCTACTGAACTAACAGCACTATTTTGACTCTAGATAAGGATCTATGGGATTCAAGAAGGTTGAACCATTGTGGACCATTTGTGGCTATGTAATAACTCTGACCTGATTCTTCTTTTGACTCCTCCCAGGTTCTGCCACTCCTCCTACATTTCTACTATAGATATCCTATACAGTTATACCCAAAGAAATTCTCTAAGAATATAATGCTGTTGATTTTTTTTTTTTGCTGAATTACAGTTTTTTGGATGTAGACTAAATCATTCTTAAAATGAATGCATCAGAAGTACAGTAATTTACAGTCAAATACTGATGATCCATTTTACTTTCATGGACTGTAATCAGTTTGAAAGAGAAAAGAGAAAAATGATCCTACAGTAACTGTACTGTTAAATCAGAATGTTTAATTCAACAGATTTTAGAACATCCAGTCTTTAATAAGGCCATCTGCTGGCATTTCAGAAAAGTACATCAACATCAGCCTTTTGTTCTCAGTAAAACGGATACCATCTGAGGAACATACATTTTGAAATATCATGGCAGAAGGGAATCTAGTAAGCACCTTATGTCTTTTCTGCTATTGTGATAAAAATCACCTGAGTTACATTAAACTCACCTGCATTTAGTTGAAAGTAAGTCCCTTGGGAGTGAATCTCAAATGGCTTCTAGAAGTAAAGCTGCTTTCATTTTAAGAGACACATTATGTGAATCTTGCAAATAAAGTTGAAGAAGCATAACAATGGAAATTAACTGCTAGTAGGAAAATGTTCCAGTAAATACAGTTATCAAAGCAGGGAGTGTACATTAATAGGAGAAGGTTTTAAAGATAGGCACAATTGTTAAGTGTTCTTTATAGAACTCTGTAGCACTTATGGTCTCTGCTTCCTTTTTCCATCTAGAAAAATATGCTGTAATGTATTTCAGAGAAGTGCCATCTGAATAGGTTTTCTATTGTACATCAGGGGATAATATTGTACTGACACAGAGAGTTTAATTGACTCTGCACTTTATTTCCTTACTGTATTAAAGCTATCATATCAGTTATTTGAATTGTGGATCAATGCAAATCCCACTCTAAACTCATATTTTTCAAAATAAATATTTAATTTAAATAATAAAATGAACATTTATTTTAAATAAAAACAAACTAAACACAATTATAAGGGTCTATGTTTCATAGTTTCTAATACATACATTCAATGTGTTTGTTCAATGAATTAGAATAAGGATATGGTATGTTAATAACAAGCAGACTGATTTGGTGGATATGCCTGAGAGAGGAACCAGCAGAAGCAAACCAGCATGTCTTTGGTAGCCAGAACCTAAAACTGGTCTATGAAATTAAAGTGCTTGATCCTAGAAATCAGAGCCAGAACACTGTGCAACCAAATAAACACAGAGTGACTTGATAATTGAGAAATAAGGAATAATAGATAGCTTCTAAAGGACAAATAACAGAGATTTAAAACTTGGGGGAAGATCATATGTGGGAATGACCAAAAATGGGTTACTGTGGTGTGTTTCCTCAGCTTTCTGAACCAAATAAAGCCTGTAAAAGTTGATTCTACTTTCTACCTCTTACAAGCACCCATATCGTGACAGATTGAAGAATTAGAAGTGTATTCTCATTGCTAAATTAATTCCTCCGGGATTAAAAATTAATTAACAACTGGAAGCAAAGTGTTTTTATTCAATATATGTACTTTGTAAATGTATGTACTTTTTTCATATTGAATTGGCATAAAACACTAACCCCCAGTAACAGAAGGCATTCTTAGATAATAAAAATGGTAAATGGTTTTAGGGATGGGTGGGGGGATGTGTCTATTAAGTCACATTGCAGATGAAGAATCTCTCTGAATAATTAAAGTACCCCTCTCTTATTTGAGCCTTGCATGAAGCATCATAGATTGTTCCTGGCAGTATTTCTTTGCAGATAAAGGCACTTTACTTAACTTTTTTCCAAGGATTGCAAATTACTTCCTTTGAACAATCTGCAATTCTACTGTCTACCCACTCGCAAAAAAAAAGAAGAAGAAAAAAGAAATAGGATGGTAGAAAATCCTTTGGAATGATAGAAGGGACACATGAAGCAACCTAACTAAATTGCTTTCTAATAAATCAGTATGTTATAACTAGTTATGCTTATGATGGCAACCATCTCATAAATAGATAAGCCACCCATTGGCAGCCACTTTGTGAGAGCATCAATTATATGCTTTAAAAATTCCAAATATTGCAGTGAACTCAGAACGTTAGGTATTCCCACAAGGAGATAGAGATTATGGGAGTAATGTGAGAGTAATCAGGCATTATATGCCAGCATATTTTCTCAGACAGTCTGAAGCCATAATTTGAAAGGATTTCATTATTACATTTCAACCAGGCCTTGATATACATTAAATTACAAGCAATTATGCTTTATTTATTTATTTATCTTTATTATTAAGTATAATCTTGTTCTATTTATAGGCATTGCAATTTCCGATGAGCTCAATAAGGTAAGAATTATGTTTAGTAAATTACATCAAACTTGTATCTCACAAAATAAGCATGCAAAAATAATTTGGGAAGTATGCAACTACTTTGGCAATATTCTTACCAGAATTTAATTTAGGTAGATTATATTCTCAATTGATAGTATATTTCAACTCATACTATTTCATTCATTTCATGATAAGATTACAAATTTGGGAATCACCAGGTCTGAGAAGAGTCATCTACATAATTTTTTTGAAGTTGAAGGCCCATTACATCTAGAAGATATTGAAGAAATCTGTTGAAATTCAAAGTGCCATTCTAAAATTTGCTGTCAGCAACATATAACAATGATCACTCAGATAATGGTTGTGAAAAGCAATACGACAGGTTCATTGCAGATTGCACTAAATAGTATGTATGTATGTATGACTTGATACAATTATTTTAATAAAGATGATCCATCACGTATCATTCTTTATATATATATATCACATAAAGAATGATACGTGATGGATCATCTTTATTAAAATAATTGTGTCAGGTCATCTAGAGAATACCTGTTGGGACATAAGTGGGACCTGGACCAGTAGACAAGGCCCCACACTTGGGAGCAGCATACTGGCCCTCTTATTACTGACATTTTGCAAGGCCATAAAAACAGTTTTATTCAGTCTGACTTTCAAACCTTAATAGTAATTGGATTTCTACTGTTTCTTACTTTATATCCCTTTATGATTTAGAGAAGCTATTGTACTTTATGTTCAATATGGTTTTATGATGCTTCATTGTATGCAGTGTTTTTATGTTTTTCTGTACCAACCAGAGTCTAGTGATATATACATTAGTGGTGAGTAGTATAGAATTTGGATCCACAGCAGACAAGAATGCTTCAGATCCAGTATGGATATTCTTATTCTACTTTGCTCATTAAAGAAATGGTGGACAATAGCGATGTTCAGACTGAGGAAGATAAGTACAAATACAGGCACATCTTTAGTAAGGAGCAGATAGTATCTAGGAGGAAAGTACACTCTTTCTTGCTTTGTATCCAAATACTGTATAAGAGTACAGAGAGAAAGAGAGAAAGAGAGAGAGAGAGAGAGAGAGAGAGAGAGAGAGAGAGAGAGAGAGAGAGAGAGAGAGAGAGAGAGAGAAGAAAAAGAAAAGAAAAGAAAGAAAAGAAAAGAAAATCGGGCAATCTCTGCTTGATTTTCTAAGGGAAATGTACAAGTCCCAATGTAAAGCACAATCTTGGAGCTTTCTAGCAACAAAGTGGATGAGCTCAATTACAATGGGCAACCTGCTGAAAAACCTAAAGGATTTACGTTGACTGTTATACTGCAGTCTTTCCTGCTCCAATGTCTTCCAGTATGTTGTATCTTTCTATGAAACTACAGTTCTGTTTGAATTGCTTGCACTTATTACGTTTATCCATATTGTTGCCAATAAGTCATGATAAATCATTTTCTCTCTAATAGGAAACAGCAGCCTTTAATACTTCACTTCTTCGGCCTCGGGTAGTTGGAGAATGGATAGGACGTGAAGAAAATGATGCAGATCCACTAGCTGATGAAATGTTGCAGCCTCCAGTACCAAGAAGCAAAATGGAACAGTGGGACAGTGAAGATAGTAGCAGTCCTGGAGGAAGGTACATTTTCCAACTATGGTGAATAATTGGGAGATAGCTGTCTCCCATGTCATATCCATTTACAACAGGTTAATTTTATTTGATTTTGCTGTAAAGGAAGCTTTCCTACTTTGTCTAAGACAGAGATACAGAATGAGAACATAGCAGACATTTGCATGGACCTTCTATTCATTTCTTGAGTATATTCTCAGATATCTTTATAAGAACATATGCAGATAGTAGAAAAATAAGACTTCATTAAAGTAAAAAATTAGTGTGTTGTCTACGCCATCTCTGGAGCATCCACACACCTCATAGGCCGCTTGTGGCTTTCAGGTCTCCACTGTTCAGCTTTAGATACCTTAACTTTTTCTTTGCCAATAATTTTAACACTGATAAGCTAAATGGTGGGGAAGAAGTTGGCCTTTCTTATGATGATATTTATCAGTCTTGTTAAGAATGATGGCGGGAATAGATGTAAAAGTAAACATTTGTCAAGTGCTCCTCATCAGAATTACTATTATTTGATCCTATCTTAACCATCGGGAGAAAAAGAAATAAAAGAAGTTTGGTCCTCTTCACACTAGCGAAAAGGGTCTTGAAAGCCAGGATCATGTGTCTTATCTTGACAAGTTCCATTTGCAAAGATTCCTATCTCTGCTAGGATGAAAAGCATCCTCCCATTTATAGCTGAATATCCATTTGTACATTCATATGCATTTGTATGTACTATAAAACACTATTGCACTATATGTTGCATTTGAAGATAATTATGTGCAAATCCAGTAGACCAAACCTAGGGGAATGAGCTGTGTTTCAAAGTAGGCATGAAATAAAAATTAAAGGCCCAGGGAATCAGAAAGCAGGTGCATAGTCAAGGCATGGGCTGACCAAGAATGAGAATGAAAAGAGATATCATGGTTTAGACTTTGTCCATCAATGACAGGGAAACATTGTTTTTTGCTCTAATTCTAATTCAAAATTTAAAATACTTTAAAATAAAAAATAAAGTTTAAAAGTTTCTAGAATGTAATTATAGATTTTATCTTTGAGTTGGCTGTCTATTCAGATATTTACTGCATCAGTTCCAAAGGTATCAGTCTTACAAAATCAATTAGTTACGGAAGAATATTATTGATTAAATATTTCCAATCTAATTCCTTGAAGTGTTACTATATTAAATGATACATGCGGTTATATGAAGAGACCTAATAACAATCGTTATTACTTGAAAACAATTGAGAATATATCAAACCATAGGATTTTTAAAGTAATGTGGATATATATTATTTTAATTCAAGGCATTTAAATACTGTATATACAGGGTATACCAAAACATTGTTGCCACAGACAATTTATTATATAAATTACATTAAATATACATATTGCTTGCCATTTTCTTCTAAACACCTTCTTAGACATTTGAACATTCCTAAGTATAGTAATATTGTCTCAGAAAAAGTATTAATTAATAAAACATATTGTGATTGGCTTAAGGGCCTGATTCTTGATATACCCTGTATACTTGCAGGTCTTTTCTCTCTCTTTTTCCCTTTGTCTTTCTTTTTCTTGGGAAATTTCTTTGTTAGACACAGGGCTGCCAATTATGTCAACTGTAGTGATCAAACCTCATAACATAGGGCAGTGGTGGCAAAACTTTTTAGGCTCGCGTGCCAAAAAGGGGGGGGCGCTTGCGCGCGCTCGCATGCCCACACCCATTCCCTCCCCCCCACACATGCGCACAACACCCCCCCATGCTGCCCCCTGCGCATGCGCACACCCCCCCCCCCATGCAAAGGCTTACCGGAGCCTGGGACGACGAAACCGGCAAACCGGAAGTGCGAAAAAACGCACTTCCGGTTTGCCGGTGTGCTGTTTTTTGCACTCCGGAGGGTTCAGGGAAGCTCCCTGAAGCTCCGGAATGCAAAAAACTACAAAACGGACAAACCGGAAGTGCGTAAAAGTGCACTTCCGGTTTGTCCTTTTTGTAGTTTTTTGCATTCCGGAGCTTCAGGGAGCTTCCCTGAACCCTCCGGAGTGCAAAAAACAGCTCACCGGCAAACCGGAAGTGTGTTTTTCCGCACTTCCAGTTTGCCGGTGGGCAACCCTTGCGTGCCGGCTGCTATGGCTCCGCGTGCCACCTTTGGCACGCATGCCATAGGTTCGCCACCACAGACATAGGGTTTCAGAACTGATAAGTGGTAAAGGCAATTTTAACCCTCCTACTTCGAATTCCTCTGCTTATCCAGAAGTCCTAGGATATAAATCTTTACTCAGCTGAATTCTACACAACTGGGGAAGTTGGCTTAGCATGTTTCTGATTCATGTGAATATGTTTTACTATATTCAGCTGAACACAATTACTATTTTATTACCCACCTTGTAAGTAAATAATGGTAGGCCAAAAGATGGGACTAACATTTTGTCTACCATGATGTTTGGATTGGCATCTCTGATGAAGACATCTTCCTATCCCCTAAAAAGCTATAGGAGTTGACATTATCTTTCTTCTTAATTGAGCTTGTGTTTTCAGTGATAGGCTTCTTCTGTATGATGGCAACTGTATACATAACAAAGTTACAGATATAATGAAGTATACTGTACGCCATATGTGTGTTATCTTACACGGTCCAGGATGACTTGTTTTACTCTAATTATTATATTATATCTTTCCTGTTTACAGAAATTGCTTTAACGCCCCATGAAATCAAAAGGACTTAATTATGTGATGATTTACTTGTTTAATCTCCCTTTCTATGAAATATATAGGTTCTCTTGGTCAAACAGCCGCTATTAATGAGACTAATAGATTAACTATTATTTCTAGTTTAAAGATGAAACCGAAGACTAAAGGACTGAAACAGCAGCAGCAGCAACATAAAAAATTGCTGGCTGCGATGCTTTCACAAGATTCGTTTGATTCTCTACCCAGCACAACTCCTTCAGTAACAGAAGAAGATATTGACAATGAAGATGATGCCATGGAACTGCTGGGTAATTACAAAACTTAATTCATTTAACGTGTCCTCAGTTGATTATAGCATTAGTACTTAGGCTTATATACTGCCCTATAGTGCTTTGTAAACCACTCAGAGTGGTTTATAAAGTCAGCATATTGCCCCAACAATCTGGGTCCTCATTTTACCAAATTCAGAAGGATGGAAGGCTGAGTCAACTTTGAGCTGGTCGAGATCGAACTCCTGGTGTATGGGCAAGATAACCCACAATACTGCATTCTAACCACTGCGCCACCATGGCTCTTATCCTTATGAGACTCAATTTGGAATCTGAAGTCAGGTTCCCAAGTGTTTGGTAAGGTATTATATGCTTAGTTTAAAAGTCTAGAGCAGGGGTGTCAAACTCAAGGTCCGGGGGCCAAATCCGGCCCCCGGGGTGCTTAGATCTGGCCCACAGGGCCACCCTGGAAACAATGAAGGACTGGCCCACGGTGCCTCTGCCAGCGAAAACAGCTCAGGAGGCCGCACGCTGGCAGAGGGTTGCAGGAGGAAAGCCTGTTTTCTCTGGCAGAGCATTTGGGCCACCATAGGTGCCCCCTGACGTCGAGCTGGCCATGCCCACCCTGGCCATGCCCACTCCGGCCCCCCTGAGGTCAAACACAACCTTGATGCAGCCCTCAATGAAATCGAGTTTGACACTCCTGTCTAGAGAGAGATAAATTTCTACAGTCAAGGTTTTTTTTAAAGTATGTAAATTTTATATAAATTAACCTTTACTTTTGTTTGTGTGTAAGAGAAAGAGAGAAAACATTGTTTTTATATACAGTTAGTATCTAGAGGTATTGTTTCTTGGAACTGGAGTTGTAGTGGCAGTTAATCTATCACTGGGCATAATTTCTTTGTCATTTGAAATTACAAGCAAGATTGCTATGAAACTATGTGATCGGGCTTGATAAATCGACACGTACAGCTTGAAAATTAATTAGTAGTTACGATCGGCCTCTCCTTTCCCCTTCTCTCCCTCAGCCTTGCCCCACAGAAATGTTTCCTATCCTATCCCCTTCTCTCCCTCAGGACTGCCGCACAGAGGCCTCTCCTATCTTATCCCCTTCTCTCCCTCAGGCTTGCCAACCAGAATCTTCCCCTATCCTACCCACCTTCTCTCCCTCAGCCTTGCCCCACAGAATCCTCCCCTATCATATCCCCTTCTCTCTCTCAGCCTTGACTCAGAATCCTCCCCTATCATATCCCCTTCTCTCCCTCAGTTGCCCCACAGAATCCTCCCCTATCCTATCCCCTTCTCTCCCTCAGACTTGTCCCACAGAATCCTCCCCTATCCTATCCCCTTCCCTCCCTCAGGCTTGCCCTATAGAATCCTCTCCTATCCCCTTCTCTCCCAGAGCCTTGCCCCACAGAAGCCTCCCCTATCCTATCCCCTTCTCTTCCTCAGCCTTGCCCCACAGAAGCCTCCCCTATCCTATCCCCTTCTCTCCCTCAGGTTTGCTCCACAGAAGCCTCTCCTCTCCTCCTTCTCTTCCTCAGGCTTGCCCAAAAAAATTCTCCCCTATCCTATCCCCTGCTTGCTGATGTGAAAGTAAAACTGAAACTGAAACTCCTCTGCTTGTGTTTTGCATTTGGATCAGATTTCTTTTCAGGTGGGGAGGGGGAGTAGAACTCCTTAGCATCAGAGTGTGTTAATAATAATATAGGAAATAGAGGGGTGGGTTCTAACTTACCTCGCTGCCGGTTCACTTCCTCCCGCGCCACGTGGCCATGCCATGTGGGCGTGCGCGCACATGCACAGTGCCGAAAAATCTGAAAAAATTAAAATAAAAAAAGCCAAAAACGAGATGGTGACCACATGCACAGTGCCAGAAATTCAGCTTCTGTGCATGCTCAGAAGAAGAAAAAATAAATAAAATAATTCAAAAAAATAATTCAAAAATTCAAAAATAATAATAATAAAATTCAAAATAAATAAATAAATCAATTCAAGAAAAGAGATGGCGGCGCCCATGGACCGGCACCGATCAAACCAGTTCCGTGATATCATTGTGACATCACCAGCAGGTCGCTACCAGTTCGGGCGAACCGGTCCGAACCAGGAGGAACCCACCTCTGAGGAAATACTAATGCTCTGATGGTGATTTTGAAAAATCCTTTCTTAGTGAGCACCTAGAAGGCAAGAGGAACATACGTGGGAAATTTCAAGTTTGTAGGCTTTACGGTTCTGGAGATTTTGTGATGATGTGTGAGTGGTATTTCGCTTTTATATATATAGATTAGGCATAACATGAATTTAAAAATATACCCAGAAACTCTCACTAGAATTAGTTAAGACTAATTATCTAAGTTAATATCAAATGTTATTTTTCCATCTGTGTCTCTTGATTCTTCAATAGTGAAAAATGTCTAGTGCATTGCATTGATTCACTGTCACTGAACAGATTTTCTTCTTAGAACAATTTGATATGTATGGGGGGATGTGTTTACTTATTTCTGTAAGAGTAATGCTTTAGGGTTGTTTTGAATCTCAGAATGAAAAAGGAACGAGGAGTTCTAATTTTCTAAAATATGGGAGACTCACATTAAGGTATAAGCTTGAAAGGTGAACCTTAATGGACAAACACTTAAAGTGTCAGTACGTCAGTATGGAATTTTTTCCCTTTCTTTCACAATTAATGGTTATGAAATTATTCATTTTTGCACAGTTTCATCATTTTTGTAATTTCATGTAGGCTTTACTTAACATGCATATTTATTCAAATTATTTTTTTTCACACTGTTGGCCATTCTCCTACCCTTGGCTGCTATTCAAAGAACACAGTCCTCTGGCAGCTTTTTAAAGTAATTAACTTAAATTACTTAGATTTTAAATAATTACTTAAATGAATGTATATCTTTTCTTCTTTTCTTATGATTGCGTGCACTTTTTCATTAATTTAAGTAACATGTCTTACACAATTATTAAAGACATTAAATATCTTAATACAAATTGAATATAATTCTCATAACAAAAGTTGAGAAAGCCTTAGCTGTCTTATGCCAAATCAGATTTGTCCTCCTAATTGTTGTCTAACTTTGGTACATTTACATTATCTTAGGTAATTTGTGAGCCAATAGCAACTATGATTCAGGAAATCATGATTCTTTGCTCCCTTTTCCTTATAATATTGTCTGTCATGCTGTCATTATTTCAGAAACCCTTTACTGTGGCCTCTGGAGCTACTCCAAACTGCCAATGTTCTATGGCATAGTTTTGTTTTGTTTTTTGCCAAGTTTTAGTCTAAACTCTAAATGCTAAACCAGACTTAGGGTTTGATTATAAAGATAAAGAAGGGAGATGACAGAAAATTCTAGCCTCATCTGTGTTTAAATATTCATTTATTTCCGGAGATATAGATGCTGAAATCAACAGATTTATGAGCAGCTTGTTAACTATACTCTCCCAGCCACACAATTTCTTACTCCATTATATGCAGAAGGAATATTTAAAAGAATTTTTTTAAAATATAGAGCTGCTGACTCAATTAATTGCATACTAATGAGTAGATATTATTATGTAAAATGCTACTAGCAAGGTAGCATTGAGCTGAAATATTGGTGAAAGCAATTCCATTTTCTTTCCATTCTTTATTGATGGACCAAGATTTGATTGCATCCAATAAACTGAAAATAGAGTTATGAGTCTGGATTTTCACAATACAGGGAGTAACAGGATTTAGTCTGCTACAAATCTCTGTTTTAATTTTATGATATCTTGACTGCTGCTAAGATTTCACATAAAATATAGAACTTTTGTTAAGTTGCCTAAATATTGTCTTCATAATATTCTAGTATCTTTTTCACTGTCCTTCAGATATTCTTCCAATGCCCTTTTTTCTTCTTCGGGTGTACTCATAGCATTCCACCTATGTTCCATAGTGAGTAGAGTATGTCAACGTTGTTGCATGGATGAAGGACATGATTCACTGTCATTATTTTTATGATCTTTCTATCCAGGGCTTTTAATTCTGCTTGATTCCAATCCCCCAAAATAATAACACCCACCCCCCCGACAATAAGGCCAAGGCCATATTTCAGGGGTCAAAAGAAAATAAGACCCTGTCTTATTTTCGGGGAAACCTGGTATTATGACTTTAATTAGTGTTTTATAATTAGCTTTAGCAATTGCAGAATTTCTGGCATATTCCAATGTTAGATTTACCATGACATATTTATTCTGCTCTTCTTTGCACAATGTAGAAACACTTACTGAAGGAAAGAAACTATAAGCCATGTAAAAATACAAAACTTTCTTCATGTATCTTTAATAGAATAACAGGGGCATAGTAGTTAAAATATTGAACTAAAATAGGAGAGATCAAGCTTAATTTCAAATCCTCAGTAATCTATCAGGTACAGATAGTCCTTGCTTAATAACTTATTGTTTTACAACTGTTTGAAATTATGACGGATACCCTGCCACTCCCAACCCCTCCCATCGTAATCACATTACCACATGTCAGACATGTCAACTTTATGACTGGTTATGGTGCTTTATATACATGTGACTGCAATTTGGGATGTTTTTGGCCTGCTTCAGGCATTTTTTTCTGGTTTCTGGCAAGAAATACCCATTCAAATCAGTGGGTTTGCTTAACAACTGAGGCGTTCACTTAATGACTGCCATGAAAAAGGCCAGAATGTCATTTCCAGTCATATGGGTGCCTTGACTTACAATGACTTATGACTATAGTTCCAGGCTCAATTATAGTCATAATTCAAGAAGTACCTGGATTTGTAATTGTTTTTGAAATAAGGGTATTTTAGAAAATTAATGTGAAAATAAAGATTAGTGAAGAGAAAAAAGTAGTGATGATAGAGGATTTGAATCAGTAGAACTGATAGTGAAGTAAGATTTTAATTATCCCAACATCTGTTGCAAGACAAACTCTGTCTAGCATAATTTTCCCAAAAATTCATAATTTATTTCTTAACATATTTCTCCTTGGGGACTAAGACATAACTAAGATCAGTCATTCTTCATGCAAACTGATAAGGAATATTTAGTTGAGGGAGAGGGAAAAATTAGTGGAAAATGAATATAAAAGCCTAATAATATTACTTAAGGCAAATTCCTATTTTACCTCAGTCTTCTATGGAAAGTTGGATATTTATTCTACCAAGAAATTATTAAGGAGCAAGAATAAATCTGGAGATTGATGGTTACATACTATAATTAGGGAATATCCATTTACTTTGAATAAGTTTACATCTCCAGAGTCAGATGAATTACATTTAAGATAATGAAGAAATGTGGAAGTGGTCTAATTGAATCTTTATATGTTATATATTTAAAGGTCTAGATCAGAGGTCTTCAAACTTGGCAACTTTAAGACTTATGGACTTCAACTCCCAGAATTGGAGAATTTGGGAGTTGAAGTCCACAAGTCTTAAAGTTGCCAAGTTTGGTGACCCCTAGTCTAGATAAAGGGTGAAATGTCAGATAATAGGAGGAGGACATTAATGTTCTTTTCATCAAAAGAACAAAGGAGGATCTAAGGGACTGCAAACTAGTCAGTCTGTTATTAATATTTGTGAAGATTATAAACTGATCTTAAAACAATTTATTTTTAAGGATTATTAAAACAATATGATGATTACTATGTCAGCAAGAATTAAGAAACATTTTGACCAGATTAATTTATTTTTTGATTAGGCAGTTTCCTTATTTTAGATTATAGAAGTACATTAGATGCAATATATTTTTACTTAAAGTATTTGATTAAGCAATATATGGCTTTCTGATTAGAAAATTAATTAACTGTGGTTTGAATAGAAGGACACAAATCACTTGCTTGAAAGTTGTGCTCAAAGATGTTATTGGTAGTTTTCTCATCAGTAGAGTAGAATTCCTCTACTCATCAACATTTTTTAGTATAACTTGGTTGAAGAGGTGGAGGGAATTCTTCTCAAATTTGCAGATGATATAAGATTAAATAGGATAACTAATATCTTACATGATAGAAGTACATTTCAAAACAATCTTGATAATACAAGCAGTTAAATATGGATATGTGATTCAAGTGTAATGTAAATATAAAAAAGCAAACACAGTTATAGGCCACATTATTCAAACTATTATTTCCAAGTCATGAGAAATAATTTCCCCACTTTATTCTGGGTATGGCATTACACTTTAAGAAGTATTCAGACAACATGGAAAATTTTCAAACAATAGCAGTGGTCAGATAACTAAATACTGTGATAAGAGGTTGAAGGAATTAGAAAGAGAAGAAAAGGTTGAAAGGCAGATAGTCTTCAGGATATGAACTAATGTTACTTAGAAGGTCAACACTTGTTCTCAGTTATTTCAGTGTGCAAGACAGAGAATAATGGAGTCACATTACAGTAAGGCAAATTCTGATAGAAAAAAAACTTCCCACAGATAGTTGAACTAACATTTAGCTGTTTTCTTTCATCTTCCGATTGCCTGGATTTGTGCAGCCCAATTTTAGTTGGAGACAGAGTCATTACAAAATAACTATTTTATGTGGTTTATCAAAGTGCATATTTTAAAATACAGGAAGTAATTTATATAGGAAATACTCCTACAGTTAGCACTTCCTACATTAAGTGATTTATTAAAGTGCATATTTTAATGTTATTCTTGGGGGAAAAAGTCCCCAATGAAACAACAATACGTTACAAGATCATATCACAAAAGCAGCAATTTAAATAATAACAATTTAACAACTCTAACTCTACAAATGATAGGTACCTTATCCTTTTAGGATCAACCATCGACAATAAAGAAACAAGGAGACAAGAAATACTTGCAAGTTAGCATTTGATAGTTTAGTGATGAAGGCCTTGGAAAACATATTCAGATGCTGTGATGTGTCTAAATCAACCAAGATCACAATCGTGCAAGCAATAGTGTTCCCTGTGATCATTTGTGGAAGTGAAAATTGGATTTTGAAGAAGCAGGATAGAAAGAATTGATGCTTCAGTTGCAGCCTAGAACAGGAGGCACGGAAGAAGTCCCTTGTGCCCTTGTTTCTCCTGTATGAATTATTGTGATTTGCATTATATGAGTTTGCCTTGAAGGCCACCCAGAAACTAATACACCACCTGTGAAGAGGTACTACAGGAAAACAGCCCAAAAGGGGTCTCCACCTCAGGAATAACTTGCTTCTTGAGACGATAGCTTCTACTCTCATGGCCTTCCTAAAGCATTGCACTGAGAGCAACTATTGCTTTTGTACACACTTTGAGTCACCTTTCTTCTGTTGAATTGTGTCTGATTCTAGATAGAATAGAATTCTTTATTGGTCAAGTGTGATTGGACACACAAGGAATTTGTCTTAGGTGTATATGTTCTCAGTGTACATAAGGAGAATAAAATACATTCATCAAGAATAAAAAGATATAACAGTTAGTGATAGTCACTAACTACTAATAACTCTGCTAAACAAATAATTCCCTCACCACTGTCAAACTATTCACTAAGGCTGCATTACTATTACTATTAGTCTTCTCATCGTTCCTATCACCCATCTCCTCTCACTTATGACTGTATGACTGTAACTTGTTGTTTGTATCCTTAGGATTTATATTAATATTGATTGTTTCCTGATTGCTTATTTGTACCCTATGACAATCATTAATGTTGTACCTCATGATTCTTGACAAATGTATCTTTTCTTTTATGTACACTGAGAGCATATGCACCAAAGACAAATTCCTTGTGTGTCCAATCACACTTGGCCAATAAAGAATTCTATTCTATTCTATTCTATTCTATTCTATTCTATTCTATTCTATTCTATTCTATTCTATTCTATTCTATTCTATTCTATTCTATTCTATTTATTCTATCAAATCGTACTAGGAAACAAATAAAAACTATATACTTGAAAGATACAAGCAACATGGTTATAGTAATAAGTGGGAAGAGATAGATACTAGTAAGGAAGAGAAGAATAATAGTAATACAGTCTTAGTAAATTATTTGATAGTGTTGTGGGAATTAATTGTTGAGCAGAGTGATGGAATTTGGGATAAAAATGACCTTGTGTCTAGTTGTTTTGGTGTGCAGTGCCCTACAACGTCTTTTTGAGGGTAGAAGTTGAAACAATTTATGTCCAGGATGTGAGGGGTCTGTAGACATTTTCACAGTCGACTCGTGCAGTATACAGATTCTCAGTGGAAGGCAGGTTGGTAGCAATTGTTTTTTCTGCAGTTCTAATTATCCATTGAAGTCTGTGTTTGTCTTGTTTGGTTGCTGAGCCTAACCAGACAGTTATGGTGGTGCAGATGACAGACTCAATAATTCCTCTGTAGATAAAGTAATTTATACATTCATACCAAATATAAATAGCATGGCATAATTATAATAAACCCCCAGAATTCTGAGTTAGGATAGCCAATAGGCAGAAGAGCTATAGCCCAAATATAATTGAAGGTCTGCCTTAATATTAATATTCCTTTTCAATATCTTTGTAATTTACAAGGCCTTTGCTAGACTATTTTCACTGCTCTTTTTCTGATTTTTGCTCTCTTTAGCTCCCATCATCTTAAACTATCTTTTGCCATTCTTCCATCAAAACGCTGCAGACTTTTGCTCAATATGCAGACAGTTTCTATATAATGAATATTATAAGGAGGATTTACATTGAATGAAATGTGATTTATTAAATATTAACAATAGCTAGGTTGAACAGAATGCAGAATCCAGAGATAACCTAACCTTTTATTATGTGGTTTTCCATCAGAGGTTGTCATCTCTAATGGAGAATGACAACAAAGGGTAAATTTCCCCAAGCAGATATGCTTATTCCTCCCTCAAGCCCAGCACTTCTCAGATGTTTCTCTAATTCCACAGTGAATATATAAGATCTGGCACTTATTAATCATCAGGCAATCTGCTGCTACTTCTGAAAAATTCTTCTGAAGCAGAACTTTTTCAAAACAAATGGGGCTTGTGCCAATGTAGCACTTTGAAGATCAGGGTTTTAATAAGACAGATTCTGTAATAGCACTGGAAAGATAGTTTCCCATTACCTTAATGGGGCTTTTGGCTGTAGTTGGTTCAGATATGTTTACATTTCCAAACAAGTCCTATTTTAAAAAGCTTATGTTGGCTCTGTTTGGGACCACTCCTTCCAAATAAATGGAGTCCATTTTCTATAATACAGTGATTTATGTTGGATAAAAATGTCTACAGAATGTTCTTGACTTAAACTGAATTCCCAGTAGTCCAGCTGTATAAATGAGGTTTTATTGAGATAATTCTCATTATCCCTACTGTTGTGGCATAATCCTGAGATTGTTAAACAACAGTAAGATTCACTAGGATGCACTTAAGTATTTTTATGAGATAAGCATTTATTTTCTGTCTTTATCTAATTAAACTATAAGCATTAGCTAGTTGGGGAGGTTTTCTCTCATCCCTTAATATTATCAGAAAAATGGTTTGTTTTGTGACGTATGTCCATTCTTTATAGGGGCATCTATATAATAGGATAAAAAGGCTGTAATTGCTTTGGAGGTTTCATTTTATTTTCCTCTCTAAACATGGCAAGATCTACTTGGCTTGAGTTTAGAACATACATCATTCATAAATGCACAAGCCACTTTGGGGAAAGGAAAAGTCTAGAAGAATTGCGGGGCAATTAATACAGGAATTCAGCTTCCATGCTTAATTCAGATAGAAGAAAAATAGAAAATTTCTTCCTAATTGGTGCTAGAGGTTTACATTCAGCAGCCCTTGTTACAGAAGATGCTTCTGGACATATTCAGAGAACTAAAATTAAGTAAAAGAAACTGTCTTTAAAGAGAAAGGAAAATATTCACAATATATTACCTTTCATGCAGATTATAGCTTTAATCCAACAAACAGATATTCATTATATTTGAGGGAAACATTGAATTTATTAAGATAAAAAGCCTCACTTTTAGCTAAACTACATATTTAGAGAGAGAGAGAGAAATAACTTCTATTTGTCTCCTAAAAGTAGGTTCTCTCAACTGAGAATAGGCCAGAAGAGAAACAGGCCCATGACACTACATAAAAGCCTTCACATCTACTTTTTGACATTTTCACCAGTAATAAAAAACCAGTAGATGCAGGGAGAGACTGCAATCTCCAACAGATGGCTTTGGCATTCTTATTTCTGCCAGATAAAATGATTGGTTTCTGATGAAAATTGGACCTTGGAACTGTGATTTATGAAGAAACTTACACAATACAGAACAAGCGCTAGAGAAAAGTTAAGACCATCATCTGTGGAACTGAAGATCCTTAGACTATTCATTTTCTTTTATTGACTGTACATAAATGTGGTTATATTGACTTAAATTTATTAAACTTACCGAGATATATTTATACTCCACACCAAGTATATAACAGGTTGATGCAGACATGCATCAATTACTGCTTAATAGAGGAAATCAGCTGAGCGTCACATCTCCTTACATCCTCCAGCTTCAACCCAAAGCATATCACATAATCCACACTGCACAATTAAGCCTACAATATAACCATATCTATTCAGATCTGAGACACACAAGTGAAAATTTAAATCAGGCATTTATCTAACTTTAATATTTACCCAGTAAACTAAATGAATAACTAAAATATATCAGTAAAGATATGTAGCACCTCTATAACTGTCTGGTTTGGTTCTGCAACCCAACAAGACAGACACAGACTTCAGAGGATAATCAGAACTGCAGAAAAAACAATTACTGCCAACCTGCCTTCCATTGAGGACCTGTATACTGCACGAGTCAAAAAGAGGGCCATGAAAATATTTACTGACCCCTCGCATCCTGGACATAAATTGCTTCAACTCCTACCCTCAAAATGTCGCTATAGAGCACTGCACACCAAGACAACTAGACACAAGAACAGTTTTTTCCCGAACGCCATCACTCTGCTAAACAAATAATTCCCTCACCACTGTCAAACTATTCACTAGGCTGCATTACTATTACTATTAGTTTTTCTCATCGTTCCTATCACCCATCTCCTCCCACTTATGACTGTATGACTGTAACTTGTTGCTTGTACCCTTACGATTTATATTCATATTGATTGTTTCCTGATTGCTTACTTGAACCGTATGACAACCATTCTTGACAAATGTATCTTTTCTTTTATGTACACTGAGAGCATATGCACCAAAAACAAATTCCTTGTGTGTCCAATCACACTTGGCCAATAAAGAATTCTATTCTATTCTATTCTAGATTCACAGAAATAACAATTGTACAAGACAGACTGAGAAGACAACAGAAGTCTGCTTGTTGTCACTATAGCTGTTTATTCCCAGCTAATACCACTCAAATACTCCTCTTTCATTCTCTGGCTTATGCTGAGCCAACTAACTAAAAACTGTATTGATAACAGATTGTGCCAGCATGATACAAATACAGAAAGCAGTTCTGCCCCCATATTCTTAACAATATTAGGGGACTATACATTTGTTTCTCCTCCAATGTAAAGTATGTCATCTTCAATCAAGAATGTTGCATTATACTTTACATTAGATATGTTGACAAAAATACAAAATAACACAATCTGACATTGAAAAGCAGTAGAGGATTTTTAAAAAAACTGTAAGACATTCACCAAAAGAACAAATACTTGAGAAGAGGAATTAATATAACTGACTGAATATTAAAATGGACGAACAGAAGTTAATCAGAAGGTTCAATATGTTTTTCATAGTTCAGATGTGGACTAAGATTCCCTGACATATTACAGTCATTAGTTATTTAAGGCTGAGAGCTTCTTGTCAAGTATTACAATTGTTTCATGTTTGATCATCTCTAAAGTAACCGTTTTTCCTCATTCCCATTTCCTTTGCCTTCAGACCATGAGATAAATTTAAGCTATCTAAGTACTATAAATCTTGTGAGATAAGAGAGTTGCTAAGCATTGTGGACTACAGAATTCTTTATTGATTTTGCTGCATCAGACTGACAAGAACACATACCATGACTTTATTTATGATCGCTTTGTAAGCTATTTTGCTTCTCTTTGACCTGACCTCAAAACAATTCTGTTCTCACCACTTTCCCCAACAGCATGTACTTATAAAATCTCTGTCTTCAGAATTTATTTCTGTGAGACATGGATAAGAAGTTTTTGATATGGTAAAACTGATTGACATTAAATGTACCACCAATTTTCCTCTCTCACACATCCTTCCTTCCTTCCTTCCTTCCTTCCTTCCTTCCTTCCTTCCTTCCTTCCTTCCTTCCTTCCTTCCTTCCTTCCTTCCTTCCTCCCTCCCTCCCTCCCTCCCTCCCTCCCTCCCAACACTAGCACAACAATGTCTTTGGAAACTTTGATACAGAAATATTATTTCTGTCTAGTTGTTGCCACTTGAGGGCACTAATGTGTTTTCTTATGTATTCAGATAATATCAAAAAGAAAATGTAGAAAGCTTTCATATAAAATGTTTGTATGCAGGAGATAAAAAGTGACTGATAGTCTGTGGATACAAAGATGAATTCAATTTTATTTTAAAAAATGCTTTCCAAACATTCAGAACACAACCAGAGTGGATTATTTCATATTTTACCAGAGATTAATTAATTATGTATTATTTATTTATTTATTTATTTGTGAGATTTATATAGCGCCTCACAGTGCAAGCACTCTCTAAGCGGTTTACACCAGTAAGCAATGTATATTTATATTGCCCCCAACAATCTGGGTCCTCATTTTACCTACCTCGGAAGGATGGAAGGCTGAGTCAACCTTGAGCCGGTGAGATTTGAACCGCTGACCTGCGGATCACAGTCAGCTAAAGTGGCCTGCAGTACTGCACAGGGTCTTAATTGATTGCAATTGACATATTAAAAAGTGTTTTTTTCTTAAAAGAAAACTTGACTGCACTAAAAAAAACCTATAGAAATTCAAAATGATTCAATAATTGAAATGAAATGTATTGAAAGATACCAAGACAAGAATTTTCATTCCATTAAAACCAAACAACAGTGAAAAATCTCACAAATGATAAATCTTTTCAGTTGCACATTTTATTAAGGTGATACCTTAAGATTATGTAGACACTGCTTGATATTAAGAAATAGCTCTTTGGTGTCGGTCCAAATAGACTCCTGTAATGTTCAATTGTAACATTTTAATCTTGATTCTTCTATTATATTTGAATTCTATATCTGATAACATAGCAAAACTCATCCTGGTTTCTAAATTATGCTTTATTAATTACATGGAAACATCCACAACAACGTTGACACATTTGTTTGTATTTTTGTCTTTTATATTTATTACATTATATACTGGCCAACTCCCATCAACTCTGGTATTCATATGCCTCTTTCCAGTTAATTTATCCTTTGCACTAGGTAAATTTCTTCAGTATCACTTATGCATTTTTGCTATCTTTGATGGGGGGAAAAGTATAAAACGTTGATATTAAATTAAAATTTGGGTTTCAGATTTGTGAAATAGTCAAAGTGAGAGTTGCTACTCTTTATGTTTCCATGGGACTTTGCAATACTTAGAACAGTGATGTTCACAGGTGGCACGCGGAGCCATATCTGCCGGCACGCGAGCCGTTGCCCTAGCTCAACTCCAGCATGCATGTGCGTGCTGGCCAGCTGATTTTTGACTTGTGTGGAGGCTCTGTGAGGGCATTTTAGGTTTCCAGAGGGCCTCCAGAGGGGTGTTTTCGCCCTCCCCAAGCTCCAGGGAAGCCTCTGGAGCCTGGGGAGGGCGAAAAATGGGCTTACCAGGCCCACCGGAAGTCGGGAAATGGGCCATTTCCAACCTCCAGAGGGCCTCTGTGGGGGCGGGAAAGGCCGTTTTCGCCCTCCCCAGGCATTGAATTATGGGTGTGGGCACTCACACGTGCGTGACAGTGCATGTGCGCGCGTTTTCGGCACCCGAGGGAAAAAAGGTTCGCCATCACTGACTCAGAATGTTCAATAGGTGAACTTATAGTTCAATAGTCAGAATTTTAAAGTAGATTCTGAATTATCCTTGAACATCCACCAATAGGTTTACAGCTATTTTTTCTTGATAATCAGCTCCAGGGTTCATTATAAAAGTGTTTTGAATCTGGACCCTTAAAGGCTGTTTGAGATTCAGGTAGTCCTTGACTTATAACTATTGGTTAGCAATCATTCAAAGTTACAACAACACTGAAGAAAGTGACCTACTATTGGTCCTCACACTTACAACTGTTAAAAGATCCCCACAGTCATGGGGCCCAACTCACTTAACAACCAGCTTGCTTAGCAATGAAAATTCTCTCTTGAAACATGTCCATATAAATTTGATGTTATACGTGTTGACGGCAGCAAGACTACTCTACGCACAGAAATGGAAGGTCGCCTCAACCCCCACAATGGACGAATGGCTGCAAAGCTTGATGGAGTTAGCAGAGATGGCTAAATTGACTGCTTTGATTAAAGAAAAAAATACAAATACTTTTATTTCTACTTGGAAACTGCTTCTAGACTTTATGCTTGAGGTGGGGAAAAAACGAAACTTTGATTTTGGGTTTTACCAATTAGATAGATTTGTTGTTATAGAAATGGCTAGTTTAAACTATTATGTAAAAGTAAAACATTGAGGTTTGATGTTAATACCTTTTATGTATTATGTAAAAGTAAAACATTGAGGTTTGATGTTAATACCTTTTATGTATTATGTAAAAGTAAAACATTGAGGTTTGATGTTAATACCTTATTCTACTGCACCGAAGGGAGTCAGAAGTCAATGCCTTTTCTTTTTCCCTTTTTCCTTCCCTGTTTTTCCTGTTATTTACTTTTGTATTTTCTTAGTATGCTACATTATAAACAAATAAAATTATTATAAAAAACATGTCCATATAATCTAGCATTTGGTTTTTGTACACAAATATTGTGGTGTGCATTTTAGCCAGTCTCTGGTAATTTTATTTTATTTTATTTATTTTATTTATTCCTGCCTTTATTATTTTTATAAATAACTCAAGGTAGCGAACATATCCAACATACCTTCCCCTCCTATTTTCCCCACAACAACCCTGTGAGGTGAGTTGGACTGTGGTATGAATTATTAATCTTTCAATTGAAAATGTTAAAGCCTTTTAGAATTGATATAAATGAGGCACTATTACATTTACAAATCATAATTGATTTGCCATATTTTATCATTTTAAGTGGAAAATCATATACAGTATATTTCCAGCAGATTACTTGACAAATTGGCAAAGCCTGACCCTACATGGACCTCTTTATTTAAATTATGAGGACATAAAAAAATTTACGATGGCAAATTTGATTTATACTGTAAATACTTACAGTTTACTTAGAGATATTTTTTAAAAAATACAACCAAAAAAGTGAATTCAGTAATTTAGAGTTTGAGTGCATTGGCAACAATTTCTTAAAATATATTACATCTCGATATATGTTATGAAGGAAATGTTTTGGAAAAAAATATATTAAGCAATAGGCTTCAGACTTAAGCCTATCTACTGTAGATTGTTTTCAAAAGCAGAATACTTTTGAGAAAAGATTTTATAATCTGATAGTAATTAGTAATGATACTGGTCTTTGTGCTTCTAAAAATATACTGTATTTTTCAGTGTTTTTTGGCTTCTATAATCTTTTGTTGAAAGATATAATGCAGGTTTAGACTTTTCTCATGAAATTTAAATCTTACTGAAATATGTTTGAGATTGCTATCCCAAGATTTGCTGAGTGAAGATAATATATTCTCCAAATAACGCTTCCATATCAGAAATAGTCTCTTATTCTATGTTTTGAAGAATTGGCAAAGGAAAGGAAAGGGTGTAGAATTTTATGTTTTAAATCTTAGCCTACATTGTAAGAATATAAAAATGTATAGAGCATTTTAAATAGATTACGCAAATGGAAACTCATAAAAAATTCATAAAGACATATATTACCAAAGCCTATTTTAAGAGGGCTGATCACAGAGCTAATTTCTTAATCAAGCATCAGCCTCCAAATACTTAAATGGAATTTCTTATTAGTCTATGCATCTCTGATTATTTGCTGTAATTGTGAATTTCATTTGAGTATATGCAGAGTTCTTTTTATCCAAATTAAAGAAAATCACAGCAGGTATTACTATTTTGATATTGTTCACATTCTATCTATCATTCTATAAGCAGAAAAAAGCTGGGGTTTTTTACTTTTTGAAATGTTTCTACGGTAGTAGTTTTTTGTCCCTAGATTCAAAGATCAATCTCTTGTTGCTTCTTTAATCTCAAGTGGTTAAAATATAGATCGGATCTTTGGAAGTTTATTATCTCAATTGAGCTTGATGTTTATTTTGTCTACACACACACACACTACAAACTGGGCTAGTTGAAGGATGGGAATTCCTTGGTTGTCTTTAGTCCTGATCCACATTACCTTTGCAATCCTAAAAAGAATGGGAAGGTAACCTAAGTGAAGGATCTTCAAATGCTCCCCCCCTGCCAAACTACACTATTTGCTTGCTCTCCGGAATCTGGATTTCTTACATTCTTCCTTGTTCACCAAGGTCAATGGAAGCAACTGTCAGATCACATTCAGTGGGCAACCAGTGTCACTCGGCAGCGTAGTGTGTGATCTGCAGCACTCAGGAAACACACAGCAGCACCTGTCAGCAATCGCTTCCCCTTCTCTCTTTTGTCAAGATTTCACATTTGTTTTACCATGAGAATTTCTATAAGGATTTTTATAATGAATATATTAGATGATATTATTTAAGTACTGAACTGTACTCTTATTTTTAAAAAATCATTTCCTTTACAGAAGATCTTGATGATTTAAGAATGGAAGGGGTAACCAGTGTGGTGTCTACTGGAAGCAAATTTAACCAAACTCGAAGTTCACATACAGCTGAACCACAAGCCAAAGTCACCCTGAACATCTGTGCAAGATGTGCCAGGTAAATATTAGACAGGCCTTTAGTGGAATTTACAGCACCACCTGTTGGGTCTGGAAAAGAGAAAGATTCACTTTTATCTGAGCTATTTTTCTTATTTATTAAAGTTATATGCCGCTCACCTCGAATAGGTACAGAAACTATCCATTTTAACTTTTATTTCATATTTGCATTGTTTTCATCTAAAATGAGGTGGTGGTGTTTATTATTTGAGACTTTCTTTGGATCTGAGGATACAGAAGATTTAGAAGGAGGAGCTTTAATCTGAATGGGATGAAGTCATTTGGAACTATGTATTTTACTTTTCCTACTATTGCTACCATTTTCCTACTATTGGTGTTGAATGTATTGGTAGTCCTCACTTAGCAACTGCCTTGACAATAACTGTTTGCAATCACTATGGTAGTTTTGCAAAAGTAGTTTTGCAACCAGTACTCGCATTTACAAACTTTACAGCATCTCTCTCTCTCTCTCAGTCAGGTGTTTGTCATTGCAGTCACATGGTATGCTTTGTCCTGTGTGAAATCGTGAGCAAAGTCACTTAGCAATCACTTTGCTTAACCTCTGAATTGTTAGTTGTGGTTGCTAAATGAGGACTACCTCATTTAAGATGGAGATAGAATTGGTGGCCTTGTTTTTACACTTTACAACGTTCACAGTAAAAGCATACCGAATTGTTACAAGGCAATCTTACATCACAAGCTGGGATTATTTTAATTTTTCTGCCTTTAACTTTGATTAACGTGCATTCCATGGCTCTTTGAGGATGATTTAAAGTATATGCAGGCTCAGAAATACACCTGTGTAAATGAAGATTTGGTTGCATGGATATCTTCTGGGAGTTTAAGAAGTTGCCTTATAAATACTGCATAATCCTAAATCTTTGGAAAGATCAAATCAGAATGAAGCTTTTCTGGCTTGGGCAGCTGGAACTTATTTTTTCCATATGTAGTGTGACAGCCAAAATTTGGAGCAGTGAAATCAACTGAAAAGGTAACATTACACATCCTTTGATTTCTTTGTCAAAACTTCATTTTTGAGCAGGGCTTTTCAGCAGCAGTATTAGCCAACTCTGTTGGTAAGTGTGGAAATGAGTAAAAACATTAATGGTAAGTAGTCTTTACCATGTTCTTGTTATTTCCTGCCAATTTGCATTTTATGTGATACAAGTATTACACAGTAATCATTAAATAGATTAGTGTACACTTTTTGACAACTTTGTTCTCTCCTATATCATTTGCAATTTACAAACAATGCTAAATCATCAGTTCCAATTAGTAATAACAGAAAGACTGTTCTAGTTGTATTTGAAAAAATATAAACAACAATACCTGTGAACTTAGAGGTACTGTAAGCAGAGGTGGGTTCCTGCCTCTGATTGCCGGTGCGGTTAATAGCTGTTGTTCGTCGCAGAGCCGAAGACGCTGCTGCCGTTCGCGGAGCGGGAGCTTTCCCCGGGCGCTTTCCCCGCCCGCATGGATGCCGCCAATTGCGTTCTTTTGCCCTCTGCGCATGCGGAACGCTTTGCGCATGCGCAGAGGGCAAAAGAACGCAATTGGCGGCATCCATGCGGGCGGGGAAAGCGCCCGGGGAAAGCTCCCACTCCGCGAACGGCAGCAGCGTCTTCGGCTCTGCGCCGAACAACAGCTATTAACCGCACCGGCAGGATCCCACCTCTGACTGTAAGTCATGTAAGATGTAAGATATATGACCTCAGATTTATAATCAGTGTTAAATTTGTGCATATTTATTTCTTTGGGGAAATTATTTCTATTCTATCTATTAACATATTAGGCAAGTACCAAAGTTTAACATACATTTAGATATGAATTACTTGAAGTGATGTGCAAGATACCTACAAATTTTCTCTGTAAATCTTTTTTCATGTCGCTCTGTTGCCTAATTTCTAAGACAAATAGTTTGAAGGTAGGAAGAAGTGGATGCTGTTTCTGGAAATGGTTGTCAAAGCAGACTCACACTAGCACTAGTTCTTAATGTTCATGATAACTCTGGACTTTAAGAGAGCAAAGGTTCAATACAGTTTTCTCAGCTCTCAAATGATCCAATCCCTGCAGTTGGGTCTCTGGGCAATATTGGGTTTCAGAGAAATGATTTCTATTGCCAGAAGATGTTTCTGTTTCATATTTGCAATACCGGTAGATTAAATATATAAAAGAGAATGGTTGACAGACAGTTTATATATAAGCATTGCATGCTGATTAGCTCTAGAAATATTTGGTCTATAGAGAAATACAAAGCATTATTACTAAAACATATTACAGAAATATGCTATACCCAATCCCATAATTTTTGTGATAACAGTATTTTTTCCTTTGAAATGTTTGTAATATGGCTTTAATTGCCTCTTCGCTTGATGTCATTTATATGTTGCCTTCATAATATTAAATATCACATCAATCATTATTGGGATCTGGGGAAAAATCTCATAAAAAGTGGAGGCATTTTTGAGTGAGTGAATTGTGAAGCACAAAGTAGAAATCACTTCTCATATAGGTCCCAATAAATTACAAAGGTCATTTTTTTTATTCAAAAAGTTTTATTAGTACAAAGTACAAAGTACAAACATTTTTATCAATTTTCTCCCCCCCCGTCCCCCCTACCCACAACCCACTCCCTTCCCTTCCCTCCCCCCCCGGACTTCCCAGAAAAGGTACAGGGCATAGTATTCACTAACATAAGTTTGAATTGAATTAAAATAACTTCTTAATTCCCCCATTTTTTTTTTTTTGGCCTCTTTAACTCCGAATTTTTAAAACTATTAAAAACATTAAAAATTAAAGAGAAAGTAAACAAGTGAAAAACAAAAATGAATAAAATAAAAAGGAAACAAAGATGAACCTCATAAGCTAAACTAAACTTAGTCATAAACTCAAACAGTATTAATAGCATAATTTTACAATATCCCAAAATGTTAACTTCCCAATATTTAATATATATATATATATATATATATATATTAATAATGATTAAAAAAATAAAAATAAAAAATAAAAGTTAAGGATTAAAAACTAACCCCTTGTGTTTCAACACCCTTAAACTTAAGCCTAAAATCCACCAGCTTATTAATAACATAATATTATATATATAACACTTCTTTTAGACACCAAACCATAAAATACACATTAATAACAATATTCCTATACCTTAAAGTATCAGCTTCAAAATATATATTATCTACTATACTAATAATAATATCCAAAATATATAATAATAATAATAAAAAGAGTAAGAACCGACTCCTTATGTCTCTAAAATTTTAAACTTAATCCCTATATCAGGGGTGGCCAAACTATGGTTCTTTGAGGACCTGTGGACTTCAACTCCCAGAATTCCTGAGCTAGCCATGCATGCATGGCTGGCTCAGGAATTATGGGAGTTGAAGTCCACAGGTCCTCAAAGAGCCATAGTTTGGCCACCCCTGCCCTATATCCTCAAAATATTAATACCAAAATATTACACTATATCCAGTTTATACCTTCGATATATTAGATATAAAAATACCATCGATAACAATATTAATATTTCATATCCTCAGATTAATGATAACGAAATAATACACTATATCAAATTTATAACTCCAGAATATATAATATATATCTATAAAATAATCTAAAAATAAAATAAAATACCATTAATAGACAATATTAATACAAAATAAGAAAAGAAAAAAAAGAAAAAATGTTTACAATCTTGTTCATCTTTCCAACCATCCTATAAGTTTCAACACCATCTGTCCTTAGACCATTTCAAATCTGTCGATTCCGCTGTCATCTGATCCCCTTCCTCCGTCTCCTTTTCCACGTCATAAACATCTATCTGGCTCTGCCACTCTTTTTGAATCATAGGAATTATTTCCTCTTGATCACGTATATCTGGACTTCTCTTCTCCTCCTCCCTTATTTCCATGCCTTTGTTTACTGGAATTTTAGAAATATCAGCCTTTAAAACATTGATGTAAAATTCTGTAGCTTTCTTTATTGTATTTAATCCATATCTTTTACCCAAGAATTTTACGGTTACTCCTGTTGGTATATTCCATTTGTATTGTAAATTTTGTATTTTCAATTCCTGGACCAGAAAGGAATATTCTCTTCTATCTTTAAGCATCTTGGCAGGAATTTCTTTCCATATCCTTATTTCTTGACCATTTGCCTGAAGATTATTATTAAAAGTCGCCTGTATGATTCTGTTCCGCAAAGTTCTGGTAGTGAAATATATTACAATGTCCCTTGGCAAGTGGTTTTGTTTTGCATACCAAGAATTAATTCTGTATATCTTATCGATTTGTGTAGCCAATTCATCTTTAGACAATCCAGACACCTGCTCCAGTGCCTCTGTCATTCTTTCTTTCAAATTTTCAAATTTTTTTTCCTTCAAGCCCCTAACTCTTATAGCAAATTTCATCTCTTGAAATTGAGAGATCATCGCTTCATTTTCCAATTTTAATATATCATTCTGAACCTTGGTTATGTATTCTTCTGAAATTGTTATATTTTGCTTATTTTTTCCCCAAATCCTTCTCCAAAATTTCCATATTTACTGCTAATCCTTTGCAAACTTTCACCACATCCGCTCTCAATTGTAAATTCATCTTCTCCATAGCAACCTGCATTTTTTTTCTATCTCAGCAAGTTTTTAATTAAATTCTAAAATTAACTCATTTTTCATAAGTTTCAGGGTATTAAAAAAAGTCTCAGGTGTTAAAGAATCAGGCATGGATTGTTTCTTTAAAATATGATCAAAGGAGTACTCAGTTCTTTTATTCACTACAGTCTTTTCAAGTTTAGAAGCCATTTCAATGTTTTCAAAAAAAGGACAAAGAAAAGAGGAAAAGGAAACCCAGATCTTTACTTAAAAAAGAAAATTCTTTTCCAAGTCCAGAGCCATTTAGATTTTTCCTTCTATAAAACTATAACTTAATTCCAAAGAAGAGAGAGAGAAAAAAAATCATCCTTCAGATCAAAGGTTTCCAGAGGAAAGGGCTGGTAACAAAGCAAAAATAACTTTCTCTTTTACCCCACCGTTGCAAATCGCCATCTTGTTGCCACTCCTTATTAAGTTACTTTGTTTCTTCCATCTTAAAAACCCAGGAATGGAGTTAAAGAACAAACTAGTACCTCCAAGACTCCTGTCTTCTTCTGGCTGCTCTCTGTATTTTTAAAAATAATTGTACCTCCTTTAAAACAGCAGCGGTGGCTGCGGCATCTTGCTCCGCTTTCTAGCGGAGGCTTCCAGCTTTCCGGAGCAGCAGACAGTCTACCTGGGGAGCCCTCACCCTACGTGCCCTAAGTTGACTTTTAGGGCACTAGGGGGGCTCTACCCCACCTGTCAGACTCTCATCTCTCCCCTTCGCCCGGGGAGAGATTTTCAAGCCGCCAGACAGCTGATCTGGCGGCTTTTACGGAAGGTTGAAAGGACGCCCTGCGAGGAGCACCAGCGACGCCGACGAGACCGGAACCCTAAATTACAAAGGTCATTTGTCTGTATAAGTAAGCACAGGACTAGCTTTCTTGGTCGAAGTTTGGTATCTTTGAATTTAGTGAACATTTTTCTCAGACACATGGTTAGGGCAAGTAAAAGATAAAGTAATTGTGTAGTATAAACTGTGTGTTTACATGCATTTAAGTCTTTTTAACCTCAGTACTCCTGCTTAAATTGTGACTAAATAGCAAATGTGTATAGTGAACTAAAAACAGTAATTTTGAATCCAGTGCTGCTCAGTCAGTTTCATGGTGAACACCCTGTGAATTTCTCTTGTGAATTAAATGTCTAAAAATCTGAGCTTTATCGTGGAGAAATAGGAAAGAAGATTTATGATGCAGCTTAATCAAAATCTCATGGGATGGGGAATTTCCCAGTTGACCACATTTTCCCACTGAATAAATCCAAAAATAACACATTAAAAAGTTAATGTGATAATCAAAACATTCCCAGTTTTAAAACGTTCTAGAGATTGTCATAAAGAATTGCAAGGGAAAACAAAAATAACTGTCTATCACTTTTACAATGTACTGTATATTATATATCTATCTACTTGCGGGTTTTGTTTCAAACTTTTAGAAGACAAATTTACAAGAATGTTTTCTATTTGTTTTGACAAATTATTAGAGGTAAATCTAAAAATCCAGTTTGCCTTTTTTTTTCTGGAAAAAGAAATCAGTGAGATTTTAAATGTTAACCTTTCAATAGATCAGATCAGCCAGATCAGTTTCTAACCCAGCATCTTCACCACTACAGTAAACTGGCTCTCTTATCACATTTGACCTTGATGTACTCTTTGCAATTTCACAATAATACAAACATTACATCATTCAGAATGCAATACAGTAAAACACACAAACCCCAAATCCAAAAAAACAACCCAGCCAAGCAAACCCAAAAACAAGCATGACGCTCCAAACACCCACCCGCTGGAAGAGCTCTGACTTCAATTGCTACTGGAAGACGATTAAAGTAAGGGCTTGTCTAACTTCCAATGCAAAGTCATATGAAAGGGCCAGCACAGCTACAAAAAAAAAGCAGTGTCTCCACCCCTTGATCTTATATATACCTTCCAAGAGTTATGAACAAAGTTTACATAGGCCAGGCTGATGCAAGCAGCTTGATGATAAGCCATATTGCAGTAGTCTATAACACACATAATGTATATATAAAGCTTTCAGTATACAGGTAGTCCTAAACTTACAGCAGTTCATTTAGTGATCATTCGAAGTTACAACGGCACTGTTTTAACCACGGCATCCTCATGGTTTATGTGATCAAAATTCATATGCTTGGCAACTGACTCATATTTATAACAGCTGTAGTGTCCCGGGATCATGTGATTACCTTTTCCGACCTTCTGACCAGCAAAGTCAATGGGGAAGCCAGATTCACTTAACAACCGTGTTACTAATTTAACAACCACAGTGTTGTAATCACAATGTCATGAATATAAGTCTCATTATATACATTCATGATTTTAATGTTTCTTATTTTTCTACAGATAAATGGTACTTTTAATTATCAGAGAAATTATACCTTAAATTGCACATCAGTGGTGCCGGGCTCAAGATGTAGGGTGTTCCAGGCCATATTGATTGATGACACTTTCTGCTGATTTAAAGTTTTGTATTATTAGGATTACTGATTTAACGTTTTATAAATAGAAAAATATTTATACTTTATGTGTTAGGTCTCTAAATTTGAAAATGAACCATTTTTGTTATGGCCTTTGTTGTCAGAAGGAAGGGCACCATAGGCCGTAGCCTAAAGCTGATTCTGCACATTAGAGATTGGCATATATAAAATTTTAAAATACATATAACGACCTATGTAAGGGGGAATTTTACTGAACCGGTAACTCTGACTTTTCAAGATTAAGAGACCCAAAAGTTGCAATTCTAAAATGTTACAAGGTTTGATGTATGATCGAAATCAGATTTGAAAAAAAGAGAAAATTACTAAAATCAAATTTTAATGAAATTAGACCTAATGATGAACCAAAATGGCAAAAAGCTGGATTTTTCAAATGTAAAATATTTACTTTTGTTTCTGAATATTTTGTTTTGCTGTATTTACCAGTAGTGCAAGTAGTGCACTACTAGCTTAGGTGATTTCTGAGATACAACTAGCTTTAATTTTTTGAAATGTTTTAAAATTGTTCAAGGAAGTTTATGATTTATGTTAAGATCAGTGTAGAATTTTTAATCATAATCTTAATTATTATGTTTATTGGTTATAAAAATTAGAGGGGTCAACTTTTGTATAGATTTGCATAGTCATGTGACCAAATGACACATTAATAGAAATGTTTGACTTTTGTTCTTTTGAGGAAAAAGGCAGGGGACAGGGGGGGAAATTAAAACTGTAAAACAGATGTTATGCTTTATATAGTCCCAAAGAGTAAACAATCAGATAGCCCAAAAGGGAATGGGGGCTCTAGGCAGGCATTGGATCTTCTTCCTTAGAGTCTCTGATATGAAGCGTTGATGTGAGAAAGCCTAAAGTTCAAGCAGGAATAATGGAGACAGTGACCGTGGTTTGGGTGCTAGAGTGAAGGAAAAATTTAAAAGAAGCATGAGCATCATTCCTTGGAGCATTAAAGTAGCCATGTCTTCTGGGGAGTATGTCCATCTGTTTTAATATGCACACAATTTCATATGCATTTGTTTGAACTGGCCAATGAGGCATGCTAAAAATAGCAGCTAGCTCTTATCCCTTTTCTCCTTCTTCTTCCCTTCCTGAGTTTAATTTTGATAAAGAGCAAGAATATTTTTTTCCTAAAAGGTCATGTCTCAGGCAGGTTTATCCCTAAGAGAAATTCAAAAGTACACAAGGGAATAATAACAAAGTGTAGGGCACATTGATTTCATGAGTTTGCTAGTGATGTACTGTATGCTCCACAATTACATAGAATGTTCTCTAGAACCTGAAAAAGCCAATTAAGTGGCTCAATGTACAAAAGACCTGTAGAATCAGGGAATAGATAAAGGCATCATTAAACCCAGACTTGCATGATATTTGCATATAGAAAGTCTCTCTAATAGCAACACCATGTTTCTGTTTTTAATCATCTAGATTGCAAGGAGATACTTTGACAGAAAGTGCAGAGGATCCGTCTGTTGTCTCTCATACATTTGAGCAAGAAGGACCAGAATCTGTCGGTAATTTTTTGGACTGCTTCATTTATTTAGTTGTTACCTTTGTATCCCTCCTTTACCTCAGGATTTTAAGAAAAATGTTATGAATCAATGCTTGGAAATAATTAAATTCTAAGCACTGACAATAAATGGAAAATGCAAATCATATAAAACTGGTGAGGATGACAATATGGGTTTTAATTTCAAATAAATGGATTTTATTTTTTTTAAAAAGGTTATATAAAATGACTTTCCTAGTTATTTTTTACACAATGAAGTCATCTTACATTTTCAATTTGAAAGCTGAAGTTGAGTTGCATTTGTCTCAGTTGGAATCTTGTTTTTCTTTGGTTAAAGCAAAAACAGCACCCCACATAATAGCTATAACAATAGTACTTAGACTTATTTATTGCCCCATAGTGCTTTAGAGCACTCTCGGGTGGTTTACGGTGGCATCATATTTCTCCCAACAATCTGGGTCCTCATTTTACCAACCTCAGAAGATGGAAGACGAGTCAACCTTGAGCCCCCACAGGATTGAACTTCAGGCTGTGGGCAGAGTTTGTCTGCAATACTGCATTATAACCACTGCACCACCAGGGCTCTAATAATTTTTTCCCCTAAAAGTCCTACATCCATGAATTAACAACTGATAGTAAATTAAGTAAAAGTTACTTAATAGTAACTTTTACTATTAAGTTACTTAATAATAACTTTTTAAAAAGCTAACAGATTACTGGGTTGATGTTACTTGTTCTCCTAGTTTGATATTCTTGTTTATCTGTTTTGTTTCTCTGTTTTAAACAGTATCAGAGCCTGGGACAGAAATATCAATGGAGAGTATTGATGAATTGGAGAATGTATCCCAAGCAACTGAGCTGGTAAGAAGAACACTTTATAGGTACTGTCTTGAATATTACATAATACATTCCAGTTTATTTCCAGTTCAACTAGATGTAATAGTAAATAGAAAAATTGGAATGCCTCAATTAATATTTAATAATATTTAAATAATTAATATTTTAGTCTAAAGCTCATAGTACAAGCCCATTATGGATTAAATTCAAACTTTTAACTAATCAGTATACATAAAAACACAACTATTTTACCTGTGCAGCTATCTGGATTCAAAAGGGAAAAAATAATTCAGTGCTCACAAGAATATGCACATTATATCTGCCAGCACTTTCTTAAATGTAATATTTTTTCTGGGATTGTGTGCAAATACTTTAAGGAGCTGCCACCAGTTTGGATATGTGAACGCTGAACTACTTTTTTCTTTGAATCCAAATATTTGTGTGTATATGTATGTATGTAAACACACACACACACACACAAATATATATATGCATATATACACACATAGACATAGACATAGACATGCACACAAAATACTTAGCATAGCACTTAGACTTATATACCGCTTCATAGTGCTTTACGGCCCTCTCTAAGCGGTTTTACAGAGTTCAGCATATTGCCCCCAACAATCTGGGTCCTCATTTTACCCACCTCGGAAGGATGGAAGGCTGAGTCAACCTTGAGCCTGGTGAGATTTGAACAGCTGAACTGCTGAACTAGCAATCAGCTGAAGGTTGCAGTGCTGCTTTTAACCACTGCGCCACCTCGGCTCCTACAAACAGCTGCATTACCTGGAAATGTTAGACACCAAATTACTGACAGACTACTTGACATGATCAGTTAGTTTGAATAATGCTGACCTGGGTAGCTGATACACTATTTTTTTATATATATACATATACATATACATATACATATACATATACATATACATATACATATACATATACATATACATATACATATACACATACACATACACATACACACACACACACACACTTTCAAACTTACAAAGAACTGATAAAGAAATAATAAAAATAATAAATAATAAATAAAAATAAAGCCCTGGAGTGGGGCTGAAAGGCAAAAAGGAAAAACATAAGGAAGCAGTATGCTCCCTCCCATAATTGGGTATACCAGATGACTCGGCAGAAAAACATTTTATATATATAAATCTTTAACTAAAATTAAGCTGAGTATGAATGTGAGAGTATACAAAAAGATGTTGTCTACAAACAAGGAATTGTACTGTTCGGATAATGCCAACCAAGGAAATAATATCTAATATAATATAACTTCCTATACTTCTAGGAATATTATGTTATATTATGTTGTATTGTGTTGTGTTGTAATAATATAACCTAAGAATTTTAGCTTTTGTTCTTCAGAAATTATAGTGACATTCATTTTTCAAATGCATTTTTATAGTAGCATTAACTATGCTTTTTAACAATGGAGATAAGCTTAAGCAGTGTGACTTGTTTGTGAGATGAATCAGTGCAATCACATTTTAATGTTGGATATTGTTTTGCAATGTGATGCAAAATTTCAATATAAGGTTTACTGTTTGAACAGGATAGGAACAAAATGAAAAATCTGACACTTGGGGAATAGGCCAAATTCACATTATTGTTAGTAAGGCACATTAATATCTTCATTTCTGTCTTTTCATATTTTAGTTTTATTCAACAAGCCTTGTTGAATACAGGTACCTAATACAGGTAATACAGGTACCTAATACAGGTAAAACAAACCCAACTGAAGAATAAAGAACTGTTCATTTAAATCTAGGAGTGATAATATTTACCTTTAAAACTAAATTTAAATGGTGTCTTAAATTTTAGCCTACAGCTTTTCCTTCCTTCCTCCCTCCCTCTCTTCCTTTCAGCCAAGTTAAAGATGGGCTGTGAATCAAAAGAAACATTTTGTTCTTTTTAAACAATGTATAACATGGCAATCAACAGTTTTATATTTTGACAATGGAAAGTCATATCTGGGGATAAAGGATGTAGCTTCAACCAAGTAAGGATTCCAGCTGTGAAATTATCTTTTAAACTGTGGAGATCAGAGTTGATGAGGTCATTCTGGTTTCTCCAATATTATAGTGCAGTCAAAAAGACAACATACACTGTGTTTTCTGGCAACTACAAAATTATTTATGTAACTACAACTAGTCTGCGTTTCCCTCTTCTTCCTAAAGTTTCATTTTTTAATAAGAAAATAAAATTTATGCTGGTCTCTTTGGAAGCTGTGATGTCACTGTGGTCTTGGGAAGAGCAGGACAATGGGATAAAAAAAATTAGACCAGTTTGGTCTAATGGCGAAGACACCAGACTAGAAAGTGAGAGACCGTGAGTTCAAGTCCATCCTTAGCCATGAAAGCCAACTGGGTGACTTTTGGCCACTCAGTTTCTCTCAGCCCAATCCACCTCACAGGGTTGTTATTGTGAAGAAAATTGGAGGAGGAAGATGGGTTGGACATTTTCCGCTGCCTTGAGTTATTTGTAAAAATAATAAAGGTGGGATACAAATAAATAAAATTAAGCGTGGGGAAAATTTCATGATGTACAGCATATAAAGGTAAGAATAGAAGCATACAGATTCCATAAACTGAAACACTACAAATCCCTGTCTTAATGCTCCCCAAGTCTGCCAAATCAAAAGAAAAATTGGCCAAAAATGTTTGGTGGAATTGGTGAAACTGGAGGAGGAATTCTGGGAGTTGAAGTCCACAAGTCTTAAACTTGCCAGGTTTGAAGACCCTTGCACCCCTAACCTCTAACTCAGGGGTCTTCAGACTTGGAAGTTGGTCTTCAAAGCTGTGGGCAGCAGCGGCGGCGGCGGCTTCTTAGCTGCCTCAGGGGCTTTCCCTTGGTCCGGCGGCATTGGCGGCAAGCATCGGTGGCCGTGAGCGGCAGCGAGCAGTGGCGGGGGGCATATCCCCAGCAAAAATATTTCTGGTTTTAGATCAATTTGTTTTGTCATCTTTTCCAACCATGTTCTTATTTTTGTCCAATATTTTTTTGCTTCTACACATGTACACCACATATGATAGTGAGATCCAGGTATCTGGTGACACTTCCAACATTTAACTGACTTATCTTTAAACATCTTTGCCAACCTCGCCCGTGCCATCTATAAAACATCTTATACAAGTTCTTTTTATATGCAGTTGAAATTGTTAATTTATAATTCCTATCCCACAATTTCTGCCACTTATCTAATTCTATTATGTAGCCAAAAATTTTCGCCCATGTTATCATTGTCTCCTTTACTTGTTCCTCTTTCAAATTTATTTATTTATTTATTTATTTATTTATTTATTTATTTATTTATTTATTTATTTATTTATTTATTTATTTATTTATTTATTTATCGCACTTGTATGCCGCACACTCCACAGGGACTCTATTAATAACTTATAAAGTCTTATTGGGACTTTATACCTAATAAATAGCAATACAATTTCTTTATCAATCTTTCTTCTGTTCCTGTTAGTATTTTATCTAATTCTGTTAGTTCTTTATAAAAACCATGTAATTTAGCATCTTTCTCATATCTAGAATGTATCTGCCCTTGTGAATACCATGTTATATCGATCCCTTGCTCACTCATTTCTTGTTTAGTTTTGAGTTCCCCCTTTTCTTTCAAAATATCTTTATATCTAACAATATTTCCCATATTAATAACGTTTGGGTGAATCAATGCTTCCATTGTTGAAAGCTAAACTGGTATCCTCAAATAATGTTGTTCTTTAATTTTTCCCCATACTAGTATTAATTCATTCCTTATGTAATGTCTTTGAAAGTATCCTTGTATCTTTTTTTCCCATACCACAAGAAAGCATGCCAACCCAATTGTAAATCATGCCCTTCCAATGTCAGTAATCTTGTATTCCTCAGTACAATCCATTCTTTCATCCACATTAATACAGAAGCCTGATAATGCAATTCCCGGTTTGGTAACCCAAAACCTCCTCTACTTCTTATATCTTGCAACATTTTTAAAGTAATTCTTGCTTTTTTCCCTTGCCAAATATACTTGTGTATTATTTTATTAAGTTCCTCAAAGTATTTTTTTCCCCAATTTTATCGGAGTTGGGATTTTTAAAGTGGGTGGTAGACTTGGGATTTTTAAAGAAAAAAATGCATTAAGGGGTAAAAGCACACCAAATAGTAAACGCATCCCTTCTCTGTTTAAATCCACAAGCCTTCAAAATCTTAAAAAGGTGAATTACCGTATTTTTCGGAGTATAGGACGCACCGGAGTATAAGACGCACCTAGATTTTAGAGGAGGAAAACAAGGAAAAAAGTATTCTGAACCAAATAGTGTAGTAATATATTATTTAATAAATTACCAGTGTAGCAGAATACCTTTTACAACCATGTACACTTTTTACAACCATGTACACTTTTTACAAACTTCAAACTTGACAGCTTTATGGACTTCAACTCCCAGAATTCCTCCTCCAGTCATGCTAGCTCAGGAATGGGAGTTGAAGTCCACAAGTCTTAAAGCTGTCAAGTTTGAAGTTTGTAAAAAGTGTACATGGTTGTAAAAAGTCTTGCCAAGTTTGAAGACCCTTGCACCCCTAACCCAGGGGTCTTCAAACTTGACAGCTTTAAGACTTGTGGACTTCAACTCCAATTCCTGAGCTAGCATGACTGGAGGAGGAATTCTGGCAGTTGAAGTCCACAAGTTTGAAGACCCTTGCACCCCCTTGGCAAGTTTAAGACTTGTGGACTTCAACTCCCAGAATTCCTCCTCCAGTCATCCTAGCTCAGGAATGGGAGTTAAAGTCCACAAGTCTTAAAGTTGCCAAGTTTGAAGAGCCCTGGGTTAGAGGTGGCAAGGGTCTTCAAACTTGGCAAGTTTAAGACTTGTGGACTTCAACTCCCAGAATTCCTCCTCCAGTCATGCTAGCTAGAGTTGAAGTCCACAAGTCCTCCCGGTCTCGCAGCCAGTTCCCTCCTGAAGTTCAAGGGCCGCAACTTGAGCTGAGCAGATCTGCGGCGAAAGCGGCGGCTCCTGGTTTTCCCGGCCAAAGAGCGCTCGCTAGAGAAGAGCAGCTGAGGAAGCAGGCGAGGCGCGGCGGCAGGCAGGTGTCTTGGAAGCGCCGAGGGCAGCACGCGCGTCCGGGATGCCCCTCTCTGTGCTTTCTGCTTAGGCGGCGGCAGCGGGCGCAGCGAGTCCCGTCCCCACGCGCGTCCCCGCCGCTTGCTGTGGCGACGCTGTTTTCTCCGAGACCTTTGTCTCGGAGAAGGAGCAGTAGACAAAGGTCTCGTAGAAAACAGCGTCTCCACAGCAAGCGCCGGGGACGCATGTGAGGACGGGACTTGCTGCGCCCGCTGCCGCCGCCTAAGTGGAAAGCACAGAGAGGGGCATCCCGGATGCGCGTGCTGCCCTCGGCGCTTCCAAGACACCTGCCTGCCGCCGCGCCTCGCCTGCTTGCACGCCCGCTCGCTTGCAAGCGGGCAGCGGTGGGGATCGAAGCGGAGCGGTGGCACCTCGAAAGGACTGGGGTGCTAGATTTCATGCTAGCTCAGGAATGGGTGGCAGGGGCAAGCAGCGGTGGCGGCGGCGGCAAGCAACAGCGGGGACGGCGGGGGCAAGCAGCGGGGGGGGAAGCGGCGGCGGCAGTGGGCGGCGGGGAAAACCTCCGAAGGGTGGGGGCGGGGGCAGGGGTGGGGGCTGCATTCGGTGTATAAGACGCACCCAAATTTTCACCCTCTTTTTGGGGGTAAAAAGGTGCGTCCTATACTCCGAAAAATACGGTAGTTGTTTTTAGGGGGTAGCAGGCCACAAGAAACCTGTCGACTGCCTTTCTTGCGTTCTAATCTAAGTGGATTTTGTTGTTATAATACTACTGATAATAACATCAGTATTATATGCAACATCTGTATAGGTATATAAATATGGCATTGAAAATTATTGAGATTCAAAGGGAAAGCATGTGGAGGTAGGATTTACAGAATTTCCTCCCTTTTCTGAGCTCTCATTCAATCCCAGGAAAAGATAGGTTTAATTTAAGGAAGTATTTACTTGTTCTTTCCCCTCTCCCCCAATCACTATGTCATACCTTTTCTTTTTCAAATTCAAACTATAGTACAGCTGCAATATAAAACTGGAAAAATAAGCAAATGAAATTCAAACTATTCCACAAATTTCTCTGAACTTTTATGTTAAACCTTAAGAAAGCAGAGAACCCAGGTTATCGGTATTAAGACTAACATAATAATTATTCAAAGCAGATAGATGGAAAAAAAAGAGTAAACTATTTTGAAAGAATTGAAAGGTGCAATCATGACCTGGATGACTGAGAATCTCCATAGACTTATTTCCAAGAAGCTACAGGATCTGGACTGTTTAAATAAAAGTGACAAGTGTATTATTTCAGCCAGAGGATTAATGAAACTCTTCAGATAGAAAATTGCTTTTCATGGATAGGACACTGAATGAGCAAAAATTCTAAAATATTCAATCAAGCTTAGAGGTAATATAGAAGGGCCCTGTTCCTTACATTCAGAACAATTACTTCGACTTTCAAACTAAATGGTAATGATTTAATTTGGTGTCCCAAGACAGGGAGTGAAACTAAGAGCATCTTATATGTTGATCCTATAAAGCTGTTGTAATTTATCCTGTTTCCATATTCATATTGGCTCATTCTATCTGAGTATAACATCTTGTACCCAATCCTGTACTCTCTCTATATATATCATTCTCACCTTGGCACCTTTCAAGTGTGTTGGGAATGCATTTTCTGGAAATCTATAAACTGTATTTTCAGTTTAATTAGAAGCCACTAGAGATGCTATTAGAACAGGCATTTCATCTGTCATAGCTGCCCTTAAAATAAATTAAAATGTATTAATTAAAGGATGGACTTCTTGATTGAATTTAAGTGTATTAAACAATTTGCTTTTAGCCTACTGTTTCCATTTAAAGTTCAATTTTTACATGTTAAAGAACAATTTCTTGTTCCTATGATCCTCCATATTTTAGCCTCAAAATTATTACTTTTGGTTTTTTTAATAAATTTATTTGTTATAGAAAAAGAGCTCAATACGTAAGCCAATTATCACCCATGGAAAATTTTTAGATTTCATCAATAGCTTCCAGTCCAGAACTCACAGAGTTCTTGTTCTAGGAAAAAAAGAAAGAGTGTGCAGTAGGCACTGCCCAGACTATTTGAAAGGAGGATAATATAAATCTAAAATTAATTTAACTTTTATCTCTACGAGAGAGAGGGAGAGGGAGAGGGAGGGAGGGAGGGAGAGAGAGCGAGAGAGAGAGAATATTAGACATTAGTGATAGTTGATGTTGCCCTTCTATAGATTGCTATTAAGAATCTTTCAACAAGCCCTTTTCCAATTGTCCAAAATATAAGGAACCAATTAAATAAGTCTTTGAATTTGTAACATTGATACCAGAAAGAATTTGCTTGTAGTAACCTGAGTAAAAACAAAAAAAAGTGTTATGTAAGTGAAGAAAATATTGAAGAATCTGGAAAAGGCTTTTTAAACATTGACATATGGCTGACTTTAGTTGCTGGCAAATACATCTTAAATCTATTAGAGTAACAGCTTTATACTGTTGTAATAGCTGGGGTCTTGCCTTAGTTCAAAGTCATCTACGAGAGTGGTCAAAAGCCATTTCCAAAAGTAACATTGACAAGGACATTTTGGTCATTTCATTTGCTGGAAAAATTGAAAACGCCCATTAAGAAATATTTTCAATATATTTTAACCAAGCTTTAAATGTCACAATAACATCAAAGAGAATATTAGCATTATTTGGAACCAGAGTCTCTCTTCCTCTGTCACCATAATGAGAAAGAGAAAGAAGGTGTATGAAAGTGGAATATAAAAATAGAGCCTTCTCAATAACATTTGCACACTGTAGCTTTTCCTCTGGATTTTCTGTGATTATCTTAAAAGGCATAGCCTTTGGTTGATTTCCATTTATTTTAATTGTATTGAAAAGACTTGAGCATTGCCAGTTGCCTTTTATCTTTCATTGCTTTTTCTATAAGTCATCAGGTATAAATGTAAAAAAATCATGAACTTTGGCAATTTCAGGTAACAAAGCAAGAATTAGAAAATTGAAAAATAACTCCCCCCCCCCCAGCAAAAAATAGACTTACTTTAAATTTTATCACTTCTGCCAAAGACTTTCATCAGTTATAGCATTGCAGACAAATCTTAGCTAAGAACTTGCATTTGTGATAAGGCTGTGTTTTCATGTCAATATAAATGTTTTCAGGCATAAACCTACAGAGCTTTTATATACATGCAATTAAATATATGAGATTTTCTATTGCAGTCTTTCATCAGATATCTCAAGTATTTCATTTGTCTGGCCACTTCCCAAGAAATGTAAATAGTTGACATATTGATATGTTTATCTTTGGCCAAAATGGACATCTGTTATGTGAAAGGAACTTAACTGACCGCCATAAATAAAATTTGGTTTGTTTTTATTATATTACTGATTTTTTATGTATACAGAGGTTTCAATGTTATTAACAGCAGCATCTAATGAAAGTCTCCTTTGGGCCACTAGATATCACTGTGGAGTCAAATTTTAAATGACCTATTATCTATTAGTTTTCTTTGCTTTTCTCCCTCTGTCTGCTGCAGATTCATCTTTGGGGAAAACAGTTATAGTAACAAAGAATGAAAGTTAAATGTAGGTCTTAGGTGTGCAATTAATATTACTGTATTGATACTAGAAAAGGACCATTAAATCTGCAGTTCTGTATAGTTAGGTTAACAAGCTACAAAATAGTTCTTTATACATTTCCAGGCCTCTATATATCTTTGTATAGCAAGTCTCTAGGAAATGACGTTAGTAGCTTTGATGACGTTGCAGATCAAGGGAGATAGCAAATTGAACTGTGCATTGGTATCACTCACTCACACACACACACACACACACACACACACACACACACACACACACACACACACACACAGTATATCAGAGCAAGTACAATTATAAATCTAGTTGCCTCAGTCCTGGGATAGTGTGCAAATTCTATCTCCAATTTACCCAACATGTGTGCAAAGCCACTATTCCCTCAGTTAAAAGCACACACTTTAGCATGCTTTAATGGCTGAAGCTAGTCTCTTTGTACCATCAAGTTTGACCTTCAGACATTCGACCACACCCTTAGTCTTTGGCTTGAGTATATTGTACATGTCTGATATCTATAAACTCTGTGTCACCCAGCTCACATAACTCCTGGGCAAATATAGGCTTCTTTGCTTACTTTGATCATATAGTAGATGACAAGTAGCTTTTGTTCAGTAAAAGGTGGTCCATCTGTCAATATTTGAATCCAACCCTAAATAAATCAACTACAGTTTTATGCATATCAATAATAGAATATCATAACAGGGAGAAATAGAACCAATTTATGTAGCAGCATCAATGTTGCTGAACATACAACCTTTAAGAAGGAAGGAAGGAAGTCCATAAATCTTGTTGATTTGAACATGTAGGTTCAATCTAAGAATAGCAATTTCTCCTCATACATAATGTTAATTGTATGGATATAAAGAATACCCATTTTTCATAAATTTGGCTTTCTAAATATCATTTACTGTACTTCTCACTCTGTTGCTCACATTCATGCATATTTTAAAGCAATATATGTTTAAATATTTCATCCATACGCATAATTTGGTAAGTTGGAGATAGAAGGTTAGATGTGGAAACAAACTCTGCATTGGATCATTTTTGTAAGAAAATCTTGCAAAGTCTACCTGAGACCTGAGTAAGAAAATATGTCAGAATCTTTTAACAGGCTTTATAGAATTGATTTGTGTGATACTTAAATGCAGCCAGTGTTTCTTTTCTGTACTAATGCAGAACTTCAAGGTTTAGATATCAGTAGATTATATAGTTATGGCTAACATTCCTTATCCTACATTTTTAAAAGATAATAGCTGTGGTTTAGGGAAACATGATTACATGTCTTTTATCAGTAAGTGTTTAAATGAAAAACAGAATATCTTTTAACAATTTTGTTTTATATCTGTCAAGATATTTGTGAAGCTCAGACTGATAAATATTTATTCAGGAGCAGTTCCAAGACAAACTTATACAGCTTTATCCCATGGTCTTGCATAGTAACATAGTATTTAATTTGAATGTTTTGGTATTTATCATCAAATGTTGTTTAGAAATTTGGAAGAGTAGTTATATTTTAAAGTATAGATAATTAATATTTTTAAAACCCACTTCTTTGTTTTCATGAATTACATGCTTATAATTTTGTTGTCTTCAAAAAAAAAAAAACACCCTACCAAATTTACTTCAAGTTTCTTATTTTAAAGATAACTTCTAAAATCAGTAGATGATTAAACTATACTTTTAGGTATCACATTTGTGATTTTATTATATTGCACTATATTAATTTATTTGATTCCTTTTATTAGTTTTATTGTTTTAAATATGATTTTATATTCTGTAAGCCACCTTGAGTCGCCATGGGCGAATAGGCGGCAATATAAATTCAATAAATAAATAATTAAAATAAAATAAATTATATAAGGCTAACTGTTACTGCTATTGCTATTGTCATGAGTTGTTGCAATTATATAGTGGTATTGATCTCATATTGAGATCAATTTGATATTGACCTAAACTGAATGCCTTTCAGTAAAATAAATGGGTTCACACAAACTAAATCATATCTGGATTTGACCTTAACACATTGACCTTAACTTGTGGAAATGTTAAAGATTGTTACCTCATACTACTGATACTATCTTAATTATGTGGTTAAAAGAATGGGCCATTTGAGTTGATATATGTTAGATGAATCCACAGTTCACAAAATTGTCATTGGGTTCTTCCTTGTCTTTAATTATTCTAGAATCAGCCAGCCTGGACTCTAGACATTATGGGTTCAAGAAATAGAGACTCTTCAAGTCAGAAACTATTAGAAGATTCACTGGCTGCAAAAGAACTACAAACTATGGAAAAACACCTGTCTGGTAAATGTTATGCACAAGACTTTAAGACTTTTCATTTAGAAACCATGTAATAAATGTTTTGGGTGAATATGATAACAAAAGATTACCTGAAGGACTGTGCTACTCTGTTGATAGGCAATGACAGAAGGTTGTATGTAGCAATCAAAGGAGATAACTGCCTCACACAATAATATGCCAGTGAATTCTTATTATTGCTGTTAGGCAATACTATAAACATTTTCTCAAATAACTTTAGAAAATCCAGCTTTTGAAGGAGATAATTTTTCCTCAAATCATTTGACTTTTATCCAGAGTATGAAAAATAATCTGTAAATTCTTAGTTTTGCTATATTTACAAGACTGAAATTGTCATGAGAAAAGATGACAGATGTAGTAAGCACATAAAGGAATGGAGCACTAATTGTCATGGAAGTAGGACAGTCTCCTATTTTAAGCTTCACAGAAAGTTTCTTTATGAAGCTCTTGTTGTTCCCATTTGTAGAAAACAAATTATTCCAATTGCTTATCCTTTGTTTCCATAATTTAAAAGGCATAAAAATGAAACTACTGGATGAATGCTTCTTGAAAAAAAGAGAAAAACTAGGAAATGCAGTAATAGTTAATATCTAATACTAACTTCTATAACCAAAAGTCATTATACCTGATATTTGCCAGGTACTTAAGGCTGATTATTATCATCAGACCATAAACATTTTAGCATCATTATTGGAGGCAGAAGGCAGATATAATTCTGCTAGCAAATTCATATATTTGATTATTATGAGGGTGCCTTCTTTGAAGCTGTTATTAGTTAAAATAAACAGAAAAACATCTTAATCTGATTTTGTTCTTACGGTATCTTCAATACATTTGCATCAATTTAGGAAAAACATTCAGCATCTCTCTGATTAAAATCTATATATTTTATTAGGCTGTTCTTGGGAGGCAGACAATAAAAATTACTTTTAAAACATGAGAAGTTTTAAGGTGCTTCCATTAATTATTGAATTTCTCACCTTGCCTATCTGACTTCTTATTACTAGTTGTTCTTTCTACAGCCCATAGAGACATTCAGGCCGTCTGATATTTAAATATTACCTTGACATTCACATTGAACATTGGAAAACATGGGAAACAGCATTCTTTGTTATTTCCAATATTCGAAGAATGCAAAAATGTGTTTGGTTTTTAGCAAATAATGAAACACTAAGTTTCCTTTTCAAGTATCCAGCAATTAGTTGGGATCTCTTGTTACCCACACAGCATCTTCATAGTTAAAAAGGTTGTAATATAATATTCTCTTACATGTACAGTACTTCCTCCCATTCAGTGTCATTGACATAAGGTTTTTAAAAGTAATAAATGGGCCAAATACATGCTTTGATAAGTTATTTACTGGCACTGTTCTTTTGGAAATACTTCCTTTTTCATTTGTGAAAGTTGATGTTCAAAATCAGAATATATTCAATGCTAAATAAATGTAAACAGTTTTGTACTAAAATTGTTAAATTAACTGTGGAGAAATGATTTAAATGCTTTACTTATCAGCAAAACCAATCAGTTTCTGCAGATAACTGAAGCTGAGCCAAAATTATAATGGTTATTGAAACTAACTGAAACATAAATACTGCATTTTTCCAACATACCATCTCTCCTTCGCTGCAGATAAGTCATGAACCAAGCCATTTGCAAAAACACAGGTTAATTTAATTGAAAGAGGATTCATTGCACATTTGGTTTAACTTATAACATCCATGTTATTATCTCTTAAACCAAAATTTTAACAGGTATTTTATAAATTTCAAGTGATGTATGTTTAAAAGGGATTTTGCACATATATTTTAAAACTTAATTCAAGGGGAATTATTAAAACTGTTAACATAAAAAGAACTCATTTGAAAATAACTTGAATGAAGTCTTCAGATTATATCATTTCAAGATTAAAGACATACTATAATATGAATTCCATATTCTTATTGAATAAAGGATATTCTAATGGTGCCTTCCTATATAGCAGAATATTATAGGATCATATATTTCATCTTAATGGAATCATTCAAGAATGATTCAGACTAATTGTTTTGGACTTCATATGAGCACAGAGTCTGTTCAACAAAGCAGTTCTATTTTTCATGTTTCAATATGGAAGAAAAAAGGCACAACTGCTTTACTTTACCCTTGAGATGCTAAACACTTCTAAATAATTTTGAAATTATTATCACCCTAATGTACAGTAATTTTGTTAACAAGACCTTATTATCATTTATATAACCAAACATTGACTTGATTAGAGACCCTTTGGGATCTTATTAAGTTCATTAATAATGCTGTTCAACTGTAATTTCAAAAATCTTGTTTTAATATAATAGGCTTTAACCAGAGAGAACAAGTGGTTAAGATACTAGGCTAGAAAGCAGGAGATCGTGAATTCTAGTCCCACTTTAGCCATGAAAGTCATCTGGTGACGGCCAGGCCACTCTTTCTCAGCCCAACTGACCTTACAGGGTTGTTGTGAGGAAAATAGGGGGAAGAAGATGTGTTGGATATATTTGCTGCCTTGAGTTATTTGTAAAAATAATAAAGGTGGGATATAAATAAGTAAATAAAAATAAATAACAGACAGTGCAGTATTGCTTATTGCAAAAACCATACTTAAGATTGCCTCTAATTTCCTACTATTTTCTATAGTTATGGAATTGGAAAAAGCTTGAAAGTCATTGAGCCCAACTTTCTCCCCAGAGTATGACCTATTCACCCACCCGCCCTGCAAAACAGGCCTTTGATTTTTCCAGTGCTACCTCTAAAATCAGAATTCCCCCTGGAATGATGTATGGTCACCTCAAGAGGTTACATTGGAAGAGACTATTGTGAAAAATTACATTGCCAACCTGGAAGCATATTTCTGCTTGCATAAACCACATATGAGAACAAGACATTAAATGGATAAATGGAAGACAGGGTGATTCAAGCTGGGCTGTTGTCATCTCTGTATGTTGAACCAAGATGTCCATATGTAGACAGCCCTCTGGAATGTTATTTCTCCTGGTCATGATAATTGTTTGTGTGAAAATATAAAGAAAGGCTATTTGGTCAACAAGTGGAAATTGAAGTCTGGCTAGCTGGCAATAACTTTCATTATATCTACATTAAGTGTGAAATTAAATCTGAGGATTCGGTACTCCTAGAATTACTTTGGATGCCATAAAGATAAAAAGAAGTAATATAAAGTGAAACAATAAATAAAGTATATGGGAGATGATTGTAGCTGAAATATCAAATAGCATATCAATGGCATGGCAACAACTGCTTCATAAACCTGCTTGTGATTAAAGGAGAGAAAGGAGCATAAATGGATTTGACATAGCAAGTAAAGAAAGTCTGAATGTTGACCAGGTAATAATATCCCAACCTGTGATAGTAGGAACCAGCTGTTCTTCCAAGATCCTTTATCTCCAGCTTGTGGTTTGGTAGGATGCATTCAAGGCTGGCAAGTCCTGAATAATCAACTACCTGGGGCAAATATCTGAAAATATACAGTAATTTAGAATGAAAGACCCATTTAATAAGGTTATTCTAGATTGAGAGCGGAATAAGAGTTAATTTCTATACAAATAATTTATATTCTATTCTTTGTGTGCATGTTTATTCCAGAAGTTTCCTTAAGTAGTCTAAAGATGAAAACTGATTATCAGGATACAGCAATTCGTATTGTTTAAGGCTGTCTCTATGGCATTGTGATCTTATTACTTGCCAGATTATCAGATAGCCATTAAAATATGAAAAGTCTGCTTATTAACAATTTTCTGTTTTACAAATGATTTTGAGTAAAAGTATAAACCAGCGCAAGTTTTTGTTAAGAACCAGACTGGGCAAAACGTACAAGAGGGAATGGAATCTACAGAGATACAAATCCAGAGCTTTTGGTGCTGCAACTCATTTTGATTATTAAAAAGAGGAGCAGTAATATGTTTATGTATGGCTATGTATGTGCACATATATCTTTATTTAGATGATGATGACAGATATATTTGCCCTTGCCATATTTCAAAATATGTTTAAATTTCCTATTATTTAATATGCAATTTCTGGGGAAACATAAAGACAATATAAATGTTATTTACTGGGTACAGGCTAAAAATAAGCAAAAATGACAAGGATATTGATAGTATTTTGAAATTTTGATAGTGTCATTTCTCTCATTTTGGAATTAATATCTATAAACGTCATTTTTTGGGAGTTCAATAAAAAATCGATGAAAAAGTTGATGAACTCTTTTGGGAGTTCAATAAAAAGTTGATGAAATTCAAAGTTCATATGAATTTCTGGATTATTTTAATCTAATCTAGACATAGATCCAAAATTTGAAGGGGTAAATAATTATGTTAACTGTTCATAAACATATTTTTTCCACCTTTGAACAGTTTATGAGTTTGTCATGAGGGCTATTTTCACTTCTGGAAAGAAAGTCTGAGAAAAATGTTATGAATAATAATAGATGTACTTTGGGGAAATAATGAAGGGTCAGGCATTCAAAAAATGGCTGATTTTGTATATGTATGAAGTTCATGGACTCACTTTGAATCTGTAATATACCTCTTCCTGGCACCTCTTCAAAAAGCACAATAATTTATTGGAATGGGCTGATTGATTAGAGAGAATGAGAAATCAAAAAGATATGTAAGCCTCTTCTCTCACATTGAGTATATCAAAGACCTCCAAATGTTCATGCTTAGGAGAGTGCAGTAAACATGCAAGATCCAACAGTACTAAGAATGGAAAACTTTCTGTCTCATACTCTAATGTATTTCATGTATTGAAAACAAAGCAGATACTTTTTCCCTTTGACTTTCTGTGGATTTCCAAAACACCAAATCTTTCAGTTCATTTTAGTGGGAATCTTATCATAGATTCTGCCAGAAGAAGTCCAATGTGACTGGTTTCATAAGAGTAATGCTTCAAAAGGCATTCAAGTCTTCCCAGTTGAAAACAACCTAGTAGTAGAGCCTAATAACAGTTTGCTTGGGTTAGAATGAAGCTGATTATATTACATTAATTATACGGTTTTTCCTTATTTTTCTTCTTCCATTATAATGCATAATTTTTGCAATATGCAGACATTGCAAAGGACCTAGCGCTGTGGGAAGAAGGAAGATTATCAAGAAATACGACTGGACAATCAACTCATATAATTCCACTAGATCACCAAGGAAATTTTAAAATTACCCTTAGCCAGGATTCAGGACCAGTTCAGAGTGGGAAAGATATTCAGCTCCAGCTTCAAAGAAACAAATCACCACCATTATCCAGCAACAATAGCCTGCTAGTCTCCAATGTTACAAACAGTAGATCTCAGTCTTCCAATACACAGACCAACAGATCTTCTGGGCTGCCAACTCCACTAAACAGATCTGCAACCCCAAATACTTTGTTACAAAGACCTGTTTCCCCTAACAACCAAGGAAACAAAGAAGGAACCATTAGTATGCAAAGAAGCCAGTCTTTAATATCAAAGAATCAACTTGGAAGGACCATCACCAGTCCTGCAAGGCATCTTGAAACAACTGGACTTGCTCTAGGAAATATCACTCAAAGAAGCAGTATGTCTGAAGTAAGTTTTTTTGAAAAGAATTACAATACTATAACACAGCGTCACTTTATTTCTGTATTAGCCTAATAATTATTCTCTAATGCACTTATCAAGCTTTAAGATTAATTAAAAGCAAAAAATATCAGATTAGAAGGAATTCATTATTTATATTTATTATTTAATGCTACTTGCTGGTAACACTTTTAATTGCTCCCAAAATTCTTATGTGCGGATGTATGTACACAAACACACATGCATACATGCTATTTATGCATGCGTATTCATGTATACATTTATGGAATTACTCAATTTTCCTTTTCAGTGTTTGGCTTGAAAATCAAACATATTGGCTAAATGCTTTTGTTTTTTTAAAAAAATATTGGCCTTTGGTCATCTAAAGAAGTTTGTATACCTGCTCCTTTCTTTCTCATCATAAACTCTTGTGGCATAGTCAGTGGTGGGTTCCTACCGGTGCGGTCCAGTGCGACGTTCCGGTAGGGACCCGGCGATTGCGCAATTTGCACGCAACAGCTCCGGTGCTGTCTTCGCCGGTCCGTCGCACGGTGCCATCTTTTTTTCCGAATTTTTGGCCTTTTTTTGCTCCCTGCACATGTGCGGAAGCAAAATCGTGCGAGGGGACGGGCGCGCATAGGGAGCGTGCATGTGCGCAAAACGTGATGATGCACGCGCAGCACACCAGTAGCCAGGTAAGAGGAACCCGCCCCTGGGCACAGTGATTTACGAGTGAGAAGGTTTTTGGCAATCCATGGGCTATGTCCACCAACAAGCAAGAACTACCTCTTAGCTCCTCCTATTCATCTGTTGCCTTATTACTAAACTAGGAACTATAGTTGCATCATGGAACAGGTTAGATCTCATGGAGGAAAAATATCCTAAGCAGCTTTTAATTCTTTCGTGCTTTAATTAGCAATTTAGTCTCCAATTCTGTATTTTATCACGCATGCTAAGCTGTGACATAAAAAGTATATAGAACAATACAGTTCAGAACAGTTTTTATCATTTAGTTCCCTTGTTTTCCAGATTAGAGGCCTCTAGTGCACAGTTTTCCATGCCCCATTTCTAATAGATGAAATGCTTTAAAGCTCTTCTTTTCTTTATGGAAGAAACCACATTATAAACATTTTTAAGGCAGGGATACATGAAGCATTTGGCAAAGACTTGCATGTCAACTCTGAAGTTCTTTTTGTAAAAAGTCCAAGGTTTTAGTTTTGCTGTCCTGTCTGAAAGAATTATAAGTTGCCTGATGATCTGAGCGCTTGTACACACCTCAGCTCTGTTGGCATGGAAAATGCTATAGCAAACTTGCAGGTGTGTTACATTACTAGCTTAGTTCAAATTCAAACCAAGCAGTATAACATAGATAAATGTTTTTGTTATTGCTGCATTCTGTGTAAACTAATGCTTTGAATTCTTTTCTACATAAACTTATATACATTTAGTTTTTAGTCTTCAAATATTTCTGTAATTGCAAGTGAGACAGATACATCTATATATCATCTCATCTCTGTTTCCTTCATTATTTTGTGAAGTATAGATTCTTCATCTCTTCAGACCATTATTCTTTGGAGTCTATGATAGGTCTTAGCACCTGTATATAGGTAGTCCTCAACTTACAACCATTCATTTAGCAACTATTTGAAGTTACTATGGCACTGGAAAAAGTGACATGACTGCCATTATAACTTCAAATAATTGCTTGTGACTGGTACAGACACATTAATTGCACTATCCCCATGTTCACATGATCAAAATTAGAGTGCTTGGCGACTGTCATTACTTAGAACAGTTGCAGTGTCCCAGCATCAAATGATCACTATTTGCGACCTTCCCAGCCAACTTCCAATGAGCAAAGTCAACAGGGTGAATTAGGATTTGTTTAATGACCATGTAATTCACTTAAAATCAAGGTCGTCTTGGAGGGGCTGCAACCCACCCCCCCACCCTGGCATCTTCCCTCATATTTGCAAGCTGAGGAAGATCTGCATGAACAAAGACCCTGCCAAGCACCCCAAATTTGACATGATTGTCCCGATGCAGGAGAAGTGAGGGGCCCATCCCACTGGCCGGCCCTAAGTGCCTTCAGGAAGAGCCAAGGGCTCCCTGCGCATGGTATGGATAGGGGGGGGCACCTGCCAAGGACAGGTCCCGGAAGGGGGCTGCTCGGCCTTGCACTCTCACTGCTGCCTTCACACCCCATATCTTCAGCCACCTTTCGTGCCAAAACCACCCTGTACTCCCACCTGGCTGTGCTACGGTTTTTATCTTTTCTACACAGCCCCAGGAAAAGCCCCCTGTGGCCCAAATAAACAGCTGTCACTGGGGGGGGGAGGAATTAAAATCTGCAGTGATTCACTTAAAAACTGGCAAACAAGTTCATGAAATCAGGTGTGAGTCTCTTAACAACCACCTTGCTTAATAATGGAAACTGGCCCAATTGTGGTTGTAAGTTGAGGACTTATACAGTATGTATTGCGTTGACAAGAAAAGAAAACATCTGGATAACATGCTTTCATTTTCTAGTTTGCTGTTTTACTACTAATATCGAAAGGGATTCTAATTTTTTTTGTTTGAACATTGGTTTATTTATTTTAATATCCATCTTCTCAAGGAAGAAAATTAAAGCAAACTTGTAGGGGAAAAAACATCATGATTATGTCTCAGGACATTGCAAATACCTTTCAGTCAGGAGGTTGCGTAAAATTGTATACTGGCTTGGAAGTTACTCTCTAACCATTCTGAGCCTAACTGCCTTTTTCAGTGAGTTTGGTTGCATAATTTGTTTGTTTGTCACCTTTGCTGTCAAAAGAATTTGCAGGCCTGCCTTCTCTAGCACCACAGCTCAAACAAGTTAATTTTTTTCTGTCTAGTTTTTAAGTATAGCTCAATTCATAAATTCAAAAGAATCAATAGAAATCTAAAAGTATGATTGATTTGATTTTTTTAAGATGAAAAATTGAGTGTATTAGTGAAGGACGGATGGATAATGAGAGTTTCTGAATGAAAGACATTTCTCAGTAATGTCAAGAATGGTTTATGAGGAAAAATAAACAGGGAGAAAAGGAAAGACGTGTAAGAAACTACCATGAAAAGAGAATGACAGCAAAATGATAACTACAAAACACTGCACTTGTATGCAGAAGTATTAAGAGAATAGGTTTACTTCCAACAAAGTGAATGGTGAGTAGATACAAAGAAAGAGAATATAGAAGCTACTTGGAACTGAGTGACAGGAATTATGTACAGAATATCACAATATATATTTATGCTGATAATAAGTATGAAATAGTATGTTTGATGGAATGATCAAATGAAAAAGGCTAGGGGTGAGAACACACATGTAAAAATGCTGTGAAAATGAAAATGAGAAGCATATAACGTGTGTAGAAATAAAGGTCAAATAAAGGTTAATCTAGATTTGTTTTAATATTGTTTCCCTGAAATTGCTGCACATTCTCTGAAACATTTTGGCTTTTTAAAGCAGAGTCAAGTCTTTGCCTTGTTGGTTACCCAAAAAGTGTTTTATAAATCTAAGATTCTCATTTTTTATTGTCATGGACAAAAGTCTGTTTAATAAAAAGAACATATTTGCTTGTTTCGCTTTCACGAAAAAAATCCGTTCAATAAAAAGAACATATTTGCTTGTTTCGCTTTCACGAACAAAAATCTGTTCAATAAAAAGAACTCACTGCACAGTTACAGCACTCCAAACAATATAGAACTAGTGGCTAGGAGGTCAGCCTCTTATGAATTCTGAATTGCACTTGCAGCAGGGCCCCACGGTGTGAAATCATGTCCTTCCTGAGCAGTTTTAAAATGTGAGCTATTGGCCTGAAAGAAATCTGGATTCTATTATAACTTACAGCTGTTCGGTGTATATCAACATTCATTTGTTTGCTACTTTTCTACACAGAGTTGACCTGTCAATGTGTCAGCTTTGTTAGGGATGTCATAAAGATTAAAGAAAGAGTAGAAGGTTAACCATATGAGTTTTACTTGATTAATTAAATTTGCATAAATTTACATACCCTGCATTGCTTCCAGTATATAGAATGCATGCCCTTGGGAGTGTGTTTGGCTCCATTCAATGTTTAGGACATTTGTAGTGATCCATCTCTTTTGCCAAGCTTTTAATTGTTAGGTGATCTTGATATTGTATAGCATTTTTAAATTTCTGTATTCTGTTTTTGGTTTGAAATTTTATTAGCTGCCCTCAAGTTTCTTCCTAAGTTGAAAGGTAGATATAACTTAAAGAAATAATAATATGGTTAAACCCAAAAAGTCCTAGATATTCGAAAGTTAGTTCAAGAATTTCCGTGAGGTCTCTTACTAAATCTCCTTACAAAATCGCAGCTCTCTACTTTCTTTGAGGTGATGAAAGAAGATCTTGCTTTTAAACTCCTATTTTGTTCTGAAGTGGGGTCTTTCAAGACCTGAGGTTTGGATCAGCACTCAGCTTCCACACCAGTGGTGGGTTCCTACAGGTGCGGTCCACTCTATAGCACCGGTAGCAGCCCACTGGTGACGTCACAGTACCGGTGCGGTCAGTTGCTGGTGCCTGGGCGCCGCCATTTTTTTTTTAAAAAATTTATTTTTATATATATTATTTTTTTATTTCGAGGCTTCTCGAGCTGCTGAGGGGAGGGGGAACGGGCGGCAGGAGCCTAGGATCATCGAATGGGGAGAAGCATTCAGGCTGGACGGAGCCTCCTAGAAGAAGCGCTGCCGCGGTCTTGCTGCTCCCGCTGCGGGGGGCTGCGTTGCGGGTGGGCAATGCCCCCCCGCTTCTCCGGCCACTGCCAAGCTTCCGAGGCCCACACCCACCCGGTCACATAGCTGGCAAGCCACACCCACAAAATAAGCCACGCCCACAGAGTGGTAGTAAAAAAATTAGGAACTCGCCCCTGTTCCACACAAGTACATATCTAGTGTGATTTTGAGCAGATTCATTCAGCAAGAAGAAAAAGCAGCAGAGGGTTCCTTCTACCCATTCCCTCAGTTAAAAATTGCTGTCACTCATGGTGTAATTTGGGTAAATATATTAAGTTAAGGCACCCCAGGACCAGGAAGGAGAGGCAGAATTACTGATTTTGCTGTCATGTTTTATAATTTGCTCCTTGCTGCATGCTGTTTTGAGAGCTTATATAACCAGAAAGGTTTATAAGTTAAACAATAAAATAATAAATACTTTTTAGAAAAGGGACTTTAAATAATAGGATAATTACTTGCATTCGTTATACAGCCCAGGGTCTTTCTGTAGCATATCAATTCGATTTCCATTGCTTTCTTTCATATACAGTATAATCTTGTACAGTGGTGGGTTCCTACCGGTGCGGTCCACTCTATAGCACTGGTAGCGACCCGCTGGTGACGTCACAGTACCGGTGTGGTCGGTTGCTGGTGCATGGGCGCCGCCATTTTTAAAAAAAATTTTTTTACATTTTTTAAAGAAATTTTCTTTTGCGCATGCCCAGAAGCCGAGCTTCCGGCACTGCACATGCGCTGCCTTCCTACCCCACAGTGAGTCCAAGCAGGGGAGGATTGCTGAGGGAGCACGTGAGACGCTGAAAGTACGGGCGGCAGGAGCTATCTCCATTCCCCTCCCTTCGGCAGTCTGAGAAGCCACGAACGTGCAGTGATGATCCTAGGCATTTTTGCACGTTTGAGGCTTCTTGAGCTGCTGAGGTGAGGGAGAATGACCGGCAGGACCTATCTCAGTTCCCCTCCCTTCAGCAGTCCAAGAAGCCACGCCCACCCGGTCACATGGCTGGCAAGCCACACCCACAAAATAAGCCACGCCCACAGAGTGGTAGGTAAAAAAAATTAGGAACCCACCCCTGATCTTGTAGATTAGGTAGCTTTTATATGCAGTCAGTTCAACATCTGTTTTGTGAGACTAGAAATATTTCTTGGACAATTTTACTGATTAATATACATTTTAAACATCCACAGAATTTCCCTTGCTTCTTCCTGAAAAATCCTTGAAATAGAGGAAGTAAATTACCTGATTAATCAGGAGTACTTGTAATTGTTTTTAATTAAAGAATCAATTCAATTAATTGCAGACCTAATTTTTGTCTTAACTGAATTGATTATTTTTTTGTGGCAGGATGATTTCCTACAACAACTTCAGCTTGCTCACCATCCATGGATTTTGCCAGCTGATACTGAGAGTGAAGAAGCAGAAGCAAATCGAGATAAATGTGAGTGATTAGTACCAGATTCATTGTTGGAGATAGAGACCTCATTTTAATGAAATAATTTTAGTTGTGTACCTTTGCTGGCTTCTAACTTGTAATAGAATTTTTGTATTTGTTATTTATTTATGGAAATAAATGTCTAGTTTTCTGGTCAGCCTGTAAGGTTGAGAAAAATCCAAAAACAATCTAAACTGCATCATTTGTTCTCTGTGCCACAAACTCAGACTTACCTCTTGAACAATTAAAGTGTCACATATTCACAGAACAGGGATTAAAAACTACATTGTGACAAAAGCTTTTGATGAACACATTTGATAAAACATACTAGATGATTCAAACAATATTTGAAAAATATGAGTTCAGTTTAGAATTAGCAGATTTAGTTCTAACTGACAAATATTTCACTACCTCCTGTAACAAAACAGTAATACCTTTTTATTTGTCTGAACAGTTTTTGTTAGTGCAGAGATATAATTCATAAACTTGGGTGTATGGTTCTGCTCCTGATAAACACAATATAGGGAACATGTTACATACATTTATGTAATACAGTTTAGACAAGCAGCATGTGCTAGTTATCTCACTGTAGAGAGGCTCAATAAAGTATACATGATGATATAGTAAACCTAAATAAGGTAGGTGGAAATAGGAATTATTCTGACAATAGCATTTGTTTAAAAATCACAATAGCTTGTGATACGAAGAGGAGAAAACTGTGATTTTCTAAGCTATTTTAGATGTTATGGCTATGAAAGAACATGCTGCTTAACAGGTACTCATTAGCACCTTGTCAATAGAATTGGAACCATCTAAACATGGCATGTTGAATTAAAAAAAACCCGTCAGTTTTGTGGAAAAAAATTAATGCTGGATAGAATTTGACATAATAGTCAGGCTGTAGCAGAAACTGGAAAAACTAAGCAAGACTTGGGCCTGGACTGAATCTGACCAGTTTCAGATTCCTCCAGAGAATAGCAGAGCTGTGGGTAAAACTGGAAGTGCCTTTTTTCCCTTTTTTATTTTTAATTCTAGAATGGGAAATTCCTTCCTTACTGTGCTAAGACAGTATAATTGCATGAACTTGTGGGTGATTTTGGAAATACATATGGAATGGAAAAATATTTTAACCACATTGGGAAATTATGCAGATATATAAATAAACCATTTAAATGTTTTAACGTATCCTGTCTATTTGAAGCATTACAACAGTGATGGCGAACCTTTTTTCCCTCGGGTGCCGAAAGAGCGTGCTCGCGCGCTATCGCGCATGCGTGAGTGCCCACACCCATAATTCAATCCCTGGGGAGGGTGAAAATGGTCTCCCCCACAACCCTGGAGGCCCTCTGGAGGCCAGAAACGGCCTGTTTCCCAACTTCTGGTGGGCCTAGTAGGCCCGTTTTTCATCCTCCCCAGGCTCCAGAGGCTTCCCTGGAGCTTGGGGAGGGTGAAAATGCCTTTCACTGCCCGCCGGAGGCCCTCCAGAAGCCGAAAACACCCTCCCAGAGTCTCTGTGCGAGCCGAAAATTAGATGGCCGGAGTGCACATGCACGCTGGAGCTGAGCTAGGGCAACGGCTCGCGTGCCGGCAGATATGGCTCCACGTGCCACCTGTGGCACGCGTGCCATAGGTTCGTCATCACTGCATTACAATATAAACAGCTGATTGCATTCCCCTTTGGGGTAAGCAGATAAAACTAAAAATTAGTAAGAGTGTCCACAAGGTATGGTTAAAAAGTCAAGATGGTGGCCTGTCAGTAAGATCAAAGCTACAATTATTTTCTAGGTGTGTCTCATTTTCATTAGCTTAGTGTGGCATCAGAAGTTAGTTTATTATCTTAGTTTATTATTTCCAACTCTGGGTACTGCTCAAAGTAAATGTATCCTTGTTGATTTTAACAACTTTCAAAATAGGAAGGACATAAGAAAAAATAAGCTGTATTTTTCAGCATTGCTCACATTCACTAGGAACAGTAAACAATTTGTCTTGGTTAGCAATAACCATTATGGCCATTAGTTTGATTTTGTATCTTTTTGTTCTTGAGTATTATTGGTCTTATTTAATTATTTCTTTTTCCTTGTTTTTGTAACGAGATACTGTGATTTTATTTTATTTTATTTTATTTTTATGGGTGTTGAGGAAGTTGATATAAATAAGCAAAATTACAGAATATGCTTGGCAGAAATAGCAATAGCACTTAAATTTATATACCGCTTTGCAGTGCTTTACAGTTCTCTCTAAGCGGTTTACAAAGTCAGCATATTGCCCCCAACAGTCTTGGGCCTCATTTTACTGACCCGGATGGAAGTCTGAGTCAACCTTGAGCCGCTCAGAATCAAACTCCTGGAATGACCAATGAGTTAGCCTGCTGTACTGCATTCTAACTACTGTCACACCACAGCTCAGAAAAGCCATTACTCCTTCCTTCCTCAATATATACAGTCTACTACCATAGAATTCCTTTTAGGTTCAAGGGAACATACCAAATAGGTTTTTATGTTTTTATTTCAATTACAAGTTTATGCCGATATATGCATTTACAGAAACATTTATCTAAAATTTTTATTGCTTTATCAGAAATGGTTGAATTAAATTTAGGCAATAAAAATAAGTATATACAGTAAGGAAAGTAGAGTTTTACAGTAAATATTTGCATTTTAGAATTGCTTAATTTTGTTCCCAGTGCTATTTCAGACCAACCCGCTGAATTATAAATACAAAATGTTTCTTGCTGTCATGAACAACAAAAAAAATCTGTTTATTCTAGCTTTAACAAAAGGCAGATAGTGGTAACAGGTCCTTAACTGAAATATCAGCTACCTTCTTACAAAGCTTTTAAGGCTGCAATAGTTTTGAATTTTGATTTTAGCCCATATATCAATTTTCATAGTAGACTTTTTATTTATTGAATTGGAGGTCACTCAAAATAGGTGGCTCATTGAAAGAGAACAAACTTTGTTTGATCTGAGCAATATTGTACTGTGTGTGACATCTGAGCATGGCAAATTGGGTAAAAGTATAAGCCTTTTAAAAATAATTATATGGCTAATAGCAGCCATCTGCTTTTGGAATGCAGTTGCTGTGGCCAAACTTACAAGTGAAGGGCAAGTCATGGAAAATGCAGGCTGCCAACATCCAGGTGTTGAAATGTTTGCAATGCAGAGAGCCAGGGAAACTCCTGGCAAAGTTTCTAACGCAAATTCCCTGTAAACACTGCAAGTGAAGGTCTTATCCATATAGAAAAAATGCTAGTAAAGTTAATAAATGAGACACAAATCTGCATGGGCATTATATATGTGATTTAGTGTTGAGAGGAATTAAATTTCATAATTTATGACTGAGAACAGAAGAGTAGTAGAATTAATCTTAATAACAGGTGGTGTTTTTTTTTACTCAGCTTTTAATCCATTGAATTCAGCTAATACTGCATTCTTCAATTTCAGGATATTACAATAGAAGTATAAAGCTATTTTGGACATGGAAAAGATTATAGCAAATAAAATAGGGGGTTTTTTTCAATAAAAAGGAGGCTATAGTACAGTGGTAGGTTCTGGATTCTGTTACTGCTGGTTCGCTCAGGGACGTGCCTTGCGGGCGGCTGTGCGCTGTGCGCGCATGCACAGTACTAAAAAAGCTGCGCATGCGCAGAAGAAAAAAACAAGATGGCAGCACCTACAGCGCTGCCAAGAGAACCGGCTCAGGGGCATGGCATCTGGGTCACTGCCGGTTCCAGAGACCCAGGCCGCCAAATTAATAACAGTTCTATAGAATCGGTCTGAACCGGTAGGAACCCACCTCTGCTATAGTAGCCTCAAAACTCTAGATTCTATTTAAATTATTTGTCTACCCACATTAAATACTTTATTTTGTTAGAAAACTTTAATTTATTAACATATTTAATTGTTTTAATTGGGAAATTAAGTTTTTCATTTAAAATTCTGTGAAAAAGTTATCAATAGAATAATTTCTGAAAGAAGGTTGATGAAAGCAATGTTGCTCCCTAAGCTCTACCCCTTTTGGCTGTATGTGCAATGTTGCAACACCTGAAGAAAAGAAGTGGTGCCAGCATTCCAATGTTGCAGCACTAATTTTATCACACAGACTCCTTACCATCCCCATAGAGCAGGGGTCCTTAAACTATGGCCCGGAGGCCTGGTACGGCCTGCCGAAGCCATTAATCCGGGCCGTGCAGCATCACGAGGCTGCCCTGCCCACATTGCCCCACCCACCCATCGGCCCCACCCTTCGACTGAGTGCAGGCCTTACATTAGCAAGTCCTGCGGGCTGGAACTGGAACATAAGGTCTCTTTTGCTTGGGAAAGTGCTTCTGGGGGCCGGGAGGCAAAAATGTGATGCGTGGAGGCCTCCATGCTTCCTTTTTTTGCCCGAGAAAGTGCTCCTGGAGGCCAGGGAGCGAAACATGTGATGCGTGGGTGCCTCCTTTTTTGCCCAGCAAAGTGCTTCTGGGGGCTGGGGAGGCAAAAACATGATGCGCAGGGGCCTCCACGCCTCCCCTTTGTACCTGGCAAAGTGATTCTGGGGGCCGGGAGGCAAAAATGGGATACACGGGGGGGGCAGGAGGGGAAAATGGCATCCCCGCCTTCGCTTCTTAGCTTGGGCTTCATCCATCCCCAGACTTGGGGCGGGTATCAACAAGTGCTCCAAGTGGGCAAACAGCTGTGGTGGCCCTGGAACTTTCAGCCCTGGCCAAAAGAGGCTCCTGCAATCCGGTGGGCTCCTGTTAGTGAAGCGGGGCTGGCAAAATGCGAGCGAGCTAGGGACTGGGCGCCGCAACAGCTGCCCCATCTGCCTTTTCCCCCCTCCCCACCTTGGCTGCCTGTCCTTCTCCCACTCAGCACTCGGCTGTTCTGGGGCAGGGGCTGGCAAGCTGCCTGCCCCCGAAAGAGGATGGACGCGTCCACCCCTGGAGAGGGAGCCAGGAAGGGCTGGCTGGCCAGCGGATCAGCATTGCTGAGCCCCCACCTTGGTGCTTCCTCACCAGATTCTCTCCGATACCTGCCCGGTCCGAACTGCCTGCCAGACATGCAGAACCCTTGCACGAAATCCCAAAAGCGAATTGATACTGCCGTGATGAGAATAGAATGGAATGGAATGGAAATAGGAGAGAATGGAATGGGAATGGGAATGGGAATAAGAATAGCATGGGATGGGATGGAATGGCATGGGACAGGATGGGATGGGACGGGATAGAATAGCAATAGCAATAGGCTGGAATGGGAATGGGAATCGTCTGTGAATCCACACTAATCAATCACTGCTCTTTGTTTTTGACGCAACTCTACGGGGGCAGCCATTTTGAATTTTCCTTGCGAGTCTACAAACCTGAAAACTAAGAAACAAAATATTTCAGAATGTAAATGATATAATCATTTATAACTGGGAAAAATTTCAGGTATTTTTATCAAAAACTTCACCTAAAATAAAGAAAATGGCATTACTTTTTGACTCACCCTTGTATTTAATGGACTGCTAAATTGGAAAAATGGACTGCTAAATTGGCCACGCCCACCCAGTCACATGGCCACCAAGCCACGCCCACCTAGCCAGTCCAGTCCCCCAACAGTCTGAGGAACCGTGAAGTGGCCCCCTGTTCAAAAAGTTTGAGGACCCCTGCCATAGAGGATGCTGAAGAATTTTCCATTTCTGAATAGACACCGAATGGCACTGAAAGTTGTTGATTCTGCCTTTCCCTTAAGGCGGAATGTCTCCCACTCAGAAATCACATTGGTTTGTTTATGCTGTTAATTACACTGTAAATCAGCAGAATTGAGCTGATTGCAGTAGTATGAATTTAATAAATGAATAATAAATGGAAGCAGAATCAAAAGCACAAAATATACATGGTGTTTTATTAGGACCGAAACCAACCACAAGTTTCCCAACTCATGTGGAAGCTACCCAGTTTGATTTAGGACTGATTTCTAAAACAGTATTTAACTAGAGGGACAACATATGTATATGTATATGTGTTTTTGTCTTTTGGAATACACATTTTTAAATATTTTGTCTAGTTTTGTTTTGTTCTTGTAAAAAAAATTTCTTTTTTTGGAAGCTTGTATTTTAACTTTCTGAATAAAACAAAAAAAATGTGACAAAAAATTACATTGGTTTGTTTATGCTGTTAATTACACTGTAAATCAGCAGAATCCAGCTGACTGCTGTAGGTATGAATAAATGAATAAATACGCTAGAACAAAGGATGTAGATTCAAAAGCAAAAAATATCATATTTTTCGGAGTATAAGACGCACCTTTTTACCTCCAAAAGAGGGTGAAAACTTGAGTGCGTCTTGTACACCGAATGTAACCCCACCCAGCCACCCCCACCCTTTGGCCTCTGCCTCCCAGCAATTTACCTCCTTGCAGCAAACATAACAGAGCCTGTTAAGCCAAGCAACTGATTATCAGCTTCCCGACCCTCAGCTGAGTGAGGCAGCAGGCAGGCCACGTGCTGAAACTGAAAGTGAAACTAAAGCTGCAAGGAAGCAAATTGCTGGGAGGTAGAGACAGAGGCAGAATTTTATTTTCTTGTGCTAATCAGACTGCTGAAACTGGATGCAAGGAGGTAAGTCAATAACTATAAATGTCTGTAGAATGTTCAAATTATTAGACTTATTTTTTAAAGACTGCTTTATTATTGTTCTAGACAACTTAACAAAATGAAGAAGCTTTTTAAAATAAATGCTTGATCTGAAGAGGCCCAGTGCTTTTGTATCTTCTTTTAAATATCAGAGAATAATGTATACTTCCAGAAACCCACATCAATTTTAACAGCATCTGTACAAGTATAGTCTGAAATGTAACAGTGTCCTGTTTTAGTATTAAGATAAGGCAGCTGAGTTAAACCCTGACTTAGTCATGTTTGATCATGTTTAAGTAATTGGGAGGAGTTAGTGTGACTACATTTAAGAAAACTTTCTGGCATTAATATACTGCCATAACGTACATTTCTCCAATTCTTTGCTATTTCTATGGGTCAGGCACACATGCACAGAAATACACAGCAAACAGTGTATATCATCTGTACTGTTTGCTGTTTGCTGGGAGGCAAATTGCTGGGAGGCAGAGGCAGAATTTTTTCCCCTTGTTTTCCTCCCCCAAAACTAAGATGCGTCTTATACTCCTGTGCGTCTTATACTCCGAAAAATACGGTATACAAAATAGTGTTGTATTAGGACCAAGGCCAGCCACAAAGTATTTAATTCATCTGAAGGGTAATCCGATTTGATTCAGGACCAAATCCAAACCAGTAACTGTATATCTTCCATTGCAATGAAAATCCTCCAATGACTATATGCATTTCCCAACTGAATTGGGTAAAATGTGCAGACATCATAATCCATTTTAGGGGCACAAAGCTTCCAGGTATCAAGCAATGGGCTTCTTTTCTAAAAAGCCTGGATTTGTGATTCAATTCACATTCATTCCTAATGCTGTAGTTTCTCCTAGCCAATCCTGGAAGGCAAGCCACGAACAATCCTATGCAGTTTATGCCAGGCTAGCAAAATCTGAATTGTCGTTTTTCTTTCTTTTTTCTTTTTGAATGAAATGCTAAAATAAAATTGTTATTGTGATGCCCTGAAAATTGTTTTAAGTTTCAATTAACAGGATTGAACTGGGTAAATGGGACGTCTTCCTATGATTTTCTATGCCTAAATGAGTGGGATGGCATCAGATGGTTACACTGACTTCAAGTGCAAGAAGAAGGCGGGGCAAATGAAGATGTGACATTATCAGAAAAGCATCAAGCAGTTGCTTCAAAGATATTTTCACTGATTGATTGACTAAGTGCCATCAAGTCATTTTCAACCATCCTCCATTTTGTTTTACCTTTGAAAAATGTGAACAATCCTAGCTCAGTTTTAGCTGAAATATCAACTGTTAATGGGACAGGTCACAATGGCAGACTTCCCGATATAACATATTTCTTATAAGAACTATTTCTGATAAGATTATTTTTATTAGCATGATAACACTGACCATAATCCAAGTCTCCAGTGCTGGTAATTATAAAGTATCAGTTATGAGATAGTATTTCTCCATTATGCTTCAATTCTGTGCTTCAGTGGTTAGATGGTCTAGACCCGTGATGGCGAACCTATGGCACGGGTGCCACAAGTGGCACGCGGAGCCATATCGGTGGGCACGCGAGCTCAGGTCCGGCGTGCATGTGTGCACCAGCCGGCTGATTTTGGGGCCTTCTGGGCCCACTGGGAGTCGGGAAACAGGCTGTTTCCAGCCTCCAGAGGGGGTGGGGAAGGCCGTTTTCGCCCTCCCCAGGCTCCTAGGAAGGCTCTGAAGCCTGGGGAGAGCAAAAAATGGGCGTGCCATTGCATGCTGGGAGCAGGGGGTCATGCGTCCATGTGTGGGGGTGCATGGAATTATGAGTGTGGGCACGCACACACGTGATCCCCCACATTCCCCCCCCCCTTTTGGCACGCGAACCAAAAAAGGTTCGCCATCACTGGTCTAGACATTGGTATTTGAACATAGATCTTTTTAACGTTTATATTGTGTTTTCTAATCTAGATGAAATGTTAATATATATTGCTAGTCCATGTATGTTATGCCATACGCTAAATAAATAAATAATAAATCTCCATTCTGAAATGAAACTATAAGCATTTTAAGCCATTTTATCTGAATGTGTAGTGAAACTCTGAATGCAAGGAAGATTTTCCATTTTAAAGTTCTGTTAGAAGGATTCCTAATTCATCTTGATTTCAACACCGATATCCTTCATAGGACATGCCAAGATAAACCATACTAGAAATATAAATGTTTAACTTGTCATTTGGTTTAAAAGAGCTTACTTACATTCAAATAAACATTCCCAATGCATTGTAAGCTTTCAGGAGAGATTTCCATTTCCTATACTCTGAAATTTTTACTTCATTTGTGACCTTCCTTTTTAAACTCAGCAAAGCTGGATTGTGTAAAGAAAGATAAGTCTAAAACCTAATTTATTCTATCATTTATTTTTTTATTTCTTTCCTTAGACATAATAAAAATGATACAGTGAGAAATGAATGCAAAGCCATAAACTTTCACTAAATCTGGCTCATTCACTCTCTTTTGCTTTAGGTTTTTTTTCTAAAGATTTAATGAACTGCATTAGGCAAACACTGGTGTTAAGCTGGCAATCATCATGTGAATGTCACACCCTGAGTCTTTTCTTTTTCCTTCCTTTTATTGTCTCCCAAAGATGCTGTGACCACTCATGTGTACATATATGTATCTTGAATTTGTATCTCTATATTTTCAAGCCTCATTGATGCTTCCATTATTCGACATTGATAAGATTCTTGCTGCGTCACATACCAAAGATTACTGCTTTGATAATTTGAGCCAGTCGCATTCTGTCAGCCCAAACCATCTCACAGGGTGGTTGTGGTGGGGAAAATAGGTGGAAGAAGCATTATATATAACACCTTATTAAAAATAGAGGTGCAGTAAAAATCAAGTAAATAAATAAAATTTTTATTTATTTATTTATTTATTAGTGAGACTTATATACCGCCTCATAGTGCAAGCACTCTCTAAGCGGTTCACACCATTAAGCAATGTATATTTATATTACCCCCAACAATCTGGGTCCTCATTTTACCTACCTAAGAAGGATGGAAGGCTGAGTCAACCCTGAGCCGGTGAGATTTGAACAGCTGAACTGCTGATCACAGTCAGCTAAAGTAGCCTGCAGTACTGTACTCTAACTGCTGTGCCACCTCACAAATAAATAAATAAATAAATAAACAAACAAACAAACAAATAAATAAAATTGCCAAGCAGAAGAAGATGGGAAAAGGCACAATTACTGATACCTTCTAAATGTTTTTCTGTAACTTCATATTAACTTAATACTGATGTGTGTAATGTTATTTAAATTTCATACAAAACCTTGAGTTATTAAAAATAGAGGTGCAGTAAAAATCAAGTAAATAAATAAAATTGCAAAGCAGAAGATGGGAAAAGCCACAATTACTGATATCTTCTAAATGAAGTTAACATCATATTAACTTCATACTGATGTGTGTAATGTTAAATTTTATAATTTTGTTGTTTTCACTGTCCACATCATTACGCATATATTATGAACCAAAATTAAATACTCATATGAAGAATATGTATTCTCATTATTTTATGGTCCTTAAATATTTAATAGTGCTTCATCCTTTTTTATTTTTCAGGCTTGTGAATGAAATTGTGGATGCAATGAAGAACAATTTATCCCAAGTATATAACATGCAGATAACTAGCTCTTTTCATTTATTGTGCATAGAATAGAAGCTTGGTTTTATAAATGCAACATGTAATGGAATTATTGTAAAGTGTGGATGCTACAATATAGCAAACTCCAGATATTATCACAGTAATAGCAGCCATAGGTAAAGATGATTAAGAGTCATTATTTTTAATTCATAGGTCTAATAAAATTCATTTTGTTTAATTTATATCTCTCTTATTTTAGATTGACATTTGGTATATTCAGCTTTGCCTGGTGAAAAGCACACCTCCTTAAAGATTTTCTGCATTTCAGATTTTTTATTCCTCATATTTTTATAACCTTGTCTTGTTTTTATTCAATGAAATGTTATTTCCTTTGGCCACATTGTATGTATGTGTGTGAGTGAGTGAGTGAGTGTAGCCCAGCCAATAGGATTACTGTTGTTGGAAGGAATGGAAAATGAGTTATATATGCTACTAAGAACCTCTATAGATAGAGCTCAGGGTAAATGGGCAGCTGTTTAGTGTAATAAATTTAGAAATGAATGAACAATTAATGTGTGGAGGGTGTTTATATGCATGTGTGTATTTATTCAAGCATAATTTACTGAAATTAGCAGTTTCACATTGTTACATGAAAGCTTTTACTTAGTGAATTATGTGGAATAATTTATGCATGCATAAATAAAACATTTTCATTTCAAATATATTATTTACTCAAATATTTACTGCTTTAAGTATTTGATAACATAGGTGTGTGTTTTATATGTTTGAAACACACATTTGAAGCAGATTGCTTTGGGCTGACTATGAAATTTGTCCCAGGAGTTATGACTGATGACGTCTGAAGTACTCATTTACTTATTTCAACTGCAAATGGAGATGTGCTGCATTTAATTCAATGGCTTTTAGTAGGTATGCATAAGATTGTGTTGTTGTTCAGTTAGACATGAGTTTGCCTTCTTTTCTTTTTGATTTCAGTTTCTGAATCACAGACTTACTACCGTTATAATAGTTATAAGTATCAAAATAATAAATAAAACCAAATTTCCTATCACAAATATTAAGACTGTGGCCTTTATTTTTTGTTATTCCAATGTTATCAATGATGAATGAGCATGTGAAGAAAATATATTATTTATTGAAAATATTTAAGTATGACCTCTATAATTGTGGATTTTAAAATATTTTATAATAGCACAGTATAAACTTACTATACAACACAATCCAAAGTAACTTTAATGTACTAATAGCAGATAGCTGAAATTTTAAATGTTGGAAGTTAAAATATAGCAACTGATGACTCAATGGACCAATAGAGCATTTAATGACAGGCAGCATTTCCTGCCTTACTGCAGAAAATTAAGAAGATATAAATTTATTTTAGCAACATGATTTTAATAAACTGAGTTCATCCATATGCCTATAGTATAAATATTAATTGCCTCTTTGATACTGTATCTTTGGGGGCGGTGGCTATTTCAATGATAAAGATTCATAATCTTACAATAGGGCAAAGCTGTCCATCAGTAATTTTGTCCTAGATTGCAGATTAAGTACCATAGCAACATTGGCCACTTGGTCATGTTGTCCCCCAATATGGAGAAATATACTCACATTTAAATTATAGTAATCTATTTGCTGTTCCTAAAACTCTTGTGTCTATAACCTTTAACTGGGCAAAACATTTTTTTGAACCAAGGTACCTCAATGGGCTAAATTTGCAGAATGCATCCAAAATCCAGGACACATGACTCCCACGGGATTGAAATTTGGCAAACTTGTGGGCAGTTCAGTGCTGCTGTGCCACTGCCCAGAGGTTCATAGACTGGTCCTGCCCTAGCCTTTGGAGGTCAGGTAGAGCCGTTCCATTATTGGTTGCTGGAGGGTAATCAGCCATGGACAAACTCATGGTTGATAATTGCTTTGTTTGTTCATGATCCAAAGCTCTTCCAAATAATTTTCAGCTCTAGCTGACATTGTAGAGATCTGCTGTCCACTCTCCTCTGAACAGCAATGAGTAATAATTTTCAGCAATTTCCAATAACCTTCCCTTCTAAAGATATATCCTTTACATAGGACAGATAAAAAAGTTATTTTCAGTGGAGACCGGAAGCGTTGCAGCGAGACAGGCTGGAAAAAGCGAAGCTCCGACGAGCTTCGTGGAAAAGCCAGCCTGACAAAGTGCCACCGGGGGGTCTTAGGACCGGAACCGTCCTGAAGGGACGGTGAAGAAGGAGAGGCGTCTCGGATGACCCGGAGGAGCAGGCAAGTTCCTTGAGCGGTCAGAGACAGCTCTTTGGATCGGTGTCAGGGGTGGTGGCCATTTTTCAATGACCGCTACAAGCTGGGGCAACCGGACCAAGTTTAGGTGCAGGAACAGTGAATGGACAAAGTGCTGTAATCGGGTGAGAAAGAGACCAACTCACAAGTAAAGGAACTTTCAATTTGGAATTTTAAAGAATTTCCCTAAGCTAAAATAGTGGTTAATTGGCACCTGGGAACTATATAAAGAAAAGGGGGGGAAACGGAGACTAAAACATTAAAGCCCAAGAAGATCTCTTGTATTTTGGATACAAATTCTAATTGGAGAAATCAAAATAATAGAAAAGAAATTGGTGAGAAAATTCTTTGTTTTTGTGGATTTAAAGCTATTATTGGATAGTTTTGACAATCAGCTGGGAGCATATTGTGGATTGGAGAGTGCTATCTACTGGAGAGAAGAAAATATTGCAACAAGTGTAACAATTTGTATATTACAATAGAAAATGCATCTGTCTGGCCTTGACTGAAAGAAGATAAGAGGGAAAGGCTGAGAATTTTTAAGGAGTGTTCTGTTTTGCCTAGACTGTTCAGCTTTGTTCTTTTATGACTGCGGAGGACAAATAGGAATTGGATTTTGGACTATTACTTAAATTGGATTTAATAAAAATTGAATAAAATCAAAAGGGACTATATGGACCTTAAGTTTGAATTTAGAGTGATATAACATAAAAAGCTTAAATCGGCAATATGGAGATTTGGATGTATGAAGAATTATTTACTATGTTAAAAGATGTGGGTGAAACTGTAAAAGGTGACAAAAAATTAGAAATTTGGCTGGAGCGTGAAATAGTAGAAGAGTCAGAAACTGTGTTGGAAGATTTTGAGCAAAAAATAGAAGAGAGGGTGGTAAAAAGAAATGAGAAACAAGATAATATAACAGAAGAAGGGACTGAAAGCAAAAAATAATTGAATTATTTCACTGGGGTTTACAGTGGCAAGAAAAAAGCGCAGAGGAGAATATTACTTAAAAAACAATCAATGAAAGGGTAAAATGCGAAATGGTGGGAAAAGATTAGAGAAATCTGGGAGAACCACACAAATAAGAAACTTAAAGATAGAAAAAAGAGTCGAGAGAAAAGTTACAAGATACACAAAAATAAGAAAAAGAAGAAGAAGAAGCTAAGGGAATGGGAAAATCTAGTAAGAGGTGGAATCTTTGAGGGACCAAAGGAAAATAGGTAAAAAAGAAAGGTGGATGGAAAGAAAGAAAGAAAATAAGTGCTATATTAATAAGACTTAAGAGAATTATATTAATATTGTTAATGGTGGATAATTGAATAAATGAAAGGCTTATGGTAAAATGGTTTATTTGTAATTAAGATATATATACCATTCATGGCAAAACAGATTTAGTAGAAAAAGTGGGGTGAGGAACTTGATGTATTTTTAATTGTGGATTGTTAATTAAACTAAGAGGTTTTTTATATAAGATTTGAGGGTGATGATGGATACTTATTAGAGTAATAGAACAGTAGATGGAATGTGAAAAGGAAATTTGCGTTACTTTGAAAGATAATCTGAGATAAATTAAATTAATTAAAATATGGAGAGAAGTAATATAGAGGGATAGAAAATATGAGAAATGTATGCAGTAAATAAGATAATTAAATTGATGTTAATGTAAGGGATTAGGAACTTGGGCGATTAGTAAATCATGTATGTAATAAGAAAATAAGTTAAGATAAAGAAATATCTATGGATAATACTTCGAGCTTGGAACTGAAACAGATGATAGTAGAATTGATTATATATTGAAAAATTATGTATGATTACCAAATGTGACCCGGACAACACTTTGTGCAGAAATTATGTATTGTATGTTTGAAAAAATAAAAACCTTTTTATTTTAAAAAAAGTTATTTTCATATTCTACCTGTTCCCGTAAGTCACCACAAATATATTAAACTCTGGGGAAATTGCTCTCGAGTGGTGTGTTCAATTCACTTTTCAGTTCAGTTTATTTCTCTTACTAACAGGAAGTAAAGCATAATAAGCAAAGGGGTGGCTTGACCCAGCACAAATGAGAAAACACTACATTTGATGTGGAGCAGGAAAGCATAAGTGGAAGGTATGTTCATAGTGGCTGGGGCAAGACAAAGATGACATCATCCACTCTTGCCCTCCAGAAGTAGTTGGTGAGCCAGGCTCACAAAAAGGCAACCTGATTAGTCCACACATACTTTATGACTTAGTGTGATGTGCGACCCTAGCAACTGTGAACTATTCCAACTTTCGTCAATGAGATTTTTTTATGAAAAGGAAAAATCAGTGGAAGAAGCAACGAAGAGCTACAAAGCTGTCTGGATGTCCTTTAATAAAATATGGTGAATGGAACAGTTGATGGCACATCAAAGTCCTGCCTTGCAATTTGCTTTGTCTGAAAAGACCTTCATGCTACTATTTGCCTGGTAGTATTTCAAGGATTTAAAAATCAAGCTAATTCTGTATGTATAACAATTTATGTCGTTAGTAAGCATAGCAGAATATTGTTCTTCTTTAGTGTTGTAGACATTCCTTATTGGTGCCTCAGCAAGTCACAATTTCTTTTATCTTTCACTGGAAAAGTAATTTTTTTTATTTAACAGAAACCCTCATTTTTACACCTCCTGCTATGTACCAAACCGCTACCTAATCTGTCCAAATAAAAATCAGAATGAATGAAGTAGATAAAAAGATTTAAGGTTTATAGGGATCAGAAGAAAGGCCTAAATCTGAGCACCCTACTGTATACACATCAAGAGTCTTAAGCATATTAAGAACTAAAGGTACACTTATTTACTTCTTGGGTGGCTAAAGTTTGTCTTTTGTCCTTTGGTGCCAGAAGAAATGGCAGAACCATAGCAGATTTGAGCAGAAACAGCTTTACTGTTGAAAACAATAATTGAAAACAATTAGGAGTTCTCAATCTAAAATTTGTTTTTGATCATATTTAAATTCAGAAAAGGAGATGATTGCACTTGGGTTATATAGATATATGTCTATCTGTCTAGCTAGTTAGCTAGCTAAATAAATAAACTATGTGTGTGCCTTTCTTGTGAGACCACCCCTGCAAAATGAAAAGGCATTAACATATGCTATGTCACAACCAGACATTTCTTCTTAATTCTTTGCAGTTGATGATTTTGTTTATAGTAATTAAAACGATACCAACATTATACTTAGTCACTTCAGCAAGCAGATTATAAAGTCTGGCTCCTTGGGTTTAAGGACTGGAAATAGAACAAGTAAAGTCAGGCAGCGTTAATTATTTCAAATTATTTCTGTGCAACCCTGCAAACCTTCAACACTGATCTGACTTTTCTCAAAACAGGAGTAAAGTCAAATGATACCATTTGATTACCATTCCTTAATCTTGTACAATTTTTTTGTATAAATAAAAAGGAATAAATTCAATGGCTTTGTGTTAGTTCTTCCATTTTTTTTAAAGTGAACACATTTTAAATACATTCTGGAGAACATAATTGACTAGAATTTCTATTACAAAAGTTTGGATGAAAAAACAAGACTCATATCTGTGTTAGCATTTAAAAGTGCTTGGAAAGGCCCAAGCCTTGAGAGATTCTTTGTTAAGAAAGATTTGTTTCTCCTCATCTCCTTTCCCATTATTTCCACGATCTGCAAGGTTGCAAAACTTTCTATAATTTTCGAAATAATGAATCAGAATATCTTCATTTGACTTTTATGTTTTAGCATTCACTTAGACTGAGAAACTATCTTCCATGTGGGCCAAAAAAAAGAATGGTGCAAGTGAAAAAATAAACAGATGCATGACCAAGAGACCCTCCCAACATGCATGTATGCATGCATACATACACAAATACATGTATACATAGATACATATTATTTCTGATATTAGCGGGCTATACATGACATACATTAAAACTTCAGGATACACATCTACTACCTTTTATAGACATCAAAGTAAGTTTAGACCAACAGAAGGTGCAAGAACAATTCATTTTCAAGGAATTCCTGTTCTAAAGAATAATCACAATTTTATGTGGTTATCTGCAATAAATGATAAAACCAAGTTGCATACGCTGCTCCAAAAAACAGTTTTATTTTATTTGTGGGTTAAAATGATTAAACTCCACTGAATGAATGCTATAGCAAATTCTGTAACTAATACTCAGAAATCTGTCCCATTAAATTTTGTGGTGTTACATATTTCCAAATGCAAAGTTAGATTCTAGTCACTGAGTTGGACGATAGTTGTACTGAAAAGGGATGGCTAATTAGTCACAATGTGGAAAGCATTCAAAAGAAGTACTAATTCGTAAATGTAAGAAAACCATATAAGAAAACATAAATAAATAAATAAATAAATAAATAAACAAATAAATAAATAAATAAATAAATAAATAAATAAATGGAAGTGAAGGTGGAGACTTGGAAGAAGATTTTTATATGCATTTATTTTTGTCCAATATAATTAGTATCTCTATTACCGTAATAGAATTTTATCAGGTAATCAAACTATTCATGCAGTGTAATTCTGGAAAAGCAAGGGAGGGGACCAGACCTGAAAAAAATAGCAGGCCAATTCCAATGTACTATATATATTTATTGTATATGAAACCTTATGTCCAGGCTTGTTAGAGCATTCCAAAGAATCTGGTTCATGAACCTATTTACCAACGGCAATGAAACTGCTCAACAGATGGTGCAACCTTAGTGATTCAATTCTGTTGTATTTACATTTAAACTTTTATTTGTAAACTATAACTTGTATCATCCTAAACTTCTAATAATCAATGTGTATCTTAAAAAACAATAGACTTATTCTATTCTATACTATTCTATTAAGAATAGTATTGTTGAATAGACAAATAGAAGAAATGAAACATTACTTATTACCTGTCTTTTTATTTTCATAAAATCTGTTTGGGTTATTGATCTAAAAAGGCTAGGACCTCTTGGAATATGAAGTCCACAAATTGGGAATAACACAGCATTATCAGCTTCCTTCTTTACTGTAGGTACATAACCTATCCAGTCCTGATTTCCCAGAGTTGCTGTACTGAATGAAGTTCTGGTTTTCATATATGAATGTCCTTGTGTGATTTTAGACTAATAGTTGTTAGTCTACGTCCTGTTTTAATCCACATGCACAACGGTTTTAAGAACTTTATTGAAAGTCCAAGCCCCAAATGGGAATCCCCAAGATCCCACTTGCACCCACTTGCAAAGTCCTAGGAAGTCCAACACTGGTTCACCAGGGTAGAAAGCTACCAAGTCCATGGGCAAAGGCAAATGCAAAGTACAAAGAGTCCACAGTCCAGGTCAAGTCCAATGTCCAAGGCAAAAGTTCAAAATCCATGAACAAATCCAAAGTCCAAGCACACAATCAATCGTACCACAATCCGAAGTCAAGAAAAGCAACAGCACGAGGAAGAAGTATGCATACAGCAAGGTAATGGGCAGTTGTTTCCAACAACCCCAAAACTCCACTCATCCAATTAAGTAGGCACTTGCTGGTGCAGCTCATCAGGAAGGGCAAGGCTGCCACCTCACCAGTAGCCTCGCTAACCTTTGTTGTGTCTGTCTACTCTCAACCCTGCACATCCACAGATCAGGTGGAGAAGGCAATTCCTCCTGATTCCCATTGCCAGCTACAGTTGCACACCTTATCCACTCTGTGCTTCCAGCAGGGCCTCTGAGCTTTCCAGCTGCAGCTGCTCTTCTCCTTTTCCTTCTTCGCCCTTCCAGCAACCTTTCCACTGTGCCTGGCCTCTCCACTCCTGGCTCAGAAACCTCAGCAACTTTCCAATGCTCCTCTGCACCACCCTCCAAAGTCCCCAGAGTCAGCTCTTCCTTGTCATCCAAGCTGGCGTCCGGGTAAGCCATCACACTCTTGTTGTCATATGTGTTCTGAACAATTTTCTGAAAAGTGCACTCTTCGTATGGAAAAAATGTACTTTCCCTTTATTTATGCTGCCCCTCTCACTATCTAAAGCGGCTCTTACTAGTTTCATGTGTACATATTCACATGGAGAGATTGAACCCATAACCTATTCACCCTTTGAGTTCAATGAAAGGGAAATCTTTTAACCGAATCTGAAGTTAATATAAAGTTGTGGCTTGGGATGGGCCTGACTTTTAATTAAACAGGTGTAGAATGTGGCCGGGAGTATCCATAGGCAGAGAAAAAGTAAAAACCGCAGCTAAGGCCATGTGACTGATCCCACCTGCTATTTTTACATGTGTCACATGCACAAAGATATTAAAGGAGCAAAGCTTCAATTTACATGAATGACGCCCCCATCTTGACTTTTTTGAACCAGCTTCCTCCTATGAACAGCCCTGATGTAGATAAAGCATGTTTTCTCTCTTAATTTTCCACCAATACATCCTGTTTTAGTCATTTTGCTGTCCTAGTTCTTTGCTATCTAACTATGCTGTAAGGATGTTTGCCAGGATTTCTGTGGTGTTTGTATGGTGGCAGAGAATCCAGGAACCTGCAACTACAACAAAGTTTCCATAAAGTCTTATCTTCCAGTTCACTAACCACTAATCTCCACTACAGGATTGAGCTCATCCCTTTATATATCCCTTTATATGCTAGAAGAAAGCATTACTGAAATTAATGGAACATATTTTCAAGGAAGCAAAACGGAAAATGTGTTTTTATTTTCCATCTTTTGCTGCTGTGTTAGCATTTAGTCTTTACCCGCCAGAATTGCAATAAGCTCCTATGTTACTTTCAAAGCAGAGGCAGACACATTGAAGTTATACTTTAAAACCACAATAGTTAGAAAATTTTTTATATTATACTGTACATGAAAGCATTTAAAAGGCTGATCTCATCAGCTTTAGTTTTATCCCTTTTTTCCTCCTTTTCAATGGTGGATTGAAACCAGGCTTTGGGGCTGTAACCCTTTGGTGATCTGAATTTCATCAGTGGTGTAGAACTGGAATGCTTGATTTGAACAATTGAAGATTGATGGCCTTCGCTGTTCACACATGCAAAGTCATGCCATTCGAACTATGAAACCGTCTGCATCTCCAAAGCCGCGAACAGCCTGCCTTACTTGCTTAGTTCCCTAAAGAAATAATTATGGTACATTCAAAGATGTAATAATTATGATCAAAGCATATTTTATAAATTAGTATTAATCACATTTTTAGTGCTGGCCCATGAACAATAAACTTGTACTTGTAGAGAGCCACATTACAGATTAGTGAAAGTTCAGAACTTAATTTTTCTCCAGAACATATTTTAGCAAGAGTAATAAATGATTTCATACAGACTTTCTGGCTCTGTATGAATTTCTTTTTGGCACAAGTTTACTAAATATATATATATAGAAAAGACAGTAGCTACATTTCACAATCTCTCTCTCTCTCTCTCTCTCTCTCTCTCTCTCTCTCTCTCTCTCTCTCTCTCTCTCTCTCTCTCTCTCTCTCTCTCTCTCTCTCTCTTTCTCTTTGTGTCTGTGTGTGTATCTCCTCACTTTATTGTGTGTAAACTGACAGAAGATGGGAGAAACTTGGCAGGAGTGCTAAGTAATTAAACTCTGATATTAAGTAAGGAAACTTGTTGCCACTCGGCATCTTTAAGCAACATGTTAGTCCTTTTGGATTTGGGAATGCAATTTTTATGGGGTGCCCAAGAACCGGATGAAAAAAAGAGAACATTAAAAATTCAACTGTTTAGAATTCTAAATGTCTACCATTGTTATTTCTTAAATAAACCTTGAAAACCATAAGTGATAAGACTCTTTAATTCTGCTATACAGTAATTGGTTAAGTAAAAACAGATTTTCTCAAGGACAATTATGGAAATATTTATTTCAATTAGTTCCAATAAAACAATACAATTCTAAAATGCTTTTTAAAAACTGATCAAAGCCTATGGAATAGGCCTATATATGCCTATTCACAGGTAACTGCTATTGGTACCAGTGTGATTTAACCCAGGGGTCTCCAACCTTGGCAACTTTAAGACTTGTAGACTTCAACTCCCAGAATTTCTCAGCCATCTTTGCTGGCTGAGGAATTCTGGGAGTTGAAGTCCACAAGTCTTAAAGTTGCCAAGGTTGGAGACCCCTGATTTTAACCTAAGTAAATACAACCAACAAACATCTCCCCAAAGAGAGTGGGAGAGAAGAGAAGAAGAAGAGGGGGGGGGGAGAAAGAAGAAGCAAAGTGAACACCTGTGTTTAAATTCTTATTTATTTAGACACTTCAGAGGCCACCTGACTTCCAATGTGGAGGAACTGTGGAGAAATTGATTCCAAAATCAAGATGTTGAAATTTTCTTAGTATTCAAATTGAATGTCCTTCTTGTAACATAGACTTTACTGGGGTGACATTGAAAAAGAGAACAACAACAACAACAGTAAAATGAAGAATGCAGATTATCTTGGTCCAGAAGACATATATAACAAACAATGTGTCAACAACTACCCTATTCAAACCTTGGGAGAAGGGCCAGGATTTCAGTGTCAAGTCATTAGGAGGACTTTGGATGAGTCATATAGATCACTGGGCGGTTCTATTCCATAGAGTGTTGCAAAAGTGTTATTTCTAGGTCACAACATACAGTATAACATAGTTTAATTGAAGATTGTTCTCAGTCTATTTCAACTTTATAGTCAAGCAGTATGGTGGCTAAATTAACACTCTGGGGAATTTATTAGCCAGTTGATTGCAACCTTAAAGGGCCTTGCTGCCAATGCTTCATTTCTGAGGGATTCCTGAGAAGAGATTCATAAAATAAAATAGGGATTCAACAGGTGTGTGGAGAAATTGATTCCAAAATCAAGATGTTGAAATTTGCTTAGTATTCAAATTGAATGTCCTTCTTGTAACATAGACTTTACTAATAAAGGAGAATATTTGTAGCTCAGGTTTGAAATGAGGGGTCTTTGGTGCTCTCTGAGCTTGGTTGTTTTCTTGTAGATGTTCATTACCCAAGCTAGGTAACATCATCAGTGCTAGTTAGGAGTGGGGTTTACTCTCAGTTTATATTCTAGTGCAGTGGGATGGCAAACCTTTTTTGGTTCGCATGCCAAAAGGGGGGGAGTGCAGGGGGGTTGCGTGTGTGCATGCCCAAACCCATAATTCCATGCGCCCCCACACACATGCGCGCATGACCCCCCCCCATTCCCGGCACACGATGGCATGCCCATTTTTCGCTCTCCCCAGGCTTGAGAGCCTTTCTAGGAGACTGGGGAGGGAGAAAACGGCCTTTCCCACCCCCCGGAGGCCCTCCGGAGGCCAGAAATGGCCCGTTTCAAGTTGGGAAACAGGCCATTTCTGGCCTCCGGAGGTCCTCCAGGGGGGTGGGGAAGACCGTTTTCACCCTCCCCAGGCTTCATACTCTTTACTTCATCTCTTGCACTCTGGAATGACAGAATGACAGAAAATAGGTCTTGTCATTCTTCTGCATGATACCCTTTCAGATACTATAAAAATGCTATTAATTACTTTCTTTGTTATTTAATCTCAATATAATTATTTTGGTCTAAATAAGCTTGAATTACCTTGATGTCTCTGTCATTTCTGTACCTTTCCACCTTCTTTGAATTTTTCTCAGAATTGCAAACTTGATGCAATATTTGTGCAGAGTCTTACTGGTACAGAATAAAGTGGAAATATTACTTCAAATTAAAGAATTACAGGGTTGTAAAAAGGGAGTTGTTATTACTCCTTGTGGTTTTACAACAGTTGTTCTATGATGTAAACAAAAATTGCATTTGCCTGTTAGTAGGGAAAACATATTCATATTCAGTTTGTTCTCAAAGATATATTCTAAGAATATATATATATATATATATATATATATATATATATATATATATATATATATATATATATATATATATATATATATATATATATATATATATATATATGATTTTTATTAAAGAATTTTTAACAAATAAGATAAAAATAATACAAATTCATATAAAGTAAGAAAGAGAAAATAAAAAGAAAGAAATCAGCGTGAAAGCTAAAAGTGCATGAAAAGAAAAAAGTAAAAAAAGAAAAGAAAGAAAAAAGATACAAAGTAGCTTCCAATCTTCTTTACAGCAGTTATATGTACACTTACAAATTTATCTCTTGCCCTATAGTTACAACATAATTCTCCTCTTTTTATAATATATCCTGCCTAATCATCAAAATCATAAATCACAAGTTCATTTTTTCTATTGCACGCAAAAAGTCAAAAAGAGGTTTTCAGTCAGCAATAAACGTGGACATTGTCTTTTCTCTGATCAAAGCAGTCGATTTAACCATCTCAGCAAGTTCCATCTCCACCAATCATTCCTCTGTTGTGGATAGTGCTGAATATTTTCATTTTTGTGCATACAATAATCTCACTGCAGTTATCAGGTACAAAAAAAATCCCATGATCTTCCCCCCTCCCAACTGTTTGTTCATCAATCCCAAAAGAAAAACCTCTGGTCTAAATTGTATATTAACCTTAAACTTTCTTTGAATCCAAAATTGTCTAGCTTTTTAACATGTATACCAAACATGATAAAATTTGCCTTCTGGCTGTTAAGATTTCCAGTATAAATTTGAAACACTTTTATACAGTATAGACAATTTCTTTGATGACATAAACTAATGGTGTTTCATTTTATAAACATTCTCTTTAAGCTTGTAGCATAGTGTAAATTTCAGTCTTTTCAATCACATATTTTCCCATTATTTCATACGGTATAGTATGCATTCAGGACTGTTCAACTTATGGCCATTCGTTCAGTGACCATTTGAAGTTACAATGCCACTATAACTTCAGGAACCAGTGCCTGAAATGCCCCTGCTGTCACATGAACAAAATTTGGCTGCTTGGCAGCCTTCCCTCACTTATGATTCTTCCCACCCACCTATCTCCTCCCCCTTTCTGCTGCATTGTGCTCCACCATCTTTGCTATCTTCTTGCTCCTGCACCTGATGAGGCATGCCCAGTCTGGCCCTTTGTGAGGCAGTTTCTGGCCATGTGAGCCCCTCTTCCCTAGGTCTTGTGAAGAACCGCCACGTGTGAACTAGGGGAAAAAAGACCACATCACCAGTGGGAGCAAGAAGATAGCAAAAGTTGGCTGGGGCAACAGAGTGAAGGGTGGCAGGGTCCTTGGAATACCTGCTGGTGAGGCAACTGCGGCTGGGACTGCTCTGGGGCTTGGTTGGAGTGGCTGCAGCTTTGGGCCATACTGCTCACTGGGATGGGGATGGGCTTTGCATTATGGAGGATTTCTGCAAAGAGCTGGGCTTTGTACTGCGAAGGACTTAATAGAAGCCCCAACAGCATGACAAAGATCCCTTTGCAGAGCAAAGCCCAGCCCAATCCTAAGCCCCAGCCCGAGCCTGCCCAGCAGTGGGTGCAAAGAGTTTTCTTGAGTGCTGTAACCCCAGAGCCACAAGACATCAAAAAGTCGCTTTGTGCTATGCTATTGGGGCTTCCTGGAATGCAGCAGATTGAACTGCACCGCTGGGCAGGGTAGGGCAGCTGAGACTTTTGGAGGTGGTTGAGATTTTGCACTACACTGACTCAGGGGTTTCTTGAATCCTCAGAGCTGAAGAATGCCCCAAAGCTCCTGAGCCACATTGTTTTCTTGTCATTCCCTCCCTGAGCTCATACCGCATTTCCACACATCTCACAATTTGCAGTCTACATCGGGCCTTCCAAGGCTTTCCCACCTCCTGTAGTAGTCGTATATTCCTTATCTGGGACTCCCTCCACTTCCTGCTTAATGAGCTACATGTTATGACTGCAAAGAGGACTGCCAGATTACTGTTGCTAATTGAAGTAGTCATGTTTCATCATGCTTTACAAACTGCATTGCTTAGCGACAGAAATTCCAATCCCAATTATTGTAAGTTGAAGACTACCTGTATTATACCAAAACCATGAATTTAGCTGACTTTATCATACATTCTTTCACAATTCTATTTTAAATTCTGTTATAATATGTTGTCTTTTGCCTACCTTAAATCTTTCTAGTAACTGTAAATAAGAAAACCATTGACAATTTCATCTTTCTGCTACCAGTTCTTCACTTGGTTTTATTGTATGTTCCCTTTGACAAAATTCTAATAAATTCTAAGAATATTTTTAGATGAACATACTATTATATCTAATTCCCAATTCTCAACTGTACATTTGATTTTTTCTACCTACATGAAAAACTTGGAATGTGTTTCTTTAAAATTTTGCCTATTAATCGTTAGCCGCTTACATTTATTTTGAATTTTGTTTCTAGTTTCTAGCATATCCCACAGAACTTTACATTATCTGATAGTTATATAATAATTTCCCTCCCTACCATATTATTCAAGTCATTAATGAAAATATTGAAAGTTAGGGCTCAGGACTGAACCTTTTGCGTCCCATTCAAAGTTGGCCTTCACTTTAATGACAAAAAAATCAGAGAACGCTCTTGAAATACATTCTAACACATATGCTATTCAGTCCATACTTACCTAGATTGCTAGTCAGAATATAATGGCATACTTTGTCAAATGCTTTGGTGAAAATATATTTACTTCATTTATTGAACTCATAGTTCATTTTTTATCTGGAAGCATAAAGTGCGAAGAAGGTGAATCTTTTTTTTTAAAAAAATTGCCTAGAACAATCCTGTGAAGGAGACTGTGTTGATAAAGAATGACTTGGTCAAAATTATCCAGTAAATTCCATAATGAAATGGGAATTTCAACCCAAGTCTTCCCATTTAAAGTTCAACAACCACTACCATATTTTTCGGAGTATAAGACACACCTTTTTCCTCCCTAAAAGTGGCTGAAAATTTGGGTGCGTCTTATACTTCGAATGTAGCTTTTTTTTCCAGCCCTAACTAGGTGCTAACAGATCTTCCCCGCTCTTAACTTGCAGGCTTTTTCATTGTTACTCTCTCCAAAGAATGTTTTTCCAGCCCTAAGTCTTTGCAGAATTTTTTTTCATTGCTCTACTTGCTCCGAATAAGTTTTTTTCTAGCCCTAACCAGGTGCTAACTATCTTCCCAGCTCTTACCGGCTTGCAGGCTCTTTCATTGTTACTCTCTCAGAAGAAGGTTTTTTTAAGTCCTAACCAGGGGATAAAATAATGTGCTGAAGCTGCTCCGAATAAGTTTTTTTCTAGCCCTAACCAGGTGCTAACTATCTTCCCAGCTCTTACCGGCTTGCAGGTTCTTTCATTGTTACTCTCTCAGAAGAAGGTTTTTTTTAAGTCCTAACCAGGGGATAAAATAATGTGCTGAAGATGACCAGACTAAGGACGCTAGCCAGATGAATACCTGGTAGGCAGATTGTTTTCCCCTATTTTCCTCCCCAAAAACTAAGGTGCGTCTTATACTCCGAAAAATACGGTAAATTATGCCCTTGAAAAGATTAATTTAACAATAATTGTTTTTGATGAATCCATTCTTATCTTGGAAATTAATATATTGTTTTCACAATGATCAGGGTTAATTAATTTCTCTAAAATCTTCCCAAGATAACTGTGACAAACTGACCATTAGTTAGAATTGCCCTGCAGAAACTTATAAATTGTACTGTCTTCAGGAACACAGTGTAATGAAGCAATATATCAGAAAAAATGTAGTTTGGGGGATAATCGCTTGAGTTGTTAAATTGATCATGAAGAAGCCTTTCTTGTCATGATATCTTTCTAATAAGCCAGCAAACAAATCAAGAAATCTTTTTTACCAGTAGAAATAGTGATTAACTGCTATGGAACAAGTCAGTATATTAACTCATTGGCCTGTTTCACATGCATTGCTAAAAGGAGATGGAGGGGTAGGGGATGAAATATATGTTTTGTTCTAATTCTGGAATCATATACCATATTTTCTTGAGGTGGATCACAATTAATGGAGCACTTCTGGTCTTTATACCTGACGGAATGAGAATAAATCTCATAGAGGCGATATAGATCTTTTCCCCGGAATTCAGACATCAGAAATGAAACCGCAATTTAAAGTTCTAATTAAAATATTTATTTTGGTACAAAAACAATAGATTCTAATTAATTACATGTCTGATATAAAATGAGACTTCTCTCATTGGAAGTCAGAAGAAGAAGGGTAGAACGGAGATTGGAATGTACACATGCGTACAAGAACATATCAATCACGTGCTCAGGAATGAACCATTATATTAGATAGGGATGCTTCTCCCTGCATATACCTGTAACAGGCAATAAATCACACCGTGACAATACCTCTAGCAGTTTACCCATGAACTGATATCTGAATTGTACCTTTTATCTCTCTTATTTTACAAATAAAACCAGTTATTTATTAATTGCAGATTTGGAAGCTTAATATCAATGTAAACAAACAGTTATTTTACAAAAATGTCTATGGAGATTCTCAATCATCCAGGTCTTTGGTTGTCCCAAAGATGTTTTTCAAAAGGCAACTGTACTTTCTTGGCTTTTTCCTTGAAAACGTTTCACTTCTCATCCAAGAAGCTTCTTCAGTTCTTCTTGGATGAGAAGTGAAACATTTTCAAGAAAAAAACCAAGAAAGTCCCGTTGCCTTTTGAAAAGCACTTCTGGGATATCTTAGAAAAAATTATCAGATGCTGCTTTAAAATAGGTTTGTGAACAAACCCTGTTAATAACTCATTTGTATTGCTAAATAAAATATTTTGTGTTCAATAAATGTTTTCAATTTCTTTCAAAAAAGCAAACTCTCAACTGGCACAATCATACAAAGTATGGAAATGATATTATAACTCTTTACCTGCTAAAATATTTTTCCATAACTCAACCTCAAATTTAGTACTTCATTAAGTTTTTTCTTGGAAATGTTAATTTAATTTGAGTAAAATAACTGAACTTATTGCCAAGAAATATGGCTAGACATGTAATGTTTAATATTCATAAATAAAAATGAACTGTACACGAATCTAGAAGCTACAAAAACAGAAGCGCTGTCTTCCATTCCTTTACCCCACAAATGGTTTGATTTGGTGCTGATAATTTATTATCATGATGTCATAAATGCCTACTTGTCTGTATATACTTTATAGCTGGCAATTTGTGGCTTGCATTACATCACTATGACTAATATGATTAAAGATCTCAAGCATGACTACATTGCCCCGGGAAAAATTGGATTTGGAGCCCTTTTTAAAACAATATAGAATATAAATTTTAAAACAATTTAGAATATAAATTGTTCTGTAGAATTGCTTGGACACAAATGATCCATCCCCAATTATATTTTAAAGTAGTTTTCTTGGACCTGATGCACTCTAAATGTGTTGAGAATTCCCATATAGCACAATGAATTTATGTATATACTCAGAGGTGACCAAGTTAAAGAAGACCATGTAACAATAAGGGTCAGCATAATATATTCAATTATAGACAATGTTTTTCTGAAACATAACTATTATGGATGCTCAAACTCTTCATATCTACTAGTCACTGAATAATCTTCATAAGTAAAAAATTATCGTGTCTACTAAATCAAACATAATTTTACAAAATATTATATGAATGTGTATTTCATTAACATTATATCAGAATGAAGTAGCTGCCATTTGCCTCAATGTGATGCTTCAGGATGCTTCAGTGTCATGATTCAATTCAGTAAGATACTATGAATTCTTCCAACAGTTTCCTCTGGCATAGCAGCAGTTGGAAGATGCTCTTATAATGCTTCCCCAGCTTCTAAATAGGAGCATCATTACACAAAGTAATAAAGAAGTTTTATTTCATTCTTTCAAAAGCAGTAGCTATATTGCCTTATGAAGCACTTTTGAACAGATTCTTTACTTGGTGCATAATTAAAGCTGTTATTAGACTTCACATAGTCTTATTTAAAACAAATGTGACATTCTTCATTTATCATACTCTGTGTCACAGAATGACTGACGCTCCTTGTTTGCTGAAGAAGATAAGACAATTTGGGTCAGTTTTGATTTGAGAATTGCTACTTTCACAAACTCAGCCAGCATTTATCATCACTGGCATACTCAGAAACATAACTATGATTCTCCTTCTTCAAGAGCTTGGTATGATGTTAAACAGAAAGGACTATGCTAAGAAACTTCAATGTCTGTTAAACATCTGTGAATTCTTTGATGCTTCACTTTCAATAGAGAAAGGGTGTGAAAGGGTTTGAAGTATAGTAAAACAGTAGATTCTCTCAAAGAAAGTTTGTACTTTAATAGTAATAATTAAGATGAATGCCATTGATACTATTGCATGATTGAATTTTCAGTGCAATCCAAAGGTAGTTACAGAAGAACAATGAATTGTTCAACTCACTGGAAAACAGTTTTAGGATTTAATTTTATTTAAACTGATTACAGTATTGGAGATACAACATGAATCTGCTTCATGGACCTCCGGTTGACATCGCAGCGAGAATGGCTTGGAAAATAGCAGGCTTTGCCGAGCCCTGCAAAATCCAGCCGGTAACTGCTGTCAGGAGACCCTATGGGGTCAAAGCCGCCTTGCAGGGGCAGCGAAGAAAGGGGAGGCACTTTGTGGACCATGAGGAACTCACAATTTTCTCATTAGGTATGAAGCAAGCTCTCCCGAACGGCAGCAGGGATGATGGCCATTTTTGGCAGTCACAAGCTGGGATAACCGGGACCATAAGATTTGTGCTGGAGTAGTCCGTGGACAGAGCATTGAAACTGGGTGACATGATTTCCAACTCTTACTCTAAAGACTTAATTTAAGTGCAAGAATTTTAAAATATAATCTCCAAGCGTTAAGGAAGTGGCGATTAGACACATGGAGAAGATTAAAGATTGAAAATTAAGAGGCGAAAGAAATGCCCAAGGGAAGCTTTAAAATACAGAAAGCATGGAAAAAAGCTTAAACAATTTGAAAGGTGATTTTTGGGAGAAACTGTCTTGCTTATTTGTATTTTTAAACCCCCTGGACTTATCCGATAATCAGCTTTTATTGACATACCATTTAATGTTGGACTTGGGAGCAGGAGAGCCATCTACTGGAAGAAGAGGAGCACTACAACACTACAGCATCAGTACTCTTAGTGAAAGTAAGGTCTAATACACATAAAGTCTAATACACAGAATAGAAGAAAGTAAATAACACCTGGAAGGCAGCCTGATCTTGACTCTATTTTAGAAGACCAGCAGTGGGTTGCTCCCAGTTCGACCCGGTTCTTAGAACTGGTAGCGCTGGTGGTGGGAGACTCTGCCCAACCACCTGGGACACTTCTGCGCATGCGCAGAAGCGTCGCGCACGCAAGCACATGCACGAACCGGTAGCAAAGGGTTTTAGAACCCACTACTTTAGAAGACGATTTGGATATTTTGAAAATACTTAATGAGTTTGAAGATTTTATCTTCAATGAGTTTGAAGATTTTAATTATATTATTATTATTATTATTATTTCTAAGGTGAACTAAATTGCAAATAACTAAACTTTATTGAAACTGACTACTAGATTATGGATTTGAAAGATTGGAGGAACCTAGTGGATTAATTTGGATTTAGATTTTTTTTCAGTGAATGTTTTTATTAAAAAAAGTTTTTAAGTAGTCCCTCCCCCCTTGCCCTCCCACCCCCATCTCCCCCATCCCCCTTCCTAGACTTCCCAGAACAAGCACAGGGTATAGTATTCACAAACATAGAACTAAAATATGCTAACAAATTATTGACTTCAAAATATCTCTAGGTCTTTAACTCCTTATAGCTCAAAACCCTTTAAACATGGACTAAAAATTAAAAATGTTTCATTCATAAGCTATTTGAATCTTCTTAATCTGGTACTTGTTTTGAATATAGTCAATCCATCTTCTCCATTCCAATATATATCTTTCGTTTGAATGGTCTTTAAGATATGATGAAATTCTTGCCATCTCTGCCAAATGCACGACTTTTAGTGTCCATTCCTCAATGGTAGGTGGATCTTCCTTCTTCCAATACTGTGCCACCAGTAACCTGGCAGCTGTTATTAAATTCAAAACCAATTTAGTCTCTATTACAGTACAATCCGTAATTATTCCCAGCAAAAAAACCTGTGGTGTAAATTTTTCTTTAGAATATTTTGAATAATCCACCATATTTTTATCCAAAAGGCCTTAATTTTTTTACATATCCACCATATATGGAAATACGTAGCATCTTCACACTCGCATCGCCAACACTTAGGTTATAAGTTTGGCTACATACAGGCTAGGTTTTTTGGATCTAAATACCACTATAAACCATTTTATAAAAGTTCTTTCTTAAGTTTTGAGCTTGCGTAAATCTTACATTTCTAACCCATAACTTTTCCCATGTTTCCATCATTATAGATTCTCCAATATTTTGTGCCCATTTTATCATACAATCCTTAACTAGCTCTGTTTCTGAATCTATTTCCACTAGCACATTATACAACCTTTTTATATGCATTTGACTTTTGTCTCTTATTTGTTTTATCAAATTCTCATCCTGCTGCAAAATACCATTTTTTTGATCTTCTCTCCATCTGGCCTGCAGCTGCCCATACTGAAACCAAGTTCTAGTTACTCCTTCTTCTCTTAATTGCTCCATAGATTTTAATTGTAATCTAATTCCTTCTTCATAAAGAAGTTCTTTGTATATAATCTTATCGTGCTTTTGCTCCAAGTTTATATTTTCTATCGCGTGTCTGGGTACTGTCCATATTGGTAACTTGTCATTTAGTTTATATTGATACTTTTTCCAGACACGCAATAGAGCATTTCTTAATATATGACTTTTAAAAGCCTTATCTACTTTCTTATCATACAATAAATAGGCATGCCAGCCATAGACCAGACCATATCCTTCAATATCCTTTCCTCCGTTAAATTAATCCAATCAGTAATTGCTGAGAGGGCAGTGGCTTCGTAATACAATCTTAAATTGGGCATTTTAAGACCTCCTCTTTCTCGTGTATCTTGCATTATTTTCTGGTTTACTCGCGGTTTCTTCCCTGCCCAAACAAATTTATTTATGCCCTTCTGCCATTCCTTCAAATTTTCATCTTTTTTAAGTATAGGTAACATTTGAAAAAGAAATAAAAACCTTGGTAAAACATTCATTTTTACTGCGGCTATCCTACCCAGCAAAGACAATTGTAGTTTTTTCCAATTTTCCATCTCTTTCTGTATTTTTTGCCATAGTGGTTCATAGTTGTGCTGATATAATTTCATATTTGTGGTCATAACATAAACCCATATTTGGATTTAGATTATTAATGCTATTTGACAGAACATTCTATGAGGCAAAAGAATAAAGGTGATAGAAGAAAAGAGAAAAGAAGAAAAGTTAAATAAGACTTTAAAATTTAGACAATTGGGAAGATATCTAATTGGAAAACCACAAGGCTGTAAATTATTAAAGAATTTTAAAGATTATAAACTTAGGGGATTTGGAGGTATAACTATGGGATTGACTGAATTTTATTAAGTTGGAGTTTTTAAATACTGAGACATTGGAACCAAAGAGGTATACTGAGTAATCTTTATTAAATTGTTACAAAATGGAACTAAAGGGGATAATAGAGGCAAATGAAGAAATAATTTTGATGCTTGAAAACATGCATGAAACTATAAAGAACAATAAGGAGATAAGTGGATTGTCCAAAGATAAAGAAATGAGTGCAGAAGCCACTTAACAATTGGGTGGGAAAGATGAACATAATACTCAGGAAATAGATGAGAAATTAGAAGAAGCAGTGGAAGGAAAAAATCAAAACGAGATGCAAGAAGATAAAGATAATGAAGAGAAAGGATTAATAAGTAGGAATCAACTAGATAATTCCTTAAAAGCTTATAATAGAATAGAGGAAAAAAAAAGAAAAATCTCTTCAAAAAAGAGTGAAATAAAAGGGTGATTAAAAAGTCAATAAATGATGTAACACCAAAAAGGCTAAGAGATTATGGATAATGATAAAATATATTAATAAAATTAAAAAATAGAAAAGACAAATAGGGAAAATATTAGCATACATATTAACAGATAATAGAATCTATTATAATTAAAAATAAGCTAAACTTAGTAGGTGGAGGTTTAGGATTAGGTATTCTAATTTTATTATTAATATTAATAGTGTGTTAAAGTATATTAAACTTTTAAGGATTAGAAATTGTGGAGATTTTGAGATATAGTCCCGGGATTGATTACATTTTGTTAATATTCGGCGTTATTTATTTATTTATTTATTTATTTATTTATTTATTTATTTATTTATTTATTTATTTATTTATTTATTTATTTAATTATTAGTGAGACATATACCGCCTCATAGTGCAAGCAGTCTCTAAGCGGTTTACACCAGTAAGCAATGTATATTTATATTGCCCCCAACAATCTGAGTCCTCATTTTACCTACCTCGGAAGGATGGAAGGCTGAGTCAACCCTGAGCTGGTGAGATTTGAACAGCTTAACTTCTGATCACAGTCAGCTAAAGTAGCCTGCAGTACTGCACTCTAACTGCTGCACCACCTCGGATCTTATTAGTAGTCCTAGATATTTGGGATATTGAAATCAGGGGTGGGTTCTCGTATTCCTCGCTGTCGGTTTGCTCCTTGTTGTGTGGGCGGGCGTGCATGCACAGTGCTTAAAAACCACTGGGGGCCACTGAGAGTGCCAGTTCAGGGGTGTGGCAGGCCTGGGTCGCTGCCAGTTCTAGTGACCCAGGCTGCCAAGTTACTACCGGTTCCATAGAACCGGTCCGAACCGGGAGGAACCCACCTTTGATTGAAATTATGGTGGAATAATGAGTAATTCTCAAAATATTAAATAGTAACTTAGTAGGGAATAACAAATACATGGCACAAAGAAATGTTATTGACATGTAAATGAATTAATTGAAAAAATGATAAAGAATTATAAAGAGGGAATGGTACTGTTGAAGTTGGAAGATCAGGATTATGCATACTTATTTGTATTATTACTGTTAGCATTGTTTAAAAAAGATTTGACCCAGTCAATACACTGTCCACAAAATATGTATGGTGTGTATTATATTAAAAAATAAAAAAATTAGTTAAAAGAAGAATCTGCTTCATAAGGTTCTGTGAGACAATTTCCATTTACCCTAACATGGTAATCATTTTCATGCTGTTAAATTTTCGTGAATTGTAATCATTTGAGTAGCTTAACCATTAGCAGATCATGTTATACAGTTGCCAAGAGATGAACAGATATTTAGCCATTTTATTTTTCCCCTGTTGTTATATCAGGGAAACAACTTGTAACTAAAAGTATGAAAAGTTCTGAAGTTCCAGCAAGCAAAAAAAAAAGCCATACAAAGGAAACCATATTTGAGCAAGAAGTGGGTAGATTAGAAGAAAAATATTCTAAGTATGAAGTGAGTCAAAGTCTAACAGAGGTGTTTATGAAGGGAGATACAAAAATAATTAAAGATGTCAGATATCATAGCTGAATGATTCCCCTTTTTAATGTATTGTATATATAATTCACATAGAAAAAGAGATGTCTTCAATTCTATCTTTGTGCCTAGTATCCTGACTTTTTGATGGCCCCTTCCCTTTGTGGATGCCCCTGGACTTTGAGTATAATATTGGTGCATATGAGTTTGGACAAATGGTGTCGGATCTTATACACTATTACTGCAAAAAGGAACCTAATCTTTCATCTCTTAATGAAATGATTGCTGATTCTTTGAGAGTATATTATTACATCTGAAACACAAATCTACTCTCAACATACCTATAACTTGATGAATATTTTTCTTGCCCTCAGGTTATGTATGGCAGAGAACCAATTATTCAATGAAAATGTGAGAAAAAATGAGCCAAGTCCAGGAGCCAAGCAAAGTTGCAGGCAGGGAGACTTAAAGAATCAATATTTTTGTGTTTGCATGCATACATTTGGTGTATTAAAAAATTCGTGATTTTTATCCTGTGGCATTTATTTTTAGAATGCATAAGGCAGCATGATTGTAAAAGCAGCAGACCTTTGCTTTCAGTCTTAGGTTCTATTATAGGTTATGAAGGATAATGTAGATGTAAAGAAATATAGGATACAAAAGCCCAGCTTTTAAAGTATATATGGCATGTTCAAAAAACGTCTAGATTTCCAGTCAAACCCTTTTGGGATAGATAGTCAACAGTCTTCAGTGTTTTCCATTACCATGTTGGAAATACAGTAATAACCTCAGCATCACCAAAACATTTAACTTGGAATTTTTAATAACATGGACTCTACAAAAACAGATTTCCAAGAGACACACCAACATTTCTATAAATTGAAGAATTTAATAACATTAAGCAAATATTTGATTGGAGTAAATTATATTGAGTGAAGGTTCAAGGAAAAAATTGAAAAAGTGCAAACATATACCGCATTTTTAGAGTATAAGATGCACCTTTTTACCCCAAAAAAGAGGGTCAAAAACTGGGTTCGTCTTATACACCGAATGTTGCATTGGGGGGAGGGGAGAGGGAGTTGGTGCGATGGCGGCAATGGTGGCAACGGCGACAATGGGTGACAACAGACAGCTGATTGGCAGTATTCCATGAGACTGTTCCTCTGCCTGAGGAAGAGCCGCTGTCACCGTTCCTGCCCAAAGCCTGTGAGGAGCCGCTGCCGCCATTGATGGCTGTTGCCACAGCCAGACCACATGAGAAGCCGCTGCCGCCATTGTTGGCCGCCGCTGGCTGAAGCCTGCACCTGAGGAGCTGCCTCCGCTGCTGCTGCCTGAAGCAAACTGCCTGACAGGTTTGAAGACCAACTTCTAAGTTTGAAGATCCCTGAGTCACTGGCTCTCCCAAGCAAGCTCTCCACCATCCTGAAATTGCACCACGCTGGAAAACTGCCCCACGCGGCAGGGTTCCGGGATGGTGGAGAGCTTGCTTGCTTGGTTTCTGGCCGAATCTATTGCAGCAACTCTTCCATTGCTGGGGCGCCGCTTCGCCCCTTTCTCTGGATTGTCGGGTGGACTGCAACTTCGCTTCCACCTGGGAAACAGCATCCGGGCTGTTCCCTGTGGCAGAGGTGCTGGTGTGTCACGGCTCTCGGGCACTTGCTGCTTGTGCCTCTGCAGCTACAGAGCCCTGCAGTCAGGTAGAGACATGCCGAGCCACGGGTCGGCTTCGCTGCCCTTTCATCTCTGCCTCCGCCCCTGCCTCTGCCCCCGCCTCCCTCACTTGCTGGCTGGCTCGGGCTGCTTGTCCTCCACCTGCCCTTTCAGCATCCTTCAAACGGGGGATGCAGGCGAAGGCGACATGTGGGAATCCCCCACAGGAACAGCCACCTGGCCAGGCTGAAGGACAGTGACGTGGGAAACGGGAGGAAATCTGGGCAGTTGGTGAGAGTGAAAATGTGACTTCCATGTGAAATGAAGAGGCTTCAGCACAGAGCTGCTTCCCTTCTAACTTCTCTGATCATTTCCCATCTGGATATTTATTCTATGATTTTTATACAAGTCTCATCCAGAAAGTTATAAGTTTGAAGACCCCTGAGTCAGGAGTTAGGGGTTCAATGGTTTTCAAACCTGGCAAGTTTAAGACTTGTGGACTTCAACTCCCATTCCTGAGCTAGCATGACTGGAGGAGGAATTCTGGGAGTTGAAGTCCACAAGTCTTAAAGCTGTCAAGTTTGAAGTTTGTAAAAAGTGTACATGGTTGTAAAAAGTGTACATGGTTGTAAAAAGTATTCTGCTATACTGTTATTTTATTAAATAATATATTACTACACCATTTGGTTCAGAATACTTTTTTCCTTGTTTTCCTCCTCTAAAATCTAGATGCGTCCTATATTCCGGTGTGTCCGATACTCCAAAAAATACGGTATATTTAAATAATGGGTACTGTCCTGTTAAATAACTGTTCTTGTTTCTTCAACGTTCATGCAATTTACTCCTTAACAATCATTTGAAAATGAATTGATATTGTTTTCTTTCCATATTCCATTTTTGGTAATTTTTTGATTTTTTAAAAATGTATTTAATTTTAATTTTAAATATATTTAATGTAATTAGGAAGGAAGTGTATATTTGTTTCCTATTCACTAGACACTCTGGGATACTTAAACTCAGTTTGGATGGGACATGTTAGCAGTGTCTAGAACTCCTAAATTGTTATTAATAGTGGAAAAATATTGATTCAAAAACTTTCCTTTTACAAATAGTTAAAGATATAATGAAAACAAATACTGGGAGCTTATATGAAAAGAGTAATGAAATGTCAGAATATTCTGGTTTTTATTAAAATCAATGGGTTCATGTGTTAAAAATAGTGAATAGGTATTTTTAAAAAGTTGAACATGTGATAAAGAGGATGTTTCAAAGGGGCTGGATTTCATCCTGAATATAACTTTATAATGGTGAAAAGGACACCAAAATTTATATATTTGGGCCTGCTTTAGATTGCTCTCTTTTAATTCAATACTAAGAAATATTAGTAGGAAGTTGGGAAGAAAATAAGGTTCGAAGAGTTTAATGAAATACTGAACAATATAACAAAACATATGAAGAACTGAATTTACTGTAATAAACTTCAGAATAAACTGTAAGAAAAGAAGTTTGCTTCAAATGAAATATTTTTTATACCTTATTTTAAAACCTGGATTTATGAAGCAATAACAATAGCACTTAGACTTAGACTTAATCTTGAGCCGGTGAAACTTGAACTGCCAAACTGCTGGCAATTGGCAGTCAGCAGAATTAGCTCGCAATATCTGCATTCTGCATACTGCACTCATGTCGGGGGTGCCTGTGATGGCCCAAGCGCTCTGCCAGTGAAAACAGGTTCCCGAGCTCTGTTTTCAGCTCTGCCAGTGAAAACGGACCACATGCGACCCTCCCAAGCTCTGTTTTTGCTGGCAGGGGCATTGCAGGTCAGTTATTTGCTGTTTCCAGGGCGGCCCCATGGGCCAAATCTAGGCATCCGCGGGCCAGATCCTGCTCGTGGGCCTTGAGTTTGACACCCCTGGTCTATATCCATAGACCAATTTTCATAATGGCTGGGAATTCTCGGGGGTTGAAGTCCACCTATCTTAAAGTTGCAAATTTCAGAAACTGATCTGCATGATTTTTTAAAAAAATAGACTGGTGATGAGGTTTAAACTTTGGGGTTAGACCCACCTATTAGACCCCACTCTTGCAAAACTGAAAATTTTAAAGGCTCCTGGCCGATCATCTAGCATGTTTTCAATTTATTAGTGTTACGTACGGCTGTACGTAGCAAGGATTTGCATAGCCGCCGCTGATTGGCTAATCAAGTGGCGGGAGAAATAAACTGCTGTCAGTGGCTGGCTTGGTTACAGGCCAGCCCTTAAAAGCGGCTTCCCTGCAGCCAGCCAGCAGTTTATGTTGCAATCCAGCTAAGATCAATAAAGATGCTGAACTGCTCCTACATCTTGTCTCTTCATTCCCGTGCAATCTAACAATTAGGACATTACATCTGGTTTTCTGCCTCCATTTCTGAATAATTGTATCAATATGGAGTTCTGGGTTGGGTATGCTGACCATTGGGATTGGGGACTGTAGATTGAATCCTTAGAGAAAGTAATACAGTATATGACCCCTGCATGGGTTGGAATCAGGAATTGCAATAAAATGCCTACATAAAATTAATTTAACACTCTGTATAGTCCTTTAAGGGATACAAACTTTATTTTATATTATTGGATTCTACACCTGTCACACTGGAAAATTTGAGAAATTGTTAATAGGGGAACAATAGGAAAAAGCTTTTTCTTTTATGTTGTATAAATGGTATGATTACATGACATATGTGGCATAATTAGTTTTCAGGATGATTCGTGGGAGGTTTTATTCTTTTTAAAGCTCTGATACTTTTATTGTAGGGATTAAATTATGGTTTTCATGTCTTTCATTTCTTTTCTAAATGGTGAAAAATTAATTCCATCAATATTCAATAATTATGCTCAATGGATCTCAGGAACAAAAAGGAAGACTTGGAGGTCACTTATGGCCTGAGCCTTCAGGTCACCTATTGCTGCTATTACCTATAGAAGGAAAAATATATTTAAATTAAAGCTTGCTAAAATAAAACATGAATTTAACAAGGCAGTTTTTGTCTTAAAGTGAATATTTTCAACAACCCACTGATTTAAATGATGCTGAGTTTAAGAGCTGGATCCACATGTTAATAGATTTTTGAACTAAACTGCTATTGCATTTTTAAGTTCTCCCATTTCTGCGTTCTCTAGTACCAGCTTGGAATAGGACCAATATTCATGGATGTGTACCCATGATCTAATTCCCATTTGAATCTGATGGTATATTTTTGCTCTACTGAAATCCAAATACACTTGCTATGTATTTAGAATTCTGGTGGTATTAGAATTTCATTGGCCTTTCTTCTCTACTTGAAGATCTGGTTACAATAAAATAATAGACCTTCAGAGCATTATTGTCTGCCTTAGCCAAATGTTTTGTTAAGCCAAAAGCCAAATGCTATTAATTTATATTTCCTGTGTCTTTAATAGCTTCAGAAAACATCTGGTAGTGTTCCTTTCTCATTTATTCTTCAATCTATCTTTATGTACCTTAAATATAAAACCATAGTATCTACTATGTAGCTCTCTAATGGAAATACCAAGCCAATCAATATTTTTTTAAAAAAACAAAAAATGTTTCTTAAGGCATAGGTTGGAGAAAAAACTATATTACAGCACAATTGCTAAAGTTTACTTACTGCTGCCACTTTATTATATTCATTTAAAGATAGTTTGGGATACTTTCAAAGTTACTTAGGACAATTAAAAGCTGGAGCTTGCCTTTTTTCAAAATTGAGAGAGCGTAAAGTGCAGATTCTTCTTTATTCTATGGCCCTTGGACAGAGTCCCACTTTAGCATTCTGGTCTAAAGTGAATTTTTCCAGATTAAAATACATTTTTCCATCTTTGAGGGTTTTTTTTTTAGTAAAAAATTTTATCCTGGCCCCAAATGATGCCAAGGCAAGTACTGAGGAAGTTTATTTATTTATTTATTTATTTGTGAGATTTATATACCGCCTCACAGTGCAAGCACTCTCTAAGCGGTTTACACCAGTAAGCAATGTATATTTATATTGCCCCCAACAATCTGGGTCTTCATTTTACCTACCTCAGAAGGATGGAAGGCTGAGTCAACCTTGAGCCGGTGAGATTTGAACCACTGACCTACGGATCACAGTCAGCTAAAGTGGCCTGCAGTACTGTCTCTAACCGCTGCGCCACCTTGGCTCAAGTTTTTTTTATAGCTATCTAGTCCTTTCATAGTAGCTGCTTGCTCATCTTTATTTTATGGGGTTTGTGGAAATAAAGGCCTGAATATAATAATGAAACTCCAGTAAAGACTCCATTAGAGTCTCTTATATGAAGAAGTTACATGTAGCTGTGAATGTCCTCCTTATTCCCCATATTAAGCAATTAGGAGCAATTATAGCCCATTCCTGAGGAAAATTTGGAACAGGGTTGGGTTCTTTAAAATGGAGTTTTTGTACCTTTATACAAGGGATGTATAGGTCTATTATTATGTAGTCTGAAATCTCAGACTTTTCTCCATAAGTTGCTGAAAAATGATATTTGTTCTCTAGTTCAAAAAGCTAAAATATATCAGAGAGACATGCAGAGGTGATAAAATGCTATGTAATGTCTGCCTATTAGTGGAGGGAAATCCCACACAAGTGCAAAGCAGTTAGGATATCCATTTTGACTGTTAAATATTGGTTAACCTTTTAAACTTATTAACCCTTTAAACAAAAACAGATGGACATTATCTCAGTGAATTATGCCATTAAGGCTAACAATACATATTCCTGGCAAATATCCCTTTTCATTACTCGATCCTTATAGGGCACCCTGATTCAAACCAGGTACTAGTCTTGAGGAAATGTCAACTGATATGAAACTCTCATGGCTTATATCTTATCTTATCCACATGGACAAAATCCCATTTCTCCTACTTGCCAAATGATAACAGTGCATATGTCAGTTACACATATTATCTTGTTATTGGAATGCCAGTTGAATATAATGATTTCTGTTAAGTGCAGTAAGTTCCCCCCCCCACTCTGTATGTTTCTCCAAATACCAGACACATTTATTATTTTTATTTATTTATTTATTTATTTGGCTACGCATCTCCCCTACAAGTTGACTCTGTGTGACTTTTTCTCTCCAAGCACTCCACTGTATTCCAGAACCTGAGAAATTCCCAGGTACCCCTGAAGCATTGTAGGTATGCATGGGAACATTTCTGGGAGTAGGAATATAATCTAAGCAGTGATTAGTAAAACATATTTTTTTTAGTTGTAAAAGAAGCTTTAAAGGGATAGGCAAAGTCTAGCTACATCTATCAGAAAGAGAATCTTTCTGAAAGAAAGATCTCCCCCAAAATGCATGTGATCTGTCTCTGTCTCTCTGTGTATCTGTCTGTCTCTGTCTGTCAGTCTGTCTGTCTCTGTCTCTGTCTCTCTCTCTCTCTGTCTGTCTCTCTCTCTCTCTCTCTCTCTGTGTGTGCATGCGCACACATCTGGGAATAAAGACAGAAGGAAATAATCTCAGATTACCAATTTCAGAGGCTAAGTGCAGGAAAAAATGATAAAGGGGCAAAAAAGGGCAAAAAGAAAATTTTAATTCTTTATACACCCTATTTCTTCCTGGGGTTAGTAGCTCATGAGATGCTGAAGAGTCAGTCCTGAATTCTGGATTCAGAATTCCAATAGTTTCATATGAGAAAGTTGTCTTGATTAAATATGCAAAAGAGATTATACCATGACCATATCAATTTAAAGACTCCATAAAGTAAAACTGAAAATAACCTTGAATAATTGATTATGAAATATAAACTTAAAAAGCGGGAAATTTTAAAGAACACAGAGCACAAAGTCTGAATTAAATTACTTGTGTGGTTCTTTCTTTTAATTCACCAATTACTTTTGGGAGACATTTTGCTAACTTGTGGCTCCCCAAAGTTTCTGCCTTTAAAGCTATAATACTTTTGCTGAAGTACTTATCTAGTCATTATTTTGATTGTTTAATTTGATCCATTTTCTTTGGCAAAACATTTTTCTTTTAAGAAAACCACAATATTTCAGCAAGTCCTTGGTTGAATCATTTATTATTTTATTTGTACATCACTTTTTCAAGTAAAGAGGCTAACTCTGAAAACTTAGAACTGAGGCAACTAATATTATAGGAAAAAGCTCAGAATTGACAAATTAAAGCTCTTCAAATTAAATAACAACAATATATAAAGGAGAAATAAATAAGTCTTCCCATCAAACTCTTTTTCTGCAGCAAATAAATGTATATGCTAACAAATCTATCTGAATATAAACAAACAAGCAAACATATTTTCTCCTGCAAGTAGGAAAACTTCACTCCGCTTCAATGCTCAGCAAATTTGCATTAGTAAGAGAACATTTAATCCCTGTATGAGATCAAAACTGAATTATAACTGCACTACTGAAATTTGCCTAACAATAGAAATAAATGCTGAAATCATCTCCAAGTGAACCAGGGGTGGTTTCTACTTACCTTCCCCACCGGTTTGCATCGCGACGGAAGTGCACGTTTTGTGTGTGTGCGTCACTTCTTGGAAATGACCCTCTGGGCATGCGCAGAAGCCTTTGCGCATGCGCAGAGGTTTTTTTTTGCAATCCGCAGCGACTGGAGGACCGGTTCGGGAGTGTGGACCGCTGGTCATCGCTGTCAGTTCGGCGAGCGGAGCCAAATTTCCACTACCGGTTCTAAAGAACCGGTCCAAACCAGCAGCAACCCACCTCTGAAGTGAACATAAGTACAAGTATCTTTTCCAATATTATAGACAGGTAGTCCTCAACTTACGACCATTCATTTAATAACAGTTGAAAGTTACAACAGTGCTGAAAAAGTGATTTATGACTGATCCTTATGACTGTCACAAAGTCCCTGCAGTCAAGTGACCAAACTTTGATTTCTTGGCAACCAGAATATGTTTACAACAGTTGAGCATCCCAGGGTCACATGACTGACATTTGCAACCTTCCCAAATGGCTTCCAACAAGCAAAGTATGCGGGACAATCTGAATTTGCTTAACAACTTAACAATCATGCTTATTTGCTTAACAAGCATGGCAAAAAATTTGCCTCATTTAACAACTGCACTGCCTACTGATAAAAGTTTGAAAACTTCAATAAGTCAAGGACTACCTGTTTGAAGATTTTCTATTTCCCATTTTTCTTATAAATCTGCCAAAGATAAGCCAGGTAAAACAATTCACAATGAAAAAAATGCTGTGTTTTTTTCTCATAACACAGAAGGGAATCACATACTTCATTTTCTAAATTATTGTGCCTTATCCCAACATATATATATTTAAAATGAAATATTTCCTAATGTTCTGCTGGACCTCCTCAGTTACTGCTGACTTTTCTAAAGAGATTACAACTAGTCACCTACGTAGAAGCAACCATATTATTTTATCTTTTGTTTTATCGATCTTTTTAGGGCAAGCACCTTTACTAAAAAGTAGTCAATTGCTGAGAGGATGGGTGGGGGGGAAAATCCACTCCTCAAACACAATCTCCAAATTCTGATAAAAAGTAGTAACATTTTTTTCAATTAAAAAACCCCAACCTTAAAAAGCATTAAATATCTAGAACGTATCTTAAAGGTCTTCTGGAACATACTTTTGACTGCAGTCTTAACCATATTTAAGGGACATATCCAAGGGGAAAAATATGTAGCATTAAAATTGCTCATATTTCACAGAAAAAGCTCACTCTTAAAGATTTGCATTTATTACCATTGTTAGTGGCATATTTTAGTTCAGAGAATCAAACATTCTCCTGTTCCTTTCAGTACCCTCACATTATCCTTTTCTAAAAATACACCCGGTAGGTGTTTGCATTAGCTGATATTTCCTTTCAGTGTTTCTAGTAAATTATCCTTTCTTTGTGGATAAGTAAGAGTTTGCAAAACTTTCACCTTTATTCTTAAATTAAACACTGACAAGGAGTGGAAGTGTTAAGCATGCTAATCAGTAGGACCTCCCTGTGGGAACCTATGATAGAAGACTGTTTCACATTGAGAGGCAGACAGCACTGTTGACACTGGCTGTCAAAAAGTTTCATGTCTTTGAAAGGAAATCTTAATCTTCTTTATTCATGTGTGAACAGGTCCAGGCCTTCATCCCTGCAGCTTATACACATAGACAGTTCAAGCCACAGGTTGCTAGGCTGTGGGGATGGTTTGTTTGACTGTGTCTACATTGTGCAAATGGATGAGGACTGAAAATTAAAATCTGTCGGCCATAGAGCACTGCTTTTCTGTCTGTGTTTGAAGAGACATGGCAACCCGGGGTGAAATGAAAAGGAATTTTATTGGGCGCAAACTGCTCAGCCTTTTAGATGTTGGGTGCAGGATCTGAATGGTCAATCTGGGAGGTTTGTGGATTGTTTACAGACAGTGGGGACAGCTGTCAATCACAGCACAATGGCAAAATTTATGTCAGGGAGGAAAAAAAGTTGCTTTTTAATGCCCAAACCCCTGTTTCCTGATAAAATGTTCAGATCAATAAACAAAAAGAGTTTTTGTCTGACATTTATAAGCAGAGAAATTTCCAAATAACAGCTGCTATTGCTGTTGAGCCCTCTTTTCTTAATCCTTGCAATGGTGTTTAGCTAGCAATTTAAGAGTAGTTTTATCATACTGTGAACATGTGTTTGTTTTTCTTGACTGTTTAAAAGACAATGGAAATACTGAGGAAGAAAAAAATCTGACATATGTTAATGAAATAGTTTTTTTTTAAAAAAGAAAACATATCTTGCCAATTATGAGTCAACAAAATCCTCTCATTGGAAGGGATTAATTCCGCCTTCGTCAATTTAGTACCATTCAAATATACAGTTTTCATTATTCCAACATATTTGTTTGATGTATTTTTTTTCCTGTCACTTCTAAACTTGTCTTGTTATTCCCTTTCTCATTTTCCTTTTATGTAAGACTGTATTTTAATGTTTGTTTTTAAATTTTAATAAAGGCATTTAAAAAAAATCAAACCAAACATGTATACTGTTTAAATTGATGATGTATATGTGTTTTGTCTGTATTTTGAATTAACAGTGCTGTCCTTTAATTTGATGTATTTTTGGGACATCCAGAGACTACATGTCATGGTTAAGCTAAAGAAGCACTCAAACACTATCATCATTGACAAAATTACCATCAGTCAATTGCAAAAGGCAGCTTTAATTGAAAAAGTTTACATCCTGCCACAATAGTTTTTTTACACCATCAAACAACAATATCTGCCTAGCCTAAATTCTTGAAAAAGACTCAATGATGGATAAAGCTGTTTAATCCAGTCTAAATATCTTGGGGAGTGCAACCAACCATAATGAAAAAAGGGGACCTAACCTGAATTGGAACTGTTATGGCAGGTTAATGTTTTAATGCGTTATTCCCTGCTCTGGACTAGGCTTCTAATTCCTACAATCTGCATAATTTTCAATGTGTGGAAGGTCTTTAGAATGGAGTCTCAAAGGCTAACCTTTGGCCCCATGTATTTCTGATCCCCGAGTCTCTCTGCATTTTGCTGAGATAATCATGAATTACTACTTCACTTTATTCAGGGGATGAAAGGTCCAATGGAATAGGTTCCCCAATCTGAGCTTCTGAATAAAGTGGTTACAAATCAAATAAAAATGTCAATAAATATAAAAATGTTAGCAAAGTTATAAAGAAGCTGTAGTTTTATACTAAGCAAATGTCTTGCCTAATGCTCAAAATTTTCTTCTTTCCATTTTATCTTATTTGCAGATTTAATGGACTTTATTATCTGTCAAAAATAATATTTGGAAAAATGGAAGAGTCAATTTGTTTTATTCCAAAAAAATAAATAAAAAATGAAAATGTGGTCACTGGCGGGACCAGTTAGAATAGGATATATTCAGGGAAGGAGAATAAAAATCACTGCTGCTTCTTGGAAGATTTAATTGGCCCTGGTTTAAATGGTTTAAAGAAAACCAGGAGCTTGGATAGCAGAACATCCTAATATCATATGCAAATATGATACTGAAAACATTGCACAAGCTTTTCCCATATCGTGACATGTTTTTCCTCTCAAATTTCCTCTCCTTGCTGTAAAAAAGAGGTATTTCTTCATAGATGGCAGTTTTTATGTCTGTTGGAAAGAGTCATGGCTAATGTAGAACTCAAAGGATTATATATATATGGGCTCCCTGCCATGTCCTTTTTGTTAAGGAACCGTCTTCCAACTATCTGGTTGAACATGAAGCTATGATAAATGTAGGCAAAGCTTTTATGTGGAGGCAATAATTTATTATGCATTTCTTTAAACTTTTGGTAATTGATGCAAGGAAAATTACTTTAGATTATATTTTCCAAAAGAAAAAGCAAATTAAATTATCATGATGGCGGAAAAAGTTCTTTGCACTTATTTTTGTGACAAAATGGATGAAGGATGTGTGTGAATGTCCTGGGTCATTGCACAACCCTTCTCCAGAAGTTGGTAACCTCCCTGAATTTTTATATTTTAACTAAAATTCCAACAGAAGGCCTAATGGGAAAAGAGCACCTTCTGAGCTTTTTAAGTTGTGTGGGAAGTCCAGAATGATGGGAAAATGGGTAACAAATGGATAATTTTATCATCTTATAAAAATAAAGCAAGCTTTTGGGGGGGGAATTCTACTAAAGCACCAAAAAAGAAAAAAGAAGAAAACTTTCAGGGACTTATACAGTAGCATCTACTGTATGGCAACTTACAGAAATAATGAGCCCAACTGGTTGAGAAGGTAAAAAAATTTGCAGGGTGCTTATCACCTGCTATTTTTAATCCATAAAATGTAAGAGACAGAATCAAGTGACAAAGAAAAAGGTTTTCTTTTCGAAGGGGAACATTTTTTTAAAGTCAATTTTAAAATTTTTGTTTATACATACAAAAAAGGAAAAATAAACCATGAGCCCAAAAAAGAATAAAAGTATGTTTTATGCAAGAAATAATTGAGTCTACTATTTAAATGCATCCTTAAGACTTGATCACAAATATTTATCAGCCCTTTTATGCACATAAAAAGGGCATGAATATATTCAGAAATAGAAAGCAAACATTTCTGTAATCCAAGAATATAAATTTGGGGTACGGTTATCTTTTTAACACCTACCAGTAATCAGTTTTGTTGCCTCCATGGCCCATAATCCCATCATTTTTATTAAGTTTTATTGATTTTATTGTAATTTCTTTGTTGTGAGTTGTTGAGAGCCAGGTGAATACAAGTTTAATAAAATATTATTATATTTGGTTACAGATGTTATAGCCAGATGTTTAGACTAAATTTGACATTTTATTCAACTATTGAATATTATTATTATTATTATTATTATTATTATTATTATCATTATCATTATCATTATCATTATCATTATCATTATCATTATCATTATCATTATCATTATTATTATTATTATTTCATCATCATCATCATCATCATCATCATCTACATTGATCAACTGCAGTACTAAATTAACAAATCTATGGTTTTTCAAACCAAAATAGGGCAATAATAGGTGAGTGTGTGGCAGCAGACTATTTGCAGCCTTATATTAGGATAGGCCTTGTGATACGTCAACATTATATTTCAAACTCAACATCTTCCAAGTGCTTTTCTCTGCAATCTTTAATGTAGGGAATTTATGGCTAAAACAATGCAAAATATTATTATTACAGCTATAGTGTCAAAGGTTTATGTATAATTTCTAACTGAATGTGTCCTTCTCCTGAAGTGAAAGAAAAATATTTTCAGACATTTTCAGACATAGAGAAGTGGAGTTTTTGTTTCTTCACAGTGAGTCTCTACCATATTAATACACAGACAGCCACAACACCACCCGAGCTACCGTTAAGATTAGATAGAAACCTTCCCCATTCCTGATAGTGTTCAGGGTATACAAATTATATTATGGTATTCAGGGGTGGGTTCTAACTTATCTCGCTGCCAGTTCGCTTCCTCCCGCTTCCTCCTGCGCCGCATTCGCAGAAGCAAAAACCAGCAAAAAATTTTTAAAAATCCCCCCCAAAAATCCCCCCCCAAAAAAGATGGCGGCGTCCATGGACCGGCACCGACAGAACCGGCTCCATGATGTCACCACCGGTTTACTACCGGTTCTCTAGAACTGCTGCGAACCAGGAGGAACCCACCTCTGATGGTATTGCATATTACACTGCGAAACAGTCCTAGAGTTCCTAATGTTTTTTCCTTATTTTTATTCCTTTATTTTATTAGGGATCTTTTCCCCTTTCTGTTCCCATGATATTAAGATATGAATTATCTATTCACTTTTAAAAAAATTATTGTGCTAAGAATAAATGGGAGCAGATTGCAGATAAATTTGATTATTTAAAATCTATGAAAGAGATCATATTTATATGGATCGCGAGAGAACACTTTAGATTCTATTTTTAGAGTGATTCATGACCTAAAACACAGCTTCTACCTGTATTGCACAAGAAAGCACACATCACTGATCCATGGAGATCAGCTGTGTTAGTTTGCTTGTATATTAGCTGAAGTATTGTTCTTCAGCATCTTCTGTTATAAGCTGTTTCTGATTCTACGTTTAGATAGCTTCTAGTCTTCCCTTTTCTCAACTTTTCTTGTACAACTCTTATGAAGACTAATATTATTTTCATAGGGTCTTCTTGCAACATTTTTACTTACAGTTTTTAGATTATTTATTATTTATTTATAATAATATTTCCCCCCCTGATTTAATAACATTCTTAGTTTATTGTTAGTTTAGTCTAATTGATGGTATGTGTTTTGGTTTGATTCTACTATAATAATAAAACTACCATTTTTCAGAACTTTTTTAATGGTCTTATATTGTTCAACATGATGAGATCCTGTAACTGGGTTTCCAATTTGCATGTACTTACATGTAAGAAATTGAGCACACATGGTACCATTTTATGCCATCAACATTAAATTTACTAAAAGGTAAAGGTTCCCCTGGTACATATGTGCTAGTTGTTCCCAACTCTAGGGGGCGGTGCTCATTTCCATTTCAAAGCCGAAGAGCCAGCTCTATCCGAAGATGTCTCCGTGGTCATGTGGCTGGCATGACTAAACGCAGAAGGCGCACGGAACGCTGTTACCTTTAAATTTAAATTTACTAGTACTTCTTAAATGTACAGTACACACTAATTATTTTACAAATGGCTCTGCCAAATTTCCATAGGAGTGCCATATAGATGGCTTTTTCTTAATTCTTCATTTCATTATGTTTCCATGAATTAACTGTAGTGTAATAATGTTATGGAATACATTGGTTGCACTTATATTTATCTTTTGAGTGACTAAACCCTTCCTAAACTCCCTACCAGCTTTAAATGGCAGTCCAAAAGAAATATCACCTTCGCTCCTGTTCTCTGAATTCTGTATGTATTGTTAAGTGTTTGAGAGAAACTTTTCATTGCATAAACCAAGGATAGGAAAGTCATTGCCCTTACCCTAATTTCACATGCTGTTTGCAAAGGATCAATGTAAAGCTCTGGCAAGAAAGATTTGTCTCTGTTCATCATTCCAGTGGATGGTGGGAGAAAGGAGGCCCATATCAAAATGTTGAGCATAAAGTAGGGAAAAAGAACTAGCCTTTGATTTGGAATTATCTACCACTTGGTGGGCAGTCCCAGAAAGATTATCATTCAGGGACTGCTACTCCCAACAGAAAATAAAAAATTTGCTAACCACTTTGGCATAAACAGAAAAAATAGCTCCATTCCCTTCATAAGTCTTTCAGGACTGGCAGAAAGGGTGGCTTCTAAACTAAGATTTATGGTTTGCTGAGTGGCAGAAGATGCAGTCTCAGTATATATCATTGTGACCTTCTCACTCTAGAATTCTAAATGATGCCAGATTTGTCAGAGATACATTGACCAACCTGGTGAATCATAGTTGTGAACTTTTCCCATTGCACCAAGAGTGCAGTACGTAAGAAAGAGAAGGAGAGAATAGCCAGAGAGAATTTCTTTGAGCCAAGCATGTTGTTTAAGAGATATTCCTTTGACACTTCCTTTTCACACCAAACATTTTTCAGTGAGAAGCAAATTATTTGTTTCTAGTGTCAGAACAGAAATTCAAAACAAAGTAAGACAGTATTAACATACCACTGAATAAGTACAGGCACAGGTTTTTAATATTTAATTTATTAATAAATACAACATAAAAAGTACTGTATTTAGTCTTAGATGCCACTTACTTGCCATTTAATGCCCAGTTAATGTTTTATGGATTTTTGATAACCTTTGGGAGATTTTTATTTTTATAAGCAGTCTTTATATATCCTAAAATAAAATGGAGCAGGATGCATTTTTCTTATTAGTAAAAGATGTGTAGCATTGCAGGAGAAATTCAGCTGACTTTAGTTGAGTTACTTTACTGATAGATGGTTTGGTTGTTTGTTTGATTTTTTTCCCCTGTGAACTCTGGCATTGACTGATGGCATACATTAAGAGTATGACAAATAGAGTATAATGATCACTTATAAGAATAGAGAAAAATATCCCAAAGAATTAACTATTGCCCCCACACCACACCAAAGTGTGAGCATTGTATGTAGTTTATTCTTTCTAGAATTGTGAATTTTTAAGACTGCAAAATTTATAGATATCCTCTTTTATGTTAGTAGTGACAGCTTTGCCTGAAGAAACAACAGTATTCACCTCTGAACATCAGAAATATAGGGAATAACCAAGCAATACTATGATTTCACAACAAATTTTTATTTTTGCAAAAAGGGTTCTTGTATAGATCTGAAAGCTAGACATAGAATTGATTTAGATACACGATTGGTATCATCTATGAGAATATTACACAATTTAAAATGTTGACCCTTGTAATGTACTTTCTAAGCTAACGATGTCTGAAAACTTTCAGGTCCTGATGTCTTAAATTTTGTCATAATAATCAGAAGATTTTTATAGAATATTTTGGACTTATTATAAATTAAATATATGGAATAACAGATAAAGATTATTAGCCCATAAACTAGATATGTAATTGACAATTTAGAATAATGGGATATTACTACATTTAATGAATAGAAAAATTATGGGAAGTTGTAAGGATGACTTCATTACTGATATAAATCTGCCAGTGCAGTGATGTTAGAAAAGACCTTGAACCTTAAAATACTAATAAATATTCTCAATGATCTTAAATAGTGGACTAGAGAGATTTCCACTAGAAAGTAAATTAATATAGGTCCAAAAAAGGCTTAAATGGACAGTATAAAAAAAAGTTAAAACATAATATGAAATTGTCTCCTATACATTGTAACTAGCTGTGCATTTTAAGAGCTTGTTAGATGCTAACAAAGATTTCTCTAAATATTTAGTTTATGAACTATCGGTGTATTCATTTTTATTAATTTTAATAATTTTTAAAAGGTGTACTGAATTTGAAATACTAATGAAAAATTTAAAGTAGAATTTTTTGTAGCGTTCGAAATGATAACTCAGGCTTTGCCTCAACAACAACACTGTTTCTGTTGCAATTAAAAGGGAACCATGAAAGAGAAGTCTGCCATTGTATTTAATAATGTAATTTTGGGCAACTTGTTTAATTTGGGCAACTTGTTTAAGCTGCCAAACTCCTGGTTGGAAGCCTTGTAAAATTTCTCTTACAAATCCCCTGACTGCAAGTTATTACTGATGATTTGAAATAAATCTTTTACTCATTAAAAAAAGATTAACCTGACCCCTTCGCATTTACCATTTATATGGTACACTACCATATATACAATTCTTCACTTTGAATCAAGCTTTGGAGAGACCTTGGGATTTACTGAGGCACCATGATTGGAACAGGGCTGGCAACATCTCATACATCTCCTGAATTCATTCAATATCTGTGCACATTCTAAGATAATATTGTAGTGCTATATAGGCTATACAAAGAATTTTGAAACAACAGCCTAAGTAGGTGACTTATATAACTAATCCCTTTTTATATGATCCCCACCTCCATGAAATGAAACAGGAACAACTTGTGGTTGCAATGGAAACTGATACACATGCAACTGGAGAACACAATGGAGATGCACAGTAAGTGCCATGAATGAAAACCACACAACGTAAGAAAGATCTCTTACAGTCCAGACGTAGCCTGAAGACACAAATTCTTGGAAATGTTAGAAAGGTCAGTTCCCTGAAGCGTTTTCAAACTTATTATTCCTCAGGTATTGAATAGTTTTTGACTCGAAAGTAGGAAAACCTTACAATGGTATCAAGTGAAAATATCAATACTTTCCAATAAAGAAAGTAATTTGAGTTTTCCTTTTTCAACTTCCAGGCCAACTGCATTTTAAAATCGGTGTCTAATCACTTCGTGTAACCATGGCTGTTAAACGTTTTTACCTCTAGGCTTATGTCTCTTACTCTAACAAATGTTTATTTAATCACAGCTTGTAAAACAGTTAATTCTACTCTACAGCACGCAGTGTAGTTGCTATTGTTCATTAATTGTACTTTGGAAGTCCGTACCACTGAGATGGACCTTGTTAATGGCCACATAAACTTTGGAAAGGTTAAACTTAGCTTTAATTTTTACAAATAATGTTTAACACTGAATAATAGGGATGATCACTCATATCATAAAGGTATCTGCAGATAAATAGCATTTCATTGCTAATATTAAGAGATTACATTATGGCACACAGATGAACATTAACTTCTCTTTAGAAGGTTCTTTGACAGTGTTGACATTTAATTAGTAACTTGCTGTATATATAGTTGCATACTACATTTGTATGCAACTATATGTATACAACATTATCCTTAGTCTGTATGGACAGACTAAGGATAATGATTATGCAGATTCTTAGAGATACAAATTTGCATTCTGATAGCTAATGGCTATATATGAGGATTTTCCTAATGGAATGTCACTTCCCAGTGAAAAAGTAATATGTTCATACCAAGTGCTTTAAGCATATTTCTGCTGTCTAATGCACATGGATAAAATATATAAATTATTGATGACATTGTGCCAGATGATGTCCCCCTCAGAATGTGCCCCTCATAATGCTACTGATGAAGAGTCAAGGATCTTTCAGAGTTTATGACATGGGTACTTAAAAACCTTTAGCATATCTAATTGCTAATGTTGACAAACAGGAAAAGAAAATCTGAAGCTACACAAACAAAACTACAGTGGGAACATGGAACATAAGAAATATGAACATGGGAAAGCTGAACAAAGTGAAAGATGAAATGAAACAACTATAACTTGATATCTGTAACACTTGGCCAATAAAGAATTCTATTCTGTTCTGTTCTATTCTATGTGGCAGATGGGAGATGGGGAGAAAATATGCTGCCTAGAGAAAGGTCAGACAGAATAGCCTACAAATGGATAGTGGATGGGCAACAAGCTCAGTAGGAACTCATCCTAGTTTCTTGGGCTGTAAAGGAGATGACAGGAGAATTGTACTTTCAGACTCTTAATGTAGCTTTACAATTAAGTAGAACTGTCTTATCTGATTATGCTTTCTGTCTGGTCTACCTGGGTATCAGCGATCTGAGAAGGACTGGACACTGTTTATTACTCACAACATGAAAAACAAAGAAGCAAAGCCATTGTTTTTATACTTAGAATGAGTGTAGCAAGAACAGTATTTATTTATTCATTTTATTTATTTATTTATAAATTTTACAACACAACTGGCTACAACACAAAAAAAATGCCTGAATAAGATCAGTTAAACTTCATCCATAAGTGTGCTTCAATCACTGATATAAAAGAAGACATTGATGACTTTTGTGATCATATTCCATTTGAAAATGACAGGTTGTGGTTGGAAACTGGAATGCCAAAGTTGAAAATATTAACGAGGAAAATGCAAATGGATCGTATGGAGAACAATTAATCAATTTCTGCCACTCCAATTTGTCATAGCTAACAGTGTTTTCAAATAACCCAAAGAATACCTTTATACCTGAACATCACCAGAACATCACTAGAAATCAAATTGATATATTATTGCTAAAGGATGTGGAGAAACTCAGTTATAGCATCAAAGACATGGCCGAATGCTATGAAACAGATCACAAACTGGTCATGTGCAAGATCCAAGTACAGCTGAAGCAGAAGAAAGCCAACCAGTTTCTACAAAGTGATCTTGAGCATTAAAAAAATTGAGGGAGAATATACACAAAGCAAGGAATTGCTTTGAAGTCCTGAACTTCCTTTTTTAGAGGAACTATGAAATAAATTTAAATAGGTCATTAATGAGAAATGTGAAAAGAGACTTGCAAAGAAGAAGAAATAGAAGAAAGCAACTGGATATTGTAGAAATTGCCAAAAAGGGAAGAAAAGCCAAAGCCAAGAAAGGCAAAAATGTCAGAAAGAAATTTAACAAAAGTTTCCAAGAAGGCAACAAGCAATATTACAACATCTGTAAAAGTCACTGAAGACATGGAAAAACAAGAAAGTCTTTAAAAAAAAAAAGTCTTTAAAAAAACCCCTCCAAAGAAGGTTCCAACTTAAAAACAGTATTATAAAATATACGAATGGACAGATAGTAACTGATTCAAGGATGATCAAAGGAAAATAAAAAAATATACTGAAAATCTGTATCATAGAGATGACAACAGCTAAGATATTTCAGAGAATACTCCCTATTTTCTAGAACAGAGGTCTTCAAACTTGGCAACTTTAAGACTTGTGGACTTCAACTCCCAGAATTCTGGGAGTTGAAGTCCACAAGTCTTAAAGTTGCCAAGTTTGGGGACCCCTGTTCTAGAACCTCTAGTACTAGAAGATGGTCACCTTCCAAGTCAGAAAGCTACAAGAACTGATAGAATAGTCACAGGAATATGGTAAGTACCAGAGGCTCTAATCAAGCTACTGCAGCAAATCTGAAAAATAATACAGTGGCCAACAATACAGATTAGAAGAAGTTAATGACACTCTAACACTATATGGAAGCAAAAGTTGGACTTTGAAGAAGCAGGTACTGACTTGAAAGTTGCTGAGAGTTCTGTACCTGCAGCAACAGGGGTGGGTTCCACTTACCTTCGCCACTGGTTTGCATCGCGACGTTTCCCGTGCGCGTTCCCTCGTGCAATTTGGGTTCCAAAAATGCTCAGTTGCAGGAATCAGCCTGAAACACAGCTGTGGAGCTGATCAGCTGTGCTTTGGGTAAAGAAATAAAAGTCACTATTAACCAGGGGCGGGCGGGAGGGCCCTTTTTCAAGCAGTGGAAGAAGAGAAGACATGCAAACAGGGAAAAATTTGCAAAAAAAGAAAAGAAAAGATGGCAGCGCCCACAGACCGGCACCAACCGAACCGGATCCGTGACATCACCCGCGGGTCGTTACCGGTTCGGGCAACCCTGTGCAGCAAGGTGGATGAACTCAGGTACAGTGGTATTAGAGGATAAGCTATGGGAAGATCAAGTTAGGGACATATTGTCATTGAGGAAAATCTATCTATGTGGTCACTATGAGTCAACTACTTGGTGGTGGCACAATCAATCAGATTGCACAAGAAGAAGAAAAGGAGCAACAATATATACCATATCACTAATACTCTTTAATTATTGTTTCCTTTTTGTCATTTATTGCATAACCTGATTTTTTAAATTAATATGCTTGTGCAGTGTTTTGGATCTGAAGAGTAAAAATGCTTTGGGAAAGTGCACCCTTAGAACATACTATAGCAATTCTTCATTAGTTTAAGATGTGATTTATTAGAACAAGACAAGATCAAAACCTCATTTAAATACATCCTAATTTAAAAGAAACAAAAAATAAAGTGCAGGGAATTTTAATGCAGGAATGAGTCCCCTGATATATTCTGTGAAGACAAGTTAACTTGTAATAAGATTTATTTTATTTATTTTCTTATTTTTTTTCTAGTCAATTTTAATCAGTACAGGAAACTTGAAAGAAGGATGGCATTTTTCTACATTCTTCAGACAAACATTTTGGCTCAGACAAAGTTATACAGAGAAACATGTATACAGAAATATGTGTATTCCAAACATCTGAAATAATAAATCTGAAAATATTTTTTCTGTGGCTTTTTAACACAGTAGTAGAAATTGGACAATGTATTTCTATTACTATCTATGCTCCAGGAGGCCAATAGTTCAGATGTTGACTTATTCTGAACTCATTAATGTAGTTATTAGGAAATCTTGCTCTCTCAGCTTTATGTTGTTTTGCTATTTTGGCAATGTAGTAATATTAAGAAATATAATAGGCTTTTCCCAAAGATTGTCAAGGTAATGTATTTAAGGGACCCTTCAATCTATTAATTGTAAAATTACAAAACCCAAATTATATACCATGGGATAATATCATGGTTTGATTTAAACAGAGACATAAGAACTAAACTCCATCCAAAAAAATTGAAAGAATGATTAGGATAATTATATATACATTGCCGGTTCTTTTCATTCAGATGAGGGCATGAAAAAAATCTTATGAATGCAGCCAAAATTTCTGAAATGCTTTGAGCACTGAGAAGAACTATATAAATGCCATTATTATTATTATTATTATTATTATTATTATTATTATTATTATTATTATTATTATTATTATTATTATTATTATTATTATTATTATTATTATTATTATTATTATTATTATTATTTTATTCCCTGCCCTATAAACCATTTGCTTTTAAGTGACAATTGTGTATGTTATACTGTAGTATTATAAAGCTATCATGTTGCTTAGAGACAGAATGTGTGATTTATATATCATTTGAAGTCTGCAAGGCATCTCTTTCTTTGGCAAGGAAAGATTAAAATAATAGAACTGAAATCCTGCATAATACTTTAATATCACACAACCATATATTAATACAATAAGAAATCACTGTCAGAAACCTGTTTTTTAAAATAGGAAATATTGGTTGAATAATGTGGCATATAAATGCCAATTTATATGCCACATTATTCAACCACTATTTCCTATTTCCCATTTTCTGAATACCAAAACAATGAAGTCAGTAACATTGATTAGGGAGAAAACTACCATACAACTATTTGTCATAAGCAAAAAATAAAATAAATTTAAAAATATAGAAAAGAGTACATTTAAATGTATTATAGTAGAGAGAAGAAGCTTTTCTTCCCTCTAGATCAGTGGTTCCCAACCTGTGGTACGTGTACCACTAGTGGTACGCGAGGGCCTTCCAGGTGGTACGCGAACACTTTCGGGGTCATGAACGATTTTTAGTTAGTTATTTTTTACTTCACATTTACGCCACCCACCTGGTCCCAGCGGCCCGAGAATCCAGTTGCTGGATACGCAGGGCCAAAAAAGGAACGGTGACTGTTCTGAACTCTATGGAAATAAAGTGATATCTGATCGAATTTAGTTTCTCTGGAACCAGGTGGTACGCGGCGACTGTACGGGACCTCCAAGTGGTACTCGATCACAAAAAGGTTGGGAACCACTGCTCTAGATAAATCCATATCGATAGCAGAGAGCCTGCTACATGGTAAAGCCTTGAAGCCAGAGTTATTTCAGAACAGTAATTATTTCTTTCTCACTAGCCAACTGTTCTGTTTTTACCAAGGTTTAAAGAACCTATAAAGAATCCTAAGCTTTAATATCCCGAATTTTAAAGATGTTGCAGATTCAGTTGGCATTTTTGTTTTAATCTATTCTGGTGCTTCTAATGCTATCACAAAGTTATTTGATTGTTTTTTCTTACAGATGTTCTTGTACTAAGAAAAACCATGTTAGAATAAACTTTAGGGAAATATGTGAGCTTACAAATACATTTTAGAGGTATTTTTAAGCTGAAAAGTAAATCTTCAGAGAAATGCAAAATTGAACAAGCACAACTGCACTGTCATCTCATCTGTGCATTATTATAAATCAGGTTTGTTTGCAGTGGTGATTATGTTTCTCAGTCACCCCTAGAATTAGCCCTCCCTTTGATTAACCATTGTTCTTTGTTCACAAGACCATAGATCTAACTGAAGGTTAGCACATGCTAACCTTCATTTTTTTTTACTGACATATTTCTATTTTCATCTGTGAAATGTTGGGATGTATTCTTTGTTATATAATTCCTTTATATGCAGAAAGAATACTCATGAAGATTATTTAAATATTTTTGTAGAATTGGTTCCTCTTTAATGAAGGTTTACTCAGAAAGTTTAGAAAAAATTAAACATATGTATGCATTCTTCTTGTATGGATTGCACAGAGGAGCTAAGATGTTTCCTGTGGGAGTTGTGATTTATTGTATTCTTAACTGGGATTAATAATCTCTTTTCAACAAAAGAATTGCTTGTAGCACACCTGCATGAATAGGACTAACTTTTTATTTCACTAAAATATCCATTTCCATAGACTTGTGCAAATATGTTCACAATTAGGACGACAAAGATGTTTTATGTATAAAGCTTTATGACAAATGTCTATGGAGATTTTCAGTCATCCAGATCATGGTTGTCTCAAAGGTGCTTTTTCCATATATAAATCCTTTCAATCTCCACCATTCAGTCAGAATTGAAGAAGCTTCTTGGATGAGAAGCAAACTTTTTCAAGGAAAAATCAAAGAAAGTCCAGTTGTCTTTTGAAAAAACGCACCTTTGGGACTTTATGGCAAATGATACTGCTGTGTCTTTCTAAATAATGGTTTATAGTTTTATTAGATTTGACTATTCCATAAACCAGTTATAAATCTGTAGAGATTCTCAGTCATCCAGGTCATGGTTGTCCCAAAGGTGCTTTTCAGGAGGCAACTGGACTTTCTTGTTTTTTTCCTTTTGACGACGTTTCGCTTCTCATCCAAGAAGGTAGGCATGCTGGTGCACTTAAGCACGCCCCTTGTTGACCTCACCCAATTCCTAAGAGGTCAGTAAGGGGCGTGCATAAGCGCACCAGCATGCCTACCGTCCCTGTCCTAATGTTTCTTCTTATCAGTACCCATCCTACGTATATAAACAATGTTATATCTATGTATATTACCAATACGTACTTGACAAAATAAATAAATATAAATAAATAAATAAATAAATAAATAAATAAATAAATAAATAAGAAGCTTCTTCAACTGAAGATGAAGCTTCTGATGAGAAGCGAAACGTCTTCAAAAGGAAAAAAACAAGAAAGTCCAGTTGCCTCCTGATAAAGCACCTTTGGGATAAACCAGTTATGTTCATTTAATTTGACAGAATTTTATTAACGATGTGAATTTCTATTGTTTTAATGAAACTCCAGGGATCTTTAACGGTATTTTATATAGAATAAGGAACTAATATTGATAAGAATCCTTATAAAGGCAGTGTTTAAATTGTAAAATGTCAATTTCCCCATACACTGATCACATGATCTTCCTTACTACGATTTCATTTTCTCATAGCTAGTAAAATATAACTTTTATCAGCAGACCCTGTGATTTTATTTATTTATTTATCAAATCTGTATGACACTTGAGTCCCAACAATTCTAGGCAGCTCACTATAACTAAAACAAGGAAAATACACTAAAAGTAATTCTAAGTAAAAGTAATTCTAAGAGCCGCGGTGGCGCAGTGGTTAGAGTGCAGTACTGCAGGCTACTTCTGCTGATCACCGGCTGCCAGCAGTTTGGCAGATTGAATTTAACACAGGCTCAAGGTTGACTCAGCCTTCCATCCTTCCAAGGTGGGTAAAATGAGGACCCAGATTGTTGGAGGCAATATGCTGACTCTGTAAACCACTTAGAGAGGGCTGTAAAGCACTGTGAAGTGGTATATAAGTCTAAGTGCTATTGCTAATTAACAAAAAATATATACACAATGTATAAGTGTTAAATCTTAAATCAATTCTTTGAGGAATAGATCAATATCAGTATCCTAACTGTGATAATCTCTCTGTGCAAGTGCCCATGCATTGCACAGAGAAAACATCAGTGCCATATATTCTCCCAGCAATAGGCAACCAGATCAGTCAACAGTAGTATTAAATTAAAAACTGCAATAGCTACAAGGAGGAAAAACATTGATTTACTTTTAAGTTCCATCTTTTTCCAGCTTGAATTACATGGTAAAAAACCCCACTCATACATCTTTCAAACAGTGTAGCTACAGCTGATACAGTCTGTTCATGGCTCTCTCATGTGGTTTCTGAGTAAGTATATCCTTGGTAAGATTTTTGTTCCAGTGGTGACTAAAATCTCAATTCAGCAACTAAGTGATTTTAACCAAGAGAATATGTTTGGGCAGCTAACTTTAAAGAAAAGCATTCTTGGTGTTAAAATATAGCCACATTACAAACCTCTGAAAGCTGAAAACCCCAGTGATTTTCCAAAAAATTCCATTCAATAAAAACTCATGGAATATAACATGAATTCAGTTCTGAGATATGTGAAGCAAAGCACAGGTTGTGAAATTCTTTTTGCAACTTAGTTTACAGAATATAGTGCAAGTTAAAAAACAGTAACTTCTCTCCCATTTTTACTAGATTTCTGATTTGTTAATTTTAAATATTAGGTGGAATCCTGCATGTTTTGTGAAAGGTGTCATATTGGAGAGAACAATGAAATTGAAAAATATAGTGGCACTTTGATATTCATTATGTTCCACCTAATATTACCAACCAACATTCCTATTCTCTTTTTGTTATTTCCATGGAGAAAAGGGGGAAAGGGGGAAAATACAACTTGTCACAGAAGCAACCATGGAATGGAAATGAGGTTATGATGATGGAATTGATTCAAGATATTAAAAAGACACCATTTAGCAATTAACCAAATAGTTAAGGGTGGCAGGAAATAGAGTCTAGAAGAGGCAAGTACTCATTAAAAGGGATTTATGGCAAGCTTATATAGGACTGAGATTAAATTTCAGGCTCAGAACCTGATATAAACAATTTATTTTTTGGGAAGGACAGCTCAAATTATACAGCTGCTCAGACAAACAACTGCCAAATAGTATAGCCCTGTTAAAATTCATATGTCTTCATGCAAAACTCCATCTAAGGTATTATCATATAGCAAGAAGTATCTTGCTTCTTCTCTGGTAATATTGTACTTTTAACTAGAGCATAGAAAACATTTGCTAGACCAATTCTTGAATACAGCTCATCTGTCTGGAACCTGCACTACATATTGGACATTAATACAATTGAAAATGTCCAGAGATATTTCACGAGAAGAGTCCTCCACTCCTCTGCTCGCAACAGAATACCTTATGCCACCAGACTTGAAATTTTGGGCTTAGACGATTTAGAACTACGCTGCCTTAGGTCTGACCTAAGTGTAGCACATAAAATTATCTGCTACAATGTCCTACCCATCAATGACTACTTCAGCTTCAACCGCAACAATACACGAGCACACAATAGATACAAACTTAAGGTAAACCGCTCCAAACTTGACTGCAGAAAATACGACTTCAGCAACAGAGTGGTCAATGCCTGGAATACACTACCAGACTCTGTGGTTTCTTCCCCAAATCCCCAAAACTTTATCCTAAGACTTTCTACTATTGACCTCACCCCATTCCTAAGAGGTCTGTAAGGGGCGTGCATAAGCGCATCAACGTGCCTACCGTCCTGTCCTAATGTTCCCATGTACTCAAAATCGTCTCATGTATACATGTTTATACTTTTACTGTAATCTTATATATGCTTGACAAAATAAAAATAATAAATAATAATAATAATATGCAAAAAAGATCCAAGTTAGCACAGAGTCCGAGAAAAAGTTCAGGTGGAATGCAAGAGTTGAAGCCCAACAAAACAAGGAGACATAGAATAGCAACAATTCAACTATCAACAATCGATTCCTGCTGAAAATAATCCTGAACAAATGATTCCTGCAATTCTAGTATGATAGGCTATCAGAGTGAAAGGGAATCTATTATTTTAAGTAAAGGAAAATAACGTAGGTTTCCACAGCTTTGATATTTTAGTTACTAATGGATTGCAGAAAGATATAGTCATGGTTCAGGAGATATCAGTTGGACATTAAGCCAATCATGACCAATTGTAATGAATCTAAGTTTCATCAAATCTCAATATAACTAGTAAGTCCATGCTCTGCAATCATAACGCAAGTTCCATTCATTTTCTATGTGCATGTAATATCACAACACAGGTACCAAATTGGCAGATTTTACATCACAATAGTGTGGTGCTTGTTCTTGTCATCTGCTCCCCTGTTATAATCTCTGCTTGTAGTCTATCTGTCTTTTGCAAAGTTACTTCACTGTTTTACAATGTCGTTGAAAAGTTTTTGGAGCTAACAAAAATATATTAATTTACCAGAGGTCTTTACCAAGAACCAATTATTGGCACATTAAAAGTAGATTGATGAAACCTGAAAAAGAAATGATGCAATTAATCATTCTGAATCTCCCTTCTATTCTCCAAGTGTTTTTGTTCTGGACAGTTAGCTCTCCATAGCTTGTTTGTGTAAGATGTGCGTAATATGTTTATAGAGCACGGCAGCTGATCTAATGTAGTTCTTGGCAAGCTATTGCATTCCCTTCCCACAAGTAAAAGTTTGAAATGATAGCCCAACTTTCATATGAGTAACTCCCCAACAAGGGGGGGGGGGGAACGGGACATGTATTTTCAATTCATGTTTTAAATCAGCCTTGTTTCATAAGGTACAGCTATAGGTGAAGTAGCATTTGTTTCAATTCAAGGTTGGAGCAGACTTTGGAAGCCATAAAAAATACTCTGAAATGTTTACTACTCAATTAGCAGAATGTAATCATTCTAAAGTAATTAAAGCAAACAGCACATTAAATTTTATTAAGATCTGGGAGGGACTAAGAATGAAATGTATTTCAAGTATTGCCTAATTAGAAGTGGCCTGTTCCACCTTGTGCAAAATGGCATTGGATCAAAGCTCTGCATTTTCATACATGAATGAACATACTTGAAGCCTCTGTTCCAAAAGAACTATATGAATAAAGCAGTTTATTTAAACTTCTGGAGTCAGTAACAGTCACCATGTCTAATCTAGTCAAGTAGACTTTCTCATTTCAAAAGTGTGGGAGTGGCTTGTATGTAAATTGAAGGATTTAGAAATGGATGCTGGCCTTTGGATGATCAGATATTTGCTATGCATTTAAATATCAATGAAAGACATAAAATGGGCGATTTTCTTCCATCTTCTTCCTTCTTTCCTTGATTCCAGGAGCACAATAGACCTGACACAGAGGCAGAGATGAAATAATTATCCTGCTTTAGTTACCCAAAGTAAGGACCGTTCCTTAACTAAACCATGCTTTGTTTAACAATTTGAATAAATTACAACTAACTGGATTCATACTGTCATTGTGCGAAACAGTAGCAGGTCCTATATTGTTTTGAGTTGGCATTTTGTGAAAATTAAATGATTATAGGTTATGGCTTATGGCTTAGTGTATTCTGTAAATCTAGAGTTCTAGACAATTGTGGTTTATTCAGTGGATTATAGGTTAAGAAACTCCGACTTTGTGTGATACATGAATCCAGATATCAATTGGATAGTAGGAAGACAAAGCAAGGCTGCAGCAGACTAGGGTATTTTTCACTTAACTGAAGCAGAATGAGTATATTTTTACAATTTGCTTCAACCAATCAATATTCCCAGAAAGGTGGATTCCCTTCACTATACTGCCGTTTCTACAGTCCGTTGTTCATGAACTCTGATTTACAGTGGATCACATTACTCTGCAGGTTAACAAGCTTGTCCATGAAGTTATCACTCACAAATCTGACACTTTAATAGGACTTAATAGAACAGGTTGAAAAATTAGCACAGATTTTATGTGCAATTCTTTTCATGCGATTATCACCTTTGGCTGCAGAGTATGTTAAACATACTTTTGGCTGTGACGTTTATTAAATATATTTTATGATTCTAGAGTGTGTAGCTGCTTCTGGGATTATGGCTGACTAGGAAGTGGTAGCAGCCGAGGCAGTTGTAGCAGTAGCAGCAGCTATTTCTGTTTGCTCCCTCCTTTCTTCTGTTGCTTTTCTGCTGTGGGTGGCATGTCTGGGCTGCAAAATCCAAATTATAACTAGATACAAATACAGAAAACTCCCTGACGCTATTTAGTGGTTATTTGGATTTTTGGGGTACAGGTATGCTTAATCTTTTCCTGCACAATTCAAATTTGTTAAAGGTGTGCGATAAGAAGTAGGCAGCTAAGCTGTGGCCTACCAGGTACGCTTGTGACTGACTGCCCCTTCTCTGCTTTTACCAAAGAGAATTAATATATTCTGTATTTCTTTTACCAAGATCACATTGGTTTAATTTTCTTATTTATAAATATTATAAATATACATGATAATCTCACTAACTTAACTTATTGGAAGAAAAAATAGATCTGGACTTTGACTTGTTTTTAATGAAGATTTAAATGAAGTCACAAATACTGTTATTTCTTTATTCTAGGCAGAGTAAAACACCTGATGTCTCTTCCAAGATCATCACTACACTGACGAAATTCAATCTTGATGTAACAAGTGAATGTATTATTATAACAAGTATTGTAGTTTGTTTCCAGGGTAGTGAAAATGTAAATACAGCTGTAAATCTGAAATTTATAGTATTAAGAAGAAAACATTTAAGTTTTTAAAAACTTAAAAACAAATCTTAATACTGGTAAAAATGAGGTAACTTCCATTTTCTAGTACTTTTTATCATTCAGGATACATTTCTTTAAGGTGCTTTTAGCTAATAGAATAGCCTTATCACACATGAAGCAGACACTGCCAGGAAAAGAAGCATTAAAAAGTCTCTATTATGGTGTCAAAGGTTAGAAAAGATAGGACTATTGTTGAATTATTCAGCTGTCTTGAAATCTGAATCAACAAAACTACATTTTAATGTAATATCCAATGGTTAACTTATGGTCTACCATTAGAAATCATGCATACTTAAGCTTCTTGATGACTAAGGAAGAAAATGTTTACTTAATCACTTTATTTCTATATTTTTCCATTTACTTAATTTACATTGAACTACATAATCTTTGTCTTTTAAAAGCTAGTGGCATTGCTCCAAGAGTTGGCACATTTTTAAAACATATGTTAATATTATTTAATAATTTTTATGTTGTGATAAGCAGTCTAGAAACATTCAGAATAAAAATGATTGCTAACTGGAGTTTGATACGATAGAGGACAAAACAATAAATTTAATTAAGCCAATGTCGAATTAAAGATATGTTCATTATAACTGATATTATAGAAAACTATAGCTTATCCAGAGAGAGTCATGACAGACATTTTTAATGTATGTTTTACTGTTTTACACTTGGCAAGACATAGATTTAGTTGGGAATGTCAGTATTTAAGATACAGAATTGGTGATAAAAGTATTTATCAATTGATAAGATGTTGGTTGTGCAGCAATAATAGATACCTGAGTTGAAGAAATAAGTGAGATCATGTTTGGTTGGCAAATTGTTATTATAAAATTATGCCTCATCTGGATTGTAGTTTCCCTTAGAGATTTTATAAGAAAGTATAACCCAGACTAGGCCAAGCAGACACAAGAATGTAGATAAGATAAAAGAATGCTGAATCCTGAGTTCCACCTTTAAAACTCTAGACTAAATAAAAGTGTTTTTTTTTAATCAGGGTAGAGTTCCTTCAAATGCAGATCTAGGGTGGTTCTGTTGCAGAAACATTGTATTCTTAGGCATAAAATAGATCCCTAAAGAATTACATTTACACTCTGTACAAGAAAAGTGCTTTTGCTAGTACGGGAATTGTTGATAGAATGCAACCAGATACATGAAAACAAGAAATATTAATTAAATGGATTGCAAAAGAAAGTTTGCTAAACTGATGCCATCTTATCAAAGTATTAACCATTTTAACCAATTAAAAACCTCTTACATTTTTGTAATTATTTACAGAGTTGCATATATTGTTTACAAAGTTACATATATTATTTACAAAGTTGCATATATCAGTACAACTCATATGTCAAATCACCTGAAATATAATACACTTTTTTTTTGCATTGATACTTTTCCAGTGTGATGTATAAAACAGGAAAAAAGGGTTTAAGGACTTGCCCCATATTATGTTAGAACTCAAATTCTCTTGCAGTTTTGATTAGATTAAAATAGGAGAAAGGACACATTTCAAACATATTTCTTAATAAAACCATCATAATCTAATGTAGTACAATAAATGTGTCTATACATATGGTTTGAGTCAAGCTCTCGTCAGATTGAAATACACATTCGTGGTAAATAATCATCAATTTCTCTGGGAAAAAATGTCTGTAGTATTTGAAACGTAAAATAACTTTCTTCTCATTTTTAGTGTCAGACCCAATAACCACACTAATATCCCCAAAGCAAACTGCTTCCTTGACAGCATGCTTGCATATTCCTTAAAATTACATTTTAGGAGGACTTTGGTGAGGAAACAATCTGTAAATAATATCAAAATAAAACTTGCAGAAAAATAACACTGGAAAATAATCAGTTATCTCAGCTTTTAGTTTAACAACTCGCAAAGTAATCTGTAAGCTCCTAAATAGCATGTTGAATGTTTTCTAGCATTTGGTTCTAATAAGCTGTGGGATGTAATTCATGAAATGTCATCTTTCTTTCCTAGTTTAATATATTAAAGAAACAGCAGATTCCATCACATGTCTTCAGAAACTTCTCAGCTGTCTTCAAACTGACTTGGTCAGCAGTACAATGCAAAAAGGCCTTAGACTTGCCAGACTCTACTGCTCCACTTCTATTGTCTGTATTCAGGATACAGAAATTAATTTCACTATTATTTTCTTTACATGCCAGGGAAACGTTCAATTGCAATATTTATGCAATGCCTGGCTTTTCTGTGATAAACGTAAAGAGAAGCATATAAAAGTTGGCTACAAAGGACAGCTGAACCACGTTAGTGAGTTTTGAGAGTTTTCAAATCCCTTATCTGGTAACAACAAGAAAGGATTCTTGGCAGGACAGTAAATGTAGCTTTGTTCTCTGTACCCAGTTTAGTATACTACAGGGGCGGGTTCCTAATTTTTTTTACTACCAATCCATGGGCGTGGCTTATTTTGTGGGTGTGGCTTGCCAGCCATGTGACCGGGTAGGCGTGGCTTCTTGGACTGCTGAAGGGAGGGGAACTGAGATAGGTCCTGCTGCCCATTCCCCCTCCCCTCAGCAGCTCGAGAAGCCTAGAACATGCAAAAATGCCTAGGATCATCACCGCGCATTCGTGGCTTCTAGGACTGCTGAAGGGAGGGGAATGGAGATAGCTCCTGCCACCCATTCTTTCAGAGTCTCACGCGCTCCCTCAGCCATCCTCCCCTGCTTGGACTCACTGTGGGGTAGGAAGGCAGCGCATGAGCAGTGCCGGAAACTTGGCTTCTGGGCATGCGCAGCAGAAATTTTAAAAAAAATTAATTTTTTTTTTAAATGGCGGCGCCCAGACACCGGTACTGTGATGTCACCAGTGTGCCGCTACTGGTGCTATAGAGTGGACCGCACTGGTAGGAACCCACCACTGGATGGAGTTTGAATGTACACTTAAACTATTAAAAACACACACACACACACACACACACACACACACACACACACACACCATACTTAGTCCTCGACTTATGACCACAACTGAGCCCAACATTTCTGTTGTTAAGCAAGACAATTGTTAAATGAGTTTTGCCCCATTTTATGACTTTTCTTGCTATGGTTGTTAAGTGAATATGGCTTCACTAGTAACTTTGTTAGAAGATAACAAAAGGTGATCACATGACCTTGAGATATTGCAACCATCAAAAATATGAGCCAGTTGTCAAGCATCTGAATTTTGATCGCATTATCATGGGAATGCTGCAATGGTCATGTGAAAAATGATCATAAATCAATTTTTCAGTGCCATTGTAACTTCAAACGGTCACTAAATGAATGGTTGTAAATGAAGGACTACCCATACTCTTGCAATGATAGATTATTCCAGGTCTCTTCTTCACAGACACATTCACTTACACATGTATGTATACATAATCAAAACGATTTCTTAAAAACACAGGAAATATAATAACATAATTAAATATTAATTCTATGTGTCCTAAGTTGGGTAGATTTTTTAGGTTTTAACCTCACAAACAAATATACAATCATAAAAAATAAAAATGATTTGCAACATTATGAATTTATAATAATTATTCTCAACATTAATTTTGAAATATCTAAAGTTAAAAAAATAAAAATATTAATTACAATAGTTAAATCTGAATAAATGTCTACATTTAGCCACTAAATGTAGGACCAAACTTTCAGAATAAGTTTATCTGGATAGATAAACCTTAGAAATGTGAGCTTCTGTTGGGTGGAAGAGAAGAAAGACATTTGCTTTAATCATTTCAACGTTTCCAAGTTTTTTTGTATCTGCTTTAAAATCCTAAATTTTTTTAGGATTGTTAATAACAATCCTAATATATACCTTAGGTGTCCACTGTTATTAAACTATTCCTTTGACCATTAACATTGAGTGTTAGTAACTGTCTACATTCCTGAAAAAATAGGATTATCAATATTTTCGTGTGAGCTTTCAATACCTGTTATTTTACTCTGAGTATATCACTGATCAGTTCAGCCTGATAGCTTACATTGTCTACCATGAGTAGACTTATTAATACATTTGTTGCTTGCAGAGATATATTATTGAGGGTTGAACATAAGTTTAAATGTATAAATATCTAAATTCTCAGTCATTCAGGTCATAATTGTCTCAAATGTGCTTTTTCAAAAGGCAACTAGATTGTTTTTCTTTGATGAAGAAGAAGACATTTCGTTTCTCATCCAAGAAGCTTCATCGGTTCTGGCAGGATGGTAGGGGCTATGAAGGGATTAGTTCTGACAAGATACGGGAGGTGGGGGGGTATGGTTTAAATAATCTCTAAATAGTTTTAAACATGGAAAACTTAAGGACCTTTTCCTTTTACAGCTTTTCCTGAACATTTTAGTTATTGATGAGGTTCTTGTTTTCACCTCTTCTGATATGATCTTTAGAAAGTGGAATTCTGGGTCCCATTAAATCCACTCATTGCATCGTTAAATGACAGCTGTTCTACTGAAGTGAATTTTTGAAGATGGAGAAGTCCTTTCATTGTACTCCATCTTTTCGAATTATTTTCTGAAATGTTTTTCTGGATTCCTCAGTCTAGACAAAAAGAGCAGCTCATTGGTTTTGCACTCAACAGTTTAATTTCAATAAATCTACGTGAAGACCTTGAATATCTAGTACGGTATAACATGCTGACATATAATTTTCAAGTGTCAGTCAGTGCGAGTATAATCAAGTCTAGTCTGATGAATGATTAATGAGGGTTAATAAATGGTATTAGTCTAATAGAAAAAAAATACTTGTCTTCCTGCTGGTAGCAATATATTGTAGCTGTATCATCCATGCCCATATACAACAATTTTTATCATGTTTCTTCTAGCATTTCCCCATAAATATATATAGCTCCTACTCTGCATTCTGGAAGTCTTTGAAAACCTGGCTCTGTTCCCAGGCCTGGGGTTAAGGTGGATGGGAACCCCTGTTGAGTTTTTGCATGTTAGGGAATGTTGTTTTGGTCTGGGTAATTATGTGGTTTTTAATCAGTTTTTAATCTTGGTATTGGGCTCATTGTATGCTGCCCAAAGTCTTCTTGGAGTTGGGTGGCCTTAACAAATCAATCACTCACTCAGTCAATCAATGGGAAACATTAATTTCCTAAGATTAGATTTAAAATATTTCATGTTAGAATTATTGGAATTTATACATTGGTCCAATTGCTAAGAATGTGTATAGTACTCAAGGTAATTTTCTTTTTTAATGTGTATGAGAGAGATAGAAATGAATCACTCTATAAATTATGAAATTGTGTGGTTATTTTTGCTATTTATTCTGCATTTTACAAAAATAAAGATATGGTAGAAAACTCATTGTTTGGTTACATAGTATTTTTGAGCTAATACTGTGATGTTTTTAATAAAATGATGCTACTGCATAAACTTGTTCTTTTTCATCTGCCATTATTGTGATCACAAGATATACTGAAGTAAAAACTTTATATGCAAGTTTTTGCTAAAATAAATACAGCATGATATAAACTGTATGGCTTACTGATACCAAAAGAAACAGATATTTATTACTCCAGCACTATAAATTTTTATGACCCTCTCATGACATAATTCTTATACATTTTATTCATTTAACCTGTAATCTGTAATCTGTAATTACATAATCCTTTATTATATAATCTGTAATAATCATATGAATATGAAGGCAAACCTGTGAATTGTTTTAAAGCATAATTTATATTCTGATTATATCTCATTGCTCTCCATATGTTTGTTTTAAGATGTATCCCTTTTTAAAGAAAAAGTATAAATCCTACTAATAAATTGATATTTACTAGAAACCTATATTAATTATCATTAATGTTAATTAATTAATAATTATTTGGGTGATTTTTCTGTCTTTCCTTGATATTAAGTTATCCAGTATTACTTCCAATAGACTTACCACCTATCCACACTTTGATTTTGCTTTTTAAATTTACATTTTATTTGATGCCAGAAACTCTAGGTGCTCTCCATCCAATCATGCTGCCCATATATTAATTTTTGTAGGACAGGCACAAGAGCAGTCATGTTGATGTTGGAGTCAAAAACACATAAAATTTGGCTGATGTCTAGATATGATTTATCTATTCATCTTGTGGCAATAGCAGAGAGCTAAATATAAATGTGTCATTTAAAAAGAGCAGTGAATGGTAAATGGTTATTTACAAGGTGAAAAAGTACACATATTTTAGCTTCCAAACGCTTTCAATCTTAAAAGTTTAAACAAATGTCGCTATTCACATCTGGTCCTAAAGGCTCAAGGGCTGGTTGTGGCAGGGAAAAATGGACTATATCAGTCTTTGAAATATTTATATCAGACTTGACATAACATTAAAGTGTTCTGTTACAATCCACAATCATTTTATTGGTATATTGCTTTTACCAAGCAATTAGGTTGTGTTTTAATTCAATAAATGTGCTATTATTGCCTGTTTTTTACAGCAAATAAAAGCGCTTCTCTTCAGTTTGCATTTTAAGGGAGAAAATATGTTTTTTCAACACTGAGTGAACCAGCTCCAATTTCAGTTCCAGTTCCAGTTTCAGCTCTAGATGGACTAGGTCCCCAAACGTCTATTGTTACTTGGTCCTTCCATTAGAATTAATTCTGTGAATTTAATCTGCCACCTTATTTTTGCAGTTAGCCTGTAGAGATAATACAAAAGCCAACATTCTGAACAGTCATGGTTCCTGGCCTGTTACATCAGTTAATAAACTCACATGGATAAAGGGATGGCTGCAACAGTATTGCCACGAAAGGCAGATAGAGAAATGTTCTAAGATATGAGATACTGATACTTGCCACAGAGTGAACAAGTTTTATAGGCTACAGAAAAATTACTGGTCTAGCTGTTGTAATTGGTATTTGAATCCAATGTAGGCACTTGTTCAGTAATGGGGGTGCCATTTTGTGTACTTTTATTTTATTCTCTGTGATACAGGGAAATGGATGGAGCCACCAATTAAAAGTTGTTATGGAGCTAATACAACTGTTTATGTTTTGATTTTAGGGTGGAGCCTCTAATATTTTTTTCCCAAGCTGGCAAAGTAAGAGTGGATTTCAAATGGCAGAAAACAGTGTTATATCTTTCATCTCTCCAGATAAAATTCTGTAACTGAGGCCTGGCATTTAGGCACTCAGCATATCATTTGAAGCAATGTGATGACACCTATCACTTTGATCAGTGGTGGGTTCCTACCAGTGCGGTCCACTCTATAGCACCGGTAGCGGCCCGCTGGTGACATCACAGTACCGGTGTGGTCGGTTGCCGGTGCCTGGGCGCCGCCATTTTTTTGAATTTATTTTATTTTATTTTTTAAATTTTCCTCTCTGCATGCCCAGAAGCCGAGCATCCGGCACTGCTCATGCGCTGCCTTCCTACCCCACAGTGAGTCCAAGCAGGGGAGGATGGCTGAGGGAAAAGTGAGACGCTGAAAGAACGGGCGGCAGGAGCTATCTCCATTCCCCTCCCTTCAGCAGTCCAAGAAGCCACGAACGCGTGGTGATGATCCTAGGCATTTTCGCACATTTGGGGCTTCTCGAGCTGCTGAGGGGAGGGGGAATGAGCGGCAGGACCTATCTCAGTTCCCCTCCCTTCAGCAGTCCGAGCCACGCCCCCCAGTCACATGGCTGGCAAGCCACACCCACAAAATAAGCCACGCCCACAGAGTGGTAGTAAAAAAATTAGGAACCCGCCCCTGACTTTGATGAACTATCTCAGGAGACATTCTCGTATATGTGAAATTAGCCTAGGGATCACATGTAATAAGGGCTGGAAGGATTCCATGACAACATAGACTACTTAAAATAAATAAATGCCCACTTCTAAAATTTAACAGAATCCTGCAGGTGTATGTCACATTACCAATGATAAAAGTAACCCTGTATAAAAATGTAAAAATATCTCAGAGTTCACACATCTGGACTGAACAGAAATAGAGAATGTGATGGAATTTATTCCTAGCTCTTTTACAATCTGTTAGAGTGCTAGTCTGTTTGCTGAAGGAGAGATGAAAACATATGTTCTGCATGTGAATATTGTTCCTATGCAAGAAAAATAGTAGCAACATGGCATAATAGCTGCAGTCCTTTGGAGAAAGGGATTAGTCACTAAATAGCTTGTATCTATAAATCAGTATGACAATTAATATTTAGAATCATTCAGTTTATACAAGTGCAATCTTGCACTTGTGACGTCTGATAATAGCTTATCATAAGTAACTCTCAGGTGATTTCCACATTTGTGATTTATAGTTTCTTACATGCCATCCAGACATCACTGTGATAAATTACCATTGAAGATCAGTTTCATATTGCTGTAGTAATATTTGAACTATGCAATAAAATGCAATAAAACACTAGTGTGAAAATGGATATAGTAATTGCAGAGGTATCATAGATATGAGCAGATTAGGTTTTCATGAATACTATAATTAAATAATATGTTCAAATGATATACTATAATTAAATAATATGCTAAGTACCTGTTATTATATGAGGGCCTTAAAAAGAAACAGCGTCACCTTTTCCTCTCTTATTTTAATCACAACTTTTGTCGATACATAGATTTGGGGAAAATACAATAATATCTCTTCTTTTTAAGGGCATGTGCAAGTGAGTTTATTCTGCATAAAAATTTAATGGATTTTTTAAGGTTTATTTTGTGGAAAAGACTTTGGCTTTGTGTCCTTTTTTAAAATGGGGCTATTTGTTGCAGCATATGCTTCATTACATATCAAATAGCTATACTGTAACTGCATGACCTAAGGGAAAGATTTATTATTGTTATTTTTTGGAAATTGAGTTGGATAGAAACTTAGTATGAATCACATCAGACCAATCTGTGAACACAAATTTGTCCCCTGTGCCCAAAGAGGCACATCTGGTAGGAGATCCTAAATAAATACCTAAGTGAAGCATGGAGTTAGTAGATATTAACAAAGAAGTTGCAGTTGGAGGAAGAAAGGAACCCCGAGAAGAAAAAAATGAAAGTTTATTTTAGTACTTTAAACATAATGTAGCATTGGTCTGTTTGAAACATGATGGAAACCAGAGTACACAATAGTCAGAAACAAGTTAGCAATCATTGACATGGACATATGAGTTATTTAAGGATAAGAAGGTGGGAGAACTGAATGTTATGATCCAGCAACACTATATTATGTCGTGCTTCATCAGGATGATGAAGAGAAATGGTTCAGTATAATATTTGTGCTTGTCCCTTTTTGGAAAAGCATATGTTTCTCACATGACCCCGATTTAACAAAATATAAGCTTCATCACTAAAACTACAGACCTATCAGCCTGACCTCAACACCAGGAAAGATTTTGGAAAAGATAATCAAGCAACGAATCAACGAACACCTAGAAGCAAACAAAGTAATAACCAAAAGCCAACATGGGTTTGTCAAAAACAGATCATGCCAGACTAATCTTATTGCATTCTTTGATAAAGTGACAAAATTAGTGGACCAGAGGAATGCTGTCGATGTGGTTTACTTGGACTTCAGTAAGGCAATTGACAAAGTAGATCATAACCTACTACTAAATAAATTAGAAAAATGTGGGATGGACAGCAATACCACCAGATGGATTCAAAACTGGCTAACCAACTGCACTCAACGTGTAGTGCTCAACGGAACTGCATCTACATAGAGGTAAGTATGCAGTGGAGTACCCCAAGGCTCTGTTTTAGGCCCAGTACTCTTCAACATCTTCATCAATGACTTGGACGAGGGGATAGATGGGGAATTCATCAAATTTGCAGATGACACCAAACTGGCAGGAATAGCCAACTCTCCAGAAGATAGGCTCAAGATACAGAAGGATCTTGACAGACTTGAACGTTGAGTGCTATCAAACAAAATGAAATTCAATGGTGAAAAAAGTAAGGTTCTACATTTAGGCAAGAAAAACAAAATGCACATGTACAGTATATGTGGTACCTTGCTCAACAGTAGTAACTGTGAGAGGGATCTTGGAGTCCTAGTGGACAACCATTTAAATATGAGCCAGCAGTGTGCAGCAGCTGCCAAAAAAGCCAACACAGTTCTAGGCTGCATTAACAGAGGGATAGAATCAAGATCACGCGAAGTGTTAATACCAGTTTATAATGCCTTGCTAAGGCCACACTTGGAATACTGCATTCAGTTTTGGTCGCAACGATGTAAAAAGGATGTTAAGACTCTAGAAAGAGTGCAGAGAAGAGCAACAAAGATTATTAGGGGACTGGAGGCTAAAACATATGAAGAACGGTTGCAGGAACGGGGTATGTCTAGTTTAATGAAAAGAAGGACCAGGGGAGACATGATAGCAGTGTTCCAATATCTCAGGGGTTGCCACAAAGAAGAGGGAGTCAAACTATTCTCCAAGGCACCTGGGGGTAGAACAAGAAGCAATGGGTGGAAACTAAACAAGGAGAGAAGCAACTTAGAACTAAGGAGAAATTTCCTGACAGTTAGAACAATTAATCAGTGGAACAGCTTGCCTCCAGAAGTTGTGAATGCTCCAACACTAGACGTTTTTAAGAAGATGTTGGATAACCATCTGTCTGAAGTAGTGTAGGGTTTCCTGCGTAAGCAGGGGGTTGGACTAGAAGACCTCCAAGGTCCCTTCCAATTCTGTTATTATTATTATTATTATTACTATGATTTAACCATGATGCATAAAGCTGAACTTTATAAGCTATTCATAAAGGAAGTAGGCTAACAATTAAATACTGTCAAGGAATTGCATAGCAGCTGCCCAGATGAAGTCAGAGACACTAACACAAACTTGTAGTTCTTTATATATATATAAATAGGTTTAACATTTAAACTTACAGCAGCCTTTGTCATCATTCAGAAAGAAAACACAAGATAGTCAGGAATACAGGAATATGGTAGGTAATACGAGGTAAATTAAACAATATGCAAAACACCACAGAAGAAAAAGGTGGTGGCGGGGGGAAGGGAAACTCCCCCTTTATACTTACGGCAACCAATCACAGCACAGATTGCCTCATGCATGAGCACTCTCTAACTAATCAACTACACCTGTGTGTTTTGGCCTATTGTATATTTTACTGTTCCAGCTACTAAATTCAATATTCTAACAAATACACTTCCAAGGTTTAGAACAATAGGTGCTTTTATGTTTGCTTCAAATAGTTTTCTTTTTTATATAATTCTATTCTTAGTGTTATTAATATATTACTAGGATGACGTATCTTAATTTTGATCAGAATGAATCCAAGGTTATATAATAAAGTCATCTTCCTTTTGATGATATAGCAATTGGCTCAGCGCTCAGACAGAAATGTTGCTGGCACAAGAATTGCACTGTATTTTCCAGTCCAAAAAAGTTCTAATTTAACAGACATTAGACCACAGTGACACCTGACTGCAAAGATACTTTTCAGGCTAGTCTGGTAATACGTGAAGCAAAAAGGTCTTATTTATGGGATTCTGAAGATCTAATAAGATTGTTTTTCATGATAATTCTTTATTGAAGAATGGTTCATCACAGAATAAACAAGGAACTCACCTTGGAATAGCACTATCATATCAAAAAGCTAAGGGAAAAAAGATCTGAAAGAAACAGCTTTTTCTACTCTATTAAAATAGAGTGTATTTTCTAATATTAACTGAAGAGTACATATAACATAGGTAGTCCTCAGCTTACAACAGTTTGTTTAGTGACCATTTGAAGTTATAATGGTACTGAAAAAAGTGACTTATGACCACTTTTCACACTTATGACTGTTGTAGCATCCCCATGGTCACATGATTTACATTCAGATGTTTGACAACTTACTCACATTTATGATGGTTGCAGTGTCTCAGAATCATGTGAGCCCCTTTTGTGACCTTCTGACAAGCAAAGTCAATTGGGAAACCAGATTCAGTTAGCAATCACTTTACTAATTAACAGCTGCACTGATTCTCTTAACAAATGCGGCAAGAAAAGTTGTGAAATGGGGCAAAACTCACTTAACAGATTTCTCACTTAACAACATAAATTTTGGGCTCAATTTTGGTCATATGTTAAGGACTACCTGTAATGGAAAATGAAATATTTCTAGATTTATACTCTTCAGTTGTATTGACTTTTAATTTGCACAAGCGTAGCTACATTTGAGGTAAAATGGCTATGGACAAACATCACAATTTTCACTTTCATAGGTGGGTATCATGAATTTTCCAAGCTAAAGTTTTAGATTATGGATATCATGAAGGGTGTTAGTTTCAGTTCTCCTGCAGCTGTAAACTACATTTCATTTTCTATGGTGCTGTACAAAGTCCAAGTCTTCCTTATTGAGACGTGGCAACATTTGGCCAGTTAGTTGATGACCTGGTTATTTCTTGTTCTTATCTCACAGTGTTTCTTAATTGACTTTACATCCCAGTTTTGCACTCTAATCTGTAAGTCCTGGTTGATTTCCAAACAAATCCTGGAAAGTCAAGCTTTGCAGATCCACAAAGTGGGGGAGTGTCTATTTTTGTGAGAGAAAAGCCCCCTGCTTAGGCAGGAAACCTTACACCACTTCAGACAATTGGTTATCCAACATTCTCTGCTCTTAGTGCAGAGAAGAGCAACAAAGCTGATTAGGGGACTGGAGACTAAAGCATATAAAGAACGTTTGCAGGAACTGGGTATGTCTAGTTTAATGAAAAGAAGGACTAGGGGAGACACGATAGCAGTGTTCCAATATCTCAGAGGCTGCCATGAAGAAGAGGGAGTCGAGCTATTTTCCAAAACACCTGAGGGCAGGACAAGAAGCAATGGGTGGAAACTAATCAAGGAGAGAAGCAACCTAGAACTAAGAAGAAATTTCCTGACAGTTAGAACAATTAATCAGTGGAACAACTTGCCTCCAGAAGTTGGGAATGCTCCAACACTGGAAATTTTTAAGAAGATCTTGGATAACCATTTGTCTGAAGTGGTGTAGGGTTTCCTGCATAAGCAGGGAGTTGGACCAGAAGACCTCCAAGGTCCCTTCCAACTCTGTTATTCTATGTAGCTGGATAAACTGCAACTAAAATAAGTGATCCACAGAACCAACAGTATCTAAAAGCTGCTTAGACAAACCACAGGTTATTGTACAAACAGTGGAACAGTATTAGCAACATTCAATGAAATAGATTGATCTGGAAATAAAAGCCTGAGTAAAAAGAATCAGAGCAACCCAGCTGTTTAACTAAAAATGGATATTGTAAGCCCTACCATGCATTAACACAGTTTGGAAAGTACAATATAACATGATCCAGCATTTCAATTGCACCTCTACTCTGTTGAAGATTGATCGTCTATATCTAAGTATTATGTCAACATGCATTTTTATTGCCCTTTAATATCTTCCTTGTATTTGGGAACTGTATTTTTATTTTGTGGTTAGTTTACATTAGGCTATGCTTAATACATTCCACACTATACTGTTTTGTTCCATTCTTTTAAGTCCACTTATTCTAGAAGAAGTAATTATAATAATCCCTTTTCAGGGGTGGGTTCCACTTACCTTCCCTACTGGTTCGCATCGCGATGGAAGTGCGCATTTGGCGTGTGCGCGCTCGCTTAGTTCACGTGCGTACCTATGTCACTTCACGTAAATGACCCTCTGCGCATGCACAGAAGCCTTTGCGTATGCGCAGAGGGTTATTTTGCAAGCTTTGGCAACCGGAGGACCAGTTTGGGAGCGTGGACTGCCAGTCATCGCTGCCGGTTTGGAGAGCGGTGGCAAATTTCCGCTACCAGTTCTAAAGAACCGGCAGAAACTCACCACTGCCCCTTTTTCTACTTGCCTCCTGTCCTATTTTCACACAAACCACGAAATTAGTTTTGCTGAATACTACACCCAATTCTATCATTTCTAAAGCTCTTCCTTGGATAGTTTACCTAGCCAATTCTTTCAGTTTTTCTTTTTTTTTCACCTTTGTGTTTGGGTCAGTTGAAACAGTATACTATTTCATTTAGTAAAGCAGATGGATAAGTTTTGATAGTTGATGATTTTATGCATTTTTCTTGGTTTGATGGTAGAAAGATTAGTGTTTTTTTAAATTTGTTCTGAACAATTTTTAAAACCATGTAGGATACATTTGGTTTTCCAATGTTTCCTAATTTAAAATGGCAGAAATTAAGCTATTAATTCTGGGCAACTGCCATTAGCTTACAGAGGTCACATGTAAACCTTCTGCTTCTCTGATGAAAAATGAGCATACTATGGTACATTTTTCGTAATATGTGCATTTATGCACATGTTTTCTTGTCAATATGCAGGAAGAATAATTTTGGATCTGAACAGTTATTTGAATTATTCTTTTCCATATTTAGAAGTTATTTCCACTTTTTAATGGTACATATTAATTAATATACAGTATATAAGCTCAGCATCTTAGCCACTGACCCACCACCATCCTCCTATACAGAGATGTAAAACAGGATGCCTCAAGAGCTCAATTTCCCTAGTAAGTCAGGGGTTTTCTCATCATTATTAAAGCTAGCAAAACATTTAGCATTTGTGATTCGTGTTTATATGTGCAAAACTGTTTTTGAGAGAGATTTGATAAAGAACATTTTGTATATCCAGCTGCATGGGTGTGGAGAAGAATTAGGAGACGGACAGAATCTCCTGAGGTTTTGAAACAAGCATTGTGTGTATATTAAAAAATGGAAAAATTACTAGTTCTTCCAAATGCAAGAAGAAATGTTAATATCACATCTATCAGGGGAGATCTCTGGTTTTATTTTGCAAAGAAAGATAGGTATTTTGATATGCTTGATTACAGACAAGTATTACATAGCATTTTTCAATATTGGAGAGACCTGGGTTCAAATCTTGATTCAGCTATTGGAGTTTATTATTGCATTAATAATTCATTACAAGTTTGTTGTGAGGAAAAAGTGAGGAAGAAATATTTGTCACCATCCTGAACTCTTTGGTAAGGTAGAGAAACATTATAAATACTTTGTTCACACACCCATATTAAAATCCTATATAGCCGTGATGGTGAACATATGGCACACGTGCCACAGGTGGCACATGGAGCCATATCGGAGGGCATGCGAGGCATTGCCCTATGTCAGCTCAAGTGCGTTGATTTTTGGCCTTGAGGAAGGCGGTTTTCGCCCTCCAGAGGGCGAAAAATGTTCCAATAGGCAAACCGGAAGTTCGGAAAAACAGACTTCCGGTTTGCCTGTTGGGCCATTTTTCGCACTCCGGAGGCTTCAGGGAAGCGGCACAAAGGGCAAACCAGAAGTCCATTTTTCCGAACTTCCATTTGGCTCGTTTGGCCATTTTTCACTGTCCCCAGGCTTCAGGAGTCCTGAGGCTTCAGTGAGGTCTGTGCGCATGCATGGGGGGCAGTGCAGGGGGGGCTGTGAGCATGCGTGGGGGGGAGGGCATGGGTGTGGGCACGTGCTATATAGCATTCCATATTCTTTGTTCCTGAATAAATTACTTCTTTAGTTTAAAAGTCATTCTTTATAAAGCATTATTTTTAAATTGTAGGTGCTCCATCTCTGGAGATTTTTAGGAAGAGATTAGACAGTCATTTGTCCAGAATGGTATAAGGTCTCCTACTTGAACAGGGGGTTGACTAGAAGACCTCCAAGGTTCCTTTCAACTCTATTAGTCTGTATCTAGTGAAGAAGGATTGAGCTATATCTATTGAGACTGAAATAAGGGAGAATCATCTGTCTTCTGGTGATAGCATAATTCTCATCAACTTCAGCCACTAAATCTATTAATTTTATAGTTCTATGGTTTCTTTTAAACATTTTTCTGGAAAGGGGAAAACTTTACCTTTATTTATTAAACTTACAAAGCTAACCAACCAGAAAAAACTAAAGGGGCTGTGTTCACCTCTTTGTGCTAAACCATAATGTAATTTCTTTTATTTTGATTTAGAAGTTTGTGAACTCAGTCTTGTGGAATAAAACCCACATTTTATGGTTTAGAATGGTGTGTCATTCCAGCTAATTGGAGCTTATTTATTCAACAAACTAAGCTTAAACAAATAATAGTTTGGGATGATATGTGAAAAAGGTCACTATCTTCATCTGTGTGGGTTCTTTGTGGGTGTTTATGCTTACCATATACTGTGGTGCTGAGCATGGGAAATTGATTCGGTTTTTTGAAATTGAGATAGTATTTGTCAAGAATCCATGCCAGGGTGTTCACACATGAATTAGCCTATCATTAGAGGCTGAAAGTGGTGAGCTTTAAATGTGAAAAGAAGTTTGAAAGGATGAGGTGCACCTTTGGAAGAAAGGAGATTATGTTACCTTGTTGCCATGGGGATCTTCTTAATTAATATTATGGTCCTGGAGGATTCAATCTACTTTTCCAACCTATTGCTGCTCTTTTCCATCTCCTTGGGTAAAATGCTGCACCTGCAACACAGTCAATTTACTTATGATTCAAATTAAAATGAAAACTTTTAGCAATATTCAGCCAATAAATGAAACATTAGATCACTTCCTGTTATAACAGCCAGAAGTCTTTCCAGAGAAGAAAATATTTATATTTCCAGCTGGGGGAAAAGTTTACAATGTACTCATTTAGTTTCCACAGTTTTATAAACAGAGGTTCAGATAAATGAAAATGAAAACTGGCCTTCTTCCTTAATTCATAAACTCTCAAAATAGGCATACAGTATTGCAAATGCAATCACTGTGCATTTACTTCACCTATGAGTGAGCTACGCAGCACAAAATGAACAAATTCAGCAGAATGGATTTATCTTTCTTCCTGTAGACAAGGATTTCTAATAATGTTTCTGATGTTTCAGAATAATGAGAAAGCAAAGTAACCAAGGCAACTCGGTCTTTCCACAGTCTTTTCTGAATGGTTTTTGGATGATAAATTTTGTTTAGACTCACAACCAGTTCTTCTGTGTAATAGTCAACGCATACCGGTAGTAAGTTCGCTTCAGTGAATTAATGTATATACCAGACTGCAGAAGTGATTCAGGTCGAGGGGCTTGATTTGCTCATACAGGAGAGGTTGAATGACAGCAGGAGGTGTGACCTTAAAAAGATGAAGACCTTCGTTGGGCTCTCTCCATGTCTTCTGCTGTCATCTGTTTCTCTGGGCAAGAAAGAGCAAGAAGTGATGAGACCACTATTGTTGTTGTCTACTTTAAGAAAAATGTACTTTTTGGTTAGCAAGACCACTAAAGTGCAATGTCATTACAACATCTCTTGGAAAATAAAGCCGATTTGTACAAAGAAAGACTGTTCTCCTTGTAGCAAGATTAAACCAAGGATTTAATATAGGTGCTCTTGTCTGGCCATTGAAATGTAATATGAACCCCTCCAATAAATTCAAAACTAAAACAGCACTGACCATATAACTTTCCCTAAAGTTGATTTAACATTCTTGCAAAACAAGGAATATTTGGTTTTATGAATTGTTCTGTAGAAAGATTTTTGTACCAAAGCTGCTTTTCCAAAGAACAATTGGACTTTCTTGTTTTTTTTCCCCTTGAAAACGTTTCGCTTCTCATCGAAGAGCTTCTTCAGTTCTGACTGAATGGTGGGGAATGGAAGAATTTATATTTTTGCTGCCATCTGGTCATTTGTACTCTGCACAGAATATAAATCCTTCCATTCCCCACCATTCAGTCAGAACTGAAGAAGCTTCTTGAATGAGAAACAAAGTGTATTCAAGAACACCCCTCCCCCCCCAAGAAAGTTGCCAGTTGCCTTTTGGAAAAGCATCTTTGGGACAACCAACCAGATTCTCAGTCTGGATGATTGAGAATCTCCATAGAGAGTAATGTTCTTTATTTTATTAGTTTCAAGAACTGGTTCTATCATGACATTCTAGAAAGATCAGCATTTCTCATTTTTAAATGTAGCTAGATAAATTATTACAGTGCAAACAAGGAAAACAAAATCTATTTGAAACAGAGTATGGATCAGAGGCGGGTTCCTGCCGGAGCTGCCCAGTACGCAGCTCCGGTAAAGAGCGGCATATTTTGCAATCGCTCTGGAGCCCTCTCTGCCAGTCCACCCGGCGCGTCGCCATTTTTTTTCTGTGATTTTCCGTGATTTTGGGGCGATTTTGCTTCTGCGCATGCGCGGAAGCAAAATTGCACTGAAATCTCGTGAGGGGATGCGCGCGCATGCAAGATTTCAGCGAGATTTTGTCTCCGCGCATGCGTGGAAGCAAAATCTCACCAAAATCTCACACACGCACGTGTCCTCTCGCGAGATTTTGGCGTGATTTTGCTTCCGCACATGCGCAGAAGCAAAATTGCACAAGCGGGTGCATGCGCGTAGCGAGCATGCAGCCCCCCGAAGCATGGAGATGCGTGCGCATGGCTCCAGCAGCAAGGTAAGTGAGCAACCCGTCCCTGGTATTGATGAGGCTTTCTGCAAGGAAGACCCATTGATAGGCTGCTGAGTTAATATGGTGCAGGAAGCTTCATCTGTGAAGAGAGTTTGAAAAACAATTTGGAGAGCTAGCATATGTGTTTAATGTATATTGAAGCTTAACATAATCTAGGGATGGCAATAAGAATGCAAGCTAGCTTCAAAGTGCAGAACTGGTATAATACTGTGTTTTCTTCTGCTTGTGGTACTCTGTATTCTGGTTACCATTTTTCCTATTACAGATAATTATATCTCAAAGTTAGTTTATTAATGTAATATATGTTAATCCCACATATTTGATCAAGACCTTTTTTTGTCATGTAAAATTTTTCCACAATAATGTAAACTTTTCAATTGGAATGAAAATGTGAGACATGCTAGTATAGTAAATGTGCCAGTTTTTCTACTTCAACCTTCTTTTTTCAACCAATAGCAGCAGAAAAAACATACCTATCACTATTATTTATTTTTTACCTTTTTATTTTGTCATATTTATATGGCTATCCATCTCACAAATGACTCTGGGTGGCATACAACAAGGTTGAAACAATATAGACAATACATACTGTTATTATGATTGCTTGCACAGTCAACTAGATGGTAGATTGGATTTGGCATTTTTATCCACCTATTGAGTCCTTCCCAAGGACCTAGGATAGGCAAGGATTGTATTAAAGGTATCGTCACAGGATACAGTATTAGCTGTTCCAAATAAAGTTGCCTTTTGCATTAGACCAGGGGTGTCAAACTTGCGTCATCATTCCCCCCTTCATTAAACCGGGCATGGCCAGCACGTGACGCATCTGGCCCGCGTGCCAAGAGTTTGACAGCCCTGCATTACACTGATGGTGATTTTATCACTCTGATGCTGTTCAAGTGGTGCTCCAGTTGTTTGCACATAAGGTGCGTATTACTATTGGTGTTATCTTTGCTTTCTTTTGCCACACTCGTTGTATTTCTATTTGCAGTATTTATAATTTGTGATTTCCTCCATTTCTTTCTCATATCCAGGTCTGAATCCTAAAAAGGGTTCATATTATCTGCTTCATCCAGGGACCTCTGAAGCTATTGTGAAATAAACTTTTTAACCAATTTCCCTGAAGAGAAAGGTTAGATAATGATCAAAAATTGTTCAGTATACTGGGGTCCATTGAGAAGTAGGCTAAACAAGGCTTCTTTATGAGGTAATGGAATAGCCGCATCACTCATAGAAGAACCACCACTAGAACTTACTCACATAACAACCACCTGGTCACCTTAGCAAGCCAGGAAGGGCATGGATTTAAAGAGCATGTGGTTAAATTCACAGTCCTAGGGAACAGATTCACTTCGTAGGCCAAGCAGGTTCAAACCATTTCCAGAAAATCCAGATGTTGAAACGTATTCTGACTTAATATTTTGGTTCCTGATTCCTGATTCAATTCAGGTTATGGACCTTAAAGTTTCTCAAAACTAACCAAGAGTGATATATAAAATAGTGTGCTTTGCAAAACCACTGGCCTTTTGACAAATACAATATTTATCATGGATTCTGAGCAGAGTAATTCATTTCATAGACTTTACACAATTTCAAAACAGCTAATAGATGAGTACAAATACAAAAGTCATGAATAGGGACAGACACTGTTAGAGACAGGATAAAATCAAGTTCAGATGCTGGAGTATTCTTGGTTATAACAGAACTTTCTATTAAAATATTATCTGTCATTGTTTATAGAATTGCTTTAGAGACAATATTGAGAGGTTAATAGACTTGCTGTGGCATATGCTGGCAACTTTTATTATGATGACACAGATTTATTTGCTAAAAATATTTTTCACTGTTTTTGTTTTTGCAGACTAGTTCCTGATAAACTTCATAAGTAGATCCTCCTCAATATAAAATGCATGTACTTCTAAAATTGAAGTATGAATTACATGCTTCAGATAAACAATTGTGAATTGATGTGCTATTTATCAGTATCTTACGAATCTATTGCTCCTGTACTTGAAGTATATTGTTTTCAAATCTCAGTTGGAAGACTATTTAACCGTAATAAGCCTAATGAATTTACAAGTCAATATTATTACTAAAATTGCATTCATGAATTGTGTATGAAAGAATCTATGTCTGAATACTGATAAGCTTCAATCTCATTCTAACAGTGTTCTGTAATACGATGCTTTCATGAAACATTGGAAAGTGGCAGTCAAACATGGAAGATACTGTATGAATGTAGGTTTTAGTCTCTTCAGAACACCAAATTATCATCAGACCTAGGGGTCCCAGGGAACTGGATACTTGTTTAGATATGCTCCATTATTGAGATTGAATGTACTCATTCTCGCTCTGCTTGGGGTTTGTATATTTGTTTGTTTGTTTGTTTGTTTGTTTATGTAGTCACCCATCTGGATGGCTCCCAATCAAAATTATATTGCATAGTATATATTTTAGTTTAGTCAATCTCTATTTAAGATTGATTGTTAAATGAATTTTTACATATGTATTATTTTTTATTGATTATTGCAGAGTTCCCAACCTTTGCAGCTTTGCGAATCAGCTGGGGAGGGGGGGAGAGGGGAGCATGCATGCTGTGCACACGCTTGCCCACTGTTCACACAAGTAGGGACGTGTGTGCATGCATGCTTGCCCACTGTTTCTGTGGCCCGGTTGCAAACACCTCATGGCCCACTCCTTGTTGGGGACTCCTGGATTATTGCACTCCACCAACATGAATCCATGAATGGGTTGCTATACAGTATAAATTAATATAAAATTTTATTTAACAAAATAAATAAGAGACAATTATATATTGGTCCTATAATTACATAATAGATGTGTATTGTTTAATATTCATCTAGCTTCATGAGGCTTTCTAAAAAAAATTGCAGAAAAAAGTCAGGTTCAAAAAAGCCAACACAGTTCTAGGCTGCATTAACAGAGGGATAGAATCAAGATCATGTGAAGTGTTAATACCACTTTATAATGCCTTGATAAGGCCACACTTGGAATACTGCATTCAGTTTTGGTCGCCACGATGTAAAAAAGGATGTTGAGACTCTAGAAAGAGTGCAGAGAAGAGCAACAAAGATGATTAGGGGACTGGAGGCTAAAACATATGAAGAACGGTTGCAGGAACTGGGTATGTCTAATTTAATGAAAAGAAGGACTAGAGCAGTGGTGGGTTCCTACCAGTGCAGTCCACTCTATAGCACCGGTAGCGGCCCGCTGGTGATGTCACAGTACTGGTGCGGTTGGTTGCCGGTGCCTGGGCACCGCCATTTTTTTTAAAAAAATAATTTTTTAAAAAAATTTCTTTTGCGCATGCCCAGAAGCCGAGCTTCCGGCACTGCGCATGCGCTGCCTTCCTACCCCACAGTGAGTCCAAGCAGGGGAGGATGGCTGAGGGAGCGCATGAGACGCTGAAAGAACCTGACAATTCAGTCTTTCCCCGTCCCTTCGCTTGAAAATAATAAGAAGCTCGCATTTGACACTTTTCCTTCATTTTTGCCTAAAGCTTCCCAAAGTGGGCGTTTTCCGAAAGCTTAACCTTTTATACTGTTAATTTTATACAGTTTTATACTGTTATTCTTTAGATGAAAACATTGAGGACTGTTAAAAGATACTGTTCTTTTAACAGTCCTCAATATTTTCGTCTAAGGAATCCATGACTGAAACCAAAAATGCTGTATGAGACTTGCTTGTCTTTTAACTATAGCATTTTCTGCATATAAAGGTTGCTGTGTTGCCATGGTGTAACACACACTTTGTATGCAAAGCTTTTCATGTAAGGTATAAAATAGCAAAAATAGTAGTAACATCTCTCTGAAATAACTAATATAGGACCGGTAAGCCACGCCCGCCCGGTCACATGGCTGGCAAGCCACACCCACAAAATAAGCCACGCCCACAGAGTGGTAGTAAAAAAATTAGGAATCCACCCCTGGACTAGAGGAGACATGATAGCAGTGTTTCAATATGTCAGCGGTTGCCACAAAGAAGAGGGAGTCAAACTATTCTCCAAAGCACCTGAGCGCAGAACAAGAAGCAATGGGTGGAAACTAAACAAGGAGAGAAGCAACTTAGAACTAAGGAGAAATTTCCTGGCAGTTAGAACAGTTAATCAGTGGAACAGCTTGCCTCCAGTTGTGAATGCTCCAACACTGGAAGTTTTTAAGAAGATGTTGGATAATCATTTGTCTAAAGTGGTGTAGGATTTCCTGCCAAAGCAGGGGGTTGGATTAGAAGACCTCCAAGGTCCCTTCCAAGTCTGTTATTCTATTCTATTCTATTCTATTCTATTCTATTCTATTCTATTCTATTCTATTCTATTCTATTCTATTCTAAACCTCTAAGGTCCCTTCCAACTCTGTTATTCTATTCTATTCATACCTCGCTGACCTAGTTCCATTCATCACATTTGGAAAGATAAATCATTAATCTATGGTTTGTTCAGAATGGGTCTTTATACATTCACTAAAACATGGAGAAGGAGATATGGCTATCAGATCATGTGATAGAACTGCTCATTGTTAAACAATCTTTGTAGGCATCAGGCTGAATATGATGATGATGATGATGTTGTTGTTGTTGTTGTTGTTGTTGTTGTTGTTGTTGTTGTTGTTGTTAGTTGTGAAGTCATGTCCGACCCATCACAACCCCATGGACAATGTTTCTCTGGGCCTGGTACTATCCTGGGTTTTTCATGGCAAAGATACTGGAGTGGGTTGCCATTTCCTTCTCCAGTGGATCAAGTTTTGCCATAGCTCTCTGCTATGACCTGTCTGTCTTGGGTGGCCCTGCACAGCATAGCTCATAGATTCATTGAACTATGCAAGACCCTTTGCCACGACAAGGCAGTGATCCATGAAGAGGGAATATGTATATACAGAAGTCTATAGATCCTAAGATCTTTCTTAGCACTGAGGACAGAAATAATAACGCATCTCAGCTCATGAAAAAGATAAATTATCTAGAACTTCAGGTTCCAGTTTTGAATGGACTGAGACATCTTTGAGTGAACTGAGGAATGAGTTATGCTGGCAATTATAGTAAACAGGAGAAGGACCACTTCTGGGCATCACAATAGCATTCAGGACCAATATTATCATTTTGCAATGGTTCTGGACAAATTGGTTCTGCTGTGGAATTTGTTCACTGACATAGAGGTTCAGTCTGGTTTTCTATTATCTGAATAAATGAAACCACTTGGAAAAATCTGCAAGGGATTTGGGATATGTTGTCACCAGCATGAAGCGTTATTAATTCTTTTCTTGCACTAACAGAGAACTTATTAATATTCTGAATCATTAGTAGCAGCAGTAATAGGTTGAATAAAGGCTAATAAAATGAAAGTTTATTTAAACAATGCCAAACTGCTTTGTGTCAGGAAGCAGATGGATTTTAGAATAATTTGTCAACCTGGTTTTGTTTATCTTGTAAATGAACTTAATTTGTGCTAACTTTAGTAGTTCTAAGCCACCCTGAACTACTCTAGAAAATCAGCATGTAATCATTTTAAATAAATAAAATAACACTGCTTTGATTCACTACATCATTAGCATACACAGAGAGATGAACCAAAGGAAGCTAGTAGATATGGATAAATTTCCACAAATAGGCCATATACAAATATGCTTATTCAACATTGGAGATAGTTTAAAAAAACGATTCCTAATGGTTACATTCATGTTAATAAAATCATGTTGATTAAATTGGTACAGCTGAAATTTTCATCCATTTGTGTTTCATCCAAAGTTGTGTTTTCCACCTTAGTAAAATAAATATATTAAATCCGATGGAGACTTAGTGAACATATTTTAGATTTTGCCTATTAATTTTTCTTAACTTGCACTACAAAAATGGAGATATAATGCTATTGTTTAGCAGCATGGCCTTGGATATGATGCTTAATAATTTAAGCAGAAGTTAAAAGGCTGCATGAGGCATGAAGGGTACAAATTGTCTACCACTAGCCAAATATTCACCTGTTGCACTCTAGGGTATATTCTTATGTACTCTGTTCCGATGTATTGGCTTAAAAATTTACGTCCAGAGAAGAGACAAATAGAATTACATACTGGCTTTGGATCTGACTTCTTGTTCCTTGGATTGCAATACAATGCAATGGTACAGCAAATCCTATGTGCTTTCTCAGGATCCCATTCATGCCTAGCTGAGAGCCAAATGTTGCAGTTTTTTGAAAAACATCATAAGGAGAAACTTGCACTTGTTAGACATATTTGAAAATTGCCTGGTAGATACTCTGATTTTTAATGGATTAATATCAAGATTAATAACAGCTTAGTGAGATTAAGACATTTTAGAAAGAAAAAGTGATCTTTTTCACTGTACCCATCTTTCATAGCAATCTTATATAACATCCTTTTGGATGTAACTGATAAAGCCACACTGTATTAATCTTTATTAGAGCAACCTTCATCAAAATGTTTTCATAACATTTTCGTCACTAACTCTGCAGTATGATAATATTGCAAAGCAAAATATTTCATTTAATTGTGGAACTGATGAAATGTTTTCTAAGACAGTTAATATTTTCCAGATTGCATTTTTCCTCATCACGAATTGTAGCTGTTAATACTTATGAAAACATGTTATTTAACTATCACTTATTTAATCATCTTATTTCCAGTATGCATCTGAGTAAACACGGCAAATTTTAGCCATAGCCAAATACTTTATAATTTGAATTAGAAACTGAGATAGCATGTTGGTTAAAGAACTACCATAACTATGAAGTGCTTAGGTGTTTGATCTGCATTCCGTTGTACAAAAACAGCTTCCCATTGACAGCAAGTATACAGCTATTGAATTGACTGGACCTGGTTGAAACTTAAAATAATTGCTTTCTTACCTTTGCTAATAAAATGAACATTTGTTTTTCTTGTCCTACAACAAGATGAGCAACATTTTGTAGCCAAGAGTCAAAATTTACATTTTTGGGGATGAATTCATGTAAGGGGCTAGGAACACATCACACCTACCGGTATGTAAAGGGGTGAATTTTAGAGATAAGCCATGGTAGGTTTTCGGGTTCTTTTTAAGTGTGATATGACTATTTAAAGCATATGCTAGTTATCCAGTTTCTGGTCTCAAAATGGAAAGTACCATTGCCATCAGTTTCAAGAATCAATCAGAGGGTTCATTGGGTACTTCAAGAAGAAGAATTTGAGCCATCTGTAGTCATTAGACCTCAACTCATCTTATTTCTACATTTCAGCTTGTAGAACAGTTACTGACCCCATGAACCCTTATTTAACCTTCTTAGTCTCTAATCTACATGGAAGCCAAGTTTACCACGAAGTTAAAATGGGTATAATTATGGGAGCATAGCAGTTTGATCTAAAATTTTAAAATTTGGTATAGCCACACTAATCTGATACATTAGACCAGTCATTTGTACAAAAGTAATTTGCAGAATGCAGTTGCATTAAACTACCAGTGTGTTAATCATTGTTATTATAAACTATATTAACCATATTTGTTACTAGCAGATTCACACAGCAATATGCACTCAGCTCATGAATACCTTCTCTGTCACTTTCATTTTAGTACTCCAAATATCAACACAAAGTATGATCCAGTAATTTTAATACAGTGGTACCTCGAGATACGAGTGCCCTAACATACGAGATATTTGAGATACGAGCTGTCGAGCGAGTGAAGTTTTGCTTTGAAATACGAGCAACATTTGAGATACGAGGAACGGCCGGCTGCACACGACCCACTCATTTCCGCAACATTCTGAAAGGGAGGAAACCTTCAGCCAGATTTGAATATCAAAGAATTCTTTCTTTGGAAGGCTGGCAAGGAGCTGGAGGAAGGCGAGGAGTTACCAGAAAGGGGGGGGGCAACCGATCTGCCTTCCCCCTCCCCCAGCCTAGCTGAGAGCGCGCTTGGACTTGCGTGGGTTTCTAGAGTGAGCGGGAGGAAAACTCTCTCTCTCTCTCTCTCTCTCTCTCTCTCTCTCTCTCTCTCTCTCTCTCTCTCTCTCTCTCTCTCTCTCTCTCTCTCTCTCTCTCTCTCACACACACACACACACACACACACACACACACACACACACACACACACACACACACACACAGACCCCTAGCAGCCAGCCAGCCAGCCCAGCCAGCCAGCCTGGGGGCTGGAACGGATTAATGGCATTTCAATTAATTTCAATGGGGAAAATTGCTTTGAGATACGAGCAAATTGACATACAAGCAAGGTTACGGAACGAATTAAACTCGTATCTCGAGGTATCACTGTATAGTTTTTAAAAAGGTCACCCTCTCCACTTTCTATGAAAGGCCTTCCTATTATCACCTACTTTGTATTATTACCCAATTCAGGATAGGCTATTCTTTCTAAAAAAAACTCTTCAACATCTTGTTGCTTTAAATGAGAATATTTCATAACATATTTTGATATCCTGTCTATTGAAACTAAGGAAAAAGATATATAGTTAGCAGGGTCATACACAGAATGGTTTTATTATATATCTAGATCAGTGTAAATGTAGTACATTTTATTATTTGTTTGGCAAGTGGATAATTCAGTCAGAATTATTTGCTTATTTTAAAAAATGAATTATCCAGAGAATAAATTTTGTTGATCTATTCTGGGACCACAAGAGCTGTAGTTCATTTGAAAACATGCAAGGTAGACAAAGCTTTTGGCTTTTCATTTTTTTTCATAGCAAAAATATGCCAGAGAAAAAATTTCTTAGCAATTGTTTTGCCTTTATAATTCTCCCTTGAGTTATCCTGTAATGGTGTCATATTATAAATTGAAATATATGATTCTAGTATACTATAAATTGAAATATATGATTCTAGCAAGATTTCTTCTCTCACACACACACACATACACACACACTTTTCCCCCTGGGGAAGAATAAATGCAAGTCAGAAACCATTCCTCTTGGTATTTTATCCAGACATGAATCATCTGCAAACAAACCCCTAACTTGATTCTAGCAAAGTCTTTTTTTAAATCTCCTAGTGTCAATCTAAAACAATATTGACAATAATATACGTTTTAAAGTCATTTATCAAACTACTTAACAAAGTAGCTCAAAGACAAGCATGGGGAATATATTAGTGGATCTGCCCCTCACTCTCCTTTTCACACTTATTTTTCATATACCGTATAGCGAATGTTTGATTGGACTGTGGCCATGCCATTTTGAGCCTCAGAACCAACTATAAATGGTTTTGGAAAAAGAGATTTGCACTATTAGAGACCACCTCTTTGCTATTCATAAAACTAGCCCTTTGGGTGGAGGTGAGACTTTTGCAGGTGAGCCTAGAAGAGAAGTAGCATTGCTTTCAGAGTTGGGTTAACTTTAATTAGTAGATTACTTAAAGCAGCCATATCTTTCCAATACCTGGAAGATGCTAGTTCTGAAATAGGCATAGTTGTACTTCAGGTCTCAAGAAAGTCTTTATACTGATAACCTCCTGCACAGAGTCTGATACAACAAAGGACTGTTTTAATGGGTCTCTAGAAAGCATATATGGTTTTTCATCTGCTCTTTTTAGATGATTTTTTTCCAGTTTTCCCATGTTTCAGAAATCAGATAACCCTTCTCATGCAAGCCAGCCCTTATAGGTGTGATCTCAGAAGTCCCACTGTGTTCAATGGGGCTTGCTATTAAGGAAATGAGCAAAAATCTGTTCTCTTGGAAAACTTGTCATCAAAAATATACAGTATCCTATTGTAAACATGGCATTCTAATAATTGTTTAAAAAATGCAAGTTGCAAAACCTCATAATAAATTATTTTAGCGTGTGCAGTACTTGAAGGCACATGAAATCAATTCGGAGTCTCATGAAGCTATTTGAGAAAAATAGCTGAAGTGGTGCAGAAGTGGTGCAAAAGAGCTGAAGTGGTGCAGTGGTTAAATGCAGCCATTGCAGGCTGACTGCTAGTTCAACAGTTCAGCTGTTCAAATCTCACTAGGCTCAAGGTTGACTCAGCCTTCCATCCTTCCGAGGTGGGTAAAATGAGGACCCAGATTGTTGGGGGCAATATGCTGAACTCTGTAAACCGCTTAGAGAGGGCTGTAAAGCACTATGAAGCGGTATATAAGAAAAGTGCTATTGCTATTGCTATTTGTTTAAGATATGCAATATCTTTTGTAAAAGTTTTAGTGGGAAAATAAGACATCAGTTGATTTTGAAAATCTCCCAGCAAGCATACGGACAGAAAAGGATGATTCTATTCGTGTGGTTTTTACACTGAAGCTTGGAATAAATGGCTATTTTTTAAAAAAATTCTCACCGTCCCCAATCATTTATCTTTCACTGAGGATAAAGTGCAGATGTTTTCTTCATTGGGTAATATTACTCAAAGACTTCTATCTGAGATTGCCAGTGTTCACATCTTATCTGTACAAAAACCATATAAGCTGTGTGGCCTGTACAGCATCAGTTGGCTGATAAGTAAAATCCACTATTCCTTTTCCTTTTAATTGAAGAAAAGTATACTCAAACCTTTCTGACAGATTGTCTACTAGCACTAGCTTGCTTTTGAAAAGGGCTTCTTTCTAACTTAGGCTAGCCTGAAACTTTCCAAAAGTTAAACATAATTTTTAAAGTCCCCTGACTCTTAGCAACCAAACTACACAGCCAGACTCCAAAGCATTTTCTAAGTAAACAGCCTTAAGGTTTATTCATGCTTGGCTCCTTATGTGTCTTCCACTATGTGGGAAGCTAATTCTAGTAAAATGTTTCCACTTGCTCTAGATTGTCAGCCAGGCCATTTCCATTATGAGGTGCCACTTTTCTGCCTTCTGAAACAAATGATCATATGACATTATCTCTTCTAGATTGTTCCACATCAGATAGCATGAAGCAGGGTTGCGTGTTCACATAGTCGTGCATCAAATATACATGAATATAAAAAGCAAGATTAGAAAGGAGAAAAATGTGTGAGAGTCTGACTTACTTATCTCTTTGTGAGGAAGTAAATGTACCAGTCCTGTTGTGGTACTTTGAACACGTATTGGCTAGTTTCATAAACACAACAAGAATTTATGTGATTTTTTTTCTGCCATTGCAAAAAAAATATTGGTTAACATTTGAGGAGTGTCCTAATAAGCGCAGAATTTTTCTTACTATGTTTTTACCTTATTGACTAAGCCCGTCAAGAGAATCTCTCTCTGAATCCTCTAGGCCAGAGGTCTCCAACCTTGGCAACTTTATGAGGTGTGGACTTCAACTCCCAGAATTCCTCAGCCAGCGCATGCTGGCTGAGGAATTCTGGGAGTTGAAGTCCACACCTCATAAAGTTGCCAAGGTTGGAGATCTCTGCTCTAGGCCACTTCAATGAGTTTGTTCTAGCCAATGAAATCCACAGGAGGAACTGGAAATCATCAGGGAAACTGATAGCATGAGATGTGCAGACTTACAAGGTTAGATAAGTGCATGTATGATTCAACTATTAAAGCTCTTGAGATTTGCATATCAGAGCTTCAAGTTAGCAACCCACACAAATTGAATGGAAACAGACTCCTGATGTAGATATCAAAAGAATTAGAAAAAGTGATAGTCTTCCTTTCTCTTGAAGTTCTGAAACCATACTCCAAAAGTTGAATCAGTAAAGGAGATCATTTTATTTTTTATAAGTCTTTCAATTTATATTACATATTGGAGAATTGTACAATTGTACAACAAGCCAGAATGGGTAATTTGTTGTCTCATCTTCAGATATAGAATTTCTCAAAATCCTGGTTGAGCATGAAAAAATGACCCAGTTTATTTAAAGTAATTATATTTAAGCTATTTTTCAAATCTGGATATAAAGCAAGACTGATCAAGTAGCATTTATTTATTAGTAACATTATCAAGTTACACTGGTTTCATCATTATTGTTCAAAATGAAAAGTTGCCAGAGATCAAATATGGAATAAAGAAAAAGAGGGAAAAGTCCTCTAAGACGGTGCATATATATAACTGAAGTTCTGATACCCAATATTTTTTATCATATTCATTTAATTTCAGTGAATATTTTTGAAAGCCTGTATTTGTGGGATTCCAGCTTTAATGTGTCAAAGTTGAGCCTAGACTGAAATTTATACTCTGTAGATTGTACTGTCCAAGTGAATTGATCTACAACTCCCAGGCCATTAACCTTGCTGAGTTGAGTTGACGGGAACTGAAATCTGAAGTATCAGGAAAGTGCCTGGATAGATTATCTAGAATTCTGAAATAAATGTATTAACTTGTTAAATATTCATTATTTCCTTTCTTACATTTTGTAGTAAGTTTAATGAAAAAGTGCTAAAATATCAAGAACTTTGTAATAATGAGATCTCACTGTCATGTTTTAGCTGTTTCCAATTATACAGATAAAATGTAACAAAAGTTTGGTAGAATTGACTTGCTGCAAGTCTTTAATAGAGAAGACCTTGAAGCTGGAAAAGAAAGAAAAACAGAGATTATTTGAATTACAGAAATAATAAAATATAATTGGTATATTTTCACACAATTGGCAGTGAGAAAATCATTAATATAGGGATTAAAAGCAATTAGTGCGGTGATTTTCTATGATACACAACAATGTGGACCTTCATTTAGCATATGATGTGAGAGGATAAAGTAAAACTTTCCACTAGCTGCATCAAAATTGCTGGGATAATTGGCTGTCATGAAGGAAATAAAAACAGCATGGTAGGAGTGTCCCATTTCTTTTGATTCCTCATCTGTTCATAGTGCCTCCACTGAAATGGCATTTCTTGACTCAAGACTTCTATTTAGGAAAGAAATCAAATACAGTGAGCTGTCTGCAAACATTTTACTACTGCAAGATCGTTGGCTTGATTCATTTGGCAAACATACGTTTAAGGTTTACTTCTGCCTCAAAATACTGAAACACTTCACTAGACATGCATAATGTAAACTCTGGTACACAATTGTATGATCAGGAGTTTGGAACAAGGCACATTTTATAGAAGTATACACAATTTTTATTACAGTTCTTTTAACAAAAAGTTGCCATTCTTCCCTAATACTTATGACCCAGTTCCAAAAATGTAAGTTGTGACTATTCTTAGAATTTATTAATTTCTTTTTTTTTATTGAAAAAGTTTTATTAGTACAGAGTACAAACATTTTTTAATTTTTCTCCCCACCCCCACCCCCTTCCCTCCCCCCCTCCCCCCCGGACTTCCCAGAGAGAACACAGGGCATAATATCAGTAATTACAGAAGAAAAAAAAGAAAAGAAAAACCCCTCAGCTCCAAATTACACATTGCTAACATCATTAAATTTCTATATTTTATATTATTTCCCATATAATTCTAAAAAATTAAAAATTAAAATTAAAAATATATTAATTATATAATCTGGGTTATACAAAGGAAGGAAAACAGTTTCTCCCTCCTCCTTTCAATCAACTTTCTAGATCTATAAAAATTATTAATAATACTAAATCTTTTAAAAAAAACGTTAATAATAATAATAATCTCATAATTAACTAAACCGAAAAAATTTTACATAGCTAATATCAAGATATTAAATAATAATACCTTTAAATTTCATCATAACAACATATTATTCTAAAGCCACTTGTTAACTAAAAAAGTATTACATGTCTACATATTAAATAATAAAACTTTTAAATTTCGTCATAACATAATATTATTATACAACAACTTTAATTCATAATAAAAAATATTAAATAATAATACCTTTAAGTTTCTCATAATAACATTATTATACAACAACTTATTAGCTCAGATAAAAAATTATTACATGTCTACATATTAAATATTAAAGCCTTTAAATTTCATCATAACCACATAGTATTATTGTTCAACAACTTGTTAATTCATAATGAAAAGATATCCTTAAAGGTAATATTAATAATAATAATAATAACAATAAAAATAATAACAATAGTAATAATAATAATAATAATAATAAAAATCTAGAGAAGAGAGAGAGAAAAACAAAAACCTAAGACAAATGGAAAAAGAAATCCTTCCTTTAAAACAATTTTTAAAATCTAATTGTAATAATTTAAAACTCAATAGTTTTAGTTAAAAATTAAGAATTCCAATTCTTAAAGAATTATTAAAAAAGAGGAAAAAAGAAAGAGAAAAAAAATTCTTCTCTCTCTCTTTCCCCCTTAAAAAAAGAAAGAAAGAAGAAAAAAAAAGAAGAAGAAACAACAATAAAAAAGGGAGAAGAAGAAAATACAATTATATTATCTCTATCCATCTAATACATATCAACACTACTTCTCTTTATATCTTATTGGTTGCCTCCTTTTGTATCTTGATGATTTTGAATTTATCAGCTCCTCTTCCATCTGATCCCAATACTCCATCTCCTTTTTCACATCTTACTGGCTCTGCGATTCACTTTGACTCTTTGAGATTATTTCATTTTGATCCAATAAGGATGACTTTTCTTCTTGTCTTCTTCTACATTCATACGTTTTTCTTCTGGAATTTTAGATATATCAGCCTTTAAAATATTAACATAAAATTTGATAGCTTTGTTTATCGTATTCAGCCTGTATCTTTTCTCCAAAAATTTCACCGTAACTCCTGTTGGTGCTTCCCATTTGTATTGTAAATTCAATCTTTTAAGTTCATCAATCAAAAAAGTAAATTCTTTTCTAGCTTTAAGCATTTTAAAGGGAATTTCTTTCCAAATCTTAAGTTCCTGACCATTCACCTGAAGATTATTCTTAAATGTCGCCTGAATAATTCTGTTCCGTAAGACTCTTGTAGTAAAATATATAACAATGTCCCTTGGTAAATGTTTTTGTTTTGCATGCCACGAGTTGACCCTGTATATCTTTTCAATTTGTGTAGCCAACTCATCTTTAGAAATTCCAGAAACCTGTACCAAGGCTTCAATCATTCTTCCCTTCAAATCATCATATAAACCTTCTTTCAACCCCCTTACTCTAATAGCAAATTGCGTTCTTCTAAACTGTGACATCAACACCTCTGTTTCAAAATTTGCAATATCCTTTTTAAATTTGTTTATATATTCCACCGATGTTGCCAACGCTTGTTTATTTGTTTCAATACAGTCCTCCAAAAAATCAACATTTGTTGCTAAACCTTTGCAAACCTCTAACATGTCCATCCGTAGCTGCTTTTCCATATTCTTCAAAGCTTCCTGCATTTTATTTTCTATTTCAGTAATTTTTTGATTAAATTCCAAAATTAAGTCCTGTTTCATAATCTTTAAAGTATTTAATAAATTTTCCGATGTCAAAACTTGTGGAGGTGTTGATTCAGTAGCAAGTTGCATTTTAGAAGTATAAGCAGAGGGGTAAATAGGCCTTTTATTCAAAGCCATCATTCCATATTTTGAAGCCATTGTTATAGTTCCAAAAAATTAATCTGAAAACGCCAAATCACTATCAGTTGTTATAATCCAAAATTGAGGATCAAAAATAAAAACCAGTTTTCAAGTTCAAAAATTTCCCAAAATCCAAAGACCACAAACAAAACACAAATAACTTTCACTTCTTCTTTATTATACTTCCAAAGAGGTGCAAAGGAGAGTCAAATCTGTAAAAAAAAAATAAAAAAAAATCTTGCAATTTCCAGGGCAAATAGTCTTTTATAATTTGTTTATATTAATAAAATTATCAATTACTGTTATAGTCCAAAGTCACGGAACAGAGAATAAAAATCAGTTTTCAAAATTTCCACAAGAGAAAAGCCAGAAAAAAAAAATCAATCTTTCCAAACTTGAAACCATTTTTATATTTCCAGAGAAATATAGAGAAAAGCCATAACTCTAAATAAAATTCTTTCCAATGTAAAGGATAGAGAGTTTTTTAATTTCCAAAATCAGGAGACAGAGAAAAAAAAATCAATCTTCAAAGTTATAATTTTCCATAAGAAAAAGAGCCACAAACAAACAAGGCAAAAATCACCTTCACTTCTCTTCCCAACTTCTTCAAAACGCCTTAAAAAGCCAGATCTCTAAAAAGATACTTTCCACTTTCAAAGGCAAATAATCCTTATTTTTTTTTAAAGTTATCAGTTGTCAGAAAGTATAAGAAGGACAGCCAGTTTTCATTTTCAGAACAAAGAGTTTCCATAAGAAAAAAAGACCACAAGCAAAACGGAAATCACTTTCACTTCTCCTCCTTCAAACGCCATATTGTTGCATTTTAAATGTTACTTTGTTTCTTCAAATAGAAGTTAGCCGAGGGTTTAAAAAAGGGAAAAAAAATCCATACTTGCCCAGCAAAGCCCCTGTTTCTCTCTGTCTGCTTCTTTAAATGCACAGAAAAAAAGTTTTATAAATCCTCTTCTAGAAGCAGCGGCGGCTTCTGCGTCTTGCTCCGCAAAAGCAGAGATTTCCAGGCTCCCGGAGCTAGGGGCAGGCTACCTGGGGAGCCTTCCCTTCGCGCCCCTGGATGGCTCCTAGGGCGCTAGGGGGGCTCTACCCCACCTGCCACGCTCTCCTCTCTCCCCTATGTCCGGGGCAGAGAGATTCCAAGCCGCCAGACAGCTGTTCTGGTGGCTCGGCAGGGAGTCGGAAAGGCGCCCTGAGAAAGGAACGCCATCGGCGCAGAACGCCAAACCGGAAGTCTCAGAATTTATTAATTTCAATAGGACTTCAGTGCATCTAATTTCTTTGAACTGGATCTCTGGCTTTTGTATTAAGTAAGATTTCTATGATATTGAAACAAATAAGATAAGCTACATGTCTCAAAGCCAACAGCATAAATGTAGGTTGACAGCACACATATGGATTACATCCAATATCTGAAAACATTAGCTTGCCAATACAGTGAGATTTTACATAAGCATATCAGCATCAAAATCCTAGTGTTCAGTCAAAAATTCCATTTAATATTCTCATCTCTATTGAAAACCAGATTTAATAATTAGAACCAGAGCTAGATGTGATGGAATTTTTTCCCTTTATTGTCACTGCTTTTAGTAATGTAAATGTGCTTTTATTCCCATGTTTCTTCTTAGCCAGTTTAAAGTCAGAGATCTTTCTTTGGTGTGATTTGTTTTGTTAAAACTAAGTCCGTACAAGTTTAGTTCATCCATCTGGTCTATGTATTCCTGGGTTGCTCTAAGAATGCCTCATGTAATTGAAATGAAAATCTTAGAATGGAGAAGGACAAAGACCTAAATAATTTTTGCATCCAAAAAGATAAAGGAGAACAAAACCAAAGAACTAGCTTATGCTCACCTTCTTCAATGCTTCTGTATTCTTCATTGGCAGCTAGACAGACAGCTGAGAGGCGGCCGCTTGTGATGATGGAATCACAGCTGAGCCGCAGAGCAGCAGAGTCACCACGGCAATCCCAGCTGTGAGGCGGACGCCTGTGCTCCAAACACCACAAGGGTCACGTGGGGCTGAGCTTGCGCATGTGGGAGGGGCGGTGAGTATTGCTTAAAGGTGGTGGGGACCATTGAGCACATAGCTCTGACTAGGATTTCACTTAAATACTTGTAAACTGTGATGGTCAGTTCGTGCCGGTTTAGGAAATAAAGAAAAAAAGTTGCAAACCAGGATTGTGTTCAGCATCCTTCTTTCCTTCCAGAACCTGACAGCTTCATGCTACAAACCCACAGCTATCTTGTTAGGTATAACAGAATAACAGAGTTGGAAGGGACCTTGAAAGTTTTCTAGTCCAACCTCCTGCTCAAGTAGGAATGCCTATATCATTTCAGACAAACAGTTGTCCAATCTCTTTTTATAAACCTCCACTGTTGGACCATCCACAACTTCTGGAGGCAAGTCATTCCACTGATTAATTGTTCTAACTGTCAGAAATTTCTCCTTAGTTCTAGGTTGGTAAAAATATACATAATATAAAATAATAAAAATAAGGTAAAAATACAGTGTATAATTTTGAGAAGAAAAGGTTTGAGGACCCAGAAATACTTCATTGGTTTCCAGAATTTGGACCTACACCTAATTTAGGTGGATATACGACAATGAAAAAAAGGGGAGAAGAAGGGCAA